>JAIVEN010000008.1:5012500-7512500 GCA_026686845.1 Adenanthera pavonina | reverse complement strand
TTGGATCTAAAGGCCACCAATTATTCTTCAATTGTTTATTCTTTTTTATCCATTTACCTTTAGATATTTTGGAACACCAGAGAGAGTGGTGTAGGGGCATTTTGGTCCTAAAATTTCATTCATTATGAGCGTGAGAAGAGAAATTACAAGTTTGCCTTTATCTGGTCTAATTGATATTGGTTGTCGTACTTTTTTATCCAGTACATTTTTTATTTACTTTATCCATGGGACCTAGTAATTTTTTTTCTTTACTTTTTTATGTGGGGTCCATTTGTCTTACTTATTTTTCACTATTCATCTTCTCCAACATTTACTATTTATCTTGTCCGACATTTATTATTCATGTGAAACTCGTATTTTATCGAACTTGTACTTTTTTCCCTTTGGGTCCACCACATTCAATATCACTTGTACTTTTAACCTGCACCAGAGTATTATAATATTATTTTCTCTCTCTTCTATTGTAAAATGACCATTTTGCCCTTCTCTTTTGGCAAAATGACCACTTTGCTTTTTTAAGCCCTTTTTGATATTTTTATGATACTTTGGACATCATATAATAAAATGGATGTGAGGTAAATTACCGGATTTAATGTGATAGTATTTACATTATGTAATGAGGATCACATAATAAAATGCCACAAACGCATTTTCTCATATGATGTAAAGTCCAATATTTCACATAACCCCCAAACCAAATAGGCTGGTAAGGAATCTTTCTCTTTATTCAAAATATAAGGAATAAATAAATGTTGTGTGATATATTTAATATTTTTTAGTAATATCATTTATTAAGAATTGTTTTAATTAATTATGTGATAAAATTTATAAATATTAAATGAGAATATTTTTTAAAATTAATTTAAATTTTAGATAAATTTAATAATTTTAACTCATTTTAATTATATTATTTAATATTTAATTTATATAAATTAGTTATTTATCTTTTATATTTATAATTGAAGGAAGTAAAAAGTAATTAAGCAAAGATTCTATATTGTAGATTCCATATTTTAATTATTAACAGGAATTTGGCAAACAAAAAATTGTTAACAGGAAACGTACGCACATGCCCAGGTACCTAACATAATAAAATGGATGTGACTCGATGAGTTGATCATTTGCTTAAAGTTAAGGCTATGTTTGTTTGCAGGGAAATTGAGGAGATGGGAAAGGGAGGGGAGGAATTTTGCTTCACTCTCCTTGTTTAGCAATCAAATAATTGAAGGAGGGAAGAAAAAATGTTATTAAATTTTTCCTCTCCTCCCCTTGTATATTTCTCCCTAGATTGGGATAATTTAGGAGAAAAATGTGATATTGTATTTAATATGACCAAAATATTCTTCATTTTTTTATAATTCAATCACACAATATATTGGCTAGTCTTATAACGTCTTTCATTGGTCTCACTCTTAAAATATGAAATATCTTAGTGACATATATGCATGAAGGTATGAACACACAGAGACATATTCGTATATTAACATATATAATCATGGTTAAAGTTGAGGAAAAAAAGAAGATACATACAATCATGGTTGATGTTGAGAAAAAAAAGAGTATTTCCTTCTTATTAAAAATTTTGTCTAATATTCAAACAAAAAAAATCTTTTTTTAATATAGAAAGAAAATATTAACTTAAATATACTAAGGGTATAATAGTCAAATTATAATTATTTTTCCTCCCTTTCCCTCTTAATCTAAACAAAGTAATATTAAAATTCTTTCATTAAAATTTCTCATTTTTCTTCCAAAGGAGATAAAATTAAAATCCCTTTTTTTCTGTCTCTTTCCTTTTCCTCCATTAAAATTTCTTCCCATTCTTCCTCTCCTGTGAACCAAACATAGTTTAAGTTGATTCCAATATCTATTATGGTAATTATGTAAGTTATAAGCATATTTTTGAAATAATTTGCTATTGGGGTCTTTAAGTGTCATTTTCCTTTTTTAATTTTTGAAAGTTTCAGGACAAGGTCCTTGTATAACATTTTCCCAAAAATAAAAAAACCACAAAACAAAGACGAGGCCAACTGGTACAAGCCAATTGTTGATTTGTCTGTGTGGATGGTTCATAAATTTATAATGCTTGTTGAATATACATTTATAATGCTTGTTGAATATTATTAAAGTCCGTCTTGACTTCAATACTCACTAAAACCGTAAACATGGCAATGTTTGGAGACGTGGCAATGTTTGGAGGCATAAAACACATCCTACGGTATAAAATATACTTCTTCCAAATATATATATATATATATATATGGTCTTTTATTTTAATTTTAAATATAGGATTTTTTATAATATACAAAGAAGTATTTATTATCTATTTTTAAAAAATACACCTATTTAATATATCCCTAAGAGAGAGAAAAAATATTAAAGAAGAGTAGTTTTGGAAAAATATTGTAATTTTCAGAGAAATTACGATAGTTAATTGATTTTAACTCCCTTTCTTAATTCGCGTGATTTAGTTAAAAGAGTTTTATATTAAGGATCAGAGGGAGTAACTTATATTTAACTAATTATATAAAAACTAAAAAATATAATTTTACTCATTGAATTTATAAAAAAATATTATTTTTTAATAGTATTCTTATTTAATATATTATATTTAAAGTCTATTATCTCTCTTATATTTCCTTCTTCCCTAGTTATAAGAGAATTTTGGGACTCTTCCTTTATTCTAAATATGAGAGACATAGATAAAATTTGTGGAATAATTAATAATATTTTTCTTTTATGCCCTTAAATAATTAAAGTTGTGTTGACAAGTACCAATAATTAATTAGCCTCACTTTAAACTTTTAATATGGAAAATTTTGAAAAAAAATTGAAATTATAGCACAATTAATGAATTTAACTACTAAAATTATTTTTTTGTACTAATGAGATAGTTATTTGTTTCTTATAATTAAGGACTGAAAAAGTATTTAATTACATATAACAACATAATAAGAAAAAAATTTAATGCTCTAAAAATTATCAAATATTTTCTCTGATCTCATTTATAAGGTATTATCTAAAAGATTTGTTTAGTTCTATTTATAAGGTGTAGTGTTAAATTTTCATATAAACTTTCTATTTTACCCTCTAACTTTATTGTCTCGTACATTGTTTCCATACTTTAACACACTCTCTTTCCCAATATAATTATTACTATTTTGAATAAAGAGTATAGATAAAATTGAAAGTTTATATTAATTTTTTGTAACTTTGAGAATATAACTAACTCTCCTTAATATTTATGTACTTATTAATAATACCTTATAAATGAAACAGGAGAAAGTATGACTTATATAGTGGGGAAAAAAACTTTTAAAAGTATCTTATATTTTGAACCCAATAAAAAATAAAATACTTTTCTTTTGCCGACCAAAAAAAGTATAGAAAGCTTGTACGTCCCATAACAAACACAATCAAAAAAGTAAAAATGCATGGACTTGACTCTGGTTAAATTTAATTTAAATTTAAATATCTAGAAGAATAATGGAAAAGAAAATTAAAAAGCAATTAAACAAAGACTCCATTCTATCTATTAACAACAATGATATATTGATACTTTAAAAAAAAAAAAAAAAGACATACCCATATTTAATTCGTATCATATAAATCTTCTAATAACTATGAGAGATACCAAACGACCCATATTAGCCTTAATTGAGAACTCTACAATAAGAGATGCTGGACTCACAACATTCTTTGATGAGTTAAGATGTACTTGAATTTGGAATTATCTTTGCTGATCAAGTCTCTGTTTAGCAGCCTGCAGAAAGTTCAGGATAGATATGACATAATTTAAAAATTAATTAAACGATAAATTCCAAACAGCAACAACAGTTAAATTTAAGAAAATAATTCCAGCGAGAAAATAATAAAGAAAAATTAGATTTTGGGACCAAAAAAAATACATGTATGCCCATTCAACATTGATCATAGTAAGGATTGAATCTAAACACACATCAAATCTCTTTTATGCCCTATTTAGTTTTTAGAAATGATTTTGAAAGAAATAGAAGTGAAAAAAGAAATGGAAATAGAAATGAAAAGGAAAAGAAAATGAAATTTAAAAATATATTTGGTATAATTATGAAATTTAAATATATTTTTTATTTAAAATACATATTTATAATATTAAATTACACAAATGTCCTTATCACTTTTTAGAGAGAAAAAAAAGATCAGCCATTGGAAAGTTCAATCCCGTGATCGGAAAATTTACCACCAAGTCATTCATCAAACAAAAAGCATTACAAGAACATCATGGAACGGTAAATTCACACCAAAAAAAATCATCATCTAACCAAAATAAGTAGAGGAGAGGAGGGAAAATATTTTTGGTTGGGAAAAGGAAAACCAAACAGTGGATTAATGCTATGTTTGGTTGGGAAAAGAAAAAAAAAACCCCTTTTTCTTATTTGGCAATCAAATAAGCAGATGAGGTAATTTGGGAAAAAATGTTGTATTATGTTCAATCTAATCAAAATATTCTTCACTTTTTCATAAATTAACCACGCAATATACTGTCCAGTTTTGTCGCGTCTCTTCTCGATTTTATTCTTAAAATATGAAATACCTTAATGACATACATGTATGAAGTCACAAACATATACAAACACATTCGTATATTAATATATACAATTATGATTAAAGTTGAGGAAAAAAGAAGATACATACAATCATTATTAAGATTGAGGAAAAAAAAAGAAGAGCATTTTCTTCTGATTAAGAACTTTTTTTTAATATTTAGTCAAAAAAAAATTTAATATAAAAAAAAATTATTAACATAAATAAATCAAGCATATAATAGTTAATTTATAGTTATTTTTTCTCCTTTTTCCTTTTAACTTAAGTAAGGTAATATTAAAACTTCTCTATTAAATTCTTTCTTTTTTTTTTTCTTCCTTTTCTTTTTTTTTAGTAAAATCTCTCCCTCTTTTGAAGCAAACATGTTCCAAGACAAAATTCTAAAACGTACGATGTCATTTTCCTTTCAAAACTTCAACGTAGGTCAATACTAAAGTCTTTTGGCAATGACGTTACAAGCCGGTTGTTGATTTGTAGTGATATCTTCATTGTGGCCAACGTGTTTATTGATAGTTGATGGAAGGCAGTTGTTGATTTGTCCTAGTCAATGGTTCGTACATTTATGATGTGTGTTGAGTGTTGACGTCCATACTCACCAGACAGGAAAATGTGGAGGACGCGGCAAGGTGGTTTGGCAGTAGTAGAGTTGAGAAAGGGATTAACTCGCCTTAAGAAGGGGCTGCCCGTTATGGGTCACCAGAATGAGTTGGGGATAGGCTAGTTCATTTTTTTTGGTAGGTTAGAATTTACTCAATTCAGGACTGCCATAGATTATATATATATATTTAATTTTTTTGATATTTGAATAATAACTTAAATTACCAATATGAATAATAAAAAAATAATATAATTAATTTATAATTAAATTAAAAATAAAAACCATATAAACCATTAATTTATCAAAATATATTAACATATACTAATAATTATTTATATAAGTATCATAATTTAACAATATGAAATATGAAATATAAAAAAATTTCAACTCCAAATATAAAATAATTCTAATTTTAAGTTTCAATATTAAATAAACTATATATATATATAAAGAAATAGAAAAAAAGGAATTTGAAAAAAAAATTAAAAACAATATATATATATATATATATTTAACCCGCGGGTTTGGCGGGTTAGCCCACTTAACCTATGGGTTAAGTGGTCCGAGTTGAAAAAAAAACTATCTTAATATGTGCTTTATTTTTTTAACTCAAAACTATCATAAAATAGATTAAAATGGGCCAACCTACCCACGAATTAAAGTTCATTTTTTGGCTCTAATTATAGGTCCCTTGAAAAAATAAAAGGGAAAAACAAATTTGGCATTGACCTCGAAAGTAGAAACATGTACGACTTGACTTCGATTAAATTTAATTTAAATTCAAATATGTGAAAGAGTAAGGAAAAAAAAATAAATTAAAAAGTAATTAAGCAAAGAAGCCATTTTACACCATTTTGCATCAAATATAAATATATTTGAGATTTTTTATGTAAAATATAAAATATAAATATAACTTGTATGATACAATTTGTTTGGTTCAATTTTTCCATTCATGAAATAAAATAGATGAATTCAATAAATTTTTGTTAATTACAAGATAAAGATATTAGAAGTGTTAAACATTAATGCACCGTTTAGATGAGAGGAAAATAAAAAAGAAAGAAAAATTCAGTGAGAAAACAAAAAAACCTAATATTTCTCTTCTTCTATTTTTTTCTTATTCCAAACAAAGTCTAAATGGGAGGTATTGTTCCAAATATAAAATATATTTAAATTTTTTTTGTCCAAAACATAAAGATACAAATATAGGTTGTATGATGCATTTATTTATTTATTTTTCAATTTTTTCTTCATTAAATAAATTAATATAATTCATTTTTATTAAGTACAAGATATAAGTGTTAACTGTTAAATTGTAATATTGTTGACCTTAACTTCTTATAACTGTATTTCCTTCATCTATGTAAATTAGCTATTTATATTTTATATAGAAGTCTGGAGGTAGCAATTAAATAATAGGAACCTCCTGTCCACTCCAATAAAATGGAACAGACTCGGGGAGTTGATAATTTGATTGTAGGCAACTATGAGAGATACCTAACATCCTGTATTAGCCTTACACTTGAAAAAGAGATGCGGCATTCACAACTTTCCTTGCACCTGAGTTTGAAAATTTAGGATAGATGTGACAAAATTAAAAACATAATTAAACGATAAATTCCCTACAACAGAAGCAATTGAGTTTAAGAAAATAATTCAAGGGACAAAGTAGGCCCTGTTTGATACTGTTATGTAAAACAGTTTTTTTGTTTTCAGAAACAGAAAACTCAGAAAACTTGTTTAGTAAACCTGTTTTCTAAAAACTGTTTTGAAAAACAGAAAACAGTTTTGTACATAAAACTCAAAACGCCTTTTAGGTGTTTTGTAGTTTTTATTCTGTAAAACACAAGGAAGATGAGAAACATCCACCTCATTAATGGTAAAATTATAAATTTTGAATAACTCATTTATTACTTATTAGTTATGATTTTGAGAACAATTATTTAAACAGATTTTTTTATTTTCTTGTTTTCAAAACAGTTTCTTAAAAACAGTTTTACAAAACTGTTTTTGATAACAGAAAATAGAAAACACTATCAAACAGGTCCGTAATAATCAAGATATTTTCGTTTCTTCAATAGGTACCATTTTTGGGGCTAACTGCACACATTTTACACAGTGATTAATGCATGCCCGTTCAGCATTGATCATGATAAGGATTGAATCCTAACGCTTATCAAATCTCTTTAAGATTGTCATTAGGCCGCGGCCCCCGGTTGATGAGAGGTTGCTGTATATAGTGTTGTTTGCTTTGATTTGCTTTAATAAATAGGCATCTTCCATTAAAAAAAAATCCCTTTGGACAGAATCTCTTTAAGATTAAATCTATATATAGAAAGTATCATGTCATGTTCCTTTGGAAACTCCAACGTAGGTCATTACTACCATTATAAGTCAGTAGTTTTTTTATTTATTTATTCAAGACAACTATAATATACTCCCTCCGGTCCCTATTATAGGGTGTTATTTAAAAAATTTGTCCGGTCCAAAATATAAGATGTTAAGTAATAAATTTAATTTTAGTCTCAATTTTACCCTTATTAAATGCTTTCATTACAAATCTCAATTAACTTCTCTCTCCTCCTATTTAATGTATTTTTATTCTCTTTTTAAGGATAAAATAAGAATGTCAAAAATCTTTTTCATTAATTTTAGACTGTAATCAATTTTTCTTAATTCACGTGCAGTAGTTAAAAATACGAACCGGAAAAAGTATATATATATATATATATACACCCACTCACACACCCAAATATGGTATCTTACCATTGGTGGGATTACATTCCTGCTTCAAGAAGTACATATGCCACTAGACCACTAGATCATTGGTTTACAAGTCAATTATTGATTTGTCGTTATTGATGATATTTTCCTTCTAGCCAACGCGGTATTAACTATTCGAGTCTTTTAGGCACTTGACTATTGGATGTCTTAAAATAATTGTTATTTTTAAATTTTAATTTTATGATAAAAATATACTTTTAGCCTTTAGGATTTAATTTGATATTTTAACTTTATTAAGTTCCTTTATAACCATTTAAATTTTAAAATGTAATAAAAACTTTCTAATTATTAATATTATTAAATAAATTAATAAAAAATGACGAACTTGTCATACTCAACTCAAAAGATAACTCATTAATGTTATTATATATTTATTATTCTTATAATTATATTCATTGGCAAAAAAATCTTATAGTTGTAATTGAAAAATTTTAAATTCTTAAAAATAATTTTTTGGCCAAAAAGTCTGATTAAAACCTTAAAAATAAAATATAATTCCAATGTCCCATATAAGCAATTAGAAAAAAAAAATTTCTAAATCGAAATCCTACTACAAATTTAAGTAATTTTTCCAGATTGTTAGTGTCAAAGATGCAGGAAAGCTTGGCTATAAAATTAAGATTTAATTTTGAAGTTAATTATTTATATTTTAAGACTTTAAAATTATAGTAAAAGTTAAATAATTAAAAAAATTAAAAATTTAACAATAAAAGTGAAGTCTAGTGTTAAATTAAGAATAAAAATGTATTTTTATCTGATTAATATTTATGATAATAATAATTTTTTAATTATTAGATAAATAAATGAGTTTTTTTAATAAAAATTATCGAATTTTTTTTTTGGCCAACCAAAAGTCCTTGAAGTTTGCGTCCCGTTTTTCTTCTAATTTATCTGAAGGAAACGACTATTTGCATTTATGCTGCCAGCAGCAGATCCAAATCTTCATTGATCCGTTGGTCTCCTGCAATTAACCATGTTTTCTTCTTTCGCTTCTTCATCCTCCATATACGAAATGACTTCCGATTTCGACGTCTTAATTTTGGGTGAGCACAAGCATCCTCTAAAAGAGTCCCTTGGAAACTCTTTAGATGCTGCTAGAATCACAACTTTCATTGATGAAGGGATCGTCGAGTTTCCCGAACTTCAGATGATAGAAAGGTGTAGAATTGCTATGGTTATTTTCACACCAGGATTCTTCGAGTCTCCGTTTTGTCTGAAGAAACTGTTGGATATAATGAGGTATCACAAAACTATGATTAAGCCGGTGGTGCCCGTATTCTGTGAAATGAGTTGGGGGCAAGTATTTAAGATATTGAAGCGTTCCAAATCGGATTTAAAAGAAGCCATCGCTGAAGCTGCCTCGCTACCTGGCTTCAAACTGTCAGCGGATTGGAGGTACTAATCCTTTTTTGCCCTCAGATTTTATATGCTTTTTTTTTTTATTGGCGCCAGAAGAGTTTATATGCTTTTTATCCCAAGAATTCAGTAAATTCGGCTCCACCTGGTCAAACTGAGCTGGGTCAGATTTAAAAAAACAGAGAGAGAAAAACTATAAAATCCCATTTGGCATGTTGAATCAGGAAGTGGAATGGAAGTTGACCTCTGAATCGTAATTGTTTGGTGCGAACTCTGAAATTGTTCGGTGTGTTGGAAGTGACTTTGTCCAAAATAGCTAAAATTTTCCATTGGTGAAGGTAGGAATTGCGAGATCTCCCATGGATCTGTGAGACCGGACCTAGTGACAGGCAAATTTTTTGACCAAATTGCCCTCCCTTATCTTGAGCCAATAGACAACTTCCACAACTACCAAACGTTAATGGCGATAGTGTGCAACGATGAGATTAATATCGTCCCTATTCAATTTCCATCAAAATTTCTTACGAGATATCAAACGGGGATAAGGCTAGATACTTGTTGAGTAGGAAAAACTAGTTTGGTGGGCCTAGCCCGCACACAAATAAAACAGGCTGAATAGCTCGTTTTCTTATGAGTTGTAATTTCCGTAACCCAACCCACCAAAGGGTGTTGCCAGGCCAATGCATTAACTCACCAGTATATATTTTACATAAATTAATCTTAATTCTAAAAAAAAAAAAGACATTCATCCTATTTAACGTACTAAACCCATCATAAAAAATCCTTACTTTTTATCAACTTATTATTATATCATATTCATATATCATATTTCCATCCGTTATAAAATCACTAAACCATGAAACAAATCCACATGTTATCTTCAATAACAAAAACAAATCCATTCCATAAAATATCATCACACTTTCACAACAAATTCACATGATCACATTATCATCCAACATCCATAGATTAAACATTAAAATTTTTATTGATCATCACTAACAACAACATTAGTTTTATCCTACTAGATGAGGTTAGCTACATAGATCCTACGATGCTACTGGATTCTATAAAAAATTATCTCTTAAGATAATTCATTTATTTAGAGATCTTACCTAATAACCTCACTTAGTGTTCTTTTTGGCCTCCGTCTGTACCTTCTTATAAGGTTAGAAGCCATTTGATCAACTATTCTCAGTGGCTCATCTAGTGCTCTTCTTTATATATGTCCAAATCATTTACATGATTTTTAACCATTTTCTCCTTAATAGATGCTACTCCAATTTTTTCTTATATATAATCATTTCCTATTTTATCCATTCTTGTATGACCACATATCCATCTTAATATTTTTATCTTTGCTATTCTTATCTTATGGTCTTGTTGTTTCTTAAAAGCCCAACATTTACTACCATATAACATCGCTAGCTTTATAGCAATTCAATAAAATTTACCTTTAAGTTTGGTGGATACCTTATGATTACAAATAACTCTTGAAACTTCTTTATATATGTCCAAACCACTTACATGATTTTCGACCATTTTTTCCTCAATAGAGATGCTACTCCAATTTTTCTCTATATATAATCATTTCGTATCTTATCCATTCTTGTATGACCATATCCATCTTAACATTTTCATACATTTTCATCTTTACTATTCCCATCTTATGGTCTTATTGTTCTAAAAGCTCAACATTTACTACCATATAGCATCACTAGCCTTATAACAGTTCAATAAAATTTACCTTTAAGTTTGGTGGGTACTTTATGATCACAAATAACTTTTAAAATTTTTCTCCACTTTAACCATCTAGTTTGTATTTTATATATAACATCTCTACCAATTTCATCGTTACTCTGTAAAATCCATCACAAATATTTAAACTTTGACATTTGTAGTATAGTTTGTTTTCTAATTTTTACCTTTGAATCATTTCTGATTTGTCTCTTGTTAAATGTGTAGTGCATATTCTATCGTACTTTTACTCAAGTGAAAACCTTTTGATTCGAAAATGTGTTTCTATGACTCAAGTTTAAAATTAGCCTCTTCTCTTGAGTTCTTATTTAAGAGTATATCATTCACAAAAATCATGCACTTAGGAGTTTTCTCTTGTATATGTTTTATCAAAATATCCAAAACAAAATCAAACAAGTACGAACTCAAAGATTATTTTTGACATGATATCATTATAGGAAAGTCTTTTGTTTAACTTCTAGAAGTTTTTACACTTGTTATTGTCTCCTTATACATATTCTTTATGGTTCGAATATAAGCAATGAGAATGCCTTTCTTCTTGAGAGTTTTTCACAATATATCTCTTGGTACTCAGTAACATTTTAAGGATTCCGACTAAACTAGATTCCTAACACCCAAGGGACTTCATTATGGAGCGACACAAGAGACAGGACAACTAGGGTAACAGAGCTCGCCGGGATGAAGTTTAAGGCATCATGGTAAGGAACAATTATGCTTTAGGGCGAGGAGGGACCATACAAGCACGATGCCATGGCTGAGGTAATATTGAACAAAATAAAACATGTGTGCGAAAGTACACTATAATATTCCCAATATGCCAAATATGAAGACTAAGTCTCCTTAGCCGGCTCCTTGCTAGAGTTGGAGCTCTCACTTGAAATGTTAACCATAAAAGTGTTTTTTTTTGGGGGGGGGGGGTGAGACATTGTTCCAGTAATCAAGGGTAACTCACCCCAATATGCCAAATATGAAGACTAAGTCTCCTTAGCCGGCTCCTTGCTAGAGCTGGAGCTCTCACTTGAAATGTTAGCCACAAAAAGGGGGGAATGAGACATTGTCCCAGTAATCAAAGGTAACTCAAAATATACTTATTGTCAAAGTATAGCTCCAAATGCATAATTATGAATGACATGGTATAACTCACATGATATGCAAAAACCTTTCAAAGATCACAGCTAGAATCATGTGTTAGTTACTATCATCAGGTAATTTTGACAAGTAGCCCCCCATCTAACAACTGATGAAGGTCAATCTCGGCATAACCACTAAACTCTTCTTTTATTAGTTATGACTAGGCTAGAGACTATTACACTAATGGTTGGATCATGACTCTCTTTTCCCTAGATCACCTAAATTGATGGCCATTTAGAGAAGATGCATCCTCAATCCAAAGCCACCTGAGTTTCCCGGCCAAGTGACATTGACGACTAATCAATGACAAAGATATCACAAGTCTCATTACCTGGACACAATGTCTCATGTGCCATTTAATGGATTGGCATATCATGTGATGTTCACTGACATTATCACCCAACCAAAACCATGCTCAACATATACTATAATTAGTGATAATGTCAATATGTGATGCTAAAATGTCAACCATCAAATGTACTACCATGCTAGCAATACTAATCATGCATTATATGAACATGGAGATGGACTACAAAACATCTATACATCATGCCCAATTCTCATGCCCTATCATACATGTATTTATTAAACCATTCAACATTTACTCGTGATAGTTTCCAAGACAGTAAAAGGGGTAAGAGAAAACTTACTAGTTGTATCATAAACATGCATATCATGATATGAAGCATATACATGAAATAAAAGTTACTCATTGGTTACCTCAAGTTGTTTGCACATACACAAAACCATGATAGGCTGTTGAAGCACCAACTACACATTTAAAAGAAAGGTGTAGCTAAGTTAACTTATGATGTCTCAAGCACAAATTAGGACCCAAAACAAATATCAAACTCCTGTAAGGCCATCAAACTTCATAAAGTCGTTTGATGTCCACTAGACCAAAATCCCTCATATGCCAAAGTAAGTATTTACCTATGGTACGGATTTGTTGTTTCCAAATAACTCCTTAGAGTGTTGGTGCTTCAATTAAGCAAACTTGCACCTTACACACACGTGAAACACCCAAATCAAGATGGGTCATAGCCTCTGGTAGAACTTAACTCGGTAATCCAAGCATAAACAAGTCACCAATACCATACCAACTCATCATTATACCCAAAATAACTCATATAACCTAACTTGAACTCACCCAAATTCAGATATCATGAAAACCTAAAGTTAGAGGTTAGGGTTTGGAAAGATTACAAACTTAATCACCCGACAATCATTGCCTAAAGTTCAAAAACACCAAACAACACTTCATTGAAGTATTATAACACAATTTAATTGGTGAAAACTTCGCCAAAAATGAAATCCAACACACAACCATGAAAGTCATCATCAAAGCTTGAAGAAAGAATAGAGGGAATGATAGAAACCAATATACCTATAATATTCAAGCTTTCTAAGGCTCAAAATCACGTCCTTAACCTTAGAATTGCAAAACCCTAGTAGAGCCAGTGTTGGAACCCCGAATGCACTATTCTATCGCGGTGGTTCACTTCCTTTTTATAAAATTTCTTGCCTTGGCGCTGCGGCAGGCAATGCTAGCGTTGTGATGCTAGCCACTTCTGTCTCTAATTCCTTTAGCTTCATTTTTTCTTGTTTTCATTCGGTCTTGGCCCTCTATTGTTGTACCATTCCATCAATACATATCGGTACAAGCAACTTGGGGTTGTTACATACTTTATCATAGGGTTTTTTTTTTAAATAAATAAAAATTATATGTAAATCTTTTTGTTTACTTTAATAACTTTCCATCTAGTCCCTTAATAGATAAAATCTTTATTATAATTCATCATGATATAAATTCAAGTTGATTTTAAGAAATATGACTCTTATTTCTTAATTTATGTTCAATCACTTTTTTCATAATTTTATACTGTGACTCATCAATTTTATTCCTTAACACTATTATATTAAAAATATAAAATAAAAAAAATATAATAATTTTTTAAAATATTAAATCACGTTAGGCCATATTTTCTGTTACAAATAGGATTTGGCAACCATAGTCTATGTTTTCATTTTAGACAAAGATGAAAACCCAGTTTGTGTGCTCTGTTCTCCCTCTCAGCTTCTCTCGTTCTCCCTCTTGGCCTCCCTTTTCCTCTTCGACTTTAACTGTTGTTGCCAGGTCTGAGTAAGGAAGCCAAGGAAGATGAAGCTCCAATTGCTAGATCTTAGTTGCTGCCGTTGTAAACTTGTAAGGAGATGAACTCGAAAAGAGGCACAACACAAGAAAGAGAAGGAAAGTGATGTCAATCATCGCCTGAGAGTCTCAACAATGGGATTTCATTAGGGCTATTCAAAGACAGGGAGTCGACTATCAACCCGGAGCCTGGTCTGGTCATAGCACGGGTTCAGCTTTTGAACTCATGGCTTGGTCTTGGCCCAGACAAACCTGGATGGGATCGAGTCAGGGGGGCTTCTTTTTTTTTTTTCTCTAAATTCTTTTATGATCACAAAACCTAGAAAAAGGGGAGAAATCCATCGATGCACAAGAAGAAAGGCAGAAACCAGGAAGGAGATGCACAACAACAATGGCACAGAACAAACCAAAATGGCAAAATTCTAGATCTAGACTTATTGAAAATTAAGAAAAAGAACTTAACAAGACAAACAAGATTGAAATCGTTGTAGTGAAGATGAAGCTGTGAAACCCATTGATGCAACTCCCTCAACCTTAAAAGCAAGTCATCGATGCAACTCCCTCAACCTTCGGTGGTTGCCGAGATGCTCAATCGGACCTCAGCCACGAAACTCACAGGTTAAAGAACCCAAACTAAAAAGGGAGGTCAATACTCACTCAATCGGATCTTGCTGCAAAAACCAAATTGAAAAAGCATGTCATTGATGCAAATCCCTCAAATTCCTGCACCATCATCAACAACCCATACCCAGATTTGAACTTTATTTGGCAACAAAAGTTTGAATGTTGAATGGTGAAATCTGAACAGAGAGACGTCGAGAGGAAGAAGAGAGAGAGAGAGGCTGGACACTGAAGTTTGAATGTCGACTCGACGGGAGAGGTTGAAGGAATGTTGCCTGTTAGTGATCCAAACGGCGCCTAGCCCAACCCAGATGCAGCTCTAGGATATATATGGGAAAAAGACATCTAAGTACCTTTACAGGGAAATATTGACAAATAAACAGTAATAATTAAAAATTTAATTAACTTGAATTGGCAATTCAGTTTATAGTCTGAAATGTCTTTTTTTCTATATATATTTATTTATTTTACAACACACATGCCGATTGTTTTTTTTTTTCTAATTCTTGTATTTTATATAAAATTGTTGACTTAATGCAAAAGGTTAAAATTTCTTGTATATAATTTGCCTTTTATTTTACAACACATACCTTTTTTTTTTCCAATCGAATCCTAATTCTAATTGGTCAATAGTGACAGGATGGGCATCAGCAACCCTACCACCCAATTAGGCGTATACTTCTATGATAAACTGTTTCGTGATCTTCCACACCATCAAGTAGGGTTACAACGTCGTGGGAGAGAAGTACTTCAATTTTGGAAGTGGAATGGCATTTTGAAATCCACGGTCATAATCGGAATATGGGGAGTTGAAGGCACTGGTAAAACTACTATGGCTAGAGCTATATATGATAAGATTGGTGTCAAATTTGAGGTTAAAAGTTTCCTTGCAAATATTAAGGATGTATGGAAGAAAGATAACGGTCGAGTTCTTCTTGGAAAACAACTTTTTTCGGATATTTTTGAATGTGAACTTGACGAGATGAAAGATGTTGAACTGACACTTGAACTAATGGATCAAATGCTTAATAAAAAAGTTATAATGGTTCTTGATGATGTAAATCAAGTAGACCAACTCATAGAATTGTGTGGAAATAGAAATTGGTTTGGGGAAGGGAGTTTGATATTCATTACAACAAGAAATAAGTATATACTTGATTATTTTGTTGACAAATCATATAAAATGAAAAAGCTGAACAGTAGTGAGTCTCTTCATCTTTTCAGCTTGCACGCATTTAAAAATTTTGCTCCAACAGATGACTTCATTAATCTTTCAAGAAAAGTAATTACCTTATGTGAAGGCCTACCGTTGCTTCTTGAAGTTATTGGCTCTCTTTTACATAATAGGACAAAACTAGAATGGAAAAAAGTATTGAATAAGTTGAAAGGAATCCCAAATGGTCAAATGAAAGAGAAGTTGAAGATAAGCCTTGACTTCTTAACTGATTCTGAGAAAGATTTATTTGTTAATATAGCTTGCTTTTATGTGGGTTTTGGTTTACAAAATGTTACTTATTTGTTAAAGGACTCAAGATTTCCCATAGAAACGGGAATGCCCATAATTATTGAGAGGAGCCTTGTGAAGGTTTTGAATGACAAGATTCATGTTCATGATTTGTTGCAAGAGATAGGAAGGGAAATTAGTCTGAATAAGCCAAGGCTAAAATATACATACGATGTATTTTTAAGTTTTAGAGGTGAAGATACACGGAAATCTTTTACTACTCATCTTTATACTGCTCTAAAACAAGTAGGTATTGAGGTTTTCATGGATGAAGAAAGGATTGAAAGGGGAGAAAATATTTCAGATTCACTACTACAGGCGATTGAAAGTTCTAGAATTTCAATCATTATATTCTCAAAGAATTATGCTGGCTCTAGTTGGTGTTTGCAAGAACTAGAGAAAATCATGGAGTGTTACAAAACAACTTATCAAGAGGTTGTCCCTATATTCTATGATGTGCAACCATCTGAAATTCGTAAGCAGTCGAGTGGCTTTGGGCCAGCATGGGAAAGGCTTATAATGAGACCCTCAACTAGCAAAGGTAAGAAATTGACAATCAATATGAAGAGAGCTCTCACTGAAGCTGCAAACTTATCAGGGTGGGATATGCAGAAATACAGGTATTTTTAATTTCTTTTACTTGTTATTATTTGAAATGCTCAAATTCCCTAAGTTCCTTTCTTAATGTTGAGTTCCTTTTGGTGCTACAAGCTTAAATAAAAACAATCTTAGAAAAAAAATATTACAAAGAAAAAAAAATGCTTGGTTGTTGTTGTAACATGAGTATTATAAAGTACCATGCTTAGACTTTGGACGTGAGTATTTGGATTAGTTCAACATTTGAACTGGCAAGAAATGACATTCTTGTTCCAAAAATCAATTGGGACATTTTTTTAGCCTTAACTTAAAGTTTATTTTACTTAATTTTATAATTTATGCACTAATTTTGTAATTGTACCGTAGTTCAAGAGGGTAAAATTGTAAAATACTGTTTTCTAAATTTTTATTTTTATCTCAAATCTAAATATGCAACCTTTTAATGTTTTAAATATTATAATTTTGAGGTGTTAAAACAAATTGGAAAGTGTGAAAACCTTTTCTTCGTCTACCTCTTTGGTGTATCATTATCCTTTGTTAAATTCACCGTTAACTTGTTCTCTACATAAACAATTGTCTTTGCATATTTTGAATTAATTTTTGTCACTGCCCCTAATAGTCGTATTTTATTAAATTCCATTACAGCTTCATATGGTATTGTTGTTTCTATTAGCTTTTATAACTTGGGTGACTCATCTAATTTTTAACAACGCAAATTAGTGAATTAACTGAATAAGTGAAAGTAACTAATATGTAGGTGTAGAGATCTGTGATGAAAGAGCACATATAATATGTAGGTCTAGAGATCTATGTTCAAGTTTTGTATAGTAAGGTCATAATAGTTGAGTAAATAATTCAAGTAATCTTAATTAAATGAAAAATAATTGATTTTCCAAACAAAAGATGGTATACTAACAATAAAAGGAAAGAATGATAAATTAACTAGCAGAAAAAATTGGTTCCAACAAGTTATTCATATTTCTTGGTGTGGCTAACTCTACATGTCTATCATTTGGTTCCCATTATACTTTGTACCATGCATTTTAATGATTCCTGATAGAATTTATTGTTATCTAACTTCTTGTTGTCAGAACTGAGACTGAGTTGATTGACCAAGTTATTGAAACAATCTCAATGAAGCTAGACAGCAGCAAACACATGTTTGTTCCTCAACACCCAGTGGGTTTAAAGTCTCGTGTGCAAGATGTCATCCAATTGCTAACAAGTGAATCAAATGAGGTTATCATAGTAGGTATTTGGGGGATGGGGGGGATAGGTAAGACAACGATTGCTAAAGCCATTTACAATGAAATTAATCAAAGCTTTCCGGGAAAGAGTTTCCTTGTAAATGTTAGGAAAGTTTGGAAGCAAGATAATGGTAAAGTTTATTTGCAGGAACAACTTCTTTCAAGCATCTTAAAAATAAGAAGGATGACACTGCCAAATGTAGAAATGGGAAAAACTCTAATCAAGGAAAAGCTTTGTAAGAAACGCGTACTTGTTGTACTTGATGATGTGAATAATGAAGACCAACTCAAATCATTATGTGGAAGTCGTGAATGGTTTGGCCAGGGTAGTAGAATAATCATCACTACCAGAGATGAACGCTTACTTAAAATTCTTAGAGTGATTCATGTGTATAATGCAAAAGAAATGAATGACAATGAATCTCTTGAACTTTTTAGTTGGCATGCATTTCAACAAGAGACCCCTGAACAAGACTTCATTGAACTTTCAAGAAGGGTAGTATCTTACTCTGGTGGTTTGCCACTAGCTCTTGAAATCCTTGGCTCCAATCTGTTTGATAGGGAGATACCTTATTGGGAAAGTGTTTTAAAGAAATTGCAACGAATTCCAAATGGTCAAATATATGAAATTCTTAAAATAAGCTATGATGGTTTGAATGACCAAATGGAGAAAGAAATATTCCTAGACATATGTTGCTTTTTTCTTGGGAAGGACATCAGCTATGCTACTCAAATATTGAATGGTTGTGGCCTTGATGCAGAAATTGGAATTACTCATCTAATTGAGCGAAGCCTTGTAAAAGTTGCAAAAGTTGGTAACAAAATCAAGCTTGATATGCATGATTTACTACGTGACATGGGAAGACAAATCATTAGTGAGCATGAGAAGCATACTAGATTATGGTTTCAGGATGACGTGCTAGATGTGTTGAAAAGCAGCACTGTAAGAATTTTTCTCAATAACTTGGTTGCACCGTTTCACTAAGTTTTTGTATTTAAATTTTAATGCTTGTTTCTTCTTTACTTTTTATGACTCCCAATCATCTAGATAGATATCATTTCTATTTCCCCCTTCTTTCTATTTAACAGGGAACAATAGCTACCAAGGGATTGGCTTTAAAAATGTCAAGAGACAACTCGGTTTCCTTAAGTACCAAGGCATTTAAGAAGATGAAAATGCTTCGTTTGCTCCAACTCGACCATGTACAACTTGATGGTGACTATGATTATCTATCAAAAGAATTGAGATGGCTTTGTTGGCATGGATTTCCTTTAGAAAACTTGCCATTGAACTTAAGTCTAGAAAAGATAGTTGTTATAGACTTAAAGTGGAGTAATCTCACAAAAGTATGGGAGAAAAGCCAGGTATTTACAATGAATTTTTGGAATTATATACCAATGACATTGGTTTATCGTTTTGTTTACATATATTTTATTCTTTTGCAATAATTATGTAATTTATTTTTAAAAAGATTCTTTTTACACAGATGTTGGAGTGGCTGAAAATCCTCAATCTGAGTCATTCTTATTACTTGGCACAAACACCTGACTTTTCAACATTACCATATCTTGAAAAGTTAATACCGAAAGATTGTCCAAATTTGTCTATAATTCACCCCTCCATTGGAGATCTTAAATATATTATTTTATTAAATTTAAAGGACTGCAAAAGCCTCAACTATCTCCCAAGAAGTCTATATAAGTTGAAATCTTTGAAAACCCTGAATCTTGTTGGTTGTTTGAAAATTGAAAAGTTGGAAGAAGACATCGAGCAAATGGAATCCTTGACTACTTTGATGGCAAATCGAACTGCAATAACACAAGTGCCTTTCTCATTAGTGAGATTGAAAAGCATTAAACATGTGTCTCTCTGGTTATGAAGGATTATCACCTGATGTATTTCCATCTCTTGTTTCATCTTGGATGTCCCCAATAAATCATTCAAAGTCTTTGTTCCAATCGTTTGGGATCATGCCATTTTTAATCAAGGGTCTATCACGTCCTTTGTTTGTTGGAATCCGTGAAGTATTAGAGGCAAGACCAAGCACATTTCAGGCTTCATGTGGAAAATCTCAAGCATTAATTGGCTTTCATGAGCAAGATCACATGAAAAGGTCAGAAACATTCATGAGTTCTCTAACTATTCATGTAGGCAGATTCAACAAAGTGGTGGATCACCTCTTAAAAAGTATTTCACAGGTTATTCTTCTTTTTATCTCTCTACTGCACCAATGCATAATTTTTTTCAATATTGGATGAACAGCTCTCTCATATATGTTTAATTCAAATAGCTTTGAAGTATCTGGCCGGAGAAAAAAAAAAGCTTTGAAGTAACTCCATGTTTTGAAACTTAAACATGCAATAATTTACATTATGTTTTATTGAATATCATATGTATGCAATAATATGTGCATTATACTTAATTTTAACAATATTATGTGTGTAAATGTGTAATAATGCACCTTATACCGACCATTCATGGCAGTTATAAAATTTTTTATTTAATAGACAGTTCATTTTGGAAGAGAGAAATTGGAAACTGTCATTATATTATTAATTAAATATATATATCTACTATAAGTTATTATTAATTATATTAAATATATAAAAATTAACAAGAACACTAGTAATTTTTAATTAATTTTTGTTAGCAATCCTTCTGAACCACTACAAATCTGATTTCAATTTAAAATAACAGTGGTTTACCAAGTTCTACGAAAGGTATCAAACAAGTGTGCCAAATTATTAAGCCTTGATTAATTTTAATATTTTGTATACTAATATATTTCCTCTGTTCTCAATTAGATGGGTTTTCTCTTTTCTTGTGTTCATGGATCAGGAATGGAGTAATGGAGGGCTTAACTATTCTCTTCCTAGAGATAATTATCCTAATTGGCTAGTTTTTGAAAATGAAGGATCCTCAGTATCATTTAAAGTGCCTCAAGTTGTTGGTCGTTGCTTAAAAGGAATAGTCCTCTACATTGTCTATTCATCTCTTAAAGATAGCATGGCTTTTGTATATCCTGTTGGTGTCATGGTAAAGAATTTCACAAAAAGTACTATAGAGTTCCTCAAGCAAGATGGTGCGACAACTTCTGTTGATGAGGAATGGAAGAAAATATCTAATTTGGAGCCTGGAAATGAAGTGGAAATGATGGTTAATTTTGCACATCAATATTTTGTGGAAAAGACTGCAATCTATCTGGTATATGGTGAAGAAACTAAGAATCTAGGCATCGCTTAGGCAAGAAGGTAGCTTTGTAATTTATTTTTTTCAATTGAAATTGTCTTAATATAGGATCTACTTGTCCTTAATCTAAGCATATTGTGACGTTGATTTAAACCACATAAAATGAGTAGGAAAGAGAGAGAGCGCTCCCTAGCAGGTGCATTTTTGAACTTAGCTCTTCTGAACATAATTACTGCACTTGACAAGTGAGAAAAAAGTTGCTATACTCCTAAACATTGATTTGAACCTAAGTAATAGATTGGTGATGTTTGAGAATTTCAGAGTTGAAGAATATTCAGAGTTTGAGCTTGAGAAGGGTGGAGATAAGAGTCAGGTTAATTTATTATCTTTCATATTGATTTTTCTGTATTTGTGTGACTTTTTATTTAATAAGCATTTTGCTTTTTGACCCCACACAGCTGGAAAAGCGGGGTCCTGGTTTTTATGCGGTGTGATCTCAGATGAATAAGGAATAATACTTTGGTAAGCCTCTATTGATCATCCTATTTTCTTAGATAAGTTCTTATATGAATAGATAGTAAAATCAATGTTTGATTTATGATGTGTTGAAATTAGGAATTGAGATTCTTGATGATTATGGAATTGGACCACTGGGGGAGATTGAGATCAAGTATTTGCGATAGTAGGTAAGTTAGCAGTAACCATGTGTGTCTGATAAATCTTGAGAGTGATTATTGTGTCAATTAAACTCAAATGTAACCATGCATGTTTGGCATGTGTTCTTGCATCAGTAAGCAACAAATAACCCAAGATCTCTTCTTCAAGCATTTATGAGCAAGCCATTTTTATTGCTAAGTCTTTTTCAAAAGTTTATCAAACAGTAGCGAAAATTTTGAAACTTGACGGAGAACATTCCAAATCTCATATGTAATTAAAACCTCCAGCATTAATTGGTTTTCTTGACAACGTTCACACTGCATAGGTTGAAAATTTCAGGAGTTCCCTTACTATTCAAGTGGACGGATTCAACAAACATGTGTGCCAAATATTAAACCTTGATATTTTTCATTAGCAGAAGAATTATATAAAGGTTCATAGGTGTGGACAAAAGTGACTATTATATTCCCCCTGTTTTCAGTTAAGCAGGGTGCCTCTTCTTGTATTCATGGAATAGGGAAAGAGTGATAGATGTGGCTGTTTTCTACTTGGAAACAATTATCATGATAAGTATCATTTAAAGTGGCTTGAGTTGTTGGTCGCTGCTTAAAGCTTAGGCAATAGCAAAGGTTTGTGCGTTTTCATCAATTGGGATTATCTTTATTTAACATTCGCTTATAGTTATTCAAGGTATAATGAGATGTTTGTTTCTATGTAGAATATTATCTCGCAGGGCTTCATTTTGGACAACCAATGAGTGACGAAGAACAGATTGAAGGCCTTGCCACTATTTTGTTATTTGTTGATTGGGATTATCTTTATTTAACATTCGCTTATAATTATTCAAGGTATTTTTTTTTTTTTGGTTCATTGGCATGGTCATAATATAGGATTCTCTTATTCTAGTTGTTGTGCTGGTTTTCATATAGGATAATGGTGCACGGCTTCACTGAAACAAAAAAACAAAAAGTGAAGAATGACAGGTTGAAGGCTCGTGACTTCTCTGCTTTTCGTTTTCACTATTTTGTTATTTGTTGATGAAAGGACACAAAAAAAAAGACACATTATCAAATTCTGTCACTGTACTATAGTCCACTTTCATTGATCACTGGTATCATAATAGTTTCTTTTTCGCCCATTCTCTTCGTTAATAGAATAATCAATCTTCTTTATATAGTTTATGATAATTATATCGGAAAATGACACTTGAGGACCAAAATTTTCAATTAATCTCATTTTAGGACCAAAAAATTTGAAAATACCAGAAAAGAATCATGGTCTCAAATTGATCAAAATTCTAAATGGGAAATGATCTAAATGCCCTTATTAAAACGTTTTACACTCAACATCTACTTTTTACTACTCTTCTTTTGAAATTTAACACTGAACTTCCCCAATTTTATATTAAACACAATAAATAATTCAATTCTCAGAATTTTACACTCGTCTTCTGCATTTTACTACTCATGTTCCACGATTTGACACTAAAGACCCCCGATTTTCACTGGATAAGTCTCAGAATTTTATACTCAACTTCCATTTTTTACTACTTAATATCTGCTTTTTACTACTTTTTTTCATAAATTTGACACTAAACTTCCTTAATTTTATACTCATATTCCACAATATGTTCAGTGTAAAATTGGGGATGTTCAGTGTTAAATTTATAAAAAAGAGTAGTAAAAAGTAGATGTTGAGTGTAAAACCTTTTTACAGGAATATTTAGGTCATTTCATATTTACATTTTTAATTAATTTGAGACCATGGTCATGTTATAGTATTTTTGAATTTTTTGATCCTAAAATGGAATTAATTAAAAGTTTTGGTCCTTAAATGTCATTTCCCCTAATTCTATTGGTGTTGATTTGTTAAGAAATACCTTTTCATGCCCATTGGATCTTTGTTTGAGTGACCCAAACCCTTAATCCTTTAAACCAAATCCTTACCCAATTACTTAAACTAACCCATCTCACTTTTCAGTCCTCCTGAACTTCAAGCTCTATTTTGAAGAGAATTTATGCATTTGAAGATTAAGATAAGTGAAGAAAAAGCTGCTATTCTCCTTCTTAACTCGCACTTGAACCCAACAATAATTGATTGTTTTTCTTTTTTTTTGCATTAGCGTGATTGTTTAATGAGTATTTTGGTTTTTGAACCAACACGGGACTGGATGCTGAAGAAGCATGGTCTTATTTTCTAAGAGGTGTGATTTTGGAGGAAGAAGGAACAAGAATTCAAAAAGCCTCTATTCTTGCTATTTTCTTACTCTTTAGATGAATTATTACATCATGAGTAGATAGTAATGTTTGATTTATGATGTTTTGAAATTAGGAATTGAGACTCTTGAGTACGGTGTTGGATCATTAGTGGAGATTAGAGATCATGTACTTGTGATAGTAGGTAAGTTCTACTGATATGATAATTCTTGACAGTGATTATTGTGTCAATTAAACTCAAATGTACATTAATTGCAAAGCTCACATGCAAAAACTCCAGCATAAATTGGATTTCATGGCCAAGTTCTTGAAAGTATCATTTGTTCTTTCAAGAGGATTCAGCAAACATTTCTATTACCATTGCATAATTCACATTGATATTCCGTGCACACTCTTTTCATGTATATTTCAACGTGAATTATATTGTACGGTACATGTTAAGGAATTAAATATAAGCTCATTTGAAGAGCTGTTACCAGCATAACACGGTGGGGTTCCTTATTTGCACTCGCAATGTAACTAGGAAGATGGCTCTTGGTTTGCTCTCATTCACAGATGAACAATAATCAAAAGAAGTCTCTAGTCTCTTAACTTTTCTTTGACACAATTCTCTTTACAATCATTGGGTGTCATTTTATCATTTTTCTAAGCTAATGAACTTGACCTTGAAGCAACTGTAATCCACACCTCCATCCCTCGTATGATAATCCTCTGTTTTTCTCTCATTCTCCGAGTTAATGAAATAATCCATCTCTTTTACACAGTCAATGATGAGTGCATTGCTACAAGTATAAACTGAGTACTGACATATTATATATAACTTTTATGACTAATCTTAATTGCAAAATAATGCTTATTACTAATAATCACTGCCTTGATTCATCTGTAGCTTCCAGCTTCATTCATGTGATGTAAAGAGCCAATCTTTAAGGGAGGCACAAGATCAGTCATGTGTTCAAGCACGACTTTTGTTGTCAGTTTGATCAAACAAGTGACTTATTTTGGCTCTATAGTCATCCCAGAAGAATTCGACAAAAATTACTGAACAATTTTAAAGCCAAAACTATAATTGAGGTATGTAACTTTATTGCTAAGTAGTATTGTCATAAAATAGAATTCACGTGTACTTCTTTTAAGTATGTAATATTTCTTAGGGATTCACTCGGACATAAAAGAAAGCAAGTGAAGAAAGATATGCTGGAGGTATTTGGACTTTTGTATTTGTGCTTTTTAAGAAAGAAAATGAAGCGCCCTCACTTTTTGTTAGACCCTAGAGACGCATCATGTATGAGGACTCTCAGTTTGCTCTCTTTCGCACATGAACAGCAATGAAAAGTGGTCTCAACTATAATTAGAGGAATGTTTTAGTCCTAGAGTGAAAAACTTGTGTTCTGTCAGTGTCAAGCACATTTATTGCTTTTGTACTAAAGAGTTGTTTTGAGGTTGTTTTGTGTTCTGTCAAAGCATATTTGTTTTTGCAAGGTATAGATACTGCAGTTTGGAAATTGTATGTTGCTTTACTATAACATCATTGTGAATTAACTATATACACTTTACTCCCACTCACGTTCTAGCATCTTCGTAAACTCCTCCATCATGTCATACACACATGAACAACAATCAAAAGCGGTCTCAACTATCATGAGTGGACTGTTTTTTTTCCTCGAGTGAAAAACTTGTAATCTGTCGGTGACAAGCACATTTGTTGCTTTTGAACTAGAGATGTTTTGTGGTTTTTTTGTGTTCTGTCAAGTATATTTGCTATTGCAAGGTATAGATGCTGCAGTTTGGAAATTGTATGTTGCTTTACTGTAACGTCATTGTGGGTTAATCAACCATAGTTCACGGTTCATAATGTTTTCAATTTAAAAAATAAACAAAGTAGAAAATGACAATCTACAAAATAGTCAAGGTTGCTTCAAATGATGAGACAGTAGGAAGTATAAGAACGGAAGTTAAGAAAAATGATAAAACAAAAACAACAAAAGCATAGATATAAAAATAAGAAAGAATAAACATTTAATTATTGAGTGTCCTATCCAGCTACTCCACTTCACAAGATTTTGGGGCTGCACCATTTCAACTCTCTGAAGCCTAGGATCCGAAAACTCAAAATCATGAATTTTGTCTTCTCTACACATTTTTCTACCTACAAAAGACAGAAAAGTAACAACTAAACATCATGAAATAAGTGAAAATTTTAACCTCAAACTTACGTAGAAGAGCACAGTAATTAAAATTAACAATAATCTACTAACTTTTCTTTCCTGAAACTAGAACATTAATCAAATTAAATTCTTAAAAACCGTTCAAAATAACAGTTTTAGAGAGGTAACAGTACTTGGTGATGATGGTGGATCATCCATCTGTTCACCAAATGACTCCTTATAGTTTTGGAGAGCTCAGATTGAGGATTTTCAGCCTCTCCAATAACTACAAGAAAACAACATTTCAAAGGGAAAATAGAGAAACATCTTGAAAAGAATAAAATAGATCAAAACAACTATTTATATGTATCAAGAACCTAGAGTGCTGAGAGTGTAACTCGTATGTTAGGCATTACTATCGCAAGGCTTGTAAAACGTAGCATTTTAAACAAGCTTTTAAAAGACTGAAAACTAGTTTAAGGATTGGAAAATAATTTTGTGGAAGCTTTTCCAGATATCAGTAAAAGAAATAACCAAACACAAAATGATAAGTACAACATTAAATGCTTTAGTTTTATAGCTAGATGATTTTGTATTTCTCAAAACACGAGTATTATCAACTTCTCTTGACATTGACTTACTCATGAAAGGGAACAACAGACTCTATCAAATAATTAATCAAGAAAAAGCAACACATAATTTAATATGATGGTGTAATGGATGGATCTATAGCAAGACATAAAAAGGAATGTAAATTATAGAAAACCCAGCAGCTTTATTCTTCAATAGCAAAAAAAAAATTCTATTGAGGCACTATTTTTTTCCTGAAGAACTAGTGTGGTGTCACACACACTTGTTACTTCTATGCTTTTGTACTAAAGTGTAAAGAGTTGTTTTGAGGTTGTTTTGTATTCTATCAAGCGTATTTGTTATTGCTAGGTTAGTAATTGCCTTAAGTTGTTATTGCTAGGCTGTTTTGTGTTCTATCAAGCTAGGTTATTGGAGATTAAAAGATTGACCTGTGGTCAGTATAAGATTGAGCACTTCCTGCGCCACTTCTCTCAGCTTCTCTAGTCACAATCCTCTGAAGCTCTAGTCAGTATAAGGTGGACTTGAACAGATCTGCAACCCAGGCATCGCACCAAGGCCCTGGCCGTTCAAGGTTCTTCTACAGCAACCATCAACATTAAGTTTAAGAAATCCATTAGTAGGTCACTGACACTAAGGAGAATTCAGTCCACTTATTGCCTCCGTCTACAAAACCAGAGAAACTTAAGTTACAACCAAACATGATGAAATAATACAAACATCAACCTTTAAATTGCCAAAAACTAGAAGGTAATTTAAATTTAAAACTATCTGCTAAATTTTCTTTCCTAAAACTAGTTGACAATACTTGGTGACGGTGGATCTCTATTTGTTCATCAATTGAATCATCATATATCAATTATACTGCTGGCTTCTTTACTGTGAATCCATTTCAAAAAACTGCAATCACCTCCACTTGGTCATCATAGTCCAAATTATATATATATATATATTCATTCCACTCTCCTTCAAAGGAAATTATTTGCAAGTAATTACACTTGGAACCATTTGTATCCAGAGTACAACTTAATTTCAAATGATGAGTTCAGTTGAATTCTTTCTCAACAATGTGCGATGTAGTAGAATAAGTGTAATTAATGTAGTAGAAATTAACTAGATCTATTTGTTTGGATTATGTTCAAGACAGGGGAGTGATGCTGAAGAAGCATGGTCCTGTTTTCTAAGAGGTGTGATTTCAGAGGAAGAAGGAATAAGAGTTCGGTAAACCTCTATTCTTGCTATTTTCTTTCTCTTCAGATGAAATATTATGTATCACGAGTACATAGTAAAATTAATGCTTGATTTATGATGTTCCAAAATTAGGAATTGAGACTCTTGAGTATATTGCTGAACCATTGGTGGAGATTAGAGATCATGTTCTTGTGAGAGTAGGCAAGTTGTATTGATATGATAATTCTGGACAGTGATTATTGTGTTACTGAAGCTAAAATATAATCATGTCCGTTTGACATTTGTTCTTTCATCAGGGAGCAACAATTAATCCAAGATCCCCATCTTCAAGCATTTATGAGGAAGCCATTTTTATTGCGAAGTCTTTTTCATGCTTTTTCAAACCAAAGTACATTAATTGCAAATATCACATGCAAAAACTCCAGTATTAATTGGTTTTTATGAACAAGTTCGCATAGGATGGGTTGAAAATATCATTTGTTATTTCAAGAGGATTTAGCAAACATTTCTATAGCCATTGCATGATTCATATTGATATTCTATGGACCATTCATTGCATGACTAATTATTGCACAAGCTCCAGCATTAATTGGTTTTCATGACCATTCATTTCATGATTCATTTTAGTATTCCATCGACACTTTTTCTTTTTTCTAAATTGATGAACTTGACCTTGAGGAACTGTGATCAATTTCCATCGCTGGTATCATAACCCTATGTTTCTCCCTCATTCTCGTAGTTACTGAAATATCAATCTCTATCTTACAGTTAATGATGAGTGCATTGGTACAACTAAAAACTGAGTATTAACATATTTTATGTAACTTCTATGAATAATCTTAATTGCAAAATAATCCTTATTACTAATAATCAATGCCTTGATTCATCTGCAGCTTCCATCCTCATTCATGTGATGTGAACTGCCAATCTTTTAAGTGGGACTTTTGTTGCCAATTTGATCAAACAAGTGACTCATTTTGGCTCTTTAGTCATCCTAGAAGGAGTCGACAAATATTATTGAACAATTTTAAAGCCAAAACTATAAATGAGGTCTGTAACTTTATTGCCAATTTATATTGTCATAAATTAGAATTCAGGTGTACTTCTTTAAAGTATGTCATATTTCTCAGGGATTTACTCGGACAAAAATAAAAGCAAGTGAAGAAGGATGAACTGAAGGCTTTTGGACTTTTTGGTGTTTTTTGAAGAAAGAAAAAGAAGCAACCTCGCTTTTTGTCAGACATTCGAGACACATCAGGTAATAGACTGAGAGGAGTCTCAGTTTGCTCTCATACACATATGAACAACAATCAAAAGTGGTCTCAACGATCATGAAATGACTTTTGTTTTTTTCCTAAAGTGAAAAACTCGTAATCTGCCGGTGACAAGCACATTTGCATTTGCAGCTTTTGTACTAAAGAGATGTTTTGAGGTTCTTTTGTGTTCTGTCAAGCATATTTGTTATTGCAAGGTATAGATTTTGCAGTTTTGAAATTGTATGTTGCTTTACTGTAGCGTCAATGTGAATTAATCAGCCATAATATTTTCAATTTAAAAAATAAACAAAGCAGAAAATGACAATCAATAAAATAATCAATGCTGCTTAAAATAATAAGATAGTAGGAAGTATAAGACTGGAAGTTAAGAAAAATGGTAAAATAAAAATGATAAAAGCATAGGTATAAAAATAAGAAAGAATAAATATTTAATTATTGAGTGTCCTGTCCAGCTTCTCCACTTCACAAGATTTTGAGGCTGCACCATTTCAACTCTGAGGCCTAGGATCTGAAAACTCAAAATCATGAATTTTGTCTGCACATTTTTCTACCTACAAAAGACACAGAAAACTATGTAACAACTAAACATCATGAAATAAGTGAAAATTTTAACCATAAACCTACGTAGAAGAGCAAAGTAATTAAAATTAACAAAAATATACTAACTTTTCATTTCTGAAACTTGAACATTAAGCAAATTAAATTCTTAAAAATCGTTCAAAATAACATAGTATCAGAGAGGTGACAGTACTTGCTGAAGATGGTGGATCCTCCATCTGTTCATCAAATGACTTATTATATATCAAGTAGACTGTTGTCTTCTTCACAGTAAATCTATTCCCAAAAACTACAATCACCTGCATTTGGTCATCTGAGTCCAGATTTGATATTATTTCCTTCCACTCTGCTTCTTCAAAGAAAGTCATCAGGTCTTGCTTGTACAGCAAAGTGGTTGCCTTTGTATAATTTATGATCATTAAGCTAACACATGATTCAAATGCCATGTTTCTTAAATCAGCTGAACGGAAATATTCACAACAAAGAGTCATCCCTTTCAAATCACGGGCACTAACTCGAGGCACTTTAAATTTTACAGAAGTTCCTTCACCCTTGACAGTTAGCCAATAGGGATATTTGTCACCAGGGAGAACACAATCATCGTCATTCTCTCTAAGGGTGAATCCCTGCATAATAACAATAGCACAACCTCCAATTCAACTATATAATTATGATTCGAATCCTCTCCAGCTGTGAATCTCAAGTTTCTCTTTCCTTTTTCTTCTCAACCATCAGGCTTCTTCCATGGTGAAAAGTGAAAGTTATTTCTTCATATCAAAACACTCACTACATTTCAGCAATGCAATTCTGAATTCCCAAGGAACAATAGGATTTATCTGATGATTGAGATGACAACCAAAGAGAAAATTGAATATTTGCAGTTGGAGAAGATCTGGGTTTAATATAGTTATGAAAGTAGAAATATTATCTTCAAAAGAAAAAATTGAGTTGGAGAGAGAGAGAGAGAGATAGAACCTGTGAAATACTCTCTGAGAGAGTACTAATGACTCGGCTTTTCTTGCCAATTTGGACTAAAAGGTGTACCAAGCAATTTCCTGACCTTGAGATGTGAATTTGAGTTTGATGGTTGGCTAACACAGAGGGTTCAATATCTGAGAATTTTGATGTATTTGGGGTTATTATCTAGTCCATACAACGCGTGGCATCCAACGAATCCATTATTTTTGTGACACCTCTACTTTGTTGCTTTGTTAGGTTACAGGGAATTGATGAAGATGGAATAAAAGGTAGATGATTATTTATTGGTGACATCCAAGACTGAATAAGAGAAGGAAACACATCATGTGCTAGTCTTTGGAAATCACAAAGAGATATATATCCAATGCTTTTTTATCTTACTAAAGAATAAGGCACGTGTTATTGTAGTGTTATCAGCGATTAGAGTTGTCAAATAATCCATTTGCTCTATATCCTCCTCCAACTTTTCAATCATCGAACAACCAGAAAGAATGAGAGTTTTTAAACACTTAATTTATAAATGCTTCTTGTGAGACAACAAAGGCCACTACAATCCTTCAAATTTAGAAGTTTATCAAGAAGCCCGATACTATGATGTATCATGGACAAACTTGGACAATTTTTGAGAATCAACTTTTCAAGATTTGGTAGTGTTAAAAAATCAGAAGTATGTACTAAGTAAAGAGAATAGCTCAGATTGAGGATTTTTAGCCCCTCCAATAACTACAAGAAAACAACATGTCAAAGGGGAATTAGAGAAACATCTTGAAAAGAATAAAATAGATCAAAACAATTATTTATATGTATCAAAAACCTAGAGTACTGAGAGCGTAACTCATTTATGTTAGGCATTGCTATCAAGGCTTGTAAAACGTAGCATTTTAATGAAGCAAATGTTGCGTGAGAATTTTAAAACCGAGTTTCGTGCACTTTCTTTTGGCTTTTATAAAACAGGGTGGCTGGCGAAGCCTGCCACTTTACGCCTACCACCCTACAATCCACCCTCGCCCACCATTAATAACATATACACACTCACACTCTCTCTCACATACACGCTCACTTTATTATGAACTTGACCCTCAAAATCTGACTTTTTCCTCTTAATTGGGCCATGATGATGAAAGAAGACAACGAAAGAATGAGAAAATAATGCATATTGACAATAAACCACATTATAATACACTCAATTATTGCAGCTCTCAATAGTGTGTGAATCTGAGATGATAACGATTATTATGATAATTAATTGGAGCAAATGGATGAAGAAATTAAACAAAAGCAACTTAAAAATATTAAATATGTAAATACCGACACATGATGTGAAACATTAGAAGAAGAAGACAACCACTTTAGTACCCAAGACTTGACTTTTCGAAATGTGTCTTCAAATATATCTTACGGTAACATTTTTTGACATGTTTGAAATTAAATTGTAACTTATTTTATATGTTAAAGAAAATAATTTTAAGTGTAACTTGTATTATATGTTAAAGGAGGCAATAGGAAAAATAATAAGAACAAAAAACAACCAGGAGAACATTTGAATTCTGAGATTGAACTCACATTAATTTCAGGCTGGGCCCACTGAAACATGTAATCTAATTGTTTATATATTTAATTCGGTTATTGTTAACTTGGACCATGTTGAACCCTCTTTTTGTAATTAAGTGCTTATTTTTATATCCATTAATATCATTTGTAATGTTTTTCTAATATGTCGAGCATTCAAGTTGTCACCCTAGTAAAAAAAAAAAATAAATGTAAAATGGTGTCATTCATTAACATTCATGTGGTATAATGAACGTGACAATTCTGATAAATAAGTAACACTTAAAAGTTAAAACAAAATACATTAGTGGAGGTTTGTCCGATACCCAAGCCCAAACATTACCCTAACGGTTTATCTAATGCGGATAAAAAGTATACCAAACCCGGAAAGTTACATCCGTGACTCGTAAATATTACCCCACAGGAAGACATGGCGGACGTCGCAAGAGACAGAGAACCCTAATTTGTATGGTGCTGCAAGAATAATTAATCATACATCCATTTCAATTCTCCATCACATCGGCAATTTTCACGAATGTCTTTCAATTCTCGATTTTCAATTTTCCACAAGGTGTCATAATATAATGAAAATATAACCAAAAAAAATTGTGTAGGAAAATTTCTTGATTACTTGTGTCTTTCACGTGGAGGGAAGTGTCGGAGAAATTACCAATATCTTCTTGTAAATTCCAATGGCTCTTTTCTTAAAGATGAGGGTATTCATAGTGATGAAGAAGCTAAACCCCCGTTGGGAGAGGGATTTGAAAGGGGAGCATGAAACCTGCAAATTTCAAAGAAGGGGAGTTGGTCCCCTCCTCCTCTTTGGATAGGTATTTTTAAAGAAGGGGACCGTAATTTTTTTTAAATAAAAAATATTTTTGAAAATAATGTAAAAGTATTTTTAATTAGAAAATAAGGTTTTGATATTTTTTATAAAAAAAAATAATTACTAAAATAAAAATAATAAATTTTTTTTTTAATTTTAAGAATAAAATGATCAAATTGTTATTAATTTTCTTCCCCTCACCTCCTTTATTAAATAATAAATCATTAAAATTTCTAACCTCCTCTCATCTCAATACCCTTCCCTTCCTTCCCCTCTCATTCCCTCCATAGCTCATCTTTTCTCCCCTCCCCTCCCCTCTCCTCTCCTCCATTAAAATTTCTCCCCTCCCTTCCTCTTTCATCCACCCTAATAAACACAACCTAAGTCAAATTGAAATGGAAATTGAAATGGGGGAGGATGCAAAAAAAGTTTAATCATGACCAACTGATGTAATCTTCAGTTGCAAAATGGCCAAATACGAATTTCAAATTTCATGGACTCGCGCTTTACTGTTTATTCAGGCTCATTTTACAATTACTTTCACTGTAAAAAAATCTTTTATATATTTATTTTTTTCCCTTCCCTTTTTTTCATCTTTGTCCCTCCTCCTGCGCTGTTAAGTAGTTTCCTTTGCTTTTCATTTCCTTCTACGGAGGTTCTTCTTCACTTTATGACACTGATTTATCAACTTGTGGGCCCTCCTTGTAGATTTCTTTAGGATCTTTTGCTTTTCCTATTCTTTTCACTTCTTTCTCTCAAAGTTTTCGTTATCTGACATAAGTAATTACTGTTTATTCGATCTTGAAGCAATGATTTACAAGAATTTAAAATGTTATTAAGGAAATTAAATTGTACGAAATTTTAACTAAATTTAATTGAAAAAATTTTAGTTACTTAATAGCAACGTAATCAATGTAGTCAAGATTTCAAAATAGAATTGACTGATATAATTAATTATTAATTTCTTGAAAGAGAATTAAACACAAATAAATCATGATATAGGTCTTAAAATTTGGAGTTCCCTTGCATATGAGTTTAATTTTTTAAATTTGTTCAAAGCATATATAAATAAAAAAATTAAATTAAATCAGGGGAATTGGCTACAGAATAAAAATGGAAGAAGGACGAAGGGGAAAAAAATTGACACAAAAAGGCTGAACTTTTCTTTTCCCAGTATGGGCCCCATAGCCATAATGTTGACGTCTGTTCTCTTTCATCCACACGCATCTTCCTTCTTCTTCTTCTTCTTCTTCTTCTTCTTCTACTCTCTTCCACACGGATCTTCCTTCTTTTTCTTGTTCTTCTCTCTTCCATTTTCACTCAGTAGCCAATTCTCCTTAGTCCATTTGTCATCAATTATCTCATCTGCTCCACCCGCCCCCCCCCCCGGGGGAAGCTTCTCCTCTTGGTTCTTTTTTTCATTTGCCAATTTTAACTAAATTTAACTAAATTACCTTTTTTACATATTAACCCTTACAGATCAAGAGCCTGTGAAAAATAATATTTTTTACATATTATTATAGATCAAGAGCCCGTGTAAAATAATATTACAATAATAATTAATATTGTATTACAATTTTAAAATGACAGTTATTTTTTAAATAATACCTAAAGTGATAATTATTTTAATAATATAATAGTATTATTATTGAAAAAATGATATTATAAATGACAGTTTTTTAATTGAAAAATCTTTTCCACAGTGGGGCCCACATTCTTAAAAGTTGGGAAAAATAAAAGTGAGGGTGCACAGTAGGTTTTAGCTAGAAAGTTTGCTGTTACCCAAAAAAAAAAGACAGAAAGTTAGTTGGATTATAACCAAATTAGTGTTGACACAATCAAATTATGCTAACCAAGATGAGAGTGCAATGAGTGACGGTGAATGCATAAAAGCAATTAAAGCAATAATTTTGCACCGATAGCATAAAAAGGAAGAGGGAAACCAAGAAGAAAGTAAGAAAATATCCTAAAAGTTTAAATGTTTCATCACTTGATTTATTTTATAAAAATATAAATATATGAGCATTTGGATAATTTATTTTTTTATGAATAAAGAAGATTTTATTTTAAATAAAAAATTGAATATTTATTATTTAATTTTTAAAAATAAAATAGAGGTGTGACACTGGTGATTGGGTAAATATTTCTTATATGTCTGATTCTTTTGTCACTAATATATTTATTTATACTATTAAATTTGAAATGAATGTTTTATAAGGTTATAAATTAAATTTTTAAAGTAATGTTTGACAAGATTTATGTCTTGATCATTAACTGAGAAAATATTGATCACTCATATATAAGTTTATTAGCACATCATATATATATTTAACTAAGTGCATGTAGATGAGAACGAATTACAATATGAAGGCGACATGAAGTGATTAAAGTAATATTTGCGTTAGTATATTCGAGCCATTTTAGTTGGATTCTCATCGGAGGCGTTTGAAGTGGAGGAACTCGAAAGCTTTATCTTTTTTATTTTTGATAGGCTGAAAGTTTTATCTTATCTTGTCCTCTTTTGTGTTCAAGATATATATCCTATTATATATAATATATGGAAGATTACATAATATATATATATATATATATCAGTGATGAGACGCTTTGTGGAATGTATATGAGTCACGTTTACATTAAGCTCGAAAATATGAACAAATTAAATTGAAAGTAATTTAAAGTGTATGAGAATTTATTTTATTGATTTTATTAATTAAGGTTACAAGTTAAGATCTTTATGCCCAACAGTCCGTTTAGTTCATTTGCAGAGGAGTCAAAAAATGTGATGAGAAGAAATGTAAATAAAATATATACGAGTTTGTTTGGTATGATACTAAGATATATGAAAAATAAATTATTTTTTATATTTAAATAAATATAAATAAATAGTAAAATACTAAAATGCCTTTACCCTATTTTCATAAGGACAATATTGTCTTTTTACTCTCATTTACAGTCATGTAATTTTAAATACATAGCTTTTTGATAGATTTATTATTTATATTTAGAGATATATTTGAGTTTACAAGCGTAATTCTATAATCATGTAATTCAGCAAACTAAATATAGTCACTGATCTGCATTACATTCCTCCCATAAATTTAAACTAAACAGACTCTAAATGTCTAGTTGGTGCCGAAAGAAGTGGAGTCTGAGGGACAGGTTGAAATTGATTTGTACACATTGCGAAAATAGGGATAAGCATTTGAAAGTGGAAAGACAACAAAGAGGCGGCGTTATGTAGTTATAGAAGTGAAGTAAAGGAAAGTTTGAGATCACATTTAGTGGGTCAGTACGAACTGCGCCTAATATACTATTTAGCTTTTATTTTCTTAGGGCATGAAATGAAGTGTGAAGAGGTCTTTTGCACATGGAAAAATTCGCTCTCGCTATACCTGTGGCAGTTGTCTTGCACACACAAGGAAAAGGTTATTTGACAAAGGAGTTCAATTAAAAAGTTTGAAGTGCATTTTGTAACGGAAGCTGAAAAACATATTGCATTAATTAAGAAGGTTAATATTTATTGACACAAAAAATTTTGAAGATATAATATAAATAAATAATTTTAATTAGCATATTATGACTGCAATATATATATATATATATGCAAAATATAGGATTAATCTCTAGATGATTGTTTTCATATATGCTAATTCTAGAATGGAAATAGTAAAATTAAGTGAATTTAAATCGAATCCATTATATATCATATATAGAAGAAAGAAATAAATGCAATAATATATGTTCATTTAAAATCATCCTCTTCTTCGGCTGGTGTCCTGAGATTCTTTAAGTTATTAGAAAAACTTTATTTTGTCCTTATACTTGGAATAAGTATGACGTTGATAAATTATCAGCAAACTTTTTATTTTATTTTTGTTATTACTTTTATTGATTTATCTTGTTCATCTTTCTTCATTAGCCAAATTTAAAATGACAAGGAAAAATCAGTCAACAAAGGCTTCATAGCACCAACTATTATTCCAAATGCTTACCCTCGTCAACTCTTACCCTCCATTTGAATGAGAAAAAAATAAGAGAGAAAAAAAAATTTGAGGAGAAAATAAAAAAAAAATATAGACATTTTCTTATTTAGATTTCTCCATATTTTTTTCCTTAGTATTCCTCTTTCCTTATTTTATCTTCATTCAAAACAAAACTTTAATTTGACATTATTCAGAGTTTACAAAAGAGACATGACAGATAGTAGGAAACAATTGAGACCTTCCCAAGTGTAATTGCAGCAAAGTTCTTGATGTGAGACAAATTCAATTTTTAAATAAAATTTCATATATTAAATTTTCTTACAAGATTATAAGAGTAGTAGAAGATTTTATAAATATGTCATGCTAGATGATTTGAAGCAAATATCTTTGAAGTTACTTGATCTAAATATTAGATGTAAAATCACATAAAAAAATTAGTTAGAAGAAATACAAGAAAATAATTCATGCAAATAGTTCTTCCAACTAATTATGAGCCTTGATGATGGAGCCTGAGATTTATACTTTGCTTGGCATGGGTGAAAAGAGGGGGGAGAGAAAAGTAGGGAGAAAAACTGGGGAGAAAACTATATTTTCTTACTTGGTTAAGGAGAGAAAAGTGAGGGGAAGAGAAAAATGAGGAAAAAATAATATGTGGGTCCCACATGATTTTCCTTCCAACTTTTCTCCCCCAAAATGAAGAGATTTTGGAGAAAAAACTTTCCTTCCAAAATTACCCACCAATGTTTTTTTCACTTTCCCGCTTCCTCGTCATCCGGCTTCACTTCTTCTCATTCCTCCCATTTTTCTCTCACTTTCTTTCGAAGCTCAAAAAAACAAATTACATTATTAAATTTGATATAAATTATATTCTAAAAATAATCAATTGAACAATAGACTTTTTATTATTTAAGTTCCAAAAAAATTAATTTAAATTAGTTAAAGTATGTCAAACATATATTTTTTAATATATATATATATAAAAGTTACGTGTAAATTGATTTATAGTATATTGTTGTAATTTGTATATAATCCTTCACCCAATCAAATTAAAAAATTCTTTGTCAATGTTCAACTTCTCCTCCACACCGACATTTGGATTATTCACTTATCATCATTTTCGTGACACTAATTTTCCTTCAAAGATCATAAGATATTTCCCCATTTTTTTAATTTATTGTCATCATAGAACAATAAATTGACACTCTCAATATCATGTCTTCCCCTAAAAGAAATAGAACTAATGATAAATATAGTGAAGAGCTAAGTTTTTTTATTTTTTCAACCAATAACGAGAGGATAAAACCTCAAAATAAAGTTACATGATAAAATGAATTTTGCTTCTCTTGTTTTTGTTATGTTGTATTGCCTCTTAATATAATATTATGTTGTTTCTTAGAGAAAAATATCTATGTTGTTTTTAGATCTAAATATTGATATGTTATATATTTTTAATTTTAACATTATTTTATAATTTTTGAAATCAATGTATAAAAAATGATTTTAAAAATTTAATAAAATTAAGATTGGATAAAATAATTTTAAATTAAGATTAAAATTAAAATTATATTTGAACTTCATTTATTAATATGATATGGAAATCATGTAAATAATATTGTAGAATAACAAATTTTATTATATGTAAATATATTCCTAAAATTAATAAGGTAATTATTGTCAATGTAAAATTAATTACTTTTCTATCCTTCCTGTTTTCTTCTGTTCAGCCAACCATATAAAGAGAAATCACTCCCCCTCACTTTTCTCTTCTCTCCATTTTCTTTTCCCTCATTTTCTCTTCTCCTTATTTTCTCTCCTTAGCCAAGCGGAGGGTTAGTCTCAATTAGTCGGAGAATCAGAGCGTGTGTATAGCTCAACTCAGTCTACATCTATTTAATAACTTTGATTATTATCGGTTATTAAATTTAAATTTGAATTTGAATTCAAATAAAGATAAAAATAAAATTATGACTAAGTTTATTCCTTATTCTCTAAAATCACTCAACTGACAATATCTTCTCTTGAAGATAAGGATCACACTTAGTTAAGATATATTTAAGTAAATAAACAATATGAATATATATTTTGAATGAATTCAAATTAAATATATTTGACATTCTCCCACTTGATCCGATCTTGATTTATCAATTGATATATTAAGAAATATTTAAGCAATACCATAAGAATCATAGCGGTAGGTCCTATAATTCTATAAGCATTACCTTCCATGTATCACAAGTAGTACCCTCACTTTATGAGAAATTATCTTTATGAATAAACCTTAAATTTTTATTCGGTTTCTGACTTAATGTTCATCAATCTCATCAGAATTGTATACAATATATATATTTGATGAACTACAAATACGAATTTCATCACTTAATTAAACACATCTCGTCTAGATCACCATAATGCGATCTATCTTATATGAGGTGTATGATCCTTTATGTTCTTTAATTGCATGCTTTTAATTCAGGATCTTCTCGTTATGTGTTATATGACTATTTAATCTTATATGGTCAACATACTTCTTTATGGCATCAAACAAATCCTCAATTTGAAACCCAAGATGAAATTCAACATTTATGTAAAATTGCATCTAATCAGAGATCAAACCCTGCATTTATGATGGAAGTTAGCAATTAATAATTGCTTAGCAATCTTGCACTCCTCCATAACATAATTTGTTCATCCAGCATTAGGATGTGTCATAATGTTGACCTTTTAGAGTCAATTTATCCTAAAAAATTGAACAAATTCTGTCTTTTCCTAATTATTGATCTTTTATATATAAGCATGAAGATTTAATATTCTTTACAGCTTATCATGTATAATCTAAGCATAAATTGCTTTGGGATCTTTGTAATATTCCTTTCACAAATGTTATGTCAATTTATGTACACATTTAGACATACATTATGCCTTTGACTACTAGCATGAAAGAAACATTCTTCTCATCTCTTTCCAAATCTCATAAGGGACATGTGGCAAATAGACTTTATTCATTAATATTCAAGTGCTTACAAATATAGGTTCTTTATGATAATTCCGAAAATTTTTTTGAATTATCTTCTTATGTATCTCTAAAGATACTTCACCTATATCTTTTATATCATAGTTCTTGAACAAAGTTATTATACCCTTTGTGATATCTCAAGCCACTCGTCATATGTTTTTTGTAAGTAAAATTAAATAAATGACTCAACTCCTATTAATCCAGTAGTATAAATAATTATCTATGATGTTCTTAACGTCATCAAAAAATGTGATCGCATCATGAGACTTCAACTACCACTACCATAGGAAGTCCTTCCTAACTAAATTCTCCTTAATACTGATTGAACCCCTTACATTATTTCACATATATCTCTCTTTTATAATCATAATGATAGTTATAGTTTCCCTAATATTTCAAATAAAATTAGCATATAAATTTATGATTATAATGAAGGAATTATTCATTAATATAGGAGAAAATCTCACTATCATCAATCCCTTCCTTTATAAAGAAAACATTTAACAAATAATCTTTAATTTATAATACATAATATTAACTAGTAAATTCTTTCTGATCTTAAAGATTTATTTATGGCTAATTTTCTTACTCTCACTAGCAATTATACCAATTCAAAAATATTATTTGTCTTAGGATCTCTTATATTTATCATGAAATCATACCTTAATTTAGAATTTACTTCATTATATGTGAGAACATATGAGATTATTCTTAATATTCATGTTCTAATTAGATTTCTTAATGTACACCATGTAATTGCTAGTGGTTGCTAAAATTCTCAATCATAATTTGTCATAATTCAATTTATTGTTAATATTGAAGTTGCATAATAAGAGTTTCGCCCTTAACTATTTTTGATATATCTATTATTCTTTATGAGATTTCTCTTTAGAAGTTGATAGGATCTATAACATTGATATTCTTAATTTCCAGCATGACCAATTAGATTTTAGAACTTCATTATATTTTACATTTATCTTATAAAAAATAAGTTTCATGTAAAACTAGTGTTCTATCATAAGTAGATGTTTCATTCATCTTTATGTGATCATTCTTGATGGGTTTGTCATATATTTGATCACTCCCACTAATTATGATATTCCTCAATAAACTTGACATTTTTAATTTCTACATATCCTGTATGTGATAGATATTACAGTTTTTATCCTTTAAACTTCTTTACCTTTCCATCTAAATATGCATTAAGACCTTTAGTAATAGCCTCCATTCACTCTTACCTTTATACAATGGAAGTGAATAATTTAAATTAAGATTTCAACCTTATACACTTCAAAAGATATATTTAATTACAAAAATATTGAAATCTTATTTTAAATGTACATTGTCGTCTTGAGTGAATTTGTCCATCACTGGTATACTAATAATAATATTTATTCCCTTAATTAATCTCACCATATTAACCTATTTATTGGATTAACTGTCTACTTTTGCTTTACATCTTCATTAAGGTATCATGTACCTTATTTTAATTATAAAATAAGTAGTAATCATGAATTGTAAGAAATTAACAACAATAGGGAAGGATCTTTTTAAACAATTAGAACATAAATACAAAAACTAGACACTAGTATTTATAATTTCTAGTAATTAAATTCTTCCAAGTATATATATATCTGCTTAATCTTTAATACAGTTCAAAAATGAATTAGAGTCAATAAAGTTTTTGAGATGAAATAATTCCATTCTTTATAAACCTTGTTAACTCTCTATAATGGAGACATTAATATTCTCCTCTATCACATAATAGGAAGAATTTTTATACTTGATATGCTTTAACTAAATGAGATTTAAAAATATTTTAAAGATAAGAGTATATCTATTATTCTCCAAGAAGACCTTTTGTGAGGAAATTACTCTTTATATGCCTCTTTCTTCATGATCTATCTTTGAAACTAAATAATGCCTTATTAAAATATCACTTTAATCTAAATTTGAGCCCAATTTTTCTTCCACACATATATCCAATAAATATTTATTGTATATATCTCCTTATGTGTATTATGAGAAATTTATAATGACTCATACATACTAATGAGATATCTAATTAATGATTGTGTGCATCAAGATTGATAGAGATTCTCTTATCTTGAGAGTTATGTCTTTCACTTGTATGATATGTCATTTACTAATGAGAATTACTTTATAATTAGAATAATAAATAGTGACTTATATCAAAATTATATCTATTACTTATAAATAGATCTTGACATCTTCAAATCAGTTATGTACCTAAATATTTAGCTAACATTGATATTTCATTATTATTGTATTGAGACCATTGTATTAGTCCTATCATTTGTATAACACTATCTCATACTAACATTAATGGGTACGGAAACTTTAGGTAAGGATCTTCCAGAGTTAAGTATTTTTTTTCTTTAGACTCTATTATTGTCTCCAACTAAACAAAACTCAAGAGATGAGGACAATACTGCAATTTCAAGATTCAACTTAAAATATGGTTACATCAATTCTATATGAAGCAATTATCCATCACATTTAAAAAATATATGCTTACCAATGTAACACATACTAAACATAAATTTCGTATCACTAAAATTTACCTGTTGGCAAAGATTTCAGTATAGCATAAATTTATGTATCATTTATGATAAAACTGGAAGGCATTCATACTTCCTAATATCTATGGGCTACTTATAAAGTACAAGGCAACTTCTATTTCATCATAATTAAGTATATATATATATATAACTATCTACCCGTGAGAAAATATATGTTATAATTATATACTTAATGAGAATTGATGTCTTTGAGTCTTAATACGATATTTTTGTTTATTAAAATAAATTAAGAATGCATGTATTCAGTAATGTAAGGATGTTGTGGCTACTCCTTAACTATACATATCAATCACAAGATATCTAGAATCATTATGCTTAAAAAGACATACATATGCACTCATATAGGTATCACACAATGAGAATCATTTAATTAATCATTCAACTAAATCAGATATATGGCTAATTAAAAAAAATTATCCCCATATGATTAAATCATAAATGTGTAATATTTTGTCCTATTAACATGATGAAACTAGAATGCATTCATAATCTCTAATACATGTGGACTACTTAGGAAACATAAGGCCATTCTATTTCATTCTAATTAAATATGTAATTATAATTATCTCCCTGTGGGTAAAAATAAATTACAACTACACATATAATTGGAATTGATATTTTAAATCCATATGTGATTTTATTAAATCAATAATATATGCATCAATTATAAATGATTAGCTAATTAATTAAATGCATGTTAATCACAAATATCATAAATTATGTGCAATTTAAAAACATATATATACACAAATATTATGAGAATTTAAATAATTAATTCAATCAACCAAACAAGTATGTAATTAAATAATTAAATAAATTCTCCCACTATTTATTTAGTACCCAACAACTGTTTAAAATTAATTTTGAACTAATAAATAACTTATTTTTTGAAGCCAAAATAATCTTATAATTGTCTAAATAAAATTTTGCAAAGTTTAGACAATTAAATAACACAAATAATAATTTACAAAACATTTTAATAACCCAAAATTAATTATCCAAATTTCTAAATATTTAAAATGGTTCAACAAATAAATAATCAAACAGCGTTTATGGTCCAATACATGTATGGCTCAAAACAACCTATTGAACCCATTTAACAAGTTCTGAAAATTTAAATATTATAAAATTCTAGCTCAAAGACAATTTAATCACAAAAATATGAGCTAAAGAATTATTTCCAGAAAGGATAAGCATACAATTTCAACATCTATAATGCTATACACAATCCGATGAATTCTCAATCATATCAGTCCAAGATGCAACCAAATTGTTAATTGAAAAAGCGTGATTTGGTACGCATGCTATGGTTCTTACTCCCAGATTTCAAAAACAAAATAATCCAATGCATCATTTGAAAAGATTTTTTTTTATTTATTTATATAGTGCTTCAATTTCACATTTCCATCACGTGACAGGACAATTACAACACATATTGCGTAGCATGCGTTTTCTCCTAATGGAAATTACAAATTTCACACCAGATCAAAATTCATATATGCAAGCAGAGATAATTAAGGCTCCCATACCACATGTGATATAAATTTAATTTTTAAACAAAATTACATATATTGAATTTTCTCATAATATTATAAGAGCAGCGGAAAACTTTATAAATACCTCTCACAATGTTATATGATCTGATATAGATATCTTTGAAGTTACTTGATCTAAATATTAGATCTGAAATCATATAAAAAATTAGTTAAAAGAAATACAAGAAAATAATTTATGCAGACAATTCTTCCAATTAGTTATGAGACTCGGTGATGAAACCTGGGATTTAGTTTCAACTAGTCGAGGAATCAGAGCATGTGTTCAGTTCAACTCAGTCTGTCTCTATTTAATAACCTTGACCATTATCGGCTATTAAATTTAAATTTGAATTTGAATTCAAATAAAGATAAAAATAAAATTATGATTGGGTTTATCCCTTATTCCCTAAAATTACTCAGCTGATAATATCTTCTCTTGAAGATAAGGATTACACTCAATTAAGATATTTTTAATTAAAAAAACAATATAAATATATAATTTGAATGAATTTAAATTAAATATTATCAAATTAAATATATCTAAAACTTGATTCCGTGAAGCATAATATGATATTTGAAGTTGAGAGGAAGGCAAAGTAGTTAGATATAGATAAAACCAGTTTTCAATGATATTTTACTAGTGTGTTGTCGCACTTGCATCCCTCATAGACAAAACATATTCAACAATAAACAATATAAAATAAAATAAGTCAAGAAATAAATTTGTTGGAACATTTATTCACAAGGGAAAATTGTAACAACCCTCATGACACTTGTCTTTGGCAGTGTGCAGAATCGGAGGAAACAAGATGGAGGAAGGTTCAAGTGGTGCAGAAAAGAGTTCCATGCCGTGGCGAGGTGCAGGGCCGTTGCGGCAAGAGCGAGTTCCAATGGCTTCTTTTTCGGCTGAACGTGGTGGCACTGCGGCGAGCTGTCCTGGAGCCGCAGCGAAAGTCGAGAAACTTGCTTAAATTAGAATCATTTCAAATGATCAAGAAGAAAGAAATGGAGGAGAAACCGAGGGAGCTCTACTAGGGTTTGATATTTTTGGTATTTGGGAGTGATTTTCAGACCTTGAAAACTTGGATTCACGTTGGTAAGTGATCCCTATTCCTCCTTCTTCATTTTCTTCGGTTTAAACTTGGGTTTTCTCAGTTGTATGTTGAGATTTCCGATTTGGGCTGAAATCCATTGATTGAAATGGATGAAATGGGGTTAATGGAGTGTGATTTGGTGTTCTTATTGCTTGGGTGTGAGTTTTGAAGGGTTTATGCATGATTTGAGCTTAACCCTAGGTTGTTTTCGGTTAGGGCTCTTGGGAATCCGAAGTGTATGGGATTAATTGATATTTGAACGGTTCCTAGGAGTTTAATGATGCATAAATGTGGGGTTGGAACCTTGAGTTAGGCCTAGAGTAGCAGAATTGTGATTTTGATCAAGTTGTGTAGTATGTTAATTGAGGTATTGTGATGTTGTTAAGGTTGTTGGCTAATTGGAGGAGACTAGTCGTGGGATTGGTGTTTAAGAAAACTCGTGGAATCACATGTGTGTGTGGTATTAACAACTAAGACAACCGAGTGTTTGTATTGTTTGTATGGTATATGTATATTATGTTGGTATATATTAAGGCTGCACATTCCTGCCCGAGGCCCGGTTGGCCCGGTCCGGCCCGACCACTTCGGGCCAATCGGGCCGGGCCAAATTTCGGGCCGGGCTAGGGTTAGGGCCAAGCACTCTAACCCTAACCCGGCCCGATCTATATATATATATATTTAAATTTTTTTTCTAATTTTTTTATATATCTTAATTGATTTTTGTAGAATTTTTTTTTCTTTATGTATCTAATAATACATTTACTATGTAAATATTATGAAAACTTTTTAAGATTTTAATGTTTCAAAATTTTTTTGAAATTTTGAATTAATTTTTTAACTTAATATTTATGTAAAAATAATGTATAATGGTTAAATATTCATAAATTTTGAACAATTTTATTTTTTTCTAAGATTATTTTTTAATAAAATCTATTTTTAAGTATTAATAAATGTATTTTTTATTATTAAATAAGTTTTTTTTATTTTTTAATTTAAAAAAAAAAAGATATATAGTATCGGGCCAGCCCGGTACTTGGCCCGAAGCTGGCCCGAAATCTTTCGGGCCGGGCATTGGGCCGGGGTCAAACCCGGCCCGGCCCGGCCCATGATCACCCCTAGTATATATGTGTATATATGCATGTTTTCGTTCATACCACGATATAGATATGTGTGTGTGTATGGTTTGTCTTTATATCATGGTATGCATATGGCTAGACACATAGGGTATGATAATTATGATGATTCTATTGATGATTGGAGATGATGATGATGATGTGACATTACATGATGCATGCATGACATTGTGATATATGATGATAATGATTATATAATGATATGACATGAGCATCACCATATGGCATTGTGAGATTGTGATATATGGTGGATTGGGTGGTAATGATGATATGATATACGATGATATGATATGATATATGATCAGAGAGGATAATGATGGGATCCCTGCAACTAAATTGCCTCCTGTGGCCAGAAGGGAAAGGCGCGCAATAGACTGCACCTTCCCTAAATCGTTGCCAATTCATGGTGGGAAAGGGGAAGAAGAACCGCGGTCCAAACATTAGTGTTACCAACCAAGTGTGCTAATGGGAGGTGAGTTTGGTGATGTCCTGAAATCAGTCTTCACTGACTGTTAGAAGGGAATTACTTATATTAAATATCATGTTATGATGACAACCCGTGATTCTAGCTGTGTGCGAGTGAGACATGCATTCATTTCACATTGCATTCATGAGTTGTATAAGATATATGTGTGTGTGTGTGGTTGTCCCTGGTTATTGAGACATTGTCTCACACCCCTCTCCCATGAACAAACATTTCAGGTTATAGTTCTAGCATTAGTCTGAAGAAGATAAGGGAGTAGCATTGGATGTGGGAATACTAGGTCTATTTAGTTTGTGTGTATTTTGGATATGTATCTTGTACCAAGTAGGATAGAATGTTTTGTAATAAATGTATGGCATTGATGAGGATTGTTATTGATGGATGTTGTATGCACGGTTCTGTATGGAGAATGAATGTGATGTGTATGACTGTTTGTGATGTATGTTCTGATTAGGATGTTGTTAAGTCAATATGGTGGCATTTGTGAGCCCAAAGGTGGTATTCGGCCTTGTTGGTGTGTTTGAGGTAAGTAGCCCATTTGTCAATTGGGGTTCAAGGGGATCAAATCTCAGAGGAGTGGTTCATTTGAGATGAAATCTCATTGAACAAGTTGATTAAGTGGTATAGGACCGGTGTAAATGGTCTCGAGTGATTGAATTGTCTTTAGTGGCAAATGAGAGTTATGAGTTATGAGTTTTGGTCAAAAAGTGGATAAAGCGGTGTTGGTTGTCCAAAATCTCTATATAGAGATAGATTGAGGTGAAATTAGTGTCTATGGATAGTTTGGGACTAGATTGACTTGTAGGAGTTAGAATCAAGTCAATTGGAGATCAGAGCATAAAGTTATGCACGTCGAAAGTTCACTCTGAAGTTAAAATTTGCTAGTATAGAAAACCAGCAGGGGGCGCCGCGGCACCAGTAGAGACAATGATCATGGGAGTTCTAGAAGGGGCCGGAGTCGCGGCGATACTATAGCGGTCACGGCCCCAACCGTTTTATGGTGTTTTTTGGTTTGTTTCCGTTGCTCTGAAATTTTAGGAAATTGTTTTGAGATATTTAGACTGTGTTTGGTTGGATTTTTTATGTTTTTTGTTAAGTTAGGAGGTGTTTGAGAGTAAGGTGTTTTAAAAATGATAGAAAATATTGAAAGTTTCCACCGTGAAATCAGAAATGCCTGGAATTTTTGGCCATTTGGCTTCCTTGATTAAAGTTAGAAATTTTTTTCAAAAATTCCCCATCAAGTTCACTAATAATAAAAATAAAACTTCTAAAAATTCTCTTTGAAATATCTAATCGTACATAAGATCTGTATGTATCTATGAGTTCTTTCATCTTAGAAAATGAGAATCATCCAAAATTAATAAACATATAAAGAAAATGGATCCAAAACTATAGCCCACAAAACTTGTGAAATGATTAATCTACATTTTCGTTCTCTCGGTGGATCTTCGTGGTAATCAAGCAGCAAAAGATTTCACATAGTTCATCGGAGGAGCTATAAAAAAAATATGAAAATACTACAGATGGACTCACATTTTTTGTATTCTTCTTCGAACAATTGAACATAAGAGTAGGGATTGAAACCTAAAGTAGAGAGAGACGCTGATTTCGAGTGTGATCCATGTGTTGAATTCATTTGTGGAATAAGGAAGAAAGCGCCATCACTTAAGCTTGAGCTTCACGGACAACAAAGGAAGCGAATAGATGCTAAAGGAGAGTAAAGAGTTCACTGCACATGGTGAATGAGAACGGAAAAGGCATGGTTGTGGGTGGCGGTGGCCATATTTGCAACGGTGGCATGGGTTTTTGATTAGAGATTTGGAAATGGAGGGAAGGTGCAGAAGAGAAGGTAGCTTACCAAGCCAAAAATCTCAAGCTTCACGGACAATGAAGGAACCGAACAAATGACAAAGGAGCATCTAGGGTTCATAGCACACGGTGAACAAGAATGGAGGAAGTATGGTCGTGGGTGGTGGTGGTCATGTTTGCAACAACGGCATGGGTTTCCGATTTAGGGATTTAGCAACGAAGGCAAGGTGAAGATGAGAAGGAAAAAGGAAATGGGATTCAAGTGACTAATTGTTCAAGTACTAAAAATTTTAAGGCAAAAAGAAATGGCGTTTCTCTTGAAAAAGGCCAACAATGAAAAATATTCCTCAACATTTATTAAATAAAGCCATTTTTACTCCCACATAGTTTATCTTACGAACACCATCTATAACATGTTATAGATGATAGATATTTATGAACGCCAACTTTATCTCAACTAGGTTATAGTTAGCATTTAGTTTACAAATGCGAACTTTACTCCTCTATACCTAATTTTAGTTGGTGTTTTTTAAATAAATGACCGCTATTATGTGCCAACTAAAGCTAAAATTAGCCTAGTAACCCTTAGTATATTCATACAAGACTGCTTTTCAAAAATTTGGTTTGAACATTTTAAGGTGTTATTCATTCAAGGAGTAACATCCTAGGTGGTTATACGTATTTTCATGCTTTTGAACTTTTAGGTTTTCAAAAACATACATTTTATATGTACAATTGTAATGTCTTATTTGTACATCATGCTTGAGCTAACTTCTAGAACTATGATAAAGTGCCCGATGTTTGTAAAAGGCCTATGTCTTATACATATAGGTTGGTCCAATGAGAAAAATTTGTCAAACAGTCATATGCAATATACTGACATCCTACCATGTTTATTCGTATAAGTTCTAGCAGAAGCATTTATTTAATGCAATAGGTGAATGTTATATTTTGTAGAGTAACGTCTAGTAATTATATCTAATGGGTATATTTGACCTAAATCTATAAATATGACCTTATTTAAGATGGTGGGTAAGATTATTAAATGATAAAGTGCCAAGACCTTGTTAAATCATAAATTCCCCTGCTCTTAAGCACTCAAAGCTCCACCTACTTTTCTTAGAGTGTCTATCTTGAACTTCATTGTTTCAATCTACTCTTTTGTGAGAAATATTCACTTGTAAGATTTTTTACTCCTGGGTAGAAGTGTCTTAGTGTGAGGAAACACTAACAGCCTGTTCCATTCAATTACACAGGGGGTTAGACAATGTAATAGGAAAGGTGTAAAAGGATATAATAGGATAATGATTACATATGTGTTTGTTTGGTATGACATTAAAAAATTATGGATGATATTTATTTTTTATGAAAAGAAAAATAAAAATACACAGGAAATGACGTTTTTGCCCTTAGTAAAATATTAAAAAAAATTACTCCCTCATCAATCTCCTTTCCCAGTAGTAGAACCATCACTAATTAACAGTCTAGATCTGAAAAATACATTAATGGAAAAGAACACCAAATCTAAAGGAAAAAGGATGATAAGCAGTGTTTGTTGGATGCTAATGCTCAGTGGAAGGTTCAAGCATGGTGTGCTTTGTGACTTTGAGCATGGCAATGACCAAACGAGCTTCAAATATGAAGGATGAGCTTTACGAGATTTGTGACTTTAAGATTTGGAGGAGGAAGGACAATGATCTCGGTGATGATAAGATGAGCTTCAAATGGGAAAGACAAGCTTCGTTGTGATTTTGAGATCTGGAGGAGCAAGGACAATGCTTTAGGCAATAGTGAGATAAGCTTTAAGAATTGGACTATTTGGGTGATGCTCAGGGTGACGGTGAGACAAGCTTCGAATGAGAAGAATGACGATCTAAATGAGCTTCAAACGAGGAGCAAGACAATTTTCCATATTTGTGATAGGGAAGAACGATAAGATATGGAGAGTGATAGTGAGGAAGAAGATGGAGATGAGGATGATGTGTCTTTTTCTCATTTATGAATGGTAGAAAAGTCATTTCTACCTCATTTACACTATCATGATCCCCTTTACTTAACAAAATGAGAGAGAGGACTATTATAGCAATTAAAAGGATCTGCTTCACACTAAGTAATGCCATTGCCCTATATTCCAATCAATTGCTGCCACTAAGGTGATATAAAGGCTATTACTTTACATAAGTCCCCATTTGAGCAAACCAAACAGGCTATAAAAGAGTTATAAACACATCTTGTATGGATGTGTGAGAGTGAAATCAACTCAAGTGAGAGATTGGTGATTGTACTATGGTTTTGTAAGAACTGGGCTGAATCTTCTAGAGATAGTGGATTAATCTCAAGTGGTGATTTAAGACTAGACATAGCCAAGTGGAAGGGCTAAACTAGGATAAATCATTAAGTTTTTCTCTCTCTATTGTAACAGCTTACTCCCAAACACTTCCTGACTTGACCAAAATCTTTCAAAACACTAACCAATCACTACCCAAACATCTCAAATATTCTTTCCAAACATCAAAGCAGCAGAAGAAAAGCCAAAAGACACCGTAACTGGGTTGGGTCTACGACTGCTACAGTACCGCCATGGCGCCCTCTTGCTGATACCATATCAGCAACAATCCAACTTTTGAGGCAAACTTTCAACGCGCATAACTTTATGCTACAACCTCTGATTGACCTGATTCTATCTCCTACAAGTCAATCTTGTCTCAATCTATCCATAGACACCAATTTCATCTCAATTTGTCTCCAAATGGAGATTTTGAATATCTGACACTGTTTTGGCCACTTTTTAACCAAAACTCACAACTAACAACTCCCATTTGCCACCAAAGGCAACCTAACCATTCGGGACTATTCACATAGGTCCTAAACCACTTAATCAACTTGTCCAAAGAGGTTTCACCTCAAAAGAACTATTTCCCAGAGATTTGACCCCCTTGAACCCCAAATTTGTTGAATAAAGTGTTTTGATGATTCCAAATAACTGAAGCTTGGAAGGAAGATATTAAAGGAGTACAAGAGATCTCAAGTGAAGAAATCTAGGAAGAAATGAGTATAAGATTAGTTTATAGGATTTCTTACAGTATTCACAGAAGTAAAAGATTTTGATCTTTCATCCAATGTTTTTAAATGTGTTTTTCAACAATCATATGTTAACTTACGATATATTTGAAAAATACTCACTAACAGACGAACTTTGAATTGCTAAATTTCATATGTTGCCTTGAAAATTTAAACTTTGATAGCTAAAAATTTGAACTTACAAAGATGTTGCCTCTGACAAACGAATTTCAACCTGTTAAAATTCAAATTTCGAGTCAAGTATAATTTGTGAAAAATGAAAAATTCATTTTGAAACTATGTCAAAGTTCATATGAAATTAGAGTGCAAAAAGAGTTCTAAGTTAGTCCCTCTGATAGACGAACTTTAGTTTTGAAAATTCAAACTTTAGAATGAAAATGTGAAAGTTTGATCAAATGTCCTTTTGACAGATGAACTTAGGTTTTTAAAAATTCGAACTTTGGAATGAAAGTGTATAAGTTTGATAAGAGATTTCTCTGACAGACGAACTTTGAAGGCTCAAAATTTGAATTTCGAAAAGAAAAACTTTTGTGCCATATTAAGTTACTCATTGACAGATAAATTTTGTACCCCAAAATTCAAACTTTGAGTGCACTGTAGCAATATGAAATAACTGTTTGCACTTATTAGAAGCACTTTAAACCTGAAAATTTGTATGTTCTAACATGGGGAATATTTGTCAGGATGAAAATTCGAATTTCACCTTTAAACAGACAAACTTCGAAGTTCAACATTAAAGTCTTTAACTTATGGTCTCTGCGAAATTCATCTGTTAACACCCCCAAATTCGAACTTTGGATGTCAGATGCTTTAAATGCAGTTGGTGAACAACTAGTTTTGTAGAGTAACTATTATGTAACGTCTCTAATGGCTAGATCTTGTCTCTAACGTATAGTTAAAACATAAATTTATAAATAGAACTTCATTTGAAGGTGTGGGTAACGAATTTATATTATATATACTGAAACTCTGTCAAAATCTTCAAATAAAGCCTTCTACTTTCACACACCTTATTTATTGCTCTTTAACTATCAAACATACTTTGTATTAGAGAGTTTCTCTTGTTATAAACAATCTTATATTCATTTGGAAAAAAGATTTTCTTATGAGGGGACTTCACAAGGGATTTAGGAAGCACTTAGTTAGAGTACAGAGAGTGAATTTGTAAGCTCTTGGAACAGAGCATAAAGTTGTATTGTGGTATTGTAAGAAGCCTATCAAATTCTTGTTCGATAGTGGAAAATCTCAAGTGGTAGCTTGAGGATTGAACGTAGGTCAAGAGGAAGAGACCAAATCAGGATAAATCTTTGTGTCCTTTTTATACCTTACTTATTGCCTTATTACATTTTGCACTCTATTATTCTGCAACTTTTGCTTTCACTGTTTTCTTATAATTTTGCAGAAAAATTGCAAACTTTCCAATTCACCCCTCCTCTGGGAAGCCAGCAGAACTAACAAAATTAACAAAGTGGGCTATAGGCCCAAAACTCCCTTTGAGCTCACAAACACCACTATACAGATTCCTCAACACCCCGAACTACACATGCACCACATTACAACACAAAACCACATCCATAACATACCAGCAACATCCTATCCATTACAATAACAATGTCAATGTCACCACTTAGTTTACAAACTATTTATCCTACTTGGCACAAAGTACATATCCAAATAAACATACACTACATAGACTTAGTATTTCCTCGTCGGATACTACTCCCTGGTCTTCTCAGGACTAGTGCCAGAACCTTTACCTGAAATGTTAGTTCATGGGAAAAGGGTGTGAGACAAAGTCTCAGTAACCGGGGACAACCACACACACACACATATATAATTCATATAATCTCATGAATGCAATATGAAATGAAATCCATGTCTCTCATGCACACAGCTAGAACCACAAGCTGTCGTCATAACAGGACATTTCGTATAGGTGAATCCCTTCCAACAGTCGGTGAAGACTGATTCCGGGACATCACCAAGCTCACCTTACACTAATGCAACCCGAACAAAGGTTATACTAGCGCTCAGATCATGGTTGTGCTTCCTCTGGACCTCCTAAAATTAATGGTGATTTAGGGAAGGTGTAGTCCACTACCGCCTGACTTCTTTGGCCATAGGGGGGGATTTAGCGATAGGGATCTCATCCTTATCCTTCCTAATCATATATCCTATTATATCATCATATATTGTATCATCATTACCATCCAATCCACTATATATCACAATCTCACAATGTCATGTGGTGATGCTCATATCATATTATCATGTAATCATCATTATCGTGTTTCATAATGTCATGCATGCATCATGTAATATCACATCATCATCATCTCTAGTTATCGTCATAATCATCATATATCATATGTCTAGCCGTGTGCATACTACGATATAAAGACAAACCATACACGCACACATATCAGTATTGTAGCATGAACAAAAACATGCATATATACGCATATATAATAACATACAAAACAAATAATACAAACACCCAGTTATTTCAATTGTCACTACCACACGCACATAAGTTTCACAAGCTTTCTTGAACTTCATGACTTGACTTCTCCAAACAACCAAATAACCTTAATTAACATCATTAAGAGTAAAGTTGATATGAAAAATAAATTTAATAAAAAAGAACGCATGACATTAGTTTATTACCTAATAGGATAAAAGCATGTAAAATAGCACCTAAATTTTTTTTCTTTATAAATATAGTATGTATAATGTGGAACATTTAAAAAAAAAAATTTGCACCTACCGAAAACTTTGATTTTTCAAGATGTGGGTCCATCCGTCCATGTCTGTGTATGAATATATTTGTCGTTTTAAGCACTGCAGGTATAGGACTTATCTAAAGTTTGACCATTAGGGGTGTGTTTGAGAACACTTCTCAGACTTTGGTTGGAAATTAAAATCAAGGTTGGTAAAGATTTGAGTGTGTGTGGCAAAGTTTTCATTTTTCATTTGAGAATAATTTTTGGTGCAGAACGTGGTTTTTAAAGAAGCAGTTCAATAGCTGCTTTTCTATTTTGTTTCTTTATTTTTATCTGTATTTATTTTAAAATTAGATAAAAATAGATCAATAAAAATAAGAAAAAATAGAAAAATTATGCAAATAAAATTTCCATAAAATTTATCATATCTATTAACCAAAATGTTCCTTCAAAATTTTAATTTTTATAGATCATGACCTGTAAGAAAATATTATATCAAATATACTATGTTCTCAATTAAATAAATGCAGATTAAATTTTAGTCCAAGTAAATTAAATTAATCATAGGATAGAGTTTAAACTTAATGTAGAGAAAAATTATGAATTTTGTTAAAACCAATTTTCAAATAAATTATCCAAATGTAAACATGTTAGTCTAAAACTAATTTTTAATATAACTACATTACAAAATCAATTCTATCAAAACTTATTTTTAACCAACTAAAATCCAAACGGGCCCTGGATCATTCGGGCCTGGCGCAACCTGCCATGCGTTAGGTCGAAAAGTCCTAGTATGAAAATAGGTTTAGATTTGAAAGTCCAAGTTCATGTGATGAGGTCCGTGCACTTTTTTTTATAAATATTTTATATTTTTTTTAATTTTTTTATATAATTATTTAAATTAATATAATTAAATATCATTATTATTTATAAAAATTAATATAATATTTAAATTTAATTATTTATATATTATTTTTTAATATTTAAAAAAAAATCAAACCAAACAAGTCAACTTATGAGTTGCTTGGGCTAATCCATTAGCCAAATCAAACTTAAATCCAAAGTTCATTTTTTATTTAGAGTTCCCATTTCCATCTTTAAATTACAGCCAGCTCATTTTATCGAGCTAATCCATACTGCGGCTCTCCAAACAAGCCAGTCTGGTGAGTCACCAACATCTCTTCCGGAAAACTTTGTTAAAAGTCCTCCATTTGTTCTCCTGATACCATTTTTGATTTTCCTTGCCTGAGTTCAAGCTTCATCTTCTTCCTTTCGGGAGTTCCCTCATCGGCTCCTCCCCATCCTTCTTCCCGTTTTCGATTTTCCCTTCCATCCCCCTTACATTTCGGCGCGACTCAGTCCCAGCGTGACCCAGCTTCGATCTTCAATCCCAAGTTCTCATTTGTTATTTCTCTCCTTCTCAGTCTTCAATTTTCAATCTCAACGACCAGCGTGACTCTGCTCTTATTCTTCGTTTACACATTCAGCTCAGCCTCAGCTCTCTCAGTGCACCGGCGTGACCCAGTCCCAGCCTGACCCAGCTTCGATCTTCAATCTCAAGCTCTCATTTGTGATTTCTCTCTTTCTCAATCTTCAATTTTCAATCTCAGTGACCGGCGTGACCCAGTCCCAGCGTGACGTGAAGCTCCCAGCTCGTTCTCTCAGTTCTCAAAGCGAGGTGTGGTTTAAAAATTCAGCCTATTCTCTCGTTCTCTCTCACTCTCTCGACTTGTGATCCGATTCTGTAACTGTGATTGCTATTGGTGCTGTTATTTTAAACTGTGGGTCACGCTGGGACTCTCTGATTTTGGTTGTTGAATGATAAATTTGTTATTATGATCGAGGCCCTAGGACTTGCGTGCTGTGTAATGAATTCATTGATATGGCGGTATTCCAAGCTTCATCTGTGTGTTGGAACCAACCAGCATAAAATTGAACTGACTTGATTGAGGAATCGATCATTTGCTTTTATGCAGCCATCAGAGCTAAATCTTGCTAGTACCTTCGTCTCCTACAATTAACCAACCATGTCGTCTTCCTGGGCTTCATTGCCCTCCAAATCTGAATTGACTTCCGAATACGACGTCTTCATAACTATGAGAGATCCCAAACATCCTGTGAAAGCCTATCTTGAGAACTCTCTAAGAGATGCTGGAATCACAACTTTCATTGATGATCAGACCATGGAGGATTTCTCTGTAAACGGGGCCATAGAAAGATGTAGAATTGCTATTGTTGTTTTCACACCAGCCTGCCTTGAGTCATGGACATTTCTTACGAGACTGGTGAATGTAATGAGGTGTCACGAAACGATGAATAAGCCGGTGGTGCCTGTATTCTGTGAAGTGAGTCGGGAGCAAGTTGTGAGGTTTTTTAATCTCGACCAGGCTTGGCAAATGATTACGGATATGGATTTAGCAACAGCCATCGCTGAAGCCGCTATCCAATCTGGCTTGACGCTGCTTGATTTGGGGTAACCAGTAATCCTTTTTTTGCTCTTCGAAGTTATTTATGCTTTTTTTTATTTATTATTACTCGAATTTATGCTTTTTTATCACATGGAAATCATGAAAAACTACAAGAAAACATTAAAATTCTCACGCAACATTTTCGCGGGAAATATCTTAAAATTCCATGAGAAATGACGTCCTCAAGAAAATTTTAATGAATTTTGGATTCACTTTGAAAAATAAAAATGGTTTGAATTTAAACTTCTCATCAAAAAATTACGTCACAATGCAATTTTGTGGAAATTCTCGTCAAAATTATTATAGAATACTTTGTAAGAAATTAAAAAAAATGAATTTTTTTAATTTTTATAAAAATTTTTTGCATAATAAAATAAAATTTTAAAATTCTCAATTCTCACTGAATATTTCTAGAGAATGAAACATTCGTACTTTTTTTTCATTCTCATGGAATTAATCTATGTGAACATAAAAAAAGATGTCAAAGATTTTCATTGAAACGATTTTTTTTCTTGCAAGAAATCTTTTGTTTTGTTCATGATCATTTACAATTTTTTCTTTCTTGACCGTTATCATGAATTTTTCTAGTAGTTTCTTTCTTTTTTTTTTTTTTTTCTAATGAAGCACTTACAAATTTTCCACAAAATGAAAAACTGTGAAAATTTTTGTTAAAATTTTTCTCTAATTAAATTTTGTGAGAATTTCAGTATTTTCTTGTAAAAAATACAAACCATATATTATCCTTTAACAAAAAAAATTGATTGATTCAAATGTTTTAAAAGGAAAGTTAACTATAACATTAACCATACATTTTGAAAGGACTGGGTTTCTCTAGTACCTTACAGCAGCATCTTTGTGCAGTACAAAGTAGCTCATCTAAACCTTTTTAAATTTGATTAATGTAACAAATCTGGACGATTCATATTATATAAAGTTTTTATATAAAAATAATTATTATATGAAATAAAAATAATTTTTCCAATTACAAACTCTTCTAAAATGATCAATGATCTTAGAGATAAAAAAATTTTAAATATATAAAATTTGAATTTTTAATTTAAACAGTATAGATATATTGTTGTGATAATAATAAGGATTCATATGCATGGTAAAATTATCTGCCATACCAATGTGCCATGGGCACCAAAATAATGTTAAAAAAGGTTTCAAGTCTATGAGTCTATACTTCAATATCAATAACCAATAATTAAATCATTTGAACATGCTAGTATGAAAGTATTTTTTTTCACCATTCTAGTATTAAAGTATTTAATATTTAAACTTAGGTATGAGCCTCATACATTTCACAGGGTATGACTAATGAGTTGCATTGTACATGTTTGTAAATAGTTTGGCTTGCTATAAATTTTGTATTTTATATTGACTGGTATTAGAGATTAGAGATTATTTAAATCTAAAATTAAAGACTAATGAGTTGCATTGTACATGTTTGTAAATAGTTTGGCTTGCTATAAATTTTATATTTTATATTGATTGATATTAGAGATTAGAGATTATTTAAATCTAAAATTAAATTCTACTTGGCTGAATCAAATTTATAAGGAATAAAACTATACAATTTACTTAATATTGGGTTTCTTACACTTTTATTTTATTAAATAAATTAATTAGTCTTCTATAAATATTTTTGTTAATATTTTGTTTTGCACGACTTGTTAGGGTGACGGGAAAAAATGCTAAAAGAAACTCTCTTTATAGTAAATGTATTAGAAGAAATTTTTACTCCAGTAAAATTCAAAATTTTAATTGAAATAATTATAATAACAATAATGAGCACGACTGCTTTCTTAGTGGAAGAGAGACCTTTTAGTTTTTTAACTCCACGAATAGTTTTTTTACTAAGGTAGAAGGTTAACATTTCTTAATCAATATACATATATATTAATTTATAAAACATACCTTTTGGTATTTCAATTAATTTTATTTTTAATTTGCTAGCAGTGACAGGAAGGAAATCAGTAACCTTATGGCAATATTAGATGAATATTGGTTTCCTGATTTTGCAAACCATCAAGTAGGTTTACAATATCGTGTAAGAGAAGTGCTGGCTTTGTTGGAGTGGAAATACGTTCTTTTGGAGGATATGGTGATAGTCGGAATCTGGGGAGCTGGAGGTATTGGTAAGACTACCATTGCTAGAGCTATTTATGATAGAATTGGTGACCATTTTCGAAGTAGAAGTTTTCTTGCAAATATCAATGATGCATGGGAGAAAGATAAAAGTCTTATTCCTGTTAGAAAGCAACTTCTTTCAGATATCTCCGAAATAGAATTTGACGAGATAAGTGATGATGAAGCGACACCTGAACAAATGGAGCAAGTAGTCTTTACAAGAGCCCTGATAGTACTTGATGACGTCAACCAAGAAAACCAATTGAAGGCCTTGTGTGGAAGTAGAAAGTGGTTCGGTAATGGGTGTTTAGTATTCATTACAACAAGAAATAAGGATATACTTGATCACTTTGCACACAAATCTTATGAAATGAAGAAGTTGGACAAAGGCGAGTCTCTTCAGCTTTTGAGCTGGAATGCATTTAAGAATTTTAGTCCAACAAATGATTTTGAGAATCTTTCAAGGAAAGCAATTGCTTTTTGTGAAGGACTACCATTGGTTCTTGAAGTTATTGGCTCTCTTTTGCATAATAGGACAAAACCAGAGTGGAAACAAGTATTGAATAAATTGAAAGGCATTCCATATGGTCAAATACAAGAGAAGCTCAAGATAAGCCTCGAATTTTTAACTAGTTCGGAGAAAGATCTATTCATTAATATAGCTTGCTTTTATGTGGGCCAGAGTAAAGATTATGTTACAGATTTGTCAAAGGGCTCAAGATTTCTTGTAGACACTAGAATGCATGTGATCAATGAACGAAGACTTGTAAAGATCGTAGATGACAAGATTCATGTTCATGATTTGCTACAAGAGATAGGAAGGGAGATCCATCCAAACAAGCCAAAGATTGAATATGACAATGATGTATTCTTAAGTTTTCGAGGTGAGGATACACGTAGATCATTTACTACTCATCTTTATAATGCTCTAAAACAAGTTGGTATTGAGGTCTTTATGGATGAAGAAGGGATTGAAAGGGGGGAAAATATTTCATCTTCACTGCTGCAAGCAATTCAAAGTTCTAGAATTTCAATAATCATATTCTCAAAAAATTATGCTGGCTCTAGTTGGTGCTTGCAAGAATTAGAAAAAATTATGGAGTGTCACAAAACAACTGGTCAAGAGGTCTTACCTATATTCTATGATGTGCGACCATCTGAAGTTCGTAAACAACATAATGCCTTTGGGAAAGCTTGGAAAAGGCTAATGGCAAGACCCTCAACTAGCAAAAGTAAGGAATTGACAATGAATTTGCAGAGAGCCCTCATTGAAGCTGCCAACTTGTCCGGATGGGATATGCATAACTTCCGGTACGTAATTTTTTCCCCCTTACTTGTACTATCTAAAATGCTCAAATTCCATAATTTTTTTTTGGTTAGTGTTGATTTCCTTTTGGTGTTGCGTGCTTCACTGAAAACAATCTTTTGAAGGAACCAAAAAAAAGAAACTTTGGCTGTATATATGGTTATTATAAACAACCATGTTGATTAATCTGCTCATGAGATTTACCTTGCTCTTAATAATCAAAAATCAAAGGAGCATTAAATAAATGTAAGAAAAACTAGATAGCACAACGGCACAAGGTTTTGTTGGATTTTCTTAGTGGTTTTTATGGCAAGAATAATTTAAAACATGATTAAAAAATCATTGAAGTTTAAGATACTGGAATAATTTAAAACATTTAAATGAAATTTTATCTTATGCTTCTGTTTGGTGAAAAGACATTTCAAAATAAAATGTTACAGTTTTTTCTTTTTTAGTTTTTTGAGTTTTTAATTTTTAATTTTTTGGTTTTAATGAGTCAATTCACGTAATTCACCTAGTAAGTCCGGTTATGATTTTCAACCTACCAAACTAAAGTGAATTAACCTAGTTAGCTCATGAGTCATGATAGATTGGCCCTTTTAACCATTTTAGCGGCTCTAATATTGTTGTTTCTATCATCATTTATGACTTGTGTTACTTATCAAGTCTTAACAAAATAAATTACTGAATTACTTGAATAAATAAGTAACTGATCAGCGTGTTGGATACATGATATATAGAGCAAAGAGCACAAAACATTCCATATGAATCTTATCTATGCTCAAGTTTTGCATACATAGGGGCCCAAACTTGCTGTTTGCAAGAGTTTCATTTTCTTTTTTCCTTTTTTCTCCCCGGCCCCTGTTTTCCTACTTGTGGTTCTAGTTGTGGAGATTATCTTGTTCATGGCTCAACAAAAGTTTTGTATAGTTACTAACTCAGGTTGGCATGAGTGGTAAAAGCTCTTGTCCCTCAACTAAGTGGTTAGAGTTTCAATTCTCAGCTCTTGTTCATAGAACAAATCTAGTTGGGAAGGGTATACTTTTTGCCCTCAATACCCCGAGGGACATTAGTTCTTACTACCAACAAAGGATGCTCTAGGTAATTGAAAAAAAAAAAAAGCTTTGTATAGGTAGAAAATTATAACATGATTTATGTAGTAATTCAAATAATCTTTGATGAAAATAAATGTTGATCCAAATAGAAGACGGTATACTAACAATTCAGGGGAAAAAGAAAAAAGTAGTTCCAAAAATGTGGTCATTCCAACAATTTATTCATATTTTTTGTTTTGACTTACTATACATGCCTTTCATTTTATTGCTACTATAGTTTGTACCCTCCACATTAAAATTTTTGGTAGGATTTATTGTTATCTAACTTTTTCTTGTTGCCAGAACTGAAACTGAGTTGATTGAACAGATTATTGAAATTATTTTAAAGAAGCTAGATGACAGCAAATTCTTGTTTGTTGCTCACCATCCAGTGGGATTGAAGTCTCGTGTGCAAGATATAATCCAATTGCTATGCAGTAAATCGAATGAGGTTATCATAGCAGGGATTTGGGGGATGGGGGGGATTGGTAAGACAACAATTGCTAAAGCTATCTATAATGAGATTGGTCGAGGTTTTGAGGGAAAAAGTTTCCTTGCAAATGTTAGAGAAGTCTGGAAGCAAGATAATGGTCAAGTTTATTTGCAAAAACAACTTCTCTCATGCCTCTTGAAAACAGGAAGCTTTCCAATACCAAATATAGAAATGGGAAAAACTCTTATCAAGAAAATGCTTTGTCATAAAAGAGTATTTGTTGTGCTTGATGATGTGAATAATGAAGACCAACTGAAAGTTTTATGTGAAAGTCGAAAATGGTTTGGCCGAGGTAGTAGAATAATTATCACTACTAGAGATGAACGTTTACTTCGGATCCTTCAAGTGATTGATGTATACAATGTGAAGGAAATGGATCATAATGAATCTCTTCAACTTTTCAGTTGGCATGCATTTAAGCAACCAATACCTAACATAGATTTCATAGAACTTTCAAGAATGGTAGTATTGTACTCTAGAGGGTTGCCCCTAGCTCTTGAAATCATTGGCTCCTATTTGTTTGATAGGGAAAAACCTTATTGGGAAAGTGTTTTGAAGAAACTCCAACAAATTCCAAATGGCCAAATTTATGAAATTCTAAAAATAAGCTATGATGGTTTGAATGACCAATCAGAGAAAGATATATTCTTAGACATATGTTGCTTTTTTATTGGGAAGGATAGAAGCTATGTTACTGAAGTATTAGATGGTTGTGGACTTAATGCAAAAGTTGGAATTACTCATCTAATTGAGCGAAGTCTTGTAAAAGTCGTAAAAGTGGGAAAAAGAAATAAGCTTGATATGCATGACTTACTACGTGATATGGGAAGACAAATCATTCATGAGCAGTCACCAGAGGAGCCTGAGAAGCGTACTAGGTTATGGTTTAATGATGATGCACTGGATGTGCTGAGGAATAACACTGTAAGAATGTTTCTTGATGACTTAGTTTCTTCATTCTTCATTATGCACTCTTTTAGCTGCCAATTGTAGTTTAAACCCTTATTAGATGTTGTTTATTTTTTTTATATTACTTTTCAATAAGTGAAATACCATTTTTGTTTTCCCCTTTGTTCCATTTAACAGGGAACAATAGCTACAAAGGGATTGTTTTTAAACATGCTAAGAAACAATTCACTATCCTTGAGTACTGAAGCATTTAAGATGATGAAGAGGCTTCGTTTGCTCCAACTTGATCATGTACAACTTGTTGGCAACTATGGTTACCTATCAAAAGAATTAAGATGGCTTTGTTGGCGTGGATTTCCCTTAGAAAACATTCCAGCGGATTTAAGTCTAGAAAAGATAGTTGCCATAGACTTAAAGTGCAGTAATCTCATAAAAGTGTGGGAGAAAAGTCAGGTATTTAAATTTAAATTTGGAATTAAACATTGGTGACAATAGTTGCACTTATTTCCATATATTTTATTCTTTTCATTTATTATGTAATTTATTTTAAAAATTTTCTTTGCACAGTTGTTGGAGTGCTTAAAAATCCTTAATCTGAGTCATTCCCATTACTTGATAGAAACCCCTGACTTCTCAAAGCTACCGTATCTTGAAAAGTTGGTACTCAAAGATTGTCCAAATTTATCTATCATTCATCCTTCCATTGGAGATCTTAAATTTATTGTTTTGCTAAATTTAAAGGATTGCAAAGGCCTCATCAATCTCCCAAGAAGTATATATAGCTTGAAGTCTTTGAAAATTTTCAATCTTTCTGGTTGTTCAAAAATTGAAAAGTTGGAAGAAGACATTGAGCAAATGGAATCTTTGATGATTCTAGAGGCAAATCAAACTGCTATAACACAAGTGCCCTTCTCATTGGTGAGATTGAAAAGCATTCAATATGTGTCTCTATGTGGCTATGAAGGATCAACACGCAATGTATTTCCATCTCTTGTTTTGTCATGGATGTCACCAACAATTCATTCAAAGTCCTTATTTCAATCATTTGGGATCATGCCATCTGTAATCCAAGGTCTATCACATCCTTTATTTTCCAAAATCCATGAAAAATTAGAAGCAAGACCAAGCACATATGAGACTTCACGTAGAAAAACTACAGCTTTAATTGGCTTTCATGAGCAAGTTCACATGGAGAGGTCAAAAGAATTCATGAGTTCTCTAACTATTCATATTGGCGAATTCAACAAAGTTATTGATACACTTTTAAAGAGTATTTCCCAGGTTATTCTCTTTATCTCTCTATCTTCTATATATCACTAATATATATAATTTATCCCAGTATTGAAAGAACACCTTTCTGATCACACACACACACACCAAATAGCTTTTAGGTTAGTTAATGCTTTGAAACCTAAATTTGCAATAACGTACGTTATCCTTTCATTAGTATCATGTGTGTGTAAATATTCATTATACTTTTAACGGTACTGTTTGTGTGTGATTGTGTCAAAAATTGCACATTATATTGATAACTCATTGCACTTACAAAAATTCTTAATTTGATTATAGAATTCAGTTCCTTCAGAAAAGAAATTGGAGACTGTCGTTATACTAAATATATAAATTAGATAGACTACTAGTAATTTTTAATTTATTATAAGCAATCATTAGAAATCACAATTATGTATTTTAAAAAAATAATAATAATCACGATTGTTTAACACTACTGTCACTGCATTCTGAAGCAATATACCAAGTGATACAAGAGCAATTAGAAAGTATCAAATAGGTAACACTAGGTTGAAAATAGTCTTTGTTGGCGCTCAATAGTTGGTAGTTAATTAAAAAAAACCAATAAAAGCATGGACTTTGTTGGCGGCTATTTGAATAAGTGCCAACAAAGGCTTGGACTTTTTTATTTCTTCTTCAAATAACTGCCAACTATGAGCTTTTCTGGTTTAGTGAAACCTTGATAATTTTCGTTAGTATAAGCATTATGCTATTATATTTCCTCTATTATAAATTGAATGAGGTGCATCTTTTCCTGTGTTGATGGAATAGGGATGGAGTGATGGAAGGCCTAACTATTCTCTTCCTAGAGATAACTATCCTGATTGGCTAGTTTTTGAAAATGAAGGATCTTCAGTATCATTTAAAGTGCCACAAGTTGTTGGCCATCACTTAAAAGGGATGGCCCTCTACATTGTCCATACATCTCTTCAAGGTAGAATGGCATCTGTATATCCCGTTGGTGTTATTATAAAGAATTTCACAAAGGGTACCATGGATTTCTACAAGCAAGATGCTGCAACAAATTGTGGTGATGAAGACTGGAAGAAAATGATATCTAATTTGGAGTCTGGAAATGAAGTGGAAGTTATAGTTAATTTTGCACATAAATATATTTTGAAGAAGACTACAATCTACCTAGTATATGTTGAAGAAACTAAGAATCTGAGCATCATTGAATAATTTTAAAGCATAGGCAAGAAGGTATTTTGTAACTTGCTTTGATAATTGTGGTTCTTATAGTAGAGGATTCGCTTGTACTTATTATAAATATATTGTGATATTTGTTTCTATGTAGGCTATTGTCGCTGACTAGCAGAGCTTTCCCAGAACAAAAAAATAAATGAAGAATGAGAGGTTGAATACTGTACATGTGTGACTCATCTATTGTGTTTATCACTTTTTTTGTTATTTGTTGAGGATGGCAATAAAAGACATGGCCTCTATAGTGAACTTTTATCCATGGTATCATAATACTCTCTTTCTCACCCATTCTCTGCCCTATTAAAATAATTAATATATAATTTGTGATAACTTTATTGTTGTCTACTTTTTTAGAAGTATTTTTTAATGCCCATTTGATCTTTGTTTAAGTGACCTAAACCCTTGATCCATTAACCCATATCCTTACCCACTCACTTAATAACCTGGCTCACTTTTCAGTCCTAGTCAATTCTTATTCCATTCACTTTTAGAATCCACATGAGGGGGGAGAGAAAGGGAGGGAGGGGGGAAGGGGGTTATTGAGCTATAAGCGCTATTGTGAACAGAATATCTGCTGTGCTTCTAATCAAGCTAAGTGAAGAAAAAGTTGCTATTTTGGTGTTTGATTCAACACAGAGGAATGGTGCTGAATAAGTATGGTCTTGTTTTCTAATTTTTGAGGGATAAAGGAATGGGAGTTCGGTAAGCCTCCATTCTTGATATTTTCTTACTCTGAATTAAATTCTTATATCATGAGTTGATAGTAAAATAAATGTTTGATTTATGATGTGTTGAAATTAGGAGTTGAGATTCTTGATTATGGTGTTGGACTATTGATGGAGATAGACATCAAGTGTTTGTGATTGTACGTTGGTAATAAGTTGTGGTAATATGATAAATCTCGACAGTCAATAATGTGTAAATTAAGCTCAAATATAATCCTATATGATTAGCATGTCTTCTTTTATCAGGGAGCATGATAACCCAAGTACATTCCAAATCTCACATGCAAAAACCAACTTCACTCTGCAAGGGTTGATAATTTCATTCAAGTGGGAATATTCAGCAAAGCCATTGATACGCTTTCAAAGAATATCTCACAGGTTGTCTACATTCTTAGTCTTCAAAACATTTCCAATACCATTGCATAGTTCATATGTATATTCCATGGACACTTTTCTCATGCGTATTTCAAGGAGAATTATATTGTACGACACATAAAGTGCTATAGTGCAATTTTAGTCATTTCTTTTTAACATTCTAGTAGTTTTTGAAATGAATAAGTGATAGCCTCAAGTACTGATAGCTACCCATTGTTATCATTGATAGCTAGTTGCCAATAATGGCTACTAACAACTACTAGTACGTTGTTACTAAATTTTACGCTAACTTAATTTTAGGAGATAGCTTTCGGCAAATTAGCGAGATCTTACAAGTTCATTTGATGAGTTGTTATAAGCACAATACGATGGAGTTCCTTAATTGCACTCGCATTGTAACAGGGAAGATGGCTCTTGGTTTGTGCTCATGAATAGATGGACAATAATAATTTGCTTTAGCAGAATTTTCCTTTTACAATGATTGGGTGACTTTTTTTTACTAATGCGATGAACTTGAGCTTGAAGGAACTGCCGTCCACATCCAACTTTATTATCATTAGCCCTTGCTTCTGTCTCGTTCTTCTTGTTACTACAAACTTGGTACTGACATATTATACTTAACTTTTATGATTAATCATAGTTGAAAAATAATGCTTATTACTAATAATCTTTGCTTTAATTCATTTGCAGCCTCCTTCGATCATGTAATGTCTAAGAGCCAGTGTTTGAACTCTGAAGGATCACGCGTCAAGTTTTTAAGCAAGACTTTTGTTGCCAGTTTCATCAAACAAGTGACTCATTTTGGCTCCATAACCGTCATGAAAGGAATCATTAGAAATTCTTTGACTATAATGGAGGTTTGTACTTTTACAATCAATTAGGATTGTCATAATATTGTATTCACCAGTACTTATCCTAAGTATGTAATATTTCTTAGGACTTCACTCTTGACAAAAAGAAAACAAGTGAAGAAGGATAAGTTGAAAGGATTTGGTTTTCTTTGTGTTTCTTGAGGAAATAAAAAGAAACACCCCAGACTTTCTGCGTGACACTGGGGACAGAACAAGGAAGAGGACTCTCTCACAAACACACATGGACAACAATGAAAAAAAATTCTATCAAGGTACTATTTTTGTCTTGAAGAACTGGTGTTCTGTCACGCACACTTGTTACTCCTATGCTTTTGTACTAGAGTGTAAAGAGTTGTTTTGTATTCTTTCGAGCGTATTTGTTATTGCTAGGTTAGTAATTGCCTCAAGTTGTTATTGCTAGGTTGTTTTGTGTTCTATCAAGCGTATTCAGGTTTAACAATTTCTTGTTATCGGAGATTAAAAGATTGAGCTATAAGATTGAGCACTTCTTGCGCCACTTCTCTCAGCTTCTCTAGTCACAATCCTCTGAAGCTTTAGTCAGTATAAGGTGGACTTGAACAGATCAAATCTGCAACCCAGGCATCGTATCCAAGGCCCTGGCCGTACCAGGTTCTTCTCCAGCAACCATCAACATTAACTTTAAGAAATCCATTAGTAGGTCACTGCCACTCAGGAGAATTCAGTCTACTTATTGCCTCCGTCCACAATACCAGTGACACTTAAGTTACAACCAAACACGACGAAATAATGAAAACACCAACCTTTAAATTGCCAAAAACAAGAAGGTAATTTAAATTTAAAACTATTTGCTAACTTTTCTTTCCTGAAACTAGTTGACAATATTTAGTGATGGTGGATCTCTATTTGTTCATCAATTGAATAATCATATATCAATTACACTGTTGGCTTCTTCACTGTGAATCCATTTCAAAAACTACAATCACCTCCGCTTGGTCATTAAGTCCAAATTTTATATATATATATATATATATATATTTTCATTCCATTCTCCTTCTTCAAAGGAAATCATTTGCAAGTACGATACGCTTGGAACCATTTGTATCCAGAGTACAACTTAATTTTAAATTATGAGTTCAGTTGAATTCTTTCTCAACAATGTGCTATGTAGTAGAATAAATGTAATTTATGCAGTAGAAATTAATTAAATTTATTTGTTCGGATCATATTCAACACGGGAGTGATGCTGAACAAGCATGTATTGTTTTCTAAGAGGTGTGATTTCAGAGGAAGAAGGAATAAGAGTTCAGTAAGCCTCTATTCTTGCTATTTTCTTTCTCTTCAGTTGAAATATTTTGTATTGCGAGTAGATAAGAAAATTAATGCTTGATTTATGATGTTCCAAAATTAGGAATTGAGACTCTTGAGTATGTTGCTGGACCATTGGTGGAGATTTTAGAGATCATGTACTTGTGATAGTAGGTAAGTTGTGTTGGTATGATAATTCTGGACGGTGTTTATTTTGTCATTGAAGCTCAAATGTAATCATGTATGTTTGGCATTTGTTCTTGCATCAGGGAGCAACAATTAATCCAAGATCTCATCTTCAAGCATTTACAAGGACGCCATTTTTATTGTGAAGTCTTTTTCATGCTTTTTCAAACCCAAGTAAATTAATTGCAAATATCATATACAAAAACTCCAGCATTAATTGGTTTCATGAACAAGTTCACATAGGATGAGTTGAAAATATCATTTGTTATTTCAAGAGGATTCAGCAAACATTTCTATTGCCAATGCATGATTCATATTGATATTCTGTGGACCATTCATTGCATGATTACTGGACGGTGGTTATTTTGTTATTGAAGCTCAAATGTAATCATGTATGTTTGGCATTTGTTCTTGCATCAGGGAGCAACAATTAATCCAAGATCTCATCTTCAAGCATTTACAAGGACGCCATTTTTATTGTGAAGTCTTTTTCATGCTTTTTCAAACCAAAGTACATTAATTGCAAATATCACATGCAAAAACTCCAGCATTAATTGGTTTTTATGAACAAGTTCGCATAGGATGGGTTGAAAATATCATTTGTTATTTCAAGAGGATTTAGCAAACATTTCTATAGCCATTGCATGATTCATATTGATATTCTATGGACCATTCATTGCATGATTAATTATTGCAAAAGCTCCAGCATTAATTGGTTTTCATGACCATTCATTGCATGATTCATGTTAGTATTCCATCGACACTTTTTCTTTTTTCTAAATTGATGAACTTGACCTTGAGGAACTGTGATCAATTTCCATCGCTGGTATCATAACCCTATGTTTCTCCCTCATTCTCGTAGTTAATGAAATATCAATCTCTATCATACAGTTAATGATGAGTGCATTGCTACAACTAAAAACTGAGTATTAACATATTATATCTAACTTCTATGAATAATATTAATTGCAAAATAATGCTTATTACTAATAATCATTGCCTTGATTCATCTGCAGCTTCCATTTTCATTTATGTGATGTAAAGAGCCAGTCTTTTAAGTAGGACTTTTGTTGCCAATTTGATCAATCAAGTGACTCATTTTAGCTCTTTAGTCATCCTAGAAGGAGTGGACCAAAATTATTGAACAATTTTAAAGCCAAAACTATAATTGAGGTCTGCAACTTTATTGCCAATTTGTATTGTCATGAATTAGAATTCACGTGTACTTCTTTAACGTATGTAATATTTCTCAGGGATTCACTCAGACAAAAATAAAAGCAAGTGAAGAAGGATGAACTGAAAGCTTTTGGACTTTTGTATGTGTTTTTTTGAAGAAAGAAGTTCTTGTCAGACATTCGAGACACATCAAGCAAGAGACTAAGAGGAGTCTCAGTTTGCTCTCATACACACGAGCAACAATCAAAAGTGGTCTCGACTATCATGAAATGACTTTTTTTTTCCAAAGGTGAAAAATAGCACATTTGCTGCTTTTGTACTAAAGAGATGTTTTGAGGTTGTGTTCTGTCACGCATATTTGTTATTGCGAAACGTCAATGTGAATTAATCAACCATGGTTCACAATTCATAATGTTTTCAATTTAAAAAATAAACAGAGTAGAAAATGGCAATCCATAATATAATCAATGAGGCTTCAAATAAGAAGATAGTAGGAAGTATAAGACTGGAAGTTAAGAAAAATGGTAAAACAAAAATGATAAAAGCATAGGTATAAAAATAAGAAAGAATAAAAATTTAATTATTGAGTGGCCTGTCGAGCTACTCCACTTCACATGATTTTGAGGCTGTACCATTTCAACTCTCTGAGGCCTAGGATCTGAAAACTCAAAATCATGAATTTTGTCTTCTCTACGCATTTTTCTACCTACAAAAGACACAGAAAAGTATCTAACAACTAAACATCACGAAATAAGTGAAAATTTTAACCATAAACCTGTGTAGAAGAGCAAAGTAATTAAAACTAACAATAATCTACTAACTTTTCATTTCTGAAACTAGAACATTAAGCAAATTAAATTCTTAATAATCGTTCAAAATAACATAGTATCAGAGAGGTGACAGTACTTGCTGAAGATGGTGGATCCTCCATCTGTTCATCAAATGACTCAATATATATCAAGTAGACGGTTATCTTCTTCACAGTGAATCCATTCCCAAAAACTGCAATCACCTGCACTTTGTCATCTAAGTCCAGATTTGATATTATTTCCTTCCACTCTGCTTCTTCAAAGAAAGTCATCAGGTCTTGCTTGTACAGCAAAGTGGTTGCCTTTGTATAATTTATGATCATTAAGCTAACACATGATTCAAATAACATGTTTCTTAAATCACCTGAACGGAAATATTCACAACAAAGAGTCATCCCCTTCAAATCATGACCACTAACTCGAGGCACTTTAAATTTTACAGAAGCTCCTTCACCCTTGAAAGTTAGCCAATAGGGATATTTGTCACCAGGGAGAACACAATCATCGTCATTCTCTCTAAGAGTGAATCCCTGCATAATAACAATAGCACAACCTCAATTCAACCATATAATTATGATTCAAATCCTCTCCAGCTGTGAATCTCAAGTTCCTCTTTCCTTTTTCTTCTCAACCATCAGGATTCTTCCATGGTGAAAAGTGAAAGTTATTTCTTCATATCAAAACACTCACTACATTTCAGCAATACAATTCTGAATCCCCAAGGAACAATAGGATTTATCTGATGATTGAGATGAAAACCAAAGAGAAAATTAAATATTTGCAGTTGGAGATGATCCGGGTTTAATATAGTTATGAAAGCAGAAATGTTATCTTCAAAAGAAAAAAATTGAATTGGAGAGGGAGATAGAACCTGTGAAATACTCTCCGAGAGAGTACTAATGACTTGACTATTCTTGCCAATTTGGACTAAAAGGTGTACCAAGCAATTTTCTGACCTTGAGATGTGAATTTGAGTTTGATGGTTGGCTAACACAGAGGGTTCAATATCTGAGAATTTTGATGTATTTGGGGTTATTATCTAGTCCATACAACGCGTGGCATCCAACGAATCCATTATTTTTGTGACACCTCTACTTTGTTGCTTTGTTAGGTTACAGGGAATTGATGAAGATGGAATAAAAGGTAGAGGATTATTTGTTGGTGACATCCAAGACTGTATAAGAGAAGGAAACACATCACGTGCTAGTCCTTGGAAATCACATAGAGATATATATCCAATGCTTTTTAATCTTACTAAGGAATAAGGCACATGTGTTATTGCAGTGTTATCAGCAATTAGAGTTGCCAAAGAATCCATTTGCTCTATGTCCTCCTCCAACTTTTCAATCATCGAACAACCAGAAAGAATGAGAGTTTTTAAACACTTCAATTTATAAATGCTTCTTGGGAGACTACGAAGCCCACTACAATCCTTCAAATTTAGTAGAAGAAGTTTATCAAGAAGCCCGATAGTATGATGTATCATGGACAAACTTGGACAAGTTTTGAGAATCAACTTTTCAAGATTTGGTAGTGTTGAAAAATCAGGAGTATGTACTAAGTAAAGAGAATGGCTCAGATTGAGGAATTTTAGCCTCTCCAATAACTACAAGAAAACAACATTTCAAAGGGGAATTAGAGAAACATCTTGAAAAGAATAAAATAGATCAAAACAATTATTTATATGTATCAAGAACCTAGAGTACTGAGAGCGTAACTCATTTATGTTAGGCATTGCTATCAAGGCTTGTAAAACGTAGCATTTTAAACAAGCTTTTAAAAGACTGAAAACTAGTTTAAGGATTGGAAAATAATTTGTAGAAGCTTTTCCAGATGTCGGTAAAAGAAATAACCTAACACAAAATGATAAGTACAACATTGAATGCTTTAGTTTATAGCCAGATGATTTTGTATTTCTCAGAACACGAGTATTATCAACTTCTCTTGACATTGATTTACTCATGAAAGGGAACAACAGATTCTATGAAATAATTAATCAAGAAAAAGCAACACATAATTCAATATGATGGTGCAATGGATAGATCTATAGCAAGACATAAAAAGGAATGTAAATTATAGAAAATCCAGCAGCTTTATTCTTCAATAGTAGTGAAGGAAGATTCATCCGGGAACTAATTGAAAAATCTAAAATGTGGATGTATCAAGGAGAGATGCAGTAAAAAAAAAAATCTAATCACATGACTGAATGGCTTTCCAATAAAAAACAGAGAAGACAATTCTGAGTAATATATTCATATGTCCCAAATCCCTCTTTTTATTCTCTCCCTCTTTTATTCGACATCCCATTAAACTTTAAAGCTAATACCAAGAAATAAGTATTTACATACCTGACGTTCCTTCCACACTTGTCTGAGCTTGCTGTATTTTAAGTCAATAGCAACTAAATCTTTTTGATAAAAGTTGTTAGGGGTGTATTTGAAAGGAAAGCCATTCCAGCTGAGCCATTTGAGATTTCTACTAACGTATTCAAAGTCTCCTTCAAGTTGAACATTGTCAAGGCAGAGTAATCTGAGTCTCTTCATCTTCTTAAATGCTTTTGTATAAAAGCAAACTTTTTCTGTGTGCGACAACTTCAAAGCTAGTCCCTCGACAGCCTTTGTTCCCTGCCGATAAAGATTATATAAAAACTAAAGTGGGCATCTATCATATAAGCTTGCTAAAAAGAAAAATATAAACCTGTGTCACACAAGTAAGCTTCTACAGCAAGTGACTAAACAATGAGCTTTCAATAATTTGCACCTAAGAGATGAAGCACAAAATAAATATAAGATGGAAACTTACATTATGTTTTGATAATAGATCTACCACATCCCTGTGGAACCATAGCCTACTTCGCTCCTCAGGCTCTTTTGGTGACTTTTCACGAACTATTTCTCTTCCCATGTCTCGTAACAAATCATGCATACAAAGCTTGTTCTTCTCATCAATGGTTACAAGGCTTCGCTCCACAAGGACACTTATTCCAATATTTGCATAAAATCCACAGCCATTTAATATTTGTGTCACAACATTTCTGTCCATCCCAATTAAAAAGCAAGAGATGTCAAGGAATATTTCTTTCTCCATATCATCACTTAAACCGTCAAAGCTTATTCTTAGCTTCCTTTGTATATCCTTATCAGGAATTTCTTTTAGTTTTTCTAAAACACTCTCCCACTCTGTCACTTCCCTATCAAACAAATAGGAGCCAAGGACTTCAAGAGCTAGTGGCAGTCCTCCGGAATAGGCAACTATATTTTTAGAAAGTTCAATGAAATCTTCTTTAGGACTTTCTTGTTTAAATGCGTGCCAACTGAAAAGCTCAATAGATTCCCTTTCTCCCATATTTGCCATTCCATATACATGGTCCACTTGAAGGACATTTAGCAGATGTTTATTTCTAGTTGTGATGATTATTCTACTTCCTGATCCAAACCATTCACGACTTCCCACTAAAGCATTTAGTTGGTCCAACTTGTCAACATCATCAAGTACAACAAGGGCTTTCTTATGGCAAAGTCTGTCCCTCAGTATGCATTTTCCTGACTCAATGTTATCTATCTTCACATTTGGTGTTTTACAAACATGAAAAAGAAGTTGGTTTTGTAAACACACCTGACCATTATCTTGCTCCCAAATTTCTCTGATGTTTGAAAGAAAACTTCTACTCTCAAATGTGCGACCAATTTCATTATAAATGGCTTTAGCAATGGTTGTTTTACCAATGCCCCCCATTCCCCACACCCCTATCAAGAGAACACCTTTTGATTGACAACTATCTGATATTTGAATCACATCTTGCACTCGAGAGTTCACTCCAACTGGGTGGTTTGCAATAAACAAGTCTTTCTTTTCTAATATACTGCAGACATGCTTAACAATATTTTTAATGTCCTCACTTTCATTCCTGATCATAGAAAAACTATAGGAAATAAGCATTGGTTGCTTTAATTTGTTTTTTGGCCTCATTGAGCTTTGGTTATATAAACATGAATACAAATAAAGAAAGTCAAGATATTGAAAGCAACATTGTGATTGAATAAGAGGAGATATTATGAGCAAACAACCATTTGGACAGGACCTAGAGACTAGAGTGGCAACTATTATGCCACACATGCCTAACCAACAGTATTAAGGTAATAAAAACGTCTTTTTTTTTTTGGGGTAAAACGCCTTTTTATAAAAGATGTGTCAGTTTGACCAAGTTGATAGGATTATTTGTTATTATTTTGATGATAACAAAATAATAAGTTTTAATTGTTTTCTAAAATATATTTTGACTATTGCCTGCAATTTTTATAAGATATTATTTCTGGAGATTATATGAGCTTTAATGAAATATATTTTTAACTGGCCAATAAGACCTAGTGGCCTAATGGCACTAATTACTTCTAGAGTTGACTGAGGTTGTGGGATTAAATTCCACTGATTGCGTGATTCCATCTTGGATGTGTGAATATGTGTTATAGTTATTTGAAGTAAAAAAAAGAAAAAAAAAAAAAGAAATATACTTTCAAGAGTGATATCTCTTTTTCAATATTAAAAGAAAAAAAAATGTTAACCTTAAATATATATATACTTTCAGTTAAGGTTGACCTTAATTGTTTTCTGAACTGTTATCTCACTTTCATTCCATCAATATGATTAATCTTTTTAAATTATTAATCAATCGAACACCTTTTTTTTCTGCCATTAGCGACAAGAAAGCGTATTGTGGTTGTAGTGTTTCGAAATAAAAACTAAAAGTCAAAAATAAAACAAATACCTTGAATCAAGCACAACGAACCCTGCAATGCCCCCAGCTTTATGAAGGGCTGTCCTCCACTTCAATATTTGATCTTCTGTTGGTGAAATTCGATGCATGAGATCTTCAAATGCTTCTCCAAAACTGGAAGTCTGACGACGAATTTCTGATGGATCCACCCTATAGAACACGGGTAGGATCACATGATCATATGACTCATGAAGCTCCATGATTTTTGAGAGTTCCTCCAGACACCATCTAGAACTTGTGTATTCTCTAGAAAAGATGATGATTAAAATTTTTGAATTTTCAATTCCTCTCAATAGTTCAATTGAGACACTTTTTCCCTTCGGAAGCTCAGCATCATCTTTGAAAGTGATAATGCCGGCATTAGTTAGAGATGAGTAGAGATGTGAAGTAAAAGTGGCTCGAGTGTCTTCACCTCTGAAACTCAAGAACACATCATACCTTTGACTGTGACCTGAATTTTTTATTCCGTAAATACAGAGTGTCAACAAAATAAATTGTAACTTAGTTTCATATAATATAAAAATGAAGAGAAAATATTGAAATAATAATTAATAAGATACAATATTTTTTTTTAATTTGGGATTATAAATTCTTAAAACTATTATCAATATCAAAATCAATCAACATCTTTGCTACTTGTAGTATGAAACTCCCTCCGGCTTCAAATAATTATCACTTTGGGTTTTAATTTACTTTATTTTCAAACAATTGCCACTTCCTATCCTAATTTTAATAAAGTATTAATTATTTTTCTTCACCATTTCATTCTTCAATAATCAAGCAAAATTCCTTTTTTTAATAAAAAAGGATCATAGATCCTTCAACTTACATATACGCATGAGAAACAGTATCATAAATTATAGTCAGCATTAATGCTCATAATAGATCTAGCTAGTATAAGTCAACAAATCTCACAGCCTCTACGTGTGAAATTTTAAAACCTCTACTAATTAATTCCCTAATGATCGATGACTTGGAAATATATAACTTCCTATATATGTTACTAAAATATATAAAAAAAAATAAAGGTATTTCAGTAAAATATTATTACATTTTGTTACTCTTTAAATTACTCCTTCCATTTTAGAATAATTGGCACCTTGGAGTTAAGCACATAGATAAAGGAAAGTTAACAAATAGCTTAAGGATTAACAAAATGTGATTATATTTTAATATAATGCCTTTAATAATTATTCCTTCTGTCATACATTATAAGTGCTTCAACGAAAATCACACATATTAAGAAATGTAATTAAAGCCAGGTGGGAGTCTTGATTTTTACCAAAAAAAAATATTATGATTTCAAAAATGACTTTCATTCACATTAATCAAAATATAAAAAAAGAGAGAGGATATTTACATAATGAATTTATGAAAGGTATTTTGGGTTGAAAAAAACTCATAAATGCTCCACTAAATCCTATAAAGATCTTATATTAAGGATAAGAGAAATTTTGTAAAAATTCTTATAATGTGAGATGAAGAAAATACATAGTACACTTTAATACTTCTTTCCTCCTTCATTATTATTGAAGTTGAAATTGTTAAAAATATAATTGATGCTATTTTAAAAGTCTGAAGACAATTGTTTAAAAATGATGTAATATGTGCAAAATATCAAGTATTTGAAAACAAAGAATATTTATTAGTTTTCATAATGTGCTAGTATAACTACAAAGTAACAATTATTTAAAAAAGGTGTGGAGTATATAATAAATAAAGCACTGGCAAAACATATATATATATATATATATAAATGAAGCACATCCTCATGAACCGTAACTTACCTCGCACTGCAGGCTCTTCATGTGAACTTTGGTCTATATATCTTCCTACTTCCTGCACCAAAGGATGCATACTAAGCTTGTTGTTCTTGTCAATGGTTACAAGTCTACGCTCTTTAAGGACACTTATTCCATTGTCAGCAGAAAACCCACGGTCATTGAGCATTTGTGTCACATCATTTCTGGCCCTTCCAACGAATGAGCAAGCTATATCAATAAATACTAATTTACTTTCATCACTTAAACCTTCAAAACAAATCTTTAACTTCTCAAATATACCATGATGTCTGCATCTTCTTAGCTTTTCCAATACATTCATCCACTCACTCGTTTCTCTATCAAATAAATAGGAGCCAATAATTTCAAGAACTAGCGGCAAACCTCCACAACAAGATATCACCTGGCTTGAAAGTTCATTGAAATCTGATTCATGATTCACTTGCTTAAATGCATGCCAACTAAAAAGTTCAAAAGATTCATTTTTATCCATTCCTTTCACATGATATACAATATCCACACCAAGGCTCTTAAGTAAGTGTTGACTTCTGGTAGTGATGATTATTCTACTACCTAGACCAAACCATTCACGGCTTCCACATAAAGCATCCAATTGGACAATATGATTCACATCATCAAGTACCACAAGTGCCCTCATTTGGTGAAGTCTATGGCTCAATATCATTTTTCCTGATACTAAGCTATTTATCGTCTCCCTTGTTGTTATGACGTCTGAAAGAAGTTTGTTCTGTAAAGAAACTGGGCCATTATCCTGCTCCCAAATGTTCCCGATATTTGAAAGAAAACTTCTACCATCGAATGTGCACCCAATTTCATTATAAATAGCTTTGGCAATGGTTGTTTTTCCAACGCCATCCATTCCAAATATCCCTAACAATATAACATCATCTGATTGGCGCTTTTGGAGCATTGTAATCACATCTTGCACGCGATAATTAAGTCCAACTGGGTAGTCTGTGACAAACAATTTTTTCTCGTCCAATATATAACAAACATGCTCAACAATATCCTCAATAATATCCTGACCACTTTCATTCCAGTGAATTATGAATTAGGGAAAAATAGCAGAAAAGTAGCATTGATTATTCAAGCATGATTTGCTTTAATAAAGCAAATCATGACATTAAGAGCAACGTAATCAAAATGAAGGGAGACATTACAGCAAACTACAGAAAGAAACAAGAATAATTGGGACGTTGTCCCATTAAAACTACAAGTGTCATATAAAATTAAAAATAAAAAAGCATATTAAAATTCATCACATAAAACCTTGATAAAATTGAAGAGAGGAACACACACACACAAATCAAAACAATGTAAATGTGAGAATAGATTATGTGGTTAGTTGATTGCTATAAGTCGTATAATTATAAAGGAGATTGCTAATCCTATTATTTTATACGTTTTGATTATAGCAAATATATTAACTACAAAATATTTGTGCAGCAAGAAACGAAAAAAAAAAGACTACAAAAAATTTTTATATGACTTAAGCATATATATATATATATCATATTTTAGACCGGGAGCATATATATCGTTATAGCTTAAAAAGAATATACTATATATAACGCTCATTATTCTGCTACAAAACAGTCCGTTCCTTGTCATCAATCCACCAAATGCTTTTTTGCTTTTTCGTTTTTTTCATTTTTTTCCTTTTAATAACTGTTATAGATTGAACAAATTGAATTTAGATGTTCGGCTCCTCCTCTACGTAAGAATTAAAGGGGCAAAAAAGGAAATCCACAAAAGATTTGCAAAATTTAAAATAAACAAAACACAAATAAATAAATAATAAATTACTTGGAATTGGAATTAGGCACAACAAACCCAGCAATTGCTGCAGCTTCACGCAGAGCTCTCCTCCACCTCGACACTTCATCTTTTGCAGGTGAAATTCTTTGCATGAGATCTTGAAATGCTTCTCCAAAACTTGAACTTTGATGACGAATTTCTAATCGATCAACACCGTAGAACAAAGGTAAAACTACTCCACCTTTTCCTCTATGAATCTCCATGATTTTTGAGAGTTCCTCAAGACGCCATTCGGAACCAGCATAGTCATTAGAGAAGACGATGATTGAAATTTTACAACCTTCAATGCTTCGCAGCAATTCAATAGAGATAACATTTCCCCTGGAAAGCTCAGTGTCATCTTCGAAAACCGTAATTCCAGTATTACTTAGAGTTGAATAGAGATATGAAGTGAAAGATGATCGAGTGTCTTCACTTGTACTGCTCAAGTACACGTCATATCTACTTCCTAAACATTAAATTAACAAATACAGAATATTAAAAAAAATTTACAATGTAAATTCAGAATTTTATTAATTAATTCAAATAAATTTAAACATTATGATAACTTTTACTTTAATTTTAACTATTAACTTATAATGAAAGTGTCATCTTTATTATATTTATAGATGAATAATTATAATTATGAATGACACTTGTGTAATCCCACTTGTGTATCATTTTTCAAATAATCATAGGACACCTGTGTAATCCCACTGTGACAATATGTAACATATATATAGAACTTACATAATAAAGTAGGATTCTATGGAAATTTCTTTTTTTTTTTTTTAAATATCTCCTTTATTTGTTAATGCTCTCTCTCTCTCGTCTGTGTACGTATACCCTCAATTTCTATTCCTGGAACCATTCACCAAATCAACACCAGAGCCAAAATCATCACCACCACAAAAATTGACAGCACCAATGGGGCATTTTTTTTTTTTGCAAGTGGACATACCGAGGCATAAGTTTACGAGTGAATGAAAAGTTAGCGTTCGTATGTGGCGAAAATAATTTAGAAATTCAAGCCATGGCCAATGAATCCAATGTATATTGCAATCCCTGATACCTATCCGTTTATGAGAATAGAAATTAAAAAAAAAATTCCCACAACTGGATCTAGTGCGATCATTTCCACAATGAAATGAATGCGAGTACTCGTTCGTAAAATGAGATCCAAGATAATTTAGATTTTAAACAATTTTTATTTTTATTTTTAAATTAAAACATTATTTAAAAACAACTTTTAAAATAGCATTTTTTTATTTCATATTTTAATCATGTTAAAATAAAAACTAAAATAATATGAAATCTAAACCATCTAATTTCTACTGCTGTAAAATATGTTGCTGCTGTTATAAGGATTGATGTTTACCCCCGCTGTGAAGCATCTGCGTATTCGCCGGAGCCATGGAATCTTCCCACTGTAAACGCTTCAAAGATATTGGAGTGGTGGAACTCTCTCACTCATATATATCTTCTCTGAACCTAACAACAAAATCATCATCATACAATTAAACGAAGAAGATGAAGATGAAACAGAATCCGTCAAAATAAATGGAACAGCCCGCATCGATCATTGTTATAACTCAGAAACAAATGAATCAATCAAAAATATCAAACATAGTGATGAAAGCAAACTAAATGTTTAGAGTTAGAGATGGAGAGCGGAAAAGTTACCTGTCACCCTGGGTGAATGAACGACAGAGGAATCTTTTTTATAATAATAATGATGATGATGATGATGATCAGAAGAGAAAGAGATCTAAGAGGCTTTTGCTGCTTCTACTCCACTTATACATCTCACTCCTAGAGATTTTTTCCACAAATTATGATCAGAAGAGATAGAGTTTTGTGAGGCTTTTGGTAATAAGCAGGAAAGTGCAGGGACGAAATAAGTGTGGAGTTCAGGTGAAGAATCCTGGTGGAAAAAGCTGTGCAGACATTAATTATTACCTACAGAAACCATGTGCTGTGGACCTCACACATAAAGCAATACAAGGACACCGAAAAGTCACCGGTTCAAAGTTCTTAATTGAAAGATTGGACTGGTTAGAAAGGTAAATAAATTTCCACTACCCACCTTTAATATTTTTTTTATTTTTTTATAATTAAAAGCGTGAAATATAATAAAAATGTATATTAAGAAATAAAGTAATCTAAAGTATTAAAAAGTAACATTTGAAAAATTAATAATACAAATTATTCTTTATGAAAATAATAAAAATATGTTTATAAAATAATGGGACTTTTGAGTGGGGCAAAAATTAAAAGTTGGAGCTTTCTATATTTTTATGCATTAAATGTTTTATAAATTATTATTTAAGAGGAATTTATTAATAATTATTTACTTGAGAATTTATATTGTAATGGTATAATAATTATGATTATAATTTAATTTATAATTATGATAGTAACTTTTTTATGGTGGAAAAAAAGAAGGTAACTAGTTTAATAAATTTAACATATGAGAGATTATATCACCTTAATTAAAGATCTTGAATTTGAGCCGAAAAATGTAGTAGTGTTATGTGGTGGAAGTTGCTGTCCAACAAAATTTAATTTAACTTAATTTAAATTAATTTTAATAAATTTTTTAATTAAAATTAATAATCCAAGAAACTAGGATGATAAAGAAAAAAAAAATCTTTTACTTTTATTTTTTCTTTTAATATAATTTGTTGGCACTTGTTCATCTCAAAAAGCAATAGGCGTCTAGTCTAAAATCTAGAGAAATGAAAGGACTGCACGTTCTAAGATGAAAAGAAAAGGAGGAAAATGCATTTTGGAAAGAGGAGCCCTGCCAAGCCGCGTTTTGAAGAGGGAAATTATTATAGCTTTATAGGTTTTGTTTTGTTTCGTCCATTCATTCATTCTGATGCCCAGTCTTGTTCATTCTCACGCCCAGTCAACACTGGACGCAGCTTGAGAAACAGAAAGCCAACACACGAACGAGAGGCCTTTTGAGCAAAATATAACCATGAAAACCACCGGAAATTTCCCCCTTGGCAGCCGCAACTGCCAACAAGTTAGCAACAGATTTGCAAGTTCTAGGAACCAGCTAAAAGGAGACATTAACCATAGACTTTGACAAGCAGAGAGCATCTTGAGTAATATTTTCAGACAATCTCCACAAGAAACTTACAGGGACGTTGCATGATGATGTAAAGCTCGGCATAATCAGTTTCAAAGATAACTCGGCCACCTTCATGAGTTTGCTGATACAACTTAAAAGCCTTCAGAAGAGCTAGTGCTTCAGTAGCAAAAGCAGAATTTGAACCAACCTTCTCACCGAAGGCTTCAATAAGTTCCCCTTTGAAATTTGTGGTGATGATTCCAACCCTGCAATATGGCTCGATTAGCAGGCCAAAGGTGCCATCAATAACAGTGGAAATGGATTCAATGCGTGGAGGAATCCACGTACACTGTGCGTGGCCTGATTGAGGGCCTCTTTTTTTTGTTTCTAATTAAAAAAAAAAAACAGAGAGAAGTAGAGAGCTAGACTGTAGGGGTGTGACGCCCCTGTGCGTGGCACCACGCACCGAAAGGGTGCCCAATAATAGTTTTAGGGTTGCTCCTTCATGAGAGAACCTTGAAAAAAAGAAATAAACAAAATAGCAATCCAGTATTCTTTGATATCAGTGATAAAGTAGCCCAATGACTTTTAGGTTCTGGTTGATTCAGATTTTTTTAGGCTAAAGGGAAGGCCTCTTTTATCCCCCTCCAATTTAAAATTGTTTAGAAGGAATTGAGTTTTATTACTCAATCCCCTCTAATCCCTTCTTGAATCAAATAAGATTTTATTAAAATTCTTTCAATTTTCTCCCCTCGAATTTCACTAAATAAAAAAATTTTAAAATCTTTTCAATCTCCTCCATTAAAATTCCTCCCCTCCATTTCATTCGATTGAACCAAACAGACCCTTATAGGATCAACCACGTGTCTTGAAGCACAAAAACTATTAAATTCAATTCACTCTATATTATAAGACATTTTATATTAATTATATTCACATAAAATTAATACAAAAAATGTTAATATTTTTTATTTTATTTTTATTAAATACTCCATTTTATTATCATTATAAAATTATAAATGAGGAATATGAAAAAATTAAAACCATTGGTAAAATAGTAAAAAAAAAATATCCAATACCTTATATTTTATACTAGAAACTTCTCTTATAAAATGTCCTATAATATAAATCAAAGCAAGTATTTCTTTCCTTCCAAATGGACCAGCACATCCCTGCTATAAAGGATTTGAAGTATTCATCAATCTGACCTTTCTAAATCTTCAAGGTTTCGTTAGCCATTGTTGATCAAATGATCCACTGTTCTTCATTCATCAAATTCACAAAGTCTGTCATGATTTATTGATAATCTTTCAATGTCCAGGATCCATCTATCTCCCCAGATCTTAACGCTTCTTTCATCCCCAATCCTCCAACAACCTTCATACATAGATTATATGTTCATACATAATGAAGGTCTAGCATCAAAAGATAGAGGACCTTACTCTTTGAAAGGACATATTATGTGGGAGGAAATGGAGATTGGAAAAAAAAAATGTTGTTGATAAACTAGTCTGTTTCTGAACGTTGTAATTGAGACGTTCAGAATATTAAATAACGTGTTATTTCAGAATATGAATATGTCGTTTTAGAATATTGTCATTTAAAATTCCGTTTCTGAAAAAATAATTAATTAAATATATTAATCTTAAATTTATACCAGAACAGATCTTCACCATTAGATCAATCTAACGATCATAACGCACCATATTTAAATCTACTTAGCATTTATCTTTCCATAATTATTTTAATATGATTTATCTTCTCTCTCTTATATACACTTTATAAGCCTTATTCCCATCCAATGTGGGACTCAAGTTTTTCAAACTATTTCTAACAATCCCCCACTTAGTTTGAAAAACTAAATGTTCTCTGTAACTCATAAGAATATGCATAATAGCAGGTGTCTCTTGACTTAAACCTGTTAATAGTGTAAGTACTTCAAAGTATTAACAAGTCGATAGTTGCTTAATTGCATTTAACTATAACTTTAGTGTTAGTACCAGAAATACCACACACATATTCTTATATCGATTTCGTTCTGCATAAACTTCCCGCACTTTTATGACTATGTGCTCATCCTAGGCTTTTCATGAACATTTCAAGAATTAACCTTGAATTCTTGTAAGAAGTGGCACCATTTCTTATGTTCATATAGGTGGATTTCCATTAAGCCTTAATTGCTTAGGCTTCCTTGAATCTATTAAGAGTTTAACTCATCCTGAACACTTAAGTTCTTCTTATATGTACTAGTCATGGAATGGTTAAATGTCTACTCTAGTGCTCAGTCACTTATCAGTCACTTGTTAGTACCCTTGAACCTTTAAACCAGATTTGGTCTAGTTAAAGGTTAGGTTTTCATTACTGGTGACTGATGTTTATGGGTCTCAATCCTATTCCTCTTGATGTTTTGTTAACTAATACTTTGTTGAGTCCTTTTGTAAAAGGATCAACCAAGTTTTGACTTGTTTTTACATATTGAATTGTAATTACTCCATCAGAAATTAATTGTCTCACATATTCATGCCTTAGGCTTATATATCTAGATTTACCATTGTAAATTTTGTTAAATACCCTAGACATTGTAGCCTCACTGTCACAATGTAAAAAGATGGCTGGCATCGGCTGTGGCCACAACTTTATTTCCAATAATAAATTCCTCAACCACTCTCCCTCTTTACATGCAGATGCTAAGACAATAAATTCTGATTCTATCATAGAATGACTTATACAAGTCTGTTTCTTTGATGCTCAGGAGATTGCTCCTCTTGCCAGGGTAAATATCCACCCTGAAATTGACTTACTATCACATGCACCGGTTATCCAATTAGCATCCGTGTAACCTTTCAAAACTACTGGAAATTATTCTAAAGCAGTCATAGATTAATTGTTTTCTTTAGATATCCTAGGACCCTCGTAATTCATTTCTAGTGTTCTGTTCTTGGATTACTAGTATATCTCGAAAGTTTGCATATTACAAAAACTATATCAGGTCTAGTACAATGCATTGCATACATCAAACTCCCAATAGCACTAATATATTCTAGTTGAGCCACTTATCTATTATTATTTTCTGTTAAATGATGTGATGAATCAAATGAGGTATTTGCCTCTTTTATATTTAAATATTGAAATTTGTTCAAAATTTTACTAACATAGTGAGATTGATCTAGAAAAAAATCTCCACTATGCCTTTTAACTTTGATCCCTAAAATAGTATCCACTTCTCCAAAATCTTTCATCTTAAATTGTGAGGATAAAAACTTTTTAGTCTCATTTATTGCAACCACACTAGTTCCAAAGATAAGCATGTCATCTACATATAAACAAATAATAACTCCATACTCACCAGTGAACTTTAGATAAACACACTTATCTGCATTATTATATTTAAAACCATGAGACAAAACAACATAATCAAACTTTTCATGCCACTGCTTAGGGGCCTATTTTAAACCATACAAAGATCTAGTTAATTTGCAAACTTTCTTTTCATATCTAGGAAGTACAAAGCCTTCTGGTTATTCCATGTAACTTCTTCTTCTAATTCACCATTTAAAAATGCTGTTTTAACATCCATTTGATGCACAAACAAATTATTAATAGATGCTAAAGTAAATAAAACTCTACTAGAAGTAACTCTAGCAACTGGTGCATATATATCAAAATAATCAATTCCTTCTTTTTGTTTAAAACCCTTAGCAACCAACCTAACTTTAAATATTTGAATAGAGCCATTAGTATTATATTTCCTTCTAAAAATCCATTTGCAACCAGTAGGTTTTGACCCTTCAGACAAATTAACCTAGATTCTGATTTTATTAATTACCAAGTTTTATTAGACAATAATGAATCCATTTCATCCTTTATAGCTTATTTCCATAAACTTGAGTCTCTAGACATCAATACTTTCATATATGTTTTAGGATCTTCTTCAATACTTAAAAGAATAGGAATTTGTTTTAACATTGATTCTCTATCACCTTCAACTAAGAAGACTATTGTTTGAGAATTAATAAAATCGGAATCTAAATATTTTCCTTTCCTTGCTCTCTAACTTCTTCTAGGTTCAAATTTAGAATGAGGTTCTACTAATTCATTTCTTACAGATGTAGACTCTTCATGCTCTTTATTTTGAAACAAATCAATTTGGACTGGATCATAAACAAATTTTCCTTCAAAAAATTCAACATCTCGTGATTCAACAATTACATTAGAATCAATATCCAAGAGTCTATAGGCTTTTGAATTTTCTGCATATCCCACAAATATACTTTTCAAAGTTCTTGGTCCTAATTTAGTTCTTTTATATTCTGGAACTTTGTAAAATGTAAGACATTCCCAAACTCTTAAATAATTTAAATTCGGTTTTCTACATTTCCATAACTCATAAGGAGTGCATTTTATTGATTTTGAAATAACTCTATTAAGAATATGGTTAACAGTTAACAAAACATCACCCCACAAATTCATGGGAGTTGTTGCATTCAAAATTTTTGCATTTATCATTTCTACTAAAGTTCTATTTTTTCTTTCTGCTAAACCATTTTGTTGAGGTATATAAGGAGCACTCATTTGGTGAATAATACCATTATTTTGGCAAAATTGTGCAAATATGCAGATTCTTCTCCTCTGTCACTTCTTAAAATCTTTATCTTCTTTTCTTTTTGGTTTTCTATAACATTCTTAAAGTTTAAAAACATTTCAAAAGCTTGATCTTTTGTCTTCATCAAATAAACATAAGTAAATCTTGAAAAATCATCTATAAAAGTTATAAAATATATGTTTCCTCTTCTTCTTAAAATACCATTTAACTCACAGATATCAGAATGAATGAGTTCTAAAATTTCTGAACTTCTTTTAATAAAAGGAAAATGTTTTCTTACTGTTTTAGCTTGTACACAAATTTCACATTTGTTATTCTTATTATTTTCATAGGAGATTAATCCATTTTTAGACATATGTGCTATTATTCTATAATTAACATGTCCTAATCTATCATGCTACAAAGTAAAAGATTTATCAAGCATATAAACAGAAACTGAATCATTCTTATTGATGCTTAACTTGAACATTCCATCAGAAACATAACCCTTGCCCACAAACACCTCATTCTTAGAGATAATAATCTTATCAGCCTCTAAGATAGCTTTTAGCTCATTTCCAGACAAAACACTTATAGACACAAGATTCTTTCTAATTTCTGGAACATGAAGTACATTCTGCAGAATCATTTTCTTTCCAAAAGTAAACTGTAACTCAACATTACCTCTTCCAAGTACATTTGATATGCTTTCATTGCCCACAATCACATGTTGCTCTTATTGAGCAATTTCATAATTCTTGAACAGATTCTTGTCATGGCATATATGAACTGTTGCTCCAGAATCATACCACTAGTTAAACGACTTTACAACAGCAGCCATATTTAATTCCGAAATCATACCAATGTGCATATCAGAAACCATGGCAATAATTTCATCACATTTTGTATCCATCATGTTTGCACTATTGGTAGTTTTGTTCCTTGGCTTTTTCTTATATCTGCAATCCTTTTTAAGATGTCCTTTCTTTCCACAAACAAAACAAGATTTTTGAGTCTTGAATTAATTTCCAAAACTATAACCAGTGGGTTTTGGGGTTCTTCCTCTTGTTGTTATTTCCAAGAAAATTCTGATTTTTATGACCTGCAGCAACCACATAGTTAATTTTGGTTTCAGATTTTGAATGCTTCTTTTGTAAGACACGAGTTTCTCGTTCAATCCTTAAATGTTTCAGAATATGATCCAAAGTAAAACTTTCCGTGGTGTGCAGTAACTTTTTCCTGAATTCATGCCAAGTAAGAGGTAATTTTACAATAATAGCACCTACTTGCACCGACTCTGGAATGTCCACCTTAATATCTTTCAGTTTAGAAACTATAATCTGTAAATCATGAACTTGATCTAAAATGTTAACAGCATCTTACAATTTGTCATCAAAATACTGTATAATCAGAAACTTATCTGTTCCTTGCTTTTCTGTGTTGTATTTGGCCTCTAATGCATCCCAAATCTCTTTTGGTGATGAGAAGGATGAGTAGAGATCATACAATCAGTTTGACAGTGTGTTCAAAATATGGCCACAACATAGCACTTCATCTTCTGCCCTCTTCTTGCGTCTAGCCTTGACTTCTTTACTTTCATCATCACTCGGTTCAACAAGAGGCTCCAGAGCAGGATCAAGTAGATACAAAATTTTCATGGCAGTAAGCAAAAACGTCATTTTGTCCTTCTACCTATTGAAATTCATTCCATCAAAATGATCCAATTTGATGAATTCCTGGTTCATGACCTTGAATGCTGATTCTTGGGTGGTCTCCATGATTAAACAAAATAATAATAACGCCTTAAGATTGTTAGAAATAGTATATAAAAATAACCGGTGCCCAGAAACGTATGATAACACTGTCCTTAAGGTGTTATTTGCCCCCACTAGGTTTACTGCAGGGATCCGACAAATTACCCCTATGAGTTATTCTAAACACTAAAGATATCTGACAGCAACTTCAGATATCTTGAAACACAAAATGAAATAGAGAGATTGTAAGCAAGAGGAGAGAACGTGAGGGATTCTTTCGGTCTCTATTCTGACTCTTATATAATAGTGGAAACAAGAAACGTTGTTGATAAATTAGTCTATTTCTAAACGTTGTAATTGAAACATTCAGAATATCAAATAACGTGTTGTTTCATAATATGAATGTGTCATTTCAGAATGTTGTCAAATAACGTGCCAAGTGTTAAGTACTTTAAATATTAAATAAATAATATTTAAATCTACTTAGCCTTTATCTTTCCATAATTATTTTAATATGCTTTGTCTTCTCTCTCTTATATACACTTCATAAGCTTTATTCCCATCCAATGTGGGACTCAAGTTTTTCAAACTATCTTTAACAGTTAGAATTTTTTATTAACATAAAGACCTAGATTCTTCTATGTATATTTTTGAAAGTTTAGTGACAGGGTCCTTAGATATCATTTTAAAAAAAAAAAAAGACAACCATTGGTACAAGCTAGTTGTTGCTGATTTCAATACTCACTAAAATAGGAAAATGTGGAAGACGTGGCGAGGTTTTGAGAAGAGTATGGGAAACTTGGAGGTACCATAACAAAGACAAGAAGTAAACTCTGGCATTGACCTCTAATCAAGAAACGCGTAGGACTTGACTCCCATCACTATCATTATATATAGGATTATCATTATATCATTATTATCATTATATATATTAATGCTGGAGGCAACTGGATCGTTTGTATTCTTATTGTTATTAGTAACTGGAAGAATTGGACGGATGGAGCTTCTGTTCATCCAAAGACATCTGTTCATTTGGATCAGGGTTATTTGGCTCGTTTCGTGTTTACATTTGAATTTTTTATTTGTTTCCCTCTCAGTGTGAAATAGGCCATCTTTCTTCCCTTCTTAGACTCAATAAATAGGTGGTATTATTTTTTGCTCTCAAATTTCATGCTTCATTTCGTCATGTGGGTTAGATTTTGGCATATATCGGTTTGCTGCTAGGTTGCCGGTGGATTGTGCTTCTTCCATCGAGTCTTTCAGTACTAGGCGAGAGTTGAGTGTTGCCCTTTATCTTTTCATTTTTCTACAAGTCTTCGAACAATACTAGGGAGAGCAAAAGACAGATTTACAAAACTGTTTTGAGAACAATAAAATAAAAAACACTATCAAACAGGCCCTAAATTACTAGAATTTCTGTTCATTGAAGAAGAATGACTAGGATTTATGCTTAATGAATTATCTTCATGGGAGTTCTCATTTAATATTTATATGCTTGTATTTAGTAGGTTGGTATCATCATATCGTGTTAGTGGTGATGATGGTCATTGGTTTGTTTTTTATGTTAGGCCATTTTGTTCTGTATTAAATCTGTGTGGTCTGTTAGTGAAACTCCTCAGATTGATGTTTTTCTGTCAGTTCTGCATATGCTTTTTTTAACAAACAAGACCAGAGGAGCACAAGTATATTGTGGAAATAAATATGGAAATGGCCGGTGCCTGAATGAAAAAATCAAGTTTCTCTTATAGCAAGCTTCGCTTAAGAGACTTCCCTCAAACTACCTTAGAGCTAAGAGAGGTCTCACCTCAAATGCTGAGTGTCCTTTTGAATGTGCTTGTGAGGAAAACACTATCCATATCATGAGAGATTGCCAAACAGCTAAAAATGTGTGGATGAATTTTTTAGATGCTAACAATATATCTAGTTTTTTCTCTTGTAATTTGCCGAATTGGCTGAAGTTGAATTCCTAATATAACTTGGGATCTAGATATTCAAATAGGTGGCCTTGGAAAAAAGTGTTTGGTTATGTCTGCTAGTCAATTTGGACCTCCAGGTGCAAAGGTGCTATTGAAGGAGCAGCCCACGACCCAAGACAAATCAAATATACTTGCCTACATCGCTTGATGGAGGACGCAACTCTTTGCAATTTCTAACAAAAGTTACACATTACTGAAGAAAATATGGAAGAACCTTGGAGAGCCCCTGATGCGGGAACTGTTTGTGTAGATGTAGATGGCTTTGTCAACACACAAGGTCATGCAACCTGTGGAGGTACTTTCAGGGATGCCCAAGGGAATTGGCTGCTGGGGTTTAAGTGTAAACTTAGTTTCCTTGCTAACACTGCGGCTAAAATTCTCGCCATCCTTACTGGTTTACAAATCTGTAAACAAAAAAGATGGCATAAGATTTCTTTACATACAGAGTCTCTTGAAAGTTTGAACCTGATTTGGCAGAATAGCAACACATCACACCCCCTGAATGCAGAGATCACAAAAATTTGATCCCTCATCTGCGAAGACTAGACAGTGAACGTGCATTATGCGCTGAGAGAGACAATTCCTTGTGGTAATTTCCTTGCAAAGAATGCACATGAAAAAGAGAACCTATATGTACTGCTCAAGGAATGTCCTCATAATTGTGCCCATTTTTTTCTTTAGTTTTGGCCATGTTGACTTGTCTTTAACTCTTTTTTCTTAATTTTGAACCTAGCTCACCCTATGTATCTAAAAAAAAAAATCTGTGTGGCCTGCATATGGTATGTGAGAGGATTTTTTTGACAGTATGGTGTTGAGTTGGAGTTTCAACTTTGTATGTAGTGAATTTTTTATTTTTTATTTTTGACTTACATTGGAACTAGCAATGTCTCTGTCCTGATTGGTCTCATATATGGTAGATCACTTTTGCTTAATGATTAATCTGGAATTTAATTTTTCTTTTTTTTTTTGGCACTTCATTTGCAACACAAACAAGGTGGTATTAAGAAGTATATTTCTTTGTGGTAGTATATGGTTTATGGATTTGGATTCCTTGCAATACCTATCTCCCTCAATTGCTCAAGTATAGTGTAAAAATTAAGATTTATGTTATTTTTATATTTTTATTTTATATATAATAAATTTATTTCCTTTTATCAAAAGCTATACTTAAAACTCACAGAATATTCAAGGATCTATTATTCAATTTCAATCAAAGCAAGTACAGTAGTGAGCTATTTATAGACACATGTACAGAAGCAACTTGCTTAACAAAAGCATACGTGTAAACGTAACTTGCTTAACAGAACACATGTCAAGACAGCTAATGCACAACTAATCAACATGACAGCTAATACACAGCTAATATGCTGTTAACTCTAATATTCCCCCTACTAAGAAGAGACTAGCTAAAACTAGAGTTCTTCTTTACTGTCAGCTAAATCAACAACACTAAGTTTTTCCCTGAAGTACATGAAGAGAGCATTTGACAACGGTTTAGTTAACACATCAGCAACTTGCTCTATTGATGGAATATAATTCACTTGAAACACTCCAGCAGCTATCTTCTCACGAATAAAATGTAGATCAAGTTCCACGTGCTTCGTCTTGGAGTGAAGAACTGGATTAGCAGCTAGAGATACTGCCCCTGAGTTATCACACCAAATGGTTGGAACCCCAGACACATCAACATTCATGTCCTGTAAAAGAGCCATTACCCACATGACATCAGCGACTGCATCAGCAAGACTCCGATACTCAGCCTCTGTAGTTGATCGAGCTACTACTTGTTGCTTCTTTGAAGTCCATGTTATAGGATTGCTACCAATATAAGTACAGAATCCACTAGTAGAGCATCTATCATCCTTGTTACTTCCCCAATCTGCATCAGTGAAGGCTTGAACCATAAAATGATGAACTAGTTTTATAAACAAACCAAAGTGACTAGTACCATTGAGGTAACTTAATAATCTCTTAACACACTTCCAGTGAGAATCCAATGGACACTGCATGTATTGACTAAGCTTATTAACAGTGAAAGCAATGTCAGGACGTGTAAAACACACATATTGCAACCCTTCAAGTATACTTCTGAATAGCCTTGGGTCATCAAATTCTTCACCATCAGTTTTAGAAAGCTGCTAATTGGTGGCCATTGGTGTAGCATAGGTTTTAGCATTCAACAATGAAGCTTTGCTTAGAAGATCAAAGATGTATTTTTGCTGAGACAGAAAGAAACCATTCTTGGTATGCTTAAATTCAATACCAAGAAAATAAGAAATATCACCCAGATCCTTGAGAGAGAAAACTGAAGCCATTTTGTCAATGATAGATTGAACAAGGTTTTCATCACTTCTAGTAATGATAAGATCATCTACATACACTAGTAGATACACTGCATTATGATCTTGTTTGTAAATAAACAAACAAGCATCTGCTTTAGAAGATATGAATCCAAAAGAGCATAGACAATCATGAAGCTTCTTGAACCAAGCACGAGGTGCTTGTTTTAAACCATAAATGGCTTTTTTAAATTCAATACCATATCAAAAGCTACACTTAAAACTCACAGAATATTCAAGGATCTATTATTCAGTTTCAATCAAAGCAAGTACAGTAGTGAGCTATTTATAGACACATGTACAGAAGCAACTTGCTTAACAGAAGCATACGTGTAAACGTAACTTACTTAACAGAACACATGTCAAGACAGTTAATGCACAACTAATCACATGACAGCTAATACACAGCTAATATGCTGTTAACTCTAATACCTTTCAATATACTGTACTTGAGCAATTGAGAAAAATGGGTACTGCTAAGAATCTAAGTCCGCGGTTTATATATTTGTGCTGTGTCCGTGGTTTATATATTGGAAGGGTTCGTAGATGACCGAAAAGCAAACAACGTTGGGTGCAAGTCATGAATACAGAGCGATTTGCAAGGATACCTTATCGGCACTTTTTTTTCTGCAGATAATTGTATTATAGAGTATTATTTTTTTTTGTCCCGATTCAGAAGACCCATTAGATTTGATTGCATTGAAAGAATGTAATTTGAGTATGGATAAACAAATGATTAAAAGGATGCCTTTTCAATCATGTTGGTGTGAGGATAAAACTTGTAAATGTTGACTAATGTTATATTGGTTTATTAATTACATGAATGAACTATTGTTCGAGATATTTCGTTTGTCAGTTTTGTCAAGTGTTTTTTTCCCCCATTTTGTGAGGGTAATTTATTGGAATACGAATAGATGGGGAACTTTGAAAAGCTAAGAAGACATGCAAATATGTGGATGTTGTCAACCCACGCATTTTTATAGGAGGTTGAAGACAAAGAGAGATATGCATATAAATTAAATGGATTTAAAGGAAATGGTGAGCTACGCTCACCTGGTGAATAAAAAAATTATGTAGTTTTTAAAAAAAATTACTTTGCCGTTTGAAAACTTATATTTAAAATTCTTAAATTTTTTGTTATAAAAAAACTTTAAATTTTTAAATCACATATATATAATTAGATTTTTCTCCTCTATTTACGTGGGGACAAAGATCCATAGAGGATGTTTCATTTAGATTTAAAATATATTAAATTAAAAAAATCTCATTACTAACTCTTCCTATCCTCAAAAAAATTAATATATAGATTTAGAAAATAAAATCAAAACTAAATCATTAGTAAAAAAAATTAAAATTAAAAAATAATTGAATTTAGTAAAAAAGAAAAATACAAGCCTACCTAAAAAACTAGGGAAAGATAGACTCCATCTGAAAAGAAAAAAGAATGAATAAATGAGGAATAAAGAGATCCTCTCAAAATAGAAAACAAAAAAGAAAACAAAACAGGGTACAAAACCTTGAATAGAACTGTACTGTTTAGCTACTAAATAGTGCGACTACACTTTACTTTAACTATATATTGATGTCATAATAAATTTTTTTAAACTTATATTTCCAGAATATATGCCACAATTTTTTTATTTTCATTCTCACGGAAAAGTAAAAAGTGTGGCGTTAAACTCTAGGCGCATATATATAAATTGTGAGCACATTCACGTTACATTCTTTTTTGTCTTATTTAAAATATAAATTTTATTTAAATAATTATATAAAAATTAAAAAATAATTTTATTTATTAAATTTCTTAAAAAATACATTATTTTTTAATAATATTTCTATTTAATGTATTGCATTTAAAATTTATTATCTCTCTTATATTTAATTATAAATAAAAATAAAATATTTTATAAATTATTAAATGAGACTTATATTTTAAATTAAAAATAATTTTTAAAAAAAAACTTATATTTTAAATTGAAAGAATAGAATATATTTTATCTGTGGCATAGCCAAAAAAATTAATAAAAAAAAAAAAGGAAAAAAGTGTAACTAGATCGGTAAATGTGATCTGAAAATGGAATTAAACTGAGGAAAATAACATTTGTCTTCTGTCGGTGAATACTCCTGTATTAACTATCATGCAGAGTGAGCTGTTTTAGCTGTTTCCCAACGCACCACGTTTTTGTTTGGCTCACTAGATTCTCAGCTGAGATGACCAAACGCGGCAGATCGAAGATGGCCATCACAAAGAATACGATAATGAAAAACCAATAATTTTAAGTCAGTTAATAAAAAACTCAACAAATTTTATGTCCCCATCAGATATCCGATAATGAAAAACCATCTACATGGAAACTAGGCTGACACTAGAACTCTACCTTTAGGCCCAATTTTCGACTATCCATCCACATTTTTCTTCCAAACTGGGGCGTTGCTACTAATTTTGTCAACTTCACAATGCGTAAATCATTTACTTATATGTTACTTTTTTCTTTCCACTTCCAGTGCGGTCAATTCTCCGCTTTAAAGAAAACCATATCTCCTTATTAAATTGACGTTACATTTACTATAAAATAAAACTTCGTAAGTATTGCCTTTCCACTCACATACGCGTTTCACATATACATTTAAGTATAACCTTTGCATATCTTTTTACCTAATATATATTAACCATAAAGCAGTATGCATTGCAATACATTATTATGTCCTACACATAATTTCCACAATATTATATTCATTGCGTAACTTCATCAATATTTTGAATTATAGTAATATTGCTGTTAATATTTAGCATATCCTTCTATTTATTATAGGGATTTGATTTGATTTGATTTTGTAATTATTAGATAGATTAGCTTTTTGTGTATATATGTAACCCAAGTTATTCAGTAATATTCAGAGTAATTTTTCACAATTATTTCTTCATGGTACCAGAGCTAGGTTAATATCATAGGAATTTTTTTTTTTCATTGGCGTCCGTACGTTCTTCCTCATATCTGTCTTTGTTCAGTGGATAACCGGTGACACGCGCCCCACCACCGTGTTCAGCATCTCGAGTTCGACCGGTCCACCAATTCCGGCAGCCTTCCTCCGTCGTACGCTCTCCCACGCGCTTCACGCACCGACGGTCCAGTTTTTCTTTCTCCGACGCGTGAGGGCGCGTCCGGTGTTCGTTCTCGCCGGAGTTCATCTCGTTCTGCTCGTCGTCATCTTCTACTTCTTCTTGTGTGGTTGGTTTGTTGATTCGTCAACTCATTGCAATTCGTCTATTTTTCAGAATTATTTGAGAATTTCATTTTCTCCTGGGTGTTTTTCTCTCTGTTGGAATTAGTTTGTTTTATCATGGATAAATCTGACATTGCTTAACCTATATCTGTTATTTTGAATGGATCCAATTATCGTCTCTGGTTGGAAAGCATGTGTGGTTTTCTTAAAGGCAGAAAATTATGGCGGTATGTTACTGGTGACATTAAATTTCCTACTCGTGTATCTGAAGAGACAGAGGTTAAGTTTAATGAACGATTAGAGGAGTGAGATAGCAAAAATAATCAGATCATTACATGGTTTCATAATACTTATATTGCTAGCATTCATCAACAGTTTGGTCGATTTGAAACTGCTAAAGAAGTCTGGGATCATCTTGCTAGTCGTTATACATCATCAGATTTATCTAATCAATTTCAGTTGCAAAAGGATCTCAGTATTCTCAGACAAGAACGTGGCCAACCTCTTTATGAGTTTCTTGCTAAGATTGAGTCTATTTGGGATCAATTGGCTTATTCAGAGCCTATTTTCCAATGTGAAACAGATGCTCAAGCCTTTTTGAAGTATCGTGATCAACTCCGACTTATTCAGTTCCTTATGGCTCTTACAGATGATTTTGAGCATGTTCGTGCTTCTTTACTGCATCAGAGTCCACTTCCTACTCTTGAAGATGCTCTTCCTCGTCTTAGATCTAAAGAAACTCACTTGGGTCTTCTGCATCGTAATCCAGAGATGGTTTTTGCTGTATCTGACAAGAATTCTAAGTCTTGTCGGCGCTGTCCTCAGTCCAATCACTCCTTTGCTAAGTGTCCCTTCATTGAATGTCGTGCATGTCAGAAGAAATGTCATATAGCTGCTAATTGTCCCACCTTATATTGTAGATATTGTAAGAAGACCGGGCATCTCATTGATCAATGTCCCATTCGTCCACCTAGAACTGATCAGAGAAAGTTCTCACGACCTGGGCATTCAACCAAGTCTGCTCTTTTTGCCACTGATGCTGTCAATAGCGAGTCACCTTCTGAATCCACTTCATCATCTTCTACTTCTGATCTCGAAGTGCTACTTCGGAAACTTATTTCTAGTTCTTCTAGTCCACCAGCTGCTTTAGCTACTCCTCCAGGTATATCTTCTTGGTTTTTTGATTCTGCTTGTTGTAATCATATGACTGGACAATCTGATTTCTTTTCTTCCATGACACCTAACTCCTTTGCTCCCTTTATCCATACTGCTGATAATTCCCAAATGCCTATTAGTCATGTTGGTACTGTTTCCTCACCTTCTTTATCTCTTTGTGATACTTATTTTGTTCCTGCCATTAGTTTCAATCTTATTTCTGTTGGTCAGCTTGTTGACATGGGCTATGATGTGTTATTTAACAAATATGGTTGTGTTGTGATGGATTCTCAGACAGGACAGATCATTGGGACTGGGCGTAAAGAGCTCACTTCTATGCACCTTCCTGATGTCGCTCAGTCATCCAGATTGTGTGCTGCCACTACCTCTTCATCTCTTGATTTGTGGCATCGTCGACTTGCTCATACTTCTTTGAATAAACTACAACTTTTGATTTCTAATAGTTTCCTAGGTTCTGTTAGTGAAAAATCCTTACATTGTATTTCCTGTCAGACTGCAAAACAACCTGCTTTGCCTTTTAATAAAAGTGATTTTATTTCTGATTCTCCATTTGATTTGATTCACTCTGACATTTGGGGACCTTCTCCTACTCCCTCCATGGGAGGATCACGATATTTTGTACTTTTTATTGATGATTTTTCACGCTTTACTTGGATCTATATGATGAAAAATCGTTCAGAATTATCCCAAATTTATATTAAATTTGCTACTATGGTTCGTACTCAGTTTTCCAAGATAATTAAAGTCTTCCGTCATGATAATGCTTTAGAGTATCGTGACTCCAAATTACTTAATTTTCTTGATAAACAGGGCACTATCTCTCAATATTCTTGTCCTTACATCTCTCAACAGAATGGTCGTGCAGAACGAAAACATCGTCATATTCTTGACTCTGTCCGAGCTCTGCTCATTTCCGCTTCTTGTCCAGAGCGTTTTTGGGATGAAGCAGCCATGACTGCTGTCTACTGTATCAATCGTGTTCCATCCTCTGTTCTTTGTAACATCTCTCCGTTTGAGTGTATTCATGGTACTTCTCCAAATTATTCTACTTTAAAAGTTTTTGGTTGTACTTGTTTTGTTCTTCTTCCCTCTCATGAGACCACCAAATTACAAGCACGTGCCCGTGTCTGTTGCTTCCTTGGGTATGATTCTGAGCATAAGGGATATCGTTGCTGGGATCCTTTATCTCATCGTATACGAATCTCTCGTCATGTTGTATTCTGGGAAAATGTCCAGTTTTCTTCTTTGACCGATTTCTCTTCGATTCCTTCCACTTCCTCTCCTATTTTTACAAATCCTTCTATTGATCTTTTTCCTAGTAACTCAGGTACAGGTTCAGTTGATGAGCTCATCACTATGTCTGATGTTGCATCTTCTCCAGATGGTTCTGTTACTTCTGATTCTCCCTCACAAGTCATGTCTATGGAGCCTGTGTCCTCTGAATCCAATCGGTCTACTCGTGAAAGAAACCCTCCCTCTTACCTTCGAGATTACCACTGCTTCTCTACTATTCTTCAGCTAAAGGAAGCTCAGTCCTATAAGGAAGCTTCTCGTGACTCTCATTGGCAGCAGGCTATGCAAGCAGAATTGCAGGCATTGGAAAAAATGCACACTTGGGATCTTGTTGATCTTCCTCCTGATAAGACTCTAGTTGGATGTCGGTGGGTATATAAAATTAAGACTCATTCTGATGGTTCTTTGGAACGGCGTAAGGCTCGCTTGGTAGCTCAGGGCTTGACTCAGGAGTATGGGATTGACTATGAGGAGACTTTTGCTCCAGTTGCTCGAATTACTTCTGTTAGAAGTCTTCTTGCTATTGCTGCAGCCAAGTGTTGGACTCTTCATCAAATGGATGTCAAAAATGCCTTTCTGAATGGAAATTTAGAAGAAGAAGTTTATATGAAGCCCCCTCCAGGATATCCTAATCCGACAAACAAGGTTTGTCGTCTCCGACGTGCTCTTTATGGTCTTAAACAGGCTCCTCGTGCTTGGTTTGCTAAGTTTAGCACTACCATCAATCAGCTTGGTTTCTTTTGCAGTCCTCATGATTCTGCATTGTTTATTCGTACTACGGATCGTGGTATAGTCTTGCTTCTGTTGTATGTTGATAACATGATTATCACAGGTGATGATTCCATCGGAGTTCAAGAACTCAAGTCTTTTCTCGGGAATCACTTTGAAATGAAAGATCTTGGGAATCTCAGTTACTTTCTTGGTCTTGAGGTACTCTATGTGAAAAATGGTATATCTCTCTCTCAGGTCAAGTATACTTCTGACTTGATTTCTCGAGCTCAACTCACTGACGACACAGCCAAGGCTACTCCTATTGAATCTAACGCTCGGTTCACTCCTACTGATGGCACATTGTTGAAAGATCCTACCTTTTATCGTCAGTTAGTTGGAAGTCTCATCTATCTCACAGTGACTAGACCTGATATTGCTTATGCAGTGCATATTGTCAGTCAGTTTATGTCTGCTCCTCGTACTACTCACTATGTTGCAGTACTTCGCATTATTCGTTATGTTAAGGGAACCTTATCTCATGGTTTGCATTTCTCTGCCAGTTCTTCGCTTGTTCTACGAGCTTATTCTGATGCAGATTGGGGAGGTGATCATTCTGATCGTAGATCTACCACTGGCTTCTGCATTTTTCTTAGTGATTCTTTGATTTCATGGCGAAGTAAGAAGCAGACGTTGGCTTCTCGCTCAAGTGCTGAATCCGAGTATCGTGCTTTAGCTGACACTACTTCTGAAATACTTTGGCTTCGATGGCTTCTTACTGATATGGGGGTGGCCCAAGACTCTTCTACTGATCTCTATTGTGATAGTCAGAGTGCCAGACAAATTGCTCATAATGATGTATTTCACGAACGGACTAAACATATTGAGATTGATTGTCATTTTACTCGACAGCATGTTGTTCGAGGAACTCTCAGACTCCTTCCTATCCGGACTACTGATCAACCGGCTGATTTATTTACTAAGTCACACAGTTTAGGCCGGTTTAATATATTAGTAAACAAACTCAAGATGTTCGTTATTGAACCATCTTGAGTTTGAAGGGGGTGTTAATATTTAGCATATCCTTCTATTTATTATAGGATATTATTAGGATATTATTTTGTTAATATTTAGCATATCCTTCTATTTATTATAGGGATTTGATTTGATTTGATTTTGTAATTATTAGATAGATTTTCTTTTTGTGTATATATGTAACCCAAGTTATTCAGTAATATTCAGAGTAATTTTCCACAATTATTTCTTCAATTGCATATACACTTAGAACCAATCAAACAGTGCTATTAAGTCAACAAAAACTAAACTAATCTGTCACATATGAATAGTAACTTTCTTAACAAAAATATTTAGCATAAAAAATTTTGTGACATCATAAAAGATATTTAAAAAAAAAATATCCCCGCACAATGAGCCGGGTTGAAAGTCTAGTTAAATTTATATTCTTCCTCCGTTCTGGTTCCTCCAATACTGCATATATCCACAAGTATATTTTCCATTAGTTTGAGACTAAATTTAGGATAGCATATTGAATGTTGTTACAATTTGGAGCCTGGAAGTGAAGTGGAAGTTCTAGTTAATTTTGCACATAAATATATTTTGAAGAAGACAACAATCAACCTTGTAGATGTTGAAGAAACTAGCAAGCTGAGCATCATCGAATAATTTAAAAGCATTGGCAAGGAGGTAGTTTTGTAACTTGTTTTATTGATTGTAGTTGTCATAACTAGAGGAGGATTTGTTAGTACTCATTCTAAATACATTGTGATGTTTGTTTCTATGTGTAGGATATCGTGGCAAGGCTTCACTAGAAACAAAAATAAGTGAAGAATGACAGGTTGAAGGCTCTGTGACTCATCTATTGGTTTCATCACTTTTTTGTTATTTGTTGAAGAAAACAAAAAAGGAAATGTCCTCAATTTCTGTCGCAGTAGTGCACTTCTATCTATGGTATTATAATAGTCTATTTCTAACTCATTCTCTTCCTCAGTAAAATAATTAATATTTAACGTATAATTTATTAGAAAGATATAAACACATAGATAGATAGATAGATATAGAGAGAGAGAGAGAGAGAGAGAGAGAGAGAGAGAGAGAGATTATTAAACTTCAAGCTCTATGGTGAACAGAATTTCTGCACTTGTGAGTAAGAAGAAAAAGTTGCTATTTTGGTTTTTGACCCAACATTGGGGAATGGTGCTGAAAAATTATGTGGTCAAATTTTGGAGGCTAAGGAGTAAGAGTTCGGTAAGCCTCCATTCTTGATATTTTTTTGACTCTTAATTGAATTCTTATACGATGAGTAGATAGTAAAATCAATGATTTATGATGTGTTGAAATTAGGAATTGAGATTCTTGATTATGGTGTTGGACCATTTATGGTGATAGACATCAAGAACTAGTGATAGTACAGAGGTAAGAAGTTGTATTAATATGATAATTCTTGACAATTATTATTGTACAATGCATATTAAGGAATTAAGTGCCATTGTGCAATTTCAGTCACTTCTTTTTAACGTTCTGGAAGTAGTGTTTGAAATGAACTTGCGATATGATAACTACCCATTGTTATCATTGATAGGTGGTTGCCAATAATGAGATATTACAAACTCATTTGAAGAGTTGTTATCAGTACAATACGATGAAATTTCTTAATTGCTTTGGGATTGTAACAAGGAAGATATATGGCGCTTAGAATGCTCTTATGAATAGATGGACAATATATGATCTTTAGCAGAATTCTCTTTCTACAATCATTGGGTGACATTTTTTCTTTTCTTTCTCTTTTCCCCTAAAGCGATGAACTTGAGCTTGATGGAATTGCCATCCACATCTAGCTTTATTACCTTTATCCTTTATTTCTGTCTCATTCTTGTTACTACAAACAGAGTGCTGACACATTATATGTAAAACTTTTGTGACTAATCTTAATTGAAAACCAATGCCTATTAGTAATAATCTTTGCTTTAATTCATCTACAGCCTCCTCTGATCATGCAACGTCTAAGAGCCAGTCTTTATAGGATGCACACGTGTCAAGTTTTTATACAAGACTTTTGTTTGCAGTTTCATCAAACAAGTGACTCATTTTGGTTCTGTAGCCATCATGAAAGAAATCAACAAAAATTATTGAACAAGTATTAAAGCTTAGACTATAATGGAGGTCTGTATTCTTACAATCAATTGGAATTGTCATAACACAATATTCGCAAGTACTTATCCTAAGGATATAATATTTCTCTGGACTTCACTCAGGCTAAAAGAAAACAAGCGAAGAAGGATAAGTTGAAAGCTTCTGGAGTTCTATGTGTTTCTTGAGGAAATAAAAAGAAAAGCCCAAACTTTTTGCCTGACACTCGCGACTCAACAAGAGGGCTCTCTCACAAACACAAATGAACAATGATAAGAAAAGTTCTATTAAGGCACTGTTTTTGTCCTGAAAAAACAAGGGTTCTCAGTCTCACGCACATTTGTTACTTCTATGCTTTTGTATTAAAGTGTAAAGTGTTGTTTTGAGGTTGTTTTGTGTTCTATCCAGCATATATTGCCAGGTATAGACACAGCAGATTTTATACATGATTTAGTGTTATTTAAGTACTAATGTTGCCTTTAGTAATTGCCTTAAGCTACTCTTGCTATCACAGAATTTAAAATTGAGCCTTTGAGCTCTGAGAAAGCTTTAACCCTCTTTGGAAGTTGTAGTTGCCCTACTGTAGCAGCATTTTCAGGGTCAATAATTTCATGTTATTGGAGATTATATGATTGAGCTCCAGTCAGGATAAGATTGAGCTCTTCTAGCACAAGTTTTCTCAGCTTCTCTACTCACAATCCTCTCAAGCTTCTCAGGTGGACCTGGACATATATGCAACCTAGGCATCACATCCTAGGCCCGTCTCACCATGTACTCGGCTACTGAATTTGCCTCACGAATGCAATACAGGATGCAAACGTCCCAGTCACGTTCTAGCATCTTCTAGAACTCCTTGATCAAATCATGATCAGGGTGCTTCAAGGTTCCCTGCACTTGAACATCTTGGATAGCTTCAAGCAAAGCAGTCTCGAAAATAATCCTTCTAGCTCGAACAAATTAGGGAGGTGTTACAAACTCATTTGAAGAGATGTTATTAGCACAATTAGATGGAGTTCCTTAATTGCACTAGCATTGTAACAAGGAAGATGGCTCTGTCATCTTTTCTTGAGTTGAATTCTCTTTTTACAATCATTGGGTCACATTTTTTTTTCTTAAAGCGATGAACTTGAGCTTTTAGGAATTGCCATCCACCTCCAACTTTCTTATCATAATCCTCTGTCTCTGTCTCATTCTTGTTAACGAAGTAATCAATTTCTTTAATATTATTAATGATGAGTACACTGCTACAAGTACAACTAGGTGCTGGCATATTATATGTAACTTTTATGACTAATCTTAATTGAAAAATAATACTTATGACTAATAATCTTTGCCTTAATTTGTCAAGATTTTAAGCAAGACTTTTGCTGCCAGTTTCATCAAACAAGTAACTCATTTAGGCTGTATAGCCATCATGGAAGGAATCAACAGGAATTATTGAACGAGTTTTAAAGCTTTTGACTATAAGCTTTTGCCAGTTTCATCAAGTGACTCATTATAGGCTTAGACTATAATGGAGGTTTGTATTTTTACAATCAATTGCGATTGTCATAACATGGTGCTCACAAGTACTTATCCTATCCATGTAATACTTTTCAGGACTTACAAAAAGAAAATAAGTGAGCGATAAGTTGAAAGCTTTTGGACTTTTTTGTGTTTTTTGAGAAATAAAAAGAAACTCCCGCACTATTTTCCTGACACTCGAGACACAAACAGGAAGAGGGCTCTCTCACATACACACATGAACAACCATTAAAAAAACTCGTGTTACTGCTATATGCTTTTGTCCTAAAGTTGTTTTTGAGGTTGTTTAAGGCATATTTGTTGATTTTCATGTACAGTTACTACTGTTTTCATACTTGATAGCGTTACTATTATATATAGTACTCTTCCTGTCACAAATTAAAACTGAGCCTTGGGAAAAAAGTTTCAGCCTCTTTGGAAGTTGTAAGTTACTTTACTGTAACAGAAATGTAAATAAGATATATATTTCATTTTGACTTGTGCCTTTTCAGGTCAAAGAATTTCTCGATATATATATATTTATTTACATAACTGTCCACACAAATTGGATTCATAGGAAGATGATGGAAGCTACAAATGTTTGCTTATGAGATTATATGTGAGCTTTCACTAATTACTCCGTCTTGAACAAGGATATTCATTCGTGTATGGGTTATATCACATCAAACTCTCCTTGTGAAAAGCTTTTAGCTTTATGATAAATATAATATTGTCATCACCATACTTTCTGAGAGTCAATCGCAGGGGATCGTTAAAGATGCGTCAAATGTACCAGAGGCAGAGTGGTTCGCTTGGTTCTGCGAAACTTCGACCTTCTTCCTATCTTCTCAGACAGCTTCTAGCGAATCAGTCTCCGGAAAAATCCTTCTAGCTGATCCACAATCCCATACAACCTTGAGACCTAAGACACAAGCCCATATCTCTGCATTGAGGAAGCTACGTACCCACACTCGTGTTAAACAGGAACCCCAGCATAATAACAGGAGGAATACTTTCCCTAAAACCACAAAAACAGAGAAACTTAAGTTACAACTAATCATAATGAGATTAGTAAAAACTCTCACCTTTAAATGCCTAAAACAACGAGGTAATTAAAATTAACAATAATCTACTAACTCCTCTTTTCCTAAAACGAAAACTTCAATCAAATTACCCTTCAAACTCATGCAAAATAACTCAATTTTGGAGAATCCCCTTCACCCTCCGATGTGGCATATCCCACAAATTGAAGATGGCATTCCCGCATATGTTGGAATACGAGGTAGATGATTATTTATTGGAGACAACCAAGACTGAATGACAGAAGGAAACACATCACGTAATCCTTGGAATACACAAAGAATGTATATATCAAATGCTTTTTTATCTTGTGTCTGACAGTTGTTAAAGAATCCATTTGCTCTATGTTCTTATCTCACTTTTCAATCTTCAAATTTCTAAAAGCAATAAGAGTTTTTTAAATGTTTTAATTTATAAATACCTTTTGTGAAACTACAAAGGTCTGTATAATTCTAAATGGATTTTTTTTCAAATCAATATCTCATTTAAGGGATATCAATTCACTTTTACTCACCCTAATTGCTGTTGATTGCATGTTATTAAGTAACCAATTTCAACTAAAAAAAATATACTGGCTATTTGATATAAATGTATGGTAAGGTAATTTTATGAAATTAAATGAAAACACCTTGTTTAGATGAGATAAGTGTTACTGAGGGAAAAAAAAAAAAAACGAAAGCACTGGTATAAAAATAAAGAATGTATTGGGAACTAAGAACTGATCATACCGCAAGAATGTCTTTCATAAAACCACACACACACACATTTCACTGTTTCATTGGTACAGGTGTATCTTATTATTTTTTATTTCATCCAGAAGTTTCAATGTGATGATACAAAGGTTGTTTGGAATGGACCAAGAAGTAGTATGAGCTGGGGATGGAATGAATGAATGCACCAAAAAGGAAGTTGAAGGATTTGAAAAACAGGAGCTATGTGAGCAGAGAATCTAAAGAGAAATGTGTGAAGAGTTTGTTGGATCTTTCTCCTCTGTGACTGGATTTCTTCTGCTTCTTCTTTTCTTTCCTCCTGGCCACTATCCCTATGAAAGTGGAGTTTCCTGAATTCTCTGTTTATGCTTTGCATGCCTTGTAATTTTTAGTTACAGTGATATGATGATGTACTGTGACTGATTTTGATTACGTGATAATAATATGGCAGTTTAAGTTTCTGTGTTCATAATATTTGGCCCTACTATCTTTGGACGCATGATTCAAATGGACAGCTTAAAAGTCCTAAATTATTTAGTGTATAAATTATATAAAAATTTCAAATTGAAAAAAATAGTGAATATTTAAATTAATTAATATAATTCATTTTCAAATGGATAACTTCTTTTTATTGAAAATTATTTGATAGAATCGTTCATTTTGAAATTAATTATTTTTTAATTGAATATATGCATTAAAAGTATATACTTTATTTTTTTCATTTTTAATAAAATACTGATTATTTCATAAAATATTAATATAATTTAATTAAATACTCAATTTTAAATAAAAAAGAACAAAAATATAACATGAATAGAAATGAAATACGCAGACACGTGCTTGTGCTTATTAAATAACTAATGTTGAATCAAAAAGATAAATTGACTTTTTTAAAAAAACTAGTAGCACACCATGCAATGCACATAATGTTTTAGTAAATTAACCTAATTGTAAAATAGGTTTAATATAAAATATATTTAATGATATTGTTAATATGTAAGAAATAATTTATTTTAGAACAATATGAATATATATATATATATATATAAATTTTATATACAAACATTATTTTTCATTATGTGAAAATCATGAATGCATGTACTGGGATTCGTGGATTTGAGCATAGTTCTCATACATCTTCAAAGACATGTAATAGGAGGAGATCTTGCGTCAAGCACAACTGTTCTCCCTTGGCAAAAAAAAAAAAAAAGCACAACTGTTCTCTTAAAGATTGATTCCCACTTAAAAAATTGAAATATTTCCGTACTTAAGAAACAACTTGAAATATTTTAATCTCTTAAAACTTTGTTTTTTAAACAATCAATTTGAAATATTCCCACTTAAAAATTGCCCAATTAGTTCATATATTAGTATACAGGTCAAATTTAAATGAATATTTTTATGCAACTATGATTATATAATAAAACTTCTAATTTAATTTAATAATATTTATTGAAAATTTTAAAAATAAGTCAACTTATTGACTTTACAAAAAATCGACTAACAACGTGATTTTTATATTTTTCTTGATTCAACCAATTACCAATTAATACATAAATAGAATCGAATCTGTACTATTATAATCTTCAAAATAAAATTAAACAATGTATTTGTCATAAAATACACAATCAGAAGATCAATGAAATAGATATGAATAATATATTCACCAACTTTCAGTGAAAAAATCTTACTCAATAACATTAAATTGAATATATACATCAAAATAAAATATAATACTGCATATTCTAGATGATCAAATGAAGCATTGTCTTTGCATGAACAAACTTGCTACATAGAAATAGATACAAAATCGATGTTAGTATCTCCATGGCCCAAGGGATCGATCAGCCATTCACAATGGACCGATCACATTATCATCAAGTTTTCTTCTACTAAAGTCCGCACCATATCCAATATCTACAATAGACATAGTTCACGTGGGTTTTAAAATTTAGATCAGAAAGCACAATGTTGGTAAAAAAAAAAAATCAGAAAGTATAATCTTGAAACGTTTAGCATAAACCAAGATTAATTCTAAGTTTCCAATTCAAACCTATCTTCTCAATAACCCAGAAATAAGAGCTGTGAAGCCAGAAATAATATATCTGATCAAGAATCTGTTAAAAAAAACAAAGTCATGCCAGCCCAAAAATAAAAGATGTTAACGAATTTGTAAATAAAGAAATAGTCAATGATCATTTGAAACTAATGAAGGTTACCAGATGGAGAGCAAATATCACGAGAGAGAATTGAGAAAATAAACATAGATGCAGGATATGATCGTAACTTCGTGAGAATGGGGGATTAAAACGCATATATATATATAGATATAGAAAACTAGAAACTCCTAATTTAATGCATGATAATTACAATAAATTGAATTGATATAATATCATTGTCAACAAATGCTACAAATATGCATTATATTAAGTATTATTTTGAATCATTAAACTGTATATAAAAAAATAAATTGATATTATTATTCTTTCAGACTATGTATTCACTCTCCTTATTTTTTAATTTCTTGCTTCTTATACATAAATTGGCTCCCAATTTTAGTTCTTTTTAAAATTTTTAATCAGACAACAACCAAAAAGATTGGCTCCCAATTTTTTGAACATGATTAAATTGTCTCTCAATGTTTCTTTGACTAATATATAAAGCATGATTAGTGGAATTAATATCAATATCCTCAGCAGGACATTTAACGCATTAATAATATAATACCTCATACACATGATTATTGTATAATTTTTATGCATGTAATATACCTTATCCTGCATTGTAATTTAAATAAAAATGTTCTATTTTTATACATTAAAAAAATTAATAAATTAATCCTTATAATTTTATATAAATGAGGTTTTTAATTTAATTATCATATAATAGGAATTAATTGGTGATTGATTGCTTGATAGTATTAAATGCCTCAAAATAAACACTATGCCAAAATAATTTTTTCTTGGCATTTATTTTGGCTTAACTGTTTTGAACTGCCAACAATCTCAACACCACCGAGAAAAGTGGTGACTTTCGTTTAACCACTAACAAAAAACACCTTTTGTTGGTAGTTACATGCAACAATAGCTAACGAAGGTTTTTTTTAACAAAAGAAGGACCCTTTGTTGGCGATTGTTGCCTAAAACCACCAACAAATGCTCATTTTCTATTAAAAAAATTGCAATTGCAGTTCTAACTTGAAGGGATACTGATCATTCTTTTCAATCATAAACAAATATTCACGAACAAAATATGAAGCCTTTATAAATTAAATTATGAAAACAATAAAGGAAAAAAAAGATCAGATCAAGTAAATGAGCATCTGTCAGACATTTGGTCGGATACTTGGGAGGTAGTATAAAACATGATATTTTCCTAAATACTAAATAACAGAAGCAAAATTAGGAAGCACATATCATCACAGGTAGTATTTGGTAGTGAGCAAAATGTATAGCTCAAAACACATGGTGGGAATGGCGTGGATAATTTTATGGAAGTGGGTGTGCTGGTTGAAAGTGAGCCTGTAAGGGCGTGTGCTAGTCCTGAACTAAGCTTTATTTTTGGTGATGCAGAAATTTTCTACTTCATAGCAATCTCCCTCTATCAGTTTTGATTCATACTCTTCAATTAGTTTCGGAGCAAGAATTACCGCTTGTATTGTATCTTTCTATAATATAAATTGGTTAAGAAAATTGAAAACAAAAAGGAGACCTGAACAAAAAAGAAAAGAATAAATCAGTATAGTGCGTTTCTTACATGTTCATCTAAGAATACCATGCAAACTCGATTAATTGTCTGCATGTTCATCACTACCCATTTTCTCAATACTCTGATTCGGAGTTGCCACGTTTCTTTAATTGCATCTATGTCTCTGATGTAGTTGTATCTAGGTGTGCTTATCTTTGTTGCCAAGGGACGCCGTGTGTATGTGTGCAATTGAAGTTAACAAGGTCGTCTGTTGAAACTACTCTTATTAAATATAGACAGCGGGATGAAAGGTGTAGAGTAGTCTTCGTCGCGACTAACACGTTGTGTCCCTTTTTTTTTTATTTGATAACTGTGAGATAAGTGTCCTTTAGTTGAGATGACATTGTAATTACTTAACCCATTTAATTTTCAGCTAGCTAAAAATAAATTTAGTTAAAATTGATTTTATAATATAATTATGATAAAAATTAATTTTATATTACTGTATTCATATTTGGATGATTTATTTGAAAAATGATTTTGACAAACTCATAATTTTCCTCTAAATTAAGCTTAAACTCTATCTTAGGATTAATTTAATTTTCTTGGACTAAAATTTAATCTATATTTATTTAATTAAAAATAAAGTATATCTGGTATAATATTTTCTTATAGGTCATAATTTATAGAAATTAAAATTTTGAAAAGATATTTTGGTCAATAGATAGAAAAAATTTTATGAAAATTTTAGCTTCCCAATTTTTCAATTTTTCTTATTTTTATTGATATATTTTTATTTAATTTTAAAATAAATATAAATAAAAATAAAAAAATAAGAATTGATTTGCTTATGGGCAAATCCCTTTTCAACGCTACAAGGAGTTGCCAACGGAATCTTCCTTTTGCCAAATTTGTTTGAAACGGCTCTGCAAACAGGCTCCCCCAGAGTTTTAGCACGCTTTTATCAGGTAAGACGATGTAGAGGCTGAAGTGACAGCATCAGTTCAGTAAAAGTTAATAGTTCTTTGAAATTTGATCATGCCAGGTAGTCTATTATGTTTTTTTTTTGGTGAGGGACAGCTGTTGTTGTGTTTTTATTTCGGATTTTGCATTTGTCCTTTTTTTTTATTTTGATGTAGTTTTTTTTTTAAGCAAGAGAAGTTGGCATGTTTTCTCTGTAGTCTTTGCATTATAGAAGGTTTCATTTTTTTATTTAAAAAAAAGAGGAAACAATAAAGATATGTTTTGTATATTATATCGTTCTATTTTTTTTATTGATGAATTTATTTTTTTAATTAATATTTAGTTATTCTATTTTGTATACTTCTCTTTCTATTTAATAATGGTTTATGAATTATTGGGTTATGAATCGAACGTTGGTAGTTAGCACATTAGAGACTTGAATGATCTATTTTTTATTAAAAAAAGTTTTTTGTGCAGTTGATTCTAGTATTTTTTTTAACAACAATATGGACTTTGATTTTATTATTGTTATAATGTAATATAATGATTATTTTTATTAAAAGTAACTATACCTGTTGTCAGTGGCAGTGCTATTATGGCATTTTGAAAATTGAGGGTTGAACAGGTAGTATGTTTATCTGCAATGTCACTCCAAAAGAAGAAATTGGAAGATTTTTTTTAAATATATATATATATATATATTTAGTATATTGATACCTTGTGTGATTCTGCATACAATCTTTTTATTTGATTTTTACTTATGAAATTTTAATGAATAATATAAGATGAGAAATAAAGAATATTTGTAGTTGTAATAAAAGAAATGTCAAATAAGTTGTCTTATTGTGTGAGAAAATGTTATTATATTTTATTATAGTTGAATGAAGCATGTTAAAAAAATTAGATTAGAGGTGTTCATGGGCCGCGACAGGTCGAGCATCACTTTGACTTGATGTCCTACTCAGAACACCCCCGAGCCAAGACAATTTAGCCAATAGCCCGGCCCGGGATGGCCCAATGAAATACCAGGCTGAGATCAGGTCAATATCGGGCCAGCTTTGGCTCAATATAAAAATAAAATATAAAATATAAAATATAAAATAAGTTAATTTAATTTTTTAATAAAAATATAATTAGTTTCATTTAAAATATATTTTTATAAGAAATAATATTGGATTAAATAGTAACATTTATTAAAATTATAAATCCTTAACAATTATATATTATTTATTTTTATATAATATTAAGTTAAGAAATAAATTTAAATTTTGAAATAAAATTAAAGATTGGAATAATAAAATGTATCTACTATAATTATAAAATTAATTTATTATATGAGGCAAATGAAAGAAAAACAATCATATAAAATTATTCAATATTTTTAACAAATATAGAAAAATAAAAAAATTGGAAAAATATTTATACGCAACCAGGCCAGCACGAGCATGTGACTTGCTGGAGGTTCAACTCAGCCCAGTTCTCTTTTTCTTTTCGACCCAACCTGAAATGACCGAGCCACACATGCCACCAGACCCATTGAATAACCCTAGAATAGATTCTTCATCCACCGCAAAAAATGAATATTTAACATCTGTAAAATCTTATTGAGCAAACCATCTAATAGTCTTCCTATAAAAGCCACGTGAAATAGAGAAAGCATAACGCCATTGTCAGCCGTTAATACTATTGTTGAAACAGTAGCATCGGATGCTATTTTTATTTTATATATTTAAGATCTAACACTAGGATATGTTTAATAGAAATGAGGCATTTTAAAGCAAATAAAATGGGAGAAATAAATGAAAAAAAGAATTTCATAAAAATATTATAATGTATTCATAAAAAATTTAAATGATGTGTACCAAATAAATTTTAAAAAAATTTTATTTTATTCTTCGTTTCAAATAACCCTTTACTAAACATAGCCTAGGCACATGTAAATTTTGAAAAATAGGTGAGGACAGTTGCCCCACTGAACTCTAAGAGCCGATTTGGATTGACTTTTAAGTGATTATGGAGTAGATAAAAGTGATTATACTATCAGTTTCTAAACATAATCCAAATCAAAATAATCATTTATGGTTATTTAAGTGATTATTTTCATAAGCTACTTTTTCCAACTTATGATAATCACTTATTCTCTCATAATCACTTATTTCACTTTTTCTTCTCATTATCCACCTAATAATCACTTAAACCCCAATATTTAAACACTTTTTTTTTCTCAAAATCATTTATGAGTTAAAAATATCCAAACATAATTTACTTTTGATATAATCACTTATTCTCATAATTTATTATAAATAATCATTTATTCTCATAGTTACTTATATATAATATAATCCAGATACACACTAAGTAGGTCTGCCTAGCATATCCCACCAAAGTGAAGAAGGAATATCCGCAGACGTTGGAATACGAGGTGGATGATTATTTATTGGGGACAACCAAGATCAAATGAGAGAAGGAAACATCACATGCCAATCCTTGAAAACCGCAGGGGGTATATATACTCTAAGCAATGCTTTTTTTTTTTTAATCTTACTAATGAAAAAGACACTTGCATGATCACAGTATCACCAGCAATAAGAATTGTCAAAGAATTTATTTGCTATACGTCCTCCTCTAACTTTTCAATAATCAAACAACTAAAATATTAAGAGTTTTTAAATCTTTCAATTTATAAATACTTCTTTAAAAACTGTAAAGGCGAATACAATCCTAAATGATAAATAGTTTTTAAAAATAATTTTTTCTATTCACATGAGTTAAAATCAATGCCTCGCTCAAGGGATATCAATTCACTTTTACTTACCCTAACTTCTGTTCATTACATGTTATTAAATTATAACCAATTTTAAATAAAAATATACTGGTTATTTGATAAAAATGTATGGTAATTTTATTAAAATTAAATGAAAACACCTTGTTTAGATGAGATAAGTGTTACCGAGACAAAAGAAAAGGAAAAAAAATGAAAACACTGGTATAAAATTGAATATAAGCATTAAAAGTATGTGCTTTATTCTTTTTTTCTTTTTTATAAAAGTACTGATTATTTGGTAAAATATTAATATAAGTTAATTGAATACTCAATTTCAAATAAAAATGAGCAAAAATAAAATGCGAGTAAAAATGAAATACGCAGACCACATGTTTATTAGATAACTAACGTTAAATTAAAAAAAATAACAGGTTATTTGATTAAGAGTAAAAAAAAAAAAGTATGGCTACGTGAACAAGTTTCATAAGAATGTATATAAAAATTGTTTAAAAAATTAATATAGAAATTAACTTTGTATGAAAGATAAGCCCAAAAGAGTGGAAAATTGATTTGGAAAGGATCCTGTAACTTTCATATGCTGTGTCAACAACTGGCAACGTTTACTTTCTCTTCTTTAATTATGAAGAAAATAAATGAATAAAATTCATAATAAAAAATACACCTCAATTAGTGGACATTTACCAGTTTTCAATTTTGATTGGTCTACATGTGTGTATGTAAAATTTTATCAACAGACTTTGAAGTTTAATCATTATTCCATGTCTTCCCATTAGAGTATCCTTGGGTTAGATGATTCGCGTGAGTATATATTATTTTGATAATCATCCTTGAGATATGCGTCGTATAAACTTCATCTACGAGTAAACTTAATTTTGAATTAATATAAATTATTTTTAAAGGGAAGTTAATTTTTTCTTAATTGAAACTTATTTCATAAAACTCTTTGTGCATATTACAATAAAGTTTTTTTGGATGTGACAGAACATTTTCCTAAGACTGCACGCGCATTTATCCAGGACCAAGAGTCTGTGTAAGTTGGGTCTAGTCAGCAATTTGGAAACATCTAGTTCAATTCAATCATTAATAAGAGACTACCAATAAAAGTTCCACTTAACGAGGATAGATTAAAATACACTACTACGTTTCATTTATTAAATAAATGAGATACAAGCAGTGACAAAAAATAATACATACCGAGCAAGCTAGGTTTCCCCAAAGCATGGAGCAAACTGGGTTTGGTCGGCGTTCACGCAAACTGAAGGTGGAGTGGATATGTGGCCGAAATGGAAATGGTTGGTGATGGGGTTGGCAGTAAGGTGGCTGAAATGGAGTGGGTAAGGTTGCAGAAAGAGGAAAAGAGGGGGAGGCTGAAATGGTGGTGGTGGCCGACGGGAACGACAGCGACGGAGCCGTGGGTGGTCGGCGTGGCTTCAATCAATCACGGAAAGGAATGGGTTGTGGTGGCGGCTTCGAGTTTCGGTATGGAAGAAGAAGGTTTTGAAGCAAAGTGAGGGCGTGAGTGGGAGCATGTTGGAAGGGGAGCGTTTTCTAACAAGCGCTTGCAAATGTGCGCTCCGTCATCAGAACACAATAATGCCTTTAATATAACTCCGGTCCCCTATTATATATAAATCACCATCTAAAAGAAGGTTTTTACAAAATAGTTAGAATATTTAATTTATTTCTCACAAATACCCTTACTAATTACACTCTATAATTAATATAAAATTATAATTAAATTAATTTACATAGCAGCAATTTTGTAAACCATATATTTTTTTTTATAGATTTAATGAATTAAACCACTTCTGTTAATTTATATGAAGTACACCCTACCAAAATTAGCTTATATTAGGGACAAGAGTTAGTATTAGAGAATGATAATAGACAAGAAGTTGCTGACCTCAAGCAAGTTGAGACGAACATTGCAAACATCACTTCAGACTTCAGAGTATTTGAAACTGACAACAACAATTTAAGAAAAATCTCAGGTTTGGCATGTTCAAGCAATTGCATCGTCTACCAATGCAATGGTCAAAAACCAACTGCTATCTGGCTCTATCCCTTCGTTTGATATTTAAGAGGAATGCCTACCCTAACCTTCGCTTTTTAGTAACTGGTTAACACGTTACCCCAAACAATTATCTGCCGTAACGATTAATTCAATTATTAAGAAAACAAGTAAACAAAATAAAGGATCAGTGCAAATGCTAATTGCTAATATGCCTGTTCTGCCACTTTCGTGGATGTAGCACATATAGCGGAAAATTAATGTGTATTCAGTACACACACAATGTTGAAGTACTTCTATGAATTAAGCCCAACTGGGTCTGAATTGGAGCCATCTCTAACTCCTATAAAACCTCCGTTGTCTTTCTTGGTCTAATATATTTATGTCACTCCTGCTCTCCTCTTGTTCACATCCGCGTTCCTTGTTGTATTTGACTCCTGTTAAACTACTTGCAGAAGATGGCGAAAATTCTTTGTTCATCAAATGAATCATCATATATCATGTATACTGCCATCTTTTTCACAATGAATCCATTCCCAAAAACTGCAATCACCTCCACTTGGTCATATGAGTTCAAATTTGATATTATTTCCTTCCACTCTGCCTCCTTAAAGGAAATCACCATGTCTCGCTTGTAGCGAAGAGTGGTTGTCGTTGTATAATTTATGATCATTAAGCTAACCAAGGAATCAAATGCAATGTTGGCTGAAACTTCTGAAGTGAAATATACACAGCAAAGGGATAGCCCTTATAAATAACGACCATTACTTGAAGGCACTTTAAATTTTACAGAACCTCCTTCATCCTTGAAAGTTTGCCAATAGGGATACTTGTCCCCAGGGAGAACACAATCATCACCATACTTTGTGAGAGTCAATCCCTGCACAATAACAGAACCACAACCTCTAATTCAACTATATAACATGCAAGCAATTAAAAAAAAAAAAAAATTAATGAGAGACAAATAGAGAACCTGGGCAATGCTCTCTGAGAGAGTACTAGTGACTTGGTTAGTCTGTCCAATCTGAATTAAAAGATGTCTCAAGCAATTTTCTGACCTTGAGATGTCCATACAATTTGTAGCATATGAGGAATCCAACATTTTTGTGACACCTCCACTTAATTGAGTTTCAGTCTCTAATCCACATTCCATCAGAACACTTTGTGGCTTTGGAGGGTTACTAGGAATTGATGATGAACCATCAGGGACACTCATATTTAGCATATCCCATAAAATTGAAGATGGCATGCCCACATATGTGGGAATCAGAGGTAGATGATTATTTGTTGGGGACATCGAAGACTGAATCAGAGAAGGAAACACATCACGTGATAATCCTTCATAACCACAGAGATATGTATCCAATGCTTTTTAATCTCACTAATGAAAAAGGCACTTGTGTTATGGCAGTGCCATCCACAATTAGAGTTGTCAAAGAATTCATTTGCTCTATGTCCTCCTCTAACTTTTCAACCATTGAACAACAAGAAAGAATGAATCTTTAAACATTTTAATTTATAAATGCTTCTTGGGAGACTACGAAGGCCACTACAATCCTTCAAATTTAGCAGAAGAAGTTTGTCAAGAAGTCCAATGGTGTGATGTATCATGGACAAACTTGGACAATCCTTGAGGATCAACTTTTCTAGATTTGGTAGTTTTGAAAAATCAGGAGTTTGCACTAAGTAATGAGAGTGGCTCAACTTGAGAAATTTTAGCCTCTCCAATAACTACAGGAAACAACATTTCAAAGGGAAATTAGAAAAACAACTTGAAAATAATATAACAAATGAAAACAATTATACGTATAAAGAGCCTAGAGTGCTGAAAATGCCACCCATGGGTTAGGTATTGCTATCACATTGAAACCAACTACAAAAGGCCACTTCTAAAACCTAACATCAAAGTTTGTAAAAGTATCATGTTTTAACAAGCTTTTAAAGGATTGAATGAAAACTAGTTTATTGTTGGAAAATAATTTTAGAGAATCTTTTCTAGATGTAAAAAAAGAAAATAACCAAGCACAAAAAATTATGTACAACATTGAATGCTTTAGTTTATAGCCAGATGATTTTATAATTCTCAAAACATGAGCATTATCAAATATCAACTTCTATTGAAATTGATTGATTCATAAAAGGGAAAAACAGACCCTCTCAAATAATTAATGTAGAAAAAGTAACACATAATATGATGGCGAAATGGCTAGACCAATAACAATACATATAAAGGAATGTGAATTAAAGAAAATCCAGCAGCTTTATTCTTCAATAGTAGTGAAGGAAGATTCATTCAGAAACTACCATGAAAATCTAATGGGTACCCAAGTGGGATGGGGAATCCTCCCTGCAGGTAGTAAAATAGAACCTAATCATATGACTAAATGGCTTTCCAATAAAAACAGAGAAGCCAATTCTGAGTAACATATTAACATGTCCCAAATCCCTCTTTTTATCCAATATCCATAAACTTTAAAGCTAAAATCAACAAACTAAGTATTTACATACCTGGGGTTCCATCCACACATGCCTGAGGTTGCTACATTTTAAGTCAATAGCAACAAAATTTTGCTGATAAAAGTTGGCAGGGATATATTTCTAAGGAAAGCCATGCCAGCAAAGCCATCTAAGATCTCTACTAATGTATTTATAGTCTCCTTTAAGTTGCACATTGCCAAGGCGAACCAATCTGAGTCTTTTCATCCTCTTAAATGCTTTTGTACAGAAACAAACTTTCTCAGTTTGTGATAACCTCAAAGCCAGTCCCTCAACAGCTTTTGTTCCCTGGGAATAAAGAGCATATAAATGTTAAAAGTGTGCATCTGTGGTAAATGTTTGCTGAAAAGAAAATGTAAACCTACTTCATATGAAACTTCTAGAGCAAGTGACTAAAATTGAGTTCTAAAAAAATAATTTGTGGCTGAGAGGTGAAGCACAAAACAGTAAACATAGGATAGAAAAGTTCTCACAGTATATCTTGATAACACATCAACCACATCTTGATGAATCCATAACCTACTTCTCTTCTCAGGCTCTTTTGATGATTGTTCACGAATTATTTCTCTTCCCATGTCTCGTAACAAATCATGCATTCCAAGATTGTTGTTCTCACCGATGGTTACAAGGCTTCGCTCCACAAGGACACTGATTCCAATGTCAGCAAAAAATCCACAACCATTTAATATCTGTGTCACATCATTTCTGTCCATCCCAATAAAGAATCAAGATATATCAAGGAATATTTCTTTCTCCATATTATCACTTAGACCGTCAAAACTTATTCTTAGCTTCTTTTGTATCTCATCATTGGGAATTTCTTTTAGTTTCTCCAATACACTCCTCCACTCTGTCACTTCCCTATCAAACAAATAGGAGCCTAGGACTTCAAGAGCTAGTGGTAATCCCCCAGAATAAGCAACTATATTTTCAGAAAGTTCAATGAAATCTTCCTTAGGACTTGCTTGTTTAAATGCATGCCAACTGAAAAGCTCAATACATTCGCTTTCTTCCAGATTTTTCAATCTATATACACGGTCCACTTGAAGGACATCAAGTATATGTACATTTCTAGTTGTAATGATTATTTTACTTCCTGGACCAAACCATTCACGACTTCCAACTAAAGCATTTAGTTGGTCCAACTTGTCAACATCATCAAGCACAACAAATGCCTTTTTATGGCAAAGTCTATCCCTCAATATGATTTTTCCTGATTCAATGCTATTTATCTTCATATTGTTTTACAAATTCCACAGAGAAGTTGGTTTTGTAAAAATACTGGGCCATTATCTTGCTCCCAAACTTCTCTAATACTTGAAAGGAAACTTCTACTCTCGAATATTGCTCTACCAATTTTATTATAAATAGCTTTGGCAATAGTTGTTTTGCCAATACCCCCCATTCCCCATATCCCTACCAAGATAACATATTTTGATTGATAGCTTCCTGAAATTTGTATCACATCTTGCACTCGAGAGTACACACCAACTGGGTGGTTTGCGACAAACAAGTCTTTCTTGTCAATTATGTTACATACATGCTCAACAATGTTTTTGACGTCTTCACTCTCATTCCTGCGAATCATAGAAAATAATAGGAAATGAGCATTGGTTATATAAGTATGATTACAAATAAAGAATGTTAAGATATTGAAATCAACATGTGTTTGAATAAGAGGAGAGGTATTATGAGCAAACTATGACAAGAGATGGGGCATTGGTTATATATTGATATCATTTGTGCATTTAGAATTGTTATAGCTTGAAAAGTGAATATAATGAAAACACTCACAATTTAACTACAAAACAAACAGTCCATCCAGCGCATTAATTTATATGAATCACCATCTCACTTATTGTAATGAAAAAAAGCACCATTTGCAGCAAGAAGTCTGAGTGTGCATGTGCACTTGTGTGAATATAGGTCATGTTTGGTAGATAGGAAGGGGGTTTAAAAGAAGAGGAAAATGCGAGAAAAAATCTATTTTAGTGTGTTTGATATACAATTATAATTTTTTCATTGAAAACCTCAATTCCATAAAATATAGGAAAAAACCTTCAGCTGAGATAGCTAAGTAAACACGACTTCCTTTGAAAACCCTAATATAAAGGATGAAAATAACACTTTTTTTGTATATATATTTTAGGTAAATCAAGCATATATTGTTGGTAACACCAAGTTCTTCAACCAAAATCATTTTTTAATAAAGGATATTGAGTCATTTATTTTTAATTTCAATTTTTAATTTTCAAACATTTTTCTTTTTTCTTTTTCATCCATACCAAATATGAATTGGGTTTGGATTGGAAAGTTACCTTCCATAGAAGGCCTTTCCCTTACCTCTCCCATTTCCTTAAAAACCTTTCAATTGTACCAAATGGCGCCACAGTGTCTCAAATTAAAAAAAAAAATGACAAAATAAAAAAATTACCAATGAAGATAACACACACACACCTATCATTTGCTTGGTTGATTTTTATATGCCATGCATGATTATGGAAGGAGTATGCAAGCCCTAAATATTTTAGAAGTTTCAATGATAACGATACAAAAATATTATTATGTTTTTTATTTTATGTTCACCATGATTCGTGCATGATCATTCCATTATTTTCCATATTCTTGAACCATGTTCACTATAGTTTGTGCATGAAAAAACCGATGAAGAAAATGCAGAATCGTTATAAATTTTTCAATTTATTTATAATAATGCCACTGGTCAATTTTATATGTTTAATATTTTAGCCAATGTTAATTTTATTTTTGTACTAGTAATAAGGTTATATGAGCATATAAAATCTAAATTGAATATATGAATAAGAAAATTTCATATATTTGATAACATTATTTATACTGCACTTAATTTTTATTAAATCATGCATATTGAAAAAGGAAATTGAGCAAATTATTTGACTTGTAAGTTAAACATCCTCCATATTGGACGGTCCAAGAGAAAAAGGTGAGCATTTAAGCGAATAGAAAAAATATCAATATGATGTTTTATTAAGGAAATTATGCAAAACAGATGCTATCTAAGAATTGAGAATTTTAAAGATTTGAAACTTTTGAAGTTTGGTTATATCAATTATCTTAATATTTTTTACGTGAAATTCAATCATTTAATTTTTTATTTATTAGCTTAAGACTTTTGGTTCTTAAAATATATGTTTAAGCCCAATTAGTGAGATATACATACATTTTACTTAAAATAGGAAGTGTAAAACTTTAAAGATGCAACTGAAACTATGTTTGATAGGGAAGAAGCAAAAGCAAGTGATAACCAATTAACACACACATATATTAGGTGGTTCAAAATCGAAAGCAGATAAAAAGTCAAAATTACCTGGAACCAAGCACAACAAACCCCGCAATGCCCCCAGCTTCACGAAGGGCTGTCCTCCACTTGAAAACTTGATCTTTTGGTGGTGAAATTCTACGTAAAAGATCATTAAAAGCTTCTCCAAAACTAGAAGTTTGATGGCGAATTTCTGATGGATCCACATTGTAGAACACGGGAAGAACGGTCTTACCAAATGATTTGTGAACCTCCATGATTTTTGAGAGTTCCTCCAGACACCATCTAGAACCAGCATATTCTCTAGAGAAGATGATGATTAAAATTTTGGAACTTTCAATTCGTCTCAATAGTTCATTTGAGATATGGTTTCCTCTTGGAAGCTCAGCATCATCTTTGAAAACGACAATGCCAGCATTACTTAGAGATGAATAGAGATGTGAAGTAAAAGTTGCACGAGTGTCTTCACCTCTAAAACTCAAGAACACATCATATATATGATCTGAATGTTACATTAAAAAAATACAGATTAGGGAAAAAAGTCATATAATACAAAAATAAAAATAAAATATTTGAGTAATAATAATTAAAAAGATATAAAAATGTCTATAATTTTAGATTATAAATGCTCAACATGATCATAATTAAATAACACTTGATCTTAGCCAAAAAGCCAAGATACCGTGGCCAATTACCTTGTAATATGTTGAGTTATGGCCTTATTAGGTCCCTTCATGCAATCGAATTTTTTTTTAAAATAAAGTTTTAACAATACACGTATGAATGCAAGTTGTAAGTCCTCATTCAAATCTCTTTATTTTCATTTTCTCACCTAATATTCTTTTTGGGGCCAACCTTCTTACTCTCATCTAACTAGAGTTTCTTACCCCATGCAATATGCAGGAAGCTTTTTTTTTTTCCCAATTTGAGCAACGAAAGTAATAATTTTTTTCACAAAATATAATCTAATATAATGCGTGTGCACCAGGCATGAAATATTTATCAAGAAAATTAGTTTAAAAACAAGTTTTTTAATGATTTCCTCAGAATACAAGTAGCACCAGCAGATGCAAACAATCTCTCACAACTACATGTCAATAATGAGAAAGGAAACTACAAAAGCATTATCTAGATTCAAAACTAATACTTGGTGGCTCAACCATTGGTGCCAAAGAAAAAAGTGTCACCCATTTTTTTTTGGGTAAAAAACAGGGAAAGTGTCATCGTTTTTCATGGTTGAAAGCATAAAGTTAGAATACAATCAACAGGCATGGAGGGAAAGATTAATCAATTAATAATCAATGTCTAAATGAACTTTCACGTTACAGAAATTACAAATCGTATAAACATCAGGTGGATCATGAATTACAATGTGGATTTTACAATGTTTAACTTCAGAAAGGCTTACTCTGCTTATTGTCCCTCTTAAGCTGAACCTTTAATTTCTTGCCACTAAATTGACATCCATTCATCATACTGATGGCAGCTTGAGCAGCTTCTGGAGAGTTTTAACTAACAAACCCTGCAAATTGTAGCACTTAAGACACCAAAATCTCCAAGCAAACCCAACAATTTCATCAACATAGAGTGCATTGGGCTTACCAAAACATTTGCTTACACCAGTTGCTTTATCAACAAAAACTTTAGCACTCAAAACCGTACCAAAATGTTGAAGCATGTTTGCAAGCTCTTGGTCTCCAAATTCAGCAGGTATGTGATAAATAAAGAGATTGGCACCGGGTGGTCCTGAGTTGGAGAAAGACAATGAAACAATGGACAGAGTTATCACCAAGTAAACATTCAAGATTTTTAGAAAAAGATTAATGGAAGAACGTAGATAGTAGATACATAAATACAGAGACAACAGACCTTCAACTGGACTTCTGAAATTTTCGTTGGCACCTGAAGGTGTAGCAGAGTTGCTACTCCCACCCACAGGTGAAACTGAACCAGGAGGGCAACTCACAGGCCTTGGACTAATCATTCCTCCAGGATATGCCATTGGATGCTGTATACCTGGAACCGCAGGATAAGAGCCATAGTAACTTCCCAGAGGCACAGGATAATTTCTAGGGTTCATATTGGGACCAAGTTCAGGTCCCAATGCATTTCCTTGATTCATTTGAGGCATCATATTATGGAAACCAGGTTGATTCTGCAATGGTGGCAAGTGGTATGGCATAAGCTCATAACCCGCAGGAGCCTATCAAGAGAACATTATCATTGATCAAACATGACACGATATGATAATACTGAAGCAAAGCTGCTTAATGTACAAGTATAAACATTGCATTCAGTAGATGTATATAATTACCTGATAACCATATCCATTATACTGTGGAACATAACTCATTGGCAAGGCCCCAAACAATGATTGATGCCGGGAATCAGTATATGGCACATTAGAAGCTTGGGACTGTGCTTTCTATACCATCTGAGCTTGTCTTTCCTTTTCCCTATCCGCCCATTTGACCACCAAAGGAACACTTGAACCCTATAGAAAGATAATAAGGTAGCAATTTAATGGATCAACCTAAATGTCAATTCAGTAACATTATTGGCAATTATAAAATGTATCAGCTCATATCAACCAAGAACGATCAAATACGTGAGCAAATTGTATAAAGAAAAGGGTATAAGCATGAAGTCTGGTGTTTGATCAATCACTTTATTAACTATTGACAGTTAGGAGGAAATGAAATTCAAAGTAAATCCATAATCCAATTGATTGTGAATGACAGAGATATATGTACAACTCCACTGGGTTCATTTTTGCACATTCATGATCATTTAAACACATTTGGTAAAATGTTGGGAAAAAGAACATTTGGTAAAAAAATGATCATTTAAACACATTGTCTTAATTGTTGAATGCCAGTGCAAGTGTGTTCTTGGGAAGTAATCCCAAGATCAAGTTTTGTTCAGCTTGGGTTCACTTGATGCAAACAGTACATATAATAAGCCACACAGACCAGAGTTTAAATTTCTTGTCAAGGCTTGGATCCGATTTAAGTCTAATATGTAAATGATAAGTCGAGCTTGAGCATGAGAAATCAACTTACACATATCAATTAAGGACACACATGATTTAATGTGTTTCTAATATTATATTTGCGCTTCTAAAATTACATTCAACACACATGATTTAATGTTGATGTCCCTCACCAACAGGATTTTGTGGCTGAACACCACTAGAAGATCCAAAATGCTGCAAGCACAATTTACAACTAAATTCGTATTTGTGTTTAAAAGCATGCTCTCTCCATTCTATCACACACACACACACACAACCAAAACATGTCATGAATCAACACCAAAGCATAATGTGCATGGATAACTAAGCTTGCCATGTGTGTTTGATTTTCCAAATCGGCAAATGAAAACTCAGAAATTTTGTAGATGTACCTCTGCAGTATTCAGCATAGATTTTCAGATTCCTCTTGGACTTCACCAGCAATTCATGGCATTCAATGCGTGATTTTTGCTCGGCACTGAGTGCAGAGAACTGAGGGGAGACATTAGTGTGAACATCAGAGCCATGGTGCGATTAAGAGGTCACCGATTTGCAAATTGGGGCGACAGTGGGTAGAAAAGGCCCAAATCATCACAAAAGATGAAAACAAAGTACAAGAAGCAGAAGGAACTTACCAGATTAAAACATCACAAACCCCATGATTTGGGTGTGTGTAGACAATCGCACAAATTTTTTTTAGCATTTCATTCTCCGTTCAGTCAACACCAGACAAATTTAGCCTATTTTGAAATGTCCTGATTATTTCATGTCCAAGCTTTGGAATCACCATTAAGAAAAAAGAAAGCTTAGAGAGATTTAGCAGATGCACTTCCACAGTGATATATTGTCTGAGAGAGACTAAGTAAAATATGTACTCCTGGTTTAAAATTCTCATTGTCTATTGTCTGACCAACAGAACAAAAACAACAACATTAGTCTCATCCCACTAAGTGAGAACGGCTATATGCATCAAACGGCGCTATTGGGCTCTATTAAAAATCATCTTTTCAGATAAATCATTTATAAAAAAAAATCAAAAAGCAGGAAAGAAAAAATAATAAAGCAAAACTGGAAAACATATAAATTAGAATATGAAAAATGGAAACGTCCAATTTTAAAACCCATGGTTCCAAGATGTTTTCTGTAGTTAATTGCATATTCCCCAGTTTATAGTCTATTCTTTGAAAGTTGTCATAACTAAGGCTGGGGAGACATAAGTTGTTCAATCATTATTTTAATGCCTCAAGAAAGCTTTTTCACCTCAGACTACTACAAGTACCAAGAAAGTTAAGGTCACTATGTGGAAAAGCATAGGAGATGCAGAAAATGAGTACGAACCAATTATAATAACAATGCTATCTACTGTAGTTGCCATGCTCCCAGTAGATATAATCAAGTCATCAAGAAAGGAATATATATAAGCAATCACTTTCATCGCATCCAATTACAAACAATTGTTGACTATCATTTGTTTCACACTGGTTTAAGTAAATTAGTGAGGTTCAAGTCAAACTGAATGAGAATCTACCAGAGTATTGTTAGCTAATCATTATGATTGAAATATACATATAACCATAGAGCTAACTATCATTGAGTATTGTTACCTAATAAAAAACTCCCTCCTAAAAAAACAACACTCAATGCAAAAATAAAACTAGTAAGTTGATCCTATTCTCTTTACAACTTAAATAACATAAACAGATACAATCAAAGGAATCAAAGATTTCCTTAAAAAAAACTCAAGTGCCTCCTCTCAAAACAGCTACAATCAACGTAGGATACTGTTAACAGGGAAAAAATAAATCAATGTTAGATGCTATTAAATAGCCATATGTTGATGGAACATACCTCACAAGCCACCACTAAAAAAGCGCCACACGCCTTAATAATATAAGTAGAAGCTCAACTGCAGATGGTTCATATAATAATGTTCAGAAGAAAAACCAACAAATAAAATCAAATAAAGATTAATCCAAACTCCAAACACAAAATAGCACTTTCTAATAAGTCAAAAACAAGCCACCGAGCACCGACCTCACCATCATTCTCATCCCCTTTGACACATACAACAGGGAAGGTAAAGCGATGTAGAGTTGGCCAGCAATATTAACTAATCTCAGCAACTCAGCAAGCAAGAACAGTTAGGTGAACTTTTTACTTAATAATATAGAGAAAGAAATTCAAATCAGCCTTATCTTTCAAACCAAACTTCCTTCTTTCCGTTGCGTGATATGACCCCAAGGGCAACAGGTAGATTGAAGCAATCGAACCCTAGATCAAGCGAACTTCAATTGAAAATTCTATTACCGTGAAAAAGCTACTTTTTGCCCCTTGGCTATTGGCTTACCTGACTTCACATTCTGCAACTGAACCTTTCAGTCGAGCCGCTATCGCTCCGCGAATCAATCAATATCTAGTTTTGGCAAAGGAATGGCTAACTCAGAAGAAGACTTCGATTCTGGCACAGGAGTCGACAGTGAGAATCCGGTATAAAGTCAATTTTCACTCTTGTTCGCACATTTCGAGGATTTTTCTTCTTACAAAATGCTCCTAAAAGTTAATATACAGTGTATTTTTAACAATCATATTTAAAATAAGATAATAACTAGTAATTAAAAAAAAATTTTATATTTTTTTAAATTACTCTCATTAAATGTATTGAAAATAAAATATTTTAATAATAAATAAATATTTAAACCTACTAGTTAGGGATAATATTAGAAAGAAAAAAAAATATATTATGTAATCCGTAAAATGCACTATATTATGAAATATAAATTTCTAAAAAAAAATGCACTATATAACAGGATAAAATGAGTATATAGCGATAATGAAGTCTTTGGTGTATTTAATTTTTTTAAAAAATATCACTAATTAATGTTAATACAATTCATATCCTCTTTGGTTCATAAAAGTAATTTTGAAGGAAATAGAAGTAAAAATAGAAATAGGGTTTAAAAATGAGTTTGATATAATAATGGAAATATGATATATTTTTTAATTGATATCTGTATTTTATTATAAAAATACCAAAATACCCTTCAAAGAAAAAAAAGACACTGACCACTAACCATCATCTGCAAAGAGAAACCATAGCCACCACTCCCCATAACCATTGTCGGGAAACAAACTTAGAAACAACCATATAACCAAGAGTATTAACCACTTTTCTTTGAAACCAAGAGAAAGAAAAAAGAAATCAAAGTCAAAATTTGTCGATCTTGCTACAAATCTCATTATTGAAGCCATAGATCTGCAATAGATTGTCAATTTCCATAGCAGGAGACTGACATTCCTATTTGTAGGTAGTTGCCGATGGAGGAAAGCATGATTCTTCTCCCATATCATCAGAGGGTAAAGGCATCATGAACCATCATCAATCTAGAACCATCAAACTCCTTCATGATCAATAGCGGGAGGAATCATTGTTGTTGAACACTATAGAGGCTGAGATCATCAAACCTAGACCTAGATGAGACTGTATCAATAAAACCATAACCTAGAAGAAACATAGCCAAAGATGAAGCTGACATTGGAGACCTTCCACCTATAGTCATACGAAGAGCATGAATTGAGCGAAGAAGAAGCACCATCAGACAACTACGTCATCGTTTCCGGCGTCTAATGACGATAGGTGAACTAACAAAGACAAAGGATGAGGAGGGCAACCATAATGTAGATGAAGGGTGAGAAGGGCAAAAGTGTTGTAACACCTTACTCCAATTCACTTTCTACCTTGACCAAATTCTTCAAAAACCAACCAAACACAATCCAAACATCTCAAATTTATCTTCCAAAACATCAGGACAACGGAAAATGCCACAAAACACCTCGGAAACACCAGAACAGCCAAAACAGTGTGCAGGGCCGTGGCCGTTACAGTACCGTTACGGCTCTAGTGCTTTCGGATTCACTGGCATTGCAGCCTTGCTTCCTGGTGCTGCGGTGCCCCGTGTTGATGCCATATCAGCAAAGTTCAACTTCTGGGATGAATTCCTGACGCGTATAACTTTATGCTCAGACCTCTGATTGATCTGATTCCAACTCCTACAAGTCAATCTTGTCATAATCTAGCCATACACACCAATTTCACTTCAATCCATCGTATGTAGATTTTAGATATCTGACACAGTTTTGGTCATTTTTTGACCAAAACTCACAACTTACAGCTCTCATTTGCCACCAAAGGTAATTTAACCATTTAGAACCTTCCACATAAGTCCCATTTAACTAAACCAACTTGTCCAAAGAGATACCACCTCAAAGAAATCACTGCTCTAAGATTTGAGCCCCTTGAATCTCAAATTGACAAAGTGGGCTATAGGCCCAAAACTCACATACTTGACCCAAAACTCCCTTTGGGCTCACATACACTACTATACTGACTTATCAACCCTCCGTAACCTGCATTCATCATAAAACATAATACTCATCACATCCAACACCATTCCACATCAATATCATTACAATCATCCCAACTCTTGTGTCAATTACAAATAATATCCTACTTAGCACAACATGGGAAAGGGGGTGTGAGATAAAGTCTCAGTAATTGAAGACAACCATACATATATATATATCTCATACAATCTCATGAATGCAATATAAAATGGAATGGAATGCATATCTCCCTCGTACACAGCTAGAATCATGAGCTGTCGTCATAATAGGACATTTAGTATATGTGATTCCCTTCCAACAGTCGGTGAAGACTAATTCTAGGACATCACCAAGCTCACTTCTTATTAGTGCACCCGGCCAAAGATAATACTAATGTTCGGATCGTGGCTCTCCTTCCCATTTTTCACCATGAATTGGTAGCGATTTAGGAAAGATACAGTCCACAGCGCGTCTTTCTTTCTTGGCCATAGGAGGTGATTTAGCCGCAGAGATTCCATCCTTATTCTCCTTTATCATATATCATATCATATCATATCATCATCACCACCCAATCACCATATACCTCACAATGTCATGTGGTGATACTTATATCATATCATCATGTAATCATCATCATCATCATCATGTTTCTCAATGTCATCCATGCATCGTGTCATGTCGTATCATCATCTCTAATCATCATCACAATCATCATCCTCTATATGTCTAGCCGTGTGCATACCACGATATATAGACAAATCATACACATACACATATCAATATTGTGGTATGAACGGAAACATGCATATATACACACACACATATATATATATCATAACATACAATACAAATAATACAAACACCCGGTTACCTCAGGTTGTTAATTTCCATACACATACGTGATTCCACGAGCTTCTTTGGATGTCTGACACACTTGTATCCTTTTTGGTCAACCAAACAATCTCTACAACATCATAATACCTCAATTAACATATATATCACTTAACCAAAAATCACAATTCAACTATATAGGCCTAACTTGAGGTTCCAACCCTACTTTCATCCATCATTAGGCTCCTAAAAACCATCCAAACTCTAACTAACCACACACACTTTGGATTCCTTGCTTCCACACACAACACCAACCTAGGGTTAAACTTAAATCATGCATACTCCTTCTAAAACTCATATCCAAAGATCATAAACACCAAATCATACCTCTTTGACCCCTTTCTATCCATTTTAATCTGTGGGATTCATTCAAAACCGAAAATACCAATAAATACTCGAAAAATCCCAACTCAAAACCGAAGAAAATGGAGAGGAAGGAATAGAGATCACTTACCAACAATTTAGCAAGCTTCAAGGGGCCAGAAATCACCTCCAAGGGCCGAGAATTTGAAACCTTAGCGCAGCTTCTTCTTTCTCCCTCTATTTCTCTCTCGCTCTCCAGTTTTCGATCTGACTGAAATGTTTCTGATTTAAACAATTCTGAGGCGTGGCGTCATGGCGACAGGTTAATTCGTCGCAACACAAGTACCCTTGGCTAGAAAATATTTCAAAATTCAGAGCTCGCTCGCCTCGGCAACCCTGCTCCCCATCGCGATGTGGAGCTCATTTTCTCTACTTTAATTCTTTCCTCCATCCTGGCCCTCCGGTTCTGCACACAATATTAATTACACTTGGTTAGTCAGAGACTAAGTTGGGGATAATGTAATGAGAGTTGTTACAAGTGTCCTTTGGCTATGAGTTCCATCAGTTTAGGTGTGGAAGCCACTTCCATTGACTTTGATGGAAGTGTGCTTCCCACACACCAAACAAGTCAAAAGGTAAATTCCAGTTCCACTTCCATTTCCATGGTCTTAATTCTTTTGTACCAAACAAGGCATCATATTTATCAACTTTATAATGTAAAAGTTATTAACATTATATTAGGAGTATTTTATAAAACTATTCTACATTTCTAACAAATTTTAAAATTTTAATTATTTTTATTGGTTTGTGTGATTTTATTCTTTATCTCTTATATAATATTAAGTAGTATCATAATAAATTATTTATTTCCTTTTGTGTTTAATTCTAATTTTGAATTTTCATTAGAGTAATAAATCAATAAAAATAATTTAAATTTTGGTACATTTTATTCTTTTGAATGTCACGTACATCAACAATAATGAATAATACGTGAATTTTCAAATTTTCTTTTGATTCCTTTATTTTTCTTTGCATATCCATTTTTTTTTTGCTAGAATATCCATTTTAATATGGTAAAATTATAGATAAATATCACAAGAGACAAAAATTTACAAAAACATACCTTAAATACTCTTATGTACCTTAAATATTGTTTCCTCTTCCCTCCCATTTCTTCTTCTCTCTCCTCCTTCCCTTTCTCCTCCGCTCTTTCCCCCATCTCCTCTCCTCCAACCTATGACCATCTCCCTCATCCTCCACCCTCCTCCACAAACTGTTTCCCTTATCTCCCCCATCCCCCATTATCTCCTTCCTCTTCTCTTTCCCTCCTCCACGATCTCCGTCCTCCATGATCCTTTGCCCTCCTCTGCCTAATCACTACCATCAAAGTCATCACTACTAATGACAACATCAACAATGACACCGGTGACTTTGGATCTGAGAAGCCTCCATCATTACTCTCATCGGTACAGATCTCACAAGCCACCTCATCCTCACCAAATTTGGCAAATAGTCTTCATCATCGTTGGGTTCTAGATCCTCGATGTTGCTAGACCTACCTTCACCATCACCTAACCCGGAGATCTTGCTAGTGCCCTCCTTCTTTCCCTTCTGCCATCTCCTTCCCGCTTCTTTTTTTCCTTTTTTGGTGGCTGTTATTATTTTTTTTTTGTAAATATAGGTAGAATAGTTGCAAATTTATGTGTATCAGTTGCAAATGTGTGTAGCTTTATTTTTGTAAGCTATTTGCAACTTATCTTTGTCTATTTGCAACTTAGTATCATATATTTATAACTAATATTTGTGGATTTGCAACCTTATTCAAAGTGTGTGTTGGTTGACCATTGAAGAAGTTGGCTTCTGATGGTGGACCAGTGTAGCATCTTCGACAACAGTAGCTATCACCAGTTGTTGCCCTCCGACAGTCAACCAAACACTTTGCAACGCAGTTGTAAATTCACGAATATCAATTGCAAATATATGATACTCAGTTGCGAATTCACGAAGATCAAAGGAAAAACAGGAAGGGACAAAATGGTCTTTTTGCATGGTAACAATATTTACAATTTGGTTCTGAAGTACCTCATTATAATTTCGCAAGTCTAAGGTATGTTTTTATGATTTCTTCCCTCATATGGTATTTATCTATAACTTTTCCTTTTAATATTGAAATCAATATAAATAATTATTCTACTCCCAAACACCCCACTCATGCAAAAAGGGTTGGGGTCCACACTTCATAGAATATCCTCTGGTACTACACTACTAATTTAAAAATCCATATAAAAGTTGGGAATACATGCCAACTCAGCCTAGACGAGCTGACTCATGATTGGTTGTATGGAAAATTGGTTGGGTTAAGTTAACCCATTTTCCTAATGGGTTGGGAAAACCCATCTACTCAACTAAAATACTTCGCTATCTTAAAGGTACAATGGATATGTGTTTGTTTTATTCGAATGAACCCAAATCAAACTTGATTGGTTATGTATATGCAGGATATTTGTTTGACTCTCATAATGGTCGATTACAAACTAACTATGTATTTACATTCGGTGGCACCGTCATTTCATGGTGATCTATGAAACAGACAACATCAGCCATATCATCTAATCATGCCAAAATTTTGGCATTGCATAAGACATGTCAAGAATATGTCTAGTTGAGAGCTTTGATTCAACACATAGAAGAGACTTGTGGTTTATCTTTAGGAAAAATAATCTCAACAATCTTATATAAAGGTGATACTAGGGGTGAACATGGGCCGGGTTGGGCCGGGTTTGACCCCTGCCCGATGCCCGGCCCGATGTTCTTCGGGCCAATATCAGGCCAGTTCCGGGCTGGCCCGATATTATTATATATTTTTTTAAAAAAATTAAAAAATAAAAAATAATTATTTAATAATAAAAAATATACTTATTTATACTTAAAAATAGATTTTCTTAAAACATAATCTTAGAAAAAAATAATTTTTTTCAAAATTTATGAATATTTAACCATTATACATTATTTTTACATAAATATTAAGGTAAAAAACTAATTCAAAATTTAAAATATATTTGAAACATTAAAATCTTAAAATGTTTTTATAATATTTACATAGTAAATGTATTATATTAGATACATGAAGAATAAAAATCCTACAAAATCAATTAAGATATATAAAATAATTGAAAGAAATTAAAAAAATTATATATATATATATATATATATAGTTCGGGCCGGGCCGGGGTTAGGGTGTCTGACCCTAACCCCAGCCCGGCCCGAAAGTTGGCCCGACCCGATTGGCCCGAAAGTGGTCGGGCTGGACCGGGCCAATCGGGCTTGGGCCAACTTATTCACCCCTATATGATACTGCATGTATTGTCAAAGCAAAAGAGAGATACATTAAATGAGACAGAATAAAGCATATTTCACTAAAATTCTTCTTCACTCATGATCTTCAAAAGAATGGTGACATAGATATTCAACAAATCCGTTCATGTGACAACCTAATAGACTTATTTATCAAGACGCTTTCTACTGTATTATTTGAGAAGCTAGTGTATAATATTGGCCGTTGTCGACTCAAGAATCTTAATTGATATACAAACTATACTTTTTTTTCTTAACTATGATTTTTTCCATTAGGTTTTCCTGATAAGGTTTTTAATAAGGTAGTATTTGATGGTGTATCCAAAGAATGATGTACTCTTTTTTTTTTTTGCTAGATTTTTGTCCCACAAGATTTTTCTTAGTAAGTTTTTTAGTGAGTCACATTTTTTGATAATGGACATTCAAGGAGGAATGTTATAAAGATTTTGGATGTCCATATAGAAAATTTCCTACTTAGAGCTGAGTCATCGCTTTCTATTTATATTGTTCAATTAATTATTATCCTCTCTAGGGTTAAGACCCACTCTAGTATTAGGACCCATTATCTCTTATATAAATATTCTCTTAGTGATTGAATAATAAACACTTACTTTTGATTTCTCATATTTCCGTTTATCTTAACTTCTCTCTATATTCTTTACTTCATTCTTTCTATTCTTTATTTTATTTCATAACAACCAACAATCTTATTTAAGTCTATATTCATAACAACCAACAATCTTATTTAAGTCTAATATAGACTGAGAATTTATGTACAAGGACAGTTTTGTTTCAAAAATTAAAGAAAAAGAAGTAAATAGAAGATGCCAAACTTGACAACTTCCAAACTCTATTTAACTTCAAAACATTCTTTCTAAAAGTTTTGCAAATTTCGCTGAAATTACGTACATGGGCATCAGTACAATTTTTTTTATCTCAAGCGACCAGTCATTGTTGCAACTTGTAAGACAATGTATATGTATTATATATGTAATGTATTATATGTATATACATGGACTATATGTGAAAATTGGACCAAAAGCAGCATAAATTTATCATGGGAAGAAACGCGCAGGCTTCACTTGTGTCAGCAATTGGCCTACATTTACCTGTTTCAATTCAATTATTGAGGAAATAAATAAATAAATAAAAGATTTAGAATAAAGTATACTGCAAGTGGATGGCTTAAAATTCGCAAAGCTTCTTTTATTCAATAAACGAGATGTGTTGGAGAAAATGAATAAATAAACGACATGTAGACAATGTGTAAAAGTACGTAACAGAAAAATCACAATCAGAAAAAAGAAATCAGAAAAGAAAAGGCTGTAGCTTTCTATTAATTTTGTACCCTAAAATATTTTTGTCAGGGCCTTGTTTCGTTGTAAGTTGTAATGTTGATAATTTTTAAATAGTGTAACTTGCTATGGATATGATATTTTACATTCATGTATGTAAAAGTAGGATAATTGCAATGGGAGATGAACCGGACCACTTTGAATTCATAACTTTTTTATTTTTAAGTAATATAAGAATTTTAATTGAAATAAAGGTAAAGATTATTTGATAAAAATATTAAAGGAATTTTATATATATCAAACTTAAATATAAGAGAGAGCATAGAGTTTTTCCCCACTGTTATAAACATTGGTTGAAATGTGATAGCCAATGAACAAAAATAAAATAGACAAATTCCATGTTTATTAAATAATCAATTTGAAATAAAAATATATGGGTTGTGGATACTGAATTTTGTTTGGCCCGGAAATCAATAATATTTTAAAAGATTATCTCCTAAGAGATGAGAGAGGTTAAATGTAAATTTTTTAGAGTAAAATTTAAAAATTATCCCCTAATTAAAATATATAAAATAAAGAAGACAAAAATACCTTTTCAGCCATTTAACTTTGCCATATGTTCCAATTTAGTCATTCAACTTTCTTGAGTTCTTTTTCAATCCTTTATTTTTCAAAATATAAATAAAATTTTCTCATTAACTTATATAACTGAAAATAATCATGTGATTTTTAAAATCAACTCATCATGATTATTATCTACTCATTAATCTTACTCATAAAATATATTTATAAATTATGACTTAGAAGAAATTAAACTAACCCTATAATAAAACTTGAATTCATTAATCACCAATAAAAAGATTACCACATATATCTCTTTTCCTACTTGATGCCCTTTTCCTTGTTTAAGAAACTACCACAGCCTACTAGTAGCGAAAATAGGTTGAAGGTGCGAGGGGCCTGGCCCCCTCACTTCCTGCACCTTCTCTTAAATATATATATATATATATATATACATACACTCTCCATACACAATAATATATATAATATATATACATTTGGCTCTTCTCCCCTACATACACTCATGTTATATTTATATATAATATATGCTGCACACAAAATAAATAAATATAATACATATACATTACAAATATTATTGATATATTTACAAAAAATAAAAATATATTATTAGTTTATTAAAATATTTTTACTATTGACTAATATTAACTTTTTATATAAAAAAATTGATACTTAATATTTATATTATACATGGTAATCCATTTTTATGAAATTGTTCGGATTTAGTTATCATAAAAATACATTTGCATAATTATAGATTTTATTTTTGTTATTTAATTTACATATAATATTAATTAAGAGTTGTTTAAGTGAGTTAAACATATAATTTTTAAAATATTTATATATATTGATTTATTTTTATAAAATTTGAGAATATATCCTAATTTTTTTGTTCAAATCATCAATCTACAATGTTAAATGTATATATATTGAAAATACAAGTTTTGAACATTGTTTATAATTTTTCTTATAATTTCGCTTTGTGTGTGTATATATATATTTAATTTTTTTAAAGTATTATATAATTATACATAATTTATCATTTCATATTTTTTATAAGTTACAACATTATTTTGAATAATTGATTAAGATAAATATTTAAAAATTATATTAATAATACAAAATAAGCATTATTTTTTAAAAATTTGGCCCCCATAACGTTTAGGTTGTGTCGACCCCTGCCGCCTACATCTTTTTTCCAACTCGATTCCTTTTTCTTTTCTAAGGTTTAAGAAACTATCGTTCATGTTGAAGAAAGTGGACTAACTATTATTGTTTGGGGCGGCTTTGCTTGATAGTAGCAAAGTGGGATGCAACTCAGTTTTTAACTTGCGTTTCTAATTCCATAAAAAAGGTATTTCTTCTATTACTTAATTAATTAATACCTTTGTAGCAAATTTGAAGTCAAGAGGCTGGAGAAGAAGAGTTTAATAAGAGATTAATAAGTTGGCTGAAGAAAAATAATGAATTGGAAGAAAAAAAATGATGTGTCAACATGCTCTATTAAATAATTGTTGGTGTCAAAGTTTAGAAAAATTTTGGTCATATTTTAAAAGTTGAAGGATTAAAAAGGAAACTTATAAAGTTAAAGAATTAAATAGGAACTTGATACAAAATTAAAAGACTAAAAGGATATTTTTACCAATAAAAAATAAAAATAAAAAAAAAATCTAGATATTATCTTTTAAAATCTTATTAGCTTTCTTATCTACAATATTTATGAAGGGAAAAAGGTAAAGTAAAAAGGTAAAGAATTAGTTTTTTAAGAGAGTGGGAAAATAGTAAAAATTAATAATAATAACAAAAAATAAATATCTCTTAAGACCTTATAAAAAATGGGATTTAATAAAAATTAGGAGATTGATATATTATCATAAAAGATTCTTTATCTCTAAGAATTTAAAATATTTTAAATTAAAACATGAATTGCTAGCATCTCTATAAATAAAAGGCTTGACCGCTATGATCGATAAAAAATAGTGAGTTTTACGTATCAAAAGAAACGTTGAGATCAAGCGTGTCTAAGGCACTAAGAGGTTAGAGAGGGAGGCAATGAAAGAGTTGAAGGCAAGAGAGATTGAGAAAAGTATAAGAATAAGGGTTTTTTTGGTAACGTTTTCTATTTTATTGTTTTCAAAACAGTTTTGTAAAACTATTTTTAAAAACAAGTTTTGGAAACAGGAAAAGAAAAAAATCTATTTGAATAATTGTTATCAAAATCATAACTAGTAAGTATTAAATAAGTTATTCAAAATTTATACCTTTACTATTAATGAGGTGGATATTTTTCACATTTTCTTGTATTTTCCAGAATAAAAACTATAAAATACCTTAAAGATATTCTGAGTTTTTTGTTATTTTATTTTTTTATTTTTCAGAATATTTTATAAAAAACTGATTTATCAAACAATTTTTTTTATTTTTCTATTTTTAAAATTCACAATTTATCTAGCTTGGTTCAAGAAAGGTAAGTCTACGTTCCTCTAATCAAATCATTATGCCAAAAATGGGAATAGTTGATGTTTTTCTTTACCTTTATTGGCGTTTCGAAAACGCCATCTATACCTTTATTGAAGTTCATCCTCAATCATATTGGTTATCTTTTCAAGATGATCGGCCTCAAATGTACTTGTGTCAAAATCATTTGATCTAGAGCTCCCACTATACCTATTATTGCTATACTCATCATTCATCTCATTATGCCTTGTCCATTGTGTGTAACTTCGATTAATTCCATTACAAACTAAATGTGATTCCAAGTCAGTTGTACTAACTAGCCTCCCATAGCAACACTTCAAGTAAGGGTATATAATTTTTTCAGGATTATCAGCATACTCAACTGCAAATCTAACAAACTCTTTCACTCCATCCCAATATTTCTGAGTCAAACGATTCACAGATATCAATTTCCGATCCATACTTTTATTAGGTTGTGTAAACTTTTATAACTTGTGTATAAATTTCAGCAGAGCCTCCTTTAAAAGTTGAGCCTCCCAATAATTCTACAACAACAACTTACATGTCATGTTTTTTCATATGGATTAAATACCATGACCCCATGATTAATACATCAATATTCATGCTACAAAAAAAAAAAAACTACATTCATTAATTGTACCACCATTCTTTATTTTTCCTAACTTTACTTTGTGATTTATTAAAACATATGTTACTTTTCAAGTCCTTAACTGGCAAAAATATTCAACAACACAAACCAAAAAAGAGTTTCAATTATATGTTGTCAACCATCCAAATCAACTATCTATACCTTTTCATTTACTAAATTATAACTTTTAAAGACAAATTGGCAGCATAACAACTTAAGAACAAGAGTTTCTCAGGCTTTAAGCCACCTATTCACTCAAAACACAACACATTTCAACCAAATTTCATGATTTTCAGTTCAAATTTAGCTAACTAATATAACCATAGCATTAACCACTTAACAATTCAACTAACTTAGCTAACTTATACAAAAATTTTATATAAACATAATGAGGAAGCATACCTCAGACAAAGTAAATAATCTGAAGAGCTAGCACTGTAAATTATGTCAATATGAAATAAGCGCACCAATGACACCTTCATAGAAGTGAAGCAACAAGTTAAATGAAGGTCACCCACAAACTCAACAAGCTACCTGGCACAGTTATAAGACTACAGAGGTTACTAGACCAAAATATAGCTCCTACACAAGTTACTACAGAAAGTAGATGAGAGAGGTTTAACTTGAACAAGTGCACTAGTCATAACTTTATGAGTTTTGCAATAAAACAAAGAGAACCTATGCATAGTTAATTGAAGTATATTGAGAATGAAATTCATGCTAAAACCTTATATAGCTATTTATTAAAGCTAATAAAATATTAAAAACTTGATGAAATAAAGATCAATGGGCAGTATTAGAATGGTAGAAACATATAAAGACTCTAGTTGATCTTGATGCTCTAGGAATGGTAGGCACTTGATAGCCATTAAAATTGTAGTTCAAATTTTTCTTCAACACCATATCTCAGACAATCATTACTGAAAGGAAAACTCATTAGCAAAATGCAAACAACCTCCTTGAGTTTTACCAGCATCCAATTTAGAAAAACAGAAGACAAGGCAGTGAGTTTATCATGGAGAAGGTCACAATTAAAGTAAAAAATAAGCTACATAATAAAATTGTAGATATTAGTAAAGTTATACTTATAAATAAAGCTATATGACTCAAGAATCATTCCATAGAAAGATTAAAAAGTTAAACCTACAAGCCAAAAGAAACAGTTCCATCTGAAAGTTGGTATGCTTCCTTGAGATTATAATGACTAGAAACTCATATTTTGAACACATCACTACTACTATTACTATGCAATTGGAAAAACATGTCTATCATTTCAACTCCACAGTAATTATATAAAGATTTTTTAAAATACCCAAAAAGTAGAATTTAGGATAGAGTTGATTTCTTGCCCTGTTAAATTATAATAAAATAAAAGAAAACTTCAGAAAATCAAATTTTCATAAACTTGACACAGAGAGAAACCAAATATATGTAAATAATAGAACAAAACAAATTTTCAATGTTGATAACAAAACTTCAATAGAATCAAACATTTTAGAAACTAAGACAAATATAAAACATGATTTCAAAATTCCAAAAGAGAAGAAACCAAAACCAAGCAGTATTAAAAATCTATTACCAATGGATGAGGGAAAGGTTCAAACTATGAACTGAGAGGTACTATGTGGATACAAGAACTTGGGAAAATGTCACATCCAATGGCAAGGCCTATGACAAAACATAATATACTTAACATCAGCATCAAAACATAAAGTTCATGAAGAAATAATGAACTTTAGTTTTATATATTGTTGTGTTAGCTACTTTTGGTTTGACAAACTGATATATAGCTAGTTAGGCACTACATTCCAAAACAATGTTTATTTTATCTTACGGACCACATCTACCCTGCTAGCCACCTAATAATTTCTCTTAATTGGTCCATGTCACTTTTCAAGATTTCATCCTTACAATATCTAGTTGCTTCCCTTTATGGGAAATTTACTACTTAGGACCATACTATTATTCAATTGCTCATTTAAAATAAAAAAAAGGAAGTGATTACAATGATATACTTCCTCTATATGTTTCAATCTATAACTCACATTTTAGAAGATTTTGATTATTCATACTATATGTCACTCTCTAAAATAATATTAAAAAGGGAGCGAGTATATAAATGAAGTTTTTATATATTCCTGTGAATAATAACAAGGGATGTGATAAAATGCATAGGAGTTAAGACAATGTGTACGTTATTTTAAAATATTTAAAATAAACAACTATATTTATTTCATCATAATTTTTCATTGGTTTGTTGCCTCTTTAGGGCTGACAAATTGATTGGTTTGGGAATGCAACTACTTGTATAGTACAACTATAGGCTCCGCAATGCTCTCTCATGAAAAAGTCCTAATGGTCCTCACTTCAATACCCCTATGGGCTTTATTTTTATTTTTTTGATAGTACAACCAAAAACCTAAGCAAAACATTCACCACAAAAATCCAACCAAAAAAACAATTCCTCCCCATCACACACTTCATCACAAAAGTCCAAACTTTCATATTTGTTTAGTTTAGTTTAGTTTGAACCACAAAGTCACGTGCTCTCTCTTTCTTAGTTTCTTCTCTATCAGCTAGACCTCAAATCAAAGTACTCTTTTTTCTTTTTTTTTAATCAGAAGGAAATATTATGAGATTGCAAAAGCATGCAGTAAGTATATATATATATAGCATATCATTTATTAACTGATGAAGAAATCAAGCGAATGTCAAGAACTAAGACTGGTTTTTAATACTAAAATCACAGTAATGGAATATTAAACATCTAGGTTAAGCACAGGTATGGATAAATTAAACATTAAATATCAAATCTAAAAGTGAAAGATGTACATTATTAACTGAGAGTATCACTAATTAGGAGAGGTAGCATAAGGTAGTGACCTTCTTCCTCCACCTCTCCTAATTAGTGACACTCTCCTCAACGTGGATTTTTAGTTTTCAATACCCTATTTTGTACACGTTAAGTCCATTTTTATTATGCAACCATGATCATTTTCATCATATGACCAGCTAAAATGTTAACAAAGATACAACTAATGCATTTTGAAATTCACAATCAGTTTTAGTGGTATGACAACATAATCTTCAATTTGATTACCATGCTCAAATATAAGAAATTTTCATTTTAGCATGCTTAGTTGAAAATATACTTTTAGCAAAGGGAAGAAGGAAAACTTACTTCCATTCCAATCCATACCATATCCTCCCTTGCAGCAAGGCAACTGCCTAATATTATTAACTATCCATTTTTCCTCAAAGCTTGAGATCTCATTGGAATTGTTTAAAAAAAAAAAGTCAGCAATATAAAGGATACATATAACATGGAACATAATCCTACCCTCATTCAGATCGTGCAAAGTTACATACCCCAGAAATTCTCACACTGAAAACATAAAATCTGTTTCAATACATGATAGCATAGCTTTAAGATCAACATCTGCAAATAAAGGTCAACAAAGCAATATAAAAGAAAAAAAATCACACTATGATTTACATTTTAAATAAAGACAGAAGAGAAGAGACAGGGGAGGTAAAATTACCATTACAAGTCTAGAATCATCTTTGTTATCGAGCACATAAACTAACTCATTGACAATTTTGGCCAAGAACACATCTGCTATCAGATGATCTGTTTGAGAAAAAAAAGTTACAATTTTCAGATTTAGTTATGGAGATCACATATATTAATGTGAGTGTACTTTAACACTTGATGATTCAAAGAAAACAAAAAATAAGCCGATGATTCAAAATAAGAATAATGCTAGAAATAAACCTTTTCTAGAGTAAGAATTTCAAAGGAGAAGAACATAATATATAGAAAAATTTTATTGTGCCGAGAGAGAGCATGGAGGAAGAAAGCGTCAGTGAGACTGTGGGGTTACCTCAAAGCTAGTTGCCATTCGCCGTTGTGAGCGGGAGGGATTTTGAATTTGTCAGAGAGAATAGAACTGGGCCTCTTTCACTCTATTCGCCTTCACCGTTGATTGGGAGAGGTTTTGAGTTCAAGCGGTTTCAGCTTAGACCTTCAGGTTGAATGAGATTTCTGTGGAGCACAGTCGTGGCGGAGGAGGGAGAGTGTGTCAACTTTGATCGCGTGGTGGTCGAATAGCTATACCAGAAGAGCTATGACAAAGGAGGGATTCAGAGCATATGGTGGGAACGAAGACGACACAATTTAGAGCACATGCAACGTTAGGACAAAAAGGGATTTCAGGAGTTGTTTTTAATAACTTAGTTAGCGTTTATATGTTAAACGCTAACTAAAGCTAAACATAGATGGCGTTTATATTTTAAACGCCATCTAACAACCAAAATTTAATACTTAGTTGGAATTTAATATATAAATGCCAACTAAAAATTAAAAAAAATTGTAAAAAAAAGTTCTGGAACTTTGCTCAGCATTTAAAATATAAACGCTACCTAATATAATATAGATGACATTTATATCTTAAACGCCAACTTAAATGATAATATATAGTTGGTGTTTAATATATAAATGCCAACTAAAAATTAAAAAAAAAAATTCTGAAACTTTGGTTGGCGTTTAAAATATAAACGCCACCTAAAATAATATAGATGACATTTATATCTTAAAACTCAACTAAAATGATAATCTATAAATGGCGTTATAATTTATAAATGCCAACTAAAAATTAAAAAAAAAATTATGGAGCTTTGCTTTACGTTTAAATATATAAACGTCACATAAAAAAATTATTCAGTGTTTGAGTGTGTAAACACCATATAAATCTTTTTATTAGTTAGCGTTTATCTATATAAACACAACTTTTATTGAGCCCCATTAAAACTATAAATTGGCATAGTGAGTGTTGAGTGGATGATTAGCATACACCTTGCTTTGTGCAGGATCCATCCGTTTTCACCATCGAAAGGTTAATGACATTTCTATGCCAGCGGTATGATAGCGCCGCTAATACTTGATTTCTCCTTTGGCTTATTTGCAAAAGTTATGTTCCAAATATATATATATATATATATAGATGTATATAATATAGGTATGGTTTAAATGTTTTGATGTATTAAATAAAAATGCCCTCAATCACATATCTAATATTCTCTCTCAAAATTCTTTCTCTATCTACTATTTTTTATAGTTTTTCATTAGGGATACTAATTATTTTCGTGAGTGTTAGCTAAAAGACTATGAGTAGTACCAATTTTTGGCATAATTACTCATGTCTTTTAAAAATTTAAAAAATCTGAAATTAATATTAGTAATTTTTTTTTAAAAAAATCTCTCTTGTCCTTCTTTAAAAATTATTCATTTTCTAATTGTTTTGATTCTTTGCTATGAAAGACATCGATTGTCTTTGTGTGCATTTAATGTGTTATTTAAACGGTTACCAGTTAAACTAATTTTCACCATAAATACTCATGTTATTTTTATGAAAGCAACACATAATAACAATATTTCAAAAAATTATTTTTCATGTTTTAAATCTAAAATTATTCCAAAAATAATAAATATTATTTTTTTAAATAAGACAAAAATAAAGTCTTTCTTAATATATATATATATATATAATTGTAGATTAATAAAGTATAACTAATTCTTTTTATAAAACTAAAAGACACCAACCAATTATAAAATTCTAACTCAAAAAGACACCAACCAATTAACACGTATTTCTAATTCGAACTGCGTGGACTTTAATTCCTTCTGGGTATGTAGGTCCTAAGCTTTCATTCTAGGTCAAGTCCACTCTATAAAAATAATATTATTCTTTTTATCTAATTTTTCTTTGGGTTTAATTATCAAATGTAATTAACAAGGACGATTAAAAATAATTTTTAAGGTCATGTTATAGCACAATAAATTTAAGGTAATCATTCTCTCAACGGGTAGCGTAAAGTGCCTAACACCTTCCCTACACACAACCGACTCTCGAAAACCATAATTTTCTTCATCTTTAGGTTTTCTAGAATTTTGAAAAATTTTGGTGACAACTCAATTTTTATTTTCAATTAAAAATCGAGTGCGACATGTGTTATTTTTTTGGTGAGTACCAAGGGCATCTCCAACTAACAGTTGAAGATTAATTTCTTCGAAATGTAGAGATAACTGAAATGAGCTTTATCTCTCCCAACAAAATCTTTTCCCTACACACGGTTGAAGATCGAATTCAAAATAGCATGGTTAAGGGACTTAACTATAATATACGGGTTATTTGATAAAATATGTATGGCATTTTGTGAAAATTAAATAAAAACATTTTTTAGACCTGATAAAATAAAAAATATTGAGTAAAAAAACTAGTATATAGCAAAAATAAAAAACAAGTGTATATATAGGTGAAAAAACTAAAACCACGTGAATATATATTGATTTTAAAATTTGATAAAATATGTATGGGCGTTTTGTGAAAATTAAATAAAAACACTTTTTTAGACCAGATAAAATAAAAAATAGAGTAAAAAAATAGTATATAGCAAAAATAAAAAAAAGTGTATATGTATAGGTGAAAAAACTAAAACCACGTGAATTCACGTGGTAGTTGACAATATATAAGAGTAAATGTCAATGTAAGTATACAACACATCTACTTTCCTTTTATAAGACTTGGATTGGATTTGAGATTTTAAGTGCTATCAAATCCATTTCATTAGATCCAACCACATGTTTGGTTTTGATGCACATTTGGAACTGGGGTTTGGTTTGCATTCTCCATGCACATCTTATTTGGATTATCCGGATGAATATTTATTATTTTACTTTTTGGTATTTTAAGCTAAAATATTAGTTTTTTTTTTATTAAGTTGATACTTACACACAAAATTGATTCTATTTTGTATTTTACATTATCTAAAAGAAAAAATCACTCAAATATAATTAAAAAATCTGGACCATCCAAATTTCATTTGGATCCACAAAAGAAATGTATATACGGTGCACATCGAGATCCAATTTAACCACCGTTTTAACATATCTCTTCCTTTTTAAAGATTTTGTATAACAGTTTTGGAATGCCTTTTTCTTAATTTTGATCATCCCCATTCATGCATTCCTACATTGAGATATCGAGCAACACAAAAAATATGATTGTGTATAAGATCCATATATCATAGTTATACTAATTTGCTTTTTATTTTTCTTTATCTCTCTCCAAATGTACTCTCTGTATTCATTTTGTGAATATTAATGAGGATCTGGACCAACTTTTTATCTAACATTGAATATAACATTATCGACCATTTATGAATATTAGAAATTTAGTCACTGCTATCCACACACCTTGTCGCCCAAAAATTGTGTAAAGCCAAAGCAAAGAAGAGGAAGATTTTTAACTTGAAGCCATCCTTCATGTGTTCCAATCGGAAAGCGTGGTTAATTAGTTGCTCTTGTCACCATAAACATGCTCTTAGAACACAAACAGGAGGAAGGAGTGGCTCATTTCACACTCGATCGCAATTAGGAAGTTGTCAAGTCATAAATAAAGATGAGACAATATAAAGAAAATGAAAAACAAAGAGCCTTCACAGACTTCTGCTTGCTTCATTTATTCTAATTTCTGAGCTTAGTTTTTTTTTTTTATTAAGACTGAGCATCTATTGAGTTTTTTTTTTTTTATATAAAACATCTATTAAGTTTTGAATTAGTGTAATCCGGTGAGGGAGGATCAAATCTTATTCAAATCATTTTTTTTAAGACAAGGTAAATTGAGGATTAACTGGAGTGAAAAACTTTATTAGTTAGTGTCACACCCGGAGATGCGACACGGACGGCGCAGGAAACGAGAATAAAAGAAAAAGGGAAGAATCGGCCCTCGTTACGGATGGCCAGTTTCGGGGGGGTCGTTACTAAAATTTTGAGGGAAATTTTGGAAAACCGAAATAAAAAAGAAAAAGGGATAAGGATGGTCTGCGAATCAAAGTTAGGTTTGGGAGTACGATTATGAGTGAGAAATGTGTTAGGTACCCCCACAACACCTGTTTCAGAGAACGGTTACTTTAAGTTGATCATGCAATTTTTATGGCTTTTAAGAAATTATTTTGGTTGCTCTTTAACTATTCACATGCAAAGATAAATGTAAAAAATGAGAAAAATGTAAAAATGAAAATAAGGAAATAAATGAAAATATGGGATGTTGGGAAAATATAAAGAGTAAAATGAAAATATGAGAAGTTGGGAAAAATAAAATAAGAGAAAAATATTATTTATTTACAAAAGTGGACTTGACTCAGAGTTAGAGTCTGGGCCTACGTACCCTGCAATAGGGATTAAAGTCGACGTAGTTCGGACTAGAAATGCGTGTCACTGGGTTGATTTTTTTATTTTATATATTCTTTAAAAAGAGAGGTTTATAGAAAATAATTTGTCTTTCCACAAAGAAAATAATTTTTAGAATTAGTTGGTGTGTTTTAATTTGTAAAAGACAGATTAATTTCCATTATTTGTTCTTTTCATTTATTATTATTTTTTGTTTAATCAATTCCTAAAAAAGAATATATGTTTTTCCTCAATTTAACAAAATAGAATTAAAATTATGTGTGATTTGAACATTTTAATTTGGTTTGAAAAAGAAATATTTAAAAATAATTTTATTTTTATAAAATAAAACTAATTGGGTTATGTGGCGACTTTATCACTCATAATATACCTATTGATATTTAAATGCCCATGGTGGTGTCACTCGAGATAAAATGCATGAGAAAAGTTCGAAAGAAAACAAATAATTCTTTGTACAAATTATTTTTTATTTTCTTTTTATTATAAAAATCATTTTAACACCTATTTATTTATTAAAAAAAGAAATTAAAAAATGTGATCACTACGTATGTTTTGAAAAATAATAATCAGCATATGTGGTGATTTTATCACTCACAAGTTACTGATTTACGCTAACATGCTCACGGTGTTACCACTCGGAGTAGAAAATACCAGAAGAAAAATTTTAAATGAAAATCAAACAGCATATATAGTGACTTGATCACTCATAATTTATTGATTTACGCTTATATGCTCACGGTGATGCCACTCGTGGCAAAAGGCAAAAAAGGCTTAGATAACATTGAAATAAATGAAATCATCTTTATATTAAATTATAAAAACAAATACGATTATGATTGTTTTATGGAAAGAAAAGCGGTAAAAAAAATTTAAAAATATGACTTTTATGTATATATTCATATATTATTTATTTTTATTTGTTTATTTGTTTTATTTATATTTTTTTTTAGAAAAAAAAAATCAATCAGGATCTGTGGTGACTTTATCACTCACAGCTCACTAATTAACACCTAAATGTCCACAGTGTTACCACTCGGAACATAAAGGCAAAAATAAATATTTGAAATAAAGAGCTCTAATTGAATCATTTATTTTTACTTTTAATAATTGATAAACCATTGGTATTCATAAATATTAAAAAATAATAATAATAATAAGATTTAGCCAACGTTTATACCCTGACAACTCCTCACTTATGGTATAGTTGACTAACACTCTAACTATTTGTTCACGAGACTTAATCCCTCGCGACAAACTCTAAAAGTGCAAAGAAGAAAAATCCATGATCAAATAAAAACCAAAATCAGAAATAAAAACAAAAATCAAATACAATTTATCAATGTGTGTGTGTACATGCTTAAATAATAATTTATTTTAACATAAAATTACAAGAAATACAAAGAGAAAAATCAAACTATTTTCTCCTTTTGACTGCTCGTTGCTTTGATGAAGATGATTCACTCTTTTCAAAATTGATCTCACACTCTTCACTCATATCCTACTCCATGCTTTGAAGATGACGACCTTCATTTCCATGCTTGACTTGATAATATAGACCCTCATGGTACCCAAAAAAACATACATCAAGAAGGTACTTAGCATTTACAGATTATGATCAATTAATTACTCAACAATTAGGTAACAGTATCCAAATTTAGAGACCAAATTTTTATGCAAATGCCAACTAAGGCAACTAATGCTAAATGACACCCTTATATTTGAATCACCTCTTCCCCACACACATCACGCCATGCTTGCATAACTAAAGATTCTATAGGTGATATAAGAGAGGTAAGTGTCATGAATTCCTCAAACTGCAATCCCCGTGTAGGAAACTATGCAACCACATCATCAAACAAGGCTTATTAGGGGTGTGCCAATGAGCTATGCATTGGATCATTGTATGAGTTACTGAATTTTATAATAAAGCCCTTCAAGCTTTAAACGAATCAGAAAGTGGCTACTGAATAAGACTACCTGGTGATGCAAATGCAAGCATGAATAAAACTAAGGATCATTCAAACAAAACTTCAGTTTGACCTGTTAATGTATGCACTCATAGCTATGCATCCTAAAATTTTTCAAACCAATGAGGGATGTACCACAATAAGACATATAAGTGAGTTCCAAGTCATGCTAAAACACCAAGAATCAAGCATCAACTGTGAGTCAAATTCCCCTCAGGGTTCCCATGAGACTCTTTTTGTACCCATATTAATCAGTCAAAAGTTTGGAATACATAGCTTAAAGCAAGACGTGAGAAAAATAATAAACACATTCCAAGTAGGCTTCAACAGGCAATCTAGACAAAACCATGAGTACCTAAATAGTTTCACCATATAGCCCAGCATCCAATAAATGTTCATTCACGTTAGCAAATCCACAAAGAGGCCAAGACTATCAAACAAAACAGAGTAATTAAAAGCTGAGTTTATGGACTAGATTTCTATGCTCCGTGATATTTGAATCTCTACCAAACTATTCTTCATCCAAAGGAGGCATGAAATAGGAGCTTGAATTGCAATGACACATATTCAAAGCAAAGCCATTATCACAAGTACAACCACTTCATCTGATCAAATTTTTTTCAAACAGAACCTATAATCAGGACCTGATGCTAAACCACAAACATCACGGAGCTTAGAAAATGCCTAGCAGACATGTTACTTAAACGCAACAAACATAGCATACCATCATTTACGCAATGTGAAGTCTGCAACTTGAGGGAATAACTTGGGAAACAGGACCCATGATTCAGTATATAATTATATACGTGTGTGTATTTTATAAAAGGACAAGAGATCAGTTCAGAAATGAAATCTCAGCAGAGCAAACTCAAGGTCATAGTGAAACAAAGCACCATTCAAAAATGAAAGGGGAGCGGGACACAGCCAGAAGGAATATTGTATTCAAATTCGAAGATTACCGATGGGAAGCCCTAGGTAATCAGATCCGTCACTGCCCCCGAGTTCAAGGTGACCACGGCCACTCGAATTCAACCTTCGACCTTCACTCTGTTCAACTTCGTGCCCTCTCACCCTGGTACCTCCACTCACTCATGCTTAGCTTCTCTCTGTCTCAGCTGTCTCCCTCTGTTTTTTTTTTCCTCACTGCCCTCTCGGTTTCTGTCTTCCTCTTGCGGCTCCTACTGGCTCGTGGCTCCCTTTTTTTTGTTTTGCTTCTTTTTTTTTTTTTCTCCCTCTCAGCTCCGTCTGGGTCCCCTCTTGCCCTAGCTCTCTCTGTTTCTCAGCCTCGACTCTCCTCTCTCCTTTCTCGGTCTCTTTTCACCGCCTCCCTTCGCGGTTCCTTCCTCTGTCCCTTCTCTCTCTCTCGCACTCTTCCCTGTCTCTCGTGCTCTGCTTCCCCTGGCCTTGCTTCCTCCGTCCCTCTCTTTTTTTCTCCGAGCCTCCTCGGTTTCTCACTCTCACTCCCACGGTTTTCTACTCCGAGCTCCCTCTGTCCTCTCTTTCCCTTCTTTGCCGATAGCTCCCCTCATGGCTCTCTTTCCCTCTCTCTGATTTTTCTTCAGTGTCCCCCCCTCGCTCTGCTCGAACACCCTAGCTCCCCCTCCTGTGTCTCACGCCTGAGCCCTCTATTAGGCCTCAGGGTGAGCTCAGACCTAACTTGAGCCCATTTGGGGGCTCAGGTCCACTTGGGCTAAAACAATTTTAGCCCAAGTTAAAACCATTCTTCTTCTCTTTTATTTATTTATTTTTTTGTTTCTTTCTTTTTTTCTTTTTTTTAATCTTTTCCTTCTTTTTTCTTTCTTTCTTTTTTTACATTTTCTATTATTTATTTATTTATTTTTCATTTTATTATTATATTTATATATATTTTTAAAATTACCCGGAAAAATACGGTGTTCACAGTTAGAATTTAAGATGAGCTTAAAAATTGTGTTTAAGGTTAACTCTCGAAAATCTTCTTACCTGCACTGAGAATTAATTGAATAAAATTTCTTAAAACTTACTGGAAATGAACGTAAATTTTAGTAGTGTTAAGCAAGGACAATTCTTAGTGTTGATTCTCTAATATTTGTTATTATTTAGCTTTCATTTAATTGGTCTAAAATTGCAGTCGATTCTAATTTATATATTTTTCTTTGTGTTCTAAGTTTAAATAAAACATAATTGTTTGAGTGGACTCTAATATGTATTTTTTTCTATTTTCTTAAAAAACATTATTTTATTGCACCTATTTACCCTTTACAGTAGCTAGGTTGTAATTATTCTCTGTGATGGTGAGATATGATTTGCTTACTTAATCTTGTTATGCTTGTAATTGTGCGGAAACCATTAGATGAACTGGGTATAATCTCATTGAACAAGTAAAAAGATTTTTCGAACTAAACTAGCCATCCATTATTTATTAGGGACTATATATATCCTTTGGATCACTGAGATAGACATAATTGGAGAAACCAAAATTCCGTCTTCATAACAACATTTAAGTGCTTAAAACAGAAAAAATATGCATCTCAATGATCAACATAATATCCTACAACAATTTGCACAATCTGGGAAGAATTTCCCACAAAGTTCAAAAACTCACATAGGACATAAAATTCAGCTTAATAACCCCCAATGACAGAAACCAAAATTTACTTTAATTATATTCCAACAAGTTCAAATGAACATTGAAACCATCGCCTCAGAGTACTAGAAACTGGCTACAACAGTTTTTTTTTTTAAGAAAAAATCTCAGGTTTCAGTGTTCATGCCATTGCATCGTCTACCAATGCAATAGTCAAAAACCAACTGCGAATTATCTGGCTCTAATACTATCGCTTCACTTGATACTTAACAGGATGCCTACTCTAACCTTCGTGGAGTAAACAAAATAAGCAAGCTAAATAAAGGATCAATGCAAATTCTAGTTACTACTATACCCTGTTCTGTGACTTCCGTGGAAGTTGCCCACATAGCAGAAAATTAAATTAATATATGATTTAATACACACAATATTGAGCTTCTATGAATTAAGGCCAAGTGGATCTGAATTGAAGCCATCTCTAACTCTTCTCCTGTAAACCTTCATTGTATTTTTGGGTCTAATAGATTGATGTGCCTTCTCCTTCTCTTGTTCACATCCACGTTCCTTGTATTTGACTCCAATTAAACTTCTTGCAGAAGATGCTGAACATTCAATCTGTTCATCAAATGAATCATCACACATCAAGTACACTGCCATCCTTTTCACAGTGAATCCATTCCCAAAAATTGCAGTCACATCCAGTTCATCATCTGAATCCAGATTTGATATTATTTCCTTCCACTCTGCTTGTCCTAAGGAAGTCACCGTGTCTCGCTTTAAGAGCTGATTGGATTTCTTTGTATAATTTATCATCATTAAGCCAATGAAAGAGTCAAATGCCATGTTACCTGAAACATCTGAAGGGAAGTATACGCAGCAAATAGTCATCCCTTTCAAATCACCGCCATTAATTGGAGGCATTTTAAACCTTACAGAACCTCCTTCACCCTTGAATGTTAGCCAATGGGGATATTTGTCGCCAGGGAGATCACAATCATCATCATTCCTTCTAAGACTCAATACCTGCATAATAAGAGAAGCACCACCTCCAATTCAACTATATAATATGCAAGCATTTTTTTTGGAAAAAGAAATTCCAAAGAGAGAGAGAGAGAGAGGCAAAGAAAGAACCTCTGAAATACTCTTTGAAAGAGTACTAGTGACTTGGTTAGTCTCTCCAATTTGAATTATAAGATGCCCCAGGCAATTTTCTAGCCCTGAGATGTCCATACAATTTGGAACACACGAGGAATCTAACATTTTTGTGACACATCCACTTAATTGAGTTTGAGTCTCTAATCTACATTCCATCAGGATACTTTGTGGCTTTGGAAGGTTACTGGGAATTGATGATGGACCACCAGGGACATCCCATAAAATTGAAGATGGCATGCTCGTACATGTTGGAATGAGGTAGAGGATTATTGGTTGGGGACATCCAAGACTGAATGACCGAAGGAAACACATTACGTGCTAATCCTTGGAAACCACACAGTCATATGTATCCAATGCTTTTTAATCTCACTAGGGAAAATGGAACTTTTGTTATTGCTGTGTTGTCAGCAATTAGAGTTGTCAAAGAATCCATTTGCTCTATATCCTCCTCTAACTTTTCAATCATCAAACAACCAGAAAGAATGAGAGTTTTTAGGCATTTCAATTTATAAATGCTTCTTGGTAGACTACTAAGGCCAACACAATCCTTCAAATTTAGCATAAGAAGTTTGTCAAGAAGTCCAATGGTGTGATGTATCATGGACAAACTTGGACAATCTTTGAGGATCAATTTTTCAAGATTTGGTAGCTTTGAAAAAACAGGAGTTTGCACCAAGTAATGAGAGTGGCTGAGGTTGAGAATTTTCAACTTCTCCAATAACTACAAGAAAACAAATTTCAAAGGGGAATTAGAGAGACATCTTGGAAAAAAAAAATAAAATACTCTCTCCAATCTCATTGATAAAGTGTCATCCAGAAGATTTGTATGGTTCTATTTATAAATTGTAATGTCAAATTTTTATATAAATTTCCTACTTTACCCTTAATAATTTTATTGTCTCATGGGCTTAACCCACCATTGTTTTACCCAAAAACAATTTTATTGTCTCGTAAATTGTTCTACTCTTTACTTCACAAATAATTATTGTTTCTTGAATAAGAAGTAGGGGTAAAATTAGAAGTTTATGCTAATTTTTTGTAACTTTGAGAGTATAACTAATTCTCCTTAATATCTGTATACAGATCAACAATACCTTATAAAAGGGAGTGGAAGGAGGAGATGGAAATGATTATATGTAAAACCCTTCTTCTTAACAATTCCAAACACTTCAATTGAAATTATTGCTTACAATTAATTGAAAATTAACTCATAACAGGGAAAAGCAAACCCTATCAAATAATTCATCAAGAAAAAGTAACACACACTTCATTCAATATAACGTTAACCCACCCTCGATCAATTCGCTATCCCTCTTTTATCTCATTACCATAAACTTTAAAGCTAATACCAACAAACTAAATATTTACATACCTGGGGTTCCTTCCACACTTGTCTGAGGCTACTGTATCTTAAGTCAATAGCAACTCAGATTTTTTTGATAAAAGGAAAGCCATGCCAACAAAGCCATTTGAACTCACGTATTCATAGTGATCTCCTTCAAGTTGTACATTGTCAAGGTGAAGCAATCTGAGTCTCTCCATTTTCTCAAATGCTTCTACATAAAGACAAACTTTTTGAGTTTGTGACAACTTCAAAGAAAGTCCCTCGATAGAATCTGTTCCTTGTCAATAAATAGTATACAAAAATTGAAGTGTGCGTATGTGGTATATGCTTGCTCAAATGAAAAATGTAAACATGTATCACGCAAGCAAGCTTCTAAAGCAAGTGACTAAAACAATGAGATTTAAAAGCATAATTTGTGATTTAGAGGTGACGCACAAAACAATAAATGTAGGATGAAACAGATCTTACATTATGTTCTGACAATAATACATCCACCACATTCCTGTGGAACCATAACCTAGTTTGCTTCTCAAGCTCTTTTGGTGATTTATCATGAACTACTTCTCTTCCCATGTCTCGTAACAAATCATGCATATAAAGCTTGTTCTTCTCACCAATGGTTACAAGGCTTCACTCCACAAGGACACTTATTCCAATGTTTGCAAAAAATTCGCAGCCATTTAATATTTGCGTCACATCATTTCTGTCCATCTCAATAAAAAAGCAAGATATGTCAAGGAACATTTCTTTCTCCATATCATCATTTAAAACGTCAAAGCTTATTCTAAGCTTCCTTTGTATATCCTTATCAGGAATTTCTTTTAGTTTTTCTGAAACACTCTCCCGCTCTGTCATTTCCATGTCAAACAAATAGGAATCAAGGACTTCAAGAGCTAGTGGTAGTCCTCCGGAATTAGCAGCTATATTTTCAGAAAGTTCAATGAATTCTTCTTTAGGACTTACTTGTTTAAATGCATGCCAATTGAAAAGCTCAATAGATTCCCTTTTTCCCAAATTTGTCATTCTATACACATGGTTTACTTGAAGGACATCAAGTGGACGTTTTTTTCTAGTTGTGATGATTATTTTACTTCCTTTACCAAACCAATCATGACTTCCAACTAAAGCATTTAGTTGGTTCAACTTGTTAACATCATCAAGTACAACAAGTACCTTTTTATGGCAAAGTCTATCCCTCAATTTGATTTTTCCTAATTCAATACTATTTATCTTCATATTTGTTATTTTACAAATTTCATAAAGAAGTTGGTTTTGTAAATGCACTGGGCCATTATCTTACTCCCAAACTTCTCTAATATTTGAAAGAAAACTTCTACTCTTGAATAGTCGACCAATTTTATTATAAATAGCTTTGGCAATAGTTGTTTTGCCAGTGCCCCCCATTCCCCATATCCCTACCAAGACAACATCTTTTGGTTGATAGCTTTCTAAAATTTGTATCACATCTTACACTTGATAGTTCACATCAATTGGGTGGTTCGCAACAAACAAGTCTTTCTTGTTTAGTATATCACAAACATGCTCAACAATATTTTTTATGTCTTCACTCTCTTTGCTGTGAATCATAGAAAAAAAGTAGGAATACAAATAAAGAATGTCAAGATATTGAAAGCAACACGCGTTTGAATAAAACACTAGACCTAGAGTGGAGATATTATGAGCAAACTATAGAGCAAAATGACCATTAAGACTGGACCTTGAGTCGAATCTACGACAAAGATATATAGCATTGTAAAAGTCGAAACACTCATTATTTAACTACAATACAAACATTCAGTTCTTTATGAGTCCATCAAGCACATTAATTTATATGAATCAATATCTAACTTATTGTTTAATTAGAAAGAAAAAGGCCCATTTGCAGCAAAAAAGTTCTAGTGTATGCACAAATTAGAGTATAATTAATGACAAGTCTTACATCTAAAAGGACTGAAAAAGATGAGGGGCATAAATGCTTGTGGTGATGGTAGAAAGGATGCTTCAAGTAAAATCACTCACAAAATTCAACATGATATCGGAGCCAAAAATAGAAGATGCATGATTATGGATGGTGTATGCTAGTATTTTATATGTTTCAATGATAGTTCAAATATTTCAAATAACACACATATATATGAGATGTCTCAAAATCAAAAAGCAAATAAAAAGTCAAAAATGACCTGGAACCAAGCACAACAAACCCTGCAATGCCCCCCAGCTTCACGAAGGACTGTCCTCCATTTGAGAACTTGATCTTCTGATGGTGAAATTTTATGTATAAGATCTTCAAATGCTTTTCCAAAAGTAGAAGTCTGATGATGAATTTCTGATGGATCCACACCATAGAATACAGGAAGAACCACCTGACCATATGATTTGTGTAGCTCCATGATTTTTGAGAGTTCCTCCAGACACCATTTAGAGCCAGCATATTCTTTAGAGAAGAAGACAATTGAAATATCTGAATTTTCAATTCCTCGCATTAGTTCACTTGAGATATGATTTCCTCTGGGAAGCTCAGAATCTTTGAAGACAATAATGTTGGCATTACTTAGAGATGAATATAAATGTGAAGTAAAAGTTGCTCTCGTATCTTCACCCCTAAAACTCAAGAACACATCATACTTATGACCCAAGCCTGGATGAGACCATTTAAAACTTCCAAATAAATCATCCAATTGGTCTAACGTAATATCATCAAATACAAGAAGCGTTCTTATGGCAAAATATATTCTCCAATATGCTTCCTAATTCAATGATATTTATTGTCATCTCTGTTGTTTGACATATTTCTAAAAAGAGTCTATTTTGTAAAGAAACACAGCCATCACCTTGCTTCAAATTTCCCTGATATTAGAAAGAAAACTTCTACTCCCAAATGTGGGGCTAATTCTATTATAAATTACTTTGCAATGTTAGTTTTGCCAATGCCCCCAATTCACCGTGTCCCTTCCAAGCTAACGTCTTTTAATTAACGGTTTAAGCATTGTGTCAAACAAGACATAAAATTTATTTTTAAAAATTAAGTTAAAGTTTGAATTCATATAAAATATAAGTGAAAAATATCTTTTAAATAATAACTAATAAGATTAAAAAATATCATAATTTAGAATTATATCCAAGTTTTGTTATTAATTAAGTTTGAAACAATAACACATAAGTTTGAAACAGTTAAAGAAATACATATATTGATTGAAAAAACACATTAGAAGTGCTATCCCAATTAGGATCAACAATGCTTAATTTCAAATGGTAGCATCAGATACCATATAGTTGAATAAGAAAAAAAATATAGATCATAAAAAAAGAAAAAAGAAACAATTTGGGAAAAATCTCACCCAAATATTTATTAGATACATTTTGAAATAATTAATATATAAATGACAAACAATATGAATTCAGTGCTTTATTAATTCAAATAAATTTAAAAAATAGACAATTTTAGTTTGATTTTGACTATTAGACTATTAGAGTATTAGTTTATAATTTAAGAGTCATTTTTCAAATAAGATCACTACTATAAATATTTGGACACATGTGCAATCTCACTATTATGAGAATATGTAAACCTGTTCCTTCTTTTATAACTTTCTCCCAACCTAATAAATTTCTCTCTCTCTTTCTCTCTCAAAATTCTCTCACAGTCTCACTCTTCTATCCTCAATTTTAAGAAAAAGAAAATGAAAGAAAATTTATCTTACTATGCTAACCAATTATAACTCTTTTATTGGAAACTTCAATGTGTTTGGTAGCTAATGATAGCTGTTACATTAAAAATTAAATACATTGAGATATGTTTTCCTTTTACTTCTCTCTTTCTTTAAATATATATTCTTTCTACCAAATATAGTATAAAATAAATACCACAGCAAAATTCAACACCACCACGAGTATAAGCCCATAAGTTTAAGGAGGAGAAAATTATCAATATTAGTAGTATATAATAAATATATCACTAGCAGATCGTTAGTTCAACCCACTAGCAGACATAGAACTCAATATATATGTGTCTATGAGAAAAAAGGTAATTAAAGATAAAAAATGATATTTTTTTAAAACATGGATTTTGTCTTCATTTCAACAATGAGAGCTGCATGCGTTAGTTGTTATTTTTAAGGTGAGATTTGAACCATTTAAATTTAAAATTTTTTTAATTAAAACATCATATTTCTCAAAAATAAAATCAAAAGATTATTTTTATTTTATATTTTATTATTGCTAAAATAAAAGTAAAATAATATAAAATTTAGCCAGTTTAAATTTTAAATGAAACATGTATGGAATCTAGGTTCTGTTTGGGAACTAGTTAGAAAAGTGGCTAGGGGTCAAAAATGAGTTTGAGAGAGTTATGAATGTGTTTGTTTCATTGTCACTTTCCCGTTCGAAACTGATTTTAGGCACAAAATGGGTTTTCGAGAGAAGCAGTATAATTGTTGTTTTTTCATTCTACTTCTTTATTTTTGCTGATATTTATTTTAAAGTTAAATAAAAATATATCAATAAAAATAAAAAAAATTAAAAAAATAAAATTTTTATAAAAATTTTTTTATTTATTAATCAAAATATCTCTTTAAAATTTTAATATTTATAAATCATAGCTTATAAAAAAGAGGGTAAATTTTTAAATAAATCATCCAAGAAAAGTTCCGCTCGAAGGCCACGCCTCAACTCAACTCGTCATTGTAGGTGTGCTCCCTCCACGATCTCGGCCTTGGAATGCGAGCTGAGGAACGCCGCTTCGATATCGTAGTTGGAGGCGTCACCGTTGAGGGGCTTGAAGTTAGTGACGGCGTCCTTGCCGCGGAACCTCTTGGGGGCGACGTCATAGGCTCTGGCAGCCTCGTCTTCCTCGTTGAAAGTGCCAAGTCAAACGCGCTGATGCTTCTCGTAAATATGGGCTCCCCAGCGTCCATCGGGTTGTGGCACCACTCCCTTGTATTTCGGCGACGGAGTTTCCGGGACTCTGCTTCCACGCTGCTGTCGGAATCCATGATGATACTGGCGCTGCTACAGACCCGACAGAGACTATTGGACGGGGGCCGCAGCGATGACTTCTGAGTGGTCACGTCGAGCGGCGACACCGGTATCGCCGGAGAAGGCGATGTTGATACCGAATCACTCGTAGTACTTTCATATACGCAACTACTCTCATCTATGTGTGAGAGTAAAGCAAAAGGATGAGAGAAAGAAAGAGAGAGAGAAAGTGAGAGACAAAACATTGACCAAGAAGCAGGAAATGGGAGAGAGAGAGAGAGAAGTGTGGGAATAGGGGAAGAGAGAGGAGTATATATATATATATATATAGGAGAAAAAGGTATGGAAGTGAATGTAATATTACAATGGTGATAAATTGGGAAGGAAATGTATATTTAGTTGGGAAAGTGTTAAAATGATGGGTGGATCCTATTACTTCTTTATTAATGGGAAGTTTGTAACTTTGTATGTAGGGAAGAGTCATGGCGACTCTAGTCTAGGGTCCGTAAGTGGCAACAATGAATATGCGCGTATATTAACATGAAGACAACACATGTAATGTTTAACTATATAGTATTTTTTTTTTATTTTGAATTAAGATATTATATTCCCGGTATTTTAATTTAATTTAATTTTAAATAAAAAGTGAGAGGTTGGAGTTGGAGTATGTAAACGGTGTGACGGAGTGGTGGTAGTGGTATGTGTTAGTTGTGGGATGTGTATGTGGGACAGGGCCCAAGTTGATGGGAATCACATGAGGGGTGAACCTTGATTTACTGAAGTTCATCCCCCCTGAATTTTGCTGCTACTACACAAGCCTCACCATGTGGATCTCTTCTATCTATCTTTGTCTCTCTCATAATTAACCTTTTTCTTTTTTTTTTTATTTTTATAAACAGAAAAGAATTTGATAAATGTGAGATATATATCTCATTTGCTATTGCTGCTTGATGAGAATCTACTCTATTATGTGTAGTTGCTTTTAATAGAACAAGTAGGGGTAAATTTTTAAATTTTAAATTTTGAATAATATTTTTTAATAATTGATAGTTAATGGCTAAAAATTAAAATTCAGATAAATTAGAAAAAAACGAAGTTGAGAGAATCAAATTCATGTGCGAAAATTGCACCCTTCATAGCCAAAAAAATGTATACACGTATGGGTGTTTGCATATGGAAGTAACATGGAGCTTTCCCTTGGTTCAATGCAGCGGAGGGAGGGAGTGATTTTAATTTTTTTTCTTTGAATTTGTTGGAATTAAAGAGAAGGAAAAGACAGTTTGTTTAATAATTAGTAAGGGATGACCGATGGTTTGAATGAATTTGTTGGAATTAACGAGAAGGAAAAGACAGTTTGTTTAATAATTAGTAAGGGATGACCGATGGTTTGAATGTTTGATCACTACCCATTACCTCTGGCCCACCCCCCTCTCCTCTCATTCTTGCCATCTACAACAGGAATAAAATTAATATATTAAAAATTAGACTAGTTATTAAATTGGATGTAACAATTGTTTAAGGTTTAATAATTAGATTGGAGTCGGACTGGTTATGAATAAATTAATATATTTTTAATAAAAAATATAAAAAATATTTATTTATGATCATAAAATTAACATTTTTTCTAGAATAAAAAGTAAATTTAATAATATATAGAAAATTAAAAATATTATTAATAAGTTTTACAACCTAATATTAAAATCTAAACAAATTAATATTTATTTATAATTATATTTTAAATTCAAAATAGTCAATTAATATTCTATTTTTATATTATTTGTTAAGTAAATTTATCATTATTAATAATTATGTATCATAATAATACTTATAACATAATATAGAAAGAAAAATGTATACTAAAAATAAGGCTACTTAGTACTAAAAATAATATTATTTTATTTTAAAAAATATATAAAAAAAGGTCCAGATCGATTTAACCCAGTTTTGTACCGATTTTTGACCAGTTTGACCAGTTCTTGATCGGTTTGCACCGATTCTGAAAATCCACGATCTGTATCTGTGACTTGATCGAACCAGGGGCTGGTTCCCAGTCGGATTAGCTGGTCCGATCCGATTTTTTGTTCATGGGTCAAAATCATTCCTTTAGCTTTTTTGTGTGTTATATATATACATATACTTACACAAAAGAAAGTGCACCACTGATTAAAGAGGAAGTTATTGACAATATAATTAGAGGAAAAAGTTAGTATTACCAATATTTGGAGCATTTAATCTTCACTACTACAAATGGGGTGTTATGGGCCCTCCGATTTATATTATAATGTGTGAGACCCATTTTTACGTTTATTAAGAATTTTGAAAAATATTTTTAAATATATTAAAAGTTTCAAATTTATTCCTCTTTATTGAGGGAATACTAAAATGATTAGAGCAAATAATTTCTTATGAAAGGCTAGATTTTCATAAGTAATTATACTTGTAAGAGAGAAAGAAGTAATCAATTAAATATAATAAAGATAAAATTATCCATTTGAGTTCCTATATTTTATATTGTAGAAAAAAATAGAGGTCTCACACCCTATATTGTGGAGATGAGGAAGTACATATTTAAATATTTGTTATAGTAAAATATGCTTTATTTTTACAAATGTTTTCAAACCTTTATTTTAAAATTTAAGCAAGTAAAAAATAAGTTTTATCGTAAAACATTATCTAATTTCTTTAAATTATCTCTAGCTCATTCAATTCATGCCTATGAAATTAAAAAAAAAGAGAGAGAAAGTACATGGTAAAGTACGAAAATCAAAAGAACTAAGGACTTGTTTGCTTTCCAGAATGATCTGGAATGGAATATAATAGTTGAAAATAAAATGATGATTTGGTATGACATTAGGGAGATAGAAAAAAAATTTAAAAAATAAAATTGATTAAATAAAAATAAATATAAATGGATTAAAAGGGCTTGTTTGATTTGATTAATAAGGGGCTTAGGAACGGGATTCTGGATTTTACTCCAAAAGTTAAACTATTTGATTGCATAGTAAAATGAGAATTTAGACTCTATGGAATGAGGACACAAAAAAAATAGGGAATGAGAATTATCACCTTGAGTCCTATCTTTCCTCATTCTTCCCCGACTTCTCCTTCTCCACCAATACCATGATCAAAATCGATTTCAACAACATTTAATTTCATTTTCAATTTTGATAGCCAATTAATTTCATTTCATTCCATTGCCAATCATTCTAGGAACCAAATGGGCTCTGAATTTGTACAAAGCTTCCCTGTATCAAACAATAGAAGAAGCTAGCAAGAAACTATGCGAAAGCAAAGTGGATGAAGACAAATAAAATGTTTAGGGCTCGAGAGTTAGAAATGCAGAGCCAAAACTCACAAGACACTACAGCAGGATGAGAGATGAATCAGATCCCACTAGAGTGCTGGAATGCTTTTGGCCAGAAAAAAAAGGTGATGATAAAAGCTTATTTAATTTTTCTTTTTACATCTTGAGATGTCGGTATTATAGTTTATTCTACACCTTTGTTTTGAGGCAGAAAGAGTGGCCGGGGTGGCGGCCTGGTAGGGGCGCCGTTTGGGTGCATGATTTACGTGTTGCAATGTGGCAGAATTTCAGTGGTCCTTTTTTTTTTTTTCTTTTTCTATCTGTATTATTAAGTATAGCATGCAAATTTTTTTTTGAAAAAATTGAAATATTTATATTTTTATGACATAAAATTTTTTAATTTAAATCTAAAAATTTTAATTAAAATATAAAAATATCTAATAAAGACTTTTATGTAAATTTAAATTTTTCAAATTCAAAATTTTAGAATTGAAATTTCATTTCTAATGAAATTTTTTTAATCTTTGTTGGATATTTTCATATCTAAAATTATAAATGAAATTTCACATCTAAAATTTTAGTTCTGAAAATTTTGAGTTTACATAAAATTTAAGTTTTTATTGAATATTTTCATGTCTCGGTTTAAATTTTTTAGATCCAAGTTAAATATATTTTTCATCATATTTTTTACTAAATATATTTTTCAACACATTAACTTTATTTAGCATTGCATGATGGTACTTCTTCATCAATCATGTTCAAAAAATTTAATCTTATGAATTTATTTATCAAAGTTTTATAATCAAATTCTAATATATTTTTTTATTGAACTATAATATTTGTTCATCAAAATATTTACTTCATAAAATTTTGTATTTGAGTTAATTTCTTATAAAAATTAGGTTAGTTAATTTTTTACGATATAATATCTTTAAATTTGGACATGAAAAATTATAATTTAAACATGAAAATATCCAATAAAGATTTAAAAAATTTTATTAGAAATGAAATTTCAGAAATTTTGAATTTGAAAATTTTAAATTTACATAAAATTCTTCGAGTCTTTATTAGGTATTTTTATATCTAAATTGAAATTTTTAGATCTAAACTAAAATTTTTTTGTCATAAAAATATAAATATTTCATCTCTATCATTAAATTACAATTTTTTGAAAAAAAAAATTGCATGCCATACTTAACAATATAGATAGAAGGAAAAAAAAAGGATCACTGAAATTCTGCCACATTGCAACACGCACCCAAACGTTAGTGGTCTATTCGAATATTCTTTATTTATCTATTATTTTCTTGTCAAAATTTAATTATATATCGCTCATGATAAAAGGTTATTTAATTTCATGTCTGTAATTATTTTTTTCTTGCCAGCTAAAATACATATCATTTGTAAATAATTGAGTACATAGCTATCAAAATGCTCTGGGTCACTTGTCTTCGTAGGGTTAGGCCATTTTATATTAGGATAATCTTCATAGGGTTGCTCAGCAATTTTTTTTTTCTTAAAAAAACTTACTAAAGAAAATAGGGTAAAAATGATATAATCAATATTAATATATAATTAAAAAATTTACAGAGAGTAATAATACTCTATGTCGCTTTAATTATAGTACTTAAATGTTTCTCTAAATATTTTAATAAAATTCAAATGTTAAAAAATAGTGCAATTTTCAATAAAAAAAGTTATTACTGTTCTTTATTTGACATGCATGTCTAATTAATATTAAATTCACTCGGCATCAACTATCAACTGTACAGATGTACCAAACCAAAAAGGAAAAAAAATCAATTATTATGTTGAGGTAAAAAAATTTTTCTTGTTGAAAAAAAATTTCAACAAGAAAATAATAGATAAATAAAGAATATTCAAATAGGCCATGATCTGGCCACTGCATCACTCTTTCTGCCTCAAACAAGCGTTTAGAATAAACTATAATGTGCCTGAATGGTTACTTTTTACAAAAAAAAAAAGAAATTATGATTTTTTACAAGATGTGTTTGGTTAAATATAAATTGATTTTTTAAAATATAAAAAGTAGGTTAAATTGTGATTTTGAAAAAGGAGGAGAAAAATTACTTTTCTTTTAACAAACGTGAATTTTGGAAAAAGAGAAATAAATTTACTTTATATTATATATTTAAAAGTATTTTTAATCCTTATCAAACTTATTTTCATAAAAAAAATATTTAAACATAACAAATTATAATAAATTTACTTTATTTAAATTTTATTTTTATAAATTTTATTTATTTTATCTTAATTTTACAAAATTATGAATTAAATAGGCCCAATATCAACATCTCAAAATGGAAAAAGAAAAATTAAATAACTAATGATAGGCTCAGCAGTGGTGGTAGGCATTCACGTGGGGAGAAGCCGGTGATGGTGTGGATCTGACTTCTGAGCACAACACAAGTGGTTCTGAGAATATAATTTATTTAGAAAATTATATATAAAGTCTAGTCAAGTGAATTAATTATAAAAAAAATTTAATTAAAAAAATATTAAAATATTAAATATTAAATAATAAAATTAAAAAAATAACTAGTAACAGGTTCTATTTTATAATTAATTAATTATTTTGATTTTAAAATATAATTTTTCATATTTTATATATATATATATACACACACAACTAGACACTGATCAAACGACATTTTACCAAATAATAAAACAGAAAAACGGCATTGCGTTTCAGTGATGTGACGTAAAGTGTTTTAAAATGGGCTCCTAATATGTTTGGGCCGAAATTTCAGACTCTTTGAATTAGCGAGAGTGGGCTTGTTCCATCTTGATCCATATGCCAACATAAAGCATCCACGAGAGAAAACTAAATTAATCAATATTAATATATATATATATATATATAGTTTGCCAACAATATTATATAGTTTAACCTCTGTAACATGCGTGTTAACTGTTAATATATAATTTGATTTATATCAAAACGCAATTTGCTAGTGAGATCATTTTGATCAAACTAGGATGTTTCAAGTTTAAGAGGTAATAATATAAGAAAATTATTTTACATATATAACATAATTTTTGTGAAATATATGCATCATAGTTTAACCTCGGTAATATGTGTGTTAATATAAATCAATGATTCACTATTTTTATATTATAGAAAGGCTGCTTTACAACGATAATATTAGAAAGAGAAGATAATAATCCATTCCCTTATGGAGGTTTTCGATAAATGAGACTGTTTTATGATAAAATTCTCCAACAATAAAATGTTATGTTATGTTTCATTTTGATTCCATTAATGATTGTTACATTCCATTTCATACTAAACTCACAAACACAAAGACCAATCCTAAGTAAAATACATTATATATTTATGTTCTCCCTTTTATTTTTAGATCATTTAAATTTATAATGAAAACTGCGGTTAACATTTCTTTTCATATTAGTAGATATATTATATACATCAATAGATTGAAGAGCCTCAAACATAATTCCTCACAATCCATATAATGATATATTAAAATATCAACTCTAAGAATCAAGTGCTTTAATATGTAACTTAATGATCCTTTGGAATAAAAAAAATTAATCCTTCAAGAATTTTTTATAAGCGTTGAGAAAGAAATTTGAAGCACTCACTATTTGATTCCTTATAAAGTAGGTGGAATTTAGAGTTTAAAGAGTAGTGGATAAATTATGGCTTTTTGACCCCTCTATTTTTTATTCTTATCATCAGGTTACGCAAGAAATTAGGGCTCTTATTCTTTTGTTTGTCAATGAAGAAAAACAAGATATGAATCTCAAAAAGCATAAGACTTGATTTACATGTGCATATAAAGATGCACATTTTATTAAGGAGAAGTGAAAATTATTTTACATAAAGACCTAGATCCTTCTATGTATTTTTGAAAGTTTCGGGATATGGTTTCGTTATACTCCCTTTTTTTTTCAAGCAATTGCCACATTAGATATTTTATTTTATACATAAACACAATTGTCACTTATTAATAATTTTTTAATAATTTTAACCTTTAATAATAGTATTAAAGGAAGAGAAAGACATTAAAGAGTAAAAATATAATTAATAAGAATATTATAGTAAAATATAATTAATTCTTAGACTATTTATTAATTTTTTAAATATATGTGTATAATTCTAAGGTATTAGTGAAATTGAAGGGAGTATCATTTTTTCAGAAAAATAGATATGGACAACGAGTAGAAGCCAATTGTTGATTTATCTTTAGTAAATATATGTTTGTTGACTAATATTCAAGTCATTGTTGACTTCCATGAACAAAAAATTGGACCGTACCGGCTGGTCTGACCGGTTTAATTGGGAACCGGCCCTTGACTCAGTTCAGTTATAAGTACAGACCGTGGATTTCCAGAACCGATGCGAACCGGTAAAAAATCGGTACAAAACCAGATGGAACTGGTCTAGACTTTTTTTTATTTTTAAAATTTTTTGAAATAATTTTTTTAAATAAAATAACATTATTTTTAGTACTAAGTAGCATTATTTTTAGTATAAATTTTTTTCTTTCTATATTATAATATGTTATAAGTATTATTATGATACATAATTATTAATAATGATAAATTTACTTGACAAATAATATGAAAATAGAATATCAATTAACTATTTTGAATTCAAAATATAATTATAAATGAATATTAACTTGTTTAGATTTTAATATTATGTTGTAAAACTTATTAATAATATTTTTAATTTTTTATATATTATTAAATTTACCTTTTATTCTAGAATAAATGTTAATTTTATGATTATAGATAAATATCTTTTATATTTTTATCTATATTATTAAAAATATATTAATTTATTCACAACTAGTCCAACTGCAGTCCGATCAATGAATCTTAAATCATTATCTTATTTGATTTAATAGTCGGTTCGATTTTTAATTCTTTAGTTGACTTCAATACTCACAAAAATAGGAAAATGTGGAGGACGTGGCAAGGTTTGGTGAAAAGGATAGGAAGCTTGTATGTCCCATCACAAAGCCAATAAATAAAATAAATGGGGGAATCACATTTTGGGATCAATATGTAGAATTAATCACAAAAAAAGATTTTTAACTAAAGAACAGTGATAAAAATTGAAAAACTGAATTACAAAATTGGAAGAAGAAGTAGTAAAAATTCTACTTTGTAATTAATTTAGAATGTTGGTCCCAAAATATGATTCCTCCTGAATAAATTATGGCATTGACCTTGAATATAGAAACACGTAGGACTTGACTCCGATTAAATTTAGTTTAAACTTTAATATGTAAAAGGATACCGGGGGAAAAGGAAATTAAAAATTAAGCAATCAAGCGACGACTCCACAACGTATGTGCTCAGGTACCTACCACGATAAAATGGAGCTAACTCAACAAATTGATCATTTCCTTTTAAGCAACCACAAGAGCCAAATCTTGTTCACACCTCCATTCAACCCCTTCAATTAACCATGTCGTCTTCTTCCTTCACTCCTTCATCCTCCAAATCCCGAATGACTTGCGAATCTTACGACGTCTTCATAACTATGAGATACCAAACATCCTGTACTAGCCCTACATGAGAACTCTTTAAGAGATGCTGGGCTTACAATTTTCTTTCATGATGAACAAATGGAGGAGTCTTCAGTACGTGGGACCATAGAAAGGTGTAGAATTGTGGTGGTCATTTTCACTCCAAAGTTCTTTGAGTTTGATATATGTGTGGAGAGACTGGTGTATATAATGAGGTGCCGCAAAACTATGAGGAAACCAGTGTTGCCTGTATTCTATGGAGTGAGTAAGATGCAAGTTCGTAACTTCGTGTATTTATATCTAATAAATGATCTTGATGGAGCTCATGAGGCTAATTCCCTCTCCGATTCCGGCTTCACACTATCTGCGGATTTCTGGTACACACTAATGTATTAGAATGAATTGTGTTTTTACAGTATTACTTTGATTATGTATATTATTTTTGTGATATTTTTATTTTTTTAACAAATTTATTTAAATCATCTTACGCACAATTTTAGTTAAATTGCTATGATGGTGAGTGAGTAGGATTTTTTTTTTGGCTTTTTCTAGCATAAGAGTATGTTTTCGTATTAATTAAATTAAATTATATAAAAAACTGTTAACTTAGTGCATAAGGTTAAAATTTCTTATATATATATATATTTATCTTTTAATTTATAAAAAATACCTCTTATAATTTTAATTCTAATTCTAATTCCAATTCTAAATGCCAGTAATGACAAGAAAGAGATTGGTAACCTTGTGGGAAAAATAGATGAATACATGTTTCGCTATCTTCCACAACATGAGACAATGTTACAGCATCATGTGAAAGAAATTCTCAGCCTATTGAAGAGGGAATACGTTCATATGAAAGATGTGATCATAATTGGGATTTGGGGAGTTGGAGGTGTTGGTAAAACTACCATTGCCAGAGCCATTTATGGTAAAATTGATGGATATTTTGAAAGTAAAATTTTCCTTGCTAATATCAAAGATGTATGGGAGAAAAATAATGGTTGAGTTCTACTGCAAAAGCAACTTCATTCAAGTATTTATAAAAGTGAACTTGATGAGGTAAATGATGTTAAAGTGACACTTCCACAAATGGACCAAGTACTTTGTAGAAGAGCCCTAGTAGTACTTGATGATGTAAATCAAGTGGGCCAACTTATAGTATTGTGTGGTAATAGGAAGTGTTTTGGTGAAGGGAGTTTGATATTGATTACAACAAGGAATAAGGACATACTTGGTCATTTTGCTGATGAATCATATAAAATGAATATGTTGGATAGTAGTGAGTCTCTTTCACTTTTCAGTTGGCATGCATTTAAAAAATTTAGTCCAACAAACAGTTTTGGGAGCCTTTCAAGGAAAGTAATTTCTTTCTGTGAAGAGCTACCATTAGCTCTTAAGTTATTGGCTCTCTTTTGTTTAATAGGGCAAAATAAGAGTGGAAAAATATAATGAATAAATTGAAAGGGATTCCATATAATCAAATACATCAAAAAGCTGATGATGAGCCTTGACTTTTTAACAGATTTGGAGAAAAATTTATTCTTTAATGTAACTTGCTTTTATGTGGGTCAAACTAAACAATATGTTACCCAATCATTAAAAGGCTCAAGATTTCTTGTAGAAATTGGAATGCACACAATCATTGAGCAGAGCCTCGTAAATATTGTGAATGACAATATTCATGTCCATGATTTATTACAAGAGATAGGAGGGAAATCAGTCCTAGTAAGCTATAGCCTAAATATATTTATGATGTATTCTTGAGTTTTAATGGTAAAAATACATTAAATTCTTTTATTACTCATCGTTATACTACTCTAAAGCAAGCAAGTATTAAGGTCTTCATGGATGAAGGAGGAATTGAATGGGGAGAAAACATTTCAGCTTCATTATTACCATTGCATAATTCATATTGATAATATTCCATGGACACTTTTTCATGTATATTTCAACGTAAATTATATTGTACAATGCATGTTAATGAATTAAGGAGCAATTAATTACAAGCTCAATTGAAGAGCTATTACCAACATAATACTATGAAGTTCCTTAATTGCACTCGTCATGCAACAAAGAAACTTACTTTAATCGAAAAAGGTCTCTACTCTTTTACCTTTTCTTTAACAAAATTCTCTTTACAAGCACTGGGTAACATTCTTTCTTTTTTATAAACTGATGAACTTGACCTTGAAGGAACTATAATCCACCTCCATTGCTGGTATCATAATCCTCTATTTATCCCTCATTAATCTATATTAAACAGTTGATGATAAGTGCATTGCTACAACTACAAACTGACATATTATATGTAACTTTAATGACCAATCTTAATTGTGAAATAATTCTTATTACTGATAATCATTGCCTTGATTCATCTGCAGCTTCCATCTTTCTTCGTGTGACTCATTTTGGCTCTATAGTCATCCCAAAGGAATTGACAAAAATTATTGAACAATTTTAAAGCCAAAACCATAATGGAGGTTTGTGTCTTTATTGCCAATTAGGATTGTCATAAAATAGTATTCACTAGTACTTTTTCTGAGTGTGTAACGTTTCTCAGGGAATCACTTGGACAAAAGAGAAAACAAGTGAAGAAGGGATATGTTGGAGGCCTTTGGACTACTGTATTTGTACTTTTTGAAGAAAGAAAAAGAATCACCCTCACTTTTTGTCTGACTCTAGAGACACATCAAGTATTACTACTCTCAGTTTGCTCTCTTACACATATGAACAACTACCAAAAAGTGGTCTCACCTATCATTAGAGGACTGTTTTAGTCCTAGAGTGAAAAACTTGTGCTCTGTCAAGAACATTTGTTCCTGCCATGCTTTTGTACTGAGGTGTAAAGAGTTGTTTTTAAGTTGTTTTGTGGTCTATCACCCAGATCTGTTATTGCCAGTAATAGAGACTGCAGTTGTCATACTTAAGTACTAATGTTGCTTTTAGTAATTGCCTTAAGCTACTCTTGCTATCACATAAATTAAAATTGAGCCTTGGGACTCCATAAAATCTTTAGCCTCTTTGGAAGTTTTACTTCGCTGTTTTTTTTGGGCTACAGGTAATGAGATATATCATTATCGATAATAAGAAACAATCAACAAATGTCCAGAGTTCAAAAGCCAAAAAAGCAGCGAGCACAACCTAAAACAATAAATACCAAAATAAAACAGAAAGAAAGCCCACTGCGCCAACAAGAACATATGTCGTAGCCGTCAGCCTTCACCCCATCTCTTATCAACAGTCATTCCAACAAAGCAGTTTCTCCAAAAGGCGAATCCATAGCCAAGATAGAGGCTAGTTTGGGGGGGGGGGGGGGTGTGGAGACATTAACCATAGACTTCACCAAGTACATAGCATCTTGAGTAATATTTTCAGCTCTCCAATCTCCACCAGAAACTTTACTGGGTTGCATGATGTTGTAGAGCTTGCCACCTTCACCAGTTTGCTGATACAACATAAGAGCCTTCAAAAAAGCTAGTGCTTTAGTAGCAAAAGCAGGATTCGAATTAACTTTCTCATAGGAGGCTTCAATAAGTTCACCTTTGAAGTTTCTGGTGATAATTTCAATTCCTGCAATGCCTGGATTAGCATTGTATGCTCTATCAATATCAATTTTAATTCGCCCTCCGAAGGTGCTTGCCAGGTGCCAGCTCAAATAGTTCTAGGGCTGCTCTTCAATGACAGAACTTTGATAAAAAAACTAGTATTCATTGACACCAGACAAAGTAGCCACATTGACTCTTTTAGGATCAACCTCAGTGCCTTGAAAACGAAAGAATTCCTTTCCTTCCAAATGGACTTGCACATCCACGCTATAAAGGATTTGAAGTATTTATCAATCTAACCTTCTCAATATTCAAGTTTCCATTAGCCATTGTGGGTCAAATGATCCACTGTTCTTCCTTCATCAATACAAAGACTGTTATGATTTATTGATAATCCTTCAATATCTGAGATCCATCTATCATCCCAGGTCTTAACGCTTCTTCCATCTCTAATCCTCCAACAGCCTTCTTTCCCTGTATAATCTTCTCCCATATTCTTAGAGGTTAAATTGCCATGACAGATCTATGCCAGAGGGGGATCAGAGGGACCAACAGACGCACCAAAAGTTAAATATATTATTCCCTTACTATAACAGCAATGTGAATTAAATATATATGTCATCCTAGCCATGAATTTTTAACAATTTCATGTTATTGGAGATTATATGATTGAGCTCTAGCTAGAATAAGATTGAGTTCTTCCTGTATGAGTACTCTCAGCTTCTCTAGTGACAATCCTCTGCAGCTGCCCAGGTGGACTTGAATAGATCTGCAACCCAGGCATCGCATCCAAGGCCCGTCTTGCTATGTAGTCAGCTGCTGAATTTGCCTTATGACTGCAGTGCTGGATACAAACCTCCTACTGCCGTTCTAGCATCCTCCTAAACTCCTCTGTTAGGTCATGATCATGGTGCTTCAAGGTTTCCTGCAGTTGAACATCTTGGATGGCTTCCGACGAATCAGTCTCTAGAATAATCCTTCTAGCTCCATAATCCCATGCAACCTGCAGACCTAAGACACAAGCCCATATCTCTGAATTGAGGCAGTTACCCACACCAGCGTTAAATAGGAACCCCAGCTTGAACTCCCCTTCATCATTCCTCAGCACACCACCACAGCCTACCTGGCCATTTGAGGTTCTACAAGAACCGTCAACATTGATTTTAAGAAACCCATTAGTAGGTCGCTACCACTCAAGAGAATTCAGTCCACCTCTCGCCTCCTTGCCCGTGACCATACCAGACCCTCCCTTCATTTGCTCATTGCATGGAAGGACTTATATATCTACAAATACGGAGAAACTTAAGTTATAACTAAACATAATGATATAAGTGAAAACTTTTAACCTTTAAATACCCTAAAACATGTTGGTAAACAAAAAAAAAAAGCCTTAAACAACAATTTAATTAAAATTAAATGCTATCTACTAAATTGTCTTTCCTGAAACTATAATCAAATTTAACCCTTAGAACTCCTGCCAAATAACATAGATTTAGAGAGTTGAATATACTTGATGATGGTGGATCCTTTATCTGTTCTTCAAATGAATCATCATATATCAAGTATATTGCTGTCTTCTTCACTGTGAATCCATTACCAAAAATTGCAGTCACCTCAACTTGGTCATCTGAATCCAAATTTGATATTATTTCCTGCTTCCATTCTGATTCTTCAAATGAAGTCACTGTGTCTCGCTTGTAGTGCAGCTTGGATGCCTTTGTATAATTTATGATCATCAAGTTAGTGAAAGAGTCAAATGCCTTGTTTCCTGAAACACCTGAAGGCAAATATACGCAACAAAGAGTTATCCCTTTCAAATTAGGACCATCAACGGAAGGCACTTTAAATTTTATAGAATCTCCTTCACCCTTGAATGTTAGCCAATAAGGATATTTGTCACCAGGGAGATCACAATCAACACCATTCTTTCTAAGAGTCAATCCCTGCACAATAATAGAAGCACGGTCTCCAATTCAACTATATTTTAAGCAATTAAGCGTAATTTTTTTATCAAAAAATGAAAAATCCAATTAGAGAGAGAGAGACAGAGAGAACCTGTGAAATACTCTTTGAAAGAGTATTAATGACTTGGTTAGACTCTCCAATTTGAATTAAAAGATGTCGCCAGCAATTTTCTAACCTCGAGTTTTCCATACAATTTGTGGCATGTGAGGAATCCAACATTTTTGTGACACCTCTATTTATTTGAGTTTGAATCTCTAATCCACTTTCCGACAAAAGACTCTGTTGCTTTGGTAAGTTACTAGGAATTGATGAAGGACCACCAGGGATACTCCTATTTGGTATATCCAACAGAATTAAAGATGACATGTTCAGATATGTTGGAATTTGAAATAGAGGATTATTTGTTGGAGACATCCATGACCAAATAAGAGAAGGAAAAACATCACGTGCTAATCCTTCATAACCACAAAGAGATATATATCCAATACTTTTTGATCTCAGTATAGAAAAGGGCACTTGTGTTATTGCAGTGTTATTAGCGATGAGAGTAGTCAAGGACTCCATTTGCTCTATGTCTTCCTCCAAGTTTTCAAGCTTCCAACAACCAGAAAGAATGAGCGTTCTTAAACTGTTCAATTTATAAATGCTTCTTGGGAGACTACGAAGGCCAATACAATCCTTCAAATTTAGGACAAGAAGTTTGTCAAGAAGTCCAATGCTATGATGTATCATGGACAAACTTGGACAATCTTTGAGGATCAACTTTTCAAGATTTGGTAGTTTTGAAAAATCAGGAGTTAGCACCAAGTAATGAGAGTGGCTTAGATTGAGAATTTTCAGTCTCTCCAATGGCTACAAAAAAAAAACATTTGAAAGGAGAATTAAAGAAGCATCTTGAATAAAAATAAAATAGATGAAAAATATCACATGTATAATCCTTCATCTAAACAATTCCAAACACTCTACTTGAAAATATTGCTTAATTAATTGGAAATTTACTCATGAAAGGGAAAAGCAAACTCTATGAAAAAGTTAACACATAATTCATTATGATGGTGTAACGGTTAGATCTATAGCAACACATATGAAGGAATGTAAATTAAAGAAAATCCAGCGGCTTTATTCTTCAATAGTAATGAAGATTCATCCAGAAACCATTAGAAAAATCTAAAATGAAGATCTATCAAGAAGAGAGGCAGTAAAATAGAATCTAATAATATCACTTAGTCGCTTTCCAATAAAAAACACAGGCCAATATATTCTCAGTAATATATTCACACGTCTCAAATCCCTATTTTTATTCTCTATCCGTCTTTCATCCAGTATCCACAAACTTTAAAGCTATCATCAACAAACTAAGTATTTACATACCTGGGGATTCTTCCACACTTGTCTGAGGCTGCTGTATTTTAAGTCAAGAGCAACTAAATTTCCAAGATAAAAGTTGTCAGGGATGTATTTCAAAGGAAAGCCATGCCAGCAAAGCCATTTGAGATTTTTACTGATATATTCATAGTCTCCTTCAAGCTGTACATTGTCAAGGAGAAGCAATCTGAGCCTCTTCATCCTCTTAAATGCTCTTGTTGATAAACAAACTTTTCCAGTTTTTGGCAACTTCAAAGCTAGTCCCTGGACAACATTTGTTCCCTGCCAACGAAGTGTACATAAAAATTAAAGTGTGCATATGTGGTATTTGTTTGGTGAAGGAAAAATATAAACCAGTGTCGCACAAGCAAGCTTCTAGAGCAAGTGCCTAGAGAGTTTTAAAAAGCATAATTTTCACCAGAAAGGTGAAGCACGTACAAAATAAAAACCATAGGATAGAAAAGTTCTTACAGTATGTTCTGATAATACATCAACCACATCCCGGTAAAACCATAACCGACTCCGCTTCTCAAGCATTTTTGGTGATTCTTCACGAATTATTTCTCTTCCCATGTCTCGTAACAAGTCATGCATACCAAGCTTGTTCTTTTTATCGATGGTTACAAGGCCTCGATCCACAAGGACACTGATTCCAATGTCGGCATGTAAACCAGAGGCATTTAATATCAATGTCACATCATTTCTATCCATCCCAATAAAGAAGCAAGATATGTCAAGGAATATTTCTTTCTCCATATGATCACTTAAACTGTCAAAGCTTATTCTTAGTTTATTTTGTATCATATCATTGGGAATTCTTTTTAGTTTCTCCAAGACACTCTCCCACACTTTTGCTTCCCTATCAAACAAATAAGAGCCAAGAACTTCAAGAACAAGTGGTAGTCCCCCAGAATAAGCAACTATATTTCTAGAAAGTTCCATGAATCCTTCTCTAGGAATTGGCTGCTTGAATGCATGCCAACTAAAAAGCTCAAAGGATTCACTATTGTCCATGCATTTCATTCTATGCACAAGGTCCACTTGAAGGACTGTAAGTAGACGTACATCTCTAGTTGTGATGATTATTTTGCTTCCAGAACCAAACCATGCACGACTTCCAACTAAAGCATTTAGTTGGTCCAACTTGTCCACATCATCAAGTACAATAAGAGCCTTTTTATGGCAAAGTCTATCCCTTAATATGACTTTCCCTAATTCAGTATTGCCATTTATCTTCATATTTGTTCCACAAATTTCAAAAAGAACTTGGTTTTGTAAACATGCTGGGCCATTATCTTGCAGCCAAACTTCTCTTATATTGGAAAGGAAACATCTACTCTCGAACATGTGACCAATTTCATTATAAATGGCTTTGGCAATGGTTGTTTTGCCAATACCCCCCATTCCCCATATCCCTACCAAGATAACATCCTTTGATAGGTAGCTTTCTGAAAATTGAATCAAATCTTGCACTCGAGAGTGTACTCCAACTGGGTGTTGTGTGACAAACAAGTCTTTCTTGTGTAGTGTATTACAAACATGCTCAACAATGTTTTTTATGACTTCACTCTCGGTCCTGCGGATCAACGAAAAATAATAGGAAATGAGCATTGGTTATATCAGCATGATTACAAATAAAGAATGTCAAAATATTGAAAGCAACATGCATTTGAATTTTTTTTTTTTAAAAAAGACAAAAGACAAAACGACAATTATATGAGCAAACTATAGAGCAAAATGACAATTGAGACTGGGCCTAGAGTGGTATCTACTAAGAAGAGATACGTGTACTGATTGGTTACAATATTAACTTCATTTGGGTATGTATAGTATATAATTTTTATAGCTTAAAAACAGAACATAATTAAAACACTCATTATTTAACTACAGAAGAAACATTCAGTTCCTTTTGAGCATTCCGTCCAGCGCATTAATTTATATGAATCACTATCACAATCATTGTTATGAAAAAGATGAAAAAAAAAAAAGGCGCCATTGGCAACAACAAGTTCTAGTGTGTGTGCAGCGTTTAAAAAAGAAGAAGTCATAAATATAATAAAAATTACCTGGAATGAAGCACATATATCATGTGCTTCGTTGATTTCTATAAGCCATGCATGACTATGGGAGGGCTATGCTAGTCCTAATTATAATTTTATAAGTTTCAATGGTGATAAATATGTGAAAAAAAATATATTAATAAAATGTTATCATATGTTCACAAGCTTGTAACATATCCAATAGCTTATAAGCTTGTTTGTGTTGGTGCGTGTATGTGTGTGTAAAATCTAAATTGAAGATATGAATAAGAAAAATCTCATATATTAAATATGATGATTTATACTGCACTAAATATTATTAAGCCATGCATAATGGAAAATGGGAATTGTACTATAACTGTTTGATTTGTATGTTAAAAAAATCTTTTGTGTTGTACAGTTTTATAAAAAAAAAAAAAAGCTGGTGAGCATTCAGGTGAACGAAGCGAATAAAATAAAATAAGAATATGATGTTATATTCAAGAAAATTGCAAGCAAAACATATGCTATGTAAGAATTGAGAATAGTTTTTGAATTGACTTTTGAGGTCTGGTTATATCAATTCAAACAGAAAAATTTATAATTTTTACGTGAAATTAAATAATGTGAATTTTTATTATTAATTAGCTTAAGACTTTTGGTTCTTACAATATATGTTTGAACCCAAAACTTAGTGAGATATACATATATCATGAGTGAAATTCATTGATACGTGTTTCAATATGAAAAGCAAATAAAAAGTCAAAAATTACCTGTAACCAAGTACACTAAACCCTGCAATGCCCCCAGCGTCACAAAGGGCTGTCCTCCACTTCCAAACTTGATCTTCTGTTGGTGAAATACTACTTATGAGATGTTTAAATGCTTTTCCAAAACTAGAAGTTTGATGGCGAATTTCTGATGGATCCACACCGTAGAACACGGGCAGAACCACCTGATCATTTGATTTGTGAAGCTCCATGATTTTTGAGAGTTCCTCCAAACACCATCTAGAACCAGCATATTCTCTAGAGAAGATGATGATTGAAATTTTTGAACTTTCAATTCCTCTAAATAATTCATTTGAGATGTGATTTCGTCTAGGAAGCTCAGCATCATCATTGAAAATGTTAATGCCAACATTAATTAGGGATGAATAAAGATGTGAAGTAAAAGTCGCTTGAGTGTCTTCTCCTCTAAAACTCAAAAACACATCATACATTTGTTTTGACCAACTTTCATTTGGGCTCATATATGATTTTATTTCATATGCATGATCCACACTGAAGGCGTCAAGTAGACGTAGATTCCTAGTTTGAATCACATCTTGCACTTGAGAGTTTACTCCAACAACTGAGTGGTCTTCAACAACATCTTTTGATTGATAGCTTTCTGAAATTTGAACCATATCTTGTTCTCGCGAGTTTACTCCAACTGGGGGGCCTTCGACAAATAAGTCTTTCTTGCCAAGTATATTACAAACACACTTAACAATATTCTCGATGTCTTCATTCTCATTCCTGCGAATCATAGAAAAATAATAGGAAATGAGCGTGGGTTATATAAACAAACTTACAAATAAAAAATGTCAAGATATTGAAAGCAACGTGTGTTTGAATGAGAAGATATTATGGAGCAAACCGTAGAGCAACGCGACAATTGAGACTGGACCTAGAGTGGCATTTATAGTTTGCTGATATATCTAAATATATATATTTATATATTAAGTGTTTCAAAATCAGGAGAGAAAAAAATGTCAAAAATTACCTGGAACCAAGCACAACAAACCCCTCAATGCCCCCAGCTTCACAAAGGGCTGTCCTCCACTTGGAAACTTGATCTTTTGATGGTGAAATTCTACGTAAAAGATCATTAAATGCTTTTCCAAAACCAGAAGTTTGATCACAAATTTCTGATGGATCCACATCATAGAATACAGGTAAAACGACCTGACCATTTGATTTGTGAAGCTCCATGATTTTTGAGAGTTCCACCAAACACCAACTAGAACCAGCATATTCTTTAGAGAAGATGATGATGAAAATTTTTGAACTTGCAATTCCTCCTAATAGTTCGGCTGAGATATGATTTCCTCTAGAAACTTCAGCATCATCTTTGAAAACGGCAATGCCAGCATTACTTAGATATGAATAGAGATGTGAAGTAAAAGTTGATCGAGTGTCTTCACCTCTAAAAGTTAAGAATACGTCGTACTTATGACCTGAATGTTATGTTTAAAAATTATAGAATATGAAAAAAATTAAATTGCAATTTAGATTCATATAATATAAAAATAAAGATAAAATGCCTAAATAATAATTCTTATGCTACGAAAATTTTTATAATCTAAGATCATGAAATCTTAAAACTATTATCAATATCCTCATGAAATCATTATGTACCTTGCTCTCCAAGTTCTTTTCGTGATCTTTCACGTATTATTTCTCTTCCCACGTTCCACAACAAATCATCCATAACAAGCTTGTTGTTCTTGTCAATGGATATCATTCTTTGCTTCACAAGCTCTCTTATCCCAATGTCAGCAGAAAATCCAAGGCCATTCAAAATTTGGGTCACATCATTTCTATCCTTCCCAATAAAAAAGAGAGCTATACACAGAAATATTTCTTTCATGTCATCGGTTAAACAGTCAAAGATAACCTTTAGCTTCTTTGTTATCTCATCATTAGGAATTCTTTTCACTTTATTCAATAAATTCTTGCACTCTATCACTTTGTCAAACAAATAGGAGCCAAAAACTTTATTAAGAACTGGTGGCAATCCCCCAGAATAAGCATCTATACTTCTTGAAAGTTCAATGAATTCTTCTATAGAACTTGATTGTAATGCATGCCAACTGAGACGCTCAACAGATTCACTACGGTTCATACTTTTCATTTCATATTCATGGTCGACTCTAATGTCCTTGAGTAGACCTAAATCTCTAGTTATGACAATTATTCTGCTCCCTTGACCAAACCATTCTCGACTTACAGATAAAGCATCTAGTTGGTCTAATGTATCCACATTATCAAGTACAACAAGTGCCTTCTTATGCTGAAGTCTATCCTTCAATATTATTTTTCCTGATTCAATGCTATTTATTGTCATCTCCGTCGTCTTACATATTTCTAAAAGAAGTCTATTTTGCAAAGTAACTGGACCACCATCTTGCTTCCAAATTTCTGTGATATTTGAAAGAAAACATCTACTCTCAAACATGGGGCCAATTTCATTGTAAATGGCTATGGCAATGGTTGTTTTACCAATGTCCCCTGTTCCCCATATCCCTACAAAGATAACTTCTTTTGATTCATGATTTTTGAGCACTGTAGTCACTTCTTGTACTCGAGAATTCACTCCAACTGGGTGGTTTGTGACAAACAAGCCTTTCTTGTGCAATTTTATACGAACATCCTCAACAATTTTCTTCATAATTTTACCTTGATTCCTGTGAATTATAAAGAAGAATGGCAAAAAAGGAGCATTGATTATTTAAGCATGATTACAAATAAAGCAAACCATGGCATTAAGAGCAACATTCATCAAAACTATGAGAGACATTAGGAGCAAACTATGAAAGAAACAACAATTGGTGCTTTGTACCTTAATCATGTACTAAGGACAAATGAACAACAATGGTGACACAATTTAACCGCAACAGAACTTTCAATTAGGACAACTGAACTAAGGTGAGAGATTCCTTAATCATGTACTAAGGATTTAATTATTAATATAGCTGTTTCTTCATTAAAAAAAATTAGGACACTTTCAACTTATCATTTATATTGTTATAGCTTAGAAGAATACTATCGTAGACAACTAGAAATTGTAGTTATGATATAGACACACACACACACAAACATAATCAGCATGATTGAAAATAAATAAAAACGCAACATGTCAAAAAATTAAATTACTTGGCATTAAACAGATCATATCCAGCAATGCCTGCAGCTTCCCGGAGAGCTGTCTTCCACTTGGACACTTCAACTTCCGAGGGTGAAATTCTTTGTATAAGATCTTGAAACGCTTCTCCAAAACTTTCGGTTTGATTGCGAACTTCTGATGGTTTAAGATAGAAGAACACAGGTAATACTACCTGACCATATGCTCTGTGAACCTCCATGATTTTTGAGAGTACTTCGAGACACCATCTGGAATTAGCGTAGTTTCTAGAGAAGATGATGATTGAAATTCTAGAACCTTCAATGCTTCGCAACACTTCAATTGAGACATCATTTCCTCTGGAAGGCTCAGAATCATCTTCAAACACATAAATTTCAGCATTCCTAAGATATGAATAGAGATGTGAAGTAAAAGTTGCTCGACTGTCTTCGCCTCTACAACTCAAGAACACGTCATATCGACTACCTAAACCTTAAATGCAGAATATTAAAAAAAACAGTTTAAATTCATATAAAATAAAAGCCAATATATATTGGATAAAACTAGCAAGATTGAAAGAAAATTGTGACGTACAGAATAGAATTATATATAAAATCTAAGTATTATTAATAAACAATTATACAAAAAAGAAATACAATTATTAAGTTATTGAAGAATATGACAATTCTTACATTAATATAAATTAGTTATCAATTTATAATTAAGAGTGGTTTTGTTATATAATTTATGGGCTATATTTTCCTCATTTATCAAATATGATCACTATCATTTGAGTCGCAAACCATAGGACACTTGTGCAATCCCCTAGGACAACATGTAAAATATATATAGAATATACATAATAAATGATAATAAGTGGGATTCTATGGAAATTAAAAAGGAAAAACTATTTCTCTTTAATGTACTTTCTCTTTTTTAATCTCTTTCCCCCTACTCTCTCTCTCTCTCTCTCACCCTCCATTTATTGGAACCTTTCCACATGAGAGAGCAAAAATTAAAAAAATTAAAAGTAGGTAATTCAAGACAAGGCTTTAATGAGTCCAATCTATCCAGCAATATATCCATGAGACCCTGATTCCTATCCGTTGTGATGAAAGAAAAATTAAAAAAGATATTTTCCAAATGAACTATACGAGCTCATTCTTGGGAAGATTTAGATCTTTTGGATTTAAATGATTTATTTTTAAATTAACCTATAAAAGATTATTTTTATTTTATATTTTACTCATGTTAAAGTTGAAAATGATAAAATTTTAAAAAATATATAATATAAAATATACACCATTTAATTTCAATAGGGAGGACGTAGAATATACATGAAAGATAAATATGGGATGTCATCATTATATTTTATCACTACAAGGATTTATGGTTACCCTGGCTATGGAGCATATGCGCCTTCACCGGATCCATGGAATCTTGCCGCCGCAAACGCTTCATAGGTACTGGAGTGGCCGAACTCTCATTAGTATCCTCTCTAAAGCTAACAAAAACATCATTATTAAGATAAAATTAGAAGAAGAAGAAGAAGAATCCGTTAAAATTAATTTGAACAGCATCGATGGATCATTGTTAGAACTCAGAAACAAAATGATCAATCAAATCAAACATAGTGAAGAAAGCAAATTCAATGTTCAGAGTTAGAGATGTAAAGAGGAAAGTTACCTGGCAACCTGGGTACGTGGATGATCGACATTGGAATCTTGTTTATAATAATAATGGTGATGATCAGAAGAGAAAGAGATCTAAGAGGCTCTTACTGCTTCTACATATATATCCAAGTGTGGCTCTTGAGGAGAAGAATAAGAAAGTAGAAAGAGGGAAAAAACTCTGCAGTGGGGAAAGGAAATGGTTCAGAAGGCGAGCTTCAGGGTTTTCGTTCAAATTGCGCATATATTATTAAAAGATTTTGTAATAATCGATTTGAAACACCAGACATCAGCGATAAATTATTCATAATATAAAATTAGTTTTTTTATTTTCTTAATCTCAATGACTTTCATCCCATCTTCGTTCCAGTTTTGTCACTTTGTGTCGGAGGATATTGTTTTACAATAATGGCTTGGCTTGGTTCTATTTCAATTAATTATTGGAAAAATAAAAACAGAATGAAACCAACCAGAGAGAGAACAAACAACATGGGCATCGTTCTTAAAAATGTACCCCAAGTGGACAACTCGAAACTGGGAGAGATATAGGTTAAGGTTCCATTTATTAAATAAAAAAATTTTAGAGAAAAAAATACACTGGTCATGTGGTAAAAACAATATTAATGGTTAAAATACAAAGATAAGATACAAATACTAATATTTACTAGAACTGATTCAAGGCTTTTCTGTAATTTTTTGGCCAGATTCAAGGCTTGGTGTTTAAGTATTAAATATATATATTTATATTCCTGGGCCACAACAGTATGCATATTATTACACATATCATATTTATTGACTACGTACGAAAGGTGCGCTAATTAATTAATAATATATATGGGAAGAAACGCGGAACCTTCGCTCGGGTAGTAACATCAATAATATATATATATAGAAAAATAATATATTTTTAAATAAAAATTTGGTATTGCGTGGAAAGCGAAAACGCGTTTTCTTTTCTTTTTTCTTCTTAATGAAAAACGCGTATTCATTTTTCATTGTTAACACTGACTTGAATTGACTTTACTTTTTTTTTTTCCTTTTTAGTTTTTACCATGACTTGTCTTTAATTTAAATGTAATAAAACTATTTAACTTTTTGAAGGGAAGCACCAGAGCACCTCAGAAACCAAACAGCAAAAGCAATGAGATGGTCTCTTTCAAACAAAAAACAGAGAGTAAAATGTAGGGTGACTCTAGTAAACAACTTGGAAGCCCTGTCTTCTACAAATATTTAGTAATAAGAGAACAGCGTCAAGATTTGAATCTAAGGTCTTCGTGCTAATGCTTTTTAGTTTTTGGATTGCTTTAGGTATAATTATTTATATAGGTTTATTATTATTTTTTATATATTTAAGGCCAAAATATATAAAACTTCAACTTTAGGTCTATTGTACATTATCTTGGTGTTTAGAGTAAAATCTTGGTGTATTTTAACCATAGAAACCTTAGGCCACAAGACCTAGGCATTCCCTCCCGTTTCCCCCTTTCTAGTTTCCCCCCTTTCATTTCAAGGGTGTTTCAAAGCATATTTATAGAAGTCTACGACACACCGTTGTGGCTATACTGTTACTCACCGTGACTGTGGCCTGTTATGGGCTTTTTGATCCAGATACAATAAAAAAAATATCAATATACTCTACTTTCAAAAATATTTATTAAGATACTGTAAATTTAAAAGTAACAACTGCCAATCACATTTTCTCTAAATCTTCAAATACTTCTCTTAAAGCAAAACATAAAGTGGCAGTATGACTTATGGAAGTGGAACTACTACATTACGTTTTTTTTTTCTTATTTTAAAGAAAAGATCTGATAGACCCTTGCAGCGCTATCTTGATGTTGCATGTAACGTTGCCCCATGGGTGTAACGTTACAATTTATTTTTTTTAAAAAAATAAGTTTTTTAATTAGAAAAAATAATTCTTTCATTAATTTATATAATAAATTAAATAACAAATTTAAAAATAAAATAAAAAATTGTAATTTTGTAATATAATAAAAAAATTGTATAATTGCATAAATAAATTATATGACTCGTTTTGTATAATTTTCAAAAAGTAAATTTTGGAGAAGTGTATTTCACAGAAAATATATTTATCAAGAAAATTAAAAATAATTTATTTGTTTTACTCTTTACTTTCTGAAAGGTTCAATTTAATTTTTTAAACAAAAATATTATATTATATTATATAGTTGAAGAAAAAAATATTATTTTTAATTTAAAAAATAATTAATAAATTAGGAATATATTTAACAAATAATCATAAAAATTTTAAAAAACCTTAAGAAGAACCTTTTTGGGCTTTAGTAGGAAAGGAGAATTTTTTGGGATGTGACTCAATTTTCCAAGAAGCTAAAATTTTTTTTGATCGCCTAAACTATTTCAAAACACTTTCAAAACTTTTCTAACAGCATTTAATTAGTATATGAGAGGCCATTGAGTTATATTAAATCATATATCACAATTCTTTGAATTGAATTTTAGCCTTTTAAATTCTAATTTTCCTTTATAAATAATTCCTCCCCCACTTGCGCGGAGGACGTAATTGTGTGGGGCATATGGAAAATATTTTATTTAATTTTAAAATATATTAAATTTAAAAAAATTTCATCACTAACTCCCCCTATAAAAAAATAATATCAAATGATATTAATCAAAATTAATATAGATTTCAAAATTGAAAAATATTGAATTTAAAAAAAAAGTGGAGCTTACCTAAAAAAAAGAAAAAGATAGACCCCACTTTAAAAAAATGAATAAGAAAAAAATGAAACCACTTAAATAAAATAAAAGAAGAAAAAAAAAAAGAAAGGGCATGAAGCGCAAAGTAGAGTGGAGCCGTGGCTAATGCACAATAACAACTCCATCATACTTTTTATTATATATTAATTCTCATAAAAATTACAAATAATTTATTTGTTTTACTCTTTACTTTCTAAGAGGTTCAACTTATTTTTTTAAACAAATATATTATATTATATTATATTATTGAAGGAAAAAATTATTTTTAATTTAAAAAAATTAATAAATTAGGGATATATTTAGAAAACGATCATAAAAGTTTAAAAAAAAAACTTAAGAAGAACTTTTTTTGGTTTTAGTTAGAAAGGAGAACTTTTTATGCTATGACTCAACTTTATGAGAAGTTAAAATTTTTTTTACCCGGCTAAACTATTTCAAAACACTTTCAAAACTTTTCTAACAATGTTTGGTTAGTATATTAGAGGCCATTGGGTTATATTAAACCACACATCACAATTCTTTGAATCAAATTTTAGTCTCTTGAATTTTAATTTTCCTTTATAAATAATTCCTTCCCCACTCGCTCAAAGGACATGAATGTGTGAGTATATATGGAGGACATTTTATTTAATTCTAAAATATATTGAATTAAAAAAAAATTCATCACTAACTCCTCATATCCACAAAAAAATGATATCAAATAATATTAATTAAATTTAATATAGATTTTAGAATTTAAAAATATTGAATTTAAAAAAAAAGTGGGGCTTACATTATAAAAAACAAAAGATAGACCTCACTTTAAAAAAAAAATGAAACCACTTACATAAAATAAAGAAGAAAACATGAACAAAAAAAAGGACACAAAGCTCAAAGTGGGGTGGAACAGCAGCTAATGCATAGCCGCGACTCCGACTTTTTATTTTATATTAATTCTCAGGAAGATTACAAATACTTTATTTGTTTTACTCTTTACTTTCTAAAAGGTTCAATTTAATTTTTTGAACAAATATATTATATTATTGAAGAAAAAATATTTTTTTAATTTAAAAAATAATTCATAAATTAGGAATATATTTGAAAAATAATCATAAAAAATTGAAAAAAAAAATTAAGGAGAAGAACTTTTTTAGGTTTTAGTTGAAAATAAGAACTTTTCAGATTGTGATTCAACTTTTCAAGAAGTTAAAAATATATTTTCCCCACTAAACTATTTCAAAACACCTTCAAACTAAATGTTGATTTTCATTTTTTATTTTTATCATCAAAATTTTTTTTAATGAAATCTGAACCAGTTTTGTAGCATTTCAGACCAAAAAAAATCATCATACAAATACTAGATATGTGTTATATGTATCATAAAGCACAATATATGCGTCCGGGCGTATCATGATGTATAACGTAATTGTTTAATTAGTATATGAGATGTCGTTGGGTTATATTAAACCACACATCACAATTCTTTGAATCTTTGAATTGAATTTTAGCCTTTTGAATTCTAATTTTCCTTTATAAATAATTCCTCCCCCAACTGGCACAGGTGATGTGAATATATGAGGACATATGATGAACATTTTATTTAATTTTAAAATATATTAAATTTAAAAAAAATTCATCACTAACTTCACATATCTCCAAAAAATGATATCAAACAATAGTAATTAAAATTAATATAGATTTTACAATTTAAAAATATTAAATTTAAGAAAAAGTGGAGCTCACCCAAAGAAATGAAAAATATAAACCCTACTTTGATAAAAAATGAATAAAAAAAAAATGAAATCACTTAAATAAAAGAAAAAATAGAAAAAAAACAAGAAAGGACACGGAAGCTAAAATAGAATGGAGTCACCGCTAATGCCCAATAGCGGCTCCACCCTACTTTCTTTATATATGGATAATTGTGGCAACCACTTGAATTTGCCCAAAAATCATCAATATTAAAATTTAAGCTAACACTGTTGTTCTTTAACCAAGTTCTAAATCATATTTGATGTTACATAGTAAAAGAAGATAAACTTTTGAGAATTGAATTGACAAAACGTACCATTCCTCTAAAAGTCCTCACGATCTTCTAGAGTCTACAAGGACCAATAGTGTACGCAAAGCACAATGTAGAAACTAAATATAAGATTTTTTTTATTTGTATTTTTCATTGCTTCAATCCAAAAAGTTGGAGTTGGCAACATAGAAAACACAAAATTGAAAAAAGTTGTCAGTTTCTGATTTCTTAGGTTATCGTGCTTCTCTCTTTTGCCCAACTCTCCATTTTCTTTTTATATTTATGAAATATTGAATTTTGGAAGTGTGTAACGTGTATGATTTGAAAATTATATTATTATGATTTTAAATTATAAAATATTTATTCATATTTATTATTTTTTTATATTAAATTATATATTTTTTTATAATTAACATTTTACATTTTTTCTGTAACTTTGTAACTTTATTGTTTATTGTTACTAGTTGATTGAAAATTTATTCTTTTAATGTATATTCTTATTTTTATTTTCCTATCAATAAACTTATAGATTCTACCTTGACCCTATATATAAGTTTTTTTAACTAATTTATACAAGCTAAGAAAATTTGTTAAAATTAATTAATGATTTTAAATTTGTCAAAAATAATCATAACTTTCCAAACTTAGATAATAAAATTAGTTAATTTACACAAACAGCTGTTGTTAATATGTTGCGAATATATAACTTTCCAGACTTTATACATGGAGATGCCACAATCACGATGATGATTGCAGCTTCATCTGTTTTTACTACGGAGATTTTCTTTCTTCTTCATAAAATCAGTGAAAAGAGTTCTTTACTGTGGCTTAGAACCTACTTAAAAAACCTTTGGGATCGCTAAAAATACGTTTGCAAACATATTTTAGATTAATATTGTGCTTAGCTCATTTAAAAGGTTATCTTGTAAACTTATTTTTAACTAATGAAGTGAAGAAGTTACTTTTTAGTTTATAAATATATTTTTATCTTATAATTATTTTGTCAAACTTACTTTTATAATAAAAAATATTTAAATATAAATCATGTTATAATAAACTTATTTTTATCAAAATTTTATTTTCTTCCAACTTAAGTTTGCAAGTTAAAAACCAAACGGATTTTACTCATCAGCTTCTTGCCATTGTTTGAACAATTCTAGCTAGCTTGTTGAAACTATGTTACTTTGGGATGAATATCAAGAAACTTCGAAAAAAATAAAAAGCAAAAATTGCATTCAATATATATGTTAGATATTTCATATATACTCCATACATTATAAGATGTCTTAAGAGATTTTTTAAATTTATAATATAAGGTGTCTTGAATAATAAACAAAAGCAAAGCTCTAATTCAACTATATAGGCAAGGAGAGAAAAAAAAGGAAAAAATGTTATTTTCAATTTTATTGAAAACGTTGTATATAACGAGCCAAGATTCAACTAAAAGTAATTTTATTTTTCAACACAACAGAAATAGATAGTCTAAAGAAAACATACATAATTAAGGTGATGATTAAGGCAAACATATATAATTCTATTTAATAGCCATAGTAAACAAATAGGACACTCATGACATAATGATATAAGAATTTCAAGAATTTACAACTTGTTATTCCAATTTTTAACATAGAAGTTTAAAATTTAAAGATGTTTGAGAATGAATGCTTCGAAATTGAATATCTTCGATGCTTCAAAATTAAGACCCACGTTTCGAGATGGGGCACACTTGAATTTGCATAGAGCCATCACTGAAGTTGGTGTAAAATCAGTTGCTGAAGGATTCATTGACAGAGTTCAGGCCAAAAAAAAAGATTCATTGACAGAGAGCCGTCGATCAAAAAAGAAAAAAAGAAAAATTCGTTGAGAGCCATATTTGAACCTGTTTGGGAAGTGCATGTCCTTGACAAAAAAGTGGCCCATTGGGCCATTACTATGTCACCACTCGGTCCATTAGAACGTTCCAAAAGAGACACGGCTACACGAGGGCGTTTAGAGCCTCCATCTGCCTCAAATGAACCACCCACTCTTCATTCAGCTTACTATTATTATTATTATTATTTTGTTAGTCACCTCCGTTGCACATGCAAGAACGCGTTTACTTGAAAAACAAACCAGATTAAGTCAACTTTATTGAGTTTCACTAATTACATCTTAAGAATTTAAAAATCTAAACATCTCTCTCATCTCACCTTTGTCTCTTTTTTTCCCTTTTCATTAATCCTGGGTTTTATGTATAAAATAGTTGTTTGTTCGTACGTCTTAAGCAACAAAGCGTTAAAACCATTCCCTTACCTTATAGATGAAAAAAAGTGATCTTATAGATGAGAAGCAACATTTATATCCTTAGTTTTAAAAAATTATTCCAACAGAGATCCAAAGCATTAAATAATTATTCTGAAGGGTATAGTGGACAGTTTAAAACGTTTTCTTTCAACCATTCCTTTTCCGTTAACGTACCAAACATGGCCAAGTTATAATTATTATTTTTTAATAATGACTAATTTTTAAATATTCTTTGGTCTCTATTTATTCTGGATGGGCATATCACAAAATAAGGTTGTTCTGGGAGATGCGCCCAGTGCACTAATTGGAACTGCACACAGTATTGGTCCCTTCACAAGCGTGATATATATATGTATGTATGTATGTATACATACATACATATATATATAAATATATATATATATATATATTCGATCTGAAGCCTATATCCAATTAATCATTTCACTCGATATCTGTTTTGTACTTTTTCATTCTTTCTTATATTCTTTTTCGTTTGAAAAAATTAAAAACACTGGAATAAGAATAAGAAAGATGTTTAGTCTTTCTTACTCGTATTCAGTATTTTTTGTTGTTGTTCACTATTCATTAACTTTTCATTATATTTTTTTATTTGTCTATTTTGCAAGTTGATTATGTATAATTTGTATGTGTAATAAAAATAAGCACGCCTCTCAAATTGAATGTAACGCAAGTGAAGAAAGATGATAAAATTCTCTCGACGAAATCGTAATGGCAGCTTTAAGAAAGCATGCACATTTTGCTTCAACTTTCTAAAATGGGATCGGAAGCATCTCAGAAAGCCCACAGGAAAAGTAATATGGTTCTTGATTTTAATTCTCTTATTTATTAAAAAAAAAAATTGACGGGAAAGAGTTGTATTTCAATAGTGAATATCCACTGATGGTAAAAAAAAAAAAAACAGTGAATATCCACTAACAAGAAATTTTGAAATTTAAATAGTTTAAGGGTGTGTTTGGATTGACTAATATATAAGTGATTATGAGAATAAGTTTTTATTCATAATAGATTATGAGAATAAGTAATTATGTTAAAAGTGATTTGTATTTGGATATTTTTACCCCATAAATAATTTTGAGAAAAGAAATGTGTTTGAATATTGGGATTTAAATTATTATTGGGTAGATAATGAGAAGAAAAAATGAAATAAGTGATTATGAGAGAATAAATAATTATTATAAGTAAAAAAAATTAGTTTCTTCTATAAGTACTTATTTGAAATATAAATACTTAATAAAAAGTAACTTTTATTTATCAACTTCTTTACATAATCACTTATTTACTCCTATAAATACCTATGAGAACTATCTAAACAAACACTAAATCAATACCAATAATGCATTTTTTTTAATTGAAAGCAAACACCTTTACCTGGCCCAAAAAAAAAAAAAAGTAAAATGAGAGCTGGCACCTTGCCTTTTTCTTTTTGACGGGAAGCACCTCACATGTCCCGTCTAAATTTGTTTTTTTTTAAATCTTTATATTTGGCATTCTAAATCAATCCAAATCAAATGGGGTGTTAATATTTAATGCTAAATAATAATAATAATAATAATAATAATAATAAAGGAGAGGGAGAAAGGATTAGCATTGACGTGGAAAGAAGAAAATGCGGGGAAAATTGCTTCTAACGACGACCTTCATTACACTGCGCTGCTTAGGGACAAGTTTATGAAGTATTAATTATTTTATTTTAAAAATATTTTTATTTAATTATAAAAAAAATAAATTATTTAAATTTGTGATATTTATTAGGGGATAAATATAAAAATTATATTATTTTTAAGATAATTTTAATAATATATTAAGGATTGAAGTGAGTATTATTGTATATTGCATGTTTCAAGAGAAACAAATATTAAAAGCAGGAGATTATAAGCAACTTAAACAGATTTTTCTTAGAAATCACTCAGATGATGGTTTTTAACGTTTCATAGACAGCTTGGAAATCTCTTTGAAAGCTCCACCTTGCAGATGGTATATAATTATTAACTGTTACTGAAAAAGAATGCTCATCTATATATCTCGGTGGGTTTTATGCTCAAGACTTGCAAGTTTTCTCATTGCTTTTCAACGGTAATTTTCTACTTTTAGTACTATCTCATAGTTTATAAAGTTTTATCTTAACAATACATCTTATATTAAATATTACATTTCAATTTTTTATTAATCTTAAATGAATTATACATATTTTATCTAAAAAAAGGGAATTATACATAAAAAATTTAATATATCAAATTTTGAAATTCTTCTAATTATTAATATTGACAGACTGTTAGAAATCTAGAAAATCACCATATATTTTATATGTATAAGCTTAGACTCATCGTAACTTTTTTTCGCATGACTTTATATATATAAACATACAGGCCAATAATAAGCAAATTGAATCGTGTTGATTTATTTAAAAACAGCTATATTATTAATTATTATGTTGTATGGCTATTTTATAACCTGAGTTAGAGTAATGGAAATTAGAGATAGAGCCAGGATTTGATTATGGGAAGCTGAGATTAAAAAGAATATTTATGTTAATGGAAGAAAGGTTTAACATATAAAGCATGAACCAAGTTATAATATATAATTAATATGATATTAGAAACTAAAATTGGTGCTCCATCTATTCCAAAATGTAGGAGACATTTTCAAATATATTTTGTTTCAAAATGTAATAGACAAATAAATTGTCTAATAAATTAGTGCATTTTTTTTCCAATTTTACTGTTAATTAAAGTAAATTTATTATTATGAGGTATGAGTTAAAGAAGTGTTAAGTGAGACCATTAAATGAGTATATTGATGGGGAAATAATTTTCTATCTAGCATAAATTTAAGATGTCATATTGTTTTCTGTGTTACTTCTTTTTTTTCTACCAACGTCTGATTGTGTTCTTGGTTTTTACTCCCCCGATTCTTTTTATAAGTTATATTCTAGAAGTTTTTTTATGGTTCTAAATGTAAGTCACATTCTATGAGTTTTTGAAGTATTAATTACTTTGTTTCCAAAATACCCTTATTTAATTATGAGAGAGATTGTGAATTGTTTGAATTTGTAGTATTTATTAGAGAGTAAAGATGAAAAATACACTAATTTTAAAACAATTTTAATGATGCAATAAACTTTTCTTAGTTTTGATGAGTTAGTTAGAAGTGACTTACATTAAGAATCGTATGGAGTAGTTCTAATGATTTATTTATTTATTTTTTATATTTTGGAATGTAGAGAGTATTTAATAAGGTAAAAGAGAGAGTGTGTGTGAGGTGAATTTTATTATTATTTTTTATCTACTATCCAGACAAAATATAAATTTTGGAGAGCTAAATATACATAATTAATTTTTATATAACATAAAAATATTGTAAAATATATATAATATAAAGTAAAAATAGAAAAACTTGGGGGACCATGCCTCCATGATGTCCCCCCTTCCTCTATCTATGATGAAAATGAGTAGAATAAATATAGATAAAAATAAGATTATGTTGACTTTCTTTAAAAGTTTGATCATGTAATAAAATTTGTTTAAGATATGTGAAATTGTTAAAAACACTCTATAGTATGGAATGAATGAAGTAGTTTGATGTAAGACATTTTATCCAATAAAGATCATTAAATGATGGTATCTTAGTTAAATCTTTAGAAAAATTTAATATAATTAATGAGTTTTTGTCTATCTAAAACAACTCTAAACAACAAAAGAAATTGAAAGTAGTGTTTAGTTGACTACTCATTCCACTTTAATGTAATTTTTTTTGGCTAAACTTCTATTTTAAAATAACTATTATTTTAGAGTTGTACAAATACTAACTAATAATTAGAAAAATATAATTATATTTTATTATTTGGGAAAATGAGAGATAAATATCTCTAGAGGTAAAAATTTTCAAAAACATACATTAAATTTATGTAATTACAAAAACATATTAATGTACCAAATGTTAGATATGATAGCTTCTCAAGAGGGGGGAGAATTAGGAAGATTAAAATTTTCTGCAAAAGTCAAGAGAGTGATAAAAGCAAAAGTGATAGTAAAAACAGAATATAAAAGAATAAAAAACAGTATAAGGGAACAGAAGACACAGATGTTTATCTTGGTTCGGTCTCTTTATCTTGACCTGCGTCCAGTCCTTAAGCTATTACTTGAGATTTTCTACTATCTTGCAAGAATTCAGTGGGCTTCTTACAATTGCCTAAGTACAACTTGATGCTCTGTTTCAAGAGCTTACAATCTCACTCTTTGCACTCTAACTAAGTGCTTCTCAAATCCCTTATGATATCCCCTCACAAGAAAATCTTTCTTGCAGATGAAGATGAGATTAATTACAGTGATTGAACCCTCTAATTTAGAGTGCATATAAAAGTTGAAATATAGAATATGAAGTATGTGAGAGTAGAAGACTTTGACTCAAGAATTTAGCAGAGTTTCTGTATATACAATGTAAAATCGTTACCCATATCTTCAAATAAAATTTTATTTATAGAGTTATGTCTTAACTATACGTTAGAAATAAGATATAACCGTTAGAGACGTTATCCAATGATTACTCTGAAAAATTATTTGTTCACCAACCGCATTTAATGCGTCTGATACTCGAAGTTCAAATTTTGGTGTGTCAATAGACGAATTTCGCAGAGACCGAAAGTTAAAGACTTTAACGTTAAATCTCGAAGTTCGTTTGTTATGAAACAAAGATTGAATTTTCATCTTTGAAAAATGTTTCTATGTTGGAACATACGAATTTTCAAGTTTAAAGTATTTCTAGTAAGTGTGAACAGTTATTCCATATTGCTACAGTGCTTTCGAAGTTCGAATTTTGGTGCCCAAAATTCGTTTGTCAGTTGGCAGCTCAATAAGGTACAGTAGTTCTTCTTTCTGAAATTCGAATTTTCAAAAGCTAAAGTTCATCTATCAGAGAGAGCTCTTATTAGACTTAATTCAAAGTTTGAATTTCTGAATACTAAAATTTGCATGTTAAAAGATTATCATAACAGACTTGCAAGCTGTGTTTCCAAAGTTCAAATTTCCAAAATCAAAGTTTGTCTGTTAGAGGACTAACTTAGAACCTTTTTTAAGCTTTACTTTCATATGAACTTTGACATATTCTCAGATGAATTTTTCATTTTTCATGATTTGTGTTTTATTAGAAATTCAAATTTTCAAAAGCCAAAGTTCGTCTATCAGAGAGAGTTCTTATCAGACTAAATTCAAAGTTTGAATTTCTGAAATCAAAGTTCATCTGTCAGAGGAAGCTCTTTTCTGACTAACATATTTTCAATTCGAAGTTCAAATTTCAGATGATAAAGTTCAAATTTCTAAAGTAGTAAATCAATTTTGACACTTCAAAGTTTATCTGTTAGTGGGCATTTTTCAAATATTTCATGAATTATCATAGAATCATATTTTTAAAACATTCTTTTGCAAGTTCAAAGTCTTTTACTCAATTTAAACATAGTAAAAAATCTTATATCTAATCTTATGTTGGTTTTTCTTGGGTTTCTCCACCTGAGATCTTTTGTACACCTTTGATATCTTCTTTCCAAGCTCTGGTTAGTTGGTTTGGAATCATCAAAACACTTGATTCAACATTCTCCCCCTTGTTGATAATGACAAAACAACTTGCAAACTGGATTAGTACTTGGGTTTGCTTCAACAAGCTCCCCCTCAACATGTGCATTAAAATTCAAAAGATAAGGCATCATGTACAACAAATCAAATAGAGAGATTCATTAATTTATTCATACTTTCAATACAAAGATATGGCAAACATAGAATTCAGAAGCACGATTTATCATTCAAAAACACTACAAGAAGGACAAAGTAATCCCAAGTTCTAATTACTTCTTTTTAGACTTGAACTTCTTGCTGTAGGTCTTGCTAGAAGGATCTGCAGCAGATTTTCCAGTTTACTCGGATAGCTTCTCCCCCTTTTTGGCATCATGATGAATGTGTATATGAATAGCAGGAGGAGGGATCTGAGATACTGGAATTGCTTGAAGAGGCACAGGAACAAAGGGCAGATCAAGATTAAGCTTTGGCAGATGCTCAGAAACTTCAGGATTAGAGTCCTCATCGTCAGAGACTTCAAGAAGTTCTTGTATTTCTTGCCTAGTAACAGCCAATTGAGTCATTCGTGCCTTCGAGAGACGAAAAGCAGAAAAAGGTGAGGGAGTAGGAGCAGGAGGATGAAACATTTCTTCAAGCCTTAATCTTTGGGCTTGTAAGAGAGCATCATGAATAATAGCTTCTAGATCTACATAAGGCACAATGCTTTTCTCTTCATTCAGGGTAGCTTGCATGAATGGTGTGGTAGAGATGGCTACCATCGGTTTCTCCACTTGCTTAGATTCTTGAAAAGAAAGAATTGAATCCTGAGCATCTTCTGTAATAGGCTCATGGGAGCTTAGTTCTTGAGGAGCCTCTTCCTCCATGCCATAGTCCAAAGGATGACCAGGGCTTGCCTCATTACTGGAGGCTTGTGGGGTTGTCAAGGTGCCAGTAACCTTAGTATCATGTACAACATCATTTGGTTCAGGGGAGGCTAGCACAAAAGGACTTGGAGGCTCAGGAGTAGGAGACATGACAGGTTCAGAGAATCCTGGCTGAGGTGGAGCTGATATGGAGGGAATGATACTCTTGATGTCTTCATATGCATCAGCAACCACTTTCATATTCTTTGCCAACTGATGAATCTGGTCTTGCAAATGAGCAAACTTGGCATTTTGCTCTTCCCTGATGTTCAGCATAAGTGCAGACAGACTGTCATACAGCTTAGTGGTCTTTGTTGGCTTTTCTCGAGTTGAGGGAATGAATGGTATTTGCGTTTGAGTAGGCTGAGATGGAGATAGGACTGGCTGAGAAGGCTGAGACATGGATTTTGGAGCAGCCTCAGAGGTTCCTACTTGCTGCTGGGAGGCATCTTCATCAAAGAATAAGTCTTCTGTCTTTCCAGCTACCTTTCCAATCCATCTTCCATCTTTCTTTTCTATTCCCATCCTCTGCAGTTCTTCTTCTTTAAAGATTTCAGTAGGCTTCCCTTTTCTTTTTTCTAGATGTTGGATTCGGCATACTGAAGTATCTTGGAGATGATTGATGCATATGGAAGGGTGAAATCTTTCCTCTAATCTCTTGCCTTGATCATGCGTTGGAGGATGATGTGGTCCATGTTGATGAACTTGCCAAGGATGATTGCCACCATCACATATGCTTCAACCCTTGTGTTCAGATTGAAACTGCCTCCTTTGTTGAAAATAATCTTAGACATAATATAATGTAGGATTCTGACTTGGGCACTGAGGTCAGTAGGCTTCAGCAAACTGAAAGGTGACTTGTTCTCTTTTCTTTTGAATAGAGTATTTAGAATTGTTCTTTCTTTGTAATTCAGGAAAGACCCTCATTCTTCCTCTGCAGTTTTAGCTTCATCCATGTACCTTGAGGGAATAATGTCAATTTTCAAACCATCTTGCCCTGGAATTTCTAGTACCTCATTAAAGGTCTCATCTGTTAGTCAGATGGTCTTTGATCTTAGATTTACTTCCCACTTCTTCTTCTTGCTATTGTATTGCAGAGAGGCATACTAGGTCTTAACTACCTCATCATCATATCTTTCCAGTATTTCTAATAAATTCTTATATTTTATCATCCAAAGCCCGGCATCAAAGTTATAGAAATCAAGAAATCTTCCAAATTTCTGCAGTGAGGCTTGATTACCTTTTCACTGACAAATTTGGTAGTATATTCTCCCAGAATATGAGCATTGCTCCATAATGACAGTATGGTTAACTGATATTCTCCAGATTCAGTGCTATAGGAGGAAGAGAGGAAGGAGTGACAGGAGCAGCAGGAGCAGTAGGGTCAAATTTCTTCACGGGAGAAGGTGCAGATTTCTTTGAGTCTACTTTAGGAGTTGTTTTTCTGCCTCTTGGAAGGAGTTGCCTTGCTAGATTTATCCTTCCTTTTCTGAGTTTCACTCTCCTTGGAGGCATATTGAGATTTCATAGTCCTCTTTGGTCGTGACTCTTCTTTCCCAACTTCTGGATTTTTAACTCTCGCCATTCTTGTAGAGGAATGATTCAAAAAGATTCTAAGAATGAGTTTATAAGGTGCGAAAAGAAGTTTAATCGGTGAGAAATGAAGATTCATGAATGAAGTTAATGGGAATTAAAGAGAGAATATGAACAGACTTGAGAGAGAGACGAATAGAGTTGCGTCTGTTTAGAGGATGACCTTCGATTTTAATATATGTAACGATTAAACAGACGAATTTTGAAAGGTCAAAATTCAAATTTCGAGCAGTTACAAATTAATCCATACGGCGAGGCTTTCTGACAGATGAATTTTCACCTAGAAGTTCTTCTGATATAGGCTTAGTTCTGAGAACAATAAGTGAATAGACAAACTTTGTTTCAACAAAGTTCGAACTTCGAAAGATCCAGGCAATAAGCAATCATGAACAAAACAGGTAACAGATGAATTTTACTTATGAAAATTCGTCTTTCAGAGATCCAATTATGAGAGCATGTTTCAATAAATGAATTTTGATTCAAAAATTCAAATTTCAACATTTTGTAAAAAATTTGTAAAATGCGTATTTTGCGAAATAGAGATTTGTACAACAGTCATTTTGAACAAAGACAATATTGGCATTTTATTTTTGAAATTCGAATTTCTGTTATTCAATAGATGAATTTCGAAGGTCAAAAGAGAACTGTTACAACGTATAGCCAACTGAAATTCGTTTGATGGGCATCTAAGTTCGAATGTTGAGCATGCTAACTCTTTCAAAAACACAATTCTATATGGAAATTTGTCTAATAATCATCTAAAATGGGAATTTTAAATTTCTCAACTTATAGAACAGATCCAGATATTCAAATTTTTCGCTTCCTTTTTCATCTTTTGATTATGCCATTTTTAATTAGCTCCATTGTACAGATCTATTGTCATTTGAACTTATGAGGAACACTTGCAACTCATATCAAACTCACTCCGATGCTAAAGTTAGGATTGATTCAATATTAGAAATTTTAAAATAGATGTATATAAGGACTTACTTACAGTTTATTGGGATTTACCATACCCAATTCTTTTCTGATTTTACAATATGTATCTTCTAGAAGAGGCTTGGTTAGAATATCAGCAACTTGATCCTCAGTAGGGATGTATTCCAATATGATTTCTCCTTTCAGAACATGATCTCTTATAAAGTGATGCCTAACTTCAGTGTACTTTGTCCTTGAATGCATGACAGGATTCTTTATGATATTAATAGCACTTGATTGTCACACATTATTGGTATTTCCTTCATCTCAATCTCAAGATCTTCAAGCTGCTATTTCATCCAAATGACTTGAGCACAACAGCTGTCAGCAGCAAAATATTCAGCTTCTACAGTGGATAGAGCTATACTATTTTGCTTCTAGCTGGACCATGAAACCAAGGATCCTTCAAGGAACTGACATGTTCCACTTGTGTTTTTTTTGTTAATTTTGGATCCAGCAAAGTCAGCATCAGTGTATCCTATGAGTTCTTCTCTGTTGGCCTTTGGGCACCAAAGTCTCATATGTGATATTCCAATTAGATATCTGAAGATACGCTTCACAGTAGTTGCATGGATTTCTTTGGGACATGATTGAAACCTTGCATATATACAGACACTGAACATGATATCAGGTCTACAAGCTGTTAGGTATAACAAGGATCCAATCATTCTCTTATATTGAGTTATGTTAAAGGTTTTTTCTTCTTCATCCATATCAAGCTTTGTTGCAGTAGCCATAAGAGTTCCCACTGACTTGGTTTTTTCCATGCCAAACTTTTTTACCAACTCTTTCAGATATTTTGATTGATTGAGGAAGATACCATCATTATATTGCTTAATTTGCAATCCAAGGCAGAATTTGAGCTCACCCATCATTGATATTTCAAATTCACCCTACATTAGCTTAGAGAAGCTCTTGCAAAGAGATTCATTAGTAGCACCAAATATAATATCATCAACAAAAATTTGAACAATAAGTAAGTCTTTGTTTTCTTTCTTGGTGAACAAAGTAGTATCTACCTTTCCTCTATTAAATCCCTTTTTAGTTAGAAAATTGCTTAGCCTTTCATACCATGCTCTAGGAGCTTGTTTGAAGCCGTAAAGAGCTTTCTTTAGTTTATAAAAATGGTTTGGTTTTGTTGAGTCCTCAAAGCTTGGAGGTTGATCTACATAAACCTCCTCCATGATATATCCATTCAGAAAAGCACTTTTCACATTCATTTGATATGACATTATGTTTTTCATATATGTCTAGGCTAATAGGATTCTAATTGCTTTCAATCTTGCAACTAGAGAAAAAGTTTCCTCAAAATCAACACCTTCTTCTTGATTATATCCTTTAGCAACTAGTCTTGCTTTATTTCTAATTATTGTTCCTGATTCATCAAGTTTATTTCTAAAAACCCATTTAGTGATAATGATAGGGTGATTTCTAGGTCTAGGTACTAAATCCCAAACTTGATTTCTTTCAAACTAATTTAGTTCATCTTGCATAGCTAGAGTCCAGTACTCATCAGTTAAGGCTTCTTTAGCATACTTAGGTTCAATTTGGGAAATAAAAGCACAATTGATCATTTGATCCCTGAGTTGTTTTCTGGTTTTAACTTTCTCCTGAACATCCCTAATCACTATGATTCCTTTGATATCTCCAAACTTTAGGGAGTTCTTGAGACATTTCCTCATTGTTCTCATCCTCAAACTCTTTCTCCTGAATATCTTCCTCTATGTTAGTAGATTTAGATATTTTTAGAGGTTCAATTTTACCTTCTTCAGAAAGATTTAAGTTCTTAAAGTTAGAAATAAGATCATCTTCATCAATGACATGCTTGGAAATTGTTTCATTTTCAATAAACACAACATGCATAGAATCTTCTACTGATATAGTCTTTTTATTAAAAACTCTATATGCTTTACTCCTACTAAAATAGCCAAGAAATATATCTTCACTAGATTTGGTGTCAAACTTACCCAAATTCTCCTTCCATTGTTGTGGATGAAACATTTACAGCTGAATACATGCAGATATGAAATGTTTGGCTTTCTAACTTTGTATAGCTCATAAGGAGTCTTCCGTAGAATTAGTCTGATGTAGGCTCTGTTAATAATATAACTTGTTGTGTTTACTGCATCAGCTCAGAATACTTAAGAGAGTTCCTTTTCATTCAACATTGTTCTTGCCATTTCTCCAATTGTTTTGTTCTTCCTTTCCACCACTCTATTTTGTTGAGGAGTCCTTGGTGCTGAGAAGTTGTGATCAATTCCATGTTCATCACAGTACTCCAGAAAACATGAATTTTCAAATTCTCCTCCATGATTAGACCTGATAAACGCAATAGAAATACCTTTATCATTTTGCACTTTCTTAGCTAAGGTTACAAATGCATCAAATGATTCACTTTTGGAAGAAAGAAACAAAGTACAGGTAAATCTAGAATAATCATCCATAATCACAAGAATATATAGATTTTCACTAATGCTTTTTACTCTAGATGGACCTATCATATCCATATGCAATAGTTGCAGTAGTCTAGATGTGGTGACTACATTTTTAGATTTAAAAGATGATTTAGTTTGTTTTCCTTTGAGGCATGCATCATATTCTTTGTCTTTTTCAAAAGAGATTTTTGGTAAGCCAGTGACTAACTTATTCTTAATCAGTTTTAATAGCTGATTCATGTTAACATGTGCCAGTCTTCTATGCCACAACCAATTATCATTATCTTGACTAATTAAACAGACAAAATCTAAGGAAGGAAGTTCATTAAGATCAATAGTATAGCAGTTATCATTCCTTTGAGCCTTAAGAATTACTTTATGATCACTTTTTCGAATGACCAGGCAAAACTTTGAGTCAAATAATACCCAGTTCCCTTTGTCACATGTCTGACTTACACTTAGCAGATTGTGGTTGAGACCAATTACAAACAGCACCTCTTCTATAGATATTTCAGGGTTCTTGCCCACAATGCCAATGCCAACTATTTTACTGTATTGGTCACCTCCAAAGGTCATCTTTCCTCAATTTTTATCTCCAAGGGTGATGAGCTTCTCCTTATCACCAGTCATATGGCTTGAGCAAGCACTGTCCATATACCATTTGTTGCTCTTTCTTGCTATAAGATAAATCTACAAAACAAGGTTCAGAGTTTCTAGTTTCTTTTTAGGTACCCAAATTTGCTTGGGTCCTTTTCTGTTAGTGGCATTTTCCCCAGATATAAATGTACCTTTGGGGGACCCATTTTACCTTCCTATCAAGTCCATTCTTCTTTAATACACATGAACTAGAAATGTGTCCATTCTTGTTACAAAAGTGACAGGTGGTAAAAGGACTGCTAGATTGTGATGCAGGAAGAAAGCAATGCAGATAATACTTTTGTTTCACATATTTTGGTTGATCATAGGATTCAATGTGATTTGAAATGTGATCTTTCTTTTTATGTTCATTAGCATGCACAAAATACCTCATATACAGATTTTGATTTTTTTTCTAATATTTTCTTTTACTACATAAGGATCATAGCCAAGTCCAACTTTTCCTTGTGTGATTCTGTGACTTCCCATTAAAGCAAACAACATATCTTTGCCCTTAGTAAGTCTAGCTATACTTTTTAACAAATAGTCATTAGTTTGCTTTAATTCAATATATGATGTACAACAAGCAGATTCAGCTATATGCAGAGATGTAGTGTCAGAAATGTTGCACTGAGATTCTAACTTGTTAATATTTTTCTTAGCCTATTTTAGTTCTGTAGCAGTCTTAATGAACTCATCATGCAGTTCATGAAATGCATCAAGTAATTCAGAATAGGAAGGTTCAGATTTATATACCTCATCTTCATGATCACTGTTGGATGAGATTTGAGTTTTTTCAGATGCAAGTGCCATCAAGCATATATTAGCAATTTCATTATCATCATCATCTTCTTCATTTAAGCTGTTGCCATAGATTGATGAGATGTATGCCCTCTTCTTCTTGCCATTGTCAGCAGCTTTTTTTTTCTCTTGCTTCTTTAGGAATTGTGGACAGTCCTATTTGATGTGCCCATACTTTTTGCATTCATAGCATGTGACAGGCTCTGTTCCTTCTTTCTTGTTATCTCCAGCTGCTCCTTTCTTGAAGAATCTTTTATTTCTTTTCTTGTTGTAAAACCTTCCGAATTTTCTGACCATCATAGCTAGAGTTTCTTCATCTAATTCATCTCTATCATCAGATTTTTCTTCTTTCTCTTCAGCAGCTTTTAGGGTAAGACCCTTCTTTTTCCTTTCTTGATTTTCTTCCTTAAGAACCTTTATCTTTCCCTCATATTTTTCAAGGCTACCGAAGAGAGCTGTGACAGAGGCCATTAACTCTCCTCTGGCTTTCTCTATTGCTATTACTTTAGGTTGCCAATCTAGAGGAAGAGCTCTAAGGATTTTTCTTACTTTTTCTGGCTGAGTGTACTTCTTGCCAAGACCCTTCAATTGATTCACAATGAGGGTGAATCTCTTTTGTAGCTCTTTGATACTCTCACTTTCCACCATTTTAAAGTTTTCATATTCACCAATGCAGGAGTTTAATTTGTTCTCTCTTACCACTACCAAAAAATAGATTTTTAGTGATGACTTTCGGCGGCGACTAAAAAAAGTCACCACTGAAAGTCAGTCTTTCAGCAGTGACTGAAAAAGGTTGTCATTGAAGGTAGACTTTTGGCGGCGATTGAAAAATTCGTCGTTGAAAGTTCATCTTTGGGTGGCGATTGAAAAAAAACCCTTGCTAAAAGTACACTTTTTGACGGTGACTGAAACAATCGTTGCTGAAAGTCCGTCTTTCGACGATGGCAAAAAAAGTCATCGCTGAAAATAACCTTCAGCGATGACTTCATTGTCGCCGCTAAAAAAGACTTTCAGCAACGATTTTTCCTTGGCGTCGCTAAAAGTTATACTTTAGCAACGATTTTTTCGATCACTGCTAAAAGTCTTACTTTCGGTGGTGACTGTACTGATGTCGCCACTGAAAGTAAGACTTTCAGTGGCGACTTTTTAATGTCGCCGCCAAAGTTAATTTTTTTAATTTTTCCTATTTTCATTTTAAAAATTAATAAATAACATATTAAAATAATAATTATGTTTTATTCATACACTTTTATCATAAGTAATTAGATATTTAATATATATTTTATATTGTAAATATTATCTAGTATCTTTGTTTAAAGATAAAGTATTTTACTATTTTTTCATGTAAAATATTATGAACATTTTGAAAGTGCTTTATCTCTATCGAAGATTAAAGATTTGAAATATTGAATATTAAATTCAATCCATTTTTATTTTTGCTTTTTCTTATCCTAATTAATGAAATATGTTATTCTTTTTAGGATAATTTTTTTTATTCATAAAGGGATTGATAACTCCAATAAAAAAAATTATAAAGACAAACTAATCCCTAATTATCTAATGTGATCAACCCTATATTTGGAGAAATTCTTATTAGGTTAATTTAATTTCTAATTTATTTAACATATAAATTAATATTAATGTTATTTATTACCAATAATAATTTTGATGAAGTAATAATGTACTAAGGCAATTATCAATAGTTAGTCCAAGAGAATAATTTGCCATACTATGATTGAGACTCTCAACCTAAACTCCTATAGCTGTTGGTAGTGTGGATATTTTCTCATAATGTAAAAGTCTAATAAAGTAATGTCACGTAGAGAAAGAAGGATTATGAGTTGTTAATATATTTTCCTGAAAAATAAGTAATAACAATATTTAGAAAATAAATATTGACTAATTCTCTCTTTCTCATCCTCTCACTCTTTTTAATCATTTTTTTATTATCTGAATAATAATATATTGAATTTATTGCATTATTTTAAATCATATGACCATCAAAATTACCATATTTATTTTAATCATTTTTTAACAATTTTCTATTATATTATATTATATATATATTAAGCATATATATAATATAACTTATTAAATAATATAATATATGATAGATTATATGCTATGAAATAACATAAAATAAAAAAATATAATATAAATATTCATATAAATATAAATATATATAAATAAAATATTTAATGATATTAGTAATTGAGAATAAAATATATGTGTATTTTTTAATAATAATATTGATTTATAAATATATATGTTTCTATTAGTGCGTAGATAAATAATATATATTTAATATTGCATATAAAGATTGCAGGTGTATTTCAGCTCAACCGGCAAGAAAGTAAATACAAAGGCATTGCAAGCAAGAGATCATAGGTTTGAACATAGGTGAAGGCACATTTGAAACAAATATATGATGTGGCGGCGGTGGTGGCGTGACGGTGGTGGCTAACGTGACGGTTGGCCGGCCGCGGTATTCCGGTGGCGATGGTCTGATGGCAGTGGTGATGTGGCGGGGTCCAGTGGCTGACATGGTAATGGTGTGGCCAAACGACCTTCGGCGGCGACTAAATGTCGTCGCTAAATGACGCTTTCAGCAGGGACTAAATGCTGTCGCCAAATGATAAATTTTCAGCGGCGACTAAAATGTTGTTGCCAAATGAGAAATCTTTGGTAGCAAAAATTTATATTTTCAGCGGCAACTATTTTCACCACTAAATGTCTACTTTTGGCGGCGACATTTTTATCGTTGCCAAACTTTCAGCAACGAGGTTTGTGACGGTGACATAGTGGCGACAAAAATGTCACCGCTGAAAATTTTTTGTGGCGACATTTCATCTTTCAATGATAACTTTTGTCCCCATCGAAAATCAGATTTTTTGTAGTGTATACTCCAGTGGTTCCTTCATGAGTGATTTCTTAAGTGTCCCACATACCCTTAGCTGTGGAACATTGTGATACTCTCTAGAATTCGTCTTAGTTTAATGCAATGACCAAGCAGTGTTTTGCCTTAAAATTCAGTAGGATTCTTCTTTTATCCTCTTCATTCCACTCGTCTTCTGACTTCTCCTTGTATTTTCCATCATCCTGCAGCTTCATTGGGACAAAATCTCTCTTTTGGATGACAGACCAGATGTCCAGATCAATGGACTGGAGATAGATTTACATTCTCATCTTCTAGTATCCATAGTGTTCTTCACTGAAACCAGGTGGTTTATTTGTGTTGTATCCCTCAGGTAGTATCCTTTCTTCTAAGCCAGCCATTGAATTTTCTGGATTGTTAGATCCTTTGTTTGGGAGTCAGGGTTCTGATACCACTTGTTAGATATACTGGCTTCCCAAGAGGGAAAGTAAGTTGGGAAGATTAAAATTTTCTACAAAAGTTAAGAGAGTGATAAAAGTAAAAGTGATAGTAAAAATAAAGAATAACAAGGTAAAAATAGTATAAGAGGAGAGAAGACATAGATGTTTTTCTTGGTTCGGTCTCTTTATCTTGACCTACGTCCAATCCTCAAGCTATCACTTGAGATTTTTCACTATCTTGCAAGAATTCAGTAGGCTTCTTGCAATTGCCTCAGTACAACTTGATGCTTTGTTCCAAGAACTTACAATCTCACTCTTTGCACTCTAGATAAGTGCTTCCTAAATCCCTTGTGATATCTCCCCACAAGAAAATCTTTTTTCCAGATGAAGATAAGATTGATTACAATAATTAAACTCTCTAATTTAGAGTGTATATGAAAGTTGAAGTACAGAATATGAAGTATGTGAGAGTAGAAGACTTTGACTCAAGAATTTAGCAGAGTTTCTGTATATACAATGTAAAACATTACCCACTTCTTCAAATGAAGTTTTATTTATATATTTATGTCTTAACTATACGTTAGAGATAAAATCTAGCCGTTAGAGACGTTACCCAATGGTTATTCTAAAAAGCTATCTATTCACCAACTGCATTTAATGCGTCTGATACTCAAAGTTTGAATTTTGATGTGTCAACAGACAAATTTCGCAGAGACCAAAAGCTAAAGACTTTAACGTAAGACCTTGATGTTCGTCTGTTATGAAACAAAGTTTGAATTTTTATCTTTGAAAAATATTTCTATATTGGAACATACGAATTTTCAAGTTTAAAGTACTTTTGGTAAGTGTGAACAGTTGTTTCATATTGCTACAGTGCCTTCGAAGTTCAAATTTTGGTGTCCAAAATTCGTTGTCAATGGGCAACTCAATAAGATACAACAGTTCTTCTTTTTGAAATTCGAATTTTCAAAAGTCAAAGTTCGTCTGTCAGAGAGAGCTTTTATTAGACTTAATTCAAAGTTTGAATTTCTGAATACTAAAATTTATATGTTAAAAGATTATCATAACAGACTTACAAGCTGTGTTTCAAAAGTTCAAATTTCCAAAATCAAAGTTCGTCTGTTAGAGGACTGACTTAGAACCCTTTTTAAGCTTTACTTTTATATGAACTTTGACATATCCTCAAATTAATTTTTCATTTTTCATGATTTGTGTTTTACTAGAAATTTGAATTTTCAAAAGCCAAAGTTCGTTTATCAGAGAGAGTTCTTATCAGACTAAATTCAAAGTTTGAATTTCTGAAATCAAAGTTCGTCTGTCAGAGAAAGCTCTTTTCTGACTAACATATTTTCAATTCGAAATTTGAATTTCAGATGATAAAGTTCAAATTTCTAAAGCAGTAAATCAATTTTAACACTTCAAAGTTCGTCTGTTAGTGGGTATTTTTCAAATATTTCATGAATTATCGTAGAATCATATTTTTAAAATATTCTTTTGTAAGTTCAAAGTCTTTTACTCAATTTAAACATAGTAAAAAATCCTATATCCAATCTTATGCTGGTTTTTCTTGGGTTTCTCAACCTAAAATCTTTTGTACACCTTTGATATCTTCTTTCCAAGCTCTGGTTGGTTGGTTTTGAATCATCAAAACACTTGATTCAACACCAAATTGTAAATATTTTTTCAAGTGAAAAGGCTAAAATACCTATGCCTCAATTAAAAGCCCTAACCCCAAATCCCTCCCCTTTCATGTGGTTCTACTTCTCTCTTGCTCCCTATGCTTCTCACCAAACTTTGCCATCGTCTAGTTTTGCTTCTCAACCTCCTCCTTTCGCTTCTCACCAAACTCCCCTATTGTGCTAATAACATCTATGCCGTAGCCATTAACAACGAATCTTCCTTTGTCTGCAGTCCGACCATCGGCCCGCCAACATTAGCAAGTCCTGACAACAATACCTTGTCAACTCAAACATTAAGAATGCTGACCCACAACCTAAACCTAAGGGCGTGCGACAACCACCACTTGTTCTAGATGCTCGAGAATGCCCACCCATAACTCGAATCTGACGAGGGTGGGATGCTCAGTGAGAAATCACCTACACCCCTTCCCACGCTCTTTCCTCACAATTTGAAAGGACTGAGCTGAGATTTTTGAGGAGCCTAGAAATTGAAATGATGATAAATCGAAAATTGAAATGATGATAAAAAGAAAAAAGAACATAATCTAAATGCTTAGAAGAATTTAATTGAACTGAAAATTTCAATTAGGTTCGGTTTTTGCAATTTGGTTTGAAACTTTGATTAAATTAAAATGGAACAAATCATGAAGAAAAAATCAAAAGCTTCCAAAAGATTAAAAAATATATAAAATCCTGCAAAACATAAAAAGAATTAGAATTATATACATTCAAATATTCCATCCAAATAACATTGAAAAATATTCATATATAAAAATCCAAAATAATATTAATCTTAATAGCACCATCATTTATAGTAATATTTATAACATTGAATTGAAAAATAACATTAAAAAATCCAAATCCATTATTTAAAAAAATAAGAAAATTAAAATACTACATTTTGATCTTGCATAACCTCTAAAAGCACAACATTATAATAAAATTAAAAAACAATAAAAATAAAAATAGAAAAATAAAAAAAATTGGTTAGTTTGATTTATTTAAGTTTTTCAAAATTAAGACCGAATAAAACCAATAAAAATTTGATTAAAAAACCAATAAAACTGAATTTTTTTTAAAAACTAATTAAACCAAAACCAACCAAATAAACCGAATTTGATAATAGTAATATTTTTTCACTGTGTTTTTTACTTGTCAGAAATGTTATTTACTTGTCACAAAATGTCTACTACGAATTCCTCTGCGTCACCTCTACTGGAATGTTAGACGATGTCGTTTGGACACGCTGCTTTACGGCCCCGTTTGCTGGTCGTATATGGAAGTTGTCAATGACCACGCATCCTCAAATGGCAGGGTGAGATTGATAAGGCAGGGGCAAAGATAGAATATTGCAAGTATTATAAGAATATTTTTGTCTTAAAAAAATACTGGGAGACCTGAACCTTTCCCTTGCTACCGTTTTTGAGGAAAGCTCCCTCCCTTGTTTAAGGGAGAGTTGGCTTCCCAAGGAAAGCTCTCACACACATACCAACCACAGTAAAGACACCCTACCTCAACTTTTACCTTTTCAAAGCAATCTTTTTCAGTGTGCCAAACATGGCCAAAAATTAATTGTAAAATAAGTGGCATTATTTATTAGTATAATTTATCAATTTAGAGGCAACTCCCCATCCACAAATATATATATATATATATATCATGGTATTGCCCTTCTAAAACTTATAATTTACCTCCCTTGATTTTTCGGACACTTTAACTCACATTGGCCACTTGGTCCAATGTCTCCGCCAATGAATATTATATTGGGAAAAGAAAAATCAAACCGCGTCAAGGAGCATATAAAAAGCATAGGAAAAACTTGCAACCTTCATTTGTTGGGTCAGCAACTGGTAACGTTACGTGTTCTAATCTAATTCAATTATCAAGAAAAATACATTAACAAATGAAAGAATAAAATTACACTTTTAGCGAATATAATCTGTTTTAAGGGAAAAAGACATTTTAGGACCCACAACTGAAAATATTTCCTTTCAAAGACCTGATTTAAAAATTTAGTAGTCCTATAAATTGACTTTCCAACTGAATCAACTGATTTGTTTATCAATATTTTTTTATATAGATTTTAAAATATCTTTTTTTCCTGTTTTAATTATAGTGCAGTCCAGCTGTATGACTGTATATTGTTATTATTATTTATTATAAAGATTAGAATTCGTTGTCCCTCCAATCATTATCCCTCCTCCGTTTCTTTTTGAGTGTTATTTAAAATTTTATGATACAGAATAAAAATATAATTAATATATTAAAGTTTCTTTTAAATTTATTAATATGTCTCACATAAATAAATAGATAAAAAAGATAATTAATATTATTTTTAATTTTTAAAATAATAAATGAGGATATAAATAAAAAAATAATAATTAATGTTATTTTAAAATTTTAAATGACAAATAAAAAAATAAAATTTTTTAAATTTTCATTGTTACAGATAGTAAAGAAATAAAGAAATATTGGGAGTATAACCATTCACATTTGGCCCCTATATTATAATGCGGACAATGGTTGGATGATGTTTCATATGTATATTATATAGATCCATCACCTTTGACTAAGCCTTATAAGCTTCATCAATCTACAACTAAACTTAATCGATCCTTAATTTGCTTTTATGCTACGCCAGAGATTGTCATACGTACCTTCGTCTCCTGTAATTATCCGTGTCTTCCTCCTCGGCTTCTTCACCCTCCAAATCCAAACAGACGCTCGTCTTCCTAACTCTGAGAAATACCAATCATCCCGTAAAAGCCTATCTTGGAAAATCTTTAAGAGATGCTGGATTCCCGACTTTCATTGACGAACTGAAGGAGGAGTTTTCCTTATATGAGACCATTAAGAGGTCTCTATTTGTTGTGGTTGTTTTCACACCGGATTTCTCTTTTTCTTTTTTGCCAACAGATTTCCATGAATCTTGGTGGCTTGACAGATTGGCGAAAATAATGAGCTATAATTACCAAGGCATGAAGAGACTGGTGGTACCTGTATTCTGTGGAGTGAGTCAACTGCAAGTACGGTGGCAGCTGGAGCATGTAATTGGATGGTGGAACCGGCGGTATTCTGTGAAGGATTACGATAGGAATTCATTTAGCACCATGGCTGAAGTGGCTTCGCTACCGGGTTTCACACTGTCCCCTGATTTCAAGTAAGTAATAACTAATTCTCTGTGTGTCTCACCTCTCTTCCAGTTGACTTCGAGTAACGGAGTAAGCAATAACTAGTACTGTTCTTGAGAGTGCTTCTTTATCTCTCTAGAACTTGACATTTAGAGGGAGGATTGGGATAGCTATTATTCCCAACTTTTTTCTTAGTGGTTTATTTTTAGCTAGGCTTGCCCTCCTTCGCTAATCAAAAAGAAATATATATATATATATATATATAACGCATATGACTTATGAGATGTTGTACTAATTTAATTTATCACAAACTCCACTCTGATTAAGTCATTTTGTTTAATTCTATAAGTTCACTATGCTAGATGGAGGATTTGGAAGGAAGGGCTTGGGACCCTGGTGACTGGGCTTGTTTTATTTGTCTCTTCGTTATTATTTTTTTCCTTTGGGCTTGAGCCTTCATTGTTTCACCAAGAGAAAAAAGAAAAACTTACCTCAAACACTCAATAAAAATAAAATTTACCTCAAACTCCCTTCCATCGTATTTGTTTTCAAAAAAATTTTCTCATATTTTCATTTTTTATATTAAAATTTACTCATACCTTCTGTGTCTCAATTATTTTGGACACTCTCTCTGTTTTTATTTTTTACTCTCATTTTTTCTTTGAATTTTTTTCAATTTCTAGAATTTCTTTCAATAAGCCACATTTTCTTTTTCTTAAATCATTAAATATCTCGTGCATGGAAAAAAGAAGTAACATAGTGCAACAAAAAAGGTTTATTCAAACATTAAGCATAACGTGCTGAAATTACATGACTTACGGTTCTAACACATGCACCTAAATTTGGAGCATGTGAATTAGGTATAGAAACATTTTTCCTGTGCCACACCAAAATTAAATAAATAAATAAACTATCAAATAATAATTATAAGAATATCATAGAGTACATAAAATTTTTCCTCTCTACTTCATTGGCAAAACAAGCAATCCTTATTCAATAAAAAAGTATAAATTATATCTGATACAATTTTATTGAATTCATATATTTTTTTACATTTTTGGCGAAATAGTATTTTTTAATTAAAAATTATTTCAGTGATGAAAAAAATATTTAATATTTGAATTATTTACATCTATAAAATTAATATATTATATTAATGGATGAATTTTTTAAGCAATAAAACTATATTTGAATAAATTTATTAGCAGAAATTTTAGTCCCAAAAAATTTAGAATTTGAAGCCAAATAATAAAAACAATGAGTATGACTGTATTAGAGAAAAGTGAGTTTTTATTAGTCAAATCTAATATAATATAATATATGCTATTTTTCACGGCCGCTTATGAACAATGTCTGGCTTAGCTAAATATTTATGATTCAACATGGTTGGTAATTTTGTTCGAATAAAATTTAAGATTTGAACTATCAACCTTTTAGGTGAAAACATATGTGCCACCATTAAGCTAAATGTGTTTTACTATTATTGGATGACCATAATTCTATTTATTAATTCTAGAAATTATTGTTTGATTTAGAAGTTATAGGTCTTTTTATTTAATCATTATTTTGTTTATTCTCATCTGTTCATTTTTTTAATTTTACTCCTTGTTGGCCCCCCGATTTTGAAATAAAAATAAAAATGGAGTTGTCACCAAAATTTTGAGAGAAAATTATGAAAAAATTAAAAATGTAGAAAATAATGGTCTATGAAATAAAGTTAGGTTCGAGAGTCAGTTGTATGTGAAAATATGTTAAGTACTCCACACCATCCCATTTGAGAGAATAGTTACCCTTAATTTGTTGTGCTATAATAAAAAGGCCTTAAAAATATATTATTCTTGTTAATTACATGTGATTATTTAACCTAAAAGAGGTGATAAAAATATTATATTTTTATAAAGGTAGACTTGGCCTATAATTAGAATATAGGACCTGCGTATCTTTATAAGGGATCAAAGTGCACATAGTTCGGAGTAAAAAGATGTATCTATTGATTTGTGCCTTTTAAATAAAAATTTTGTGATTGGTTGACATCTTTTAGTTTTGTAAAAAGATTGAGTTATTTTTTTTTGGAAAATATTAAAGTGATATCTCTAAATATTTTTTATTTTAGATTAACCCTAGAGAATATCTTAACTAGTATTAGTTTCTATGGTGAAAATTAATATAATTTATAGTTTCTTAAATAACATATTAACTGCACACAAAAATTATTGGTATCTCTCCTGGCAAACACCTAAATGGTGAAAAGATGGAGAAGAAACAACAATATGAACATTAATTTTAGATCCTTTGGAATTATCTTTTAAAAAATATGAATAGCGAAGGTGCATGAAAATTAGTATAACTCTTAACTCATCAGTTGACACTCTAATTGCACATGGAGAAAATAGTATTCCTCATGGCAACCTTTAATCAAATAAAGACTAGAAAGAAGAGCATCATTAATTATTTGTATTATTGTTTTTAATGCAAGAGGCGGATTGTAAAAGACGCCACTAACATAGTTTATAGCGGTTATAGTGCGTCACCTGCCTATAAAATCCATTGTTATGCTTTGATGGCTAAAAGGTGGAGAGGGATAAATAATCTTATTATTAAAATACTTATTATTAAAATATTTCATAGCCGTATATATGTATGAGATTCATGGATGCAAGCAGATCGGATTGAAAGTGCAGGCTTCAACAATAATGCAATAGTATATAAAGACATAATTTTACCAGTATTGTCGTATATGAGCTTCCTCTTAACCTCTTTCCCTTTGTTTAAAGACATAATTTTACCAGTATTGTCGTATATGAGCTTCCTCTTAACCTCTTTCCCTTTGTTTCTGTTAAGTGCCTCCAGACTCTTCTTTTTCTATTCCTCCCATTCTCTATTTTCCATGCCAGAAACTCTCAAGATTTCTAGATCTTTGCTCGATGCGTAGAAGCTATCTAGCTTTGTTGATGCCTTCTTTAGCTCTAAGATCCTCTATTTATACAAAAGCTAGCCACACATTTTTAATTTGAGATATTTTAAATTTTGAAGATAAGAATCATATAGGGATAATATCTTGATTTCCTAATCTTTTGAAAAATATTAAATCCCATTTAAGTAATATTTATTATTTTGATTTAATTTCTCTATCTTTTTACTTTATATTATTTCTATATTTTTTCAAATCTATGGATAGGAAAGTTAGCAAGATTTTAAAAGACAATTACTAGATTTCTTTTATTTTATTTTTCTGTCTTTATATTATATATTTTAATCAAGGGATAATCTTTAAATTTTACTCTAAAATCTTTTAAGATAATCCAAGAATATTTTATATTTAACTTCTTTCATCTCTTAAGGGATAATCTTTTAAAATATTATGGATTTATTTTATTATTTTTTCTATGAACCCAAAAGAGACTTTTTTTTATTTTTATGTATTTATTATTTTTGCTAAATGGGTCAAACAAAATATGGCATTCATACTTACCCTTTTTTACTTGTTTTTTTAGGTAAAGGTGAAAAATGTAATTTTGAGTTTTTGCCTAAGAAGCAAGTAAAGATAAGAATCCGTATTTTGTGAGGCCAACCATGCAATGCAAAGGGGGTGACTCAATCTTTCCTAACAACACTAGACTTTATTTTGGATCTAACTTTGGGAGAATTAAGAATGTAATGAAATCATTTGATATTAGGCACAAAGTCACTCATCATATACATTTTTCAACAAGGATTCTATGAATATCTGTTTTGTGGTTGGTAGAAATAGCTAACCAAGGAAAATAAAGGTTTTGAAAAATGTACTTCCATTGGCCATGTATGAACTATGCTTTGATTGCCATTTTTGAGATCTTCAGTAGTCATTTTATTTGTTATTTGAGATTAATTTATTCGATCAAACCCAAATTCATAATTTCCCATCACTTTACCTAGCCTGTGGGTCCTCAATATTACTGAGTAGTTTCTAGTATATCCAGTGTACATAAATAAATCAAGAACTCAGTATCTTATTTATATGTTTTTGATAGTTTTTGAATTAGGTAGTAAGAATATGATAATGTATACCCATCTAGAGTACTATGTAGTTTTAGACTTGTCTGGATCAATGCTTTGGTGCAATGGAATCATTAGGGAATCTTAGTTTCCTCGCACATTTTGAGCTTCACTTTTATGGGGGACATATTTAGTTTTTTGGGCCGTTATATGTTCTTTTGATGCGAGAATCAAACATTGGTGATGCAGACCCCTAGTTACTTAAGCTTACATAACCCATTGCACCAAAATACTTTTAGCACACTCATAACTTATACCGCACCATTTGACGCAAAGGACAACATTTTTTGGTGAAATTACTCGGTTACTAAGCATAGCTTAAGCCAGCGAAGTGGATTGTATATATATTTTTTATTTTACACTTATGTCCCTTTAAGGTTTTTCCAATCTAACTCATTTTCCTCAAGATACATTTTTATAGGTTTAGACAATAATTTTATTATAACTCTAATATGGGTATATAAAATCCCATTCTCTTTTCTTAATTCCTATAGATTTTCCAAGGCATAAAGATCATCAAAATGAGTTTTACCTCTAATGACAATGTCTTTTCCATTCACATGGCCAGGAATCAAGCCTTGGACAACATGCTTGAGGGACTCAGCTATTTACCAACTGTGCCGAACGTTGTTGGTTACCTTCTATTGATCTAATTGTGCTTAAATATATTTAGAGGTCTTGACTTATTTTAATAAACTAAAATCAACTAGAATTTCCACCATATAAAAGGCCTCCACTTTATTTGATTAGTAGTGATGGTATACCTTTCTAGGCCCTTGATGGGATATGTGTGTGTGTGTGTGTGTGTTTTTTTTTTTTTTTAAGGTTGGATTTCTATTTCTCCTGAATCATGTCTTACTGTGTCTATGCGATGACCAATGAAGTTTTTCTAGAAGTATTACTTTATTTACTTGGTTAAAATATTTCTATCTCCACAAATCAAGTCGTGAAGTTCAAAATTTATTTATTTTATATGATTTATGACTTGGCTACCGTATCATTTGAATCTATGTGTATATCAAAGGTGATACCCTAGTGGCAAAAATGTCTCGATTGGACTTAGGACTAGATAGGATAACAACCAGGAAGACTACTTTTTATAGTGAATGACTTGACTTCCTAATTTTGTACTAGATCCTTAACTCAAACAAACAAGTATGGCTGACCAAACAAAATATCATGTTAATGACTTACCCTTCTTCACTTTGTTACTGAGTGAGAAGATAGTGTTGTGTGATATTTGAAACTTAGGAGCAAGTGATCAAAGGAACATGCATTTTGTTTAGACATCAAAGAAATAAAAAGAGGATATGATATACAATGCCAACCAAAGCTAGGCTTTGGTGGTAGTGAAGTTCCTGAATTTACAGGACTTTGGTGGATACCTATCAGTATAGTGCTTTAGGAGCCAATTGAAGCTGGACTTTAGTGGTAGTGATGTGCCTATCTTTGTGGGACTTTAGTGGATACCTACCGCTATATGGCTTTAGTTGCCAATCGAAGTTTGGCTTTGGTGGTAGTAATACGCCTATCTTTGAAAAAATTTGGTGGATGCTTGCCATTACAGGACTTTATGTGCTAGCCATTACTGGGCTTTGATGGTAGTGAAGTGCCTATTTTCAAAGGACTTTGGTGAATACCTGCCATTACAGGGCTTAGGTGCCAACCGAAGTTAGGCTTTGGTGGTAGTGATACGCCTAGTTTTTTAGGACTTTGGTCGATGCCTACCATTAGAGGCTTTATGTGCCAACCATTACTGGGCTTTATGGTAGTGATATGCCTATCTTCATAGGGCTTGGTGGATGTTTGCTATTACAGGGCTTTATATACTAGTCGTTACTGGGCTTTGATGGTAGCGACATGCCTATCTCCGTAGGACTTTGGTGGATGTCTACCATTACAGGGCTTTAGGTGCCAATTGAAGTTGATCTTTAGTGGTAGTGATGTGTTTATCTTTGTAGGACGTTAGTGAGTGCCTGCCGTTACAGGGCTTCAGGTGCTAAGTGAAGTTGGGTTTTCGTGGTAATAATGAGCCTATTTTTGTTGAACTTTGGTGGATAGCTGCCGTTACAGGGTTTTAGGTGCTAACCAAAGTTGGTTTTTGGTGATAGTGATGTGTCTATCTTTGTGGGACTTTAGTGGATGCTTGTCATTACAAGGTTTCAGGTTCTAAGTGAAGATGGGCTTTTGTTGGTAGTGATGTGCCTATCTTCATAGGACTTTAGTGGATACCTATTGTTACAAGACTTTAGGGGCTAGCCATTAATGGGCTTTGATGGTAGTGATATGCCTATCTAGGTGCTAGCATTATTGGGCTTTGATGGTAGTGATATGCCTATCTTCATAAGACTTTGGTGGTGCTTGCTGTTATAGGGCTTTGTGAGGGTGCATGTCATTACAAGGCTTTAATAAAGGGTGCCAGACATTATAGGACTTTTGAAATTGATGCTAGTCATTATTAGGTTTTGAGGGTGCCTATCGTTACAGGGCTTTATGGAGGGTGCTAGTTGTTACTAGGCTTTTAGGATGCCTATTGTTACAGGGCTTTGTTAAAGGGTGCTAGCCATCACTGGGCTTCCAAAAGTGAAAGTTCTTGCCATTACAGGGCTTTACTAGAGGATGCTAGTCATTAGCTGGCTTTAAAGAGTGCTTACCATTACAGGACTTTGAGATGGATACTAGCCGTTATAGGGTTTTAAGATAGGTGCCAATAGTTATTGGGTTTTGAGGGTGTCTGCCATTATAGGGCTTTGTTAGAGGCACTAGGAGAATCGGGCTTTAGGGTGCTTGCCATTACAATACATTTATAAGTTAGCCAACAGAATTGAACTTTAGGGTGCTTGCATAAAATGGCTTTGATTAGAGGGAACCAATGGAACTGGGCTTTGGATGCTTGCGTAATAGTGCTTTGAGGAGAGGGTAACAATGAAGCTGAGCTTTAGGATGCTTGCGTAATAAGGCTTTGAATAGAGTGTGCCAGTGAAGTAGAGTTTTAAGGTGCTTACATAATAGGGCTTTGAACATACTCTTGGTACGATGATTGCTATTATGCAATTTGTGTGAAATATACTATTGGGCTTGTGCAATTTGCAATTGCCTAATCTGGGTGGAAATTGATTCTTCCATGTGTTATCATAGGGATAAGTAATGCAAAATTTTCTTTTTGTTTTGGAGGTGGGTTCTATACTACCCCAACTTAAGTGGCATTGAATTCAATACATGAAATACTTTGTTATGGTCTTTTTGAGTTCTGAAAAAAGTTTATTTTTCTTTGTCCTAGTCTAGAGGGGAGCTGATTTTGATGCAAGATTTCCTTTTATTCTTTATTTGCCCCGATCTAATTAAAAGATGTTAGCTTTATCTTTTGAAAACATTCTAGAGGGGAAGCCTCAAATTTGAATGTCATTATTTTTTGGCCGTATGAGTTCACTTTTTAAGGAATTTACTTGCCCCAATTTTAAAGACTGACTTGGTGTGTATTTTCATCATTAATAGCTAATAAGCAAAAATTGTTCTCATTTTATCTAATTAATGTCAATGCAATCATGCATTATTGGATACAAAGATGGATTTATGAAAGGAATGGGCCTACAATTCATGGAGTATAGGAAGTATGGAAAAATATGGCTACTTAAATGGGGGATGCATTTTAAGGAAGGATAAGGAGTGATGGAATTGAGTGCCCATATTCAAAGAGAAAATGACATGTCAAAAGTGGTAAAATCAAAGAATGCCTAAATTCTACACTTGAAGTGTTTCCAATAATGTGGAAATGAATGGACATGAAATGAAAAGTGGAATAGGAAAGAAGTCTGTAGCATAATTGCTATGAGGAAGAATTTTCCTCTAAGCCATTTGTCTCAATAATCTAGTAGTCATTCTTGCATGAACATTATTCCCCTTATTTTCAAATGATCATCAAATCTCAATGAGGACTTTTGAGGTTACAGCGTGGCCTGAATAGATAGGTTTATAAAATGGAGGAGCACCATGCCCTTAGTCAATTATTAGGAGGGGGTATTTATGTTGAATCACAAGTATAATTTTGCTTTGGGGTTTTGAAGTATCTTCAAAGTTGTGGTATCGTTAGAAGGGGCAAGATTTGGGGTTATGAAGGGATTGTGAAGTTCCCAATATTGATGTATGATAGTGGTGAGAAACTTTTTCATTGCTCATGTAGTTTAGGTCGTCGTATTTGTCACTTAAAGTTTTGATTTATAGGTGATTAATCATTTTTGGTTTTATTTTGTTTTCTTTGGCTTTCCTTTTATTTTTTATGTGAATTTTCTCTAGAAAATTTTATTTTCATATTCTTACACATCTTTCTTTTGTTCTACTCCTTGAGGGTGCATAAATGAATAATTAGGCTCTTGACTGAGAGAGCTATAGGTTTTAGACTTGATTGATTAATATATCATGAGGTAGAAAATTTCCATCCTTCTAGATCTTTATTGGAACTTAGAAATATTGTACCCCCATTAATATATTTATCAATATGATTAAAAAAAAATTCCACGTGGCTGCTTCCTTGTGTCCTATGTTAGATATATTTTACGTTTGAATACCTATAGGATTAGGATATATCTTACAGAGCAAGCTCAATGCCTTTCTACACCGTACATGGCTTAGGGTAGTTCTAATATTCTTGCAAGTTTCCAGATTGCTCTCAACTCAAGGATGAATACCCTATTTATCAAATCTAATCTTACAGGGGCTTAGCCTTTGGTAGATTAAATTTAATAAGTAAATAACAATGTAAGTGAAGTTTTCACAATGATCTAAGGGAACATTAGTGTTCCTCAGGAAAACTGTTACAAATTTTCTATCACCCAGGATGTGCACAGACTCGGGTATATGGCCCAATAGGTATGTGAGGTTATGTGTTGGTGCACAGTATGTGAGGGGCGTATTCTAGAAACTACCCCAATTTTCCCAATAAAAAAATAGAAAAAGAACACATGAGTAAATAGATAAATGATAAAGCACATAAATTAACAAGGATGTGTTCAATCAAGTCAATAAAAATGAAGATAAGACCTAATTATTGATTAACTACAATAAATTTAATTGGGCTTGACTCATCACCTATCCCTGGTGGAGTCGCCAAACAGTTGCACCCAATTTTCAAATAAAAATAAAAATGGAGTCGCTATCAAAAGTTTGAGGGGAAATTGTGGAAAACATAAAAATGTAGAAAATGATGGTCTACAAATAACAAAGTTTGGTTTGAGAGTCAGTTATGTATAGAGAAAGTGTTAGGATCCCCCACACCACCCATTTGAGAGAATAGTTACCCTTAATTTGTTGTTCTATAATAAAAAAAGGCCTTAAAAATATATTATCTTTGTTAATTACATGTGATTATTTAACCTAAAAGATGTGAAAAAGTATTATATTTTTATAATGGTGGACTTGACTTATAATCATAATCTAGGACTTACATATTCATATAAGAGATTAAGATCCACGTTGTTCGGGGTAAAAAGATGTGTCTATTAGTTTATGTCTTTTAAATAAAATTTTTTTGATTAGTTGCCGTCTTTTAGTTTTGTAAAAAGAATGAGATATTCTTTACTATTTTACTTTATTTTCTTTTGAAGAAAGAGACTTTATTATTTTTTGAAAAAATATTTTAGGAAAGCTTTTATCATAACATTTCTTTTTTTTTTTTAAATATTAAAGTGATATCTCTAAATATTTTCTATTTTAGATTACTCCTAGAAAATATCTTAATTAGCATTAGCTTCTACGGTGAAAATTAATATCATTCGTAGTTTCTTAAATAACATATTAAGAGTACACAGAGATCATTGGTGTCCCTCGTGACAAACACCTAAATGGTGAGAAGATGGGAAAGAAACTAAATACTATGAATATTAATTTCAGATTCTTTTTGATTATCTTTTAAAAAGTATGAATACCTATGAAGAAAATAGTATCACTCATAACCCATCAGTTAACACTAATTGCATACGGAGAAAATAGTATCCCTCATGAAACCTTTAATCAAATAAAGACTAGAAGGAAGAGCATCACCAATTATTTGTATTATTGTTTTTAATGCAAGAGGCAGATTGTAAAAGACGCTGCTAACATAGTTTACAGTAGTATATAAGGTTATAGTGCATCACCTACTTCCTATAAAATCCATTGTCATGCTTTGATCGCTAAAAGGTAGAGAGGCATAAATAATTTTATTATTAAAATATTTCATAGCCATATATGTGTATGAGATTCATGGATGCAAGTAGAACAGATTGAAAGTTTCGCCTTCAAAAAGACATAATTTTACCTTTATTGTCGTATACATGAGCCTCCTCTTAATCTCTTTCCCTTTGTTTCTATTAAGTGCCTCCAGACCTTTCTTTTTCCATTCCTCCCACTCTCTATTCGGTATTAGATGCTCTCCAGCTTTCTTGATCTTTGGTTGGTGCCTAAAAGCTCTCTAGCTTTGTTGGTGCTTTCTTTGGCTCTTAAGGTCCTTTATTTATAGAGAGGCTAGCTACGCATTTTTAATTTGAATTATTTTAAATTTTGAAGATAAGAATCATATAGAATAATATCTTGATGTCCTAATTTTTTTAAAAAATATTAAATTCCATTTAAAGAATATTTATTATTATTGATTTAATTTCTCTACCTTCTTACTTTATATTAATTCTATATTTTTTTTTTTCAAATTCTATGGAAAGGGAAGTTAGCAAAATTTTAAAAGATAATACCTAGATTTCTTTTCTTTTCTTTTTGTTTATTTATATTATATATTTAATTAAGAGATAATCTTTGAATTTTACTCTAAAATCTTTTAAGACAACCCAATAATATTTTATATTTAACATCTTTCATCTCTTAACAAATAATTTAAAATAACCTACGAATATTGTAAGTTTAAATTCGTTCATCTCTTCAGGGATAATATTCTAGAATATTATAGATTTATTTTATTATTTTTCCGATGGACCTTAAAAGAGACACTTTTTTTATTTTTATATATTTATTATTTTTGTTAAATAGGCCAAACAAAATACGTGGTTCACACTCCTTATAAAGTAGTGTTCAATTTATCTCCCTTTTATCTTTTTTGATGAATTTTGTAGTCTTTAATTTAAATTTTTTTCTTTTTAAAGAATTATTTTTATAGTTTTATTTATTATCTAAACTTTTTTCTATAATTTTTATTATATTTTTATTTTGTAAAGTATTTTAAAAATTTAATGTTGAATTTCTTTATCAAAGTCAGTTTTTAATTTTTAAAAACAATATCCTTCTTTGATAAAATTGTTAACGTAATGTACCGAAAAAATTTTTTCAACATAACATTGAAAAACATTTCTTTTATATATATATATTTTGTAACACATACTTTTTCTATTTTACTTTTATTTATTTTTGACTGGCTCACGACTAGAATCATGAGCTAATTACTATCACAATGTAAACCCATTAAGTGATTCCCTTCCAACAGTCCGTGAAAACTGATTCCAGGTAACCACTACACTGTCCACTCACCAGTCATTAGCCAATCAAAGGCCATTACATTAGTGATTGGACAATGGTTCTCTTTCCCCTGAACCTCACGAATTGAAGATATCATACATCACCACCAAGACACATGGCCTCGTATGCCATTTAGTAGATCGGCAAACTATATGGTATCTCAATGACATCATCACCCAACCATATATGCCAAACATGCATAACCATCATGACAATGTCATTATGATATGCTAACATGCCATAAGATCCCATGTACCATTATGCTAGCACATATATCAAATCTAAGTATGGGGATACACAAATAATCATATTTCACTAATGGCCACGTACTTCCTTAGTTACATACATTCATTCTCTTACATTATTAATTCATCACATGTTTTGTGTATATACAATAAGGGAAAAGAGGTTACCATAACCTTACTAATCATGTCAAGAGCATGTCATGATATAAAAAGTCAAATAATTATAGTCAATTATAAAACAATAGAATTACATTCCGAATACCTCGAGTTGCTTGTGCACAAACAAAGAAGAATGGTAGGCCGTTGAAGCACCAACTACATATACACATGAGAGACAACAACAAAATCAATTTACAACCTCTAGACATGGTCTTAACCCTTGAAAAATTATCAAATACCTTTAGGACCATTGAGCAACCCAAGCCCACACAAGGCCTTTAAGACTAAATTCCTTATACCGAAGGGTAGTCACTTACCTATGGATTCAACGCTTTGAAATGACTTCTCGAAGCATGAAAACCTCAACCACTCAAACTCACATACTACAACATCATAAAACACCCGAATCATGAAACGGTATAGATTTCTACAATCCAAAACTTGACAAACCAAGCATGACCGTAGCAAACCCATGAATCAAATACAAAACCACACATCTAAATGTCCAAATCAACCTCCCAAGCAGACCCACAACATTAGATATTCGTACATCAAGTAAAACTCTAGGTTTAGAGAATGGGGTTTACATAAACAACCTCATAATCACAAAAAATTGGTTGTCCAAAGCTTGAGAACACGTCCTAATCCATTTTAATAGGAAGAGTCATAGCTAAAGAGGAGTTCAAACCATAAACCCAAAAATCTAACCCAACTTGCTAAAAGAAGAGATGGAAGAGGTAGAGAGTCAACATACCTTCAAGATTAAAGCTCTAAAGACTTGTAAAACTTGATCTCTGGCCTAGAGATTGAAAACCCAAGCAGAGCCATTGAAAATACCACCACAAATCACTGTTCTTTGAAATTGAACATGTTTTGTTTTAAACAAAATTCATGATTGGAGCCTCGACGTAAGCCCATTCTCTCTTGGACCAAGTCCAACTTAGCAACTCCCATCATAGTGCCTGTGAACACCCCATTTTGTCCGTACACTTTTATAAAATAATAATAATAATAATGAAAGTAAAAACTAAATGAATAAAAAAAAAACTAAAAAAAAAAATAATAATAATAAATAAATAAATAAACATATAAATAAAATAAAATAAAATAAAAAGGTTTTTTTAAAAATTAAGACATTTCCTTCTTCTTAAGAATATGAGAAAAATAAAAAATAAAGAAAAACAAAAAATACAAAAAAAAAGAGAAAATTAATTAAAACTAAAATCTTTGTTAAAAAAAAAAAGAAGAAGAAGAAACGTATATTTGGGCTGAAGCATTTCAGTCCAAAGACATGTTTGGGCTGAAATGCTCCAGCCCAAACATCGCAGGAGCCCGAATAAGGGCTCGTGAGCAGGGGGAGGGCAGAGCCCTAAGGAGGAAGGAGGGAGCTGCCAGAGTGAGCCCTAAAGGGCTCGGTGGAGGTAAAATCTGAGAGGGAGAGAGAACCGAGAGGACAGCCGCGGGAGCAGGGCATGGAGAGCAGGCAACCGAGGGCATTAGACACAGAGGGAGCTAGGGAGGCTAGGAGGAAAGGAACCAAGGGAGCAAGAATCCGAGGACGGTCGTGAGAGACAGAGCAGAGAAAAAGGAAGAGCGGAGGCACGAGATCTGAGAAGAGGTCGACCGAAGATCAGGAGCGGCCTGGATACAAGCAAAGTAAGGGGAGCAGAGGCGTTGACCGATGAAAAGCTAGAGAAGGCCGTGCACGTGAAGGGCGAGAGGCAGAGAGAAGCAGAGGGCTCAGGCAAAAAGCTGACAATAGGAAGGGAATAGAGAGAGCCACCCCTGTTTTGTCAGAGAAGCAGTGCCACCAGCGCACGGAAGCGAGGTAGGAAAGGTGATCACGCGCTCGGAGGCCCTGTCTTCCCACTCGCAAAATGCTATAAAAAGGCGGTAGCCGTGAGCACGAGCAGGGAGGATTTGGGGGGGGGCACGGAAGAACCCCAGAGAAAAAACAAGCAGGGGAGGGTCCGGTGGAGATTACAGAGGGCGGTGGAGAGTTGGTGAACGACACCGAGAGGCAACGAGACGGAGGAAGAAGCCGAGCATTAAAGGAAGGCGAATAAAGAGGGCCAGGGAAGGAAATTAAGCAGTAAATACCGATGGTACTCTTGTTTCTGGAATTTGGTTCTTTTTTTAATGAATAATTTGATGCTCATTGGGATTGGCCTCCATCTTTTTCTTGTCCTAGGCGGATAAGAGTATTAGGGTGATGATTTCCTTCTAATCCATATTGATTATAGTGGTCTGACGCGTTAATATATCTTGAACCTATAAGATTGTGGCTGTTGATCCTGTTGATGGCAATATGAATGATGTTCTGATTATGGGGTTTGGTTTTTATCCTTTGCTTTCTTTTCCGTATGAATGAAGTGTTCTGTTCCCTGTCGTGAAAAAAAAAAGGAGGAAATTTTGGTTTCTATACAAATGATTTGATTATTGAGACTGGCCGCTTCTTTCCCATCGTCTTGGAGAAAAGAGAACACTGAGTTGGTGATTTCCTTTAAGCCAGATTGATTAGAAGGACCTTTGATTGATTTACATCTATCTCTAAGGTCTTTTGTTATTCCGATTGATGATGATGATGATTTGTTGCGGTTATTAAGGTTGCTGCGTTTGTTTTCTTTGCTTTTAGAGTACCCAGCTCCCATTCCACTCTATTTATCTGCTTAAGAGCATAATTTGTGTGGGGGTTATTTTAGATATCTTTTATCCACTGTTGAGTAGGTCCATACTTTGCTCTAATCACCATGGATATTATGGCTTGATTAGGTTGGCTCTTGAGGACCCTAGGAACTTTTCAGGAAAAGTTTTTTCTTATTCTTCTTGTCTGCACGAACAGGACATTCTAATAGTTTGGATTTGAGTTTTGAGATGTTACCAAAACTTGAAGGTTGATTGGGTGGGTATGTGCATTTTCAATTCGGTATAGGGTGTGTTGGCCTAAGTAATAATGATCTTGAATCATATGAATGTGGGCATAGCAAGGCCATCTCCAGTATACGTTGTTATTGAGGTACATAATTATGTCTTGGATTTAGACATTGAGGATGATTTGATTGTGCTGAGTTTATATATTAGGTTGCCTTCAATAGTTGAGTTTTCATGTGTAATCGTTTTTCTTCCAGACGTGTTGACGGCTTAATTTACACTAATTTTAAAATTGAATAAATGGGGGTACAAATAAACAATTTTATTTATGTGTGGGTATTTTAGATTTCATAATGACAAAAATAAATGATTACAAAATATAAATAAATATAGTAATAAAGGACTTGTAGTTTGGGAATTTTTACAAGTACTTAGATAATTGATTGACTATATGTGTAATCGATCTTTGTCGATATACTAAGAATATATTGTTCTCATAAACGTATAAAGTCTTTAAAGAGAACTCTGAAAAAAATAATAGTAATAAAAATTAAAAGTTAAAATAGATGTTTTTCTAAGTTTATTTTTTTTCAATTTTATCCCTTAAAGTTGTTTTTTTTTCTTTTCTTTTCTTTTCTTTCTTTCACGAGTGACATCACCGTGAGCATATAAGCATAAATCAGCAAATTATGAGTGATCAAGTCACCATATATGCTGTTTGATTTTGTTGTAAAATTAAGTTTGGAAAATAAAAAATATAAGTAGGAGTTCTATTTTAAACTCTTTTAGAATCATTTCAAGTATAAAAAAAAAAAGAATTTAATTGCATTTTCCTATTTTTTAGTAAAAATAATAATAATAATAAATACGAATAATTTGTAAATAAATAAAAAAAAGAAGGATGTGGGATGTAGCAATTTTATCTTAAGTCTTTTTTTTTTAAGAAAAATAATAAAAATATTAAAAAGGAGGTTTTGTGACTGCATCTCATAATTTGAAATAGGGAAGTAAAATAATTTAAATAAAAATTACTCCTTTAAAAAAGGGAGAGTATTTTCTAATTGTATTTTTTTTTAGTAAATAAATAAAAATCATTTAGACAAAATTAGTCATTTCATTCAAGTTTTCATCCATCTGCCTCGAGTGGTAACACCATGGGTATTTAAATATTGATCAGTAACTTGTGAGTGATAAAGTCACCACATATGCTGATTATCTTTCTTCAAAGATATATGTAATGATCATTTTAAATTCTTCTTACTGTTTTTATTTTAAATAAATAAATATGCGTTAAAAGGATCTTAGGCGATTTTATTTTTATAATAAAAAATATATATATATAAAAAAATCATTTGTACAAAAAAATTATTTGTTTTTCGAACTTTTCTTATACCTTTTGTCCTGAGTGACACCGCCATGGACATTTAGGTATCAATGGGTAAATGTGAGTGATAAAGGCACCACATGAGCCAATTGGTTTTATTTTGCGAAAATAAAATTGTTTTCTTTCTTTCTTTTTAGGAATTGATTTTGTAGAACAAAAAAATAATAATAACTAAAAAATATATAAATAAATGGAAAGAGTAAATAATGGAAATTAATCCGTCTTTTACAAATTAAAACACACTGACCAATTCTAAAAATTGTTTTCTTTGTGGAAAGACAAATTATTTTCTATAAACCTCTCTTTTCAAAGAATATATAAAATAAAAAATATCAACCCAGTGACACGTATCTTTAGTCCGAACTACGTCGACTTTGATCCCTATCGCAGGGTACGTAGGCCCCAGACTCTCATTCTGGGTCAAGTCTATTTTGTAAATAAATAAATATTTTCTGATTTATTTGGTGTTTTTTCTCTTCATTTAACGAATATTTACCAGTTTTATTTGCCCTTTTACCATTCTCTTATTTTCATTCTCTTCTTTATTTTCATTTTTACATTTTTCTTATCTTTATACTTATTTTTGCATGTGAATGGTAAAAGGGCAATCAAAATAATTTTTTAAAAAGCCATAAAAATTGTATGATCAGCCTAAGGTAACCATTCTTAGGAACGGGTGTTGTGGGGGTGCCTAACACCTTCCCCGCTCACAATCGTACTCCCGAACTCAACTCTGATTCGCAGACCAATCCTTGTCCCTTTTTGTTTTTGTTTCAGTTTTCCAAAATTTTCCTCAAAATTTTGGTGGCGACTCCTCCGAAATCGGCCTTCCGTCGTGTGGGCCGGTTTCTCCATTTTTTTTTCTTTTTCTTCCATCTCGCGCCATCCGCGTCGCATTTTCAGGTGTGACAGTGCCACTAGAGCTTGCCACGGCATGAGGACCTCCTACCACCTTCCTCCAAATTTGATCTTTAATCCTTCCTCTTGTGACATCTAGGCGCTGACGAGGGTGGGGAGTGATCGCCAGTGTAAGAAAAGTAGGGCTCAGATAAAGTAATGAGGTACGAACAAGGAGTGGCTCCTGGCAGGCTTCTAAGTAGGAGGAGCATATGAATGAATTGAATAAATACCGGAACAGAGGGATCCAGAGATTGTATAGGTATGGGACTATACGGTTAAAGGATAGCTTAAAGGAATTGATAGGTACTACCTATATTAACAAGGTGCACATACTTTTTCGGTAGCCTATTTCTTAAGAACTCCTCAGTTAAGCGTGCTTGATCTGGAGCAATTTGAAGATGGGTGACCTCATGGGAAGGAGGTGTGTGAGTGAGGACAAAACACACCGAAAGGGCTTGTGTTGGTTTGTGGGGACAGTGGTCAATCCCGAATAGCGGCCGGACATTACACCTCTGATCCTTGTCCTTCTGGTCCTGTACACTTCCAAAGATATCCTTCCCATTAGCTCGGTAACACGTCTGAAACAACATAATTAGGGTCATTACATAAATTCCCCACATAAAATTTCAAGGTTGGCCACCCCATTTCCATTAATTTCACTGATGATTGTGACTATTTTTTCAGAGAAAGAGTGAGTTAAACAAATTATATAGAAACCCTAATATGGAATATTCGCATTCTTTTATAAATTTATCATGTTTATAGCATATACCTCTGTTTTTCTTCAAAAAAATCTAATTCAGTTCTAATTGGCAAGCAGAGCGGAGGAAGTCAATAACCTTGTTGCACAATTACAAGAGCACTTTTTTCGCGAGAAAATACTTTGGGATCTTCCAGACTATCACCAAGTAGGATTACAACTTCGTGTGAGAGAACTGCTTGATTCGTTGGAGTGGAAATACATTTTTTCCTCGAAAGATATGATCATAGTTGGAATTTGGGGAGTTGGAGGTATTGGTAAAACTACAATTGCCAGGGCTATTTATGATACAATTAGTGGAAATTTTGAGAATAAAAGTTTCCTTGCAAATGTCAAAGATATATGGCAAAAAGATAACGGTCATGTTCTTCTCCGGAACCAACTTCTTTTAGATATTTCAAAAAGTAAACTTGATGAGTTAAATGATGTTAGAGTGACCCATGAACAAATGGATGATGGGCCATTCTTTAGAAAATCCCTAATAGTACTTGATGACGTAAATCAAGTAGGACAACTCACAGAATTGTGTGGAAGCAAAGAGCAGTTTGGTGAAGGGAGTTTAATATTCATAACGACAAGAGATGAGGCTATATTTGATGGCTTTGCTTGCAAAACATATGAGATGAAAAAGTTAGACAACAACGAGTCTCTTCAACTTTTCAACTTGCATGCATTTAAGAAATCTACTCCAACAAATGATTTTGTGAGTCATTCAATGAAGGTAATTACTCTCTGCCAAGGACTACCATTAGCTCTTGAAGTTATTGGCTCTCTTTTGCATAATAGGACAAAACCAGAGTGGAACAAGGTGCTGAATAAATTGAAACGAATTCCAGATAACCAAATACAGCAAAAGCTGAAGATAAGCCTTGACTTTTTAACTAATTCAGAGAAAGATTTATTCTTTGATATAGTTTTCCTTTATGTGGGTCAAAGTAGACACTATGTCACACAATTGTTTAAGGGTTCAAGATTTCCCATAGAAAAGGGAATGCATGTAATCATTGAGCGAAATCTGGTGAAAGTCATGAATGATAGGATTCATGTTCATGATTTACTGAAAGAGATAGGAAGGGGAATCAGCTCAAATAAGCCAAAGATCAAATATATCCATGATGTATTCTTAAGTTTTAGAGGTAAAGATACACGTAAATCATTTGCTACTCATCTTTATGCTGCTCTAAAACAATCAGGTGTAGATGTCTTCATGGATGAAGAAGGGATAGAAAGGGGAGAAAATATTTCAGCTTCACTATTGCATTCAATTGAAGGTTCTAGAATTTCAATTGTTATTTTCTCTAAAAATTATGCTGGCTCTAGTTGGTGTTTGCAAGAATTGGAGAAAATTATGGAGTGTTACAAAACAACTTATCAAGAGGTTTTCCCTATATTCTATGATGTGCAGCCATCTGACGTTAGTAAACAGCAGAATGCCTTCGGAAAAGCATGGGAGAGGCTTATCACAAGACCCTCCATCAATTACAAGAGAGCTCTCACTGAAGCTGCCAACTTATCTGGGTGGGATATGCAAAATTACAGGTATTCTTTAATTCTTTTACTTGTTATAACTATTTGAAACGGTCAAATTCATTAGGTTCCTTTTCCTATGTTAGAGTAGAATTCCATTTGGTAATACATGCTTCAATGAGAACAATCTTATTTTTTTAAAAAAAATTACTTCATTGTAAGATGAGTATTTTAAACAACCATGATTAAGAATTAGACTACCTGCCTGCAAACACTACAAAAAACTTGACTTTCGGCGAGGACAAAAGTCGTCGCTAAAAGTCGAAATGTCGTTACCGAAAACTTTCAGTGGCAACAACTTTGTCGTCGGCATAACTCTTGTCGCTGAAAGTTTTGGCGACGACATCTTTTGTCGTCGCTGAAAGTTAACATTTGGCGATAACATTGTCATCGCTGAAAGTTGACATTTGGCGACGACATTGTCATCGCTGAAAGTTAACCTTTGGTGAGGACCAAATTGTCGTCGCTAAAAGTTGACATTTGGTGACAACATTATCGTCGTTGAAAGTTAACCTTTGGAGAGGACAAAATTATCGTCACTGAAAGTTGACATTTGGCGACGACATTAGTCGCCACCGAAAGCCTATTAAACACCATTGCCACATCATCATCGGCATGCCACATCACCGCCACCTCACCTTGGATCCACCGCCACATCACCCCGGGCCCACACCATGTCACCACCACGTCATCCCGGGCCCACACCATGTCACCACCACATCATCGCCATGTCAACCCGAGCCCACACCATGTCACCACCACATCACCGCCATGTCGCTGCCACGTCGCCGCCACATCAACCCGGACCCACACCACGTCACCACCACGTCGCCGCCATGTCACCGCCACGTCAACCCAGGCCCACACCATGTCACCACCACGTCGCCGCCATGTCACCGCCACGTCATATAATGCTTTCAAATGTGTTCACCCAGGTTTCGAACTCATGACCTTTTACTCCCAAAGCCTTATATTTACTCTTTTGTCAGTTGAGCTGAAATATACCTGTAGTCTTTATATGAAATATTAAATATATATTATTTATCTACACACTAATATACACACATATATTTATAAATCAATATATTATTAAAAAATACACATTTGTCTTATTTTCAATTACTAATTTCATAAAATATTTTATTTGGATATGCTTATATTTATATGAATATTTATATTATAATTTTTTATTTTTAAATCTTAAATAATTTTCCTATAAATATATTTGTTTTTCTTTGACAAGAAAAAAATTGTTTTCTTGCTGACTTTTACATTTGATTTTTATTTTTAAATAAAAATAATTATATATATAATATTTATGATTCATATGTATTAATATTATATTATTTTATGTTATTTTTCATTTAGTCATATCATATAATATATATCATATATTATATTATTTGATAAATTATATTATATATTCTTAATATACATTAGAGATGGGATGAGATTGGGTAGGAGCAGATTTTATATCAACTCGTGGTCTGACTCGAAGTTTTGGTCGAGTATTATATATATCCATTTTTTTATTTTTTAAAAGAAAATTAGAAAATTGAACTTCTATTATTATGGTATTCCCAACAAAATATGTTTAATACTTGATGAAACTACATATAAATATAAAAAATTTAAAAAAAAAAGCACTTAGGCCGGGTCAGACCAAGTGATCTGAGAAGGTTGCTTGAAACTTGGTCTGACCTGGTCAAATGGCTATGCCCAATGCTTAAGTTTTGGTTTCTTGTTAAAATGATCGGATTTGTCTTTAGTTGGGCTGCTTCGGATTGGACTAGATTGATCGGGTTCAGGTTTATTCTCTCACCCCTATATATTATATATAATATAATAGGAATTTGGAAAAAAATCATTATTACAAATATTGTAATTTTGATTATCATATGATTTAAAATAAAATGTAATAAATTCAATCTATTATAATTGGGAGAATAAAAAAGATCAAAAAGGTTGAGATAGTGAGAAAGAGAATTCGCTAATACTTGTTTTCCAAGTATTGTCATTACTTATTAATTAGGAAAGTAAATTAACAATCCATAAGCATTTTCCTCTCTGTGAAAATGCTCTGTTAGACTTTTATACTATATGAAAATATCTACATTATCAATACCCATAGGAGTTTGGACTGAGAGTTTCAATCATAGCATGTTTGATTATTATTTTAGATATATTAACTACTGATTATTGTCATGGTACGTTACTGCTTCATCATTTGTTATTAGTAATAAATAACATTAATATTAATTTATATGTTAAATATATTAACAATTAATTACTTAGCCTAATAAAAATTCCTCCAAATATAGGACTGATCATATTAGACAATTAGATATTAATTTATTCTCCTAATTCTCTTTTATTAGTGTTATCAATCCCTTTGTTAATTAAAAAAATTATCCTACTAAAAATAACATATTTCATTAATTAAGATGAAGAAAAAGTAAATATAAATGTGGAATAGATTCAATAGTTTGACCATTCAAGTTTTTAATCTCAAGCAGAAACAAAACACTTTCGAAATGTTTAAAATAATTCAAATGAATTTGATAAAAATAATTCAAATAAAAGAAAATAGTAAAATAATTTGATTTTAATCAAAGATATCAGATATTTTTTATAATATAAAATATATGTAGAATATCTTATTTTTTATTATAAAATTATATCAACATAATACAATTATTATTTCAATATGTTATTTATTAATTTTCAAAGTAAAAATAATAAAAATTCAAAAGTCGCTGCTGAAAGTATGACTTTCAGCGACGATAGAAAAAGTCATTACTGAAAGTCATACATTTAACGACAACTTTTCTTTGTCATCGCTGAAAGTGTGACTTTCGGTGATGACTTTTTCTGTCATCGCCGAAAGTCACACTTTCAACAACGACTTTTTTTGTCGTTGCCGAAAGCATACTTTTAGTGACGATTTTTTTTGTCGCTGCCGAAAGTCGTCGCTGAAAGTCTGTTTTTTTGTAGTGAAATAATTGAAAACCAAGGGAGCAGTAAATAAATCTAAAGAAAACTAGCTAGCAATATTTCACCGAGTGTTTTATTTTTAGGATTCTCTTAGTGGTTAATGCAACAAAAAAGGGGTTGAATTAGGTTTTACAAATGATGAATGCCTTTTGAACAAATTTTGGTCTAATAATAATAAATTTCGCCAAAATATAATGAAACAAATTAATTCAGAGTAGAATATATAGTTGGTCAGCAATCGCAAGAATATGTGTACGGCCGAGAAAATTGAAAAGCAATGTTGCAAAATAAATAATTAATAAAGTAATAAAAAAATCTACTTAATTGGGAGTTGCAGCTTACTATTCATCTTGTCTAGATAGCCAATGGGTGTTGACCATGTTTTTCAAAACTAAAGGGATCAAAGTAATAAGCTTTTGTTTTAGTCTTTCAATTTCAAAACAATTAATACTTTGAAGGTGTACATAATGATTAACAGAACTAATACATAACCTAATAATTAGTAAAATATGAGTATATTTTTCTTTCCAGAAGAAAGGTGAAAAGATCATATTATAAGGTCAAAAATAATACTATACAATGAAAGGGGCAAACACCCTCTATGTAAAAGATGTTGTACAAAAAAAAAATAAATGACAACAAAAAAAGAAAAGATTTTGATTATTATTATTAAGGATAAACTTGTCAAAAATGATTAATATTATCTTGAAAATTATAGTTATAATTATTTAAAAAAAACGTAAAGTGTCAATTGTTTTAAATGGAAGAATAAGAAAAGCATTAATGTTAGTTCATTGTTGATTATTCTTGTATAGAAAATGGAGCTATATACTAATTACAGTGGTGAATTACAAAATTTTTATATGTACTTCTAAATGATTTTAGTTTAACTAATAGTTTACTTCATTTCATTTGTAATTTCTGTGCCAATATTGTAATTGTACCACAGTTCAGGAGTGTAAAATACAGTTTCCTAAATTTTTATTCTTATCTCAAATCTAAATATGCCCCCTTTTTAAAGTTTTAAATATGATTTTGAAATGTAAAAAAAAAAATTAAAAAGTTAAAATACTTTTCTTCGTCTTTAATGTCTCATTATCATTTATTAAATTCACCATTAACTTGTTCTCCACATAAACCATTTTTGCATATTTTGAATTAATTTTTGTCACTTTACCAGATAATTTTATTCTATTAAATTTCAATACAGCTTCGTGGAATTGGTGTTTCTATGATCATTTATCACTTACGAGACTTATCTTTTTCTCCCTACAGAAAGTAACTAATCTTTATGCATAATGATCAATATATATAGCAAAAAGCAAGTAATGTTCCATGCAATTTGTAACATTCTAAGGGTTTGATTGATCAAGATTCCTAACACTAGCAAACATCACCATGAGTAGCATAGAAAAAAAGGGTGGCTGGAAAACAGAGCTTGCCACTGTGCCCTTGACCCTTGCTACGACCAAGGAGATGGGCGTCATGGCACCGAAGAGAGTAAGAGTACATATAAGCTTTTTGCTAATAAATTCAATGAACTTCGGGCGCATATAATCCCCTACTCATACCTTCAATTGACATGATTCTAAAGACCACAAGTCACCCAAGATCCCCTCTAACTACTAATGCAAACTACACTCCAAAATCCTTTTGTATGGTGATTTTGGACCTTTGAGATTGAAATTGTCATTTTTGGACCAAAACTAGACACTAACCCTTCCAATTCCCAAACATGTCAATTTTTTGGCTACCAAGCCTATCCTAACACATCCCAAACGATTTAGACATTGTTCATAGGGTTACATCCCAAGGAAACCACTCTCTTAGAATTTGACCCCCTAAAATACCAAATTCAACTAATAAGTTACACACCTATTTGCACAAAATCTTCCAATGACCCAAGCCAAACTCATAATCCAATCCAAAACATCAAAATACATACATGGCTAACAAATTTCAGGCCTAGTATACGGCATCCCAGTGGATGGGTTAAACACCCCTACCAAGAAAGCAAGGACCACCCAACAAAATACCAAGAGTCTGAATCCATCTAAGATCAAACACACATACTAATTTAGCCACCAAGACAAATAAAAGCCCACCACAAAGAGGGTCACAATAACAAGCATTAGTCACATATTGCATATGTGCACAAAGGGAAGGTCTCTAGGACAAGATAAGATAACTTAGCTAACATGTTACATGGCATCATGGATATCCCTACACGTGGCACAATACAATACAACTATAACTTGTGTTCTCAAAAGCCAAATATCAAAACAACAACAATGCAACTCCGATATCTCCTGAACTACCAAGAGATCTAAGACTTTTTGGCCATCTCCTTGCTAGAGCTAGAAAATTCACTTGAAATTGTTAGCCATAGAAGGGGGTGAGCTAGTATTGCATCATGTTTGATCATGCATAATCATTATTGATAATGCCAATATGCCATGCTCTTATGCCATTATTCTCTTTATACCATCATGCTAGTATTGCATCATCATACAAAATATATTCATGGGGATGCAGAATAGTTATTTATATGTCAAGTTCATTATATGTTAAATCATTCATGTCTTAGCCATTTCCATTCATTGACATAAGTTCAAAAGAAAAAGAGTATAGGAAGTGCAAAAGTAAAGAGTATAGGAAGACTTACTAGCCATGCCAACATGCATCTCAAGATATGAAAAGTTTCAAGTATATATATACATATATCTATGAAGCAAAGAAGTACACCCTAGTTACCTCGAGTCATCCGCACACATACTCCACTACAGTAGATCGTCAGAGTACCAACTACACACACATAAGAGGGATGCAACCATGTTAACATATGTCCTTTCAAACATAAATATAGACAGAAACAAGTATCAATCTCCATTAGGACCAATTAATCATTCAAGGTCGCTTAATGCCTACAAGACCTAATTTCCTCATACAATAGGGTAGTTACTAAACAACCAATCTAGTGCTTCTCAATTACTACTTGGAGTATGGAAACTTCAATTAAGTAAGCTTGCACCTTATACAACCATCAAATATACAAATCAAAAGGTGACATAGGTTCTAGTATCCCTAACTCGGTGACCCAAGCATAAACACAACGAGACCATGGTTCAACACCATACCCACACATCTATGAACTCAAAACAACTACCTAAAGTAGTCCCAAGGTTCAAGAATTCAAACATCATGAGAAACCCTAAAGATAGAGATTAAGGTTTGGTAAAATCACCATCCAAACACCTAAAAATCATGCCCCAAAACTTCAAACACCAAACAACACCCTATTGACATGTATAAACGCGAAATATCAGTGGAAACTTGACAAATCTTGCTACCACAACCATATCCATGAATTTCTACCGCAAACCATGAAAAAGAAAGAGAGGAGGGAGTGGAATCACATTACCTCAAGCAAATAAGACTTTCACAAGCCCCCAAACTTGATCCTTGAGCTCCAAGCAACGAAACCCAAGTAGAGGTGCACCAAAACCCACAGCCAAACATTGTTCCAATGAGCCACTTGCATTATGTTTTATGCAGACTTTGTGATTAGAGTCGCAATGTGGGATAAGTTTGCTAAACACTGGTCGCTTCTATCCTCAAAACCAACTACTTAAATTTTGACTCCCTTCCTCTGATCCTAACCCCTTCGATCCTGTATAATTCTAAGTATGCCCTCTCATTAAACCACTTACATATCTAAACAATTGAATTGAAGTTGTTACAAATTCTTATCTATGCTTAACTTTTTTGTAGTTAGGTCATACCAGTTAAGCTAATAATTCAAGTGATCTCCAAAGAAAGTAAAAGAAAAACTGATGTTCCAAAGAAAATATAGTATCTTAATGAAAGGCAGTATACTAAAAATACAAGGAAAGAATGATAAACCTACCAGTGAAAATTGGTCATTCTAACAAGTTATTCATATTTCTGGTTTAGCACTACTAGCTTATCTATTTGTTGCTATTATGCTTTGCACCATGCCTTTAAATTATTTTTTTGTAGAATTTGTTTTTATATAATTTGTGGTAAAATATTATCTTCTTTCTTGTTGTTGCCAGAAATGAAACTGAGTTGATTGACGATGTTATTGAAACTATCATAACAAAGCTAGATAACAGCAAATGCTTGTTTGTTGCTCACCACCCAGTAGGTTTGAAGTCTCAAATGCATGATATCATCCAATTGCTAAGTATTGAATCAAATGACATTATCATAGCAGGGATATGGGGGATGGGGGGGATTGGCAAGACAACAGTAGCTAAGGCTGTCTACAACGAAATTGGTCAAAGTTTTGCAAGTAAGAGTTTCCTTGCAAATGTCAGGGAAGTTTGGAACCAAAATAATGGTCAAATTTCTTTGCAACAACAACTTCTTTCTAGCATCTTTAAAACAAGGATGCCGATACCAATACCGAATGTGGAAATGGGGAAAACTCTAATCAAGAAGATGCTTTGTCAGAAAAGAGTACTACTTGTATTTGATGATGTGAATCATAAAGACCAACTTAAAGCTTTATGTGGAGGTCAAGAATGGTTTGGCCATGGTAGTAGAATAATTGTCACTACTAGAAATAAACGTCTACTTCAAAACCTTCAAGTGGTTAATGTATATAATCTAAGGGAAATGGATAATGATGAATCTACGGAACTTTTCAGTTGGCATGCATTTAAACAAGTGATACCCAAAAGAGATTTCATTGAACTTTCAAGAAGGGTAGTATCTTACTCTAAAGGGCTACCACTAGCTCTTGAAATCCTTGGCTCCTTTTTGTTTGATAGGGAAATACCTTACTGGGAAAGTCTTTTGAAGAAATTGCAACAAATTCCAGATGGAGAAATATATGAAATTCTTAAAATAAGCTATGATGGTTTGAGTGACCAAACTGAGAAAGATATATTTCTACACATATGTTGCTTTTTTATTGGAAATGATAGAAGCTATGCTACTCAAATATTAGATGGTTGTGGACTTAATGCTGAAATGGGAATTACTTATCTAATTGAGCGAAGCCTTGTAAAAGTTGTAAAATTTGGAAACAAAAATAAGCTTGATATGCATTACTTAATACGTGACATGGGAAGGGAAATCATTCGTCGGGAATCACTAGAAGAGCCTGAGAAGCGTACTAGATTATGGATTCACGATGATGTGCTAGAAGTGTTGCAAAATAGAACTGTAAGAATGTTTCTCTATGACTTTATTGAACAATTTTGCTACATGTTTGCATTTAAATCTCAATACTTGTTTCTTCATTATTGGTTATGCACTCCCTAAGTTATCGGCTGTGGGTCATATCATGTTTTTTTCTCTGTTTGATAGGGAACAATGACTATCAAGGGATTGACTTTAAACATATCAAGAAACAATTCACAATCCTTGGATGCTAAGGCATTTAAGAAGATGAAAAAGCTTCAATTGCTCAATTTTGATCATGTACAACTTGATGGAGACTATGGTTATCTATCAAAAGAATTGAGATGGCTTTGTTGGCATAGATATCCCTATGAAAGCTTGCCAATGAACTTTAGTTTAGAAAAGATAGTTGCCATAGACTTAAGGTGGAGCAATATCACAAAAGTATGTGAGAAAAGTCAGGTATTTATAGTAAACTCTTCGAACCTAACACTAGTGACACTGACAATTATGCTACTTTTTTCCATCTAATTTATATTTTCTATTTATTATGATATTTATTTTAAAATATTCTCTTTTAATAGGTGCTAGATTGGTTAAAAACTCTCGATCTGAGTCATTCTCATTTCTTGATAGAAACACCCGACTTTTCAAATTTACTGTATCTTGAAAATTTAATACTCAAAGATTGTCCATGCCTATCTATGATTCACCATTCCATCGAAGATCTTAGACATTTGATTTTGTTAAACTTAAAGGACTGCAAAGGCTTGAGCAATCTCCCAAGAAGTATGTATAACTTGAAATCTTTGAAAACTCTCAATCTTTTTGGCTGTTCTAAGCTTGAAATGTTGGATGAAGACATCGGGAAAATGGAATCCTTGACAACTCTGGTGGGAAGTCAAACTGGTATAACACAAGTGCCTACCTCATTATTGAGAATGAGAAACATTAAATATGTTTCTTTATGTGGCTATGAAGGATTATCACGTGATGTATTTCCATCTCTTGTTTTGTCATGGATGACACCTACAATTCATTCGAAGTCCTTGTTCCAAGCATTTGGGATTATGCCATCTTTAATCAAGGGTCTATCACATTCTTTGTTTGCTAGAAGTCATGAAATATCAAAACTAATACCAGGCACATCTCAAGCTTCTTGTAAGAAGACTCTACCACTGATTGGTTTGCCTGAGCAAATTCACATGGAAAGGTCAGAAACATTAATGACTTCTCTGACTATTCATGTAGGTGGCGTCAACAAATTTATTGATACAATTTTAAAGAGTATTTCACAGGTTATTCTCTTTTTCTCTCTACTACCACCAATGCATATTTTATCTCAATATTGGAAGAATACCTTTTTCATGCATGTTTAGCTTAATAGTGCAATAATGTGGAATGTACTTTTACCAATATAACATATGCGGGCATAATCTTGTTCATTTTACAGTAAAAAAATATGAAGATTATACTTTTAACAATATATGTGTGTAAATGTGAAACAATGCACATTATATTTTTAAAGGTTTAGAATGTATCTAGCAAGCGTTAGATATGTTCAAAACAATGTCAGGTGTCCAATACTTACAATATAAGGATACATACAATTTTAAAATGCTTATGCATGCCTCATAAGATCGTAGAACATAATGCACTACTTCGAATATTGGCTTGTGTATATTGGACTTCATGTAGCCAAAAATGTTTGCATCCAATTAAACTGGAAATTAATCCACTACATTATTCACCAAGAGAAAAAAAATCCAATACATCAATATTTAATTTCACAACCACTCAACTACGATTTGAGTTACGCTATATATGAAGGCTGTCAAATATATTTTAGTCATTGTCTGAAATAAAAATGTTTAATATAACTACATCTTTGTCTACATCGTTAATTCTGTGTCTTCTTTGTCATGTTTATGTTCAGAGATGTAATGAAAGAGGGTTTGGTGATAATTCTCTTCTTGGAGACAATTATCCTCATTGGCTAAATTTCAAAGGTGAAGGATCTTCAATATTCTTTGAAGTGCCTCAAATTATTGGCAGAAGCTTGAAAGGATTGGTTCTATGCACTATCCATTTGTCTTCTCAAGACAATATGACCTCAGTATATCCAGTTAGTGTGTTGGTGTCAAATCATACAAAGGCCACCATTGAGTTCTATTCTTCGAAGGATGAAAATTGGCATAACATGATTTCTAATTTAGAGCCTGGTGACAAAGTGGAGGTTATAATAACTTTTGCATGTCATTTAAATGTAGAGAAGATGCTTATCTATTTGGTATATGATGAAGATGCTGCCAAAAATATTATGTATTGAACACCATTAAATGCATAATTGCATTAGTAATGTTGTGTATCTTCAGTGTAAATGTTCAGACCTAAACTATGAGAGATTTTCAGTTGTAAATTGGGATTGTCATCATATATGAACTACTTGGAATGATTCTTAATTAATTATGATGTTTGTGTTCAAGCATCTTAATTGACATCATATATGATCTGCTTATAGTCATGATTCTTTTCTTAGATACTTAGGATCTTTATTGGAAAATTTTAATGGCCATGGTCTTTGGAGGTAATTAATTCGCCATCAAGTGCTACTAGAATCAATTTCACTAATAAGTGCATTGTTGTTGATATCCATTAAGAACAGTAACCATTATTTATAGCAGTTACAGAATTTTTAAATTTAGTCAACGATTTCATTTCAAGAAAAAAGAAATTGAAAAACTCTCATTATATGCAATTTATAAATTTATTAAACTACTGTCAGTTGGGTTAAGTAGTAAGGGACGCAACATCCTAATTAAGCAAGGTTTCAAGTTCGAGTCTTGTGGATGGAAAAAAACTATGATGGGAGAGCTGCTCATTTGGATTCAACAATACTCAAAGCTGACCTGATAATATCAAATCTCATATAATTATATCAAAAAATTAAAGTACTATTAATTTTTGATTAATTTAATATAGTCAATCATGAGAAACCACGAGGGAATATATATTTCAAGCGGTAGAGGAATTAATCCCACCGCAATGAACCCGTGTGAGTTCCACAAAAAATGATACGGATAATTTCTCTTTACCTCTTTCTCACTTTAAGGAGCTACTATTACTGTGCTTTGATGAGCATCAGTATCTTAATTAAATTATAAAAAATTAATAATTAATAAATATACACAATGACCAAAGTGCTAGCTATGGTATAAGACTAGCAATAAAATTTTCATAATGTAATTACATATGTATATATACGACAATTGATAAATATGCGCCTAGAGCAAGAAGATGATTCAACTACCTAAACTAATATACTGAATATATGTTTGAAAAACCAAATTATATAGATTTTAAATTTAAAAATAAGTCAAGTTTATGACAAAAAATAAAAGAGTCAAGTTTACATAGTTATAACTATCTTCTCCACTTAGTTTGACAAACAAACTTTGTAAGATTTTTTTTTTTTGCTTTAACCGATGATCATTTTGATCTATTATAAAATAACAATAATTTGGAAGCAATGAAAAAATATTTTAGATTTGTTCTGTTTTTAGGCTTTTATTAAATAACTAGATTACTAGATTTTTGACTTATGGGAAAAAGCATAAACACAGAAAACTCAAAACTCAAGATAAGACATATAACTACATATGACAGCAGTATTCATAAGCCAATTTTTTATATTGGCTTTCCATAACATTAATTTCTGTCATGTATACTTTTTATTTTCCAAAAAAAAAATCAACACAAAACTATTGATTTCTATTTTGGACAAACAACATACCCTTAATTTCCTCTTAATTTCTAATCAGTTTTATTGATTGAATTATGTATGTCGATGCATACGGATGTACTACAAACACTTTTTTTTTTGGGTCAGAGTAGTATGGGCATGATTTAAAAAAGCACTATGGCATGAATAATCAATGCTTTACAACTTAAAAGTGTGCATTAATACTTTGAATGAATTATCATTTCTCTTTATCAAAAAAAAAAAAGGAATTGTCATATATCTAGCATGCAGCATGACCTCTTTTAAGTTAGTATTGTCACTATTATAATTCCCCCACCCCACCCAAGAAAATGTTAAAATTTTTATTATCATTTGCTCTCTCAATGGAAAAGCTCTCTTTATTTTTACCAAAGTGTCAATATATATCAAATAAAATTTATGATAAAGCATACTATTTATGCATCATAAATAAACATTATAACTTATTTCTTAAATTTAGTACTACCACATGGAAAAATATATATTTCAAAGGAGAAGTCCGTGTGTGATAGAGAAGAGTGTATACTATTTCCTCCTCAATAAAGTCAAGGATATGGTCTTAGTCTTACATAGTCCGCAGATACGTCTGACCCACTAGTCTACATTGGGCTGTGTGGAAATGGGCCTTCCATTTGTAATTTTTTTTCGTTCCAGAATTGTAAGGGTAGGACCCAACTATTTTATCTTGGTTTAGGTATGACATTCTCATTCCAAGATATCATATTGAATTCTTGGCTTTCATTGTATACGTAGTTTAGCCATTGTTGATAGCTGCATAAAGGAATGAAGTAATATATAGACAAGCAGATTATGGAAGAAAAACAAAAAGAGAGGAACAAGGGCAAAAAAAAAAGTCTAAATTAAAAACAATCCAGTGTGGTAGTTTGAAACTGCCAATATTCTTTCTGACTTATTACTAATGTATTAAAAACCAAATCAGACCGACCAATAACCGGTGGTTATTGGACAAACCGGCTAGGGAATGAACCAATTTTGAGAAATCCAAACAACACATATGCGGTGACATCTCCAACTCACAACCTTGAGTTTCCACGTCAATTGTCCACCATTGAGCTGCATAATACTGTTAAAATATATATATATATATATTCAATTTTTAATATATATATACATATATTAAATTAAACTCTTGAAATCAACCCTCCAATTTACAATTGCGTGTTTCAAACTTACACCCTTGGTAATTAAGTGTTGAGCCACTCCACCATGTGAGCTACATAGTTATAATTACATATGTGCAATATTTAATATATATATATATACATATATTAAATTAAATTTTTATAATTAACTTAAATGCAAGGACCTTTATACTACTTATCTCCATAAAAATTAATCAAATTATATTAAAGTATGCTAATCTCAACCAAAATCTCAACAAGTGATGTGATTTGTATATCTTATCATCTTTTTTTTTCATATTTCTATTTTCATTACATGATAATCTGAAATTTTATTTTCTTTATTTTACTTTTTTTCCCCAATTTTTTGTTATTTAAAAAAAGAATAAAATTTGTAAACCTATTATATTTATGTTGAATGTTAGTTAATTATTGAATCAAACAATTGTTTTTATCTTAATTTGAATATTAATTTTATTATTATTGATGAATATCTTTTATATTTTTCATTCATATTATTTAAGATATATTAATTTATTCATAACCGGTTCAACCCTAATCCAACCATTGAACCTTGAACCGGTGCTTCAGCCAGTCCAATGACCGGTCCGATTTTTGTAACACCTTACTCCAATACACTTTCTACCTTAACCAAATACTTCAAAAACTAACCAAATATAGCCCAAAACATCTCAATTTACTTCCCAAATCATTAGAATAGTGGAAAACGCCATAAAACACCTCGAGAACACCAAAACAGCCAAGACAAGACTCAGGGTTGTGGCTGCTATAGTATTGTCGCAGTGCCGGTGCTCTCGGGTCTCAGTATTGGTGAAACAGGGGATTTGGCGCTACGGCCTGGCCTTGGTGCCTTTGCGCCCCTTACTGGTTTTACACCAACAAATTTTAAAGTCCCGGGGTGAACTTCCGATGGGCATAACTTTATACTTCGACCTCTGATTGACTTGATTCCAATTCCTACAAGTTAATCTTGTCTCAATCTAACCCTGGACACCAATTTCACTTCAATCCATCTCCGTATGGAGATTTTGGACACCCAACACCATTTTGGCCACCTTTTGACCAAAACTCACCAAAACCTCCTCCGATTGCCACCAAAGGCAAATGGGCACTCAAAGACCATTCACATAGGTTCTAATCAATTTAACCATCTCATCCAAAGAGATTTCATCTCAAAGGAACAACTCTAAGATTTGACCCTTTTAAACCCCAAATTAACATAATAGACTATATACCCTAAAACACAATAACAAGGCACAAATTCACCTTTGAGCTCACATATACTACCACAATGACTCCTCAACACCCCAAACTAAACATGCATCATAATACATCATACTTGTCATATTCAACACCATTCCATATCAATATCATTAATATTATCATCACAAACAAGTCATACCACCAACATCATTACAGTCATCTAGATTCTCATGGCAATTACGAATATTATCTTACTTAGCACAACAAACATAGACAATACACACATGCACTACAGTGACCTAATATTCCTGATGCCAGAGTGGCTATGCTTCCTTTGTCTTCTCTGGGCTAGTACTAGAACCTTCACCTAAATGTTAGTTCATGGGAAAGGGGGTGTGAGACAAAGTCTTAGTAAGTGGGGACAACCACACGCATATATATATATACATAACTCACAATTATATCATGAATACAATATGAAATGGAATGCATGTCTCCCTTACATATAGCTAGAACCACAAGCTGTTGTCATAACAGGACATTTCGTATAGGTGATTCCCTTCCAACAGTCAGTGAAGATTGATTTCATGACATCACCAAGCTCACCTCACACTAGTGCACCCGGCTAAAGGTGATACTAATACTTGAATCGTAGTCTTCTTTTCCCTTTCCCACCGTGAATTGGTGGCAATTTAGGAAAGGTACAGTTTGCTGCCAACCTTTCCCTCCTAGCCATAGGAGGCTATTTAGTTGCAGGGATCCTATCCTTATCCTTTCTTATCATATATCATCTTATCATTACATATCATCATCTATCATATTATCATCACCACCCGATTACCATATATCTCATAATGCTATGTGGGGATGCCATGCTATATCATCATATCATCATCATCATGTTTCTTAATGCCATTCTATATATCATGTAATGTCACATGATCATCATCATCATAATCATCATCTACTATATGTCTAGCCGTGTGCATACCACAATATATTGAAAAATCATACAAAACACATATCAATATCATGGTATGAACGGAAGCATGCATATATACACATGTATATATCATAACATACAATACAAATAATACAAACATCCAGTTACTTCTAGTTGCCAATAACACACACGCGGATTTCACGAACTTCTAGAATTGTCCAATACAACTTGTACCCCCTTCGGTCAACCAAACAATCTCTACAATATCATAAAACCCTTAATTAACACATAATACAATTATCCAAATTTCACAATTTTACCATTTAGGCTTAACCCTAGGTTCCAACACTATTTCCATACATTATTGAGCTCCTAAGACCATTTAAACTCTGCTCAACCACACACATTTCGGATTCCCAATTTCCTCAACTAATAATAACCTAGGGTTAAGCTTAAATCATGCATACTCCCACTAAAACTCATACCTAAGTATCATAAACACCAAATCACACCTCATTGACCCCTTTTCACCTATTTTAATCAATGGATTTCAGCCAAAACTATAAATTTCAACATATCCGTAAAAAATTCAACTCAAAATTGAAAAAAAATGGAGAGGGTAGAGTAGAGATCACTTACCAACAAGAATTCAAGCTTTCAGAGTCCGAAAATCACTCCCAATGGTATGATCTTTCAAGCCCTAACAGAGCTTCTTCTTTACTTCATTTGTTTCCTCTTCTTCTATTTGACTGAAATGTTTCAAATTTTGTGCAAAATTTTCCACGCTCGCCACAGTGCCAGTAAGCTTGTCGCGGAGTGGAGCTTCTCAACTTGGAAAATTTTAACAAAAATTTAACAAAAATTCAAACTCGCTCATCACAGTGGTCTTGCCTTATGCCATGGCATCATGCTCCTCTATCTCCAACTTGAGCTTTTCCTTCGTCATGGCTCCTCTAGTTTTGTACACAACACCAATTACATTTAGTTAGTCAAAGACTAAGTCCGGAATAATTTAATGAGGATTCTTACAATTTTTATTACCTTACTTATTACCAATGGTAGGTGTAATCTTGAATATCTACGAGACAATAAAAGCAATAAGCACTGATATCTTAAGCAAATTCAATTCCATTCACGTGTTCATAGGATAATATATTTTAAAAAAAAAATTGACCAAAAGAAGCCAACCATCGAGAACCTCTCCTCTCTCTGCTTTTTTCTTAGAAAATCATAAATAAAGATACTAACATAAGGTAGAAATGAATTTCTTTTTTGTTTCCTTTTAACTTTAAAAAAAAAAGTGCCATGTTGTGAACTTATATAGGAATAGGTATAATATCATCTTTTTTTATTGAAAAAAAAAATCAATCATGCACTATTGGGATAGAAAATTTGAAGGATCTTTTTCCAATATCAAACTAAAGTAGTGGAAAATTTGAAACCAGGCTAAGCTACTACATTCCAAATCTCACAAGCATAAACTAACATCATACTACAAGCGACTCAAAATTTTAGGAGTTCCCTTCCTATTCAAGTGGGAGGATTCAACAAAGCCATTGATACACTACCAAAGAATATCTCACAGGTTGTCTACTTTCTTTTTAGTCTTCTAAATATTTCCACTACCATTGCATAGTTCATATTTATATTTCAAGGAGAATTATATTGTACGACACATATATTAAGGAATTAAATATTATAGTGCAATTTTAGTCACTTCTTTTTAACGCTCAAGAAATTGTTTTTGAAATTTTCTTCTAATACTGTCTCAAGTGCTAATAACTACCCATTGTTATCATTAATAGCTGGTTGCCAATAATGGCTACTCAAGGCACTAGTAACAACTACTAGTAACTACATGTTGTAACAAGGAAGATGGCTCTTAATTTGATCTCATGCATTGAAGGACAATAATCAAAAGAGGATTTTATTATTTTAACTTTTCTTTAGCAAAATTCTCTTTACAATTATTGGGTGACATTTTTTATTTTTTTTAAAGTGATGAATTTGAGCTTGAAGGAATTGCCATCCACCTCCAACTTTCTTGTCATAATCCTCTGTTTCTGTCTCTCTCCTCTTGTTAATGAAATAATCAATTTCAATCACATCATTTATGATGAGTACACTGCTACAACTACAAACTAAGTGTTAATATATTATAGGAAACTTTTATGACTAATCTTAATTGAAAAATAATGCTTATGATTAATAATCTTTGCCTTAATTCATATGTAGTTTCCTTCAATCAAGTGCTCATGTATTATCACAAAGTCGATAATGACTACTCAAGGCGCTAGTAACAACTACTAATAACTGCATGTTGTCACTTGCTATTAGCAGATAGTTACCAGCAAATTAGCAAGATGTCAGGCTCATTTGAAGAGTTGTTATCAGCACAATGCAATGGAGTTTCTTAATTGCTCTGATCACCACTGTAACAAGGAAGATGGCTTTTAGTTTGCTCTCATGAATAGATGGACAATAATCAAAGATGTTTTTAGTCTAAACGCTAGTCTTTTGTAGGAGGTGTCAAGTTTTCAAGCAACAATTTTGCTGCTGGTTTTATCAAACAATTGACTCATTTTGGCTCTATAACCATCCTGAAAGGAATCAACAAAAAAATTTTCAGCAACTTTAAAGCATAAGCAATAATGGAGGTTTGTATTTTTACAATCAATTGTGATTGTCATGATATGGTATTCACTTGTACTTGAACCAAGTATGTAATATTTCTTAGGAATTCACTTAAACTAAAAGGGAACGAGTAGAGAAGTATGAGTTGAAGCCTTTTGGGCTTGTTTGTTTGTGTTTTTTGGTGAAAGAAAAAGAAACACACATTTCTGTCAGATAGAGACACAACAAGGAAGAGAGCTTTTAGTTTATTCTCATGGACACATGAACAACAATCTAAAGATGTCTCTACCATTGTTAGGAGACTATTCTTTTCCTAATGTGAATAACCTGTATTTTGTCAGGCACGTTTATTACTATGATGCCTTTATACTGAAGTGTATAGGGCTATTTTGTAATACCTTAACCTTAGGAATTATTTACTATTCATTCTTAGTGGTTTAGGTTCCAATTAAATGCATTTGGAAGTAAATTTGGGCCAAATTCGAAAATTCCAAAAATTTACCAAAAGTCACTATTCATTTGGTAAATATAAAAATTTGGCTGAATTTTGAAAAATCATAACTAATTCTAGAAAAATCGTTTAAAGATGGTTTAAATTGCTAAATTCATCTCTTAAAATACTCTATGAGGGAAAAATATTAATTTGAAATTTTATTGGGCAGATTACTACAATAAAGTTTGTGGATTTACTTTCAATTTTACCCTAATTTTTCCAAATTTCATTCCCTAAAATTCCATAAAACCATACTTTCAATGGTAGTCACATAACACACATAAAATTGATAAAAAACATACTTTTATTCATCATCTAGGAGTCACACATAATTTACATAATTGTAACATAAAATGTCATTATATTTGATATTACATAAGCATTCAAAATATCCTTCCTATTTCTAAACATTTCTTCATGGATCCTCTTTTATCTCCTTGCCTTTCATATGACTTGAAGCTAATCATGGTTAGATATTTGGTAGGGTGAGATTTAAGAAAATCTCAATAACATCATAATCTCATTCTTAGCATAATATTTAAAAATAATTGCAAGAAACATGATTTCATTTTGCCATGGTAACATTTAGGATCAAAAGGCATCTTTTAGCATGTTCATCATGTTCTTCACATGTTCATGCTTGTTCATGCAAAATTCATAGCATATTCATCATTCTTTCACCATTTTGATCTAACAACATGTTTTCTACCTACCAATCATAGAAATACAAGATCTAAATAACCATTTAGAAATAAAATATAAGAGAGGAAAAAGATGTTACCTTAAACTTGCAAATTTTCCTTTCCTCTTTTCCTCCTTCTCTCTATAACTCACTCTCTCACTAATATATGGTGGATTTCTGTTTTTTGGTGTGAATAATGGAGGAGAGGAAGAGCCTATTTATAAACAATAAGAGGCAACTCCATCCATTGGATTAACTTTTGATCCAAGGGCCAAAATTGCATTACATTACCTCTTTTCTCCACCATACACCTAATTTCTTTACATAATTGTTATCTAATTAATTTTTCCTCTCTTGTAATTAATTTGGATGCCACTTTTATCTCCTAATAGGGTAAATATTGCATCATTATACTTACATAAACTTACTTCATCCAAACTTCCAATTTTGACACCTAATATTTGAAATAGTATCATGCATGGTGGCTAACTCTTCTCCACTCCTTTTCCTTCTTATTTGCATGAAATTTTGAGCCCAAATTCAGCCCAAGATGATGCCTTTAATTATTTGGGTTTAAACCATTTAATTCTAGGCCCAATTTCAACATATACCGGGTTTTCAGGCTCTGATTATGTAAATTTCGTCTGGTAAAATTTTTCATGCATAAATATATTTAAAATATGAATTTCATACTCATTATGACCTTAATTAATCATTTCTAAGTTCATATAATTTATTTTAGAAGATATTTTACCTTATTGGGCTCTAACTGAAAACACTGATAAAATTAGTCCTGGTTAGTTTTTCCTGTAACTTCTCTATATAGAGGATTATTATAAACCTTCTAATATTATTTGGGGCTTATTCTTGATTATTTTATAGTCTACTGAGTCACCTATAATTTAATCAGTCTAGAAATCAAGTGAACTGGGCTTATTGGGCTCTTTATCCTTTCTTGATCTAGTTTGAACTATTCTTGTCAATAATACCTTTAGGCTTCCCAAAAATCATCCTTGTCGTATTAGGGTTTTCTACAACTTTATTGGGCCTCCATGAATAGTACTCTTGACCCATTAAGAAACTGATGTAGTCTTACGGGGCCCGGACTCCAATTTTAATCCAATATTCATTAGACCAATTCTATGACCATTTAAACTTATAGAAAAATCCAGTATCTCTTCTTATGCCATAATATATTTGAGTTTCCTGATCTAGACTTATTTTCTAATTCTTATTAATTTACCAATAATAAAACTTCAAATCAACTTTCTGCTCAATATATCTATTTTCTGGTTTTGCTTATTAGAGTATAATTTCTTATGATAATTTTCCCGAATCATCTCCTATAATCAGTCTTAGCAAATACTGGACAGATAATTTGTTTGAAGAAATGACATCTATGTCCCCCTTTTTTGTCCTTTTGCTAATAATTAATATTTTCAATTATGCCATTCAACTTTCTTTGTAATTTGGTCCATAATCATCCTTTGCAAGTTAGTCCCTACTTTGATCTACATAAGATATTTAAACTCTTTTAATTCTAATTATGTAGTAATTTTCTGTCAGATAGAGACACAACAAGGAAGAGAGCTTTTAGTTTATTCTCATGGACACATGAACAACAATCTAAAGATGTCTCTACCATTGTTAGGAGACTATTCTTTTCCTAATGTGAATAACTTGTATTTTGTCAGGCACGTTTTTTACTATGATGCCTTTGTATTGAAGTGTACAGGGCTATTTTGAGGTTGTTTTGTGTACATGGAGATGACTATTATGCCTACATGGAGATGCCACTATCACAACGATTATTGCAGATTCATCTGCTTTTAATACTGAGATTTTCCTTCTTCTTCATGAAATCAGTGAAAAAGGTTCTTTGTTGTGGCTTACACCCATAAGCTTCTTGTCGTTGTTTGAACAGTTCTTGCTAACTTGCTGAAACTATGTTACTTTGGGATGAATATCAAGATACTTCCCAAAAACAATACAAAAAAAATTAAAAATTGCATTAAATACACAAGTCAGACACTTAATATATATATATAATGTGATTCCGTAAGATTGCAATGAACATGACATAAATTAAGTATTGCTTTTTTTCTCCCCTACTTGTTGGAGAGAGTCATCCCTTTCAAATTACAACAATTAAAAAAAAATATCCTTGTATAATGTACAGAAGCAAAGCTCTAATTCAATTATATAGGCAAGGTGAAAAAAAAAGGAAAAAATGGTATTTCGAATTTCATTGAAAACATTGTATATAACGAGTCAAAACATAGTTAAAAATATTTTTTTTTTCAACACACCAAAAAAAAAAGGCTGAAGAAAACATACATAATTAAGTTGATGATTGAAGCAAATATAAATATAGCAAAAAATAAAAATCCAAACCAGATAAATCTGTTCAACCGGTTCCATATAGAATCGGTATTAGATTCGGTCCGGTTATATTTGAAGCTGTTGGGGAGGCGGATATCTGTCAGTTTGATCCAACACTTCTAGATGGGGCCAGGAGCAAGAGTAACGAACGAATTGCCCAATTTCCCTAACAAAAAAAAGTGGCCATTGGCCCATTACTATGTCACCACCCGGCCCATTAGAACGTCCAAAAGAGACACGACTACACAAGGACATTTAGCATCCATCTGCCTCAAATGAACCACCCACTCTTCATTCTGCTTACTATTATTATTATTATTATTATTATTTTGTTAGTCACCTCTGTTGCACATGCAAGAACGCGCTTACTTGTTACATAAATCAAGAAAGAAAAAAAAACTGTAAATAACATACTCTCAAAGAAAAACAAACCAGATTAAGTCAACTTTAATTATTAAGTTTCATTAATTACATCTTAAGAATTTAAAATCTAAACATCTCTCTTATCACACCTTTATCTTTTTTCCCCCTTTCATTAATCCTAGTTTTATGTATAATGTAGTGTAGTAAAATTTGTTTGATGGTACGTCTTAAGCAACAAAGCGTTAAGCCCATTGCCCTTTCCTTATAGACTAAAAAAAGTGATCTTATAGATGAAAAGTAACATTTATATCCTTACTTTTAAAAAATTATTCTAACAGAGATAAAAAGCATTAAATAATTATTATAAAGGGCATAGTGGACATTTTAAAAAGTATTCCTTCAACCATTTCTTTTCCATTAACATAACAAACATGGCCGTTCTAATTATTTTTTAATGAGAAAGGTGTTTAGTCTTTCTTAATTATTTGTATTTCAGTATTTTTAATTTTTTAGTTGTTCACTATTTATTAACTTTCCATTATATTTTTTTTATTTGTCTATTTGCAAGTTGATTATGTATAATTTGTATGTATAATAAAAATAAGCACGCCTCTCAAATTGAATGTAACGCAAGTGAAGAAAGATGGTAAAATTCTCTCGGCGAAATCGTGATGGCAGCTTTAAGAAAGCAAACACCTTTAGCTTCAACTTTTTAATATGGGATCGGAAGCATCTCAGAAAGCAAACAGGAAAAGCAATATGGTTCTTAGTTTTAATGCCCTTTTCTATTAAAAAATTTGGGGTTAGATAAAGTTATCGAGATTCAGGAAAGAGTTGTATTTGAATAGTGAATATCCACTAACAAGAAATTTTGAAATTTAAATAGTCAAAATCAATACGAACAATGCAATTTGTTTTTTCAAATTGAAAGCAAACACCTTTTGTCAGCCAAAAAGAAGTAAAAGGAAAGCAAACACCTTGCCTTTTACTTTTTGACGGGAAGCACCGCACATGTCCCGTCTAAATTTGCGCCTTTTTTTTTAAATATTCTAGACCTATCCAAATTAAGTTGGGTCTTCGAATTTAATGCGGTTACATTTATCGTGTTTGAACTCCAAAGTAGAAAGTATATAACCATTTACAATTAGACTAAGTGCTATTAGTGGCCAAAAAAAAAAACTAAGTGCTATTATTCACTGCTCTCTATTTTCTTATATATTAGAAATCAATAAATTATTTTTCTTTCTTAGGTGATGAAGTTTTTAAATGATGCGCCCAACTTGTATTGGACCAACATCTTATTGGCTCCTTTTTGTATAAAATATTTCTAACCTATCTTTTTTTGTCTCTTAAAATAAAGTGATTTAGGGTGTGTTTGGATTAGATTATGTATAAGTGATTATGAGGATAAGTGATTATTCATAAGTGATTATGAGAATAAGTGATTATGTCAAAAGTGATTTGTGTTTGGATATTTTTACCTCATAAGTGATTCTGAGAAAAAAAATGTGTTTGGATATTGGAATTTAAGTGATTATTAGGTGGATAGTGAGAAGGAAAAATGAAATAAGTGATTATGAGAGGATAAGTGATTATCATAAGCTGAAAAAATCAGTTTCTTCCATAAGCACTTATTTGAGGTATAAGTGCTTATTAAAAAGTTGTTTCTATTTGGTAACTTCACCACATAAGCACTTATGGGATCCCATAAACACTTAAAAGCTGAATCCAAACAGGCTATTAGCTTGTGAGGTGTAAAGTAAAATGTGATAGTGGAGGGGTCGGATTATAAATTTTTTAATATCCAATTAAGCTCTTGTTATTTGATAGTTTCAAGGCAAAATCGAAACTAGTCCTCTGTATATAACTCTAAATATCTTTTACAAGATTCACAGAATCAAGCATGTCTAATAAAGCAAAATCGAAACTAATCCTCTGTATATAACTCTAAACACCTTTTTTCTTTGATATTTTCCTTGATATTGTATAACTATATCATTATGACTTTTTTTTGTGAATAACTATATCAATATGACTACATATATCTATTTTTCACTTTATAACATTAGGAGGATAAAAACTAAAAAGAAAAAAAGGGGGGGGGGGGGGGGGAGAAAGGATTAGCATTGACGTTGAAAGAAGAAAAGTTAAAACCTTTTTTAGAGTCCAAAAAATTTTAAAAGGAAAATGAAAAAGGTGTTTTCCCCCAACTTAGCTGTGCCGTATTGTATACTACTTGTGTTGCTTGTCCAATAGAAAGGAATATTAAAAGCAGTAGCAAGCAATATTAATATTATAAGCAACTTACACAGATTTTTCCTAGAAATCACTCTGAAGATGGTTTTTAACGTTTTATAGACGGCTTGGAAATCTCTTTGAAAGTTCCAGCTTGAAGTTGCAGATGATATATAATTATTAACTGTTACTGAAAAAGAATGCTCATCTATATTTCTTGGTGGGTTTCATATATGCTCAGGACTTGCAAGTCTTCTTGTTACTTTTGCAGGGTAATTTTGTACTTTTAGTACTATCTCATAGTTTATGAAGTTTTATCATTACAATACATCTTATTAAATATTACATTTCAATTTTTTATTAATCTTAAATGAATTATACATATTTTACCTAAAACAAGAATTATAAGTAAAAAATTTAATATAACAAATTTTGAAATTCTTCTAATTGGTAACTATAGACTCGTAGAAATCTAGAAAATCTTGTATATTTTATACGTCCATACACTGTAGGCTTAGACTCGTCATAACTATTTTTTTAACTTTATGTACTTGGACATACGGGCTGATAATAAGTAAATTGAATCATGTTGATTTATTAAATCAAAGGTACATTATTAATTATTATGTTGTATGGCTATTTTATACGTGTGCTGAAGGAATGAAAGTCAAGGACAGAGCCAAAATTTGATTATAAGGGAGTTGAGATTAAAAAGAATGTATGTTAATCGAAGAAAAATTTAACATCTAAACCATTAAACAAGTTATAATATGTATCTAATATAATATTAGAAAGTAAAATTGGTGTTCCTTCTTTTCCAAAATATAAGAGACATTGTTAAATATATTTTGTTTTAAAATGTAAGAAACAAATGACTTTTATTTAATATTCTATCAATTCCACATTATAAGATATTTTGTATCAATTACACGTATATTAAGAAAATTATTTTTTCACCTAAAATCAATATAATAAGTACCAACATTTCTTACCTTACTCTTATTAAATACTCCATTCTATTATTATTATAGGGTTATAAATGAGAAGAGAGGAATCATTAAAAATAGGGGTAAAATAGGAAGAAAAACATCTAATGTCCTATATTTTGAATAAAAAACTTGTCATATAAAATGTCTTATAATATAAATCGGAGGGAGTAAATTAATGTATTTTTTTTAATTTTATCTTTAATTAAAATAAATTTATTATTATAAAGCATGAGTTAAATAAGAGTTAAGTGAAAATATTAAAGGAAGATATTTGTGGGAAAAAAAATTTCTTTATCACATAAATTTAAAATGTCTCATTTTTGCTTGCAACTTCTAGCTATTTTCTTAGTTTTAATAATTTAGTTTTTTTTTTCACATTTTAAAAATTTTAGAATGGAAGGAATTTGTAAAGTAAAAGAAAGTGTGTGTGTGTGTGTGTTGACTTTTTTTTTATCAACTTTCAAAATAAAGTGTCAATTTTGGAGGGACCAAACATAAACTCTATATAATATAAAAATTTTGTAAAATATATATAATATAAAATGAAAATAGAAAAACTTGGGGGACTCTGCCTCCCCAATATTCCCCCTTCCTTCGTGTCTGACGAAATAAGTGGAATAAATTTGGGTAAAGATAAGATTTTTTTTTTTAACATTTTTCATAAGTTTGATGATATAATAAAATTTGTTTAAGATATGTGAAATTGTTAAAAACACATTATACTATTGATTGAAGGAAGTAGTTTAATGTAAGTCATTTTATCCAATGAAAATCATTAAAATGATGGTATGTTAGTTAAATCCTACGAAAAATTTAATATAATTAATAATTTTTTATAAATGTAAAACAACTCTGAATAACAAAAATAGAAATTAGTGTTTAGTACACTACTCCTTCCATTTTAAGATAATTTTTTCACGCTGAACTTCTATTTTAAAATAATTGCTATTTTAAAGTTGTATAAATACTAATTACTCATTTTTATTTGTATTATAGAATATTTTATATAACATGCTTCTAGTCTAAAACATAGTGTGCTAGATATAATTTTTTTTCCCTTTATTCATGTCTTTAATTCTTTTTTATCTTTTATTTATAACCCTACAATGATAATAATATTATATATTTAATAAGAGTAAAATAAAAAAATTAATATTTTTTACATTGATTTCTGATGAAAAATAATTTTTTTAATATGTGCATAATTAATATAAAATATTTTATAATATTGATCTGAGGTAATAATAATTAAAAAAATATAATTATATTTTAGTATTTCACCCTCATTTATCAATTCACACCCTTCGGAGTATTAAAGTCATTGTTGACTTCAATATTTGCTGAACAGTAAATAGGAAAATGCGGAGGAAGCGGCAAGGTTTGGAGACGGGAAAGTATTGGAAGCTTCCGTAATGAAGACAAGAATTAGGGCCTTTTTTACTGTATTTTTTATTTTATTGTTTTTAAAGTAATTTTGTAAAATTATTTTTAAAAATAAATTTTGAAAATAAAAAAATAAAAAAATCTATTTAAATAATTATTCTCAATATCATATCTAGTTAGTGATAGATGAGTTATTCAAAATTTATAACTTTACCATTAATGAGGTAGGTATTTTTCACATTTTTTTGTGTTTTCTAGAATAAAAACTACAAAATATCTTAAAGATGTTCTGAACTTTCTATTATTTTATTTTTTATTTTTTAAAACAGTTTATAAAAAAATAGATTTAGCAAACAAGTTTTTTTATTTTTCTATTTTCAAAAAAAAAACTATTTTCAAAACATATGTCAAATAAGCCCTTAAATTCTAGCATTGACATGGAAAGTAGAAACGCGTAGGACTTGATTTAGATTAAATTAAATTTAAATTTAAATATGTGAAAGAATAAGGAAAAAAGGAAAATTAAAAAGCAATTAAGCAAAGACTCCATTTTACTTCCCTCATTTTAGAAAATTATAAAACTCTCACTTTGATTGGTTTTTCATATTACTAATGAAAAATGATATTTTTTTTAAGTTTGGCTTTAAACAATTTACATTATAAATGCAACACAAGAAAATTGGGAAAATGAGAAAAATATCGTTTCGTTCCAAAATATAAGTCATCTTTAACAAAGTGCACACAAATCAAAGAAGAGAGTTAAATTATTTAAATTTATCAAAAACTTATGTTAGTTTCCAATATTACTTTTAATAAATATAATTTTCAAAATAATTTTTTCTTTTATAAGCTAATTAATGATAAGGATAAATTAGGAAGAATTATTAATACTTTTGACTTTATTCAAAGAGCACTTATATTTTGGTAAAAAAAATATTCTAAAAGATGAATTATATTTTAATTTGAAAGGAGAAATAATTAAGAGTAATTTAATAATTTATTTCCAAACAATTAATACTTCTAATCTTTTACTTTATTTCCAAACAATTTATTTTAGAATTTCAAGATAATATTTATTTTTTAACAATTTTACTTTTTAAATAATAATGAAGGAAGAGAAAAACATTAAAGGGAAAAATACCTATAAATATTTTGTAAAGTAAAAGAAAGTGTGTGTGTGTGTGTTGACTTTTTTTTTTTTATCTACTTTCAAAATAAAGTGTAAATTTTGGAGGGGCCAAATATACATAAACTCTATATAATATAAAAATTTTGTAAAATATATATAATATAAAATGAAAATAGAAAAACTTGGGGGCTATGCCTCCCCAATATTCCCCCTTCCTTCGTCTCTGACGAAAATAAGTGGAATAAATTTGGGTAAAGATAAGATTTTTTTTTTAACATTTTTCAGAAGTTTGATGATATAATAAAATTTGTTTAAGATATGTGAAATTGTTAAAAACACATTATACTATTGATTGAAGGAAGTAGTTTAATGTAAGTCATTTTATCCAATGAAGATCATTAAAATGATGGTATGTTAGTTAAATCCTAGGAAAAATTTAACATAATTAATAATTTTTTATCAATGGAAAACAACTCTGAATAACAAAAATAGAAATTAGTGTTTAGTACACTACTCCTTCCATTTTAAGATAATTTTTTCACGCTGAACTTCTATTTTAAAATAATTGCTATTTTAAAGTTGTACAAATACTAATTACTCATTTTTATTTGTATTATAGGATATTTTATATAACATATTTCTAGTCTAAAACATAGTGTGCTAGATATTTTTTTTTTCACTTTATTCATGTCTTTAATTTTTTTTATCTTTTATTTATAACACTATAATGATAATAATATTGGATATTTAATAAGAGTAAAATAAAAAATATTAGTACTTTTTACATTAATTTCTGATGAAAAATAATTTTTTTAATATGTGTATAATTAATATAAAATATTTTATAATATTAATATGAGGTAATAATAATTAAAAAAATATAATTATATTTTAGTATTTCACCCTCATTTATCAATTCACACCCTTCGGAGTATTAAAGTCATTGTTGACTTCAATATTTGCTGAACAGTAAATAGGAAAATGTGGAGGAAGCGGCAAGGTTTGGAGACAGGAAAGTATAGGAAGCTTCCGTAATGAAGACAAGAATTAGGGCCTTTTTTACTGTATTTTTTATTTTATTGTTTTTAAAGTAATTTTGTAAAATTATTTTTGAAAATAAATTTTGAAAATAAAAAAATAAAAAAATATGTTTAAATAATTATTCTCAATATCATATCTAGCGAGTGATAGATGAATTATTCAAAATTTATAACTTTACCATTAATGAGGTAGGTATTTTTCATCTTTTCTTGTGTTTTATAGAATAAAAATTACAAAATATCTTAAAGATGTTCTGAACTTTCTATTCTTTTATTTTTTATTTTTTAGAACAGTTTATAAAAAAATAGGTTTAGCAAACAAGTTTTTTTTATTTTTCTATTTTTAAAAACAGAAAAACTATTTTCAAAACATATGTGAAATAAACCCTTAAATTCTAACATTGACATGGAAAGTAGAAACGGCGTAGGACTTGATTCATATTAAATTAAATTTAAATTTAAATATGTGAAAGAATAAGGAAAAAAGGAAAATTAAAAAGCAATTAAGCAAAGACTCCATTTTACTTCCCTCATTTTAGAAAATTATAAAACTGTCACTTTGATTGGTGTTTCATATTACTAATAAAAAATGATATTTTTTTTTAGTTTAGCTTTAAACAATTTACATTATAAATGCGACACAAGAAAATTGGGAAAATAAGAAAAATATACTCGCTTCGTTTCAAAATATAAGTCATTTTTAATAAAGTACACACAAATCAAGGAAGAGAGTTAAATTATTTAAATTTGTCAAAAACTTATGTTATTTTCCAATATTACTTTTAATAAATATAATTTTCAAAATAATTTTCTCTTTTATAAGCTAATTAATGATGAGGATAAATTAGGAAGAATTATTAATACTTTTGACTTTATCCAAAGAGCACTTATATTTTGGTAAAAAAAATATTCTAAAAGATAATTTATATTTTAATTTGAAAGGAGCAATAATTAAGAGTAATTTAATAATTTATTTCCAAACAATTAATACTTCGAATCTTTTACTTTATTTCCAAACAATTTATTTTAGAATTTCAAGATAATATTTATTTTTTAACAATTTTACTTTTTAAATAATAATGAAGAAAGAGAAAAACATTAAAGGGAAAAATACCTATAAATACAATTATTAAAAATCCTACAGTAAAATATATTCATATTTTGTTAATTCTTAGACTATTGTTAACTTTTTTAAATCTATATACATAACTTTAAAATGTTATTTGTTCAAAAACAGAATGAGTATATATTTTATCAAGTTACTCTCTTCGTTCTATATCGTTTATAATTTTAGGATTTGAGTTTTGTTTCAAATCTTTTGTTATTTTAGATTTTTAGTATATAATTAATAATTTTTCCCAACTATATCATCCTTTCTTTAATTTAATATACATCATTTAATTCAATATAAGTCATTAAATAAGGATATTCTATTAAAATTCCTATAAAAATTTGACATAATTAATAATTTTTTGGTTTATGTAAAACAATCTTACTCTCTCTGATTCATATTATAATATATTTTATATAACAAATTTTTTATTCATAATATAAGATGTTAATATTATTCTTCCAATTTTTCCCCTCTCATTAATTCTTGAATACTCGTGAAAAGTAAAAGCCAATGGAAAGCTCCTAAGTCCCTACAATAATAATAGTAATTGACCATTTAATAAGGATTAAATAGAAAGTTTTAATATCTTTTTATGAATTTAAGATGAAAAAGTAATTTTTTTAATATATACTCCCTCCGGTTCAAAATATAAATTCTCTTTAAGAATATGTTTTTAGACCAAAATATAAGTTCTCTTTAGGTAAAGTTAAAACTATTAATGATTTTTTTCCTAATTTATCCTTAATTCATGAGAGAAAAAGTTATTTTGAAATTTGTATTTATTAAGGGTAATTTTGAAAAATAATACTCGATTTGGTCATTAATATAAGATTCTTTTAACTGAATCATGCGGATTAAGAAGGAGAGTTAAAACTAATTAATTATCTTAATTCCTTTGAAAATCCCAACATTTTTCTAAAACTACCATTATTTAATTTCTCTATTTTTCTCTTTGGATATATTAAATAGGGGCATTTTTTGGAAATGTATAATAAATACTATCTCGTATATTATAAATGATCTTATATTCAGGACCACAATAAAATGCTCTATATATAAGACTGGAGGGAGTATAAGTTTTAGACAAATTTAAGTAGTTTAACTTCCTTCTTTAGTTTGTGTGCACTTTGTTAAACATGACTTATATTTTGGATCGAATGGAGTATATATTTTATACTAAATATCTTATAATATGGATATGAGGGAGTAAATAACAAAGTACTCCCTCCAGTCTTTTTTATAAAAGACTTCCAATTATTTTACGTAGATTAAAAAAATTAGTTATTTTTTTAAAATCCTAAAAAAATGACCAAACATTCTTTTTTACCCCTATTTAATATATTAATGTAATTCACATTAAATATAATTAATTTGAACAATTGAAAGTGCCTCTTTCATTCAAAAAGTCTAATAATAATTTATAAAAAAAATAAATAATGAGAATAAAATAGAAAAAATCTTATTAAATATTATAAGATCCTTTATAAAAAAAATTAAAAAAAATATTTTAAAAGATTTCTTATAAAAAAAATAAAAAAAAAGTAAATGGGATGAAAAGGGTATTTATTATCTTTCATGGGGACGGAAGGAGCAATTATTAAGAGGGATGAAGCCATTTGTTAATACTGTACCAAGTCAATTATTGTTGATAGTTAATGTGTTCATACACAGTTTGTTCACCATTCGAGTTTTATAAAAAAAAGAAAGAAAGAAAAAAAAATTACTCCCCCTCTTGCTTTTTATAAGTTACTTCCACCCATCATTTTTATAAAATATTTTTAATTATTTTATATAAATTAAGAAAATTAATTATATTTTAAAATTTTTTTAAAAAATAAGCATTCCTTTTTTTACCTCTATAAATAAAAATAATAAAGTTAATGTTTATTAACTAATGCTACCAATTATTTAAATGGGAAAATAAGTCAAAGCAATTAATACATGCAAGGGCAATGAATATGACTTAAACATCAAATAAACTTAACTTCATATTACAACTTACGAAGTCAACAATTAAATAATGAAGGACAAAAAAATGAATAGTCTTTCTTAATATTTCATGATGCCTTATATTAAGAATTGTAAAAAATTTTTAGATAGCCCCTCATAATTAGGATAGGAGGGAGTGCTTTATAGAATTTTTTATATTTCTAATTATAAGGTACTTTGTTAAGTGGTTAGAACATTTAATGTTTTTTCATAAATGCCCTTTGTTTGCATTTAATTAAGATAGGTTAAAAATAATTACTATATTTAATTAAGGATACTTTAGAAAAATAAAGGTAATTATTAACAAATTTAATGCTAAAATATATTTTTAACTAATTTTCTTAATTTGCATAAGATAATTAAAAGTGATTTATAAGATGACATAATGCGTTCTTACCAAAATAAAAAATAAATTTAATTTTTGAATCATAATTAGAATATAAACTGATATATGAACTTTAAAATTAATAAAATATTTTTCTTTTTTTAGAAAAACACTATTAAATATTAGGAAAATAAGTAAATAAAACATCAAAATTATTTAAAATTATAAATTTTTTTAAAAATTCAGTTATTTTTAATAAAATCAATGATAAATTTCTTAAAGTTGATAAAAAATTTATACTTCCCACAAAATAATTAAAACTTTTATGATCCTTTAATTTAAATTTAAATTTTATAAAATTTGAGAAAGACCCCTAGAAGCAAAAAAAAAAAACAGAAAAGAATTATCGAGAGAAATGAATAGTTTATCTTCTCTCATTTTATTTATTATTTTAAAAATATTAAATATCATAATTTATCTATCATGTTATATTACCAAAATAAACTAATAGCTAAAAATGTTCCTCCGGTGTACAACTTGAAATTCGAAGATAGATACCTTTTATTAAATAACCAATTTTTTTAATGAAAAAAGTACTAGTTTTTTGATAAGAAATATTTATGACGATTAAGTGCAAATAATTGAGATAATAGAAAATATTTCGGAGTATATACGTATTATTAATAATAATTTGTGAAAAATAGTTTATAGACATCTGGCCTTCACTTGCTATGTCAACAATTGAAGGCATTATTACCTGTTCTAATTCAATTAACCAAAGAAAGTGATAAATAAACGACTTAAATAAAATATACACCACTTGATATATAATTTCGTATACCTACTTTTATTATCAAATAAACATGATACTTTATTTTCCTTTTAAGCGTTGCTAAAATTTGCATTGATGTGAAAAGAAGGGGGAAAAACAAAATAATACCGACATTTTTTTTATCGGTCAATAAGGACACCGAATGGTATTGACGTTGCGTGGTTGGTGGGAATTTTTACTATTCATCGCGGAAAGGGAACGGCATTCCTTGACGAAATGTGTCGTGGCTGGCTCCCATCCAAAATATTCCATGCTCAAAAGTAACTTTTTTTCATTAAAATTATTGATTTTCATTCCATCCCGAATGTGATCGATTGTTACTATTCATCAGTGATTGATGTGTGAATTTATTTTCTTAGCCTTCCATGTTACGGTTAACTAATATGTTATATTTTGACAAATATCAATTAAATAATGAATGTGTAAAAAATAATAATTAATTTTTTTTATAATTGTAAGATTTTTTTTATTATTTTTTTATAAAATTAATAACAAATACTTTGATAAAATTTTATACAGGGGCGTTGTTCTCGAACTGAACACAAATATTTATTTTTTCTATGACATACCAAGTATACGCTTATCTAATTCCATCGAATCTCTCATTCCCATTTCATTTTTATTCCTATTTTTTTTCTAAAAAAGAAAAGGAAAAAAACAGTAAAATATATACGTGGTTGAACCTGGCCTCCTGGTTTTCTTGTATATATTTGAATGGAGGAATCGAACATTGGCCTTTACGCTACCAGCAAAGCCAAATCTTGTTCATACCTTCTCTGCAATTAACCATGTCTTCGATATCCTTCACATCTTCATCCTCAAAATCCAAAAGCACTTTCAAATACGACGTCTTCTTAACTATGAGTAGTGGTCGCAAACATCCTCTTCAGGCCTGTCTTGAAAAGTCTTTAAGAGACGCTGGAATCACAGCATTCAAAGCTACCATGAATCTTCCGAACTTTTATCCGACCATTGAAAGTTGTAGAATTATTATGGTTATTTTCGCACTAGACTGCCTTTGGTCGTTGCCTTACTGGGATTCATTTTTATGTGGACTGGAGACCATTATAAAGGACTATCACGAAGCTATGAATAAGCCGCTGGTGCCAGTATTCTGGGGAGTGAGCCCGGATCAAATACGTGAGCTGCTGATGAAGCAACTGCAACAGCAAACATCAAATACTTTCGATAAAGCTGTTTCGCTATCTGGCTTCACACTGTCATTTTATTTCAGGTAATTAACAACTAATCTCTCTCTCTCTTCTTCTTCTTTTTTTTTTGGTGTAAAGAATAACTAGTCCTTTTTATCCGTCAGAAATCAGAAAATTCGAAATGTGTATTCCCCTTCATCGAAGGAGAAAGTTAATCATAAAATGCACTAAGTGCATGTTTGGGTTCACTTTTAAAAAATAGTTTGGTCACAACATTAAGTTTTTATTTTTTTTTGGTGGATGTTTGGGAGTGTCACCGAAACGTTGGAGAAGTGGCTAAACAGAGCTGAGGCAGAAGTAACTATAATGTTGTTTTTCTATTGATTTCAACCAGATTTGAAAAGAAGTCAGAAAAAATGGATCAATAAAAATGAGAAAAAATAGTGAATCTAGGAAAATAAAATTTCTATAAAATTTTTTCAATTTATTGACCAAAATGTCCCCTCAAAATTTTAATTTTCATAGACCATGACCTGTAAGAAAATATTATATCAGATATACTATGTTTCCAATTAAATAAATTCAGATTAAATTTTAGTCCAAGAAAATTAAATTAACCATGAGATAGAGTTTAAGCTCAATTTAGAGGAAAATTATGAGTTTTGTCAAAATCAATTTTTAAACAAATCAACCAAACATAAATACGTTAGTCCAAAACTAATTTTTATTATAATTACGTTGCAAAACCAATTCTATAAAAACTTATTTTTAACTAACTAAAAATCAAACGGACCCTAACCATTATAGGCTCGGGTCGAGAAAAAAGGAAAAAACCATTATATGCGGAAATTGTCTGCCATACCCATCGACCTTGGTCACCAAAATAATGATTTGTGCTCTATCAAGTTCGGATAACTGTTTTTTTTTATGATATATAACATACAAATATAGCTCGTAAAGTGCTAAAGCGATAATTTTCTTAGAAACTGATTCCTTTTTCTAATTAGATTTACGAGACTGAACATCTTAGAAGCCAATTTCAATTAATAATCTTCAACCTATTGTTGAATATAACAATAGTTATTGAAATTGTATAGATTATTTTAAAAAAAATAATGAGATAAATAAAATTTGCAAGCAAGAAAACTATATAAACACCTCATGACATTGATCCCCTACTTTGCATCAGAATATAATAAAAATGATTGCGGTAAGGGTCACACTATTCTTTTTTTTGTTTTGATCAAACACTATTCACAACATGTGAATACTACAAAATCCTCAAGTTTTTAAAATAAATGTTGGTATATTGATTGATATGTGGCACTATGTCACGGATGAAACTAGAAAAGATCGATAGGACATAGGAGGCGGAAGTTCATAATTAATAAGTGTATTAATTATAAAAATATATTGTTTAAAAATTATAATAATATTAAAGAAAATATAACTATTTTAATATAAAGAAAGCATATGTTGCAAATTATAAAGTTATATTTATTTACAAGAACATAGTTTTATATTAATAATTAATAAGTTGAATCAACTTTTATATATTTTTACAGTAAAAATTAGTAGATCTCATGGTGAAAGATTTATTTGAAGAGTATGGACATATTTGATTTATGTTTTCTGAACAGTTTTTTTTTAATTTCTTCTTATTTCTCCCTTCCTTCAAGTCCTTCGGGGCCACTCCCCTCTATCTGGTATCAGAGCCTGAAGGTGAAGTAGAGATGTATTAATTAGATCTGGATCTGCCTCTATGACTTCAGAATTCTTGTGTTAGAATTCTAGAATGAATTTGAGGAACTAAGCTCGATAGCGATGGGACTTTGTCCCACTGAATATGATTCTTGTGTATCATGCATGAGTCCTTCTAGGGATGGTAAGGCTATAAGTCCTAGGAGAGGCAAGCGATTGGTCCCTACAGTAGTGTATGATATATAAGATATTATGTTCGATCTGGCTAGAGTAAGTTCTAAATAATTCTGCTAGAGTTTTAATAAATCATTCTGAACCTTAGAGACAGGTAAAGTTTTAATTCTTATACCACTATGGATCCAGACGGTAATGATGCTTAGATATGGGAGAATTATTAATATCTTCTACAGTTAATTTAAATTTTGCTTATCTACTGCTCTCATTTTCCTTACTTTCTTACCTTCATCATTATGTCTCTGTTACGCTCCTTTTCATTTTCTTCTAGAAAATCTTCTTCTTCTTCTGCCTCTTCTTCAAACCCTCCTTCAAATGAGGAACTAAAATCACCAAACAAAAAAAATTTTTTCACAAGAAATTTCCTTTTCAAACTTAAATCAAACTTTCGATAATTGGACTTTACCAACCATCTCACCACACTATCTTTATGAAATTTCAGAAAACGATAAGAAATGGTTCTCAAAATCTGATTATATAATCAGAACAGTTGAAGAATCAATTCCTATCAAACCAGAAAACGAAGATTTTTTCCTTCTCTCGAAAAAATCAATTCAAAAACATAAAAAAGAATTTAATTATCTACACATAGGATGCGTCCAAGTAGCAATCAAACCTTTAATAAGAAAAGGGTTAAATGTATCATGTTTAGTATGTCTTCAAGATACTAGACATTATACATATGTCGATTCACTGTTAGCAGCAGCAGAAATGGGCCTTAATAATAGGCCTGTTTACTTCAACTGTTATCCGGATCGAACCCTAGATCTTAGTGATGAACATGTCCTAGATGCCCTTAAACTTATGATACAACTTCACGGTTTAAATATGAAACCTGGATCAATACCAGCTACCCTAATCTATAGGATAAGCTATAAAGTTTTAAACTCAAACGCTACTAATGGCCAAATTCTTCCAGATAATGGTCAAACAACGATTTTCTTAACTGACTATAACAATGTCAATGTTTCAATCCCAAAAACCATTATATGGGAAGAAGTAGAATTACCTAAGGAGTGGATAATGGAAAAGGCTACCGAGCCAATTCCTAAAATGGTTCCACAAATTAGCAGAGTTACCCAAGCCCAAGATGGGACTGTTAGGTTATCATTTGATAGACCTAGAAAATCAATGTCTCAAACATATAAACCCTCTATATATGAGGATTGCAGGTCCACAATAAGTGAATCAGCAAGATTCTCTTGCTCTTCACCACCACAACCTCCTTCTGTTATATATATGCCTGCCCCAAACAACTCTGAACCCAAACTCCAAAATACCTCTGTTTCTGGAATAAACAATTCTACAAACATTCCTCATATAAATTATGAGATGCAAGATGATTTAAAGTCAATTGAGTCTCTAGATTATTCTGCATTAGGAGAACCAAGGGACATAAACGTCTTGCAAAAGGATTTCAAGATTGATAAGCCTTCTTTACAAAAGGAATTTTATTCTTCAGAAAATACTTTGAAAAGAGAATGGTTTTTTAAACATTTTCAGGGAAACAGTAGAAAACAAATTCAAGAGCAATTTTATTCGTTTCTTGAAATTATTCAGGAAAACCTTCCATTCTTTAACTGGTTCGAGGCTTATGCCGAAAGAAAAAATTTGGATTATCCATATTTTACTGAAATCGATGTTGTAAAACAAGAATGGAAGACTTTTGATCAAACTGTTTCTTCTGAATTTCCTCCAGGAACGGTCCAAATTCCAAGAAAGGTTGATGATAAAAACCAACCTATTTGGGCTTCTCCTTACAAATACAAACATACTTCTGAAGAAGTAAATCCCTCAGATATAAAGAATATTGTTGAACAAAACAATTATACTAACCTTTACCTACAAAGGATAGGTGATTGTTTAATTCAACAATCAGAGATTCAAACAATTCAGCCTAAAACTGATTTTGAAACTCCTTTGATCCAAAAACCTTTATTTAAACCCTTTGAGCATACACCTCAACAAAAATTCGACTTACAAACAAAAGCTAAAGTTAGAATTGTTGATCAAATTAAAGAAAAAATGTCCCAAATTCAACTTAGACAAACTATAGTGCCTGAAACACCCTCTTCTATAGTATCCAAAGCTTCAACTTCCAAAAACATTCAGGTTCTCAAAGAAGATTCTTCTATAGAATCTGAAGGAGAATTTAGTCAGACATCCTCTTTACAAATCAATCAACAAAACTGGAAAAAACCATCCAAACTGTATTACAATAGGGCAACACCTCCAGATGTCCTCCTGGAAGAAAAACCTCATCAAAATTTCAGAGCCTTCAATTCTGACAACCTATACGAATGGAATATTGATGGGTTAAGTGAAACAACCATTCTCCAAACTCTTCAACACATGACTATGGTAAGCAATGCTTATCAAACTCAAAACGATTATACAGATGAGCAAATAACTGATCTTTTAGTTTCCGGGTTTACTGGACAATTGAAAGGTTGGTGGGATTTTTATCTTTCCTTTGAAGATAAAGATACAATTTACTCTTCTATTAAAACTCAAGCAGATGGAACACCCATTCTGTTCAATGATCAAGTTGTTCCTGATTCCACAAACCACCTCATATTTACTATAATTAAACATTTTATTGGTGACCCATCTTTATGGCTAGATAGGTCAGCAGAACTTCTGTCAAATCTCAAATGCAAAACTTTATCAGACTTTCGATGGTATAAAGATACTTTCATTAGTAGAGTTCTCACAAGGGATGATTCAAACCAACCATTTTGGAAAGAAAAATTTCTAGCTGGATTACCAACATCTCTTGGTAATAAAGTTAGAGATAAATTAAGAAATGAAAAGGATGGTAAAATCCCTTATGATAACTTAACATATGGGCAATTGATATCTTATATCCAGAAAACTGCATTAAAGATTTGCCAAGATAATAAATTACAAGCCCAGCTTGAAAAGGAAAAGGCCTATGATAAACGAGAATTGGGCACCTTTTGTGAACAATTTGGGTTCCCTCCTTGTAAACAAACCAAGTTCCACAAAAAACACAGAAAACCTTTTTTCAAAACTAAAAGGGCCCAATACTATTCAAAACCAGAAGAAAGACCCAGATTTGAGCCCAAAACAAAATATGAATCTAAACAAAAGAAAAATATTGTTTGTTTTAAATGTGGTAGGCCCGGTCATATTTCAAAGTATTGTAGGGTTACTAGAAAACTAAGAAACATTGATCTCGAAGAAAATGTTTTACAAAAGATAAACAATTTTCTTCTTGAAGAATCAGCATCAGATTCAGAAAAGGAGTCTTCTGAAGATCTTAAATCTTTTCAAAATGAAGATCTTCAAGAAAATTCATCTTCTGAAATAAATGTTATCAATAAAGAACAAGATCTCCTTATTGATATCATTAGTAAACTGCCAGATTCTGAAAAGGGAGAATATCTTTTAAAATTCAGAGATATCCTTTCAAAAATACCAAGCTCTTCGAACAGTAAACCCTTAGTTCGAGCAAATAGATATGATCTTACTCAAACCTTAGCCAAATTTAAACAAGAACCTAAACTAGCTACCCTCTCTGACCTTAGGTTGAAATTCAAAATCTCAAAAATGAAATTCGCCTTATCAAAGAACAACAGCTAGTCCATGGAGAAGCTATATCCCAAATTCAGGATATACAGCTAATCCAAAACCATCAAATAGACGAAGATAATGTTTCCAATGAACCAAATCTTCCAGAACCATTTTTAAACTTAGTTACAAAAGTTCTTACACAAAAGTTTCACATTAAAGCCAAAATAATTGTGAACAATGAATTCATTTTAGAGGAAGATGTTTTATTTGATACAGGAGCTGAAGCTAACTGTTTCAGAGAAGGGATCATTCCAACAAAATATTTTGAAAAAACAACTGAACGATTTAGAGGAGTTGAAAGAACCCTTCTCCAAGTTCAGTTCAAAGTTCCAAATGTAATTGTTGAAAATCAAGGTTTTCAAATTAAAACTCCGTTTATTATGGTTAAAGGAATGGGATCTAAGATTATTCTTGGAGCACCTTTTGCCCATTTACTTAAACCATACTTAACAGATGAAAATGGAATTTCAAAACAATATCTAGGAAAAACGATTTTATTCCCTTTTACTTATAGTCCCAGAATAAAGGAATTAAATCTTATCTCTGCTAAACAAAAGCAAATTAATTTCCTTAAACAAGAAATATCTTTTAAGCAAATTGAAGAACAATTAACTTTGAAAAATATTCAAAGTCAAATTCAAAATTGTTTAGAAGAAATCCTCAAAACTATTTGCTCAGATTTACCAAATGCTTTTTGGGACAGAAAAAAGCATATAGTAGATCTACCTTATGAAAAGGAATTTTCTGAAAAACAAATACCAACAAAAGCTCGACCAATTCAAATGAGTTCAGACCACCTTCAAATTTGTCGAAAAGAAATAAATGATTTATTAAAAAAGAAATTGATTAGAAAATCAAGGAGTCCTTGGTCTTGTGCTGCATTTTATGTCAATAATAGCGCAGAACAAGAAAGAGGAGTACCTAGGTTGGTCATAAACTACAAAACTCTAAATAAGGTATTACAATGGATTAGATATCCTATTCCAAATAAATCTGATATGTTAAAAAGACTTCATTCTGCAAAAATATTTTCAAAATTTGATATGAAATCAGGGTTTTGGCAAATTCAAATCACAGAAAAGGATAGATATAAAACCGCATTTACTGTCCCATTCGGTCAGTATGAGTGGAATGTTATACCATTTGGTTTGAAAAATGCCCCCTCTGAATTCCAGAGAATAATGAATGAGATATTTAGTGATAATGATCAATTCATTATTGTATATATCGATGATGTATTGATTTATTCTCACTCAATAGATCAACATTTCAAACATATTTATAAATTTATTAGAATTGCTAAGTCAAATGGTTTAGCAGTTTCTAAAACAAAAATAAGTCTTTTTCAAACAAAAATTAGATTTTTGGGACACTGGATATCTCAGGAATCTATTGTACCAATTGAAAGATCTATAGAATTTGCTAACAGATTCCCAGATCAAATAATTGACAAAACCCAGCTTCAAAGATTTCTTGGTTGTTTAAACTATATTTCTGATTTTATTCCTCATTTGAGTAATTTTATTAAACCTTTGCATGAACATCTTAAAACTAGTCCTCCTCCTTGGACTGATGTTCATACAAACATCATTAGACAAATCAAATCCCAGGTTAAGCAACTTCCTTGTCTTAACCTTCCAGACCCCTCTGCCTTCAAAATAGTGGAAACCGATGCCTCTGACATTGGTTATGGTGGTATTCTTAAACAAAGAGTTGATGGTAAAGAAAAAATTGTCTCTTTTACATCAAAACATTGGAATAATACTCAACAAAATTATTCCACTATTAAAAAAGAAATTCTTGCAATTGTTTTATGCATTTCAAAATTTCAGTCTGATTTATTAAATAAAAAATTCTTGTTAAGGATTGATTGTAAGTCAGCAAAAGATGTTTTGCAAAAGGATGTCAAAAACATTGCTTCAAAACAAATCTTTGCCAGATGGCAAGCTATATTAAGTATTTTTTATTTTGAAATTGAATTTATAAAAGGTGCTTCAAACTCCCTTCCAGACTTTCTTACCCGAGATTTTTTCAGGGAAAAACAAGCTGAGTGAACCAAATGCCACCCAAAAAGAAAAAGGAACCAAAAGAAGAAAAACAGAAAGAATTGAGTATCTTTCAAGATGCCCAGCCACCAGTCTCGAGTGCTGAACTTGAAACTGTAGTAAAAAATTTACTTCAGCAAATTGGGTCCCAAACCCAAGGATCCAATTCTGAGATTAAACAGGAGTCATCTACTCCATCTGGATCATCAATCCAGTTAACTCAAACTGGGCCTTCAGCCCAACAAACTCAAACTGGGCCTTCAGCCCAACAAACTCAAACATGGCCTTCAGCTCAAACCAAACTCTCTTCCAAAAAGACCCTTGCCTCTTATGCACAATCTTATGCCAACAAACAATTACCCAATAACACCTGGCAGCAGATTGTTAGCAATCAGGCTATCATCTCAAAACAAGAGTATGATAGTTTGTCCCAAAACCCACTTATAACTAGAAACAATCCACAAAAACAAATAATTGCTTCCTCCTCCTCCAAAGCAATTATACTTCCCACTCCATCAAACTTAGCCACTCCTTACTACCATAAAGAGAATCAAGTAAGGAATTTGATTCAAACAGAACCTGAATTCTATAATCAAAATCCAAATCAAGTTGCTCTTAATGTTTTCCCTTCAGGATTTCATTATAGACCAACTAACTTGAAGAAATCTCGAGAGTACTATGAGCTAATTTTGGTTCATTCTGAATCGATTAACATCGAACAGAAAAATGATAAAAGAAGTGGACCAATGATAACGCATAGTACCCTTCAGATATTAAAAGTCCTCACTCCTTTCGGATGGGGGCAACCTCTTGAAAAATTCAAAACTTTTGGGATACCATATGATCCTGAAGGATACAATTACTGGGATTATGTGGACGCTTGGTATCATGTATTTTATTTTCAAAATGAATCATGGTCCCATACTTGGTTTATATATTTTAAAACAAAAACCCAGTATAATTTCCCTCAGTGGTTTATTCAATGGTGGAATTTCTTTGGACCTGTTCCTCAGATTATGCCTCCCAAAATTGAACAGGCTTATGAATTATTCAAACAAAAGTTTAATCAAAATGGAGATCCTTTTCCCATTGATCTTCATTATTTTTCAAAGTTATCAGTATCCTGGATTTTTACCTGGAAATACAAGTTTTCAACAACAATTCCAGGATCAAACAGCTTGCCCATACTCCAAAGGGTACCCTCAGTAAGATGGTGGGTTAAATTTGATATCAAACGAGTTGATGACAAAGCGGTTGAAAAATGGTTCAAAGAAAATCCTAAATACCTTTGTGTAACCGAACAAAGTAAATTCCTAAATCAAAGGACCCGGATTCAATCAATGCTGGCCTCTGCCACAGACAAAGTCAGCTTAATTAATCAACTCAACTCCATCTTGCTATTGCTTCAAACTCAAGATCAGGCATCTTCCTCAAATCAACAAACTTCTTCATCAACTTCTGAAATTCAAGATGAAAATGATGAAGATCTTATAGATTTAGGAGAAGATTAAAAACATTGCTAGTCATCAATAAATGATGTGATGTCAGCAATCTTTTTACTTAAACGACGTCGTATTTGCAAGTCACTAAAAGTTACTATAGTGTCGGCAAGTACTGTGTTAAAAGGTAAATCAAAACTGTTCAAACAGTGCCAGTCACTAACAGTTTTTCGGTCCAAACTTTGCTTTTCTCCTCTATATAAGGAAACGATGCTTTAAAGGGAAAGACACTTGAGTTTACGAGATACAAAAGTCCCTATAGAAGCTCCTTGAGAGAGAAAGCCCTTAGTTCCTTCCTTCCTTCTACTCTTTGTAAGTGTTCTACTTTTGTAAGCGTTTTACTTTGAATAAAATCTTTCCTTTCAAGTTTTAAGTAAACAGGCCTATTATTAAGGCCCATTTCTGCTGCTGCTAACAGTGAATCGACATATGTATAATGTCTAGTATCTTGAAGACATACTAAACATGATACATTTAACCCTTTTCTTATTAAAGGTTTGATTGCTACTTGGACGCATCCTATGTGTAGATAATTAAATTCTTTTTTATGTTTTTGAATTGATTTTTTCGAGAGAAGGAAAAAATCTTCGTTTTCTGGTTTGATAGGAATTGATTCTTCAACTTTTCTGATTATATAATCAGATTTTGAGAACCATTTCTTATCGTTTTCTGAAATTTCATAAAGATAGCGTGGTGAGATGGTTGGTAAAGTCCAATTATCGAAAGTTTGATTTAAGTTTGAAAAGGAAATTTCTTGTGAAAAATTTTTTTTGTTTGGTGATTTTAGTTCCTCATTTGAAGGAGGGTTTGAAGAAGAGGCAGAAGAAGAAGAAGATTTTCTAGAAGAAAATGAAAAGGAGCGTAACAGAGACATAATGACGAAGGTAAGAAAGTAAGGAAAATGAGAGCAGTAGATAAGCAAAATTTAAATTAACTGTAGAAGATATTAATAATTCTCCCATATCTAAGCATCATTACCGTCTGGATCCATAGTGGTATAAGAATTAAAACTTTACCTGTCTCTAAGGTTCAGAATGATTTATTAAAACTCTAGCAGAATTATTTAGAACTTACTCTAGCCAGATCGAACATAATATCTTATATATCATACACTATTGTAGGGACCAATCGCTTGCCTCTCCTAGGACTTATAGCCTTACCATCCCTAGAAGGACTCATGCATGATACACAAGAATCATATTCAGTGGGACAAAGTCCCATCGCTATCGAGCTTAGTTCCTCAAATTCATTCTAGAATTCTAACACAAGAATTCTGAAGTCATAGAGGCAGATCCAGATCTAATTAATACATCTCTACTTCATCTTCAGGCTCTGATAAACCTATTTTTTATAAAATGTTCAGAAAAACAGAAAAATAAAATAATAGAAAACTCAAAACATCTTTAAGGTGTTAGTCTATTCTTTGTTCTGAAAAACACAAGAAAAAGTAGAAAATACCCACATCATTAATAGTAAAGTTATAAATTTTGAATAATACATTTAATACTTACTAGTTATGATTTTGGAAATAATTATTCAAATAAATTTTTTTTATTTTCTTATTTCCAAAACTTGTTTTAGAAAATACTTTTACAAAACAATTTTGAGAATATAAAAATAAAAAACACAATCAAACAAGCCCTATATTTTTAATAGAAAATGATGGTGTCATTCAATAATCCATCTACCTAACTTCACTTAGTAGGATATGACTTGTTGTATGGTAAAAAGTTGTTGTAATTTACTCCGCTATATACATATATAGAGAAATTATGTGAAAGAAAGTAATATGTTAAATTATTATGAAACTTTGTTTTTATATTGAGTAGAGAGTATGCTTAAAAAATAAAAAATAGTTAAAAGAAAAAAAAGGAATAGTAAGAAAGTGGATATATAGTATATTATTAAATATGTTAATAGAAAGTAATTATGGCCTTTTTTGTTGGTGAACAAAGTAATTATGGCTTTGAAAGTATGTATATGGTGTTGGTTAAAAAACAAAGGCTTTAAAACATACAATTACACATAAAAATATTTAAAAATTTAGGGGTGGCAAAGATGCAATTTTTCTTAAAAAAAATATTCTTATTACTTATATATATTACAAATAAAAGAGATTTGAAATGTGGAAGTAATAACGTTATAAAACTTTGTGCCTTAGATGTTCAATAACGATTACGATCACAATTGTTCATAATATACCCTCAGTCTTTATTTGACAAAAAACACAAATCCAGAACCAGAAAAAAAAAATAAATTCGAAGAGACTGCTCCTTCTTCGAGTTGGAGTTGAGAGAATGCTCCTTCTACTTGTGAAATCAGGGATATTTTGTATTTGATGGAGGATACTGTAGTCATTTCAAATTTAATTTGTGTTTTTTAGGTCGTTTAGAGTGATTTAAATTTTGATGATCCTTTGGAATAAATATCATTTAAGTTTGGTCCTTTAATATAATTTCCCCAAATAAAAGCTTGGGTTCATTTCCGTTAATTTCGGTGATGACTACTATTTTTCAGTGGAAGAGTGAGCTATTCAAATTATACAGAAACTTAATGTGGAATATTCACATTCTCTAATAAATTTATCATTGTTTATAGCATATATAATACCTCTTTTTTCTTCTTCGTTTTTTTAAATCTAATTCTAATTGGCAAGCAGTGAGGAGGAAGTAAGTAACCTTGTCGCACAATTACAAGAGTGCTTGTTTCACAAGAAATTCCTTCAGCATCTTCCAGACTATCACCATGTAGGATTACAATTTCGCATGAGAGAAGTGCTTGATTTGTTGGAGTGGAAATACATTATTTTCTCGAAAGATACCATCATAGTTGGAATTTGGGGAGTTGGAGGTGTTGGTAAAACCACCATTGCCAGAGCTATTTATGATACAATTGGTGGCAATTTTGAGAATAAAAGTTTCCTTGCAAATGTCAAAGATGTATGGCAAAAAGATAATGGTCGAGTTCTTCTCCAGAACCAACTTCTTTCAGATATTTCAAAAAGTAAACTTGATGAGATAAATGATGTTAGAGTGACCCATGAACAAATGGATGATGGACCATTCTTTAGAAAATTCCTAATAGTACTTGATGACGTGAATCAAGTAGGACAACTCACAAAATTGTGTGGAAGCAAAGAGCAGTTTGGTAAAGGGAGTTTGATATTCATTACGACAAGAGATAAGGCTATATTGGATGGCATTGCTTACAAAACATATGAGATGAAAAAGTTGGACAACAAGGAGTCTCTTCAACTTTTCAACTTGCATGCATTTAAGAGATGTAGTCCAACAAATGATTTTGTGAATCTATCAAGGAAAGTAATTACTCTCTGCCAAGGACTGCCATTAGCTCTTGAAGTAATTGGCTTTCTTTTACATAGTAGGACAAAATCAGAGTGGAATAAGGTGCTGAATAAATTGAAACAAATTCCAGACGACCAAATACAGCAAAAGCTAAAGATAAGCCTTGACTTTTTAACTAATTCAGAGAAAAATTTATTCTTTGATATAGTTTCCCTTTATGTGGGTCAAAGTAGAAACTATATTATGCAATTGTTTAAGGGTTCAAGATTTCCCATAGAAAAGGGAATGCATGTAATTATTGGGCGAAATCTTGTGAAAGTCATGAATGACAAGATTCATGTTCATGATTTACTCCAAGAGATAGGAAGGGGAATCAGCTCAAATAAGCCAAAGATCAAATATATCCAAGATGTATTCTTGAGTTTTAGAGGTGAAGATACACGTAAATCATTTGCTACTCATCTTTATGCTACTCTAAAACAATCAGGTGTAGATGTCTTCATGGATGAAGAAGGGATAGAAAGGGGAGAAAATATTTCAGCTTCACTATTGCATGCAATTGAAGGCTCTAGAATTTCAATTGTTATTTTCTCTAAAAATTATGCTGGCTCTAGTTGGTGTTTGCGAGAATTGGAGAAAATTATGGAGTGTTACAAAACAACTTATCAAGAGGTTTTCCCTATATTCTATGATGTGCAGCCATCTGACGTTCGTAAACAGCAAAATGCCTTTGGAAAAGCATGGGAAAGGCTTATCACAAGACCCTCAATCAATTACAAGAGAGCTCTCATTGAAGCTGCCAACTTATCTGGGTGGGATATGCAGAATTACAGGTATTCTTTAATTCTTTTACTTGTTATAATTATTTGAAATGGTCAAATTCATCAAGTTCATTTTCCTATGTTAGAGTTGAATTCAATTTGGTAATACATGCTTTAACCACAATTAAGATGAGTATTTTAAACAACCGCAATTAAGGAATAGACATACCTACCTATAAATAACTGAAAACCAAAGGAGCAGAAAATAAATCTAAAGAAAACTAGCTAGGAATATTGCACTGGGTTTTATTTAGGATTCTCTTGGTGGTTAATGCAACAAAACAGGGGTTGAGTTAGGTTTTACAAATAATGAATTCCTTTTTGGCATCATAATAATAAATGTCGTCAAAATACTCCCTCTGGTCCTTAATATAAGACCATTTTAACCGAATCACATGGATTAAGAATTGTAATTAAAACTAATTAACTACCTCGATTTCTCCGAAAATCCCTACATTTTTCCAAAACTACCCTTATTTAATCTCTTTCTCTTTCTCTTTGGATACATTAAATAGGGGTATTTTTTGGAAATGTATAATAAATACTACCTCGTATATTGTAAAGGATCTTATATTTAGAACCAGGATAAAAGATCCTATATATAGGACCGGAGGGAGTATAATCAAACAAATTAATTGAGAATATAATATATAGTTGGTCAGCAAGAATATATGAAAGCAAAATGTCGTCCTAATATATTGTATGTTAGGGCTGAGAAAACTGAAAGGCAATGTTGCAAAATAAATAAATAAATAATAAAATAATAAAAAATCTATTTAATTGAGAATGTATTAAGTCGCTGCCTACTGTTCATCACGTCTAGATAGCTAATGGGTGTTGACCATGTTTTTCAAAAATAAAGGATACATCAAAGTAATAACCTTTTGTTTTACTCAATCATTTTCAAAACAATTAGTACTTTAGAGTTGTACACATAAATTAAAAAAATTAGTAAATAACTTAATAATTAACAAAATATGAGTATATATTTTTTCTAGAAGAAAGGTGAAAAGATTATATTAAGCTAAAAAATAATATAGAATGGATAGGGCAAAACCTTATATAAAAGATGTTATATCAAAATAAATAAACAACCAAAAAAAAAAAGAAAAGCCTTGATTGTCATTTTTAAGGGTTACCTTGTCATTTAATGTTAATTTGTTCATTTTGATTATTCTTGTATAGAAAATGTAGCTATGTACTCATTTCAATGGTGAAATTACAAAATTTTTATGTGTACTTCTAAATGATTTTAGTTTAACTAATAATATGCTTCATTTCATTTTGTAATTTATGTACTAATATTGTAATTGTACCACAGTTCAAGAAAGTAAAATATAATTTCCTAAACTTTGAATTTGCTGTTATCTAATTCATGGTAAAATATTATCTTACTTCTTGTTGCCAGAAATGAAATTGAGTTGATTGACGATGTTATTGAAACTATCACAAAGAAGCTAGATAACAGCAAATACCTATTTGTTGCTCACCACCCAGTGGGTTTGAAGTCTCGTATGCATGATATTATCCAATTGCTAAGTATTGAATCAAATGACATTATCATAGCAGGGATTTGGGGGATGGGGGGAATTGGCAAGACAACAATAGCTAAGGCTATCTACAATGAAATTGGTCAAAGTTTTGCAAGCAAGAGTTTCCTTGCAAATGTTAGGGAAGTTGGGAAGAAAACTAATGGTCTAATTTATTTGCAACAACAACTTCTTTCTAGCATCTTAAAAACAAGGATGCCGATACCAATACCGAATGTGGAAATGGGGAAAACTCTAATCAAGAAGATGTTTTGTCAGAAAAGAGTACTACTTGTGTTTGATGATGTGAATCATAAAGACCAACTTGAAGCTTTATGTGGAAGTTGTAAATGGTTTGGCCAAGGTAGTAGAATAATTGTCACTACTAGAAATAAACGTCTACTTCAAAACCTTCAAGTGGTTAATGTATATAATCTAAGGGAAATGGATGATAATGAATCTATGGAGCTTTTCAGTTGGCATGCATTTAAACAAGTGATGCCTAAAAGAGATTTCATTGAACTTTCAAGAAGGGTAGTGTCATACTCTAGAGGGCTTCCACTAGCTCTTGAAATCCTTGGATCCCTTTTGTTTGATAGGGAAATGCCTTATTGGGAAAGTCTTTTGAAGAAATTGCAACAAATTCCAGATGGAGAAATATATGAAATTCTAAAAATAAGCTATGACGGTTTGAGTGACCAAACCGAGAAAGATATATTTCTACACATATGTTGCTTTTTTATTGGAAATGACAGAAGCTATGCTACTCAAATATTAGATGGTTGTGGACTTAATGCAGAAATGGGAATTACTCATCTAATTGAGCGAAGCCTTGTAAAAGTTGTAAAATTTGGAAACAAAAATAAGCTTGATATGCATGACTTAATACGTGATATGGGAAGGGAAATCATTCGTCGAGAATCACCAGAGGAGCCTGAGAAGCGTACTAGATTATGGATTCATGATGATGTGCTAGATGTGTTGAAAAATAGAACTGTAAGAATGTTTCTCTCTGATTTTAGTGACAATTTTGCTACATATTTGCATTTAAATCTCAATACTTGTTTTTTCATTATTGGTTATACACTCCCTAAGTTGTCGATTGTGGGTCATATCATGTTTTTTTCTCTGTTTGATAGGGAACAATATCTATCAAGGGATTGACTTTAAACATGTCAAGAAACAATTCACAATCCTTGGATGCTAAGGCATTTAAGAAGATGAAGAAGCTTCAACTGCTCAATTTTGATCATGTACAACTTGATGGAGACTATGGTTATCTATCTAAAGAATTGAGATGGCTTTGTTGGCATAGATATCCCTGTGAAAGCTTGCCAATGAACTTTAGTTTAGAAAAGATAGTTGCCATAGACTTAAGGTGGAGCAATGTTGCAAAAGTATGGGAGAAAAGTCAGGTATTTATGATAAACTCTTCGACTAAAACACTAGTGACATTGGCAATAGTGCTATTTTTTCCAGCTAATTTATATTTTCTATTTATTATGATATTTATTTTAAAATATTCTCTTTTAATAGGTGCTAAATTGGTTGAAAATTCTCAATTTGAGTCATTCTCAAGACTTAATTGCAACACCTGACTTTTCAAATTTTCCGTATCTTGAAAAGTTAATACTCAAAGATTGTCCATGCTTGTCTACAATTCACCCTTCTATTGAAGATCTTAGACATTTGATTTTGTTAAACTTAAAGGATTGCAAAGGCTTGAGCAATCTCCCAAGAATTATATATAACTTGAAATCTTTGAAAATTCTCAATCTTTTTGGCTGTTCCAAGATTGAAATGTTGGATGAAGACATTGGGAAAATGGAATCCTTGACAACTCTGGTGGCAAGTCAAACTGGTATAACACAAGTGCCTACGTCATTAGTGAGATTGAGAAACATTAAATATGTTTCTTTATGTGGCTATGAAGGATTATCACGTGATGTGTTTCCATCACTTATTTTGTCATGGATGTCACCTACAATTTATTCAAAGTCCTTGTTCCAAGCATTTGGGATCATGCCATCTTTAATCAAGGGTCTATCACATCCTTTGTTTGGTAAAAGCCATGAAATATCAAAGACAATACCAAGCACATCTCAAGCTTCTTGTAAGAAGACTCCAACATTGATTGGTTACCATGAGCAAGTTCACATGGAAAGGTCAAAAACATTCATGACTTCTCTGACTATTCATAAAGGTGGCTTCAACAAATTTATTGATAGACTTGTAAAGAGTATTCCACAGGTTATTCTCTTTTTCTCTTCACCACCACCAATACATATTTTATCTTAATATTGGAAGAATTCCTTTTTCATGCATGTTTTACTTAAAGGTGCAATAATGTGTAATGTTTTATCAATATAATAAATGTGGGTATAATAATATATGTTTTATTGTAAAAAAATTAACATCATACTTTTAGCAATATATGTGTGTAAATATGAAATAATGAACATTATATTTTTAAGGATTTAGAAGGTGTCAAGCAAGCATTAGATATGTTCAAAACTGTGTCAAGTGTCCAATACTTACAATATAAGGATACATATAATTTTAAAATATGATCGATCATGCATGCTTCATAACATTATAAAACATACTGCACTACTACAAATATTGGCTCATGTATATTTGACTTCATCCGGAAAATGTTTGCATCCAATTAAATTGGAAATAAATTCACAGCATTGTTTACCAACAAAATATCCAAATGTTTATTTTCAAAACCACTCAACTACCATTTGAGTTAAGCTATAAAGGCTGTGAAACACATTTTAGTTGGTGTTATTAAATTAATTTGTTTATGAATTAATGCCCATCTATATAACTACATTTTGTCTACATGGTTATTTGTGTGTCTTCTTTGTAATGTTTATGGTTCAGGGATGCAGTGAAAGATGGTTTGGTGGTAATTCTCTTCCTAGAGACAATTATCCTCATTGGCTAAATTTCAAAGGTGAAGGATCTTCAATATTCTTTGAAGTGCCTCAAATTATTGGCACAAGCTTGAAAGGATTGATTCTATGCACTATCCATCTGTCTTCTCCGGATAATATGACCTCTGTATATCCAGTTAGTGTGTTGATATCAAATCATACAAAGGCCACCATTGAGTTCTATTCTTCGAAGGATGAAGATTGGCATAGTATGATTTCTACTTTAGAGCCTGGTAACAAGGTGGAGGTTATAGTAACTTTTGCATGTCAATTAAATGTAAAGAAGACAATCATCTATTTGGTATATGATGAAGATGCTACCAAAAGAATTATGTATTGAACACTACTAAATGCACATAATTGCATTTAGTAATGTTGTGTAGCCAATTTTTAATGTTAATGTTCCGACCTAAACTATGACAGATTTTTCAGTTGTCAATTGGGATTGTCATCACATATGAACTGCTTGTAATGATTCTTATTTAATTATGATGTTTGTGTTCAAGGTAACATCTTAATTGACCTCATATATGAACTGCTTAATTATAGTCATGATTTTGTTCTTAGATACTTAGGATCTTTATCGGAAAAATTTAATGGCAATGGTCTTTGAAGGTAATTAGCCATCAAGTGCTACTACAATCAATCATGCTAATAAGTTATTGTTGTTGATATCCATTAAGAACATTGACCATTATTTATAGCAGTTAAAGAATTTTTGAATTTAGTAAACAATTTCATTTCAAGAAAAAAGAAATAATAAACTCGCATTATATTCAATATATAAATTTATTAAACTACTGCAAACGATGGTTGAGTTAAGTGGTAAACAACAATATTTTAATTAAGCAAGGTTTCAAGTTCAAGTATTGTGAATAAAAAAAAAACCATGATGGGAGAGTTGCTCATTTGGGTCCACTAATACTCAAATTTGACTTGATAGTATTAGATCTTAAATAGTTATACCAAAAAATTAAAGTGCTATGAATTTTTAATTAATTTAATATAGGCAATTGTGAGAAACCACGAGGGAAGTGGCAGTGGAATTAATCCCACCACAACGAACAGTGTAAGTTCCACAAGAAATGATACGGATCATCTCTCATTACCTCTTTCATCACATTAAAGAGGTGCTTAAAGAGATCTGAATTACTGTGCTTTGATAAGTATTAGTATCTTAATTAAATTATAAAAAAAATTAATAATTAATAAATATACACAATGGTGAAAGTGCTAACTATGGTATAAGACTAGCAATAAAATTTTCATAATGTAATTACACATATATGACAATTGATAAATATCCACCAAGAGCAAGAAGAAGGTTCAAATACCTGAACTAATATACTTAATATATTAATATATTTGTGTAAAACCAAATTAGAATATATGAATTTTAAATTTAAAAATAAGTCAAGTTTATGACCAAGAAAAAGGTTCACATACTCATAAATATTTTTTCCACTTGAGTTTGACAAACAAACTTTGTAATTCTTTTTTTGCTTTAATTGTTGATCATTAAATCTATTATAAAATAACAATAATTTGAAAGCAATGAAAACATCTTTTGGATTTGTTTTGTTTATAGGCTTTTATTAAATACTCCCTCCATCCCATATTATAAGGCAATATGAGGAGATTTTTATTATTTTTACCCCTCATTTATTGTATTATTAGTATTATAACTTGTGATATTTCTAATGAAATGAGTGAAATTAACAGAGGTAAAACTGGAAATTTTTGGTTTTTTTTAAAGTTTAAGAATGTCATGAATGTTTCTTAATATGCGTAAAACTCTTTCCACTACCTTATAATATGAGACGGAGAGAGTAACTGGACAACTAGATTTTTGACTCATGGGGAAAGCACAAATATATAAAACTTGAAACTCAAGATAAGACATGACTAACATATCACAACACTATTCATAAACCATTTTTTAAACTAGCTTTCCATAAAATTAATATTATTATATATATATATAAATTCAGCATATAATGTACCAAAACTAATTTCCGTCATATATACTTTTTATTTAAAAAAATAGCAACAACAAAAACAAACTCTTGATTTCTTTTTTGGACAATCAACAAACTCTTAATTTCTAATCAATTTTATAGATTGAATTATGTCTGTCGATGCATACGAATGCAGTCCAGACATGATTTAATATAGCACTACGGCATGACATAATCAATGTCTTGCAACTTAAATTGTGCATTTATACTTTGAATGAAATGTCATATGTTATTATTAAAAAAAAAAAAAAGAATTGTCATATATCTAGCATGCAGCATGACCACTTTTAAGTTGGGATTGTCACTACTGTATTAACAACCACCCTCCCCCCCCCCTCCACCAAAACAAAAAAAAGAAGTTAAAATTTGTCTTATCATTTGCTCTCTCAATGGGAAAGCTCTATTTTTACCAAAGTATCAATCAATATATATCAAATAAAATTTATGATAAAGCATACTATTTATGCATCATAAATAAACATTATAACTTATTTCTTAAATTCAGTACTACCACATGGAAAAATATATATTTCAAAGGAAAAGCCCGTGTGTGATCGAGAAGAGTGTATACTATTTCCTCTTCAACATGTCAAGGTTACGGTCTCAGTCTTGCATAGGACTCAGATACATCTAGCCCACTAGTCTACATTGGGCCACATGGAAATGGGCCTTCTATCTGTAATAATTTTTTCCGTTCCAGAATAGTATGGGTAGGACCCAACTATTTTATCTTGGTTTAGGTTAAATCGTTTCCAATGTCCATGCTGATCACACCTCCAATCCAAAGGAATGATTTTCTCATTCTGAGATATAAGATTAAATTCTTGGCTTTCATTTGTATACGTAGTTTAGCCATTGTTGATAGCTGTATAAAGGAATGAAGTAATATATAGACAAGCAGATTATGGAAGAAAAACAAAAAGAGAAGAACAAGGGGGGGAAAAACCTAAACTATAAACAACCCAAGTGGTAGTTTGAAAATGATGATGTTCTTTTTGATCTTATTACCAATGGACAGTGTAAACTTGAATATCAACGAGACAGTATAAGCACTAAGCACTGATATCTTAAGCTAATTCAATTCCATTCACGTGTTCATAGGAGAATTTATTTTAAAAAAATTGACCATAAGAAGCCATCTATTGAGAACCCCTTCTCTCTGCTTTTTTCAGAAAATCATAAATAAAGATACTAACATAAGATAGAAATTGATTTCTTTTTCGTTTCCTCTTAACTTTAAAAAAAGAAGTGCCATGTTGTGAACTTATATAGGACTAGGTATAATATCATCTTTTTTTATTAAAAAAAAAATCAATCGTGCGTTGTTGGTACAAAAAATTTGAAGGATCTTTTTCCAATATCAAACTAAAGTAGTGGAAGATTTGAAACCATACCAAGCTACTACATTCCAAACCTCACATGCAAAAACCAACTTTACATTGCAAGGACTGAAAATTTCAGGATTTACCTTCCTATTCAAGTGGGAGGATTCAGCAAAGCCATTGATACACTTTCAAATAATATCTCACAGGTTGTCTACTTTCACTTCAGTCTTCAAAACATTTCCACTACCATTGCATAGTTCATATTTATATTTCAAGGAGAATTATATTGTACAATGTATATATTAAGGAATTAAGTGCTATAGTGCAATTTTGGTCACTTCTTTTTAATGCTCAAGAAATTGGTTTTGAAATGTTCTTCTAATAATGCCTCAAGTGCTAATAACTACCCATTGTTATCATTAATAGTTGGTTGCCAATAATGGCTACTCAAGGCACTAGAAACAACTACCAGTAACTACACGTCATTGTTGGTGACTAACTATTAGAGCCTGTTTGGTTCTCTTTTTGCAAAAAAAAAAAACATGGTTGAAATGATTTTCAATCATGTTTTTCTAAGAAGATGTGTTTGACAAAATCCAAACTATCTTTTTAAAAAATAAAAAGTGGGTTAAATTGTGGTTTTGGAAAAGGAGGAAAAAATTACTTTTTGTTTAACAAAACGTGAGTTTTAGAAAAGGATAAATAAAATTACTCTATATTATACATCTAAAAGAACTTTTGATCCTTATCATCCAAATAGATTTTTTGTCAAACTTACTTTTACAAAAAAAATATCCAAACATAACAACTTCCAACAAACTTACTTTATCTAAATTTCATTTATCTTAACTTAATTTTACAAAACTGAGAACCAAACATGCCCTTAGTAGATAGTTAGAAGCTCATTTGAGGAGTTGTTATCAGTACAATTTGATGACGTACCTTAATTGCACTCGCATTGTAACAAGAAAGATGGCTCTTAATTTGCTCACATGCATAGAAGGACAATAATCAAAAGAGGTTTTTAGCGTTTCAACTTTTCTTTAGTAGAATTCTCTTTGCAATTGTTGGGTGACATTTTTTCTTTTTTCTAGAGCGATGAATTTGAGCTTGAAGGAACTACCATCCACCTCCAACTTTCTTATCATAATCCTCTATTTCTGTCTCACTCCTCTTGTTAATGAAATAATCAATTTCTATTATATCATTTATGATGAGTACACTGCAATAACTACAAACTAAGTGCTGACATATTATAGGCAACTTTTATGACTAATCTTAATTGAAAAATAATGCTTATGATTAACAATCTTTGCCTTAATTCATTTGTAGCTTCCTTCAATCAAGTGCTCATATATTATCGCAAAGTTGATAATGGCTACTCAAGGTGCTAGTAACAACTACTACTAACTGCATGTTGTTACTTACTATTAGCAGATAGTTACCAGCAAAATAGCAAGATGTCAAGCTCATTTGAAGAGTTGTTTTCAGCACAATGCAATGGATTTTCTTCATTGCTCTTGCCAATGTAACAAGGAAGATGGCTCTTAGTTTGCTGTCATGAATAGATGGACAATAATCAAAGATGTTTTTAGTCTAATTGTAATCCTCTATTCCTATCTCATTCTTCTTGTTAATGAAATAATCAATTTCTATTTTATTATTAATGATGAGCACACTGCTATAACTACAGAGTGAGTGCTGATATATCATATGCAACTTTTATGACTAATATTGATTGCAAAACAATGCTTATTGCTAATAATCTTTGCCTTAATTCATCTGCAGCCTCCTTCAATCATGTAATGTCTAAGAGCCAGTCCTTTGTAGGAGGTGTCATGTTTTTGAGTAACACTTCTGTTGCTGGTTTTATCAAACAAGTGACTCATTTTGGCTCTATAGCCATCCTAAAAGGATTCAACAGAAAATTTTTGAACAACTTTAAAGTATAAGCAATAATGGAGGTTTGTAATTTTACACTCAATTGTGATTGCTATGATATGGTATTCACTTGTACTTTTGCCAAGTACGTAATATTTCTCAAGGATTCACTTAGACAAAAAGGAACGAGTAGAGAAGTATGAGTTAAAGCCTTTTGGGCTTCTTTGTTTGTGTTTTTCGGTGAAAGAAAAAGAAACACACAATTTCTATCAGTCAAAGACACAACAAGGAAGAGGGCTCTTAGTTTGCTCCCATCAACACATGAACGACTTAGGAGACTATTCTTTTCCTAATGTGAATAACTTGTATTTTGTCACGTACATTTATTACTATGATGCTTTTGTACTAAAGTGTATAGAGTTATTTTGAGGTTGTTCTGTGTACATGGAGATGCCACTATCACAATGATCATTGCAGATTCATCTATTTTTACTATTGAGATTTTCCTTCTTCTTCATGAAATCAATGACAAAGGTTCTTTGTTGTGGATTACTCATAAGCTTCTTGCCATTGTTAGAACAGTTCTTGCCAACTTGCTGAAACTACATTACTTTGGAATGAATATCAAGATACTTCCTAAAAAAAATAAAAAAATAAAAATCACATTCAATACACAAGTCCGACACTTAATATATATACAATGCGATTTTGTAAGATTGCAATGAACAACACTACATAAATCATGCATCGCTTCCCCCCCTCCCCCCCCCCCCCCTACTTGTTTGAGAAAGTCGATCCTTTCAAATCACAACCATTAAAAAAAAACAAATCCTTGTATAATGAACAGAAGCAAAGCTCTAATTCAATTATATAGGCAAGGTGAAGAAAAAGGAAAAATGTTATTTCCAATTTTATTGAAAACATTGTATATAATGAGTCAAGACTTAGTTAAAAATATTTTTCTTTTTCAACACAACATAAATAAATAGATTGAAGAAAACATACATAATTAAGATAATGATTGAAGCAAACATATATATAGTTCTATTTAATAGTCATAGTGAACAAATAGGACACTGATGACACTAATGGTATAAGACTTTTAAAAATTTGCAACTTACTCTTCCAATTTTTAATATGGAAGTTTGAAATTTAAATTGGTATAAGTCAAACAGCAAGTACGTGAGATGTTTGAGAATGAATGCTTCGAAATTGAATATCTTTGATGTTTCAAAATTAAGGCCTATGTTTCAAGATGGTGCACACTTGAATTTGCATAGAGCCATCACTGAAGTTGGTGTAAAATCACTTGCTTAAGGATTCATTGACAGAGAGCCTTCGACCAAAAACAAAATTCATTGAGAGCCATATTTGCAGCTGTTTGGGAAGTCCATGTCCTTGACAAAAAAGAGGCCCATTGGCCCATTACTCCAAAAGAGGCACGACTACACGAGGGCGTTTAGAGCCTCCATGCGCCACAAATGAACCACCCACTCTTCATTCTGCTCACTTTTATTATTATTATTATTTTGTTAGTCACCTCCGTTGCACATGCAACAACGCGCTTACTTGTTATATAAATCCGGGAACGCTTACTTGTTATATAAATCCGGGAAAAAAACTGTACCTGCCTGTTTGATTCTCCTTTTATAAAAAAAATCATGATTTTTAATCATAATTTTTTAAAAGATGTGTTTAGTCAAACACAAGTGAAATATAAACTGACTTTTTGAAAAATGAAAAATGGGTTAAACTGTGGTTTAAAAAATGGAGGGGAAAAGTTACTTTTTGGATTTTGGAAAAGGAGAAACAAATTTATTTTATATTATATATCTAAAAGTACTTTTAACCCTTATCATCTAAACAGATTTTTTTTCAAACTTACTTTTACAAAAAGAATATCCAAACATAACAATTTTTAACAAATTTACTTTATTTAGACTTCATTTTTATAAATTTCATTTATCTTAATTTTATTTTACAAAATGGAGAACCAAACATGTCCTAAATAATAGACTCTGGAAGAAAAACAAACCAGATTCAGTCAATTTTATTGAGTTTCATTAATTACATCTGAAGAATTTAAAATCTAAACATCTCTCTCATCTCACCTTTTCTTTTTTTTTCCTTTTCATTAATCCTAGGTTTTATGTATAATGTAGTGTAGTGAAATTTGTTTGATGGTACGTCTCAAGCAACAAAGCGTTAAACCCATTCCCTACCTTATCGATGAAGAAAGTGTTCTTATAGATGATAAGTAACACTTATATCCTTACTTGTAAAAAATTATTCCAACACAGATAAAAAGCATTAAATAATTATTATAAAGGGCATAGTGGACATTTTAAAAAGTATTCCTTCAACCACTCCTTTTCCATTAACGTACCAAACATGGTCGTTCTAATTATTTTTTAATAAGAAAGATGTCTAGTCTTTCTTAATTATTTGTATTTCAGTATTTTTTATTTTTTAGTTGTTCACTATTTATTAACTTTCCATTATATTTTTTTATTTGTCTATTTGCAAGTTGATTATGTATAATTTGTGTGTATAATAAAAATAAGCACGCCTCTCAAACTGAATGTAACGTAAGTGAAGAAAGATGGTAAAATTCTCTCGAAAAAATCATAATGGTAACTTTAAGAAAGCAAACACCTTTTGCATCAACTTTTTAGGGCACGTTTGAATTTTCTTTTCATAATTTTTTTTAAAATAATTATATTTTATAAAAATAAAATTCAGATAAAAATAAAAAAATTTACTATAAACTTATTTAGATAAAAAAATAATAAATAGAAACTACAGTTTAATTTATAAAAATAGAAATTAAATAGGTACTTAATATGGGGTCGGAAGCATCACAGAAAGCTAACAGGACAAGCAAAATGGTTCTTAATTTTAATTCTCTTCTTTATTAAAAAAATTTGGGGTTAGATAAAGTTATCAAGCTTAAGGAAAGAGTCGTATTTGAATAGTATATATCCACTCAAGAAATTTTGAAGTTTAAATAGTCAAAATCAATACGAATAATGCAAGTTTTTTTTTTAAATTGAAAGCAAACACCTTTTGCCGGCCAAAAATATAAAAAGTAAAAAAAGAAAGCAGACACCTTGCCTTTTACTTTTTGACTGGAAGAACCTCGGAAGTCGGAAAGCAACTCACATGTCCCGTCTGAATTTGCGCTCTCCCTCTCTCTCTCTCTTTTTTTTCATACTATCCAATACCTATTCAAATCAAGTTGAGTCTTAGTATTTAATGTAGTTTTTAAACTCCAAACCCTTGACTAATTGAAAGGTATATAATCCTTTACAATTGAAGTAAGTGCAATTATTCACATCTCTCTATTTTCTTATATTAGAAATCAATAAATTAATTTTCTTTCTTAAAGGTCATGTAGTGTTCAAATAATGCTCCCAACCTGCATTGGACCAACATCTTAGTGGCTTCTTTCTGTACAAAATATTTCTTACCTGTCTTTCTTTTTTTCTTAAAATAAAGTGATTTAGCTTGTGAGTTGTAAAGTAAAATCTAATAGTGGAGGGGTCAGATTATAAACTTTTTAGTAGCCAATTAATCTCATGTTATTTGATAGTTTTAAGGCAAAATTGAAACTAATCCTCTGTACATAACTCTAAATATCTTTTATAAGATTCATAGAATCAAGCATGCATCGAGCTGTGCGTTACATCAATCTATAATTCATAAACATTTGCAAATATTTAATTTAATATATCCTATAAGAGAATCATTCTTTTTTCAATACAATATTTAATTGGGTCAAATTCGAGCATTATTGAACTCAAATGGAGTAACTATCCCAACATAATTTTTGTCTATCCACAAAATTTGAATTCAATATTTTAATTAAATATTGTAATAGAATCATTCTATTAAAATAACTAATACATTTTAATTTCCAGCTTATAGTTTCGTTTAATTTTGTGAATTCATAGTTAAAATTTGTATTTTTTTTTTGTATCCTACATATAGATCAAGCTAAAAAAATAAAATTTAATAAAATAATAAAATCTTTATTATCTATATTTAAAATAAATTATAAATAAATGAGATACAGAATTTTTCTAGACCAAAGACGTACATAATTTTTTCGCGATGAAAAAAAGAGACATACATGATTTAAAAATACGGATCGAATGGAAATTATGGAATCTGGGGTGTCTCCTGCGAGACTCACACCCTTCTTGCTACAGTCCGTGGTGAATTCTTATTTTTTTTAAAATTAAGTATTGCATATAAAAAAAATATACTTTTAGGACTCATGCAATCATGCATGTACTCATACCTTTGTGTTGTTTTTATATCTGTAATATATTTTTTCTCTACTATTGTATAGTGTATCAATATAACTGCATATGTCCATTTTCTACTTTATAGTATTATGGGGGATAAAAATTAACAAAAAAAAAAAATAGAGAGAGAAAGGATTGGCATTGACGTGGAAGGAAGAAAAGGCAGGGAAAATTGCTCCTAACAACCACCTTCATTACACTGCGCTGCTTAGGAACCCACAAAAGTTAAGACCTTTTCTAAGAGTCCAAAACATTTACAAAAGAAAATGGAAGATGGTATTTTCTCCTAATTTAGTATTCGTTTAGATTATTTTTTTTTGTAAAAAGTATGTTAAAATAACCATAATTTATAAAAATAAAATTTAGATAAAAATAAAAAAAATTTATTATTACAAACATATTTGGATAAAGAAGAGAAAAATAATTATTAGAAACAAGAGTTTGGTTTAGTAAAAGGTGAATTAAAAAGACCCTTAATTGTGATGTATTATTGTATATTGCTTGTCCCAAGAAAAATGAATATTAAAAGGAGTAGCAAGTAATATTCATATTATAAGCAACTTACACAGATTTTTCGTAGGAATCACTCTAAATATGGTTTTTTAAAATTTTATAGATGGCTTGGAAATCTCTTTGAAAGTTAATACGTTCCAGCTTGCAGATGATATATAGAGAAAAAGATAATTTAGGAACTGTATATAAAAATATTTACAAATATATAATACTAGTTGAGAATTCAATTTGTCCAAGTTAAAAATTTTTAAAATGGATTTTAATTAAGAAATATTTTCATACAATGCCTTTCTTCCCATGTACCTTGACTTTCATGTTCAAAAGAATCAAAACTCGCAAGTCTTCTTGTTACTTTTCTAGAGTAATGTTTTACTTTTATCATTACAATACATCTTATTAAACATCACATTTCAATTTTTTATTAATCTTAAAAGAATTATACATATTTTATCTAAAAAGAAGAATTATACATAAAAAAATTAATATAACAAATTTTGAAATTCATCTAATTAAAAATATCATATTCATAGAAATCCAATTCAGTGTAAACCATTTAATTTAATATAAGTCATTAAATGAGGATATTTTAATCATATTATTAAAATATTTAACATAATTAATTATTTCTTGATTTGTATGATACAAACTTAAATAATAAAAAAATGGATTGGAGGGATTAATATATAAACTTGAAAGTTGATAAAATATTTCTCTTTTTTAAAAAAATATTAAATCTTAGGAAAATAAGTAAATAACCATCAAAATTATTTAAAATTATAACTTTTTTTAGAGAAATTCATAAATTTTTAATAAAATTGATAATAAATTTCTTAAAGTTGATAAAAATTATACTTAAGATCTTCTAATTTAAATTTATAAAATTTGAGGAACGCCGGTAAAAGAGGGAGAAAATGTTATAAAGAGAAATGAATAATTTATCATCACTCATTTTATTTAAAATTTTAGAAAATTTTAAATATCACGGTTTCTTTGCCATGATATATTACCAAAAAAGTTATCAAGAAAAAAATAAATAGATTACTCCATTTTTATTTTATTTATTATTTTAAAAAATTTTAAATACCTTAATTTATTTATCATTTTATATTATTAATAATAGAATATTAATTATCTTTTTTACTATTTTATAGTATTTACTCTAATAATATTTTGATAACATATCATTAAATTTTGCCATAACTTAAATTATTTAATAATTTTATTGTTACATGTGAAAAGACGCAGATGAAATAAGACATATAGTATTGATCAATATAAAATTTATAAGAGTAATAACTAGTAATTTGTAAGTTATGATGAATATAACTTAGAAAATTCCGGGCTCTGTAGGTGTCTGTATAAAATGGAAACTTTGAGAAATGGATCATTTCTGTTTACCCTAGCTATTTGCTGAGCCGAATCTTGTTCATATCCTTCGTCCCCCCTGCAGGTGCAAGTAGCCATGGCATCTTTTTTCTTGGCTTCATCGTCCTCCAAGTCCGACTTGGTTTTCGAATATGACATCTTCTTAACTCTGACAGATCCCATAAGTACTGTAACTGTAAGAGCCTATCTTGAGAGCTCTTTAAGAGATGCTGGATTCACAATTTTCATCCATAATCAGGAAGAGGAGATTCCCGCTGTTGAAGAAACTATAGAAAGGTGTAGAATTATTATGGTGATTTTCGCACCAGAGTACATTGAGTCTTCGAAATTCCTATGTCTTGAGAGACTGCTGAATATAGTAGAAACTCTGAATAAGCCGGTGGTTTCAGTATTCAGTGGAGTGAGTCGGCGGCAAGTAGTTGAGGATTTAATGCCTTATCATTTATTTATTAAGCATTTTCCGGCTAGTTACACAACAATCAGCACTGAGGAAGTGGAAACGAAACTCCTCTGCCGGGGTGTCTTCACTTCAGTTGAATCGCAGTCTGGCTTTAAACTGTCTCATGATTTGGGGTAATCTCTAATCCTTTTTTGCTCTTGGAAGTTGGAATTCATGCTTTTTACCTCACAGAAATCTTGTATGGAACACTATATAAAAGAAACAGTATATATATATAAAAAAAAAGAGATTTTCATCATGGATTTTAGGTTGTAAAAACAAAAACGGGTGGAATTTAAAATTCTCATGAAAAAAAAAATTATTCAGCAGTCTGATATAAAAAAATGTGGCACCACTAGTAAACTACTCGTGTGTCAATAAAAATGTCAAAAAAAATAATTTTTGTGACATTTTATTGATTTTTTAATGCTTCTTTATTGTAAAAAAAATTATTTCAATCACCCTGATAAGTAAGTATAATTTCAGATGAATTTTTATATTATGTCAACAGATAATAAAGTTAACTTTTCATTTCATAACAACAATCTATTCAAAACATTTCCAAAGTAATTAAATTCGACATGCTAGTACTAAAGTATTGAATATTTCATAAAAAAGTTATTTAATATCATTTATATATAAGATTAAAATTTTACTCATATAAACAAAATTTGTAAGGAATAAAACTATATAAGTTACTTAATATTTGATTTCTTACACTTTTATGTAATTAGATAAATTAAGTAGTCTGCGATAAATATTTTTGTCAATGTTTGTTTAGCGAAACTTCTTGGGGGAACAGGCAAAATTGCTAAAAGCAACTCTTTTATGATGATGGTGGTGATGGTTATGATTACGACTGATTTTTTAGTGAAAGAGTATGTTTTCTACAAATGAAATTTTATAAAAATTGTTAACTTCAGGTAGAAGGTTCACACTAACTTTTCACACACACACACACACACACACACACACACACATATTTTATAAATTATGCCTCTTGTTTTTTCAATCTAATTTTAATTATATTTGGCCAGCAGTGATAAGAAGGAAATCAGTAACCTTTTGAGAATTTTAGATGAATATTGGTTTCCTGATCTTGCGAACCATCAGCATCAAGTAGGGCTACAACTTCGTATGAGAGAAGTGCTTGCTTTGGTGGGGTGGAATCCTTTGGATGATATGGTCATTGTGGGAATATGGGGAGCTGGAGGCATTGGTAAAACTACCCTTGTCAGAGCTATTTATGATAGAATCGGTGGCTATTTTTGGAGTAGAAGTTTCCTTGAGAATATCAATGATGCATGGGAGAAAGATAGAAGTCTTGTTTCTGTTAGAAAGCAACTTCTTTCAAATATCTCCAAAAGAGAACTTGACGAGATAACTGATGATGAAGCGACGCTTGAACAAATGGAGGAAGTAGTCTTTACAAATGCCCTGATAGTACTTGATGATGTCAACCACGAAAACCAACTCAAGGCCTTGTGTGGAAGAAAGTGGTTTGGTAACGGGTGTTTGGTATTTATTACAACAAGAAATAAGGATATACTTGATCAGATTGCAGACAGGTCATATGAAATGAAAACGTTGGACAAAAGCGAATCTCTTCAGCTTTTGAGCTGGCATGCATTTAAGAATTTCAGTCCAACAAATGATTTTGAGAATCTTTCAAGGAAAGTAATTGCTTATTGTGGAGGACTACCATTGGTTCTTGAAGTTATTGGCTCTCTTTTGCATAATAGGACAAAACCAGAGTGGAAACAAGTATTGAATAAATTGAAAGGCATTCCATATGGTCGAATACAAGAGCAGCTCAAGATAAGCGTAGACTTTTTAACTAGTTCAGAGAAAGAATTATTCATTAATATAGCTTGCTTTTTTGTTGGCCAGAGTAAAGATTTTGTTACAGATTTGTCAAAGGGCTCAAGATTTCCTGTAGACACTAGAATGCATGTGATCATTGAGCGAAGATTTGTAAAGATTGTAGATGACAAGATTTATGTTCATGATTTACTGCAAGACATAGGAAGGGAGATCCATCCAAACAAGCCAAAGATTGAATATAACAATGATGTATTCTTAAGTTTTCGAGGTGAGGATACACGTAAATCATTTACTACTCATCTTTATAATGCTCTAAAACAAGCAGGTATTGAGGTCTTCATGGATGAAGAAAGGATTGAAAGGGGGGAAAATATTTCAACCTCACTACTGCAAGCAATTGAAAGTTCTAGAATTTCAATAATCATATTCTCAAAAAATTATGCTGGCTCTAGTTGGTGCTTGCAAGAATTAGAGAAAATTATGGAGTGTCACAAAGCAACTGGTCAAGAGGTTTTACCTATATTTTATGATGTTCGACCATCTGAAGTTCGTAAACAACAGAATGCCTTTGGAAAAGCTTGGAAAAGGTTAATAGCAAGACCCTCAACTAGCAAAAGTAAGGAATCAACAATCAATTTACAGAGAGCCCTCACTGAAGCTGCCAACTTATCTGGATGGGATATGCATAATTTCAAGTATGTAGATTTTAATTCCCCTTGTACTGTCTAAAATGCTCAAACTCCATAATTATTTTTTGTTAGTGTTGATTTCCTTTTGATGCATGCTTCACTGAAAACAGTCTTTTGAAGGAAAACAAATATATTGGCTGTATATATATATATAGTTATTATAAACAACAATGATTCATCTACTTAAACTTACCTCCCTTTTAGTGATTAAAAATCAAAGGAGCGTTAAATAAATGTAAAGAAAACTAGCTGGCACAATAGCACAACGCTTTGAAGGATTTTCTTAGTGGTTTGTACGACAAGAATAATTTAAAACAAGATTAAAATATCATTGAAGTTTAAGATATTGGAATATTTTAAAACATTTAAATGAGATTTACTCTTATGTTTTTCTTGTGATAAATGATTTATTTGAAGAGATGATCCATGTAACTCACCTCACTTAGTGGAATAAGACTATTATTATTGTTGCTATTGTATAGATTTTTTTTAATATTTTTTTGAGTTTTTAATTTTTATATTTTTGTTTTAATAATTCAATTCACTTAATTCACCTAGGAAGTTAAGTTTTGATTTTCAGCCCTATCAAACTAAAGTGAATTAAATGACCTAACCTATTTAGCCCATGACTCATGATAGATTGGCCCTTTAACCCCGCTAACCCATTTTTGTGTCTCTAATATTGTTGTTTCCATCATCATTTATGACTTCTGATACTTATCAAGTCTTAACAAAATAAATTACTGAATTACTTAAATAAGTGAGAAAGTAACTGATTAGCGTGCTGGATACATAATATATAGCAAAGAGAACATAACATTCCATATATATGAATCTTATCTACGCTGAAGTTTTGTATAGATAGGGGCCCAAAGTTGCTGTTTGCAAGAGTTTCATTTTCTTCTTTTTTCCCCTGTCCCTATTTTCCTAGTTGTGGTTGTGGTGTTGGAGATTATCTTGTTCATGGCCTAACAAAACTTTTGTTAAGTTTCTAACTTAAGTTGGCATAAGTAGTAGGGAATTTTATCCCTTAAGCAAGTGGCGTTAGGGGTACAATTCCCAGTTCTAATGTATATATAGAGTAAACCTAGTTGAGAGGAGCTATACCATTTGCCCTTCATACCCCAAGTGATTAGTTCTTGCTGCTGACAAGCGATAATCTTGTTAACTACAAGAATAAAAGAAGTTTTGTATAGTTAGGAAATTATAATTTGATATGATTTACGTAGTAATTCAAATAATCTTTGAAGAAAATAAATGTTGTTCCAAACAGAAGACAATATACTAATAATACAAGGGAAAAAGAAAAAAGTAGCACCATAAATGTAGTCAATCCAACAATTTATTCATATTTTTTTGTTTTGGTTTACTCTGCATGCTTTCATTTTATTGCTACTATAGTTTGTACCTTCAACTTTAAAATTTTTGGTGGCATTTATTCTTATCTAACTTTTTCTTGTTGCCAGAACTGAAACCGAGCTGATTGACAAGATTATTGAAACTATTTTAAAGAAATTAGATGACAACAAATGCTTATTTGTTGCTCACCATCCAGTGGGATTGAAGCCTCGTGTGCAAGATATAATCCAATTGCTAAGAAGTAAATCAAATGAGGTTATCATAGTAGGGATTTGGGGGATGGGGGGGATTGGTAAGACAACGATTGCTAAAGCTATCTATAATGAAATTGGTCGAAGTTTTGAGGGAAAAGGTTTCCTTGCAAATGTTAGGGAAGTTTGGAAGCAAGATAATGGTCAAGTTTATTTGCAAAAACAACTTCTCTCATGCATCTTGAAAACAAGAAGCATTCCAATACCAAATATAGAAATGGGAAAAACTCTTATCAAGAAAATGCTTTGTCAAAAAAGAGTATTTATTGTGTTTGATGATGTGAATAATGAAGACCAACTGAAAGCTTTATGTGAAAGTCGAAAATGGTTTGGCCGAGGTAGTAGAATAATTATTACTACTAGAGATGAACGTTTACTTCAGATCCTTCAAGTGATTGATGTATACAATGTGAAGGAAATGGATGATAATGAATGTCTTGAGCTTTTTAGTTGGCATGCATTTAAGCAACCAATACCTAGCATAGATTTCATAGAACTTTCAAGAATGGTAGTATCTTACTCTGGAGGGTTGCCACTAGCTCTTGAAATCATTGGCTCCTATTTGTTTGATAGGGAAATACCATATTGGGAAAGCGTTTTGAAGAAATTGCAACAAATTCCAAATGGCAGAATCTATGAAATTCTAAAAATAAGCTATGATGGTTTGAATGACCAAGCAGAGAAAGATATATTCTTAGACATATGTTGTTTTTTTATTGGGAAGGATAGAAGCTATGCTACTGAAATATTAGATGGTTGTGGACTTAATGCGAAAATTGGAATTACTCATTTAATTGAGCGAAGCCTCGTAAAAGTGGGAAACAAAAATAAGCTTGATATGCATGACTTACTACGTGACATGGGAAGACAAATCATTCGTGAGCAGTCACCAGAGGAACCTGAGAAGCATACTAGATTATGGTTTCCTGATGATGTGCTGGATGTGTTGAGGAATAACACTGTAAGAATGCTTCTCAATGACCTAGTTTCTTCATTATTCATTATATATGGCATTATTTTAGTTGCCAATTATAGTTTAAACCTTTGTCGATCATATATTGTTTGTTTGCATTATATTACTTTTCAAATAGTGAGATACCAATTTTGTCTTCCCCTTCATTCTATTTAACAGGGAACAGTAGCTACAAAGGGATTAGTTTTAAATATGCCAAGAAACAATTCACTATCCTTAACTACTGAAGCATTTAAGATGATGAAGAAGCTTCGTTTGCTCCAACTTGATCATGTACAACTTGTTGGCAACTATGGTTATCTATCAAAAGAATTGAGATGGCTTTGCTGGCAAGGATTTCCCTTAGAAAACATGCCCACAGATTTAAGTCTAGCAAAGATAGTTGCCATAGACTTAAAGTGCAGTAATCTCATAAAAGTATGGGAGAAAAGTCAGGTATTTAGATTTAAATTTGGAATTAGACATAGGTGACAATATGTGCATTTCTTTCCATCTATTTTAATATTTTCATTTATTATGTCATTTATTTTAAAAATTCTCTTTGAACAGTTGTTGGAGTGGTTAAAAATCCTTAATCTGAGTCATTCTCGTTACTTGATAGAAACTCCTAACTTTTCAAAGCTACCGTATCTCGAAAAGTTGGTACTCAAAAATTGTCCAAGTTTGTCTATGATTCACCCTTCCATTGGAGATCTCAAGTATATTGTTTTGCTAAATTTAAAGGATTGCATAGGCCTCAAGAATCTGCCAAGAAGTATATATAGCTTGAAATCTCTGAAAATTTTCAATCTTTCTGGTTGTTCTAAAATTAAAAAGTTGGAAGAAGACATTGAGCAAATGGAATCTTTGACAATTCTAGAGGCAAATCAAACTGCTATAACACAATTGCCCTTCTCATTGGTGAGATTGAAAAGCATTCAATATGTGTCTCTATGTGGCTATGAAGGATCAACACGCAATGTATTTCCATCTCTTGTTTTGTCATGGATGTCACCAACAAATCATTCACCGTCCTTATTTCAATCATTTGGGATCATGCCATCTATCATCAAAGGTTTGTCACTTCCTTTATTTTCCCAAATCCGGGAAAAATTAGAAGCAAGACCAAGCACATCTAAGACTTCACGTGGAAAAACTCCAGCTTTAATTGGCTTTCATGAGCAAGTTCACATGGAGAGGTCAAAAATATTCATGAGTTCTCTAACTATACATATAGGCGAATTCAACAAAGTTATTGATACGCTTTTGAAGAGTATTTCTCAGGTTATTCTCTTCATCTCTCTACTATATATCACTAATATATAATTTATCTCAATATTGGAACAACTTTCTCATACACACACACTAAATAGCTTTTAAGTAAGTTAATGCTTTGAAACTTAAATGTGCAATAATGTACGTTATTCTTTCATCAATATTATGTTTGTGTAATAATATTCATTAACTTTTAATGATGTTGTTTGTGTGCAAATGTGTCAAAAATTGCACACCATATTGACTGTTAATTGCACTTACAAAAATTTCAAATTGATCTAATTACTTTAAAATAAGCCATCATTAGAAATCATTATGATGTGTTTTCAATTAAAAATTGATGCTGATGGTTTAATACTATTGTCATTGTATTCTGAAGCAATATACCTAAAAAAGAGCAATTAGAAGGTATCAACCAGGTGTGCCAAATATTAAATTAACCTCAATAATTTGTATTAGTATAAGTATCATACTATTATATTTCCTCTATGCTAATTAAATTAAACGACGTGCATCTTTTCTTTTGTTCATGAATAGGAATGGAGTGATGGAAGGCTTAACTATTCTCTTCCTAGAAATAACCATCCTGATTGGCTAGTTTTTGAAAATGAAGAATCCTCAGTATCATTTAAAGTGCCTCGAGTTGTTCATCGTTGCTTAAAAGGGATGGTTCTCTACATTACACACACATCTCTTCAAGATAGGATGGCATCTGTATATCCTGTTGGTGTTATGATAAAAAATTTCACAAAGGGTACCATTGATTTCTATAAGCAAGATACTGCAACAACTTGTGTTGATGAAGACGGCAAGAAAATGATATCTAATTTGGAGCCTGGAAATGAAGTGGAAGTTCTAGTTAATTTTGCACATAAATATATTTTGAAGAAGACAACAATCTACCTTGTATATGTTGAAGAAACTAGCAAGCTGAGCATCATCGAATAATTTTAAAGCATTGGCAAGAAGGTAGTTTTGTAACTTGCTTTGTTAATTGTGATTGTCATAGCTAGAGGAGGATTTGCTTGTACTCATTCTAAATATATTGTGCTGTTTGTTTCCATATGTAAGATATCGTGGCAAGGCTTCGCTAGAAACAAAAATAAGTGAAGATCAATGACAGGTTGAAGGCTCTATGACTCATCTATTGGTTTCATCACTTTTTTGTTATTTGTTGAGGAAAGCAAAAAAGGACATGTCTCAATTTCTGTCGCACTACTATAGTGCACTTTTATCTATGGTATTATAATTCTGTCTTTCTAACTCATTCTCTTGAATCTCTTCCTTGTTAAAATAATTAATATTTGTTGTATAATTTATTAGAGATATAGATAGATAGATAGATAGATATATAGAGAGATAGCCATTATTGAACTTCAAGCTCTATCGTGAACAGAATTTCTGCACTTTTGAGCAAGATAAGTGAAGAAAAAGTTGCTATTTTGGTTTTTGACCTAACACAGAGGAATGATGTTGAGGAAGTATATTGTCTAATTTTGGAGGCTATAGAGTAAGAGTTCAATAAGCCTCCAGTCTTGATTTTTTTTTTTTACTTTGAATTGAATTCTTATACCATGAGTAGATAGAAAAATCAATGTTTGATTTATGATGTGTTGAAATTAGGAATTGAGATTCTTGATTATGGTGTTGACCCATTGATAATGATAGACATCAAGAATTAGTGATAGTACGAAGGTAAGAAGTTGTATTAATATGATAATTCTTGACAATTATTATGGTATGATGCATATTAAGGAATTGAGTACTATAGTGCGATTTCAGTCACTTCTTTTTAATGTTCTGGAAGTAGTGTTTGAAATGAACTTGTAATATGATAACTACCCATTGTTATCATTGATAGGTAGTTGCCAATAATGGGATGTTACAAACTCATTTGAAGAGTTGTTATTAGCACAATACAATGAAATTTCTTAATTGCTCTGGCATTGTAACAAGGAAGATGGTGCTTAGAATGCTCTCATGAATAGATGGACAATATATGATCAAGTGGTTTTTAGTCGTTTAACTTTTCTTTAGCAGAATCTTCTTTCTACAATTTTTGGGTGACATTTTTTCTTTTCCCCTGAAGCGATGAACTTGAGCTTGGAGGAACTACCATCCACATCTAACTTTATTACTTTTATCCTCTTTTTCTGTCTCGTTCTTTTTACTACAAAGAAAGTGGTGATGCATTATATGTAACTTTTTTGACTAATCTTAATTGAAAAGTAATGCTTATTAGTAATAATCTTTGCTTTAATTCATCTACAGTCTCCTCAGATCATGTAATGTCTAGGAGTCAATCTTTATTGGGATGCACACATGTCAAGTTTTTATGTAAGGCTTTTGTTTTAGTTTCATCAAAAAAGTGACTCATATTGGTTCTATAGCCATCATGAAAGGAATCAGGAAAAATTATTGAATAAATTTTAAAGCTTAGACTATTATGGAGGTATGTAATTTTGCAAGCAGTTGGGATTAATATCATAGCATAGTATCCAAAAGTACTTGTTCTAAGGATGTAATATTTCTTAGGACTTCACTCAGACAAAAAGAAAACAAGTGAAGAAGGATAAGTTGAAAGCTTATGGGCTTCTTTGTGTTTATTGAGGAAATAAAAATAAACACCTAAACTTTTTGCCTGACACTCGCGACACAGCAAGAGGGCTCTCTCACAAACACACATGAACAACAATGAAAAAAGTTCTATAAAGGCATTGTTTTTGTCCTGAAGAACAAGTGTTCTCTCACACATATTTGTTACTTCTATGCTTTTGTACTGAAGTGTAAAGAGTTATTTTGAGGATGTTTTGTGTTCTATTATCAAGCATATTTGTTATTACCAGGTATAGATACTGCAGCATTTATACATGATTTTAGTGTTACTTAAGTACTAATGTTGCTTTTACTAATTGCCTTAAGCTACTCTTGCTGTCACAGAAATTAAAATTGAGCCATTGGACTCTATGAAAGCTTTAGCCTCTTCGGAAGTTTTAGTTGCCCTACTATAGCAGCATTTTCAGGGTCACTAATTTCATGTTGTTGGAGATTATATGATTGAGTTCTAGTCAGGATAAGATTGAACTCTTCTAGCATGAGTTCTCTCAGCTTCTCTAGTCACAATCCTCTCAAGCTCCCCAGGTGGACTTGAACAGACTTGCAACCCAGGCATCGCATCCAAGGCCAGTCTCACCTTGTACTCAAGTGTTGTATTTGCCTCATGACTACAATTCTAGATGCGAACCACCCAGTCACATTCTAGCATCTTCTTGAACTTCTCGATCAGATCATCATCAGGGTGCTTCAAGGCTCCCTGTAGTTGAAGAATAATCAAAGAGTTTTTTAGTCTTATCGTAGTCCTCTCTCTTTCTATCTTATTTTTCTTACAATTTCTATTATATTATTACTGATGATGACGCTGTGACAACTACAAACTGAGTGTTGACATATTATATGTAACTTTTAGTACTAATCTTAGTTGCAAAATAAAGCTTATAGCTAATAATCTTCACCTTAATTCATCTGCAGCCGCCTTCAACCATGTAATGTCTAAAGAGCCAGTCTCTTATAGGAGGTGCACGCATGAAGTTTTTCAACCAGGACTTTTTTTCCCAGTATCATCAAAGTGACTCATTTTGTAGCCATCCTAAAAGGAATCGACAACAAAAGTTGTAGCAATTTTAAAGCATAAGCAATAGTGGTGGTTTGTATTTTTATAATCAATTGTAACTCTCATGATATGGTATTCACTTATACTTATGCCAAGTATGGAATATTTCTCAGGGCTTCACTTTGACAAAAAGGAACGGGTAGAGAATTTTGAAGGCTTTTGGGCTTCTTCGTATGGGTTTTTTTGATGAAAGAAAAAGAAACACAATTTTTATCAGACAAAGATACAACAAAGAATAAGACTCTTGGTTTGCTCTCATAGACATATGAACGACAATCAAAAGATGTCTCTACCACTATTAGGAGACTATTTTTATCCTAATGTGAAAGAACTTGTGTTATGTGAGGCACGTTTATTAGATTATATTATTCCTTTGTACTGAAGTGTAGAGAGTTGTTTTGAGGTTGTGTGATATCTTACTTTCATGTATTATTTCCCATGTACTATAATGCTTTTAGCATCCAAATAAGTTATTTGAGAAGCTTGACTTATCAAATGAACCAAATCATAAATATAAAAATTTTTGAATTTACTATTTATTTGGTATTTCATTTTTCTGGCTAAATTTTAAAAAATCATGACTAATTTAAAAAAAAATCATATGAATGTGATTTAAGTCTCTAAAAATACCTAAAAACATTTTCTACATAAAAAAAAAATATGAAACTTGATTTTCATTAAACCGATTCATATAGTATTTTGACCAAAATTTTATTGTTCAAATAATCAAAACGAAAATTCCAGGATTTCTGGTCTAAATTTAAAAATTCATAAAAATTGGTACACTTATCCAAATCAAGTGATTTTTAGCTCTTTGAAAATATCTACTTATCTAGTTTCCACGCATATATAAGACACATAAAATGTTCTGTTTTGTCCAAACAGTAACTATCTAACCAACCGGTGCTCAAAATAGGTAGATTTACATATTAACATCCAAAAATAGTATCATAACATGTTTATATAGCTCAATCTTGTCCAAACTAGATTCTTAACATTACAAATCACTTAAAAGAACATGAGGGCAGTAAAGCATAGTTTCATAAATTGACATATGATTTTATACAAAATTGTAAGAAAACAAGTGACAATTGTTACTATAACTCTAATTATCACTAATCTTCTCCTTGCCTCTTGCCTTCTTCATAGTCTTGCCATCATTTGAACCTAACATTTGGATACTTGAGGGGATAAGATTATGACAATCTTAGTAGCAAGTTCAATTCATGCAATTATGTCATTCAAATGACATTAAAACTCATATAATCACATAAAAGCTTTAAAATACCATATTGTCAAATAGAAAATTCCGTAGGATTTTTCCTTAGAAAATAGATATCTTGGAGTCAAAACCCTTATGTTTAACAGCCAATTCCAGCCACAAATCATTAAAATAACAACATGGCATATAAATTTCAACATAGAAATAACATTAAAAACATAAAGCAAGAAGGAACTTTGTTACCTCTTAGAGAACTTTTGGCTTTTTCTCTTGGAACCAAAGCTTCCACTGGCTTTCTTGAACTTCCTTAAGCCCTAAAACAACTTTAGATACTAATTAAATCAACTATTTCAAGTGGTTGCTTTATTAAGAACCAATAAACCGTAAAAATCTCATATAATTTATCTTAAGAATTTTCTTGATTCCAATACTTGTTCTTTACTAATTTGGACCCCAAAGATTCCATTTTCAATATCAAAATCATGAAAATCCAACACCTATTCACTCTTACACACAGGCTAAAACAAGGCACAAAGAGGGAAGAAATGGTGTTTCAAATATTTGCTTCAAAACACACCAAAACTTGTTTCTCTTGCATTATCTCATGTTTTCTCTTAAATTTAAGGCATGAAAACACTTTGTCTCTCTTCCCTATGTCTTGGCCAAAAATCAACTTGGAGAAAAGGAGAGGAGAACTTTGCTAAACTACTCAAAACCTAAAGCAAAAATCACTTGAAGTTGAAAGGAAGAACTTACCTTTTTTTTCCTTGAATTTTCTTGCTCTCTTTTTCCTTCTTCCACGTTCTTCTCTCTTTCTCTTGTGTCCAGCAGATGTTCACTCTCCTTTTTCTCATATGAAGATTGGCCAAGAGAGGAGTATATATAGAAAATAGAACCAATCTTTTTTGACATTAAACCTTTCTTGAATCGTCATAGAATTGGAAAGAAATATTTAAATAATCAAATTTTTTCATGTGTTGCTGGATTCACACCACTTAAGGGAGTATTTTCTCAAAATACTGCATATTTTTTAATTCATATATATCTTGTACTATTTTGTATTATACCTAGATAAGTAAAGTTATTTTGACAGTATTTTATTACTTTAGAGATACATGATATAATTATATTTGGATCTATATTTATCTTAATATCCTATCCTAAACCTATCCTGGACATTCTAAATGTAGGCTCATATATATTTTTTTTTATTTTATCTACTTTTTATGGGGCCCGCTGTTTTCTTTGCATTGTGCATTTCACGACATTTGGCTATCAATTTTTCTTGACATTGATTTAATTAACCACAATGCACTATTTCATTGAGTTTAGCATGTGATAAGTTTCATTCTGAGATAAATTTTTAACATAATTACGAAATTATCCTTGGGGAGGGGAATTGCAATTTTCATTTGTTTTGGGTTCTTTTCTGTAATTTTTCTGAGGACTCAAATATAAATAATTCTTTTCTAGTGGCTAAAATGAAATTTAAATATTTTATTTCCTTGACCTAGAAATTGTTCTTCTTATCTTTTTCCACATCTATTCTTGCATCTCAAATTTTACGATATATATATATTATCTAGAAATTTTAGGAGATTATATATTACTTTGTATTGTAAAACAAATGTGGTCACTATTCATAGTTATTACCTTTTTCATACTTAGAGTTACTGCTATTTAAGTAGTAAAGTTGCCTTTAATTTTTGCATTAAGTTGCTCCTGCTATTAGCCCTTCTTTTTGAAGAATTTTTTTTGGAGAGCTTGAAAGTGTTGAAAGCCAAAATTGAAAATGAAAAAAGAAAAAAAATCTAGATGACTATATGATGCTTGCATGGAGATGCCATTATCACAATGGTCATTGCAGATTCATCTGTTTTTTACTGCATAGATTTTATTTCTTCTTCATGGCATCAGTGAAGGAGGTTCTTTGTTGTGGCTTACTCATAAGCTTCTTGCCATTGTTTGAACAATTCTAATCTAGCTAGCTCAAACTACGTTACCTTATGTTGAATATCAAGATATTTCCAAAAAAAAAATTCACATTCAATACACATGTCAAACACTTTATATATATATACATAAAGCGATTCAAAAGATTCCAATGAACAAATTAAAACTACATAAATTATGTCTCGTTGTTTTTTTCCCCTAGTTGTTGGTGAGGGTGAAATTAAATTCTCAATCTATAAATCAATCCTATTAATTTGGTCTTTAGACAAACTGATGAGTTTTCAAGCGTACCAAATATTACCATATATATCTAACTAGATGAGGACGTTTAAAACACCACGCTGACCTGTTCTATATCAGTAAATAAAAAAAAAAAGGCAAAAATCAGCTTTTTTCTTTTAAAAAAATAAATCTGACTCTGAAAGAAAAATAAACCAAACCAGAAGTCAACTTTATTGAGTTTCATTAATTACATCTTCAGAATTTAAAATCTAAACATTTCTCTTATCTGACCTATTTTTTTTCGTTTTTCATTAATCCTGGGTTTTATGAATAAGGTAGTGTTGTGAAATTTCTTTGATCGTACTTAAGCAACAAAGCTTTCAACCCATTCCCCTTACCCTATAGATGAAAAAAAAAGTGATCTTATAGATGAAAAGTGACATTTATATCCTTACTTTTAAAAATTATTCCGAAAAAGATAAAAAGCATTAAATAATTATTATAAAAGGTATAGTGGACATTTTAAAGAGTATCCTTCAACCACTCCTTTTCCATAACATGCCGAATATGGCCATGCGTTCTAATTAATTTTTTTTAATAATGACTAATTTTAAAATATTTTCTGGTCTCGATTTATTTTGGATGGGCATATCCCAAAATAAGGTTGTTCTGGAAGATGCGGGCCGCACGGAGTGCACTTATTGGAATTGCACACAATATTTCAGTATTTTTATTTTTTTAGTTGTTCGCTATTTATTAATTTTCCATTATATATATTTTTCTATTTGCAAGTTGATTATATATAATTTCTATGTATAAAAAATCAGCACACCTCTCAAATTGAATGTAATGTAAGTGAAGCAAGATGGCAAAGTTGTCTCTAGAAAGTCGTAATGGCATCTTTCAGAAAGCAAACCCCTTCGTGGCTTCAACTTCTCAATAAGGGATGGGAATCACCTCAGAAAGCAAACAGGAAAAGCAATATGGCTCTTCATTTTACTCCTTTTTTTATGGTTAAGAAAATTAAGAGTTAGACAAAGTTGTTGAGCTTAAGGAAAAAGTTGTATTTGAATAGTGAATAGTCACAAACGAGAAATTTTAAAGTTTAAATAGTCTAAATCAATTTTTAATTGAAAGCAAACACCTTTTGCCGGCCAAAAGAATGAAAAATAGAAAGAAAGCAAACACCTTTTGCTTTTACTTTTTGACGGGAAGCACCTCAGAAAGCACCCCTCATGTCTGGTCTCAATTTGCATCTTTATTATTAAATTTAAAATGTCTCACTGTTTTTTTTTCTCCTAACGTCATCTATTTTTCAAATAATTTAGTTATTTATTTTTTGACATTTTGACATAAAGAACGTATTTAAAAAAGTAAAAAGAGAGAGTATGTATTGATTTTTATTTTTTTATCTATTTTTAAAATAAAATATAAATTTTGGATGGGCCAAATATATATAATCTTGATATAATATAAAAATTTTGTAAAATATATATAATATAAAGTAAAAATAGAAAAGCTTGGGGACCGTACTTCCCGATGTCCCCCCTCCTTTATCTTTGATGGAAATGAGTAGAATAAATATTAGTAAAAATAAGATTTTTTTGACTTTCTCTAAAAGTTTGATAATGTAATAAAATTTGTTTAAGATATGTAAAATGGTTATAAATACTTGAATGATGGTATAGTGGTCAAATTTTTTAAAAAATTTAATATAATTAATACTCCCTCCGGTCCTATATATAGGAGCTTTTATCTTGGTCCTAAATATAAGACCCTTTACAATATACGAGGTGATATTTATTATACATTTCTAAAAAATGCCCCTATTTAATGTATCCAAAAAGAAAAAGAGAGAGATTAAATAATGATAGTTTTGGAAAATTATTGAAATTTTTGGAGAAATCGAGATAATTAATTAGTTTTAACTTTCCTTCTTAATTCGCGTGATTCGGTTAAAATGGTCTTATATTAAGGACGAGGGAGTATTTTTTTATTTGTGTAAAACAACTGTGAATAACAAAAGAAATAGAAAGTAATGTTTAGTTGACTGATCCTTCCAATTTTTAGATAATTGTTTTTTCTAAACTTCTATTTTAAAATAATTATTACTTTACTGCTGTACAAATACTAACTAATATTTAGAAAAATAGAATTACATTTTAATATTTCACCCTTATTTATCAATTCACACCCTTCGGAGTATTAAAGTCATTGTTGATTTCAATACTTACTGAACAGTAAATAGGGAAATGTGGAGGAAGCGGCAACGCTTGGAGACAGAAAAGTATAGAAAGCTTATATGTCCCATAATGAAGACAAGAATTAAATTCTGGCATTGACCTCGAAAGTAGAAACGACTTGACTCCGTTTAAATTTAATTTAAATTTAAATATGAAAGGAATAAGAGGAAAAAAAAAAAGCAATTAAGCAAAGACTCCATTTTACTTCCCTCATTTTAGAAAATTCTAAAACCTTCAATTTGATTGATATTTCATATTACTAATGAAAATGATTTTTTTTTAACTTTATCTTATTTACGTTATCAATGCAACACAAGAAAATTGGGAAAATAAGAAAATATAATAATTAAGAATAATTTAGTAATCTATTTTCAAACAAGTGATACTTCAAATATTTTATTTTGTTTCCAAACAATTATCATTTTAGAGTTTCAAGATAATATTAATTATTTTTTTAACAATTTTATCCTTTAAACAATAAGGAAGGAAGAGAAGGATGTTAAAGAGAAAAAATAATTACAAATATAATTATTAAAAATATTATAGTAAAATATAATAGCATTTTGTTAATTCTTAGGCTATTATTAGCTTTTTTAATCATGTTTATAACTTTAAAATGTCATTTGTTAAAAAACAGAATGAGTATACATTTTATCAAGTTATTCTCTTTGTCCCATATCTTTTGTAATTTTAGGGTTTGAGTTTTGTTTCAAATGTTTTGTTATTTTAGATTTTCAGTACATAATTTACTATTCTTTTCAACTATACCATTCTCTCTTCCAAATTCAATGTACGTCATTTAATTTAATGTAAGTAATTAAATAAGGGTTTCTAGTAAAATTACTATAAAAATTTAACATAATTAATAATTTTTTGGTTTATGAAAAAAATCTTACTCCCTCCGATCTATATTATAAGATGTTTTCTATAACAAATTTCTGATTCACAATATAAGATATTAGATATTATTCTTCCAATTTTTCCCCTATCATTAATTCTCCAATATTCCTTGTGAAAAGTAAAAGCCAATGGAAATCTCCCAATTCCCTATAATAATAATGATAATAAAGTATTTAATAAGGGTAAAATGAAAAATTTTAATACTTTTTCATAAATTTAGATGCAAAAGTAATTTTCTTAATATATGCATGTATTTTATGCCAAATATTAGGGGTGTTCAACCAACATAGTGGCCTAAAAGGCCCAGTCCTACCCAACATACTGGGTTGATCTCAGAGAACAGGTCATGTTGGGCATCGGGTTGAGAACAAACTTGATTTCAACCTGGTTCCGGTGTATATATAATTTTATATATATTTTAAAAAAATTTTATATGATATTTTTCTTGATACAACGTATAAATAAATTGGTTATATTATTAATGTAAATATTTTTAACAATTTAATCTTTTAATTTTATTTTAAATTTTAAATTAATTTCTTAATATTATCTAAAATAATGCATTATCATTAAGTATTTATAATTTTAACAAATATTACTTTTGATTATAATTTATATTTTAAGAAAATATATTTTGTATTAATATAATTATATTTTTGTTAATAAATAAAATTAATTTATTTTTTATTTTTAAATATTTTTTAAGACCAGTCCAACCCAAGTATCATATGCCGGGTTAGCTCAATCTCACCCAATCTCACAAAAAGATTGGGTATCAGGTTAATTATTAATCCGGCCTTACCTAATCTTTGTACACTCCTACCAAATATCTTATAATATGGACATGAAGAAGTAAATAACAATATATATAGAATGAAAGGATTATTTATTGTTATCTTTCTTAATTTTGTGTCAACAGGAGCAATTATTAACAGGGATGGAGCCATTTGTTAACAAGTATTGTTGATAGTTAATGCGTTCACACATAGAGTTTGTTAACCATTCAAGTTTTCTAACAAAAAAAAAACCAAAGAAAGAAAGAAATTACTCCCACTCTTCCTTTTTTTTTTTTAATAAGTTACTGTCTAAAATTTTTAATATTTCTAAGTATACATTACTATGTAAAGTGATTAGAATTAGAGCATTTAATTTTTTTCATAAATGGTATTTGTTTGCATTTAATTAAGATGAGTTAAAATAATTGCTATATTTTATTAATGGTAATTTAGAAAAATAAAGGTAATTATTGACATAAAATATACTTTTAGCTAATTTTTTCAATCCATGTAAAATTGTTAAAAGTGACTTATAATTAGAAAGATGCGTTATTACTAAAATAAAAAAAAATTTAATTTTTGAATCATAATTATAATATAAACTAATATATAAACTTTAAAATTACTAAAATATTTCCTTATTTTGTTAGAAAAACACTGTTAAATATTAGGAAAACAAGTAAATAAAACATCAAAATTATTTAAAATTATAAATTTTTTTAAAAATTCAGTTATTTGTAATAAAATCGATGATAAATTTCTTAAAGTTGATAAAAAATTTTACTTCCCGAAAAGTAATTAAAACTTTTATGATACTTTAATTTAAATTTAAAATTTATAAAATTTGAGAAAGACTCCAAAAAGCAAAAAAAAAAAAAAAAGAATTATCGAGAGAAATGAATAGTTTATCTTCTCTCATTTTATTCACTATTTTTAAAAAAATTTAGATGTTATAATTGATCTGTCATGTTATATTTTAAATATCCAATTTTTTAAATGAAAAATGTACTAGTTATTTGATAAGAAATATTTATGACGATTAAGTGCAAATAATTGAGATAATAGAAAATGATTTCGGAGTATATATATACGTATTATTAATAATAATTTGTGAAAAATAGTTTATAGACATGTGGCTTTCACTTGCTATGTCAACAATTGACAGCATTATTTACCTGTTCTAGTACAATTAACCAAAGAAATTAATAAATAAAAGACTTAAATAAAATACACACCTCAGGACAATATATAATTTCGTATAGCTACTTTTATTATTTTATAAATAAGATATGTACTTTTATTGTGTTTAGAAGGCAATGATAGTTTATTTTCCATTCAAGCGTTGCTAAAATTTGCGTTGATGTGAAAAGAAGGGGGGGGGGGGGGGGGAAACAAAATAATACCGAGATTTTTTTTTCTCGGGCAATAAGGACACCGAATGGTATTGACGTTGCTTGGTTGGTGGGAATTTTTAGTATTCATCACGGAATGGGAATGGCATTCCTTGATGAAACATGTTGTGGTTTGGCTACCATCCAAAAAATTCCATGCTCAATACTAACTTTTTTTCATTAAAATTAGCGATTTTCATTCCTTCCCACTTGTGATCGATTGTTACTATTCATCAAGGATTGATGTGCGAATTTATATTCATTTTATGGTTAACTAATATATATGTCATATTTGTCTTATTTTGAAAAAAATATAAATTAAATAATGAATGTGTAAAAGAAAATAATAATTAAAAATTATTTTTGTAATTATAAGATTAAAATTAATAACAAATATTTTTATATAATTTTATACAGGGGTGTTATTGTCCAACTGAATAGAATGAGAATCGGAATGAGGTTTGATGGAAGTAGATAAGATATATGTGATTGAACTTCGCTTCGTGGTTTTCTTCTATATATTTAAATGGAGGACTCGAATATTGGCCTTTACTCTACCAGCAAAGCCAAACCGTGATCATACCTGGGTTCTCTGCAATTAACCATGTCTTCAATATCCTTGTCTTCTTCATCCTCAAAATCCCGAAGGACTTTCAAATACGACGTCTTCTCAATTATGAGTGATCACAAACATCATTTTCAAACCCCTCTTGAAAACTCTTTAAGAGACGCTGGAATCACATCATTCAAAACTACCATGAATCTTCCGAACCTTTATCCGACCATAGAAAGTTGTGGAATTATTATGGTTATTTTCCCACCAGACTGCCTTAGTTCGTCGCCTTACTGGGATTCTTTTTCCACGGGACTGCAGACCATTATAAGGGATTATCACGAAGCTATGAATAAGCCGCTGGTGCCAGTATTCTGGGGAGTGAGCCCGGATCAAATACGTGAGCTGCTGAAACAACTGCCTCAGCAAACATCAGATACTTTCGATAGCTATGTGGCTTCACACTGTCATTTTATTTCAGGTACTGTAGCCGTTTCAGATTTAATTTCTGTTTTCCGGTCTCCTAGACTAATTTAAATTTTTATGATCCTTTCGGAATAAACATCATTTTGTTTTGGTTCTTTATTATAATTTCCCCAAATAAAAATTCCGGGATTGCCGCTCCATTTCCGTTGATTTCGGTGATGGCTAATACTTCCTTTATTACAATTTATAGTACACTTTTAACTACCGCACACAGATCAAGACAATAATTAATAACTAATAAAAATTTTCACTTTTTCTCAAATTACCCTCATTAAATGCTTTGAGAATGAAATATTTTAATAATAAACATATATTTGGGTTTATTAATTAGGGGTAATATTGGAAAGAGAACAAAATTACACTATGTAATCCGTAAAATGTATTATATTATGAAACATTAATTTCTAAAAAAAGTGCACCATATAGTGGACGGAGAGAGTATTTTATAGTGGAAGAGTGTGTTAGCGGATGATTATAGCCAACCAAAACAAAAAAAATAATACTCCCTCTCATCTCATATATATATATATATATATATATTTAATTGAATTTTTTTTAAAGTGGTTTTAGTCCAAAATATAAAGAACTAATGTTAAATTTTGGAGTATTAATTACTCAATTTCCAAATTATCCTTCATCCATGATTATTAATATACAGTAAATTTAATTGTGCATCGTTAATTTCATGATAGAATTAAATTCAGGATATTCTTGAAAAAAATTTAAATTAAGCCACATTTAAAATGATTAACTATTTTTCTTGATTTATGTAAATTAGTTATTTGTTCCTTATACATGAGATTAGAGGGAGTAATAAATTATACAAAAACTTAATGTGGAATATTCACATTCTTCTATAAATTTATCATTGTTCATAGCATATCTCTTCTTTTAAAATTTTATCCAATTTGGCAAACAGTGAGGAGGAAGTTAGTAACCTTTGTGCACAATTACAAGACTGCTTGTTTCGTGAGAAATTCCTTCGAGATCTTCCAAACTATCACCAAGTAGGATTGCAACTTCGCGTGAGAGAAGTGCTTGATTCATTGGAGTGGAAATGCATTATTTCCTCCAAAGATACGATCAGAGTTGGAATCTGGGGAGTTGGAGGGATTGGTAAAACCACTATTGCTAGAGCTATTTATGATACAATTGGTGGCCATTTTGAGAATAAAAGTTTCCTTGCAAATGTCAAAGATGTATGGCAAAAAGATAACGGTCCAGTTTTTCTTCGGAACCAACTTCTTTCAGATATTTCAAAAAGTAAACTTGATGAGATAAATGATGTTAGAGTGACCCATGAACAAATAGATGATGGATCATTCATTAGAAAATCCCTAATAGTACTTGATGACGTAAATAAAGGAGAACAACTGACACAATTGTGTAGAAGCAAACTGTTTGGCGAAGGGAGTTTAATACTCATGACGACAAGAGATAAGGCTATATTGGATCTCTTTGCTTGCAAAACATATGAGATGAAAAAGTTGGACAATGAGGAGTCTCTTCAACTTTTCAACTTGCATGCATTTAAGAAATCTAGTCCAACAAATGATTTTGTGAATCTTTCAATGAAAGCAATTACTCTCTGCCAAGGACTACCATTAGCGCTAGCTCTTGAAGTTATTGGCTCTCTTTTGCATAATAGGACAAAACCAGAGTGGAATAAGGTGCTGAATAAATTGAAACGAATTCCAGATGGCCAAATACAGCAAAAGCTAAAGATAAGCCTTGACTTTTTAACTGATTCAGAGAAATATTTATTCTTTCATATAGTTTGCCTTTATGTGGGTCAAAGTAAACACTATGTTACGCAATTGTTTAAGGGTTCAAGATTTCCCATAGAAGAGGGAATGCATGTAATCATTGAGCGAAATCTTGTGAAAGTCATGAATGACAGGATTCACATTCATGATTTATTGCAAGAGATAGGAAGGAGAATCAGCTCAAATAAACCAAAGATCAAATATATCCACGATGTATTCTTGAGTTTTAGAGGTGAAGATACGCGCAAATCATTTGCTACTCATCTTTATGTTGCTCTAAAACAATCAGGCATAGATGTCTTCGTGGATGAAGAAGGTATAGAAAGGGGAGAAAATATTTTTGCTTCACTACCACATGCAATTGAAAGTTTTAGAATTTCGATCGTTATTTTCTCTAAAAATTATGCTTGGTGTTTGCAAGAATTGGAGAAAATTATGGAGTGTTACAGAACAACTTATCAAGAGGTTTTCCCTATATTCTATGATGTGAAACCATCTGATGTTTGTAAACAGCAGAATGCCTTTGGAAAAGCATGGGAAAGGCTTATCACAAGACCGTCAATCAATTACAAGAGAACTCTCACTGAAGCTGCCAACTTATCTGGGTGGGATATGCAAAATTACAGGTATTTTTTAATTCTTTTACTTGTTATAACTATTTGAAACAGTCAAATTCATTAGGTTCATTTTCCTATGTTAGAGTTGAATTCCATTTGATAATACATACTTCAAGTGAGAACAAACTTATTTAAAAAAAAATACTTCATTGTAAGATGAGTGTTGTAAACAACCACGATTAAGAATTAGACATACCTACCTATAAATAATTGAAAACCAAGGGAGCAGTAAATAAATCTAAAGAAAACTAGCTAGTAATATTGCACTGGGTTTTTTTTTTTAAGGACTCTTTTAGTGGTTAATGCAAGAAAAGAAAAAAGGTTGTTAAGTCTATGAGATTTCGGTTTAATATAAATTTCGCCAAAATATAATCAAACAAAGCAATTCAGAGTAGAATATATAGTTGGTCAGCAACTGCAAGAACATGTGTAGAGCCAAGAAAACTGAAAATTAAGCAATGTTGCAAAATAAATAAATAATAAAGTAATAAAAAAATATATTTAATTGGGAATGTGTTAAGTCGCATGCAGCTTACTATTCATCTTGTCTAGATAGCCAATGCGTGTTGACCACGTTTTTCCAAAAGAAAAAGATCAAAGCAATAACCTTTTGTTTTACTCTTTCAATTTCAAAACAATTAATACCTTAAATTGTATAAATAGATTAATAAAACTAATAAGTAATCTAATAATTAGTAAAATATGAGTATATTTTGCTTTATAGAAGAAAGGTGAAAAGATCATATCATAAGCTCAAAAATAATACTATACAATGAAAGGGGCAAACACCCTATACAAAAGATATTGTACCTAATAAAATAAACAACAACAACAACAACAACAACAAAAAAGAAAAGGTTTTTTATTGTTATTATTAAGGGTAAATTTGTCAAAAGACAATTGATATTGTCTTAAAAATTATAAAGTGACAATTATTTTAAAATAAGAAGAAAAAACCTAAAGGGTAAATTGTTTTAAATTAAGTATAAAAAAGCAGTAATGTTAGTTCATTGTTGATTATTCTTGTAGCTATATACTTATTACAATTTACCATGGTGAAACTACAAAATTTTTATATGTACTTCTAAATGATTTTAGTTTAATTAATAATTTACGTCGTCTCATTTTTTCATTTCATTTTGTAATTTCTGTACTAATATTGTAATTGTACCATGGTTCAAGAGAGTAAAATATAGTTTCCTAAATTTTTGTTCTTATCTCAAATCAAAATATGCCCCCTTTAAAGTTTTAAATATGATTTTGAAATGTCAAAAAAATTAAGAAGTTAAAATCCTTTTCTTCGTCTACCTCTTTAATGTATCATTATCATTTATTAAATTCACCATTAACTTGTTCTCTACATAAACCATTTTTGCATATTTTGAATTAATACCATATAATCTTCTTCTATTAAATTTCATTACTGCTTCGTGGAATTGGTGTTTCTATTATCAATCATCACTTATGAGACTTATCTTTTTCTCCCCATAGAAAGTAACTAATCTGTACTCATAATGATCTATATAAAGCAAAAAGCAAGTAATGTTCCATACAATTTGTAACATTCTAAGGGTTTGACTGATCAAGATTCCCAACACTAGCAAACATCACCACACGTAGAATGGAAAAACAGGGTGGCTAGAAAATAGAGTTGCCATAGCGCCTCTAACCTTTGCCATGGCGAAGGACATGGGCACTGTGGCTCCAAAGAGAGTACAAGTATAAGCTTTTTGCTGATAAATTCAACAAACTTTGGGCATGCATATTTCCCTACTTAGACCTTCAATTGACACGATTTCAAAGACTAGAAGTCACACAAGATCCTCTCTAACTACTGGCACAAGTCACAGTCAAAAATTCCTCCGTATGGTGATTTTGGACCTCCGAGACCGAAATTGTCATTTTTGGACCAAAACTAGACACTAGCCATTCCAATTCCCAAACCTCCAATGTTTTGGCTACCAAACTTGTCTTAACACATCCTAAATGACTCAAAGACATTGTCTATGGGGTTACATCCCAAGAAATCACTCCCTTAGAATTTGACCCTTGGAAACCCGAATTTGTCCAACGAGTTAGATGCCCATTTTCACATAATCTTCTAATGACCCAAGCCAAACTCATAATCACATAGCGAACAAATCCCAGGCCTAGAATAAGGCATCCTAGTGGATGGGTCAAACACCCTTACCAAGCAAACAAGGATCACCCAACAAAATACCAAGAGTCTCAATCCATCCATGATCAAACACACATAATAGTTTAGCCACCAAGACAAATAAAAAACCACCCACAAAGATGGTCACAATAACAAACATTAGTCATATATTGCGTACATGCACAAAGGGAAGGTCTCTAGAACAAGATAAGATAAGTTAGCTAACATGTTACATGGCATCATAGATATCCCTATACTTAGCACCATACAATATAACTATAACATGTGTTCTCAAAAGCCTAATACCAAAACAACAACAATGCAACTCCGATATCCCTCGAACTACCAAGAGTACTAAGATTTCTTGGCCTTCTCCTTGCTAGAGCTAGAAACTTCACTTGAAACAGTTAGCTGCAGAAGGGGGTGAGATAGAGCTAAAAACAAGGATAGAGTATCAAAACACACTAACACATGTGCAATTATAAATGAAACAATGCGGTGAATATGATATTCAATGGATCTTAGAACAATCATGGCTAAAACTATGAGCTAGTTACCTTCACAAGGTAAACCCAACAAGTTGCCATCTTCTAACAATTGGTGAAGGCTAATTCCAGAGCATCCACTAAGCTTTCTACCCACTAGTTATGATTCGACCAAAGGCCATTACACTAGTGGTTGGACCATGGCTCTCTTTCCCCTGGACTACCTGAATTGGTAATGATTTAAAGAAGGTATATCCCCAATCCACAGCTACCTAGGTCTCCCGGTCAAAGAAAGACAATTTAGTAACATGATATAACACACATCACCACCTAAATACAAGGCTTCATGTGCCATTTAGTGGATTAACATACCACATGGTATTTCAATGACATCATCACCCAAAATAAAATATGTTCGATCATGCACAATCATTTGTAACAATGCAAATATGCCATGCTAACATGTCATTATACTCTATATACCATCATGCTAGCATTATATCATCATACAAAATATAATCATAGGGATGCATAATTGTTATTTATATGTCAAGTTCATCATATGTTCAATCATACATATGTCTTAGCTATTTCCATCCATTGACATAAATTCAAAAGTAAAGAATGTTGGAAGACTTACTAGCCATGCCAACATACATCTTTTGGTATAAAAAGTTTTAGGTATATATATGTATATCTATAAAGCAAAGAAGTACAACCCCATTATCTCAAGTCGTCTGCACACACACACCATTACGGTAGACCGTTGGAGTACCAACTGCACACACATGAAAGAGGGATGCAACCATGTTAACATACATCCTTTCAAGCATAAATTTATACCGAAACAAGTATCAATCTCCATTAGGACCAATTAATCATTCAAGGTCGCTTAATGCCTACAAGACCTAATTTCCTCATACAATAGGGTAATTACTTACCAACTAATCCGATGCTTATCAATGACTACTTTGAGTGTGGAAACTTCAATTAAGTAAGCTTGCAACTTATACAACCATCAAATATACAAATAAAAAAGTGTCATATCTTCTGGTAACCCTAACTCAGTGACCCAAGTATAAACTCAATGAGACCGTGATTCTAACACTAAACCCACACATATATGAACTCATCCCAAAGTAGTTCCAAGGTTTAGGAATTCAAACATCATAAGAAAATGTTAAAGACTAGGGTTTGGTAAAATCACCATCCAAACACCCAAAAACCATGCCCTAGAGTTTGCAAACACCAAATGACACCACATTGACTCATAAAAACACAAAATAATTGGTGGAAACTTGACCAATCCTGGTACCATAACTATACCCATGAATTTATACAATAAACCATGAAGAAGACAGAGATGAGGGAGTAGAATCACATTACCTTGAGCAAATAAGCCTTTCGTAAGCCCCCAAACTCGATTCTTTAGCTCTAAGTGGTGAAACCCTAGCAGAGGTGCACTAAAACCCACGGCCAAACATTGTTCTGGTGAGCCACTCACTTTCTTTTTTATACAGACTTTGCAACTAGCATCATGGAGCAGGATAAGTTAGTCACGGCACTGGCTGCTTTTGTCCTTAAAACCAACTACTTAAATTTTGATTCTTTCCTTCGGCCCTAACCCCTCCGGTCTTGTATAATTCCAAGTATACCCTCTCATTAAACCACTTACATATTCGAACCATTGAATTGGGGTTGCTAAAAGTTCTTATCTATGCTTAATGTAACACCCTACAAACAAGACCAAACACAATAGGACAAGACATCACATCACAAACAACTGGAAAATAAGGCATCATGATGGCATGGCATAGGGTGCCGTGGCAAAGGATGGTATTGGACAAAAAGGGAAAAGAAATGGGGGACGTGGCACCATGGCCTGAACACTAACATCATGAAGCCAATTGTTGATACCATATTAGTGATTTTGCTAATTTTCAGGCCTAACTTCCAACGTGCATAACTACTCACTTTGATATTCGATTGATCCGAGTCTAACTCTTACAAGTCATCCAACTCCCAATATAACTATAGGCACCAACCATACTTCAAAATATCTCTGTATGAAGATTTTGGATGTTTTAAACTGGAATGATTGCTTTTGAACCAAAACTTGACATTAAAACTTCCTACTTCTGAACCATGACACTTAGATCTTAATCAACACTTTACCCAAGTCCCAAAATACCCCAAGGACTTGGTTTGGGGTGATAGCATCATAAAGGAACCTATCCTTTAGAATTTGACCCCTTAGCACTACAATTATGACTAAGGGGCTATATACTCATTCAATTATACATACACCAAATCGACCACCAATGCAGGATCTAGGTTATCATGTCAACATGCATATAGAAGATTCACATCTTGACCCAAACCAGGGAGCACAACACACATATAATATACTACCAGGTAATAATCAGCATACAGCATCAACTTGCCCTTATCCAACTGAAGAATCTCATGCATAACACATAAAATACTTGGAATACAACATTATATAAGGTATCTACCACAAGCATCTTACTTGGCACAACATAATTACATAAAACAACTACAACATACTAAGTTACAACTCGGATATTCCCATGTGAAGGAGGGAACTAAGACTCCTTAGTCTTCTCCTTGCTAGAGCTAGAAATTTTACCTGAAATGTTAGTCACAGAAGGGCGTGAGACAGAATCCCTGTGACCAAGGGAACCACCACTAACACATTTACAATTAGCATTATACATGTATATGAATGATGTGTTGCAATGCATATATAATGATATGAATGTCCCCCATAATATATTTGCAAGAACCACATGCTAACTACCATGACAAGGCATACTTAATAAGTGATTTACTTCCAACAACTGGTGAAAACTGATTCCGTGATATCACTAAGCTCTCCGTTCACTAGTATAACCTAGCCAAAGGCCATACTAATGATTGATCTGTGGTTCTCCTTTCCCTGTACCACTCAAATTAGTGGTGATTTAGGCAATGATCATCCCAAATTTACTACCACTTGGATCTCCTAGCTAAAAGATGATGATTTTGTGGCAAAGATATACATCAAACCTCATCACTTGAACACGAGGCCTCACGTGTTCCATAAGTGGATCTGTATACCACATGGTATCACTGTCATCATCACCCAATCAACCGATGTCTCAAATGCATAATCAAAGTGATAATGCCTTTCATAACATATCATCATGCATCATGCACATAGGTATATATCATCATCATGGCCATCATGTTAGCATAATCATCAATATACAAATCTATGAATGGGGATGTAATAGAAAACACAAGATAATAAACAACATATATTCTCATATACATTCAAGGGAAGAGAAAAGAGATTACCACAACCTTGCTTGCCGTGTTTGAGATAAATTATGATATGAAAGGAATGAACATATATTTAAACAGGCAATTCACGAGACATAAATATACACCCTGGTTGCCTTGAGTTGTCTGCACACAAACACACACATAAGGGAATGGTAGGCCATTGGAGTACTAATAGCTAATCTAATGCTTCTGATAAACCTCTTGGGATGCAAAAGCCTCAAATGAACAAGCTTGAATACACACCAAATCCAAGCTTTCTAGGTCAGAGAATCAAGCCCCCCAGCCAAAATGACAAAAACCTAGGATAGCATTCTTCATCTCCCCCAATTTCTTGTTCTTTCGACAACTAGTTTATCAAAGTTATACAACTGGCACCATAGCGCATGATAAGCTTGCTCTGGCATAAGCATTTTTTATCCTTAAAAATTTGAAATTTCAACAGTTTTTGCTGTAATGCCTCTGAAGCTCACCACAACATGAGAATTTCTCAAATTCTTGATCCTTTGGTCCTTCCTCTAGTCTTGGCCCCTCTGATTTTGTACAATTCAAAAGACACACTTTTATTAAATTGATACTAAGCCCAAGACAACATATTAAGGGTTGTTAAACTTAACTTTTTTGTAGTTAGGTCATAATAGTTGAGCTAATAATTCAAGTGATCTCAAAAGAAAGTAAAAGAAAAACTAATGTTCCAAACAAAATATCATATACTAATAATACAAGGAAAGCATGATAAACCTTTCAACAAAAATTGGTAATTATAAAAAGTCATTCATATTTCTTGTTTAGCGCTACTAGCTTATTTGTTCGTTGCTATTATACTTTGCACCATGCCTTTTAATTATTTTTGGTAGAATTTGTTTTTATCTGATTAATGGCAAAATATTATCTTCTTTCTTCTTGTTCCTAGAAATGAAATTGAGTTGATTGATGATGTTATTGAAACTATCACAAAGAAGCTTAATAACAGCAAATACCTGTTTGTTGCTCACCACCCAGTAGGTTTGAAGTCTCGTATGCATGATATCATCCAATTGCTAAGTATCGAATCAAATGACATTATCATAGCAGGGATTTGGGGGATGGGGGGTATTGGCAAGACAACAGTAGCTAAGGCTATCTACAATGAAATTGGTCAAAGTTTTGCAAGTAAGAGTTTCCTTGCAAATATCAGAGAAGTTTGGAAGCAAAATAATGGTCAAATTTCCTTGCAACAACAACTTCTTTCTAGCATCTTAAAAACAAGGATGCTGATACCAATATTGAATGTGGAAATAGGGAAAAGTCTAATCAAGAAAATACTTTATCAGAAAAGAGTACTGCTTGTATTTGATGATGTGAATCATAGAGACCAACTTGAAGCTTTATGTGGAAGTCGAGAATGGTTTAGCCAAGGTAGTAGAATAATTGTCACTACTAGAAATAAACGTCTACTTCAAAACCTTCAAGTGGTTAATGTATATAATCTAAGGGAAATGGACAATAATGAATCTATGGAACCTTTTAGTTGGCATGCATTTAAACAAGTGATGCCCAAAGGAGATTTCATTGAACTTTCAAGAAGGGTAGTATCTTACTCTAGAGGGCTGCCACTAGCTCTTGAAATCCTTGGCTCCTTTTTGTTTGATAGGGAAATACCTTATTGGGAAAGTCTTTTGAAGAAATTGCAACGAATTCCAGATGGAGATATATATGAAATTCTTAAAATAAGCTATGATGGTTTGAGTGACCAAACTGAGAAAGATATATTTCTACACATATGTTTCTTTTTTATTGGAAATGATAGAAGCTATGCTACTCAAATATTAGATGGTTGTGGACTTGATGCAGAAATTGGAATTACTCATCTAATTGAGTGAAGCCTTGTAAAAGTTGTAAAATTTGGAAACAAAAATAAGCTTGATATGCATGACTTAATACGTGACATGGGAAGGGAAATCATTCGCCAAGATCACCAGAAGAGCCTGAGAAGCCTGCTAGATTATGGATTCATGATGATATGTTGGATGTCTTGCAAAATAGAACAGTAAGAATGTTTCTCTATGACTTTATTGAACAGTTTTGCTAGATTTTTGCATTTAAGTCTCAATACTTGTTTCTTCATTATTGATTATGCACTTCCCAAGTTGCCAACTGTGGGTCATATAATTTTTTTTCTTTGTTTGATAGGGAACAACAGCTATCAAGGGATTGACTTTAAACATGTCAAGAAACAATTCACAATCCTTGGATACCAAGGCATTTAAGAAGATGAAGAAGCTTCAACTGCTCAATTTTGATGATGTACAACTAGATGGAGACTATGGTTATCTATCAAAAGAATTAAGATGGCTTTGTTGGCATAAATATCCCTCTGAAAACTTGCCAATGAACTTTGGTTTGGAAAAGATAGTAGCCATAGACTTAAGGTGGAGCAACATCACAAAAGTATGGGAGAAAAGTCAGGTATTTATGATAAACTCTTCAAATGACATTGACAATTATGCTAATTTTTTCCACCTAATTTATATTTTCTATTTATTATAATATTTATTTTAAAATATTTTCTTCTAATAGGTGCTACATTGGTTAAAAATTCTCAATCTGAGTCATTCTCATTACTTGATAGAAACACCCGACTTTTCAAATTTTCCATATCTTGAAAAGTTAATACTCAAAGATTGTCCATGCCTATCTATGATTCACCCTTCCATTGAAGATCTTAGGCATTTGATTTTGTTAAACTTAAAGGATTGCAAGGGCTTGAGCAATCTCCCAAGAAGTATGTATAACTTGAAATCTTTGAAAACTCTTAATCTTTTTGGCTGTTCCAAGATTGAAATGTTGGATGAAGACATTGGGAAAATGGAATCCTTGACAACTCTGGTGGCAAATCAAACTGGTATAACACAAGTGCCTACCTCATTATTGACATTGAGAAACATTAAATATGTTTCTTTGTGTGGCTATGAAGGATTATCACATGATGTATTTCCAACTCTTGTTTTGTCATGGATGTCACCTACAATTCATTCGAAGTACTTGTTCCAAGCATTTGAGATCTTGCCATCTTTAATCAAGGGTTTATCACATCCTTTGTTTGCCAAAAGTCATGAAATATCAAAAACAATACCAAGCACATCTCAAGCTTCTTGTAAGAAGACTCCAACATTGATTGGTTTGCATGAGCAAGTTCACATGGAAAGGTTAAAAACATTCATGACTTCTCTGACTATTCATGTAGGTGGGTTCAACAAATCTATCGATACACTTTTAAAGAGCATTTCACATGTCATTCTCTTTTTCTCTCCACTACCACCAACATATATTTTATCTCAATATTGGAAGAACGCCTTTTTCATACATGTTTCACTTAATAGTTCAATAATGTGCAATGTACTTTTACTAATATAATATATGCGGCTATAATAAAGTGCATTTTGCACTAAAAAATATGAAGATTATACTTTTAACAATATATGTGTGTAAATGTGAAATAATGCACATTATACTTTTAAGGGTTTAGAATGTATCTAGCAAGTGTCAGATATGTTCAAAACAGTGTCAAGTTCCAATACTTAAAATATAAGGATACGTATAATTTTAAAATGCTCATGCATGCTTCATAAGATTGTAAAACATACTGCACTGCGTAAAAGACTAGCTCGTGTATATTGGACTTCACCTAGTTACAAATGTTTGCATCCAATTAAATTGGAAATAAATCCACTACATTGTTCACCAAGAAAAAAAAAATCCAATACATCAATATTCAATTTCAAAACCACTCAATTATGATTTGAGTTACGCTATCTATAAAGGCCATCAAATACATTTTAGTCAGTGTTCTTAAATAAACATGTTTTATATAACTACATTTTTGTCTGCATGGTTAATTGTGTGTCTTCTTTGTTATGTCTATGATTCAGGGATGCAATGAAAGAGGGTTTGGTGATCATTCTCTTCCTGGAGACAATTATCCTCATTGGCTAAATTTCAAAGGTGAAGGATCTTCAATATTCTTTGAAGTGCCTCAAATTATTGGCAAAAGCTTGAAAGGATTGATTCTATGCCCTATCCATTTGTCTTCTCAAGACAATATGACCTCTGTATATCCAGTTAGTGTGCTGATATCAAATCATACAAAGGCCACCATTGAGTTCTATTCTTCGAAGGATGAAGATTGGCATAACATGATTTCTAATTTAGACCCTGGTAACAAAGTGGAGGTTATAATAACTTTTGCATGCCAATTAAATGTAAAGAAGACGAACATCTATTTGGTATATGATGAAGATGCTACCAAAAGAATTATGTATTGAACACCACTAAATGCATAACTGCATTAGTAATGTTGTGTAATCTTCAGTGTAAATTTTCAGACCTCAGCTATAAGAGATTTTTTATTTGTCAATGGGGATTGTCATCACATATGAACTACTTATGATTCTTAATTGATTATGATGTCGTGTTCTTTCTTCAGCCAAACGAAAATATGATGTTTCTGTTCAAGGTATTGACATATCATATATGAACTGCTTATAGTCATGATTCTTTTCTCAGATACCTACTATCTTTATTGGAAAAATTTAATGGTAATGATCTTTCAACGTAATTAGCCATCCCTAATAGGTTTCACATAATTATGCATCAAGTGCTACTAGAATTAATCACGCTAATAAGTTATTGTTGATATACTTCTATTTGTTTGTAATCAAACAAACAATTTTATTATTTAATTAATTATCTAATTCTATTTCGAAAATACTTTCTCTCTCTTTTTTTTCATTGTATACTTTTTTCCCATCTCTTTTCTTCAGCATTATATACGAGAATTTATTTAGCGTAAAAAACAATCCAAATTTTTGCATGTACCATCATTACACAAAAGCCAAGTGTTTCCCAAATACAGAGAAACAATAAAAATAAAGGACGAAGTCAATAGTAACTAACAAAGTAGAGCATCATGCGCTGCATTTAACTTAAGGTGTGTCTAGAGTCCACTCTTTCTCTTTATACTCTCATTGTCGATTTTTTTCCTGATCTTTCTTGCAGTATTATATGCAAAATTTGTTTACTATAAATAATAAAAAATATGTAAATGCTAGCAATGCACTAAAGTCAAAGTGTTTCCCACGAATGAAGAAAATAAATAAACAAGGACAATGGCAAAAATGTAATTAACTAACACAGCACATGCAAGTTCAACTTGAGGTGATATGCATGAGATCAAACTTCAGAGAATGAATTTGACTCACATTACCAAAGTTGAGACGGTAAATATCAAGAAAACAGGGAAGGCAGAGATAGTGAACCCCCAAGTGATACTTGCAGGCAAAAGCATGCCCATTATAATTTGGCCAACTTAAAATTCAATACTTTTGGGTATTAAAACTTGTGTATTTTGACTAAATTTATTCATTTAGACAACTTTTTTCTATTTTTCTTACATTTTACTAATTTTTCCATTTTCTTGGACATTTTTTATTTTTTTACCATAAATGTGCATTTGATTTTTGTTATTTATTTGTTACCTTGTATTTATTAGTTAATTTATTAAGTTTTGACATTTTTAATTAGGGTTCCAGTTTCCGTCCCGGGATTAAAATTAATTGAGTTGAGTTAGAATGTTTTAATTTGGTGCATTATATTCTTATTTAGATGCCATGTAAGATTTTTATGAAATAATTTTTAATAGTTTTCTAGGTCTCTAGTTAAAAAATAAGACCCTTTGAATATTGAAACCTGTATATTTTTGTCAAATTCCTTCATTTTGATCACTTTTTCTATTTTTCTTGTATTTTTTGAAAATTTTTAGTATTTTTCCATTTTCTTATGAATTTTTTAATTTATTTTTTCTTTAAACGTGAACATAATTTTTATTATTTGTTTATTCCTTTATATTTATTAGTTCATTTTATTATGTTTTAAAATTTTTAATTAAGGTTTCAGTTTCCAGGGTTTCTTTGTTTTCCCCAGTGAGGCCATAAAAAGGTGTAGAATAATTATGGTTATTTTCATGAGAGAGTTCTTACATAATTGCGTTTGGATAGTTCTCAAGAGAATGGATTGGTGGGAACAATGTAATGTGGTATCACCATCACCAATGTATGTATGAGAAAAACAGTGTCGCCATTATTGTGGGGAGTGACTCAACAATGGAGAATGAATGCTTGGAAATTGGATATCTTTGATGTTTAAGAATTAAGACCCATCTTTCAAGATGCTACAGACTTGGATTTGCATAGAGAAATTGGTGTAAAATCATTTTTAGTTATTAAGGATTCATTGAGAGCCATGTCTGAAGCTGTTTGGGAAGTGGATGTCAATCAGTGTGATCCAACTCCTCTAGAATGGGCCCATGATCCATAGTAACAATAACAAACGACTTGCCCATGTTTCTTGACAAAATAATTTGGCCCATTACGGATGTCACCACCGGGCCCATATAACGTCGAAAGAGACATGAGGACGTTTAAAACACCACGCTTACTTGTTCTATATCAGTAAATAAAAAAAATAAGCCAAAAAACAGCTTTTAAAAGAATGAAAATGAAAGAAATGGCTTGGAAAACAATAAGAATTAAGATGCTGAACTAAATATTAAACCTAAAAAATATATATGAATGAAAAAAAATAATTTAAAGATATCCCATTCTTCGTCAACATAACCAAATGCAGCAATAATATATCCCATTCTTCTTCAACCTGGCCCTGTAAACATATGCTACCATACTTCGTTTAAAAAGAGACTTATAATAAATTGAAAAAATGAGTAGTAACAAGTTTTATTTTATAACAAATTTATTATTTTGATCCCTACTTATAATTTTTTCCAATAAATAATCAAATAAAAGAATTAGAGTAAAAAAAATACACCTCAAATGGACGCAGATGCAGGAATCCCTTGCACATATTTAGATAAATATATGATATTCAGTTGACATGTATCATATATATTCAATTTAAACAATTTAAGTTATATTAAATTTTATAATTTTGATTTTTAAATTTTGATTTTGTTTATATTATCTACAAAAATATACAACAATAACATTAATCTCATTCCATTAGGTGAGATCGGCTACATGGATCAAACGACATCATTGAGCTCTATAAAAAAATTATTTTTTCAGATAAATCATTTATCAAGAGATTCTGCCTTATAACCTCTCTCAGGATCCTTCTGGTCTCTCTCTACACCTTTTTTGGAGTTAAAAGTCATCTAATTAACTCTTCTTACTAGCTCATTTGGTGATCTTCTTTATGCATGTCCAAATCATTTTAAATTATTTTTAATCATTTTCTTCTCGATAGGTACTACTCTAACTTTTCCTCGGATACAATCATTTCAAATTTTATCCATTCTTGTATGATCACAAATTTATCTTAGCATTTTATTTTTTGTTATTTTCATCTTATGCTCTTATTGTCCCTTCAAAATTCAACATTTACTACTATATAGTATTGCTGATTTTATAGCAGTTTAATAAAATTTTCCTTTAAACTTGATAGGTAGCTATGATCACAAATAACTTTGAAAACTTTTCTTTACTTTAACCATCCAACTTGTAACATATGCATAATATTTCCATCAATTTCACTATTATTCTGTAAAATTAATCCCAAATTTCTAAACTTTGGCACTTTTGGTATGGTTTGTTATCCAATTTTAACCTCCAAATTATTTTTGACTTGTCTCTTGTTAAGTTTCAAGTGCATATATTTTGTCTTACTTCTACTCAAGCAGAAACTTTTTGATTCAATGGTATGTCTCCATAACTCAAGTGTAGAGCTAACTTCTTCTCTTGAGTTTTCAATTAAGATTATATCATCTGTTAAGTTTTAAGTGCATATACATTTAGGAATTCTCTCTTGTATATGTTGTTTCAAAACATTCAAAACCATATATCAAACAAATATAGAGTCAAGGAGGACCCCTGATATAAACCTATCCTTATAGGAAATTGGTCTTTAGTCTTACTTTTAAGAGTCTTCACACTTATTGTTGTTTCCTCATACATATCGTTTATAGCTTAAATATAAGTCATGCAAATGCTTTTCTTCTCCAATGCTTTCCACAACATATATTTTGGTATCTTATCAGAAATTTTTTTCAAATCAATAAAAATCATATGTAAGTGTTTTTCTTTACTCCAATATCTTTCCATCAAGTCCCTTAAGAGAATAATAGCCTTCATTGTTGACTGTCCTAGCAAAAATCCAAATTAATTTTCTGAAATATGACTCTCATTTCTTAATATGTGCTCAATCACTCTTTTCCATAGTTTTATGATAATAAAATACTTTTTATCACTACACCAACATTGGCTTTTGTTAGTGTTTATTTCTTGTTTTTCTTAGTGTTTGAGAAACACCAACTATTTTAGTGGCAATAAAAAGAGGTGGCTTTTATGGGTATTTATGGAAACGCCAAATATAGTCTACTTTAATTGGTGTTTGTCAACTTTTCCCCTTCTTTTAAAAAAAATTTTTTGAGGGTGCTTCAACGCCCTGATATGGCATTGGAGTACTTTAGGATTTATGAGAGAGAAGCAACGCAACACCCTCACAGAGAGTCATAGATAAAAATATGCAATACACAAAATAATTAGAATAAATCAAGCCTGAAATCTATAATAATAAACCATGATTTAGATCTGTATAAACAAATCTACAACATTTCTATGACTTAATCAAATAGATTTGCACCAATTTTCATATATGAACCGTTTTAAAATCAACTTAATATCCAAAAATGACAAGCCCTAGTATACTAGAAATTCTTCACGGAACGCTCTTTAGTTTTTCTAGAAGCCTCTAATTGCTTGATTGTGAAGAGGAATGGCATGTGTTGGCTGCTAGGGAGCTGGACAGTGACGACAACATACTCAAGGCCTTTGATTTTGTTGAGAGTGTAGGTCATGAGCTCGATGTTTTGAAACTCCAATAGGGTGTTCTTATTGACACCCTTGACTTTAACAGCGTTGGAAGAGATAAGCAATTTAGAGGAAGAAGAAGATAAAGATGGTGGCTGTGAAAAAATGAAGAAGGTGGAAGGGATGAGAGAGAGATTGAGAGCCTAGGTGAGAGATTGAAAAAGTGAGTGATTGGAAAAGAAAGAAAAAAAGAAAAGAAATAAAGAGAAAAAGTAAGAGAGAGAAAAAGAGACGTAAACACATGGACCGTTCAATTTGTCTTTATCAATGATGGAGAATATATAGCAATCTATAACATGTGTTTCTTTTGAATTAAAACATTTAAATTTTTATTGGCGTATGTTTTAGACACTTTAGTTGGTCTTTATTCTACAAACGCCAACTAAACTCTTTGCCTTACTTTTATTGGGTTTTTTTTCCTAATAAATGCCAATAAAAGTCTAGACTTTTGTTAACATTTGTTCAAATAAATGCCAAGTAAAATCTCCACCTCATTTTTATTGATGTTTTTCTAACAAACACCAAGTGTTAAACGCCAATAAAACTCAAATTTGGCGTAGTGTATCCTTCAATAATTTGCATAGTTTTTAATATCCCATTATTTTGCAAATAGGCACCAAAGTATTTTTTTTCATTTCTTGGGCATTTTCTTTGATCTCAAAATCTAATTAAATAGCTTAGTGAGCCATAAAATACTTTTATCTCCTAAACACTTCCAAACTTCAATAAGAATACCATAAAGACCAATGACCTTATCTTTATGCATTCTCCTAAGGCTCTTTCACTTCTTCATATTATCTACAAAAATATGAGGGAAAAAATTGAAACACAAGCTAGGGAAGCAAAATCTCTCCACTCCAGTTTTGTGATCTTGTGAGGAAGGATATTACCAGTGTTATCAAAACTAGACTAGACCGGTGGGTCCAACTGGGAACCGATACTAAGTCTAGTCCGGTTATAGAATATGACTGGTAGGTTTCAAAACCAATGCGAACTGGTGGAATTGGCCTTAAACTAGCCAAACTAGTTATGAATTGGTTCCAATTTTATTTTTTTTAAAACATGTTTTTATTTTTAAAAACAAAATAACATCATTTTTAGTACAAATTTTTTTATATTATAATATTATATAAGCATTATTATGATATATAGTTATTGAAAATTATAAATTTACTTAACAAATAATATAATAATAGATTTTTAGTTAACTATTTTAAACTCAAAATGTGATTATGGATAAATATTAACTTATTTAGATTTAAATATTGAGTTATGAAACATATTAATAATTTTCTTATGGTAGATAATAGATTGATAATTTAATATTATTTAGTTTGGAACTTTAATTAAACCATAAAATTTATTTTGACTTGTATTATTTGTTTAAAATATATTATTTTAATCACTACAAGTACAATCTTGGTTAAATAATGGTTAAACTATTGAATCTTGAATCAAATGCCCTGCCCGATTTAATGTCCAGTCCGGTTCTAACAATATTATATATTATTGTTTGACAACACAGCCTTGATTTTAGTTCAATTATTGTTAGAAAAAAACTAATAGCCAAAAATGTTTATCCAGTGGACAACTTGAAATTGGCAGATAGATTCCTTTTATTAAATAACCAATTTTTTTAAATGAAAATGTACTAGTTATTTGATAAAAAATATTTATGATGATTAAGTGCAAATAATTGAGATAATAGAAAATGATTTCAGAATAACTTATAAAGGCTTCCATGTCCAAAATCCGTGTATTTTATTTTAAACTAGAACTTTACGTAGTTGGATCTAGCTTTATAATATATAAGATTGGCTTGGCCAGATTATAACAATCCTCAGTATACTATCTTAAACTTAGTCTTAAACTAACGAGAAGTATACTCGATGACATGTGCAGGATCAAAGGAAACAAGACGAAGGAAGAACAAAGAGGAGACAGAAGCACTATGCCGTGGCGAGAAGCAGGGCCGCCGTGGCAAAAGGGCTGAAACTTGGATAGATTTTTTGGGAAAAAGGGCTCCAAGCCATGGTGAACTTACCTGCAGTCACCAGATCCCAAATCTCCATAAATCAGAAACCATTTTAGTCAGTCGACGAGAAGAACACGAGGGAGAAATGGAGGAGCTGTGCTAGGGTTTGAGGAATCCTTCCTGGGAAGATGATTTTTGAACTCTAGGAGCTTCAATCTTGGTTGGTAAGTGATTCCTAACCTTCTCTCCTCTCTTTTCTCTTCGATTTTTGGTTTAGAATCAATGGGGTATGTTAGTTTTGAAATTTTGGATGAATCCACTGATTAAAATACTTGATTTGGTATTGTAGAAGTGTTATGTGTGTTAGGAAGGTTTAATTATGAGTTTTGGTTGGATTGTGATGAGTTTGAGTGGAATCCTAGGTTGAAAATTGTAAAAAGAGTATGAAATCTGAGATATATGAGGATGATTATGATATGGATGATTAATTAAAGCTCATTCGTGTGTAATTATGTTATTGGAACTATGGGCTAACCTTGAATGGTTGGGTTGTAAATTATGATTAACGTGTATATAATATTAATTAAAAGAATTATTATGTTGTAGTAGTTGATTAGCTAATTGGAGATATATAGTTTGTGATGGGTGCTTCGGAGGCCTACTTAAGCCTCTATATGCGTGGTGTCAGAAATTCAAGGTAACTGGGTGTTTGTATATGTGTTATATGTTGATATATATATATATATATGCATGTCTCCATTCATACCACGATATCATTATGTGTATATGTATGATTTTCTATATATCGTGGCATGCACACGTCTAAACAAGGTATTTGTATATGATGATGATGAGTATGATAATGTATATGTGCATATGTGATTGTAGCATCCCGACATGATTGCATGCTAGCATGACTATGATGATTGTGATTATGCTTATATATTGTTAGAGGCATGTTAATATGACATATACATCACCACCCTATGAGCACAGTGAGATATGGTTGATTGAGAAGTGGTGATGAGATAAAATATGATGATATATGATAAGATGAAAGATCCCTGCCACTAAATCCTCTTCTATGGTTAGGAGAATTAGGTGGCAATGGACTTTAATATGATATAATGATGATATGATTTGGTGATAGGATGAAACATTCCTACCACTAAATTCTCTCCTATGGCTAGGAGAGCCAGGTGGCAGTGGACTGTACCTTTCCTAAATCACCACCAATTCATAGTGGTCTTGGGGAAGGAGAGCCACGGTCTAATCACTAGTGTGACTTTTGGCTGGGTACACTAGTGTGAGGTAAGCTTGGTGATGATCTAAAATTAGTCTTTACTGGCTATTGGAAGGGAATCACCTATTTAAAATGTCTTATGATGACCCTAGCAGCTCATGATTCTAGCCGTGTTTAAGGGAGACATGCATTGCATGACACTTGGTATTGCACGACATCATTGTATATATGTGTGATATTGATGGTATTGTTTATGTGTGTGTTTGTCCCGGTTACTAAGACATTGTCTTATACCCTCCTCTATGACTAACATTTCAAGTGAAGACTCTAGGACTAGTATGGAGAAGGACATGGGGTTATAGGCCTCTCTGCATTTGGGAATCTCAAGTATAATTGGTAGTATGTAATTTATTTTATATAATATTGTACCAAGTAGGTTGTGATGGTCTGGTTACCTGTGTAAGCATCTTGAGGTGTTACTTAGCATGTGATGCGATAATGTTTGGATGGTATAGATGATTATGTGATGATAGTAATGATGATGGATGATGTGTGAGATGTGGATATGTGTCATGTATGGTTTATATATGGATGATATTGATTTAGACCCTGGTATGGGTCACTATTGTTGGAGTGTGTGGGATTGGCTATATATGAGAGCCCAAAGGTGGTTTTGGGCCGTATAGGTATGTTTTGGACATGTAGCTGATTAAGTGGAATTGGGATTCAAAGGGGTCAAATCTTAGAGGAGTAGTTTCTTTGAGATAAAACCTTCATGGATAAGTTGATTGAGCCAAACAAGACTTGTGTGGATAGTTCATAGTGACTAAATTGCATTTGGTGGCAAATAGAGTGCTTGAGGTTTGAGTTTTAGCCAAAAAGTAGTCAAAATGATGTGGAGTGTCTAGAATCTTCATACAGAGATGGAATTGAGTAAATTTGTATCTACAGTTAGATTGGGATGAGAGTGACCTATAGGAGTTAGAATCATGTCAATTGGAGGTTGGAGTACGAAGTTGTGTGTTAGAAGTTTACCCAGAGAGTTACAAATTGCTGATATTGTATCAATAGCAAGTGCTGCGGCACCAAAAGCTTGGCCACGGCGCCACTCATTAGTACTACTTTGAGGCCACGATGCCACTGCTGCTGGCTGTGCCCCAGCCTGTTTTGATGTCTTATGGTGCTTTTTTTAGGTTTAATGTCTTAGGAGTTGAAATTTGGGATGTTTTGGTTTGGTTTGGCCAGTTTCCACAATTTTTATTGAAGTATGAAGGTGTAATAGAGTAGGGTGTTACATAGATTTCATTTCAATTCTTAAAAATTAGCTGAGAATTAAATTGGTAGCTTAAGTGGGTACAACTTGAAATTGGTAGATAGATTCATTTTACTAAATAACTAATTATATGTGTATATATACATACACCTAAACAATATTTTTGGCAATCAACAAATTCAACAATCAAATGGGAACACAAGAAAAGGTAAAAAAATAGTGATCAACTATTTTTTTTTGAATGCAATCTATGTGGATGCGTGAGATCGAAGCCATGTGACCGTCATTTGGACTAATTCAAGGCATGATGTTTAAAAAAATATACACCTCAAGTGGACAATATATAATTTCATAGAGCTAGTCGAATTAATGCTAAAATATATGTATTATATACGCTTGTATATTTTATATACTATACAGATAGATAGATAGCTTAGGTGTTGCTAACTTTGTCATTGGCCAAAGAAAAAAGAAAAAGTTTGGCCGTGGTGCTATACACTACTGCCTCTCATAGGTCGCATCGGTACTGTAACTCGCCACGACTCTAACTTATGCTGCCCTTTTGATGTCGCGGCGCCACTACAACTGGTCATGAGCCCAGCCTTGTTCTGAGGCTTTTTGGTGCTTTTTCAAGGTTTTAATGTTTCAAGAGTTGAATTTAGGGTGTCCTGATTTGATTTGACCATTTTTTGAAATTTTTGGTGAAGTGTAGAGATGTATTGTAGTAAGTTGTTATAGTAATAATCTATTAAATTTCATTACCACTCTATGGTATTGTTTCTATTATCATCCATGACTTACATGACTTATTTAAATTTTAACAAAGCAATCAAGAAACTTAATTAATTGAATTAGTGAAATTAACTAACCTACACTTATAGGGATATATGATATAAATGAAAGAGAACATAATATTCCAAATGAGTCTTATATTTTCTCAAGTTTTGTATAGTTAGCTCATAATAGTTGAGCTAACAATTCAAGCGATATTAAAAGAAAAACAACTAATGTTCCAAACAAAAGATGGTTTACTGACAATGCAAGGGGGAAAAAGGATAAAACTAGAAACAAAAATTAATTGTTTGCACAAGTTATTCATATTTCTTTTTTTGCCTAACTCTACATGCATGCCTATAACTTTGTTGCTATATATAGTTTATACCATGCATTTTTATGATTCTTGGTAGAATTTGTTGTGATCTAATTCTTGGTAGAATAAGTTGCTTTCTAACTTCTTGGTGCTAGAAATGAAACCGAGTTGATTGACCATGTTATTGAAACTATCACGAAAAAGCTAGACAATAGCAAATACCTATTTGTTGCTCACCACCTAGTGGGTCTGAAGTCCTGTATGCATGATATTATCTAATTGCTAAGTAGTAAATCAAATAAGGTTATCATAGCAGGGATTTGGTGGATTGGGGGATTAGCAACACAATAATTGCTAAAGCCATCTACAATGAAATTAGTCCAAGTTTTGCAGGAAAGGGCTTCCTAGCAAATGTCAGGGAAGTTTGGAAGCAAGATAATGATCAAATTTGTTTTGTAACAACAACTTCTTTTTGGCATCCTAAAAACAAAAAGGATAGTGCTTCCAAATATAGAAATGGGGAAAACTCTAATTAAGGAAATGTTTTGTCAGAAAAGAGTGCTTCTTATACTTGACGATATGAATAATGAAAACCAACTCAAAGCTTTATTTGAAAGTCATGAATGGTTTGGTCAAGGTAGTAGAATAATTGTCACTTCTAGAGATAAATGTCAACTTCAAATCCTTCAAGTGGTCAACATATATAATGTAAGGGAATTGGACATGATGAATCTATTGAGCTTTTCAATTGGCATGCATTTAAGCAAACTAAACCCAAAAGAGATTTCATTGAACTTTCAAGAAGTATAGTATCTTACTCCAAAGGGATGCCTCTAGCTCTTGAAATCTTTGGCTCTTATTTATTTGATAGGGAAATACCTTATTGGGAAGGTGTTTTGAAGAAATTGCAACAAATTCCAAATGATCAAATATGTGAAATTTTGAAAATGACCTATGACAATTTGAGTGACCAAATAGAGAAAGATATCTTCCTAGATGTATATTGTTTCTTAATTAGGAAGGATAGAAGCTATGCAACTCAAATGTTGAATGGTTGTGGACTTAATGCAAAAGTTGTAATTACTCATCTAATTAAGTGATGCCTTGTAAAAGTTAGAAACAAAAATATGTTTGATATGCATGATTTAATATATGACATGGGAAGAGAAATCATTCATGAGGAGTCACTGGATGAGCTGGAGAGGCGATGGTTTCAAGATGATGTGTTGGATGTGTTAGCAAGGTAAGAATGTTTCTCAATGACTTAATAATGCCATTTAAGTTTTTCCTGTTACATTTTACTACTTATTTCTTCATTACTCATTATGCACTCCTAGGTTACCAATTATGGGTTTAAACCTTTACTTCATATTGCTTATTTCCGCTATATATACTACTTTTTCAATTAGTAAGATTTTATCTTTATTTTCCCTTTCTTTCTATTTTACAAGGAACAATAGCTATCAAGGGATTAGCTCTAAACATTTCAAGAAACAATTCACTATCCTTGAGTACTAAAGCATTTAAAAAGATGAAGAGGCTTCATTTGCTCCAACTTAATTATGTGCAACTTGATGGAGAATATGGTTGTCTACCAAAAGAATTGAGATGGCTTTGCTGGCATGGATTTCCCTTGGAAACCTTAGCAATGAACTTAACTCTAGAAAAGATAGTTACCATAGATTTTAAGAGGAGTAATATTGTAACAACCTTTTATATACTGTCTTAGACTTGGCTTTGAGTTAATGTGAAATGTAACTACTAATTTGTGTAGTACTAGAGGGACCAGGACCAGAAGAAGGAACAAGTAAGACAAAGTATGGAAATAGAAATAGAAGCGCATCACGTCGTGGCGAGGTGTAAGGCCGCCGTGGTGGTCAAGTTGATATTTTCAATTTTATTGGGTAAAGAGGTCTCATGCCGCGATGAGCTTGCTAGGCACCACGGCATGAGTCACAAATTTTATTTAAATCAAAACTCTATTTAGTCAATGAAAAAGAAGAAATTGAAGAAGAAATGTGGAGCTCTACTAGGGTTTATGATTTCCAGTTGTGGGAGGTGATTTTTGGACTTTTGGAGTTTTAATCTTGGTTGGTAATTGATCCTTAACCTCTCATCTTCTCTTTTCCATCGGTTTTTTTTTTGTGTGAAAACTGTAGTAGTGTGCTAGATTTTGAGTTGGATGATGATTCTAACTATTGAAATGCATGCAAATGGATTATTGAAGTGTTGTTTAGTGTTAAGGCTTGGGTGTGAGTTTAGAGGATTGTGTATGATTTGGCATGAACCCTAGCTTGGAATTTGAAATGTATGTAGGCATTTATGGTTTGGATATGTGTTTTGGACTTCTTGATGCATGTTAACACTATAGAAACAATGGGTTAAGTTTGGATGGTTGAATTGTAAGTTTTGGATTATGTGGGTGTTTTGTTAATTGAAGATATTATGGTATTTTAGTGTTTAATTGGTTGATTAGAAGTGTTCAAGTTGTTGTTAGTGCTCCTAAGGTTTGTTAAACCCTTGTGTTGGTAATTTGAGGTAACCGAGGTGTATGTTGTACCTGATGTATATTTCTATTTATATATATGTATTCTTTTCAGATCGTGATATGTCCCAGGCATGGCTCGAAACAAAAGGGGTAATCTCTTTCCTAATCTTTTATATATATAAATGTGATTGAGTATGAATTTGTAGCATGTGACATGTTAGCATCCCTGTTGTACAAGATTATATGTGTCCATGATTCAGAATTTCATGTATGCATGGAATATGATAGTGTGAGAGCATCATCACATTATTAAGCATGAGAGCATTGATGATATTGGGTGATGATGATGTATAATACCACCTGGTATACCGATCCACCAGTAGCCAAATTGTGAGGTTGATGATTATATATCCTTGCCACTAGATTCTCTCATATGGCTAGAAGAGCCAGGTGGCAGTGGATTTAGGAATGCACCTTCCCTAAATCATCACCGATTCAGGTGGTCCAAGGGAAGGAGAACCACGGTCCAAGCGTTAGTGTGGCATTTGGCCGAGTCATACTAGTATACCGACAGCTTAATGATGTCTCGAAATCAGTCTTCACCGATTGTTGGGAGGGAATTACTTATTGGATGTACCTTGTAGCTATGCACGTGTGGGGACACTGATTACATTGCATTGCATAACATTGCTTTACATATATTTATATGTATGTATATATTGTTGGTTGTTATGTTCCTCAGTTACTGAGACTTTATCTCACACCCCTTGTGGTAAACATTTTAGGTGAAGACTCTAGCACTAGCCTAGAAAAGATAAAAGAGTCTAGTCCACTTCATCATACAAGGGCATCCTTGTAATTGGTAGTTTCCATACTCAAGTTGTGTACTTATTGTGCCAAGTAGTTTATTGTTGTCTCTGTTGCCTGTAATGTGATTATCCTTGGTATTTGTTATTGTATAAGATCTTTATGGTTCATGGAATTGTACGGGAACTCATTGACATGATGACATGCATGTTTGTTTACTTGTTGGTTATGTTACATGATTTGCTCTTAGATCTGGTATGGGTCACTTTTTGTTTGTGCCGTATGCTTGGCCTTATTATGCCATGTAAGTGTGCTTATGCTTGATGTAGGTAACTGTTAGGTCAAATGGGTATGTAACCTACTAGTTGCCAAAGGGGTCAATTTCTATAGGAATGGTTTCTTTAGAAATAGATCACCCTAAACCTAGTCCTAAAGGTAATTGGGACTTGGGTAAGGTGTTGGATTGATCATTGGTGGTTTGGTTTGGCACTTGGAGTTCCAAGTGCCAAGTTTTGGTTAAAAAACTGGTCATTTCAATCTCGGATGTCCAAAATCCCCATATGAAGAGATTTTATAGTGTGGTTGGTATCTATAGTTAGACTGGGTGTAAAGTAACCTGTAAGAATTGAAATCAGATCAATCGGAAATCAGAGTGCAAAGTTATACACATAGGAATTTTGTCTAGAAAATCAGCAACTTGCTTATATGGTTGCTGTTATGGGCGGTACGGTGCCAGGGTTTGGCCATGGCGCCACACTATTCTGTCTCTCTAAGGCCGTGGCAGCATTATAGCAAGTCACTGCTCCATCTCTGTTTTGTCTAGTTTGAGTTGTTCTAGGTGTTCCAAGTATTGGTTTTTGGGTTTCAAAGTCAAGGGTGTTACAAATATAAAAAAGCATGGGAGAAGAGCCAGGTATTCGTAATAAACTTTTGGAATTAAACACTAGTTATAATAGTTTTGATAATTCCTTTATTCTATGTTATTGTGTTTATTTATTATGAAATTTATTTTAAACTATTCTCTTTGCATAGGTGTTGGAATGGTTGAAAATTCTCAATCTAAGTCATTCTTGTTGTTTAGAAGATACACTTGACTTTTCAAAATTACCATATCTTGAAAAGTTAATACTTAAAAATTGTCCACATTTGTCAATGGTTCATTCCTCCATTGGAGATCTTAAATATATTGTTTTGTTAAATTTAAAGGATTGCAAAGGCCTTAGCCTTCTCCCAAGAAATATAAATAACTTGAAATCCTTTCAAACTCAATCTATCTAGTTGTTCAAACATTGAAAGGTTGGAAGAAGACATAGAGAAAATGGAGTCCTTGACAACTCTGACTACAAATCAAACTACTATAACAAGAGCACCCATCTCATTAATGAGATTGAGAAGCATTCAATATGTATCTTTATGTGGCCATCAAGGATTATCACATGATGTATTTCCATCTCTTGTTTTGTCATGGATGTCCCTAACAAATTATTCAAAGTCTTTGTTTCAAACCTTTGGGGTCAAGCTATCTTTAATCAAGGGTAAGTGTCGACTATCACATCCTGTCTTACAGCAATCAGGTATTAGAAGAAGGACCACGAGCTTCATGTAAAAAGACTCCAACATTAATTGGTTTTCGTGATCAAGTTCACATAAAAAGGTCAGAAGCATTCATCAGTTCTCTAACTGTTCATATCAGTGGGAACAACAACTGTATCAATAAACTTCTAACGAGTATTTCAAAGGTTATACTCTTTATTGCTCTACTACCACCAATACATAGTTTATCTCAATATTGGAATAACTACTTTCTCACACATGTCTGAATAGATTTTAGGTGACTCAAAATAACGTGCAATTTGCTTTCATCAATACATTTATGTGTGCGTTGTAACAATGTACATTTTTATTGATGTGTGTTTGTGTAATATGTATAATAATGCACATTATGCTTTCAAGTTTTTCGAAGGCATCTAGCAATCACAATCATTTTTTTTTTAAACTACTCAATCATTTAAGCCATAAAGGCATTCAAGTACTTCTCAATTGTTGTTCCGATGTACATTTTTTTTTTCAGTGTTTGAAAGTTTAAATATATTGGGTCCTAGAGGACTCACTAAGGCTAGGGTATTCAATATATGTATGTTTAAGTCTCCTAATATCATTTGTGTTTGAATGCCCATCTATATAAATACCTTTTGTTCTACATGGTTAATTTGGTGTGTTCTTTGTTATGTTTATGGCACAGAGATGCAGCGAAAGAAGATTTGGAGACAATTCTTGTAACAACCCTCATGATATTGTATTGGTAATGTGTGTAAAACCAGAGGAAATAGGATGGAGAAAGGTTCAAGTGGTGCAGAAAATGAGCTCCACGGCGCTGCGAGAGCCCATTTCTAGTGGCATGTTTCGACTGAACGTGGTGGCGTTGTGGCGAAAGTTAAGAAATTTGCTTAAATCAGAATCATTTTGGATGAAAAGAAAGGAAAGAAATGAGGGAGCTCTACTAGGGTTTGAGATTTCTGGCATTTGGGAGTGATTTTTGGACCTTAGAAGCTCATATTCACATTGATAAGTGATCTTTACTCTTCTCTCTCCATTTTCTTCAATTTAAACTTAGGATTTTTCGGTTATATGTTAGGATTTCCGGTTTGGGCCAAAATTCACCAATTCAAATAGATGAAATGGGGTTATTGGAGTGTGTTTTGGTATTCTTGTTGCTTGGATATGAGTTTTGAAGGGTATATGCATGATTTGAGCTAAGTCTTAGGTTGTTTTCGATTAGGACTTTTGGGAATCTGAAGTGTAAGGGATGAATTGATGTTTATATGGTTTCTAGAAGCTTAATAATGCATGAAAGTGAGGTTGGAACCTTGGGTTAGGTCTAAAGTACTTGAATTGTGGAAATTAGATATTTGGATTATTGTGTTCATTGAGGTACTATGATGTTGTTTGTAACACCCTACAGTCAAACACCTCCAGACTTGACCCAAACCATCAAAAACCAACCAAGCATAACTCAAACATCTCAAAACAACTTCCTAAAACTTCAAGGTGGTGGAAAAACACCTATTTGGCACCAGGACATGATGAGGCCGCGGCCTGCTACAGTGGCGCCATGGTCCCAGCACCAAAATTCATATCAGCAAATTGTTGATTTGCCGGGCCAACTTCCGACGGGCATAACTTCTTACTCCGATCTCTAATTGACCTGATTCCAACTCCTACAGGTCAATCTCATCCTAATATAACTACAGACATCCATTTCATTTGAATCCAACTCCATTTGTAGATTTTGGACATCCAATACCATTTTGGCCACTTTCTGACCAAAACTCACAACCTATCACCTCCAATTGCTACTAAAAACAAATGGATACCCAGAGACCCTTCACATAGGTCATATTTGGCTAAACCAACATGTCCAAGGAAGTTTTACCCCAAAGAAACCTTTCCTTCAAGAATTGACCCCCTTGAACCCCGAAACCACATGATAGGCTATATGCACACAACTCGCATACATGGCCCAAAACCACCTTTGGGCTTGCAGTCAACCATTCTATCATACAAATACCTGATCATACATTAAAGACCCATACTGGGGTCCACTATCAACATCACACATCATTACATCACATACATCTATATACACATCTTGCATAACATCCATCAACATCACTATCATCCCATAACATACAGATAGTACTCCCAGGACTCTCATCCAGGCAACCAATTACATCAACCTACTTAGCACAGAATTACATAAACTAAATTACAACCACTAAATATACTTGGAATTCCCAAGGACAGAAATACCACTAACTCTTTGATCCTTTCCAAATGAGCACTAGAGTCTTCACCTGAAAGTTTAGTTCATATGATAGGGGTGTGAGATAATGTCTTAGTAACCGGGAACAACCACACATATATATAATATCATCAATATCACACACACATAAATATATATATATCTCATACAACTTATGAATGCAATATGAAATAAATGTAATGCATGTCTCCCTCGCAGGGCTCCCATCCTTATCCTTTCTAACATATATATTCCATCCTTATCCTCCCTAACATATATATATATATTCCATCTTTATCCTCCCTAACATATATAATCCGTCCTTATTCTCCCTAACATATATATATATATATCATCACATGTCATATCACCATCACATCATCACCACCCAATTCACCATATATCACAATATTACAATATCATGTGGTGATGCTCATGTATCAACATGGAATCATCATCATCATCATAATCTCAATGTCATGCTATGCATCATGTCATATCATATCAATATCATCATCACATATGTAATCATCATCATCATAATCATAATCATCATCTAACCATATACATACCATGATATATATAGAAAACTCAGTACACACAAACACATATATATCGTGGTATGAAAGGAATATGTATATATACCTGAATATACATACTATTACACAATATAAACAATACAATATAAACAAACACCTAGTTACCTCAGGTTATCAACACCACGCATATAGGGGCTTAAACAAGCCTCTAGAGCACCCCAATCACGAACTATGTGCTTCCAATTAGCTAGTCAATGCACTACAACAATATAATACCTCAATTAACACAACATACCACTTTATCAAAAACCACAATTCAACCATTAGGCCTAACCCAAGGTTCCAACCCCATATTCATACATCATTAAGCTCCAAGGAACCATTCAAACATCAATCAATCCCATACAATTCGGATTCCCAAGAGCTCTAACCAAAAACAACCTAGGGTTAAGTTCAAATAATACATAATCCCTTCAAAACAAATACCCATGCAACATATATATCAAATCATACTCCTTCAACCCCATTTCATCAATTTCAATCGGTGGGATTCAACCAAAATCAAAGATCTCAACTTATACCCGAAAAATCCCAAGTTTAAACCAAAGAAAATTGAGAGGAAGGAGTAGGGATCACTTACTAACCAAGATCCAAGCTCTTGGATGCAGGAAAACACTTCCATTGGCTGGAAAACTCGAACCCTAGCAGAGCTCATCACGTCTTCTTCGTTGCTCCCTCTGTTTCTTTCTTTTCTTTTTGTCCGAAATGATTTTGATTTAAACCAGTTTCTCGACTCTCGTTACAGCTCCAAATAAGTCTGCCGTGGCACCACCAGTTTTGGCCAGAACAATGCCACTAGAATTGGCTCTTGTCGGGATGGCCCTGCTTCTCGCTGCGACATGGAGTTCATTTCTTCTCCACTTGAACCTTCTTCCATCATGTTTCCCTCGGTCCTACACACAATGCCAAAGACAAGCATCATGAAAGGTGTTACATTGTTAAGGTTGTTTGTTGCTCGAAGAAGTCAAGTTGTAGGATTGGCATTCAAGGAAGTTTATGGAACTCGTGTGCGTGTGGTAATGACAATTAAGGTAACCGGGTGTATATATATATGCATGTTCCTTTTCATACCATGATATTGATTGTGTATGTGTATAAATTTCTTACATATCGTGGTATGCACAGCTAGTTGATGTATAGTGATTGTATATGTTGTGTATGTATGATGTGTAGCATTCCCATATCATTACATGCTAGCTTGTCCATATGATGTTTACGAAGATGATATATATGCGTGTGTGTAAAGGTATGTTGGCATGACATTGGCATCATCACCATATGATTACATAGTGAGAGATTGATAATAAGGTGATGATGATATGATAAAGATCCATATCACTAAATCCTCTCCTTGGGAGAGCTAGGCGGCAGAGAACAATATAATATGATGAAACATCCATGTCACTAAATTCTCTCCTTGGGAGAGCCAGATGGTAGTGGGTTTAGGGATGCACCTTCCCTAAATTACCACCAATTTGAGGTGGTCCAAGGGAAGGAGAGCCATGGTCCAAGCTCTAGTGTAACCATTGCTATTGAAATATCTTGTGATGATAATAGCTCATGGTTCTAGCCGTGTATGAGGGAGAACATGTATACCATTCATTAGCATTACATTGCACGATTGTGTGGGTCAGTATATATATTGTATGTGGTTGTTTTCGGTTATTGAGACTTTGTCTCACACCCCTTTCCCATGAACTAACCATTTCAGGTGAAGGTTCTAGTATTAGTCCGGAGAAGTCAAGGGAGTAGCATCGGACATGGGAATGCTAGGTCTAGGTAGTTTATGTTTATTTGGATATGTATCTTGTGCCAAATAGGATAGAAGGTTTTGTAATGGATATATGATATTGATGAGGATTGTTATGGAAGAATGTTGTATGTATGGATATGTATGTAGAATTATGTTGTATGTGAAGTGTATATTGGATGGTGGTGCATGTGTGGTTTGGGGTGTTGAGTAGCTAGTGTATTGGTATTTGTGAGCCCAAAGGTGTATTAGGTCTGGTTAGTGTGTTTTATGGCCTGTAGCCCATTTTGTTATTTGGGGTTCAAGGGGGTTAAATCTCAAAGGAATGGTTCCTTTGAGGTGAAACCTCTTTGGACAAGTTGGTTAGGTGTTTTGGACATGTGTGAAAGGTTTCAAGTGGTCAAATTGCCTTTGGTGGCAAATAGGAGTTATGAGTTGTGAGTTTTGGTCAAAAAGTGGTTAAAACGGTATTATGTATCCAAAATCTCCATACGGAGATGGATTGAAGTGAAAGTGGTGTCTATGGATAAATTGAGACTAGGTTAATTTATGAGAGTTGGAATCAAGTCAATTGGAGGTTGGAGCATGAAATTATGCGGTTCGGAAGTTTGCCCCGAAGTATAAAATTTGCTGATATAGAAAACCAGCAGGGGGCACTGCAACGCCAGGAAGTAGGCCACAGCACCAAGACCTCCAGTAGTGAGTGAGAAGCAAGGAAAGGCCGGAGCCATAGTGGTACTGTAACGGCTGCAGTCCCAGCCCATTTTCTGGTGTTGTTTGGCTTTTTTCTGCTATTCTGAGGTTTTGAGAAGTATTTATGAGATGTCTGGGTTATTTGTGGTTGGGTTCTTGAAGTCTCTGAGCAAGTTTGGGGGTGTTTGGAGGTAAGGTATTACAATTCTCTTCCTGGAGACAATTATCCTCATTGGCTAAATTTCAAAGGTGAAGAATCTCCTGCATTGTTTGAAGTGCCTCAAATTATTGGCAAAAGCTTGAAAGGGTTGATTCTATGCATCATATATTGGCCTTATCAAGACAACATGACATCTGTATATCCTATTAGTGTCTTGATATCAAATCATACAAAGGCTACCATTGATTTCTACAAGAAAGATGCAGCAAATTCTTCAAAGGATGAAGAGTGGCAAGACTTAATTTCTAATTTGGAGCCTGGCAACAAAGTAGAGGTCATAGTAACTTTCGCATGTGAATTAACTGTGAAATATATGATGAAGATGTTCGGAAGAGAATTGGATACTGAATGTCTTCAAGAGCATAATTGCATGATTAATGTTGTATAGGCAGTCTTTGATGTAAAAGCTTGCTACACCAATGTACAAGTCTAGACCTAAACTATAACCGATGTTTTTTTCAGTTGTCATTGGGTTTGTATTTCCTGTAATATCTTTTATTTATAAAAAGGAATAAACCTTTTGGTTTCTTTTCTCAGATACCTAGGATCTTTATTGACAAAATTGACTGGAAATGATTTTTCGAGGTAATTAGCTGCCCCTTACTTGATACTAGGTCTGACAAAGTTTAAATTAAGTACTATTAGAAGTTGTTGACATCTAGCGAGGAACACTGACCATTCGTTGGAATTACAAAACTTTCGAAATTTAACAATCAATTTCATTAAAAGAAATTAAAGGAAAATCGTCATTATATTATATATATGAACTATTTAATCACTAGTAGTTTTTAATTAATTAATTTATCATAAGCAATCAATAATAATATAAAATATAAAATATAAGCCACATTATTCACAAGCTATATAAAAACATGGTTCATTCCTGAAACTCTATATTTTTTCATACAACTTCATATACATATATATATATATATAACTAGCAATTAATCCACAACATATCCTGCGCTCTTGGACTCTTTTTTAGGCCATGATGTCCAACATTGATTTTTCTGTTTTAGTAAGAGGACTCACCATTAGGAGTTTGAACCGAATACTTAAGTCACCTTTCAAAAAGAAGAATACATCTTGCCCAATTCTATAAAACAACCAGCATAGAAATTTTCAAATCACTAATCTCGCAAAGCTAGCATACTTTTACATCTTAAAAATATAAGCATATTGAAAATAATTCCAAATAATTTGAATTAATAATAGGAAATTATGGATAATGAAAAAATATTTTCATATATTGTTACTTTACTGACTAATTGTGAAATATATGTGGTCGTTTACATTTTAAATCCAAATTCAGGTATTAAAAAAAAAGCAGCACAATAGACCTAGTCCATTTCAACTAGTTACATAATAATAGACATATATATATATATATATATTGTAGATTAACAGATAAATCACTTGCATGCATGTAGAAAGTATCCATTGTGTGACCTGAATTGAGAAAAAGGGTTAAGAGAGACAAACCGATTCATAGATGGCCGCATCTTTAACCCCGGGTATGTCTTGGTATGTCGTCGTATGTGAGAAATTATTTTGTGCAAGATCCTAAACACATACAATGATAAGGTTTAATTTATACTTACAAAGCAAGCTACTATTAAACCTTTGAAAATTAATTATATCTCATGTAAAGGGAAAAATAGCATAAGCTATATATAACAAAAGGACTTTCAAGATCATGTTGCTCATATCGATTTTAGATACAAAGAGAGCCATAAAATTAAGAATCGATGCATAGAGCCTACTTCTTTTATTTATTTTCATTTTTTTCTGGATTTCCTTTTTTGTAATATCGATCTGCATACACTAGCACTATACAAATGTCAAGTGTTTCCCATGGATACTATACTAAAAATCAAGAAAAACAAAAGGACAAGAATATATAATAGTAGAGTTCACTTGTTTTTATGATCTCAATGTGTATTTTTTAATTTCGCTTTCGCACAACATATACGTGAGTTTTTTTTTTTACTATAAATATCAAAACTCAGCAAATACTAGACGTATAATTGCAAAAAATCAAGTCAACTGTTTTCCACGAAAACCGTATGAAGACAACATAACAAGAAAACCAAATGAACACAGAGAAGGACAATAGTAACTAACAAGCACAACACTGCGAGCTTAAGTTGAGGTGATATACGGATAAAGTAACAAATTTCAGAGATTGAATTATCCGACTCACTTAATCAAAGTTGCAACGATAAACATCAGCAAGCAAACCAGGAAGGCAGAGATAGTGAACCACCACGTGATACTTGCAGGCAATAGCATGCCCATCATTCCAAAGAATCCAAACGCACCAATCAGAAACGCAGCTCTTTGCATCATCTTCGCAGTGGTAGGCCTTTTCTTATGTAACAGAAGAGCAGTTGAAGAAATAAGGAAAGCAAGTGTCGAACTAGCCACCACAACATAAATCAGAAGTTGGTCGTGTTTTGCTCTTGGTGAAACAGCAAGATTAGTTAGAGCACCTACAAGTTCAGCAGCAAAAACTGTGAAGCCAAAATGGTTATCTTCATGTGGTGGTGATTCAGAAGGGATAGGCATATCGCTGAAACTATCACTTTCCATGGATGTACTACCATTAGGCCTCACAGGATTAACTGGTGGTGATTCAGAAGGGATAGGCATATCGATGGTGAAACTAACACTTTCCATGGATGTACTACCATTAGGCCTCACAGGATTAACTTGTTGGACTGGGATGTCAGGTGAGACAGAGAGGTTTGAAGTAGTATACGTAGCAGCATTACCAGAATTGTTTGAGGTAGATATTGTTGGGGACAAATTATGGGAATGATTTGAATTGATTATGGCGGCATTACGACCTTGTGTTTGCTCTCCATGTACACCAAGACTCTCTGACTCCCTCAACTTTGGTCCTGTAGATGCAAATGCTTCCAAGAATAACTAAACGGATCGAATCGAAGAACATTGATGAGAATCTACCTATAAAATGATAAAAACCTCAATTAACTTGAACTTACTATGGAATTGATGCTAAATAATACAATCACTACGAAGAGGATAAAAAAATATTCAAGATAAAAATTGATAAGGTGAACATCTTTCTTAAGCAGAAATACGGTCTTTTCTAATAAAAATGGAATGACAATTTTGTGAAAATGATTAGTCTAACTTACATATCTGAGACAAAGAAGAAATTAAGCTTACCTCAATTTCACAGGAGCTAGCTAAAAGTTCATTCATTGGCCATATCTTATCATTTTTTTATCAAGATAGATAAACTGATAAAAACATTACCTTGGATTTTGTCGAATAAGCAGCATTGACTGGGAGAAGAAACCAGTTAGTGTATATGAATGCAATCGTTCAGTTAGAGTCAATGATGAAGATCAGAGCTTCCATGCATATCAGAAGGAGTATATGTTACTGAAGAGATGATAGTAGCAAACATCTGAAAGGAGTAGTCAGTTTCTGTGTTTCTATTTAGCAGTTGAGACTTGAGAATTTGCATCTCCATTGGAGGCTTTTTTTTTTTTTTTTCCTTTGCAAGCCTTCAGTCAAAGTCTATGCTTTATCCGAGAAGGAGTCTTTTGCAGTACTGATGCATTGATGGAACCTGGATCCTTTGAAGTAAGTATCTGGATAAAGAATGAGAGAGAAAAAGTGAGAGCACTTCTTTCTTAATTTCTCTCATCACTTTAGAGATAAATACTTCATAATATCCTAACTTAGCAATGATCAGTATCAGTATTTATATTATAAAACATTAACAAATATATATAAAGACAAACGTGGTAGCTATGGTATAATACTAAGAACAACAAAAAATTTCATCATGTAATTGCTTATATGAACGACAATGGATGAAAATGCAAGTAGAGCATGCAAATGCATATATACTTTAGGGTGCGCTTTCAAGTCTTGTCTACATAGATATAAATATTTTGTTCACTTTTTTAAGCTTTTAAATGTATATAATATTTATAATTAAATTAACACATATATTGTAAATTTATATAAGTTTAGTTTGTCGGTGTGTTTTTAAAATGAAAAAAATTACACCAAAACTATATAAAATAAGTTGAGAAGAATATATTAAATATGATTCACCAAAAATATTTTTCAAAACAAAGAACACTTTGAGCTTTTTTCCTGATTTCAAACAATTATCACTTTACAATTTTTAAGACGATATTAATTATTTTTTATAAGTTTACCCTCCAATAATAATAAAGGAAGAGAAAAATATTAAAAAGTACTATATAATTAATAAGGATATTGTGGTATAAAATATAATTTAACTTTGTTAATTTTTAGATTATTTATTAATTTTTTTAATTTACATGCATATCTTTAAAGTTACAATTGTTTTAAAATGGAAGGAGTAATATATTAAATATGGTAAATTTAGAAATCAATATGTAAATATGGTTGATATCTATGTACATGTGCCTCGGTCAAAAGAAAATATATGTGTACCAAAATATAAAACGTCTACCTTAGTGAAAGAATTAAAAAAAAAGGGCTAGTTTGGCACTAAATTCAACCAATTCTTAGCAAATTCTTTACCGAACCTAGTTTTTAAGGCTAAATAAACCAAAAGCAGGACTAGTTTCTCAGATTTTTCTTTTTTGTTTATACTAACAAAAGATTTGAACTTTGATATTATTTATACTCCATCTCAACCTTACAACTTAAATTAGCCCAGATAGCTAATTTTTTAAATTTTGAAGTGAAACTAATTTCTTGAATTTTCAATTAAACTAAAGGATAAACCATTCATTCCTATACACAAATTATTTGACTGGAATTAAAAGAACAAATTAAAAACACATTTTTCTCCATAATGAAAAAACTTACCTTAAAAAAAAAAAAGAAAAGAAACCAATGGATTATAGCTTTACCATAAAAAAAAAAAAACAAAGAAAGAAGGAAAAGAAACCAACGGATTATAGTGTACAATTCTATGATTCATGGTATGCATGTAAAGTAGTCAAAGCATCTCAAAAGTTAGCCAAATTAAGAAAACATAGAAAAAGAAGTCAAACTGATGAAAGTATTTACCTCTTTGAGGACAATGGATAAAGATCAAAGGTTTCACTTTAGATCTTCATGTTAGAACGATTTCAAATGAAGAATGGATAGTGACTTTATGCATTTACTTGGTATTCTCAGCGCTGAGAAGAGAAATAGGTGTAGCAGCATCGATCCCCATGCCTCTCTGAGGTGAGTCTCTATGGCTTCAAGATCACCCACTTGAGCATATTATGCTTGAATTATCATGCATAATATACCATGGGGCTAGAGTAAGTCAACCAAAGATCAGAACTTATTTAAATGAAGAACCAAATCGACAGATCTATAGATAGAGATTACAGATCGAAAGTAAAATGTGAAAAGAAACCATACCAAGTGATGCTTTTGCAGGCTCCTTCGTAACTGGAGGAGGACTAAGCATTCTGATGATAAGATCTTTCCCATGTCGAGGCATATTATGCTCTGAACCGCCACGACCAGAAGCCAAATGAGTGATAATTTGATGCAGTAACTGAAACGATGATGAAGGAGTTGAAGAAGCCCCTAAATCTGCCAGCACAGACATTCCCAGGTCTTGCTGAACAAGTCTTTGCGTTTGAGTAACTGAATATTTGAGATCAAACTCGTGCATTTTCTCCTTCTCGAGTGATGCTTCGATGAAGTTATCAATGAGGTTCTGAGAATCCACGGAATCATCCGGAAGATGCTGGTGGTTTTGGGTAGCCATGAATGGTGCTGAGATGGCTGAACAAGAAGGGTTTAATGAACTGGAGATCCAGAACAGATGAGAGCTAGTGAGATGAACTCAACAGTGTGAAGGTGCTAGTCTTTATACTGAACAAGGGTTGATTGTTAGGTAAGTGAGAGTAAGTATATTCCGGGAATAAGAAGAAAGAACAAAAGGAAAAGGCAATCATATGAGAAGGCGATCCCACATGCATGGGCGTGCACATGTGAATCTTTCATTATCTAATGGGATTGGGACACCATAGGGAAGTTTTCATTTATTTATTACTAACAAAATGATAATGATACTATGAATTTGAAATTCGTAGGTTTTGATTATGGTGCAATAATTATAAAGTTACCAAATACTCCCTCCATTTCAATTTGTAGTGCACTTTTAACTACCGCACACAGATCAAGACAATAATTAGTAACTAAAAAAATTTTTCACCTATTATCAAATTACCCTCATTAAATGCATTGAAAATAAAATATTTTAATAATAAACAAATATTTAGACATATTAAATAGGGGCAATCTTGGAAAGAAAAGAAAAAGTATACTACGTAATCCGTAAAGTGCACTATATTTTGAAACATTAATTTCTCAAAAAAGTGTACTATATAGCGGAACGGAGGGAGTATAATATAGTTGTTTATTTATATATATATATATATATATAAGTATTTTTACTATGAATTACTATATATTAAGTGCATACAAATTAAAAAATAAAGGAGAATGTGAAAAAAGACCAAAAAAATAATAATATTTAAAAAATAAAACTAAAATTCACCCTGTTTCCATAGTAAAATAAAAATTTTTCAAGTAAAATTAAAAAATTTTTAAATCATAATAGAGAATTTTTCTATTTTCATTTGATATCAAGAAATTCCATTCTAAGTTAAAAGTTTTCTAATCTCATTTAAACAAATTCTATTATACTTTAAAAGTGTGGTGGACTTTGATCTTTTTTTTCAAAATTTTTTTTAATCTTTTTTTTTTACCAATTCTCCCATTAAATCAACCCAGTTATTTTTCAGCAAGTGGAGTTCAATAATTGGAGAAGAAAACGGTAAAATATTGCTGGATCTAGAAAGATCTAATGGACTACTGGCACCTGGTAAATTTCGTCCGATGATTGCGGGGCTTTTATGTCGTCATACTATTATTTCTCACATACAGCAAAAGCCAGATGGATCCATCTTTTCTTCTTTAATTTTTGACCGTTATAGTATAGGTCCCACTTTCTAGCATCTTGTGGGAAACTAATGAGTGCTCTCACCAACCTTAGGCTTGGAAAATATTTTTAAAACAAAAAAGTTAAATTTATTGCGGTGATATATTCTTTCATACAGTTTGAAAAATGAGAGTAATATAAAAGAATTTGATTGTGATGGTATTCATCTCTCAGTTTTTTTCTTTTTCTTTTGAACTCACATTAGTTCATTTCTTTTATATCTCTTCAATTATATTGTATTTGTAACTATAGAAGATCTTGATTTTATGGAAAGTCTATGATTAATTCAAACAATAGATCAAAATATGTACGAGGTTTGAATTTGAATCATATGAAGTTAAAAACTTATATTTATATATGAAATAAGATGAGATAAAATCAAAACATTTTTTGCTCTGGTGAAGGTGAGATTGATCAACTTTAAAATAACTAAACTTTTAAATGTATGTCTTAAAGTTAAAATTAAGAAGTGACGCCGAGGTATATGGTTTTTGTGCCTGTTTCTGTCGGGCCCCTCTTCTCTTTTATAGAACCTAAGCTGATGGCATATACAACTGAAGAGCTTTAGGTCTATTTTACAGTATTTTTTATTTTATTTTTTTAAAATAGTTTTATAAAATTATTTTTTAGAACAAGTTTTAAAAATAAAAAAATAAAAGATTTATTTGAATAATTATTATTAAAGTTATAACTAGTAAGTACTAAATGAGTTATTTAAAATTTATAACTTTAATGATGTGGGTATTTTTCATATTTTCTTGCATTTTTCAGAATAAAAATTACAAAATACTTTAAAGATGTTTTTGAGTTTTCTATTCTTTTATTTTTTTTTATTTTTCAGAACATTTTATAAAAAACAGGTTTACCAAACAAGTTTTTTTATTTTTCTATTTCAAAAACAAAATAACTATTTTGGAAACAACTATCAACCAGCCATTACTCTCTGTCAGTTGATAAGGGGAAAATATATAGGAGAGAGAAATTTTAAAAAAAATCAAAAGAAACTTAAATACCCTTTCATTTAGGTATTATTTTACCTTTTTTTCTTAGCATTTCTCTTTCCATATTTTTCTCTCATTCCAAATATAGCTTAGACTCTTGTTTACACTCCCAATAGGGTTTTCTGTGTTTGTATTTGACTATTTGTCACTTCATTTAAATTAATTTATATTTATAACAGACAAAAAGACGGTTGAGATTCCAGGAAGTATATATATATATATATATATCCTGTTTCTGCTCTGAAGTGGAATGGTAGATTTTGAATGGACTATTATGTATTTTCAGGAGCAATGTGTGTGTCAACTAATCGGCGGGTTATTTTAGCTATTAAGTTAATTAGTTAATTGGTTTTGGTAGGTATAAAACTGGATAAAGTTTTTGGTTTAAATGAAATATGTGTCAGATACTTAGCATAGAATTATTTTTGTGGCTTCTTTCTCGGTTTCAGCAAATGGTTTGTTTAGAGGTGTATTCCATATATAATTACTGAAGTGATTTGAATTAAAGCTCTCACATGCCTCCTATGACTGTTGGATCAAGAGGACATTGAATATTGGGCTGAAATGAAGCCTTGAGGCCTATACTCGATAAGCCCATTGTTATGGCGCCAAGTATCCCATCTGGGTCTCACACTATATGGGCCAGCCATGTATTCCGATTGATCTATAGTTTTATTTATTTACCTTTTCTTTAAGTAAGTTTAGTGTCAATGTCTTTACTTTTAGATATTTTCTTATTTGGTGTTAGTTCGGAAAAAGGAAATTCAAGCCCAGTGATCCACCAAGACCCAAAGATTTGTCAATGGAATCAAATTATTATCCTAATCCACAACTTGCAAGTTTCGAAAATTATATTGCTTTCCTTCTCGTAGATAATCATAATTGGTGATCAAATCTAATTCGTGAGGTAGGTGAATATGTGTTATATTTAGGGCAAATGAGTACAAACACAGTAAATAAGGAAATCCATAAATGTGGACGAAGCGGCAAGGTTTGGAGACAGCAAAGTATGGGAAGCTTGTAGGTCCCATAATAAAGACAAGAATTAAATTCTGGCACTGACCTCGAAAGTAGAAACGCTTAGGACTTGACCCTTATTGAATTTAATTTAAATTTAAATTTAAATATGTAAAAGAATGAGAAAAAAAATTAAAAAATAATTAAACAAAGACTCCATTTTACTTCCCTCATTCTAGAAAATCCTAGAGCCTTCAATTTGATTAGTGTTTCATATTGCAAATGAAAAATGATTTTTTTTATAGCTTACCTTTAAATAATTTATATTACCAATGCAACAGATGAAAATTGGAGAAATGAGAAAATATAATAATTAAGAGTAATTTAATAATCTATTTTTAAACAATTGATACTTCAGATATTTAATTTTGATTTTACGTAATTGTCATTTTAGAATTTTAAGATAATATTAATTATTTTTTTAATAATTTTAGCTTTTAAATAATAATGAAGAAAGAGAAAGACATTAAAAAGAAAAATACTTATAAATATAATTATTAAGGGTATTATAGTAAAATATAATCATATTTTATCAATTCTTAGGGTATTATTAGCTTTCTTAATCTATTCATATAATTTTCTCATAACACAACTGACTCCCGAATCTTTTTTATATTTTGTAGACCATCTTTTTTTTTCAAAAGTATTCCAAAATTTCTCTTTTAGAAATTTTAGTGGTGACTTTACTTGTTTTAATTTTTCATATTAGAAAATTAAAAATCAAGTGAGATAGTGATAATTACTAAATTTATTTGAAATTGAATTGAAAAGACCATTTTTTGTTTCATATTTTTTCCAATTTTTGACTTATCTTTAAAAATACTCGGACAAAATACGGTGTTAAAAATAAAATTTAAATCTAGACTGTCTTGATTAAAAATATTGGTAGCCCTCTTGCTTTAAGCATGCTCTTTGCCATTGCTACAAGACTTCCATTCTTCCTCTCTGCTACTCCATTTTGTTGGGGTGTATAACTAGTAGTCAATTGTCTTTGAATTCCAAATTCCTCACAGAAGCTATCGAACTCGTTAGAAACAAATTTTCCACCATGATCTGTTTGCAAGATCTTCAAGGACTACCCACTTTGCTTCTCAACACAGCTTTTGTACTTCTTGAAGATTGAAAATGCTTTTGATTTTTCTTTTGCAAAATAAACCCACATGTAATGACTGTGATCATCAACAAACACAATGAAATAAGTGTTGTTGTTAAGAGAAGGAGTTCTCATGGGCCCACAAACATCTGCATGCACCAACTCAATGAATCTAATAGCTTTCCTTGCCTTTCCTTTTGGAAAGACATCTCGATGTTGCTTTCCAAAAATACAACTCTCACATATGTCATCTATATGTTGAATCTAGAGCAATCCATCCACCAAATGTTTATTAGACAAAAATTTCAGACTTTCAAAATTTAAATGTCCATACTTGTGATGCCATATCCAATTTTTATCTTCAAATGAGGCTTTCAGTGCATGAGCACCATCAGGTTGAAGAGGAAACATATTGTCTTTCACCATTGACACCTTGAATAACAGATTCTGTTTACTTTTATCAAAAAATACAGCACAAGAATATTCTTCGAAGACAAGAGAGTGTCATTCCTTAATAAATTGCCTAACACTGAGCAGATTAGAATCTAAATCAGGTACTTAGAGGACATTTTTTATGCAAATTACTGGGGAGGAATAGACCTACACATCACCTTTCCCTTGTGCTTCACGAACAGACTTGTCTAAGTTGATGAAAGCATCTAAGTTTGATGACATATGAATGCTGCAACCACTATCTATATACCATACATCTGGAGCACATACATTAGCCATATACCAAGCAAGAAACAAGCTTTCCGGTCCAAATTCATTCATTTCTTCTTTTTTAGCAAATTTAGCATGTTTCTCTTTAAGCCAACAATATTTTTCAACATGTCTAGGTTTATGATAATAAAAACATAGTGATTCTCCCTTGCATGACGGGCTCAACATCCTGAGCATGGATGGCACTAAAACCTGGGCTCAAAAGAACGGGAAGGAAAATGGGGAAAAAAGACAAAGGCATTAGTGGAAATGGTTCAGATCAACATGGCTAAGCTAACTTAATATATAGCAATGTTTGACACCACTATGGCCTCCCTCGACGAAACCTCCACTAGCTTCTTCTAACCTGAGAGATACATCATAAGTGTTCAGGGGAAAAAAGAGAAATAAAAAATGGAAGGGGAAAACAACCCAAATAGTCATCCACTGATAACATGTCCAAGCCAATAATTCATAATACCTTCCCACACATATCCATCTAGCACTTAGCCTTCGTGGGAGGCTTCCATCGCAGACCAACAATTCTGTCAAAGGGAACAATGATCAATGAAGACATGGAATAGGCCATCCACAAGAATTGAAAACAGATAATGAATCATTAGGGAATACCATCGGCACCATGCTTCCTAGCACAATTCATCATGTGGTTGAACGTTGCATGAAGCACAACCAGGAAGATAAGACAAAAAGAAGGAACAAAGATGAAGAATGATAAGAATATGAACGTAATCACACCCTCAAGAAATGACAAATAGCCAAAAAGAAAAAAGAAGGACAAAGAGGATAAAAAAAATTCAATCCTGATACTGACATGGCCAAGAAATGGTGCCTGCCAACTCTTGCCAACTTGTTATATTTCCACATTTTCATCCTGTCTTCGTGATCCTAATTCCAATGGCTTTCAAAAAACCACTAAAATAAATCAATATAAAATTGTTTACAGGGCTAACCTTCTTTTTTTCTTTCCGTGTTTCACCCTTTTTTAAATAAAGGCAAAACCCCCATTTCTCAGAGTTTGAAAAATTATTCCAAGTTAATGTGAAACAAATTTAAATATTGGAAATTATTATGTTTATAGTTTTTAAATAGGAATGGAGATGATTTAGTATTTCAATCTCTTTACTATAGGTTCATTAGAGACATCTACGAATTCTTCGTAAACTACATTTTTTAATATATCTACATATACTTAGTTCATTTGTTTGCCTTGAATACACTAATTTTTGGGATACACATGAATTAAAATGTTCCTTTGTTCCCCCATATAACTGACTATTAAAATGTTAAAGATAAATAGTGGCAATGAAGAATATTTATACTTTAAATTTAAATTAATAAAAAGGAAGAGAAGCTTGAGCCACTAAAATCATTTTGGGTCATACACAAAATATAAAAAACTAATAGGTAAATAATTAGACTAATGAGATAAAGGGGAGTGGAAATGGAGATGATGAACCTAGAAAATTCTGAAAGCTGTAAATGGGAAAATTGTAAAAGCGGACCACTCTCCTATACTTGTTACATTGGAACTACTTGGCGAAATAGAAGAAAGCAGTTTAAGTTCTTTAATATGTGGATCATAGCAAAGCAGTTCAAAACACTAGTTCAGGAACATTGGAACATTCTAGTCAATGGCCTGATATTAGTTCAAGTGGTGAGGAAATTGAAATCACTAAAGCCAAAGTTGAATAGCTTGAATAGAAACTATTTTTCCAATATCCATGAGCAAGTAGAAGCAGCAAGAATCAACTTAACACTACCCCAGGAAGCTCTTAAAAGGAATATCTCAAATGCTGAGGTACAAGAAGAGGAAAGGAAAGCCCATTTGGAGTTCATAAGAATTTCTACTATGACTGAAAGCTTCTTAAGCAGAAAATTAAGGTTGATTGGTTGAAAATGAGGGACCTAAATATGAAATACTTTCATGGGGTAATGAAGGCAAGGGTGAGAAGGAATAGAATTTATGCATTGCAAAACAGTGATGGTCAATGAATGAACAAGCATAAGGAGGTTGAGTAGCACCTTATTGAATACTTTCAGAATATATTAGGAGTATCGAATGGTAGAAAGCCTATCTTGCCTAATGCAATCAAGGAAGGGCCTAGGTTGAATGTTGAACAACAATTTCAACTTTTTTAGCCATTTACAAAGGAGGATGTGGAAGAAGCAATGCTCTCAATTGCTTCTGACAAAAGCCCAGGGTCTGATGGTTATAATAGTGAATTTTTCAAAGCAACTTGGGATATCATAGGTGATGATATCTCTGAAGCTATCTTGGAGACCCTCACTCAAGGTACATCCCTTAAACTGATCAATAGTACTATTCTAACCTTGGTGCCTAAAGATGATATGCCTAATTCTGCTAATGATTTGAGACCTATTGCATGCTGCAATACATTATCTAAATGTGTTTCTAAGATGTTATGTAAAAGATTAAAAATGGTGCTGCAGCATTTAGTATATGAAAACCAAGGGCCTTTTATTCAAGGGAGATCAATTATCCATAATATACTTATTGGCCAAGATTTACTCAAACTGTATAAGAGAATGAATGTCTCTTCTAGATGTTTGATGAAGATTGATCTTAGAAAGGTTTATGACTCTATTGAATGGAGTTTTGTTATAGACTTGCTCAATGAATTGAAATTTCCTGCAAAGTTTGTTAAGTGGATAATGATGTGTATTTAGACCCCAGCATTTTCCATAACTGCTAATGGTGGAATGCTTGACTATTTCAAAGGCAAAAGAGGATTGAGGCAAGGTGATCTTATCTCTCTCTTATTATTTGTTTTGGTGATGGAATATTTGACTAGATTACTATATATGTATGCAAAAACTAGAACCTTTAAGTTTCATCCACAATGCAAAGATTTGCAACTGATCAATCTATGCTTTGTTGATGATCTTCTGATGTTTAGTAAGGGTAATGTCGCCTTCATTCAAGTTTTAATGAAGGCATTCTCTAAGTTCTCAAAAACTACTGGTTTGGTTGCTAATCCTAGTAAATCCCAACTGTTCTTAGGAGGTGTTGATGGAATATCTGCTCGGGTGAAAATGTGGTCCTCCAGACATTTATCCTATGCAGGACGATGCTAAATAGTTAATTCTATCCTATTATCTATGCATGTCTATTGGTCTCAAATCTTTTTATTACCACACAAGGTTGAAAAGGGAGTAGAGAAAATTTGTTTCAAATTCCTATGGGGCCAAAAAGAAAACGGGAAAGCAAATGTTCTTGTTTTTTGGAAACAAAGCTGTCTTCCAAAAAATTATGGCAGCCTAAACTTTAGAGACTGTAAGTTACGGAATCAAGCTACCATTGCTAAACTGTTATGGGCTCTTGAGAAGAAAGAGAATACATTATGGGTGAAATGGGTGAACGGAGTGTACCCGAAAGGGAGAAATCTATGGTCCTATGTTGTTCCTTCTGATGTGAGTTGGTATTGGAGAAAACTGATGAACTTGAGGAACAAAGTTGGGAGAGGCTTCCAAAATAGCACTTGGATTGCAACACTAGATGGTTCATATACAATAAGCATAGGATACAAGTGGCTACAAGGTGAGGGCTCAAGGTTTGCTTAAGCATCCTTTGTTTGGGGCAAGTATAATATACCTAAGCATTCATTTATTATGTGGTTGACTATTAAGAACAAGTTGCTTACAAAAGATAGATTAGCTTCCTTTGGCTATCAGATTGAATCTAATACATGTGTGCATTGTAACTCTAAAATTGAGACTATGAACCATTTATTTTTTAACTGTGAATGGTCAAGAGAGTTACTGAAAGGGGCTATGGAATGGATTGATACAAGATTCTTATATAGAAGAGTTAGAAGTTGGGAACAAGTGGTGATGCATTCCTTTAAACATAATAAGGTGAAGAAAAATGTTCTATATGTGGTAGCTGCAGTGGCATATCATATTTGGAGAGAGAGAAATTTTAGAGTGTTTCAAAATGCTCAATCCTCTCCTATGCAAATTATACTCAAGATTAAATGTGAAGTCTATGTAAAAGTGAAGTCATGCTTTCCAAAGAAGATTAGACCAACTGAAATAGCTTATTTAAGTACTTGTAATATTGTGTAGGATTCCCATTTTTATTTAATTGGTTTGTTGTAATTGATCTTGTTACTCACAATAGAGGGTTGGGGTGGATGGCTAGGAATCCTTTCCTAATTATCCACTCCTCTCTGTATGTGTGATGTAAAGTTTTTAGTTTATAGAATGAATTTGATAGATTCACCAAAAAAAATTGTAAAAACGTGGAGACATTACATTTATTGTGTTGCAGAGAATGTGCAGAAAAGAAAAAGAAAGGAGGGGTCAGCGGAAAACGAGTGAAGAAAATAAAGGAGAAAGCAATTATGGGTCTTTTTTACAAAATTCATAAAATTCTAAAATCACATTATGTAATTTACAAGATTTTGAAACCATAATTTTATTGTGCTTGTGTTGGTATCTTGACGCATTGCTAGGAAAATTTATTGGGTTCTGAGTAAATGAATGAATTTTTTTCTCTCCCTTTTCTCATATATTTCCAATTAAGTGATACTCTGGAAAATTATTTTGGAAAAAAAATATGTTATATTTGGACATTTTATGGTATGCTAATGATTCTTTTCCTGTTTTCTCATTAGCTTTAGTTAAAAAGTGAGAGAAAATTAAATTATAGTTGAATACATTCAATAAGAGTAATAGTGGAATGAATTGTAATTTTTTCAAAACTATAATAAATTAATTAACTTTTAAATGTTTGTAATTGATATATTTAAATTGTTTAAAAGAGAGATTATATTTGTTTAGAAATTTAAATCTAGAAATCAAAAAATAATATTACTCTATAAAAATAACGAATGAATCCAGTCACCTAAGTTTAACTGGACAAAAAAAAATCCAAAAAAAATAAATTGCAATCATGAAATAAAAAAAATTTGGGAAAACAAACATTTAAATTATATTTTGAAAAATTATATTTCAAATAGATGTTACTTTTAATATTAATAGTTTCAATTTTTGGAGAAATTATATTATGAATGATTAATAAATTTTTAACAATAATAGTTTTTAAATTTCACCTCCATCAAATAAGTATTAGCAATTAATTTTTACTAATTATAAGATAAAAATGTTAAACAATAACTGGAAATGTCTTAGAAAACTATTTTAAATTTTTGATAAATTTAATACCCCAAACTACTTTTTTTAGTTTGTGTGAATTAATTATATGTATCTTAAAAAATGTTAGTTTTTTTTTTAGAAAAATAATTTGTTTAGTATTTCCTCATGATTATTATTATTATTATTATAAAAAGTTCTTTTGGGGTTTTGGTATAATTACTATCCTAACTGGGTCGTTTCCTGTTATTTTTACCGGTATTTTTCCTATAATTTTAAACTAAAACGTATTATAATGGATAGCGGGGTAAGAAAAAAAGAGAAACAAACGGAAAAGTAAACGGTGTCACAAACAAAGTTATGAATAGTATGCACAACAGTGATTTTACTTTATGCGTTCGTGTTTATAGACAGACATAGATATAAATATAGATAAATATAGATATAGATTTGAGATTGAGATTGAGATTGAGAAATAAGTAACATTGTTATAATTTATGAATCGTACGTTTATAATTTATGAGTGAGGCAACTTAGCATAAATTTTGTAATTCATATTGATATCAATTATAAACAAGATAAGATTATAGGCTATGTTAGGTTAAATATAGTAACTATTTTTTAAAATTATTTTTAATTAAATGTATTTACTATTTTTAATCCATAAAACCTATTCTAAATAATTTTTTGAATTTATATAAATTAATTAAAAGTAATTTAATGAAGGGATAGTTTCATTTTAGAGTTTCAACTTTAAAAAAGGGTGAAAAAAAATTGAAAAATGGACCAATAAAATAACCCATTACCCAGAACTGGTTCCAGCCTTGGGATTAGGAATAGAGCTGGCAATCCAGACCGGGCCTAAATCAGGCCGGGCCAAAAAGCTCGGATTGCCAAACAGGCTTAGCTTGTAAAGATCGAGCCTGTGGGCTCGTATATTTTTAAAAAATATTTTTCATATATATTTTTTAAATTTTTTCATATTTTTTTAAAAATGTTTTCATATAATTTTTTAAATTAATACAACTAATTATCACTATCTTTCACAAAAAAATCAACTTAATATTTAAATTTTATAATTTACACATCATTAATTAATAAAATAGTACATTTTTTAATATTTTAAATAAAAAAAAAAAAGGGAAAACGGTCCAATCGGGCTAGCCCACCACGGGCTGGACCTAAACGGGTCAGGCCTAAAAAGCCCATTTTCCCTTTGGGCCTCTGATTTTAAAGTCCGGTCCCCCCGTTTTGTCGGGCTATTCAAGCTGGCCCATCTTACCTGACCCATTTTACCGGCTCTAATTAGGAGACTTACCAATTATTTAAAAGTAAGTTAGTCCCTCCTGTCCTTATAGACATTCCAAAAACTTTATTTAGTCCTTTTTATAAGGGACTTTGTAATATTTTGTAAGATTTTTCTTATTTTACCTTTATCATTTATTTCTTCTCGTAAATTGTTATTAGATTTTTTGGATGAAAGAGATATTCTCAATTGATCAAATGATATTTAATGTAGACTACATTATTATATTAAATAGAGGTAAAAAAGAAATGTTTATTTTTTTTTTAGTATTTTAAGAAGATAACTAACTTTCTTAATTTACGTAAAGTAGTTGAAAGTCACTTATAATAAAAACTATAGAAATTACATCTTTAAATATTTTAAAAAATTTTCATATTTTCTTAAATTATTTTTAATTAAATAGAATAATTATTTTTAACCCATCTTAATTAAATATCAATAAACAAAAGAGTATTTATGAAAAAACAAAACATTGAATGCTCTAATCACTTTGCAAAGTGATTTATAGTTAAGAAATATAAAAATATTTTAGGATTTGAGTTATAACAAAAAAACAGACAATAAAATATTGAAGGAGTAATATAAAAATATAAGATTAAAAAGAAAGTTTATTTGTCATAAAATTATTGTAATATACGTAAATATTGGGGGCAATCAGTGTGTATATAACTTGGCAACTACCCCTCACTTTACACATAGGTTCGCCCCTGTTTTCGCTCCCATTATATGGTCAAATCTTGATACCTTCCCTGTGGCCAAAGGAAAAAATCTTGATACCTTCCCGTTCAGCAATTAAGCCATGTCTTCCTTCGATCCTTCAACCTCGAAGTCCAAACGGACTTTCTATTACGACGTGTTCTTAACTTTCAGGGAGACGGAGCAATTTTCAGCAACCTTTCTTGTGAAATCTTTGAGAGATGCCGGAATCAAAACCTTCGTTCCGGATGACTTCACCGGAAGGCATAGTACCGAAACCGAAGAGAAGGCCCTAGAAGGGTCCAGAGCTGTTATTGTCATTTTCACCCCAAAACTCCCCAATTCCATCGAATGCCTTAGGAGAGTGGTGAAAGTAATGTGGTGTCACAGAACTATGAGCAAACCTGTGTTGCCAGTATTCTGTGGCGTGAGTCCGCAACAAGTCCTTGAGAAGGTTGAGACAAGAGACGAGGATATGGAATGGAGTCCAGCCGTCTACAGAGCTACTTCATTACCCGGCTGCACACTGTCAGACTCTTTCAGGTATCAAAAGTCACTTTACTCATTTTCTCATGAATAAGCTTTCTTTTTTCTTTAAAAAAAAAAATATGAGATTCGTTCAAGCTTAAGTTAGATGGTTCAGTTCATTATATAGCCAAATCTTCTTGATACCTTCGTCGTCTCCTCCCTGCAATTAGCCATATGTCCTCTCTCTCTCTCCTTTCCACCATCGCACTCAAGATCTGTTTCCTGAAGATTGAAAATTTGGATTTCTAGATCTGTTTTCCTTGGCTGGCAGTGACGATTAATAGAGAAGGATTAAGGTTGAAGGAGGAAGGGGGAAAGAGTGCCGAAGGTTTATGGATGTGTAGAGACGGAAAGGGTGCCAAGAAGGAAGAAGGCGAAGAGTTGATGGGGGCGTTTTGGTAATCTTATATTTATTTATTTAGGATAAGAACTACAGTGGAGGTCAATGGTACTCTAGGTCTTGTAGGGATAGTCAAGTCAGAAAAAGAAAAAAGCAGATTGTGAGAAAATACACACGGGAAATACAGGAAAGGACCAGATCCTTTTACCCAGATTACGGAATCTTCACACCGTCCATGTTCATTTTCCCCAGAAAGTGCCTGTCAATCTCATGAAGGAAAAATCACACAAAAATCTTAAAATACTAAAATAACTATTGTGAAGTCCAAAACTCTTAAAAACTACACCGAGTTTTATCAATCTAGAAACTTAGAATTTATTTGGGTGAGGTATTTTGAGAAATTTTAAAGTGAGGGGAAATCCCTCCCTTTGTATGGTTAAGAAAATTGGAAACCACTCCTTAACTTCTTCCTTCAAAATTAGTATATTTTTGAAGGAGATTGATTAATAATATTTAACCTTTTCTAATTCCCTCCAATCCATTTTTAAATTAAACAATGTTTTATTAAAATTTCTTCAATCTCCTTTTTTCCAATTCCATCAAATAAAAAAATTTTAAAATTCCTCTAATTCCTTTTCCTCCAATCCCTTTCATTGAAAATTCTTCCAATTTCATGGAATAGACCCTTAAAATATGAGTATAAAAATTTTATTATTAAATATAAAATAGTATAAAAAATTTGTTATTAAATATAAAAAAATTATTATTAAATATAAAATTATATTTCAATGTTAACTTACACTCAAGTGTAAAATACTGAAAAATGAATCCAAAAAACTTTATTATTTAGTGGAAAATTATGTTCTAATTTTTTATACTCATATTTCATAATTTTATATTTAAAATGAAGTTTTTTATATTCATGATTTTACACCAATAAATTTTGGTATAATTTTTTAAGGTTTTGAGATTTTATAATAATTATTTTTGTATTTTAGGATATTTTTATGATTTTGCCTCATTTTATTTTTTTATTGAGGTAATTATAAATACACGCTTACCCACCTATTCACATACTCAAGATGATAACTTGTCATTGATAAAACTTAATCCCATAACCTCCCCCTACTAAGAATGTGTTTGGTTCAAGGGGATTGCAGATTTTTTAAAGAGAAAAAAAGAGATTGGAGGGGATTAAATTTCCTTTCTCCTTTGATTGAAAAAATCAGAGAGAATTCCCTCTAATCCCTTCCCTACCATTTTATTATAAATTTCTCTCAAATTAAGATTTTTTAGAAAGAAAAAAAGTATTTATTATTTAATCTTTTCTAATTATCTTTTAAAATAAATAAGATTTATTAAAATTTCTCTAATCTTTTTTCTTCCAATCTCACCAAACAAAAAAATTTTAAAATTTATCAAATTCCTTGTAGTTGAACCATTATAGTTGAACCAAACTTACACTAATGGAGTATTAATGCCATGGGCCCATTGGCTGATTTCACTCTTCTGAATTCCGTTCGTTCTCTTCGGGAAAAAAAATAAAAAACAAATACCCTATTTCTGCACGCCATGCAAAGATTCTTCACACCATCCACGTTGCTTTCAATGATTTTGTCCTCACTTTCCAACTTCTCATTAATTCCAATCTGCTGGTACATTGTGCCTTTCATTTGTTGGTTTTAAAGTTTTGATTTTATTTCAAAATTTTTATTATTTTATATTTTCAATACATTATTAATTATTTTTTTTTCTAACTATACCTTAATCTCATCTAATTCAGTATATGTAATTTAATTCAATAAAGTCATTAAATAAGAATATTTTAGTAAAATTTCTAGCAAAAGTTAACATAATTAATAATTTTTTACTATGTGTGAAATAACCTTAAACAACAAAAGAAATGGAATGGATGAGTATATTTCAAAATTTGTTCTTAATGAATACTTCTAGTAATTCATAAAAAACTTTTTTTTAAGGTTTTCATATAAATTAAGAAAGTCATTGAATAATCTAAAATATTGTAAATTTTTTTTATAGATTAAAATATTGTAAATTTTATTAGTATTTTATCAAAATATCCTTAATTTAAATGCTTTCTTAAATGGTATTTCCTCTGATTCTTAATATAGGATCATTTTAATCGAATTACGTGAATTAAAGATGAAAGTTAAAATTAGTTAACTACTTTAATTTTTCAAAAAATCACAATATTTTCAAAAACTACCCTTATTAGATATCTTTCTCTCTATCTTTAAGATACACTAAATAGGGGTATTTTTTAGATATGTATAATAAATACTATCTCATATACTGTAAATAGTTTTATATTTAGAACTAAGACAAAAGGTCCTATATTTATGATCAAAGGTAATTCATTTGATATTAATTGAGGGTAAAACAGTAATATAAGTAATTAATGTTTTGTTTAAATTTTAAAGTGATAGATATTGTGAAAAATCTTAAAAACCCTAAAGTGACCATTTTTACGAACAGGAGAGAGTGTATTTCTAAATTTGTCCTTAATTAATATGGTCTTCAAATTCTAAAACAATTTATAAGTGAAAATAGAGCAATTAATTTGTGAAAATTGTTGATGGTATAAGTGATAGAATCCTATGTCCCAAAAGAACTAATATAAAGAAATTAAAGAAGTATATCTTTTTATTCAAGGATCTCTCTTTATGGGAAAAATAAGGATGAAAAATTAAACTTTTAGCTAAATAGATCAATTGCTATTACTTGACATCCAAAAATAGAAATTTTCGGGAAGTTATATTTAGCTTGGGAAGTAGAATTTCATGGACAAAACCTAAGAAATTTCTACTTTCCAAATAGTTTATAATATTTTTTTAAGAAAAATACTCTTAATTTCTTAATTCTTTTTTTTTCCAATAAGAAGAGTATTTATATCTTTAACAATAAAATAAATTATATTTATTTAAAAAATTATTTAAAGTTTGTGAGAAATAAAAAATGAAACAAGCAAGTTATGCATGCCTGAGAAGTGAGAAGTTAATTTTCCAAGAAATTATTTCCCAAAAAATATACCAAAAGACCCTGGGCACCTAAGAGTATTAATAATATTTTTAACTGTAAAATTTTTTTTTATTTCATTTTTCTTGTCTAGCAATTTCTGATTTAATTTTAGTTACGTGAGTACTACAAGAGTAATTCCAATTTGTATTGTTAATTTCCCGTTGTGAATTGGAATGTTCATCAGCAATTGCATTTTCTTTTCATTATATTCTTAATTTCTGGTTTGACCAAAAAAAAAAAAAAGAAAAGAAAGGAAAAAAGATACTCTATTTGGTCTCAAATATAAGAGAAAAAACTATTTTACATATACCAATGAAGTTAATATAAGAGAAAAAACTATTTTACATGTACCAATGAAGTTAGTTAAGTTTATTTAATTTATAGTTAAACATGTTATTTTTCCAAAATTGCTCTTAATTAGTGGGTTTTTTTACACTAAATTAATTAATGCTTATTGAAAATCACAATAGTTAATGGGTAGTTTTGGAATACGTCATTTATTGCTATAGAATTCTACACTTTTTCTCATATTTTGGATCGAATATCTCTTCTAGAATTCTTATATTAGAGACCCAAGGGAGTACATCTTACTAGTCAATAAGAAGAATACCTATATTTGTTAAATTCAGAAAAAAGATAATGTTGCATAAAATAACTTCTGGTGTATGGTGTCTACACACATTCTCTTGTTTATTTCTTTTTTGTTTTTTTTTACTAATTTGAAAATCTTCTTGGCAAGCAGTGACAGGGAGGCAATCAGTAACATAATCAGAAAACTAGATGAATACTTGTTTCTTGATCTTCCTTACCATCTAGTGGGGTTACAGATTCGTGTGAATGAAGTGCTTCGTCTATTGAACTGGGGACACATTGGTGCAGAAGATGCAATATTCCGCACACGTATAATTGGAATTTGTGGAGTTGGAGGTATTGGTAAAACTAGTTTAGCTAGAGCTATTTATGATAGAATTGGTGGCAATTTTGAGAGTAAAAGTTTCCTTGCAAATGTCACTCACGTATGGGAGAAAGATAATGGTCTAGTTCTTCTCCAAAAGCAACTTATTTCAGATGTTCTTGGAAAGGAAGTTGATGAGATAACCGATGTTGAAGTGACGCTTGGACATAGAAGATCACTTGTAGTACTTGATGATGTAAGTAAAATAGACCAACTCATGGCATTGTGTAGAAGTAGTGAGTGGTTTGGTAAAGGGAGTTTGATATTCATTACTACAAAAAATAAGGAGATACTTGATCACTTTAGGGCTGATTTGTTTGAAATGAAAAAGTTGGACCATATTGAGTCTCTTCAACTTTTCAGCTGGCATGCATTTAAACAATTTAGTCCAACAAACGAATTCAAGGATCTCTCAATGAAAGCAATTACCTTTTGTGAAGGATTACCATTGGCTCTTGAAGTAATTGGCTCTCTTTTATATAACAGAGCATTACCAGAATGGAATAATATACTGAATAAACTGAAAGGAATTCCTCGGGGTCAAATACAAGAGGTGCTCAAGATAAGCTTTGACTTTTTAACTGATTTGGAGATTGATCTGTTCTTTAATATTGCTTGCTTATATGTGGGTCAAAGTAAAGCTTATGTTACCCAACTGTTAACGAGCCCAAGATTTCATGTAGACATGGGAATGCGCATAATCATTGAGCGTAGCCTTGTCAAAGTTATTAATGACAAACTTTATGTTCATGATTTGTTGCAAGATATCGGAAGGGGAATAAATCTTGATAAGCCAAAGTCCAAATATATTTACGATGTCTTCTTAAGTTTTAGAGGGGAAGATACACGTAAATCATTTACTGCACATCTCTGTATGGCTCTAAAACAAGCAGGCATTGAAGTCTTCATGGATGATAAAGAACTTGAGAGGGGGGAAAATATTTCATTCTCACTACTTCAGGCAATTGAAAGTTCTAGAATTTCAATAATCATATTTTCCAAAAACTATGCCAGCTCAAGTTGGTGCTTGCAAGAATTGGAGAAAATAATGGAATGTCACAAAACAGCTAATCAAGAGGTGTTACCCATATTCTATGATGTGCAACCGAATGAGGTTCGTAAACAAGAAAATGATTTTGGAGATGCATGGAAAAGACTTAAAATGACAACCTCAGCTAGTGAAGTGAAGGAATTGATTACCCGTTCGAGGAGAGTGCTCATTGAAGTTGCCAATTTATCTGGGTGGGATATGCACAATTATAGGTATTTTTTTTTTAATTTTACATATCATTACTATCTGAATTGCTCAAATTCCTTAAAAAGTTCCCCCTTTTTTAGCCTTGAGTTATTTTTGGTGATACTCACTTCAATGACAACAGTCTTACAAGAAAACGGAAACACTTGGTTGCGACTTATATAGGGATTACAAACTATCATAAGCTGATTATACTTACCTCTAAATATTTAAAAAACACACAAGAACATATCGGGCAAGGTTTCCTAGGAGTTTATAGTTTAATGCAATAAAAGTGGGGGTTGAATCTGGTTTCACACATAACCCCTTTGAAACAAATTAAATTTTGATTTGATAATGATAGAATAAGTGGAAATATATAGGAAAGCTAAGTTTAATCAGAGAATATATTTTAAAATGACCAAAGTAACACTATGTCCACTATTATCTAAAATTTTAAATTATGGTTTTGTGTAGAGCAGTGAAATTTCTTGATTTTGGTCATCATGGAATGATCCAATTGAGGAAAAAAAAGAAGAAGAAAAGAAACAAAACCAGTTAAGTTACTCGTATTTTGGAATGCATGTTACGTGAACTCTGAATTTGTGTGGTGGCATAATGTACTTTTCTTTTGGCTTCCCCAATACAGCGGCATGTTGATTATCTGCACTCTGAATATGTGCTAAGTAAGGACAATCATGTCCGTTGATAAAAACCACGTATTTTAAATAATGAATATGTACTAGGTACGAACGTCTACGTGGGTAAAAAGTTGCAGGTTAGCATTACTCATCATGTCTTGATAGCCAGTGGTTTGTTGACCTCATTTTTTTTTCCCTTTTCAAAATAGTTGGACACAAATAATTTGCTTTCGTATGATAAAACATTTAATGTTTGTTCATTTGTGATTATTCTAATATAGAAAATGGGGCTATATAACTAACTGCAACTAACTAATCTGTGCGTATAGGGTTATCTGATGTATGCGGCAAAGAGCAAATATTATTTGAATCTTATCTATGCTCAAGTTCTGTGAAGTTAGGTCATAACGGATGAGCAAATAATCCAAGTAATCTTGAACGAAAAATAACAGTTTTTCGTTGACGAGAAAAATATTAATTGTTCCGAACAAAAGATGGTACCAGCAATACAGGGAAAAATATATCAGCAAAAGTGGGTCATTCAAACTATTGATTCATTCGTCTGTTTATTTATATTGCTTTAGTCCACATGCCTCTCATTTTGTTGGATGGATTTTAAGGTGTCAATTCCTGTTATCTAACTTCTAGTTATTGCCAGATCTGAAGCGGAGTTGATTGATGATGTCATTGAAACTGTTGTAATGAAGCTGGACGAAAACAAGTACCTGTTTGTTGCTCATCACCCAGTGGGACTTAAGACACGTGTGCAAGATATCATCCAATTCTTAAGCAATAAATCAGATGAGGTTATCATAGCGGGGATCTTGGGCATAGGAGGAATGGGTAAAACAACTATTGCCAAAGCCATTTACAATGAAATTGGTCAAAATTTTGAGGGTAAGAGTTTCATTGCAAATATTAGAGAAGTTTGGAAGCAAAATAATGGTCAAATTTTTCTGCAAGAACAACTTCTTTCATGCATCTTAAAAAGAAGAAGGATAACACTACCAAGTGTAGAAATGGGTAAAACTCATATCAAGGATGCACTTCATCAAAAAAGGACACTTGTTGTACTTGATGATGTAAATAATGAAGACCAACTTAAAGCATTATGTGGAAGTCGAGAATGGTTTGGACAAGGTAGCAGAATAATCATCACCACTAGAGATAAACACATACTTCAACTCCTTCAAGTAGTTAATGTATATAACATGAAAGAATTGGATAATAGTGAATCTCTTGAACTTTTTAGCTGGCATGCATTTAAGCAAGCACATCCAACAAGTCAATTCGTTGAACTTTCACAAAGGGTAATTTCTTATTGTGGAGGGTTACCACTTGCTCTTGAGATCCTTGGCTCCTATTTGTTTGATAGGAAAATACTTGAATGGGAGAGTGTTTTGGAGAAACTACAACAAATTCCAAATAATCAAGTACATGAAAAATTGAAAATAAGCTATGATGGTTTGAGTGACCATACGGAGAAGGATATCTTTCTTGATATATGTTGTTTTCTTATTGGCAAGGAAAGAAATTTTGCTACACAAGTATTAAACGGTTGCAGGCTTCATGCAGAAATTGGAATTACTCGTCTAATAGAGCGAGGCCTTGTAAAAGTTGACAATAAAAATAAGCTCAATATGCATGACTTACTACGTGACATGGGAAGAGAAATCATTCGTCAACAATCACCAGAAGAGCCTGAGAAGCGTACTAGATTATGGTTTCATGATGATGTGCTCGATGTCTTGAGAAATAATATTGTAGGATTTTTGTTAATGAGTTAATTGCACTAGTTCACTCAAATTACTATTAAAATTTTAGGACTTTTTTCTTAATTACTCATGTTACTCTCCATATCGTCTCCATATCATTTGGTTGCTTATTGTGGGTCAAATATTTATCATACATTGCTTATTTGCATTATATTACTCTTAAGTTAGCAATTTATCTATTTGCTTTCCAATGCTTTCTATTTTGTAGGGAACAATAGCTGTCAAGGGATTGGCTTTAAACATGTCAAGAAATTGCTCCTTATCTTTAAATACCAAAGCATTTATGATGATGAAGAGACTTCGATTACTCCAACTTGATCATGTACAACTTGTTGGAGACTACATATATCTAACAAAAGAATTGCGATGGCTTTGCTGGAATGGATTTCCATTGGAAAACTTGCCAATGAACTTAAGTCTTGAAAAAGTAGTTGCCATTGACTTGAAGTACAGTAATCTCAAAAAAGTATGGAAAAAAGGCCAGGTATTTATAATTAACTTTGGAATTAAAGTTTGCTGACAATAAAAATTGTTTCCCTTTATTTCATCCCTTCCATTTATCATGAATTGTTTTAAATAATCTCTTTTACAGTTATTGAAGCAGCTAAAAGCTCTCAATCTAAGTCATTCCCATTACTTGAGAGAAACACCAGACTTTTCAAAGCTTCCAAATCTTGAAAAGTTAATACTCAAGGATTGTCCATGCTTGTCTATGGTTCACCCAACCATTGGAGATCTTAAACATATTGTTCTGATAAATTTGAAGGATTGCAAGGACCTCATTGATCTCCCACGAAGTATATATAATTTGAAATCTTTGAAATGTCTAAATATTTTTGGTTGTTCAAAGATTGACAAGCTAGAAGAGGACGTAGGGAAGATGGAGTCCTTGACAACTCTAATGGCAAATCAAACTGCTATAACACAAGTGCCTGTTTCATTAGTGAGATCAAAGAGCATTAAATTTCTGTCATTGTCTGGCTATGAAGGAGTATCACATGATGTGTTTCCATCCATTGTTTTGTCTTGGATGTCTCCAACAAATATTCCAAAGTCCCTATTACGATCATGTTTGAGTATGCCATATTTAATTAAGGGTTTGTCACCTCACCTATTAGCCATAAGCAAGAAAATATTTAAAGCAAGATCAAGCACATCTCAATCTTCATGTACTAAAACTCCTATGTTAAATTATTTTCATGAGCAAGATCACATGGAAAGGTCAGAAATTTTGATGAGCTCTTTGACCATTCGTATTGAAGGATCCAATAAAATGATGGATATTCTTTTGAATAATATTTCTCAGGTATCAATCTTTATCTCTCTTATGCTACCAATTCATATATATGAAATATAAAGTTTATAGCAAATTATGTATTCACTAGTTATAAATAGTATGATTCATTCCTTCAACCCTATGTAATACACAAGCTTACTTGTCAAGTTTGTCTCAACATATTGAAGGAATACCTTTCTCATACATCATGTTTTGTAGCTTGATTAAAAGCACATACACATTCACCATATCTTTTTGTGTTCATAGTTAAATGGGTGCCTTTTTGTTATGTTTATTATCAGGGATGGAATAATATAGGTCTTGGTGGCAATTCTCGTCCTAAAGACAGTTCTCCTGATTGGCTAGATTTCACATGTGAAGGATCCTCAGTGTTATTTAAAGTGCCTCAAATTATTGATAGAAGTTTAAAAGGGTTCTTTGTATGTATTGGTTATTTGTCTCCCCAAGATAGCATGCCATCTTCATATCCTGTTGGCGTCATGATATCAAATCATACAAAATCTTCCATTGATTTCTACAAGCAAGATGCAGTAACTACTTCAAATGATGAAGATTGTCGTAACATAATTTCTAATCTTGAGCCTGGCAATGAAGTGGAGGTTATTGTAACGCTGGCTTGTGAATTAGTAAATGTGAAGAAAATAGTTGTCTACTTGGTATATGGTGAAAATGTTGACAAATGAATTATGCATTGAAGTCACTAAAAGGATAATTCCATGGATGAGCTAGCTTATAGCTTCCATTGCAAATATTCATGCATAAATGATACTAGAGATCTGTTCAATTGTCATTTGGGATTGTCATTACAAGTATATGAAACTCGTACCTTTTGTTTTCAATCAGTATCTCTTGTGAAGCTTGTCTTTAAGGTAATTTCTTTAATTTATACTGAAATATGAACTTTAATTTTGATTTTTGTCCTCAAATGCCTATGCTTGTGATTGATGAAATCTAATGGCAACTAGACATCGGGCTTGTATATTTCCCAATATTTGATAAATGAATTACACTATTAATAATTGGCTTGCAAAAGAATTTATGTTTTAAGTAGATGATCTTTCAAGATAATTAGCCGCCTCCAAGTTCATTATATAGATGTATATGAACCTTGTACTTCTAATTCTGATTCAATATCTCTTGTGATGTAGAAAATGTAATGACCCTCAAATTATTATCCTAGACTTAGCCCTAAGCTAATGAGGAATATATCTTTTGAATTGTTAAGCATTGGAGAGAGAGTAGGACCAAATGGATCAAAACTTGAGAAAAGAAGCAAAAGCCTCTCACGCCACAGTGGAGGGCAGGTGTCATGGCAAGAAAGCTGAAAATTTCAAATTTTTCAAGGCAGTAAATGCTCACACTGTGGTAAGTTTATCATTTGCTGCGGTACCAATCACAGAACGTGAATAAATTAGAACATGAACCAGTCGATAGAAAAAGAAGAATTTGAAGAAGATACTGTGGAGCTCTGCTAGGGATCGTGTATTACCTTTGGGCTCAACTATGGGACCTAGAACATTCAAATCTTGGTTAGTAGGTGGTTTTTCATCCTTCCTCCTCTCTTTTCCATCCAGTTTAGGGTTGAAATTGGTGGTTGTATGTTGGAGCTCACTTGGTTGGTGTTTCTACCGATTAAAATGGTTGTAAATATGTTATTGAAGTGTTATTTAATGTTCCTAAGGCTTGGGTTTAAGTTTTAGAGTGATTGTGAAGGTTTACCTCAAACCCTAACTTCAAATCCATTGGGATAACATGAAATTCAAATCTCTCTTATTGTTTATAGTTTTGGATGGGTGTTTGGGACTCCTTGAGGTGTGATTACAATACTGGAATCATGGATTTACAATTATGTTGCTTGGTTGGTCAAATTGTGAATTATCAAAATCTATCCTATGTGTTGATTGGGATATTTTGTAACTTTGTAGGGTTCAAACTTAATAATTTATGGCTTTTGCATCCCAAGGAGTCATTTAGAAGCATTAAACCCGTTGTTGATACTTTGACGGCTTATAGTTCCCCTCTGTGTGTGTGTTTTGTGTGTAAACAATTCAGAGCAACTTGGATGTATTACATAAGTGCTATGTATGTCGTTTATTTAAGTATATGTGTTGTTCTTTTTCATATCATGATATGTACCTCTGTAGATACATTTAGCACTTTTTCATATCATGATATGTTCATGGCATGGCTAGCAGAATTATGGTAATCTTTACCCTTATTCCTCACATTTGTCATATGAGAATATCTCATTTGTTTTTATATATGATTCATTAGCATCCCTATTGTTATAGTTTGTATGTCGATGAGCATGCCAATACGATGAGTATATATATATATAAGAGCATGGAACATGATAGCATGTGGGCATCATCACATTATTGAGCATGAGTACATTGGTTGTTTTGGGTGATGATGTCATATGATACCACATGGTATGTCAATCTACTTGTGGAACACATGAAACCTCATGTCTAAGTGGTGAGGTTGATATATATATCCTTGCCACTAAATCATCTTCCTATGACCAGGAGATGCAAGTGACAGTGGATTGGGGATGTACATTTCCTAAATCACTATCAATTCGGATGGTCCAAGGGAAGAAGAACCATGTCCAATCATTAGTGTGGCCTTTGGTTGGGTCATACTAGTAAGCAGAAAGCTTAGTGATGTTCTAGAATCAGTTTTCACCCGTTGTTGGAAGGAAATCACTTATTGGGTATACTTTGTAATGATAACTAGCCCGTGATTCTATCCGTGTATGACAAGGGACATTCATGTCGTTGCATCCGCATTGCATTACATTTTGTGTATAAATATATGTATAGTATTGTTGGATGTATGTTGGTTGTAGTTTTCTCTCGGTTACTGAGACTCTGTCTCACACCACTCTATAGCTAACATTTTAGGTAAGGATTTGAGCTCTAGCAAGGAGAAGACTAAGAAGTCTTAGTTCCCTCCTTCACTCTGGAATATTTGAGTATAGCCAGTTGTGCTTTTATGGTTGTTTATGTAACTATATTGTGTCAAAGTAGAATTCATGTAGTTGATACCTTATGTTCTGTTTCTTGTGTATTTGTTAGTGTATGGGATCCTGTAAGGGATTTATGTATTGCTCTGGCTGTTGGTAAGCTCGTTGATATGATAGGATGTTTGTCTTACTTGATTGTTGTGCTATGTGTGATATGTTCTAGACCCCAGTTTGGGTTAGAGTGTGGTTGCACTGTGTATGTATTGACTAGTTAGGTTGAAAATAGGTGTCTGTGTTTGGTTTAGGTGCATGTGCCAAAGTGGGTATATAACCCACCAGTTGCTTCAGAAGTTCAAAGGGGTCAAATTCTATAGGAAGGGTTTCCTTAGAATATGATCATCCTAAACTATATGTATAAAAATGTGAAAATGTGGTATGCGTTATATGAAAAGATGGGGAAAGAAGTAAAATGGCAATTTCACATGGAAACAATAAAAATGAATTTGCAAACTATAACTTGTAAGAAAAATTATCTACAGTGCAGTATTTGAGGAAATTACAAGAAAAGGCTCGAAAGATTGAATATTTGCATTTTTGCCCTAGCTAGGGTAATTTTGTAATTACTAAAAATTTATGTCAAAATGGACCTCTTGACATACTGGACTCAACGGAATAGTGTACTAAGTTCAGAGGGGTCAATCTAGAAGAAAAAGAATTATTTTTGATTTAGTCCCTAGAAAAAGTTTATAGTTTAATCCCTCCAGGAGTATTTTCGTAAATATGAATATTGCAGTTAAATTGAAACTTATGACATACTGATCCCCATGGAACAGTTTATTGGGCCTAAAAAAACTAATTTGAAAGAAAATAGATTACAAAATATAGTAGAAATTATACTATATGTAAAAGTAAAAGTACCTATGAGTCCCACAAAAGTTGAAATAAAAGAAAGAAAAATATGTGGGTCCCACATAATACTTTTTGTGAAAGAATAATTAAGTAAACATAGATTCAAACCTACTTTAATCTTGTGTCCATAAAGCAATAAAATACTATAAAAGTAACTTTAACAGTCCAAATAAAAGTAAACCAATACAAGATATATTTGGATAAAGAAAAATATACAGTATTTTAGATAGTTTCCTCCCTTAAGTGGTGTGAAGTAGCAATCCATGTGATGAAATTAGATTATTTAATTATTTCTTCCAAAACTTAATGAGGAAGTTTGCTAAACCAAGTTTAAGTTAACTAAACTATGGTAAATTGTGCAAGTTGGATATTTATCTCTCCTCCCTTCCATTTGGTCTACCTTAAGCAAAGAAAGAAGAGAGAGAAGTAGCTACAAATACACACAAAGTAAGAGAGAACGACATGGGGAAAGAGGAGGAAGAAAGAAGAGAAGATTGGAAGCTAACTTGAGGTAAGCCTTTCTCCTGAATTCTTAAAAGCTTTTGGTTCAAGTTTGTGGTGGTTTGTGATGGTTCCATGAAGTACTTCTCTTCTTTTTTCTAAGCTTGGGTTTCGACCATGAATGAGGAAAAGGAAAAGGAGTGTTTTCTTGCATGAAAAAGAAGAGAAAGCATAAGAGATTGCAAAAGAAAAGTTTGAAGCAAGTAGCATAAAAACCCACTATTTCCTTTTTTGGGGCCATTTTTTGTCAGTGTATAAGTATGGGAAGGAGTGAGAATTTCATGGATTTGATGTCAAAAATGGATTCTCCATGATGCGAAACCTTAAGAACAAATATGAGTTTCATAAAAGAGGCAACTAATAGTTATATTGGTTTTTAGGGTTTAACGGAAACTTTATAAACCAACCCTTAGAATCAATGGCCGAAGTGAATGCTTAATGTTGTATTTAGGTTCAACGATTCAAGATAAGGTTATGGCTTGTTCGAGTAAAATAAATGTACAAAATAAATATGTCTAGAAAGTAGACATGTAAAACTTTTAAATTATATAAAGAATGCATGAATTGGTTTAAGATAGAATGAGAAATAAATTTTTAAAATTTAGGTTAAAATTCTAGAGAAGTGAAAAATGACCATATAAATAGTGATTTTTGTATTAAATACTATACTAATTAGCATGTTAAAGATATTGTTTCATATTTTTCCATGTAGATAAGATTTTAAGCTAATTTTAGTGACTTGAATTACCTTGATACAATTTTTCTAAAGTTAGTTATGATTTTTAAAATTTGTCTAGGAAAAAAGGCTTTACTATATGAAATAGTAATCTAGAAAAAAAAATTTTAGCTTAATCGATCTATCATGTGTTTCAAGTTTCTGAATATGATAATTAGACCATAATAAGGTCTAATTCATGGGTAATGTGGTTATAAGATAAGATGTTACGTTTGGGGAGGGTTTGAATGCCAAGTTTTGGTTCTAAATTGACCATTTCGGGTCCAAACATCTAAAATCTCCATATAGAGATATTTTAATCATAGTCTATGTCTCTAGTTAGAGTAGAAGTAGAGTTACTTGTAGGAGTTAGAATCAGGTTAATAGGATGTTGGAGTCGGAATTTATGTATGTTGGAAGTTTGTCTAGAAAATCAGCAAAATGCTGATATTATACTGATTCTTGGCACCACGGCGCCAGTGTTCAGGCCACGGTGCCACGTCTTTCTATCTCTTTTCCATTCTTGTCTAGTAACCTCCCATGCCTCAGCACCTTGGTCCAGGCCCCGGCAATGCTTTGCTTCCTTGTTTTCTTTATGCTGCTATGTCTTGTCTTGTACCAGTTAGAGTTCTTTTTGGTGGGTAGTTACAGAAAATACCTTTGGGATATCTCTTCTTCAAATGAAGCCCAACCTTAGCTCAATTCGAATTAATTGAAACTCAAAGTGATGACCAGATACCAAACAATTCTTAAAAAAAAAATCTCTTGTGATGCTTGTCTTCATGGTGATTTCTTTAATTTAATTATATCTAAGTATGATCAATGAAATTTAGTAGCAATGGTCTTTCGAGGAAATTAATTAGTTGCCCAAAGTTGAATTCTGATCAGGTGTAGGAAAAAGCAACATCTCTTACTTTCACAAAGATATCTTTAGCATGATGTACTTGAAAGATGAAAAATAAATATTTAAATGACAAGCTAAGATTTTGTTATTGACAGATAAGACAAAGAGGGATTTTTTCCAAAAAAATAATGAAATTGAAAATAAATCCATGCATCTCAATGTATAAAGTTACATTGTTTATGATTCATGAAAAATGAAATTTTTCACTAATTCATAAGATATATTGATTTTCATTTAAAGTTATAATTTTTTAACATGCCCAAATTTAATTGTTTGTCATCAGGTTACACTACAAACGCATGGGCCGAGACAAGGAATACAGAGTGAGTAGAGTATCATTTCCATGAGGGTTTAGTTCCAAAACTGATTAAGTATTAATTTTCACTTTTTTCACTTAATTTGAGCAACACAAATAATAAGAGAAGCACAAAAGAAAAATAAACCAAACTAAAGTTAGGAGTTAGTAGTGATTCTGAAGTTAATGAGACTCCTAAGATTATTCTTCACTTCATCACTTCATAAATGGTTGATTATTCTCTCTCTAATTGCTCTTAATGGAATTATATGCTAGTCTAGGATTTAAATTTACTTCAAAACATCTTTTAATGTCAAAGAAGCTTTCCAATTAATTTAATCCACAATCTTTTGCCAAATTAGTTAATTAGCTTTATTAAGCACAAACCGTACCTAATGTGACTTTCTGAAGCCTATAGGTATATCTCTATCTTATAAGCAAATTATTCCATCCATCATTGTAAATTTCACAATCTCACAATATTTATTGCATGGTCTATTCTAATCTCCCTATATATCTCTAGCTTGATTAAAGAACTCTAACTCCTCTTAATTGGTGGCCAACCAACCAAAAGTGCAATAATCCACAATAAATCAAACATACACAGCATTAATCACAAATAAAGAAAGAATACAACCACTAATCCATGAATAAGATCCAAATAAACCTAAGAGACTGAAAATCTAGCTACACATGGTTTGATACACAAGAGGTTCAACATCTTTAAACCACAAATACATCAACTCAAGCAATAACAACCAAAAAAGAGGAGAAATATCAGAAAAACCTATGGAGCCACTAATCTTCATTCTAAGTATCTCTTAGCATTTCCCTCCTCTCCATAGCCTCCTTTGCCTCAAAACTGACCCAGAATGTCAAAGAATAGCGGCTGGAGGCATTAGATAGTGAAACCTAAGTAAAAAAACACGAAGAGAGATGTTGTAGTTTGTTCTACTTATGATCCGTGCCGCGGCTAGCTTCTAGAGCGTTGTGGTTGGCTCCTTCTTTGTCCCAAATTTTTATGCTTTTCACTTGCTAGCCATGTCTAGCAATCAGGAGGCCGCGACTAGCCCTATTTCTCCATAAAATGAGCTCCTTTCTTGCTTCAATAAGTTTGTGGTTTGGCCCTTAATGCTTGCTTACCATCTTCTAATGCTCTCTTGGCTCTTTTACAAGGTTTGAATGACTTGAATTCTCCTTCAAAAAAGTCTCTACAAGAAAGCAAAATAATACAAGCTATCAAATAACAAAAACAAGGTTAGATATGCAAATAAAGCAATAAAGTTTATGGATGAAGTATTTGAATCAAAATTTTCACAATTAACCCAAAGAAAATACACAGAAATGACATGAATTTCTTGGGGTTAACATTAATACATCATTTTTTTACTTTGATAATGGCAGTTGGAAACTGGCATATATTTATTATATGAATTAATTAAATTAGCACAATCATCACCATACTTCCAATTTTATTGAAAACATTGTATATAGATAACGAGTCATGACTCAATTAAAAATAGTTTTTTTTTTGTTCTTTTTCAACACAATAGAAGTAGATAGACTGAAAAAGAAAAAAAATACATAATTAAGGTGACAATTGAAGCAAACATAAATAAGTCTATTTAACAGCCGAGGTTAAGTCAACCATTTTTGTTAAAAAATATATAATTGAGTTCTAAAAAAAATTATACTCCAAACAAATAATATTATTAATTTTTTAACACTCCAAAATTTAATGCATATTTTTTTTTAATTTGATAATGGCAGTTGGAAATAGGCATATATTTATTAACACCATCATCACCTTACTTCAATTTTATGAAAACATTGGATATAACGAGTCATGACTCAATTGAAGTTATATTGTTTATGATTAGAGCACATTTGTTGTTCATCATTGAAATAAAATCTAGACCATCCAAATTAAATTTGTATAGTCTAAATTTAAATTTTTTAATTCCTCTGTTTTAAATGTAAAATTATATTTTAAAAAATTGGTTGCAACAAAATTATCTTTATTTTAAATTCTAAATGCAATAAAATGAAAAATATTAAAAAATATGAAAATAAAATAACATTAGATCTGAACCACTCAATTTTAATATGAGCGGTTGAGATTTGTTATAAGCACATGGAGCTCTACATTATGCTGAGTATCGAATTTGTTATGCGGCAAATGCATTTTTACATAAAATCATAAGATATATTGATTTTCATCTCAAATTGTTATTTTTTTAACCCGCCAATTACTCTGGTAATCGCAGTTGGAAACTGGCATATATTTACTATTTAAATTAATTAAATTAATACAATCATCACCCTGCTTCCAATTTTATTGAAAACATTGTATATAAATATAACGAGTCATGACTCAATCAAAAATACTTTTTTTTCAACACAACAGAAGTAGATAGACTTAAAAAAAAAATACATAATTAAGGTGAAAATTGAAGCAAACATAAAACATTCTAATTAATAGCCCAGGTGAAGTCACCCATTTTTCTGGCAAAAAAAAAAGAAAAGAAGTCAACCATTCTTGTTTGAAAAAATAGAACTGAGTTCTACAAAAAATTATACTCCAAACAAGTAATATTAAGAGAAAAAAAAAAAGAACCCAACCCAATCGGATTCTCTAAAATTTGTGTTTTAAACATTGTCATAGTTCGTTGGACCTTTTTTTTTTTTTCCTAATTATATATAGCCAATGAGGACGCCTGAATTCAAACGCCGAACCACAAAACATGTATCTAAACAGCTGTAGAATTCTTGGGTATGCCAGCACGACTACGTTGATGTTAAAAAAAAGAAAAGAAAAAGAAATCATGGGTACGATGTATCCGAAGAAGTTAGAGTTCGATCAAAACCTTGTTTGCATGAGAAAGTGATACGATGTAGAAAAGAAGCTATTTCCATCAAAACCATGCTCAAACATTGTCCCTGGCAAAAAGGGATGGGGATTGAAATTGTTAATGTAGAAATTGCAATAAATCGCTAATCATATACATGCATAAATACAAATGCATATAATTTTGATCCAAAAAAATTATACAATCTTTCCCACATATCATTTTGAATGAAAAAAAAAATCCCCCATACTATTTATAAAGAGTAAATAAAGCAACTTAATTTTCAGATTCCATGTAAGAAATAAAAAAAAAATCTAGCTAGTTAGTAATATTGATTTGACTCAATCAAGCATTAAGAAATAAATAAGCAAATAAAAGAATGAGGATAAAAAAGTACACCTCAAATAGATAGCTGAAACTTTTAAATTTTTTGCGGGTAATGAAAACCCCGTAAGCTTTTTCTTACACAAATTATATAAAAATTTTAAATTACAAGGTACTCAGTAAATGAAAAAAAATATTAATAATCAACGAACCGATGTAAAACGCGTATATATAAATAAAATACACTAACCACATATTTATTAAATAACCAATTTTATATTTTGAAATTAAAATAATTATTTATGCTCTTAATTTGAAATTATAGGGTAATTTTTTAATGATATAATTATATCTTGAGGAAAATTATATTAAAGGTACTATAATAATTAATATTTATTATGAAAACCATAAAACTCATAATTAAATTAAAGGACTAAGAGAGTAAAAAGCATTGGTGAATCGAATATTTTTATTTGTTCTTATCTGTTTTGCAATGCTTGCTTCCTTTGTTATTTTTCAATCTCAATTAATCCTCCTTCTTCTTGTAGTTCGGGACAGATTGTGTTGAATATTACTATCTCCTACGTGGAGAAACTGGAGAGGATTAATTAAAAGCAGTGGGTTAAAGTTTCAGTTCGCTTAATTCTATGAAAACCACCAAAAACGACATATAGTGAGAACCTAGATAGAGAATCTTCGCAGAGATGGGAATGGAGAAGAAATGAAATTAATTAAGAGAAAGTTTTGTTTCATTCTTCGTTCCCAGACAGAGCAATGAAATTGGAAGAAAAAGAGTAATTCGGTTAAGGATTATATGAGAGAAGCAAAAAAAAAAAAGGAAGGTAGAATATTTATCATGGATCAAAAGAGTAGAATCGCAGGCGAAGAGTATAGTTGAGGAAGTTTTTGATTTAGGGTTACTCTTTTCATAAGGGTATAGTAATCAGTTTGAGTGAATCTATTTTATCTTTTTTTTTTTTTTGGTGAAAATCTATTTTATCTTTTGGTTCTTCAGTTTAATTACAATTTTTATGGTCGCTTGTAATCAATATTAACTTATATAAGTCCTTCAATGTAAAAGATAAAGTATTATTTTAAAAAATATCAAATGACAATTTATTTTTGTGTAGTTTATAAGTCAAAGGGTGGAACTAACTTTTTTCCATGGGAGTGGAGAGAGAAAAAGGAAAATAGAAACTTAACCACCAAATATTTCATTCAACTAGTAATAGATTGTACCAGATTAGTTAAAAATATTGAATTTGAGCTTTGGGAATGCGGTGGTATTAAAACTTAGTGGTAGAGTTTACGGCCTGAAAATGTTATACCTAATTCAATTTGAATTAGTTTCAACCTGATAAATTCTTCAGTTGAAGTGGGACACAATCAATATTTATATCTAAACATAAATCACATTATAATAAATTGACTTTTATTTATTGGCCAAAAAAACTTACTTTTATTTAAATTTAAGTTTGCAAACTTAAATCCAAATACATATGGGAAAATGAGTTTACGTGAATTTGGAGGAAATTCGGCATGTTTATTTAAATGAGAAATGAATGGTTGAACGTTTGCTTGGTGGTTTTCTTCTATTTAAATAGAGGAATAGATCATTTGGCTGTGAGCAACCAGCAGAGAACCAAACCTTGTTGATACGCTTGTCTCACTGCAATTATAATCCATGTCTTCGTCTTCTTCCCTCTCTTCATCATCCTCGACGTGTGAATCGATTTTCCAATACGACATCTTCGTAACTGTAAGAACGTACAATCCTAGAGCAAAAACCTATCTTGAAACCTCTTCAAGAAATGCTGGAATCACAACTTACATTGATGATCGGAGCGACTTGTTTCCGGTACATGAGGCCATAGAAAAGTCTAGAATAATTATGGTTATTTTCACGCCAGAGTTCCTACAGAATTCGTATTGGATAGTTTTTAAGAGATTGATGAGCATAATGTGGTATCACCAATCTATGAAAAAACCAATGTTACCATTATTCTGGGGAGTGAGTCAACAGGAAGTGCGTGAGAAGTTGGAGGATGCTTCGAAATTGGATATCTGGCAACTGAATGGCATTCTTTTTAAAAGCGCCATCTGGAAAGCTGGTAATGATGGGGATACAGAAAGAGCCATCGGCAACGCTGCTCCGGAGCCCGATTCCAATGTGGACCTAATAAGAAGAGCCTACGATGGAGTTGCTTCGGAAATGAGGTTTATTGTGGATTCTTCTCATGGCCGCCGAGAAGGTGTGAATGACACTACAGGTATCGCGAAAGTGGATTCCCAAGTGGATTTAAGAAGAGCCGTCGCTAAAGCTGCTTCACTATCTAGCTTCCCACTGTCACCTGATCTGGGGTAATTAATACTCTAATCCTTTTTTAATTTGCTCTTCTATCCATTTCACTCTTTTAGCTAGCTCGCAGAAAACATGAAATTCAAAATCTGTTTGTCATTTATAATATGATCTCCTTACGCTCTGCATCTTGGTGAGTTCATTCTCAAAATTACAGTGTTTTATATGATTAATATGACAAATAGATTTTAAAAAGCTAGATTGAAATGAAACCTTCTTGCGTCCTCCTTGAATCAGAAGAATTGTTTCAGTAATTGTGATCCTTCTCTAGAAATAAGATCAACATTGTTAAGAGCAATCACATAAGCTCCACTTGAAAGCTTTTTTAAAAGAAAAAGGGCGATACCTCTAAATTTTATCAATAAATCCTTGCTTATAAATACATGGTGGTTACATTGGTTATGCAAAAAAAAAAAAAAAACACAAACTATGTATGACCGAGGACCATATACCTAGATGCCTAACTTATGACCTACAGCTTAACCATAAATCTTAGAGAAGTGAAAAAATGTATAACATTTACAGCTTGACAACATGAGAAAAAATTAAAAATTCAAAGAAAATAAAATAAAACAAAAGGTGGAAAAAAAACCACTGAGTTTTTATTGATCATAAAAGAAATGATATAATACTTAGGATTATCTTACATTTTTTTATCAGTTATTGAATGATATGCAGTTGTCAAACTTAATAAAGACTTATATTTTTTTATTCCTAGAATACATGGAGATAAAATATAAGCACTTTTGTAAGTTCTTTTTGCATATCAATATATATATATTAAAAATAAAGTGATAAAGAATATCATCATGACTCTACTTTAAAAAAAAATTAAGGAGTCAATGGCCTAATGGCACTAGATACTCCTCTGAGTGAAGCGAAATCATGGGATCAAGTATTAGTCATGACTTGACACTATCTTGAATGTGTATCTGTGTGTTGTAGTTGTAGTTGTAGTTATGCCACATAAAAAAAAAAAAGATTAAGGAGACAAGGAAATGGTTGAATAATAATAATGAGAGCACAAACCTAGTCAGCCAGATTAAACTAACCCAACCCCGCCAATTTCTGCCAAGCTCTGAGTGTTTTTGGGCCACTTTGGTCTGAGTTGACACATGAAAATGGGGCAAACTCTAAATTAAAACTTGTGTTGTAGGTTCCCTTTTTTGGGCCCGAACTTGTGTTGTAGGTTCGGTCCAGCCCATATTGTAGGTTGAGTGTCAGCCATTATTCTTCTCTTCCTTTCTAGTTTCCACTGTGTTTGCGATCCCACATAACTTACATATATATATATATATATATATATTCAGCATGAAGTTTTCTTTGTTCTAATCAGAGGATTTAAAACTAAATCAAACCAACCAGTTAAATCGAGAATTGGTGTCAAATCTAGCATCAAGAAGAAACCACTTCTTTTGAAAATTGATGAAAAATCAGCTAAAAGGATTACAAACTGACCTAAACTAGTAGAAAACCAGTTATGAACTGGTCAAAATCTTTTTTACTTTTAAATTTTTTTATTTTAAATCGTGTTTTTAAATTGTAATATATTTATAATTATACATAATTAATATTAAAAAATGAAGAATAATGTCAAATAGGCAATATATATATATATTATAAAATAAATATATATTATAGATATTTTATGCCTTGTAATTACTTTATTTATTAATTATAAAATTTTTATTTACTATTTTAATTTATGTTTTCATTTCTCATATTTACTCACTTTAATTTTTTTTATTGTTATTTTATATTTGAAATCAATTTTTTTTACATATTTTTGTTATTATTTTTTATCTTCTTATTTTAAAATAGTTAATATATATAATTAAAATTATATTAATTTAATTATAACTGATTCAACAATGATTAGATCATAATCTAATCACTAAAATCTTGAACTAGTGCTTCAACTAGTCTATACATACCTTGCTTCCAATTCAACATAATTCTTACTTTGATCTCAAAATTTGGCATGAAATTTGAACCAAATTTTCGGGTCACATTAAACTTCCATTCAACCTGGTCTATACACACTCTTTACAAAGGTACTGACATTGTTGTAATCTTTTTTTTTTTTCTCTTTCCTCTGCTGCTTTTCAATTTTTTTTTTCATGTATAAGTTTTAATGGAGGGAGGAGTTTTAATGAAGGGAGAAGGGATGTGAAAGATTTTAATTTTTTTTTATTTAGATTTATTAAAAGGAAGAGGAGAGGAGAATTTACTTATTTTTTTCTAAAGCCATCACTTTTGGAGGTGAAGAGTAAGAGGGGAGGAGAGGAAAAATTATTAAAATTTTTTCTTTCCCCCCCTCCCCTCCCCTTCAACTTATTAAACTAAATGGAGGGAAATCTCAATTTTTTCTCCCCTTTTCTTTTACTTATTGAATCAAATAAGAAAAAATTTGTCCTCCCATCCCATCTAAATTCTTCTAACCAAACCAAACGGAAGGCTTAGAGAGTGAGAAAAAGAGACATGGGAGAATGAGGAAAGTTATATTAGCACAAAGGTCAACATTCAGTAGAGTTGTGTAATTTAATCTAATTTAAATAATTAACATGTAATAATGGTTTACTCCCTCCGGTCCCTATTATAAGATGTTTTTAACTACCACACGTGGATTAAGAAAAGTTGATTACAGTTCAAAATTGATGAAAAAAAATCTGACATTCCCATTTTACCCTTAAGGAGAGAATAAAAATATATTAAATTAATAATGATGGTAGGAAGAGAGAGAAGTTAATTGAGACCTGTAATGAAAGTATTCAATAGGGATAAAATTGAGACTAAAATTAAATTTATTACTTAACATCTTATATTTTAGACTAGACAAATTTTTTAAACAACACCTTATAATAGGGACCGGAGGGAGTATAAAACACACACATATTTGTTATATTGCACGTGAATGTGAAAGGGTAATGATTTTTACATGAAAAAATTAATAATTTAGATGAACATAAAATCTAATTTTGCAACAATTGATACAAGCGTCAAAACAGAATTATTCATTGTCCTCATTAAGCAGCCTAAGCACGGGATGGGAATGGGATCATACCTATTTCATAAAATATATCATTTACAGATTGGCTGCAGTTTTGGCAAAGGTCACCATATATATAAAAAAGAGCCAATTGTCCTCAGCATATACACATGTCTCCCACATGTAGTCATTTCACTCCAAGTCCCCTATTTTCTTATTGTCACTACAACATTTTTGCTTTACGGAAACAGTTAAAAAGTATTGCCTAAGTTAGGAAAACTGTTGCTTAAAATTATAGGCAACAATTTTCAAGTGTTACTCAAGTGTTGCCTATGCTGGCGTTACCTATTCCTATAGGCAACAGTTTTTCAAACTTTATGACAACAACCACAAAAATTGTTACCTATGCTATGAGTATAGGCAACAGTTTTGAGGTTAAGCTATGGCAACATTTTTGAAATGTTATCGATATAAAGTACAGTTAATAAATGTTCCCTAAGCTTTTGATAGGCAATATTTTTTAATTGTGAGCATAGAGTATAGACAACAATTTTGAAATTTAGTTTCTGGGCTTCGAAAGCGCTTATTATCTGAAAGCGGTCCCTAAAGCCTTGGTTATTTCAGAATTTGAGAGCGCTTTTACTAACAAGCGCTTTCAAATATCATTTTTAAAAATTAAAAAAAAAATAGTTTTCCTTTTTTCCCTTATTTTACCTGTTACATATATTACACTTTTTTTTGTTTGTTAAATAATTAAAAAAATCATTACTAATAATCTAATATCAATATATTAATTTTATAATTCACAACAATACAAATCAACCCTTAACTACAAATTAATCAAAGCAAGAAAAAGGAAAAAACAAACATTGAAATTACCACTGCATCTGTCAAAGTTGCTTTGGCTGATAAGTATTGCCATATACCTTACCTACAAATACAAACCACCAACATAACATTACAAGTAAAACTTAATTTGTTGAGATGTAAATAAGATACATAAAATACATAAAAACAGACCCAATAGTGATTAAGGTTTCACATAGAAAAGTACAATCACCAATCATTATTCACATAATTATGCTTTTTCTTTATACCAACTGGAACTGAGAAGCTATGTACAAAACTTAAAAATATAGTACATTAAGCACTTGACATCTGGATAAATATGCTATATGAAATGCAACGATAAACTAACTAGATAGCTAAGGTAGAACTAAGAATGTCAAAATCCAGCCTACTACATGAGGCAAAGATAATAAAACATATAGTTGATGAATTTTGTTCCGAAATTGATCATTTAAATGATAATCATGTAATTTTAACATTTTTTTTGGTGAAAAGTAATTTTAATATTTAGATATCATTTTAATATACTTCTAAATTGAATTAAACATGCTCTTTCTACCTACCTGTAACAATCTTCTTCATCTAGATGCTTGGAGTTGAATGGTCCTTTCCTAAAAGTTTGCAGTTTATTTTCTAACCACAACCAAAGCACGGATTCTACAACTTAGTATCGTTGGATTGGACCCCTACAATAATTGAATGATCTCACTGTTAACCAAAAGTAGCTTAACTTATTTTAATGAGATGGACTAGTCCAAGCACAAGTCTATAGAAAAGTTGAATACATTTAAGGTGGTCGTAAGAATTCCCCAAATGCCTGTATAAAAGTTAACATGGCAAGTATTTTAGTAACTACTATTTGAGCTTGAAGTAGAATCATGAATTTATTTTATATCAGATGAGCAAAATAAAACTGAACACTTACAAAGTCAGCTTGTAAGACTATCACAGAATCATTTTGATGCTCATCTTGAATGACATTCAAGTCGAAGAATGTCCATGCAAATGAGTTGTCAAACCCAAAGCAAGCATTGCTAGTACGTGGCTGGAAGCTTCACCTGGTAAACAAGGATTTAATAACAAAAATCAGGGCCAAAATGGCTGACTAACCACTTGGATAGGTTTCAAAAGAACCTGTAGAAGCCATAAATGACACTTGAATAGACAAAAAGATTAATGCAAGACACATCATCATTTATTGTGAGCCCTAAGCACCAGTTACAGCCATGTTAAGAAAGATAATGGAAATATATATGGGGTTCCACTTGGAAGGATTTACAGTGTTTTGAGAAGTATTCTTATTCGTGCATGGTATAAAAGTAGTAAAAATGAAAGGAATTTTTTTCTCACAAACCTTCTGATCAAGCCAAAGTTTAACAATGAGAACACCAACGCTTCCCAAGTTCAGAACCTTCAGAAAGTCCTCCTTGTACATAATGCTGAACTAAAGAAAAAGTGATTGCCAATTAAGAAGGACGGGAAGAAAATCATTAAGTGGGTTTACTGCTATATTGAATCTGCTTAAAGTACATCTAAATGGCTGCAACAGGTGACATTAAAAGACAAGCATAGACTCAGCCATCATAACGTTATGCTAATACACTAAAACTTGCATTTGCAATATGGAATAAAAAGCTTGAAATTTAAGAGCAAGATTAGCATATACATACTGATAAAATTATTAATAGCAACCAAATTCTGAAATGGCATATAATGCATGTGGAGAAAATCAAGGCATCCCCTATGTGCACTGAACATATTTGAAGAGATGGTAGTAAGCAAATTATCTTCCGTAGTAGGCTACTATATATGACAATCTCACACAATGAGGACTCATTACCAATGTGATAATAATATGGGTAATACTTCAGAAGATTTGAGGCTTTTAGTAGTATGTATCTATACAAAATTACCCAAATCTGCAAGAGGATATAAATCACTTTTCTTTTCTCAAATTCCAATAGTGCGGCTCAAAGGAAAGATACTTGATGGAGAATATACCAGCAGCCATTAAGGGCAGAAATGTCAACCTATCCAACCTACTTGATGGGTAAGTATTGTTATTGTTAGATTAAAATCAAATCAATAAGCCTACAAAGTGTCTCTTATTTGTAGTTTATAAGAGGAGTCAGCATACTCTAATTAGGTCCTAACTACCTCTAACAGATTTGAAAGTAACTTCTGAACTGACTAATATTGCTATCTTTTATTAATACTATTTACTCCTTACATTAATAAAAAACAAGCAGCTCAAGCAGGCCACACCAACAAGAATTTAAGATCCGGAAAACATCATGGAGCAAGTATAAACAATAGCATATATCATATAGGCAAAAGGAAACGCATACCTTATTACCCATTACAAAATTTAAAGAACCAATACCATGTCTTGTATCAACATCATCTAAAACATCATCATGAAGAAGAATTGCCACCTATGACAAAATTACAACATTTGTTCACAATATAATTGGTGGCCAAGGAGAGAGGGTATTTTGGAAGGAGGTAGGGAGGAGCATCAACAAAAAAATCACAACTGTGTATATGAATCACTTAGATGGCAGTGTAAGACACCTTCTACTCAATATGAGCTGAAGATATGGAGCAACCCATCCCATCGGTTAATCTCACACCTTCAGAAGATTTTTCAGAGTTAACTTAGGAACTTTCCAATTGACTTAAATAACTAGCAATTGTTTCAGAGAGGGGAAGGGGCAGGAAGACATATTGGGAAAAAAAATCATACAATACTAAATTAGATTGCCTGGTTCAGTCATTCAGTCGAAGGAGAGTATATTATAAGCTAGGAAGATACCAGACCAAACAAATCATAAAGGGGAAGAAAGATCAGGAAGGAAATAGTCAGCCATTAGAGTGATCATACCAAGCTAACAATACTTAAATGCCAAGTGTCCAGAGTCTATAACGAATATATTTAAAACAATGAAAGCGTATCTTCAGTGACCCTAAAATAGGTCGAAGGCAAAATTATTCTATAATGGTTGTTTCAAGGTACAGATGCAATAAATTTGAAATTTTATTTGTCACCAATAGGAGAAAGAGGCAGTTATCCATGTCCAGAGCAAAATTTCAAAGTAAATTTAATGGTAGGTCGTTGACGTAAAAGGTACTTCATGAATTACATAAATGGACAACTACATGAGAAAACATAAATATGAAGTAGTAAGGTGCATAATATCAATTTCTGCTGTTGCAAATTCTTTGTTATCCAGTCCGCAGGGCAACTCAAACTTGCTTCATTAAAAGCATATTAAAGAATCTAAATTTCTTAACAGTAGGTGCAAGAGTTTATCCTAAAACATTACTATATAATTATAAGAAGCTCAAGAAAAAATCAAATCCTGTCTTTAGAATTAAATTCATATAAGAAACATCAATACAAAAATTACTCAGCATAGACCCTCAATTCATGCCTTCATTTCAGTTAACAAAATCAAACTTTGATGACTGAAACCAAACTCACCCAATATTGTCTTGACAGCGCCTTCGCTACATCATCATGACTCCTTGCTAAATCAATTTGATGGCCTCCCAAGCTTAGCAGCTTTGCCTCGGATTTGATCCTTCTCAGGATCATCTCAAAAATTAGACTTGAAAGCGCTGATGGCTAGGGCAAGTTGAACCTAATACTCCTCCTTTAATGAAAAATAGTCTTGTCGATTGGATCGATTAAGGTGGTGGTTATTTCCTTTGTGAAGCTTCTTCAATATTTTCTTTATTGGCTACGAACTCTCTCTCTCAATGGTCAAATGAGCCACTTCCTCTCTCTGTATCTTCAATCTAGGACTAAGGGGGGAGACGGAGGCTGGAGATCGGTTGAATAGAGAGGGGAAGATGGAGGCTAAGTTAGCGAACAAGAATGGAGGTAAGGAATTTCGTTGGAGAACCGCTCTGCGACACGGGATGAGAAGAGCATGATTTTAGATTAGGGTTCAGAGTTAAGAATTCCGCGGGAGGCTAAAATTTGGTAAAATAATTTAATAAAATTAATATTTTTATGATATAATAATTAATTTAAAACTAATAAAAAACCAAATATTACTGCCAAAGTTCATATATCTAGAATATAGACAACACTTTAAATGTTGCATTCAAAACACATTTATAGGTAACATTTTTTCTTTGTTACTTATTCTAGAACAATAATGCAACACATAAAAATGTTGTTTATTTTAGATTAGGGAACATTTGTCAAGTGTTGGTAAGTTTTTGTTGCCTATAGTCCTTATCAATAGGTAACACAAAAAAAACTGTTGTCTATCCATAGATTAGGCAACATTTTTTGAACTGTTGCAGACAAAAGTGTTGCCACAAGTGAAAAATGTTGTAGTGTGTTGCCCACTCTATCTCCATCTCTATCGTCACTCCACGAGGATAAGAACAGTACATTCCTTTCCTGGAACTCTTCTTTTTTTAGCCAGCGACCGAAGAGTAACGACCTCTATTACCGAGGTTCTGGCCAAGAAAATGAAACCTCTCTTACGAAGAGAGAGGCAAAGGACTCTCACTACTAAGAGACATTCATATACGCGAGTTCAATTAATGATGTATATAGTATCAAATTATATAGAAATTGTTACTTAATGTAGAAGGTTAATTAACGTTTCTTTTATATATAAATATATATATAGAGAGAGAGAGAGAGAGAGTATTGCTAATGCTAATGCTAATTCTAATTGGGCACCAGTGACGAATATGAAATCAATTGCCTTGCCGCAAAGTCTCATCACAAGTATTACAACTTCGTGTCAGTAAAATGCTTGACCCACTGAAGCACTGGAAATACCAACTAATGCCAGGGCAATGTAAGTGGGGATACCAACTTCATCTGGAAGAAACAGTCATTGTCGGAATTTGGGGAGTTGGAGGTATCAGTAAAACTACTACTGCTAGAGCTATATATGATGGAATTGGTGACAATTTTGAGAGCAAAAGTTTCCTTGCATATATCAAAGATGTATGGGAGAAACAAAATGGTCGAGTTCTTCTACGAAAGCAACTTCTTTCAGATATTTCTAAAAGTGAACTTGATTTGCTAAATGATGTCGAAGGGACGCTTGAGCGAATGGAGGGTGTTCTCTATAGAAGAGCTTTAGTAGTGCTCGATGTGTAGATCAAGAAGACCAATTCAAAGAATTGTGTGGAAATAGAGAGCAGTTCACTAAAGGGAGTTTGATACTCATTACAACAAGAAATAAGGATTTGCTTGATGGCATTGTTGACAAAGCATACGAAATGAAAAGGTTGGACAGCAACGAGTCTCTTTTGCTTTACAGCTGGCTAGCATTTAACAAATTAAGTCCAACAGATGATTTTGTCAAACTTTCAAGGAAAGTAATTACTTTATGTGAAGGACTACCACTGCCTCTTGAAGTTATTGGCTCTCTTTTGCAAAACAAGAAAAAACCAGAGTGGAAAAAGTATTGAATAAATTGGAAGGAATTTCAAATGGTCAAATTCAAAAGAAGCTTAAGATATGCCTTGACTTTTTGACTGATTCAGAGAGATTTATTCTATGATATAGCTTGTTTTTATGTGGGCCAAAGTGTACATTATATTACGCAATTGTTAAAGGGCTCAAGATTTCCTTTAGAAACAAGCCTGCGGGCAATCATCAAGTGGAGCCTTGTAAAGGTTTTGAATGAGAAGATTCATGTTTATGATTCATTCCAATGTTGAGGCATATTATGCTCTGAACTACCACGACCAGCAGCCAAATGAGCGATAATTTGATGGAGTAACTGAAAACGATGATGAAGATGAGGAAAGCGCTAAATCTTCCAGCACAAAAATTCCCAGGTCTTGCTGAACCAGTCTTAGAGTTTGAGAGACTGAATATTTGAGATCAAACTCATGCATTTTCGTCATCTCGCTTGATGCTTCTATGAAGCTCTTAATGAAGTTCTGAGAATCCAGCGAACCATCAGGAAGGTGCTAGTGGTTTTGAGTAGCCATGAATGGTACGGATATGGAACGGTTGAATGAACTGGAGATCTAGAACAGATGAGAGCTAGTGAGATGAACTCACCAGTGTGAAGGTGCTAGTCCTTTTACTGAACAAGGGTTTATTGGCAGGTGAGTGGGAGTCAGTATATTGGAGGAGTATGAATAAAAAAACGAAAGGAAAAAGCACTCACAATAGAAGGCGATCCCACGTACTTGGACGTTCGCATGTGAATCTTTCGTTGTCTAATTGGATTGGGACACCTTATTGATGCAAGAACCTCAGCCTTTTCATGAATTACTAAAATGATAATGATACTATGAATTTGAAATTCCTAGGTTTTGATTAGGATAGAATAATTATAAAATTACTAAATGTAATATAGTTATTTATTTATTTCAATAAGTACTTTTACTATAAACTATACTACTTTCTTCCATTTTAAATAAAGGATTTTTTTTACTTGATCAAAAATATATGACTCTTTTAAAAATATGATGTGTATACCATGGAGTATTTATCATATCATATTCAATTTATAAGATGGAAAAGAGAAAAAAATTTAATAAAAATAATTTTTAAAAATATTATGATATTTAAGAAAAAATATTAAGATAGTTAATTATTAATTTCTATCTTCACTCCACGTAACTAGATTAAAATTGTCTTGTATTTTGAGAGGAAATATTAACTACATAGAAATTAAATAAACCCTTTTTAATTAAGAGTTATTTTACCGCAAGTGGAGTTCAATAATTGGAGATTTTTGTTTGCCTAGTCAATAAAAAGGTCAAAAATCGCAGGATCTAGAAGGATTGCGGGGCTTTTTGTCGTCACGCAATCATTTCTCACTTACAGGTTACAGCAAAACTGCAGAAATGGATCCATCTTTTCTTCTTTAATTCTGACCGTTATAGGCCCCACTTTCTGGCACCTTTTGAGAAAATAATGGATGCTCCCCAACCAACCTTGGGCTTGGAAAATATTTTTAAAACAAAAAAGTTAAATTTATTGCAATAATATAGTCATTTATAGAGTTTTGTTTTTTTTTCAAACACACACATTAGTTCATTTCTTTTATATCTCTTCAATTATATATTGTATTTGTGACTATAGAAGATCATGATTGTATAGAAAAGTCTACTATTCAAAGAATAGATCGAAATATATACGAGGTTGAATTTAAATCACATGAAGTTAAAAACTTTTGCAATACTTAATTTCTCTCACTTTAGAGATACTTTAATTTGAAAGAATCTCCCGCTGGCAAAAATTTTGTTGAAAGAATCCAAATTCATATGCATCCATTTCCTCTCCATCTGAATCCTGTGCACCAATACTCAATATCAAATATTAAATTGATGGTAAGTTGCAATATTCATATTTTGAATAGTATAACTTATTTAATTTTGTGTACAAAATAAAACAATGAATAAAAAAAAAAAGCAGCAGGCCTCATACACACTCCACACTCTTTTGTCACTCGCTTCAAAATACCTATTCTACAACATAAACTTAGTTAGAAGCATTTTCAGTTTTCTTCTCTCCATATTGTTAGAAGAGAAAATGATAAATAAATACCCTAATAGATAAAATTTCAAAAACATACTATAAGCCTGTGTAATTCCAATTAAGTATCGAAATATTTTTCAAAATTAAATTTTCTTTTTTGCCCTTAAAGTTGAGGAAGGAAATATATAAGTAATAGTTGTAAATATATGAGGATCAATTGTAAATCCATCAAAAGTAGTTGCAAATGGATTAAATGAAATATAGTTAGATAGTCAATTTGCAACTGATTCTCGAATATTTGCAAATGATTTTCATATATTTATAAGTGATACCTTGATAAGTTTATTTGGAGACAAAATGAAAATTTCATTTTCAAAAATTTATTTAAAAAAGTTCAACTTAGGTACCTTAATATCTAATTGGAATTACGCAAATTTGTGATATGCTTTTAGAATTTTTATCTTATAGGAATATTTATATATCATTTCTCCGTTAGGATGAGTAATTCAAATTTTATTTCTTTTTTCAAATATTTTATGGACATATGAAGTTGAGATTGATCAACTTTAAAAAAAGCTAAACCTTAATATGTAGTTTCTCCATCCCATATTATATATAAAATAATATAAGGAATTGTTTTTATAATATAAGACAATATGTAATGATTTATTATTTTTACTCCTTATTTATTGTATTATTATTATTATTATTATTATTATTATTATTATAAATCGTACTATATTTAATTAAAGGAATAGAACTAAACCTTAATAAGTAGATGATTGATCTTTCCTAGAGAATAGCCTTAAAAATCGAAGATAGAGTTCACGTACCAATAAAAAATTTTCCTTCAGGAAACTTCAGCGTAGAAGGCCAACAAGGAACAAACCTTCCAATATACAAGTTGCGAGTCTTTATTGACTTAAACGCACATGATCGTTGTCATCGTCGTCGTCATCATCATCAAGCTTGTCGTTTTAGCTTCAAGTGGGCTGTGGGTACTGTGTAAGAAATGGCTAACTTCACATGAACCATCTTCCTATAAAAGTAAACAATGAAAGGTTATAAATCGAATAAGATTATTGATTTGGACAGGCACTACCATATATCAAGTTGGGGAGAGATTCATCTATAATTTTTCGTTTTTTTTTTTTGGATTAAAAGATCAACTAGAGAAATACAGAGCGAAAAAAGACAGAGATAAACAAAGCGCTACGTGCTGGTGTGCGATTGGTGATAAAGATTACTGGTCCAAGTAAAAGTTTTACAACCAGGATTCCAACCAGTGGGAATAATTTCAAACCAAACCTTACAAAAAAGATGACACAGGCCCCGAATATCACGAAATGCAGTCAGAAGATTCCAGTCTTCTGTAGATTCACGGACTAGGAGTCTGCTGAAGCTTTGATTTGGAAGAGCAATGGTGAGATTAATTGCAGAAACCAGGCGGACCTAATTCTTGCGGGTCAGTGATTTTATAGAGAGATTCATCCATACGAATCATGTTTTTCCAAGTATTGGAAATCAAGATAAAAATTTTTAGAAAATTTCAATTATTTAATTTATTTTATAAAATTTATTTTAGTGATTATTAATATAAAAAATTATGTTTTTAAAATCATGCATTTGATAAAATGTTAAACCATTGAGGGGGTGGGGAGATTAAAAAAAAATCGTGGGGGCAGAATAAAAAAATATTGAAAAATCATATTAGATACAAAATCCATATAAAATAGTATGCTTGTGGAGCAACTACCCTTCTTCCTTGCAGTTGCAGGTTCACTTCCTGTTTACTTGACTTTCGCAGAAATTGCGTATAGAACAGTCAACAAATATAGAACTGTAAACAAATATATACTCCATCCACTCACTTCTATTTACAAGGTGTTATTATTCATTATACAAGTATTAAGGAGACATAATTAATTATATTCTTAAATTTATAAAAATTAGTATAAATTTTTAATTTTATTCCTATTGATTAAATATTAGAATAATTTATGAGACAAAAAAATTATTAAAAAAAAAATAAAAAAATTTAAATAAAAAAAATAATATAACATCTTATAAATAAAATAGGATAAATTTTGGTAACTGATTTTCTTTTACTTTTTTAAACAAAAATATTTCGAATTGAGTGTCCATGATTCACCCGAACTAAGAGTATTTACAAAAATGAGGTCCATGCCATTATAGGGGTTTGAGACTGAAGTATCTATAAATTATCTAAATGAGGTCCACACACCATTATAGGGTTGGAGTCAATTTTCTTCGATTTATATCGATGAAATGATCATTTGCGTCTGTGCTATCAGCAGAGCCAAATCTTATCCATCTCCTCGTCTTGTGCAATTAATCATGTTTTCTTCCTTCGTTTCTTCATCCTCCACATCCAAACTGAGTCTTGATTTTTATGACATCTTTCTAACTTCGAGTGATCCCAAACATCATGTAACAGCATATCTTGAAAAAACTTTAAGAGATGCTAGATTTACAACGTTCACTGATGACCATATGGAGGAGTTTTCTGTGCATGAGGCCATAGAAAGGTGTAGAATTGTTACGGTCATTTTCACATCAGACTTCATTCAGTCTTGGAAATTTCTTGAAAGACTGGCGAACATAATGTGGTGTCGAGAAACTATGAACAAAATAGTTTTTCCTGTTTTCTACGGAGTGAGCCAGGAGCAAGTACGTGAGCAGCTGGAGGATTTGGATCAGAGAGGATCAGCTTCTTGGGAATTGGATTTCGATTTGATTTCAAGAGGAGCCATGGCTGATGCAGCTTCACTATCCGGCTTGACACTAGAGGATTTGGAGGATTTGAATCGGAGAAGATCAGCTGCTTGGGAATCGGATTTCGATTTGGATTCAGGAAGAGCCATCGATGAAGCTGATTCGCTATCTGGCTTCACACAGGAGCAGTTTGAGGATATGGATCGGAGAAGATCAACTGCTTGGGAATTGGAATTCGATTTCAATTCAGGAAGACTGGCGGAAGGTGCTTCGGCACCTGATTTGCTGTAAGTAATAACTAGTCCTTCTTTTTCTCTCCAAGTTTATCCTTTTTTACCTGGCAAAAATCATGAAACTCTAAACGTATGTTATCCTTTAAACAAAAAATAAAGTTGATTTAAACTTAAGGAAAAAGGTTAATTATAACATTAACCATCATATGTTTGGTAAAAAAAATTTTTAAACCACAATATGCTGAAATTATAGGTCATGCCCGGATACTACGGGCACCAAACTCCGAAGGAATTTAATTGTAGGTTGTTGAATCCAGCTAGAACTTGGTTGTGTATGCAAACCATATCTTACGCTTGGATGAAAAAAAAAAAGTAAGGGAAAAAAAACCTAGAAGAAGAAAAAAGAAAAAAAATATTTTTTCCTTATTTAGATTGCAAGAAAAAATAGGAAAGAAAGAAAAATGTGGGGAGAAAAAGAAATATGTGACTCACATATTTTCTTCCTAAAATTTATTTAAATTCATAAAAAAAATGTGGTCATATGATAAATAGTTAATACCAGGAGATCGAAAAAAATTATGTTCATGGTATGTGTTGGTATCAATATTAAAAAAACTAGATCAAACATTAAACCAATCAAAATAATAATTTAAGATCCAATGTTTAGATTATAATCAAAACGTCCTTCAAATTGGCATTAAATCAGTTTTAACAAAATTAATATATTTTAATTCTATGCTAATTATTTTAATAAAAATGATTATAAGTATAAACTTGAATATTAAAAGTTATATTATTTAACAATAATAAAATTAAAAAAATAAAATTTTTAAAAGATAAAGCAAGGATTAAAATAAATAGTATCCCAAAATTTAATGTAAAAAATAAAAAAATATAGATTTTAGATAAATGTGCTTAGATTTGAGGTCTGCTACTAGGCATGGTCCTTTTATTATTTGAGTTATAGTTTTTGTCTAGACTAAATTACCCCTCTCTTGCCATATACACATACGAATAGATGTAATAGGTTTTTTGTCTATTGGATATTTGTATACCTAGGAAATTTTTTTCTTCGCCACCGTTCTATTTGATTTAACTATGCATAACTCGTTTTGGGGAATAGTAATTCACGCTTCCCCATAGGCGTCAAAGTCTGACGGCTTTTTTTTCAGCCAACGTTCCTCTGTTAGATGGGAAAACGTGACACTGTCAAAAACTAATCATTTTCTTCCTTCGAGATCTCTCTTTACTTTTCAAATCTGGCTGTGTTAAAAAAGTAATTTCCTAGTTTCAGACCTCTTTCTCTTGGGAAGCCGGCGCACAGTGCGTGTCATTCGCTTGGCTTCATATAAACCACTTTTTTTTAATTTTTAAATTTAAAAGATTTCAACTGATATGTGAAAATATTTAATAAAAATTAAAAAATTTTATATAAATTTAAAATTTTAAACATGAAATTTTATTCCCAATAAAATTTTTTAGATATTTATTGGATAATTTTACATATCAGATGAAATTTTTCAGGTCCAAATTAAAAATTTTCAAATTATAAAAATATAAATATTTTCTTGACAGTCATGAAATTTTTTAGTCTTTATTAAAATTGGTCCAAAAATTTTATGACAACAGAGATACTAGACTAAGAGCTACCCAGCCAGTTCCTAAAATGATGCCACAAATCAGTAGGGTTGCTCAAGCCCAAGATGGGACTGTTAGGTTATCATTTGACAGACCCAGAAAATCAATGTCTCAAACATATAAACCCTCTATATATGAGGATTGTAGGTCAACGGTAAGTGAATCTGCAAGGATCTCTTGTTCCTCATTACCACAACCTCCTTCTATCATATATATGGCTGCCCCAAATAATCCTGAACCCAAACTTCAAAATACCTCTGTTTCTGGGATAAACAATTATGCAAATATTCCCCACATAAACTATGAAACACAGGATGATTTAAGGTCAATTGATTCTCCTGACTATTCTGCATTGGGAGAACCAAGGGACATAAATGTTTTAGAAAAGGATTTCAAAGTTGACAAACCTTCCTTACAAAAAGAATTTTACTCTTCAAAAAATACCTCGAAAAGAGAATGATTTTTTAAACATTTTCAAGGAATTAGAAGAAAACAAATTCAAGAACAGTTTTATTTGTTTCTTGAAATTATTCAGGAAAACCTTCCTTTCTTTGATTGGTTCAAGGCATATGCTGAAAGTATAAATTTGGATTATCCATATTTTACTGAAATTGATGTTATAAAAAAGAATGGAAAACCTTTGATCAAACTATTTCCTCAGAGTTTCCTCCAGGAACAGTTCAAATCCCAGGAAAAGTTGATTCAAATAACCAACCTATTTGGGCCTCTCCTTATAAATACAAACATACTTCTGAAGAAGTAAAACCTTCCGATATAAAAAATATTGTTGAACAAAACAATTATACTAACCTTTATCTACAAAGGATAGGTGATTGTTTAATTCAACACTCAGAAGTTCAAACAACATCTGTACAGCCTAAAACTGAATTTGAAACTCCTATAATCCAAACACCATTATTCAAACCTTTTGAGTACACGCCTCAACAAAAACTCGATTTACAAACAAAATCGAAAAACAAAGTTATTGAACAAATTAAAAGTAAAATGTCCCAGATTCAACTTCGTCAAACTGTTATTCCGGAAACCCCCACTTCCGTAGTATCAAAAAACTCTAGAACCATACAAGTCCTTAATAGGGATCCTTCAGAAAAATCTGATGAGGAGCTTAGTCAGCCATCTTCTTTACAAATCAACAATCAAAATTGGAGAAAACCATCCAAATTATATTACAGTAGGGCAACCCCTCCAGATGTCCTCCTAGAAGAAAAACCAAACCAAAACTTCAGAGCTTTCAACTCTGATAACCTCTATGAATGGAACATAGACGGGTTAAGTGAGCCTGCTATCCTCCAAACTCTCCAACATATGACAATGGTAAGCAACGCTTATCAAACCCAAAATGATTATACAGATGAACAAATAACTGATCTTTTAATTTCCGGATTTACTGGACAATTAAAAGGTTGGTGGGATTTTTATCTTTCAACTGAGGATAAAGACACTATTTACTCCTCCATCAAAACTCAGGCAGATGGGACGCCCATCCTACACAATGATCAGGTTATTCCTGATTCTGCCAACCATCTTATTTTTACAATTATTAAAAATTTTATTGGTGATCCTTCTCTATGGCAAGATAGGTCAGCAGAGTTATTGTCAAATCTTAAGTGCAAAACATTGTCTGATTTTAGATGGTACAAGGATACTTTCTTAAGTCGAGTTCTCTCCAGGGATGATTCTAACCAACCATTTTGGAAAGAAAAGTTTTTAGCCGGATTACCAACCTCGCTTGGTAATAAGGTTAGAGACAAATTAAGAAACCCAAATGATGGCAAAATCCCTTATGAGAATTTAACGTATGGACAGTTAGTATCATATGTACAAAAAACTGCTCTAAAGATTTGTCAAGACAATAAAATACAAAATCAACTTGCCAAAGAAAAGGCCTTAGATAAAAGAGAGTTAGGAACCTTTTGTGAACAATTTGGTTTCCCTCCTTGCAAACAATTAAAGTCCCACAAAAGAATCAAAAAACCTTTTTTCAAACAAACCCATTATATTCCAAAGAACAAACTTAAGTCCAAACCAAATTTTGAGCCCAAACAAAAATTTGAATCCAAACCAAAGAAGAGTATTGTTTGTTTCAAATGCGGCAGGCCTGGTCATATTTCGAAATATTGCAGGGTCTTCAGAAAATTAAGAAACATTGACCTTGAAGAAAGTGTTTTAGAAAAAATAAACAACATTCTTTCAGAAGAGACGGTATCCGAATCAGAAAAGGAATCTTCAGAAGATCTTAAATCTTTCCAAAATGATGATCTTCAAGAAAATTCGTCTTCTGAGATAAATGTTATCAATAAAGAACAAGATCTCCTTATTGATATCATAAGCAAACTACCAGATTCGGAAAGAGGAGAATATCTTCAAAAATTTAAAGATATCCTTTCAAATCCTTCAAATACTAAACCATTAAGACAAAAGAACCCAACCAAGTATGACCTTACCCAAACTCTAGCTAGATTCAAACAAGAGCCTAAACAAGCTACCCTCTCTGACCTTCGATTTGAAATACAAAACATCAAAACCGAAATTCGCCTCGTTAAAGAACAACAACAGGTTTATGGTGAAGCAATATCCCAAATTCAGGATATACAACTAATGCAAAACCATCAAATACTGCTACCTCAAACAGATGAAGGTAATGTTTCTTACGAACCAGACCCTCAAGAACCTTTTTTAAATTTAATCTCAAAAATTTTAACACAGAAGTTTTATATTAAAGCCAAAATTATTATAAACAATGAATTTACTTTAGAAGAAGATGTCTTATTTGATACAGGAGCAGAGGCTAACTGTTTCAGAGAAGGTATTATCCCCACAAAATATTTTGAAAAAACAACCGAAAGATTTAGAGGAGTTGAAAGAACTCTTTTACAAGTTCAGTATAAAATCTCAAATGTTGTTATTGAAAACGAAGGTTTCAAAGTAAAAACTCCTTTTATTTTAGTAAAAGGAATGGGATCTAAGATTATTCTTGGAGCTCCATTTGCTCATTTACTCAAACCTTATTTAACAGATGAAAATGGAATTTCTAAACAGCATTTGGGAAAAACAATCTTGTTTCCTTTTATTCATGCTCCTAAGATAAAAGAATTAAACATTATATCTTCCAAACAAAAGCAAATTAATTTTCTTAAACAAGAGATATCTTTTAAGAAAATTGAAGAACAATTGACCTTAAAATCTATTCAAAATCAAGTTTTGAAATGCTTGAAAGAAATTGAAGAGACCATTTGCTCAGATCTACCTAATGCTTTTTGGAATAGAAAAAAGCATATAGTAGATCTTCCTTATGAAAAGGATTTCAACGAAAAACAAATTCCAACAAAAGCTCGTCCAATTCAAATGAGTTCAGAGCATTTACAAATTTGTAGAAATGAAATCAATGATTTAATAAAAAAGAATTTGATCAGGAAGTCCAGAAGTCTCTGGTCTTGCGCTGCATTTTATGTTAATAATAGTGCAGAACAAGAAAGAGGAGTTCCTAGACTAGTAATTAACTATAAACCTTTAAACAAAGTTTTGCAATGGATTAGATATCCTATCCCAAATAAATCTGATTTATTGAAAAGACTTTATTCTGCAAAACTATTTTCAAAATTTGACATGAAATCTGGATTTTGGCAAATCCAAATTGATGAGAAAGATAGGTATAAAACCGCTTTTACTGTACCATTCGGTCAGTATGAGTGGAATGTCATGCCTTTTGGTTTAAAAAACGCTCCCTCTGAATTTCAGAGAATTATGAATGATATATTTAATGATAATGACCAATTCATCATTATATATATAGATGATGTTTTGATTTATTCTCATTCGATAGATCAACATTTTAAACATATTTATAAATTTATTAGGATTGCCAAAGCCAATGGTTTAACAGTATCAAGAAAGAAAATAAGTCTTTTCCAAACAAAAATTAGATTTTTGGGACACTGGATATCTCAAGGATCTATTGTACCTATTGAAAGGTCTATAGAATTTGCTGACAAATTTCCAGATCAAATTATTGACAAAACCCAACTTCAAAGATTTCTGGGTTGTTTAAACTATGTTTCAGACTTTATTCCTCATTTAAGCAATTTTATTAAACCTCTCCATGAACGTCTAAAAACTAGTCCTCCTCCTTGGACTGATGTTCATACAAATATTGTTAAACAAATCAAATCTCAGGTTAAGCAACTTCCTTGCCTTAACCTTCCAGATCCCTCTGCCTTCAAAATAGTAGAAACCGATGCCTCTGACATTGGTTATGGTGGCATTCTTAAACAAAAAATTAATGATAAAGAGAAAATTGTTACTTTCACATCAAAGCATTGGAATAATACTCAACAGAATTATTCCACCATTAAAAAAGAAATTCTTGCAATAGTTTTATGCATCTCAAAATTTCAATCTGACTTATTAAATCAAAAATTTTTACTTCGGATTGATTGCAAATCAGCAAAAGATGTTTTGCAAAAGGATGTTAAAAATATTGCATCAAAACAAATTTTTGCCAGATGGCAAGCAATTTTAAGTATTTTTGATTTCGAAATTGAATTCATAAAAGGTTCTTCAAACTCCCTTCCAGATTTTCTTACCCGAGAGTTTTTACAGGGAAAAACCAGCTAAGCGAACCAAATGCCACCCAAAAAAGAAAAAAGAACCAAGAGAAGAAAAACAAAAGGAACTAAGTATCTTTCAAGATGCTCAACCCCCAGTCTCAAGTGCTGAACTTGAAATTGTGGTAAAAAATCTACTTCAGCAAATTGGATCCCAAACTCAAGGATCCAACTCAGAAATTAAACAGGAGTCATCCACTCCATCCGGATCATCAATCCAGTTTACCCAAACTGGGCCTTCAGCCCAACAAACTCAAACTGGGTCTTCAGCCCAAACCAAGCCCTCTTCCAAAAAGACCCTTGCCTCTTATGCGCAAGCATATGCCAACAAACAGTTACCTAATAACACCTGGCAACAGATTGTTAGCAATCAAGCTATCATCTCAAAACAAGAATATGATAGTTTGTCTCAAAACCCCCTTATAACCAGAAACAATCCTCAAAAACAAATAATTGCTTCCTCTTCTTCAAAAGCAATTATAATTCCTACTCAAGCGAATTTAACCACTCCTTACTACCATAAAGAAAATCAAGTGAGGAATTTGGTACAAACAGAACCTGAGTTTTATCACCAAAACCCAAACCAAGTTGCTCTTAATGTTTTCCCTTCAGGATTTCATTATAGACCAACTAATTTAAAGAAAACTCGAGAGTACTATGAGCTAATATTGGTTCATTCTGAGTCGATTAACATCGAACAGAAAAATGATAAAAGAAGTGGACCAATGGTAACACATAGCACCCTTCAAATTTTAAAAGTCCTCACACCTTCCCAATGGGGACAATCTCTTGAAAAATTCAAAACTTTTGGGATACCATATGATCCTGAAGGATATAATTACTGGGATTATATGGACGCTTGGTATCATGTGTTCTATTTCCAAAATGAATCATGGTCCCATACTTGGTTCATATATTTTAAAACAAAAACCCAGTATGACTTTCCTCAATGGTTTATTCAATGGTGGAATTTCTTTGGACCTGTTCCTCAGATTATGCCCCCCAAAATTGAACAAGCTTATGAGATATTCAAACAAAAATTCAACCACAATGAGGATCCTTTTCCAATTGATCTTCATTACTTTTCAAAGCTATCTGTATCCTGGATTTTCTCCTGGAAATACAGGTTTTCTTCAATAATTCCAGGATTAAACACATTGCCCATACTCCAACGGATACCTTCAGTAAGATGGTGGGCTAAATTTGACATTAGAAGAGTTGATGACAAAGCCGTTGAAAAATGGTTCAAAGAGAATCCCAAATACCTTTGTATAACTGAACAAAGTAAATTCTTAAATCAAAGGACACAGATTCAATCAATGTTGGCTTCTACCACGGACAAAGTCAGCTTGATTAATCAACTCAACTCCGTCTTACTACTACTCCAAACTCAAGATCAGGCGTCTTCCTCAAATCAACAAATTCCTTCATCAACTTCTGAAAGCCAAGAAGAAAATGATGAAGACTTTATAGATTTAGGAGAAGATTAGAACAATTGCTAGTCATCAATAAATAATGTGATGTCAGCAATTCTTTTATTAAACGACATCGTATTTGCAAGTCACTAATAAACACTGTAGTGTCGGCAAATACTATTCAAAAGGACTAACCTGAACTGTTCAAATAGTGCAAGTCATTAACAGGTTCCAGGTTCATAGAAGGCTTAGCTTGCCTATATAATCAGGAGTTGCCTCATTCCTAAGGCATCACTTGTTTTAGATCCCTCACTCTAAACTAGAGAGAGAAGCAAAGCCTTTGAAGTCCTTCCTTCATCCTCCTCCTTCTCCTTTCCTACTCTTTGTAAGTTTTACTTTGTTTAATAAAATTTCTGTTTTTCACTTTCTTTGCATATCATTTCCTTGCCTAGTTCATATGAACTAAATTGGCTGGTTCTACCGCCTAAGTTCATCTTGAACCACCCTCTCTCATATTTAATTTAAAGTTATGCATATTCTGTTCATGCTCTAAAGTAGTCCGTCTACTCCTCTCCTTCACGCCTTATTACTATTTCTCCCTCTTCTCTTTAGTCCTTCGGGGCCACTCCCCGCTATCTGGAGAAAACCTGTATTTCCAGGAGAAAATCCAGGATACAGATAGCTTTGAAAAGTAATGAAGATCAATTGGAAAAGGATCCTCATTGTGGTTGAATTTTTGTTTGAATATCTCATAAGCTTGTTCAATTTTGGGGGGCATAATCTGAGGAACAGGTCCAAAGAAATTCCACCATTGAATAAACCATTGAGGAAAGTCATACTGGGTTTTTGTTTTAAAATATATGAACCAAGTATGGGACCATGATTCATTTTGGAAATAGAACACATGATACCAAGCGTCCATATAATCCCAGTAATTATATCCTTCAGGATCATATGGTATCCTAAAAGTTTTGAATTTTTCAAGAGATTGTCCCCATTGGGAAGGTGTGAGGACTTTTAAAATTTGAAGGGTGCTATGTGTTACCATTGGTCCACTTCTTTTATCATTTTTCTGTTCGATGTTAATCGACTCAGAATGAACCAATATTAGCTCATAGTACTCTCGAGTTTTCTTTAAATTAGTTGGTCTATAATGAAATCCTGAAGGGAAAACATTAAGAGCAACTTGGTTTGGGTTTTGGTGATAAAACTCAGGTTCTGTTTGTACCAAATTCCTCACTTGATTTTCTTTATGGTAGTAAGGAGTGGTTAAATTCGCTTGAGTAGGAATTATAATTGCTTTTGAAGAAGAGGAAGCAATTATTTGTTTTTGAGGATTGTTTCTGGTTATAAGGGGGTTTTGAGACAAACTATCATATTCTTGTTTTGAGATGATAGCTTGATTGCTAACAATCTGTTGCCAGGTGTTATTAGGTAACTGTTTGTTGGCATATGCTTGCGCATAAGAGGCAAGGGTCTTTTTGGAAGAGGGCTTGGTTTGGGCTGAAGACCCAGTTTGAGTTTGTTGGGCTGAAGGCCCAGTTTGGGTAAACTGGATTGATGATCCGGATGGAGTGGATGACTCCTGTTTAATTTCTGAGTTGGATCCTTGAGTTTGGGATCGAATTTGCTGAAGTAGATTTTTTACCACAATTTCAAGTTCAGCACTTGAGACTGGGGGTTGAGCATCTTGAAAGATACTTAGTTCCTTTTGTTTTTCTTCTCTTGGTTCTTTTTTCTTTTTGGGTGGCATTTGGTTCGCTTAGCTGGTTTTTCCCTGTAAAAACTCTCGGGTAAGAAAATCTGGAAGGGAGTTTGAAGAACCTTTTATGAATTCAATTTCGAAATAAAAAATACTTAAAATTGCTTGCCATCTGGCAAAAATTTGTTTTGATGCAATATTTTTAACATCCTTTTGCAAAACATCTTTTGCTGATTTGCAATCAATCCGAAGTAAAAATTTTTGATTTAATAAGTCAGATTGAAATTTTGAGATGCATAAAACTATTGCAAGAATTTCTTTTTTAATGGTGGAATAATTCTGTTGAGTATTATTCCAATGCTTTGATGTGAAAGTAACAATTTTCTCTTTATCATTAATTTTTTGTTTAAGAATGCCACCATAACCAATGTCAGAGGCATCGGTTTCTACTATTTTGAAGGCAGAGGGATCTGGAAGGTTAAGGCAAGGAAGTTGCTTAACCTGAGATTTGATTTGTTTAACAATATTTGTATGAACATCAGTCCAAGGAGGAGGACTAGTTTTTAGACGTTCATGGAGAGGTTTAATAAAATTGCTTAAATGAGGAATAAAGTCTGAAACATAGTTTAAACAACCCAGAAATCTTTGAAGTTGGGTTTTGTCAATAATTTGATCTGGAAATTTGTCAGCAAATTCTATAGACCTTTCAATAGGTACAATAGATCCTTGAGATATCCAGTGTCCCAAAAATCTAATTTTTGTTTGGAAAAGACTTATTTTCTTTCTTGATACTGCTAAACCATTGGCTTTGGCAATCCTAATAAATTTATAAATATGTTTAAAATGTTGATCTATCGAATGAGAATAAATCAAAATATCATCTATATATATAATGATGAATTGGTCATTATCATTAAATATATCATTCATAATTCTCTGAAATTCAGAGGGAGCGTTTTTTAAACCAAAAGGCATGACATTCCACTCATACTGACCGAATGGTACAGTAAAAGCGGTTTTATACCTATCTTTCTCATCAATTTGGATTTGCCAAAATCCAGATTTCATGTCAAATTTTGAAAATAGTTTTGCAGAATAAAGTCTTTTCAATAAATCAGATTTATTTGGGATAGGATATCTAATCCATTGCAAAACTTTGTTTAAAGGTTTATAGTTAATTACTAGTCTAGGAACTCCTCTTTCTTGTTCTGCACTATTATTAACATAAAATGCAGCGCAAGACCAGGGACTTCTGGACTTCCTGATCAAATTCTTTTTTATTAAATCATTGATTTCATTTCTACAAATTTGTAAATGCTCTGAACTCATTTGAATTGGACGAGCTTTTGTTGGAATTTGTTTTTCGTTGAAATCCTTTTCATAAGGAAGATCTACTATATGCTTTTTTCTATTCCAAAAAGCATTAGGTAGATCTGAGCAAATGGTCTCTTCAATTTCTTTCAAGCATTTCAAAACTTGATTTTGAATAGATTTTAAGGTCAATTGTTCTTCAATTTTCTTAAAAGATATCTCTTGTTTAAGAAAATTAATTTGCTTTTGTTTGGAAGATATAATGTTTAATTCTTTTATCTTAGGAGCATGAATAAAAGGAAACAAGATTGTTTTTCCCAAATGCTGTTTAGAAATTCCATTTTCATCTGTTAAATAAGGTTTGAGTAAATGAGCAAATGGAGCTCCAAGAATAATCTTAGATCCCATTCCTTTTACTAAAATAAAAGGAGTTTTTACTTTGAAACCTTCGTTTTCAATAACAACATTTGAGATTTTATACTGAACTTGTAAAAGAGTTCTTTCAACTCCTCTAAATCTTTCGGTTGTTTTTTCAAAATATTTTGTGGGGATAATACCTTCTCTGAAACAGTTAGCCTCTGCTCCTGTATCAAATAAGACATCTTCTTCTAAAGTAAATTCATTGTTTATAATAATTTTGGCTTTAATATAAAACTTCTGTGTTAAAATTTTTGAGATTAAATTTAAAAAAGGTTCTTGAGGGTCTGGTTCGTAAGAAACATTACCTTCATCTGTTTGAGGTAGCAGTATTTGATGGTTTTGCATTAGTTGTATATCCTGAATTTGGGATATTGCTTCACCATAAACCTGTTGTTGTTCTTTAACGAGGCGAATTTCGGTTTTGATGTTTTGTATTTCAAATCGAAGGTCAGAGAGGGTAGCTTGTTTAGGCTCTTGTTTGAATCTAGCTAGAGTTTGGGTAAGGTCATACTTGGTTGGGTTCTTTTGTCTTAATGGTTTAGTATTTGAAGGATTTGAAAGGATATCTTTAAATTTTTGAAGATATTCTCCTCTTTCCGAATCTGGTAGTTTGCTTATGATATCAATAAGGAGATCTTGTTCTTTATTGATAACATTTATCTCAGAAGACGAATTTTCTTGAAGATCATCATTTTGGAAAGATTTAAGATCTTCTGAAGATTCCTTTTCTGATTCGGATACCGTCTCTTCTGAAAGAATGTTGTTTATTTTTTCTAAAACACTTTCTTCAAGGTCAATGTTTCTTAATTTTCTGAAGACCCTGCAATATTTCGAAATATGACCAGGCCTGCCGCATTTGAAACAAACAATACTCTTCTTTGGTTTGGATTCAAATTTTTGTTTGGGCTCAAAATTTGGTTTGGACTTAAGTTTGTTCTTTGGAATATAATGGGTTTGTTTGAAAAAAGGTTTTTTGATTCTTTTGTGGGACTTTAATTGTTTGCAAGGAGGGAAACCAAATTGTTCACAAAAGGTTCCTAACTCTCTTTTATCTAAGGCCTTTTCTTTGGCAAGTTGATTTTGTATTTTATTGTCTTGACAAATCTTTAGAGCAGTTTTTTGTACATATGATACTAACTGTCCATACGTTAAATTCTCATAAGGGATTTTGCCATCATTTGGGTTTCTTAATTTGTCTCTAACCTTATTACCAAGCGAGGTTGGTAATCCGGCTAAAAACTTTTCTTTCCAAAATGGTTGGTTAGAATCATCCCTGGAGAGAACTCGACTTAAGAAAGTATCCTTGTACCATCTAAAATCAGACAATGTTTTGCACTTAAGATTTGACAATAACTCTGCTGACCTATCTTGCCATAGAGAAGGATCACCAATAAAATTTTTAATAATTGTAAAAATAAGATGGTTGGCAGAATCAGGAATAACCTGATCATTGTGTAGGATGGGCGTCCCATCTGCCTGAGTTTTGATGGAGGAGTAAATAGTGTCTTTATCCTCAGTTGAAAGATAAAAATCCCACCAACCTTTTAATTGTCCAGTAAATCCGGAAATTAAAAGATCAGTTATTTGTTCATCTGTATAATCATTTTGGGTTTGATAAGCGTTGCTTACCATTGTCATATGTTGGAGAGTTTGGAGGATAGCAGGCTCACTTAACCCGTCTATGTTCCATTCATAGAGGTTATCAGAGTTGAAAGCTCTGAAGTTTTGGTTTGGTTTTTCTTCTAGGAGGACATCTGGAGGGGTTGCCCTACTGTAATATAATTTGGATGGTTTTCTCCAATTTTGATTGTTGATTTGTAAAGAAGATGGCTGACTAAGCTCCTCATCAGATTTTTCTGAAGGATCCCTATTAAGGACTTGTATGGTTCTAGAGTTTTTTGATACTACGGAAGTGGGGGTTTCCGGAATAACAGTTTGACGAAGTTGAATCTGGGACATTTTACTTTTAATTTGTTCAATAACTTTGTTTTTCGATTTTGTTTGTAAATCGAGTTTTTGTTGAGGCGTGTACTCAAAAGGTTTGAATAATGGTGTTTGGATTATAGGAGTTTCAAATTCAGTTTTAGGCTGTACAGATGTTGTTTGAACTTCTGAGTGTTGAATTAAACAATCACCTATCCTTTGTAGATAAAGGTTAGTATAATTGTTTTGTTCAACAATATTTTTTATATCGGAAGGTTTTACTTCTTCAGAAGTATGTTTGTATTTATAAGGAGAGGCCCAAATAGGTTGGTTATTTGAATCAACTTTTCCTGGGATTTGAACTGTTCCTGGAGGAAACTCTGAGGAAATAGTTTGATCAAAGGTTTTCCATTCTTGTTTTATAACATCAATTTCAGTAAAATATGGATAATCCAAATTTATACTTTCAGCATATGCCTTGAACCAATCAAAGAAAGGAAGGTTTTCCTGAATAATTTCAAGAAACAAATAAAACTGTTCTTGAATTTGTTTTCTTCTAATTCCTTGAAAATGTTTAAAAAACCATTCTCTTTTCGAGGTATTTTTTGAAGAGTAAAATTCTTTTTGTAAGGAAGGTTTGTCAACTTTGAAATCCTTTTCTAAAACATTTATGTCCCTTGGTTCTCCCAATGCAGAATAGTCAGGAGAATCAATTGACCTTAAATCATCCTGTGTTTCATAGTTTATGTGGGGAATATTTGCAGAATTGTTTATCCCAGAAACAGAGGTATTTTGAAGTTTGGGTTCATGATTATTTGGGGCAGCCATATATATGATAGAAGGAGGTTGTGGTAATGAGGAACAAGAGATCCTTGCAGATTCACTTACCGTTGACCTACAATCCTCATATATAGAGGGTTTATATGTTTGAGACATTGATTTTCTGGGTCTGTCAAATGATAACCTAACAGTCCCATCTTGGGCTTGAGCAACCCTACTGATTTGTGGCATCATTTTAGGAACTGGCTGGGTAGCCCTTTCCATGATCCATTCCTCAGGTAGTTTTACCTCTTCCCCCCTGATGGTTTTTGGGATTGAAACATTGACATTATTGTAATCAGTTAAGAAAATTGTTGTTTGACCATTAACTGGGAGGATTTGGGCATTGGTAGCGTTTGAGTTTAAAACTTTGTAGCTTATCCTATATATTAAAGTAGCGGGTATTGACCCTGGTTTCATATTTAAACCATGAAGTTGTATCCTAAGTTTAAGGGCATCAAGGACATGTTCATCAGTTAAATCTAGGGTTCGATCCGGATAACAGTTGAAGTAAACAGGCCCATTATTAAGGCCCATTTCTGCAGCTGCTAATAGTGAATCTACGTATGTATAATGTCTAGTATCTTGAGGAAGACATTTTAATAAGAGCTACCCAAACTAAGACTAAATGATCCAGATGGAGTGGATGACTCCTGTTTAATTTCTGAGTTGGATCCGGTCCTCCTAGAAGAAAAACCAAACCAAAACTTCAGAGCTTTCAACTCTGATAACCTCTATGAATGGAACATAGACGGGTTAAGTGAGCCTGCTATCCTCCAAACTCTCCAACATATGACAATGGTAAGCAACGCTTATCAAACCCAAAATGATTATACAGATGAACAAATAACTGATCTTTTAATTTTCGGATTTGGACCAATTTTAATAAAGACTAAAAAATTTCATGACTGTCAAGAAAATATTTATGTTTTTATAACTTGAAAAATTTTGAATTAAACCTAAAAAAATCTAACTGAGATATGAAAATATCCAATAAAAATATAAAAAATTTCATTAGGAATGAAATACATAAAAAATTTTAGGATTGAAAATTTTGAGTTACATAAAATTTTTTGAGTCTTTATTGGACATTTTTACTTCTCAATTAAAAATTTTTAGGTCAAAGTTAAAATTTTTCATGTCATGAAAATATAAATATTTCACCTCCATCGTGAAATTGCAATTTTTTCCCAAAAAAAAAGTGGTGATCATTCACTACATTGCTAGATGGCATGATCTCAACAGCTTTGCAAAGAGACGATCAGAGTTGTGCCACACAGACAACACGCATCGAAGTAGAACCCTTTTTTCTTGGCAGTAGTGGCGGACACACGTATAGCTTGGGAGGGGGTGGGGGGCCACACCCCTCTCCCTCTCGATATATATATATATATATATATAAACAAACACACATTAATATACAGTCAAATATAATAATGTAATATATATATACACACACATATATAAACTCATATATTACACAAAATAAATAAATAAATAAAAGTACAATATCTATTATTATTGATATATTTAAAATAAAATAAAATATAAAATTTATATATAAATATATTGGAAATATAAACTTTTAATATGTTTTTAATAATTTTTTTAAAATTAATATATTACATATATGGTTTCACTTTATATATATTTTAAACAATTAATTTACAAATTTATCATTTCACTTTATATATATACACATAATTTATCATTTCATATTTTTTTAAGTTATAAGAATATTTTGAAAAATTAATTATGATAAATATTAAAAAATTAAATTAATAATACAAAATATATACTATTTGTCAAAATTTTGGCCCCCTGTAATGGTTAAGCTGGGTCCGCCCCTGCTTGGCAGCCATAACTCCTGGATTCTTTGCCAAAGCCGAGTCCTCATTCCTCTTCTGCTTCTTCAATAAAGATCACTCAGAAACCACTATGCCAACTTTAGCATTCTCTCCGCCAATCTTGAGGCTTCACTATTTAAAAGTTGCAGAGGTCACTCAAGAATGAAGGGGTGTCTATTTCAATCACTTTTAACTCTTCTTCTATTGTAGGTGTTCTTCTATATTTTTGAATCTTTATCTTCTTTTATTTTTCTTCTTCATCTTTAAATCTTTCCTCTTCTTGTCTTGTGTCTTTCTCTTTGCCTGGCTTCTTTTATATCCATCTTCATCCTTCTCTCTCTTTCTCTGTCTTTTGCTCTCATCTCTTCATGTTTCTTCTCATCATTTTCCTTGTTTAGGCGCATAACCAAAAGTGGAAAAGAATGCTAGCCTGTTTGAACCAATCACGCCGGTTTTATCGGTTTTTCATATCAGGTTGACCGGTTCTTGGTCAGTTCCTTTAATCTTTAGTCTTCCCCTTACTCAAAACCAAATTCAGCATCGATTCCCGATTGAACTGGTTGAATTAACCGGTCTAATTCAATTCTCAGAACATTGGTTGGTATACTTGGAGAGAGATCTGAAAAAAACAAAAAAGTCCAGAAGAGAATCTTAACTTGTTCTAGGTTTAAGGAAATGTAGGTCAAGCGTAAGTCAATGAAGCAAGAGACAAGTTAATTGTAGAAAGTTTTTGATTTATTAGTTTGATAATGATTTATGCTCAAAGGACGTTGCGACTGGGGGAAAAAATTTCAGTAGATGTGAAATTATAATTATTAATGATGAATAGAAATAAAAATTAATAAAATATTGTTTTAAATATTTTTAAATTAATATAACAACAAAAATTATTAAACTTTATTAATAAAAACACATTATATTAAAAAAAATTAAAATAAGATCAAAATAAATATATTTGTCTTGAAATGAGGAATAATTTAGAAGAATTGAATATAATTTTTATAATATTCTCTACAATAAAAATTTTTGTCAGTTTTTCTTATTATATTCAGAAAATGCAACATCTTAAGAGTTTCAAAACCCAAAAAATAGGCTAACAACTTAGAACACAACATAACCCGATAAGAACCGAGGAGACAGCACACAAAAAAACAAATCAGGGCATTTAGAGACAAGTTAGATTTTGATTTGATTTATTTTTTAGTATCATTATTACTTTTAATTTTAATTTTAAAATGTAGATGTAAATTCTCAAGATTGATTTAGAAAGAATTAATGATTAATAAGTTTATTGTTGTCACAATTTTTTGAAATTATTATCATGAAATAGAATTAACAATTAACTTATTAATTCAAAGTAAAATAAATTAATGAAATTAAGATAATCTACTTAGATATTTTAAACCAAATGATATTATTAAAAATAAATTTTTTTTTAAATCAATTCTACAAACATATCCAATATAAAAAATTTATCAACATTTGGATTACTAATTAAATAAAAAAATTTGTTTAATATTAATTAATTCTAGATATTTGTTAATTACTAGGACAATTAAACGTCATCTATGATAAAATTGCTTGAGTTCTCTTTTACTCTAAAATTACTTAAAACTTCAACACTTCCTTTAATTTTATTTTACTACTTCTAATCCCAAAATTCTCTATATATCTCCTATCTCATTCATTTCTTATTTCTCATTCTCGTCTTATATTCTCAATTTCTCAATCATTTCCCATCAACTGCCAAGCATACTCCTAAAAAAATAAAAGAAACATTAGGTTTTAGAATTCTGGTGGTTTAGCTTGAGGTCACTTTTTGAAATATTTTTTAATATGATTAGAAATACAATTCATTTAACTTAAATTATCTAACTCACGAGTTTGGTCCATTTAACAAACTATAATATTTAAAAAATACCCAAAATGAGAAAATATCTCTCAAAATTTAAATTAACATATTACAATATTAAAAAATAATATTATATAAAATTGAAGTAATTTAAAAAAAAATTCGTATCTAAATCCGTCTCTAAATGTGAATTAGAGACTAATTTAAAGACATACAAGGTATAAGTTGCTATGTTCATTGCAAATGTGTCCCTAAGTTCATATCTAAATAGATATTAGAGATGAATTTAGGGCAAAACATCCATTGTTACATTCATTAAAAATGCGTATCTAAATCCATCTCAAAGAAAAAAAAATTAGAGACTGGTTTAGTGACAAATTTTTATCCATCACAATAAATTAAAAACATCCATAACAAAATTCATCTCTAAATATTAAAGAATTTTTAAGAAATAATAGGATATTTTTTTAGAGATTGACTTTTTTATTTTAGCGATAAAAAATTAGCTATTACTAATTTTGTCTCTACCATATTATTAGATACTGATTTATAGACAGATTGTATTAGAAACAATGTATACCCGTCTCAAACTCCGTATCTAATATTTTTTCATTACTTTTAATATAAAAGAAAGTTATTTTGCTAAAAAAAATTTATTGTCTGTCTTTGTTTTCGTCTCTAATAGCGACAAATTTTAATTCATCTCTAAAATTTGTTGCTAAATGAGCATTTTTTTGTAGTGCCACCAAGCGGCATTGCATCTAGGTATCATTGTTATTGATAGTAATTTTTCTAATTTTTATGCTGAACTTCTTATGCATAGAACTTTGAACACAGACTTCTGATTTATGTGATTTCAAAGCCTACAGGTCACATTAAAAGTCCTCTAACCACAAGCACAAGTCAAATCTCAAAATTTCATTATATGGAGATTTTGGACCCTATGACCGAAATAGTCACTTCTAGGCCAAAGTTTGGTTCTAAACCACCCTAAAGCTAGACAATCAAACAAATGACCACCAAAACCATCCTCACAAATTTCAAATGACTCAATAACTATATCCAAGGAAGTTGTACCTCTTGGAAACTACTCCCCTAGGATTTAACCTTGAACCCAATTCCTCATTAGTAGGTGACATACTTATCTTTCATAAATCCCACCAAAAATCATATTCAGCCTCCTAAGCAACTCTATCTCATCAAAGTACACTTAAGGCAACTAATACCCCAGCCTCAAATATGGTATCCCCATATGTAGACCTTACACTTCAAGATACCCAAGGACGACATTCACCAAGTAATACCATAATCCCAATGATGAGGTCTCATAAATAATGGGTGAAGAATCTCTCCTTGAACTGCTCCTAATTCAAATGTAATCTTGTGGCTTTCACACTAGGCCTCACACTCTTCCACCACTGCTTGGCCTTTTTTCTCCAACTTCAAGGTAGTTAATTGTACGTTCTACTCAGAAGTGTTAGATATGCTAGCTTCCCAAGAGGGGAGTGAATTGAGAAGATTAAAATTTTCTGCAAAAATCAAGAGAGTGATGAAGGCAAAAGTGACAGTAAAATATAGTATAAATGAATAGTAAGGTAAAAGTAATAAAAGAGAAGAGAATACACAGATATTTATCCTAGTTCGGTCTCTTTATCTTGACCTACATCCAGGCCCCAAGCAACTACTTGAGATTATCCACTATCTTGCAAGAATTTAGCTGGCTTCTTGCAATTGCCTCAGTACAACTTTGATACTCTGTTCTTGGAGCTTACAGCCTTACTTTTTGCACTCTAACTAAGTGCTTTCCAAATCCCTTATGATATTTTCTCACAAGAAAATCTTTCTTCCAGATAAAGATAAGAATGATTACAAAGAATGAACTATCTAATTTAGAGTGCATATAAAAGTTAAAGTGCAGAAGAATGAAGTATGTGAGAGTAAGAGACTTTGACTTGAGAATTTGACAGAGTTTCGGTATATATAATGTAAATTCATTACCCACAACTTCAAATGAAGTTCTATTTATAGATTTAGGTCTTAACTATACGTTAGAGACAAGATCTATCCGTTAGAGACGTTACCCAATGGTTACTCTGAAAAACTATCCATTCACCAACTGTATTTAATGCTTTTGACATACAAAGTTCGAATTCCGGTTGGTCAACAGACGAATTTTGCAGATACTGAAAATTAAAGACTTTAACGTTGAACTTCAAAGTTCATTTGTTATGAAGCAAAGTTCAAATTTTCATATTTGGAAAATATTTCTATGCTGGAATATACGAATTTTCAAGTTAAAGTTCCTCTGATAAATGTGAACAGTTATCTCATATTACTATAGTGCCTTCAGAGTTCGAATTTTGGTGCCCAAAATTCGTTTGTCAGTGGGCAGCTCAATAAGGCACAATAGTTCATCTTTTCAAAATTCGAATTTTCAAGATTCAAAATTCGTCTGTCAGAGAGAGCTCTTATTAGACTTGGTTCAAAGTTTGAATTTCTGAATACCAACATTTGTATATCAAAAGATTATCATAACAGACTTGCAAGCTTTGTTTCTAAAATTTGAACTTTCAAAATCAAAGTTCATCTGTCAGTGAGCTAATTTTGGACTCTTTTTAAACTTCACTTTCAGATGAGTTTTGATATATCCTCAGACGAATTTTTCATTTTTATGAATTGTGTTTTATCAGAAATTCGAATTTTCAAAACTCAAAGTTCGTCTGTCTGAAAAGGCTCTCATTAGATTCATGCTAAAGCTCGAATTTCTGCACTCAAAGTTCATCTGTCAAAGGAATCTCTTTTCTAACTAACTTATTTTTAATTCAAAATTCGAATTTCAGAAGCCAAAGTTCAAATTTTTAAAGTAATAGGTCAGCTTTAACACTTTAAAGTTCATCTGTTAGTGGGTGTTTTTCAAATATTCCATGAATTATCATAGAATCATATTTCTAAATCATTATTTATGTACGCTCAAAGTCTTTTACTCAAATTAAACATAGTAAGAAATCTTTTATCTAATGTTGTGTTGATTTTACTTGGATTTCTCCATTTGGGATCTTCCATGCACCTTTAATATCTTCTTTCCAAGTTCTAGAAGGTTGGTTTGGAATAATCAAAACACTTGATTCAACAAGAAGTTCAATCCATAAGCCCAAAGATAGTCTCAAGCTGTTCAATCCATTCCTTAACAATTGTAGGATTCATCTTACCCTCGAAGGCAAATAGGTTGAACTTTCTGAAGTCATTTAGCTGTTTGGAAATACCTCCTCTTTCCACCCTTAGGGCTTGGTTCTGATTCCCGTAACCTTCACCCTATGTGGCATCCAAATGCACATACATGTCCGCATCATCTCCTTATGGCTCCTCGTCAGGGTCAACATACTCTTGCTGATCCAAGAGCTCTTGGATCCAAACCAAAGTTTCCTCTTGGTTACACACACGGTCATTCAAACCTATGATCATTTTGTCATCTTCCTCAAGAGGTTATTATTATTCGCCTACCATGGTGAGCCATCTTCCTATAAGCACATGTAGCAAACATAATTCAGTTTATGAGTGCCACACCTGGAGATGCGATGCAGATGGCGCGAAAATGAAGGAAAAGGGAAAGAATCGACCTTCATGATGGAAGCTTATTCAAGAAGAGTCGCCACCAAAATTTTAAGGGAAGTTTTGGGAAACCAAAAGAAAATGATAAGGATGGTCTGCAAATTAGAGTTGGGTTCGGGAGTATAATTGCGAGTGGGGAAGGTGTTAAGCACTCCCACAACACCCGTTCCTAAGAATGGTTATCTTAAGTTGATCATCAATTTTTATAGCTTTTAAAAATTATTTTAATTTCCCTTTAATTATTCACATGTAAAAATAAATATAAAAATAAGAGAAAATGTAAAAATGAAAATAAAGAATAAAATGAAAATATGAGAAGTTGGGAAAAATAAAATAAGAAAAAAATATTATTTATTTACAATAGCGGACTTAACCCAGAATTAGAGTCTGAGGCTTACATACCCAGCTATAGAGATCAAAGTTGACGTAGTTCAGACTAAAAATGCGTGTCACTGGGTTGATATTTTTTTATCATATAAATGTATATATATAAATTTTTTTTGAAAAGAGAAGATTATAAAAAAATTTATCTTTCCACAAAGAAAACAATTTTCAAAATTGGTTAGTGTACTTTAATTTGTAAAAGATAGATTAATTTCAATTATTTTCTCTTGTCATTCATTTTTTTTTATTTTTCATTGTTTTAGAAAATCAATCCCTAAAAAGAGAATATATGTTTTTTCCTGAATTTAGAGGGTATGATTATATGTGATTTTGAGTATTTTATTTTTAATTTGAAAAGAAAAAATTTGAAAATAACTTTATTTTTACAAAATAAAATCAATTAACTTACATGGTAACTTTATCACTCACAGTCCGCTCATTGATACCTAAATGTCCAGGGAGATGCCACTTGAGGCAAAAGGTATAAAAAAGGTTTAAGGGATAAAATTAGGGAAAATAAATTTTTTGCATAAGTATTTTCTTGTTTTAAATACTACCATGGTAACACATTTTTATTTTAAAAAGAAAAGCAATAAAAGGAATTTAAAATATGACTATTATATATATATATATATTTTAAGAGAAATCAACCAGAATCTATGATGACTTTATCACTCACAATTCGCTGATTGGTACCTCAATGCCCATGATATTACCACTCGGAACACAAAGGCAAAGAGAAACATTGAGGGCTCTTACCTATATTTTCATAATTTATTTTACTTTAAAATAAAAAGAAAATTAATATCATTTTACTTTTAAAAAAAAGTTTACATAACCATTGGAACCCACAAATATTTGAAAATTAAGATATACCCAATATAAGTACTATGGTAATTTCTCACTCATGGTACAATTGAGTGAAACCTTATGTACACACATAGACTTAGTCACTCGTAGCAAACTCTGAAAGTGAAAATAAAATAAAATAAAATAAAATAATATATAAAAAGTTAAAAAATAAAATAAATAAAAAGGATAAAATTAAAATGATTAAGTAAAGATATATAAACATGTGGCATTTGTGACGGTGGGTATTTGTGTGCTGTCCAACTGAATATCATTCAATATCACAACACCCAAATATAGAATTACGATGAGAGAAAGGAAGATGTTCAGAACCCAAGAGCACCCTTAAACCGGCATCTTTAATCGCTTTGTGCACCTCCCATGGGTCTGGCTCACCCAACCATTTGTCTCACATGTCACAGGCAGAGAAACAACCAAGAAAAACAACGAAAACATTAGCTTTTGTGATGACAAATTCCTTGTGAGCAAACTCAGATTATAAAAGCCCTCAATACCTGAAAACATTTATATTGAGAACCTCCAGTATTGATAAACTTTTAGTAACCTCAATAGGTAGGATGAATATAAAGAAAGGCCATTCCCCATCCATACACAATCCTACAAGAACATAAACAATGGACAAGAAAACTTTAAGCTTTTGTCACAACTTTACAAAAGAGGAGCCACACTAAGTTCATTAACTGCAACAAGGATAACCCAAATACCCAATACCTCTCTACATGCTCAAGTCACCCTACCAAAAGTTGTTCCCAACAAAGATTATGTATAGTTTATTGTGAGACAGAAACAAAGAGTGTTCCCGATGAAAACTCACCCCTAGATTCAGGTTGACGCAACACTAACAACTAAATCACATGTGAGATTTTGCCACTATATTCTAAAGCCGAAGCATAAAAAAAAAATAAACTGCAACTATACTTCAAGATTTTTAAACCATAAACAATAAAGTTGTCCCTTAAACTCGTGACCTCAATCCAATGCTTGACAATGACTCACAATCTTTGCAAACTACCGAAATTAAGAGATAAGACTCACTAGCATCCAAAACTAAATGAATCACATAAAATGGAAAAAAGGTTAGTTAACTACAAGGCCTTCTAATAACAAAGCTTTAGATTATGAGATGCAAAACAAACAAAATCGAAGAATCATGGCCAAACATTTATTCATAAAATAGTGAACTCCTAATGGGTTTTTTTAACAAACACCTATAAGGCATATGTAACACGGCATGATATTAACTTCAATCCTGAAAATCTATTAATCAATAACATACAAAGACTATTTAGTACACAATATCCAAGTCCAATGTCTTGCATACCAAAAACAATTGAGCAAGCCATCTAGCTATCTTTAAGGCCTAGGGGAACCATTAAACAAAATTCTACTGCAAGCAATAAACTCACTTAGATTAGAAATTATTGGTTCATTCCAATGAGGCTTTAACAGGCAATCTAGACAAAGCCATGAGCAACAAGACGACTCCAAGCTTGAATTTGATACTTAAAAAAAAAAAACCTATCTTGAAACACTTCCATGACTTACCGCAAAGTGAAGCTACAACAGGACTTTCCATTCACAAAAGCACTACTAGAGTTCAAGCAAGTCTAAAAGAAATTCATACAACTACCACAATCCTAGCTTACCATTACTTATATAATAAGCAGTAAACAACTTAACAACTTGAGAAAACAATCCGAATAGAAACTAGATCTTGAAACAGTAGAAAATTAATTTTCCAATCATGAAGAAATCAACATATAGGTACATCCAACACATCTTGCATTTAGTAAAACAAGATTCATCTACACAACTTAATGCCAATCATATATGAAAACAGAGCCCCCAAAAAAAACCTATTGTGAGACTGAATCTTGTGAGGAAAATAAATTAATAGACTCTAGAGTAAGGAAAAGAGAAAAATGACAAGAAGGAAAAAATAGGACTCAAAAACCTCAGCTTAAGGCTTGAATTTCAGAATAGAAAAGATAATAATCTTAATACCTCGCAGCTCGATCCTTCCTCTAAATTTCCTTTTCTATTTTGGTTCCTCCTCCTCCTTTCTTTCTCTCTCATCTCTTCTAGGGTTTTTATCCTCCTTTGAGCTCCCCCACTCTCTCTCTCGCGTTCACTCTCTTTTCCTCACTCAATCTCGTTATCGTGCTCTGTCTTTGTCTCCTTCTTTGTTTCGACTTCCCTCTATCTCACCCTTCCTTCATGCTCGAGCCCTAGCTCCCTCTTTGTCTCACCATGCTCTCTCTTTTGTTCTTACTCACGGCTCTCTTTATCTCTCTTCACTATTGTGCTCTATCCTTCCCTTTTTTTGCTTGAACGAGCTCCTTTTTCTCCTCTACTTCTTTGACCCTTACTCTTGTGTGAATCGTCGCTCCCTTCTGACTTTTCTTTTTCCCAGCTTTCTTTATGTTCCACCTCCCTCTTTGTTTTTTTATCTCAGTCTCCTCTCCACAGCTCCCTCTTTTAGTCTCCCTAGTTGTCTCTCTCCTGAGCCCTGGGCTGGGGCTCCCTCTGTTTCTGTCTGAGTCTCCCTTTGTCTCCCTCGCTATCTCTCACCTGAGCCCTAGGCTAGGGCTCCCTCTGTTTCTCTCCGAGTCTCCCTCTGTCTCTGATCTAACCTGCTCTCCTCCTTTTCTCACTCAATCACGCCACTGTTCTCGCCCTTTCTCTCATATAGAGCCATCGTTCTCGCTTTCATTGGGACTCCCTCTGCTTCTTATACCTCAGCTCCCTCAATTCTACTTGCCCTCATTCTCCCCCCTCCCCCCCCCCCCGACAGCTCTCTCTTTCGTCTTGGTGCCTCCCTCTGCTTTTTTTTCATCCCTAAGCTCCCTCCCCGTGGCTCCTTCCTTCTCTTGTTTGCTTACCTAAGCCCTAAATTAGGGTTCAGGATGATTGTGAGCTGAAAAGCTGGGCTTCAACGTTTCAGGCCCTACACCATTTTTTTGAATTTAATTAATTTTTTTGAATAGAATTGAATTTTTTTATTTTTTTTATTTTATATTATTTTTGTTATTATTTTATTTTATTTATTTATTATTTGTTTTTTATTATTTTTTTTGTTGTTTTTTCCTTCTTCTTTTATTTCAAGATCCTATTAAAAAATATATAATAAAAAAATTTAATTTTTTCTTAATTTTATTTTTACACCTGGACAAAATACAGTGTTCACAATAAGGTTCCAAACTAGTACCAAAACAGGGGATATAAGAGTACACATATATAAGTAATATGCCAAGTATAGGTACATGCAGAAATGATCACTAACAATGACTTTAACTATTATTCTGATACCCAAATGTAACAATCTAAGCATTTAAAATCTAAAACAGAGACTAGAAAGTTAGGACATGATATGACTGACAAAATACACGAAGACATCCCAAGAGAAAACAACCAGGAACCTAGTTCGCACAGATGTCATAGCGCCCATGGCTGCTATATATGATAGCAAGTAGCTTATTTTTTAGCCCAACTTCTGACATACACAACTCCCAATATGAAAGTCTGATTCACACGATTTTAATCCTACAAGTCATACTAAGCATTTTCTAGCTATAGGTGCAAACTGTACTTCAAAATTTCTCCATATAGAGATTTTGGACCCCCAATGTTGAAATAGTCACTTTTAACACAAATTTGGCTCTCACACCTCCTATTTCCAAACCATAAACCCTTTGACCGCCAAACTAGTTCCAACAAGTCATAAATGACACAAAGACATTATCCAAGGAGATTTCACTCTAAGGAAACCACTCTTTTAGGATTTGACCTCCTTGAACCCCATATTAACTAATAAGTTATATGCTATTTTTTATAACACTTACCAAAAACCCAAATTGACCACGTAAAACCTTTTAACACATCAAAATATATGTAGGGCAACCAGACCTTAAGCCTAAAACAAAGCATTGCTACAAATAGGTCACACCTTTATGTCAATCGGGCAAGACATTCTGAAGGATTCCATGAGGACTCGAATACAACAATTCATATCACATTCATTTCAAAATGACCTTAAAGGGACATACCAAATCAATCACCACAACATAGTTAGGTCATTAAATACCAACCATACCAAGTAAGCATACATGTAGAGATAGTACCAAAACAAAACAATGTTAAGTTACATGGCATTGTGAATGTCCCTATACTTGGCATAATACTAAACATACCAAACATATGGTCTCAAAAGGGTCTAATACCAGAACAACAACAACAAACTCTAATATCCCTAATAAGCCACATGTAACATCCTACAAAGAAAATACCAACTTGGACTCTAAGATGTATTAGAATGACACAAAGCTTCTAGGAACATAGGGGTCACCGTAGCGTGAAGAGATTCTAGACAAAAGGGGAAAATGGACCAGATGGCATGGCGTCGCGATGCCACTGACAGCAGAAGCACAAGCTTTTTGCTGATGTGTTCAACTAATATCTGATGTGCATAACTCCTCACTCCGACCTCCAATTGACTTAATTTCAAAGCCTACAAGTCACTTTACTTCTTATCTAACTACGAACATGAACCATACCTAAAAAAACCTCTGTATGGAGATTTTAGATGTTGGGAACCAATGTGGTTATTTTTGGACCAACTCAGGTTACCAACTACTTCTATAACTCACTCTCACCAATCTTTGACTACTAAAAACCATTCCTACAAGTCATTATCAACCCAATGACCTTGTCTAAGGAGGTTTCATCCTAAAGGAACCACTTCTCTAAATTTTGACCCCTTTGTATCCCACTTTACACTAATGGCTCACATGCTCAATTTTCACATAAGTGACCCATTGACCCAACCAAGCTTATAACGGAACTAAGCACATCAAAATACATGTGGGACAACCAATCCCCTACCTAGAATGTCAAGGTCACAAGATTGGACATGACAGCTCATTTTCAACCATAATTACCATACACCAAACAACTATGCTTCTAAGAGCCTATAATTAACATATTTATCAATCTATAATATTCATAGGAACTTAAACGAGTTACAAACCATGCAAGTCTAGCAGAAACCACAAGTACATAACTAAGTTACACAAGGTATCACATGTTTACTACACTATGCACTTCACTAAAAACACCAAGTGTTCTAGAAGGTCTCTACCCACCAAAACACCACAACAACAATAGGAATACTCTCAAATCTCCAAGATAGCTAAGTCTCCTTAGCTTTCTCCTTACTAGAGCTGGACCCTTCACCTGGAATTGTTAGCAACGTTGTGAGACATACATATCAATAACTAGGGGTAGTACAATAACAACAAATCAAGATTCTAAAACTAGAATTATATGTAAATACTTATGACATATATAATGTACATGATATACAATGTAATTCCTAACGATACATTGCTACAACCATGAGCTAGTTACCATTACAAGGTAAATCAATTAGTAGTCTCCTTTCAACAACTTGTGAAGGGTTATTTTAGGGTCACCACCAAGCTCTCCTCTTGATAGTCATGACCCGGCTAAAAGCCACCACACTATAAGTTAGACCATGGCTCTTATTCCCTTGAACACCCAAATTGATGGCTATTTAGAGAAGGTGCACCTCCAATCCACAGCAACCTGAGTCCCCCAGCCAAAGGATGACTATTCATTGATAGGGATATCACAAGCCTCCCCACTTGAACATAAGGTCTCATGTGCTATTTAGCATATTGACATACCACATGGTATTTAGAGCATCATCATCCAATGACATCATGCCTCAATAGTATATAACTAGTGACAGTGCTCAATGCATGCTAACATGTCAACTCATGTTATGCTCCATCACACTAGCATACTATATGATCATACATAATATGACATGGGATGCACATCATTATAGCAATATCCATCATGTTTGTAAAGCCATATATACATACCTATAGATACCATAGCCAATATCGTGTTCATCATTATTTAGAGTAATGTTACACCACTTACTAGTCGTGTAATCATGTATATCATGATATGAAAATGAATAAACATACATTTCAATGAATTATAAAGCTAAATTTATAACCCGATTACCTCAAACCACCCGACTATACACACGACACCTCGGTAGGCCGTTAGAGGACAACTATAATATACAAAAAGGATGCAAGACCAAGTCACCATATTGTATCAAGCAAGCATATAGTCCAACCACACAATAACTTCATTAAACCATCTCAATCAATCAATTCATTCAATACCAATAGGACCCAACATCTCATATTGTAAGATAGCCACTTACCACAATTCCAATGTCACCCAAAGACTCAATGGAAGTAAAAAACCTCAAATGAGCAATCTTTCAACCTACACATTGCAAATGCCCAGTATCAACAAAATCATCAACCCCTGATGAACACAACTTGATAACCTAACACAAAACTGGAAGAAATAAGGCACCCACAATCAAACCCATTCACCGAAATGCCTAAAATGGCTCATGAAACTAGATTTGAGCTCATTCAACTTCGGAATCAAGAAAAACACGTAGTTGGAAGCTAGGGTTTAGAAAAAACATTACTTAACCATTGAAAAACCATCACTCAAATCTTGAAAACACCTAACAACACATCATTATAATATTTAAACGTAATTTTTTCAATGAAAACTCAACCAAATCGGAGCCCTAAACAAACCTAATAGAAAAACACCATTTGAAACATGAGCATGAGAAGATGAGAGGTTGAATAACACTATACCTTAGTGATTTAAGCTCCCCACTACCTAAAATCACGTTCCCTAGCTTCAGATTGGCCAAAACCCTAGCAAAGCATAGGATAAATCTTCCTACAACACTATTCCATCGTACCCTAATGCTTTCTTTATATTATGAGTTTCCCGACTGGTGTTGCAGCAAGGAGTAAGTCTGCCGTGGTGTGGGCCTATTCTGTCTTGGCCTAAGTCGGAACTAGCAACTCCCACTGGAGTAAAGAGCTTTTACTACCTTCTCCTAACTTGCTCATTTATGATCCTTCCTCTAGCCCTGACCCTTTAAGTCCTGTGCAGATTCCAATGACATCCTTATGGTTAGTTTGGTAACACGTATGGTATAACATAATTAGGGTTGTTACACCATAAAAGGGAGATTAGGTCTCCTTAGCTTGCTCCTTATTAGTATTGGGGACCTCACCTGAAAATGTTAGCTACAGATGGGAGTGAATCAAACATCTCGTTAGCCATGGGTAACCATTTACAACAATTGATAGTCTAGCAAGTATGTATACATGTAACTGATTAAATGCAACATAATGTTCATGATATGCAATGAAGTCCCTACAATCATGGCTAGAACCATGGGTTAGTTAGTTACTATGACAAGGCAAACCCAATAGGTAGCCCCTTTCTAATGACCTGTGAAAGTCGATTCTAGGGTGGCCACCAAGCTCTCATTCTACTAGTCATGATCCAACCAGAGGCCATTATACTAATGATTGAACCATGGCTCTCATTTCCCTGGACCACCTAAATTAGTGGCAATTTAGAGAAGGTGCAGCCCAAATCCATATTCCACAAGTCTCACCACCTAGACATAAGGCCTCATGTGTCATTTTGTGGATCAGCAAACCTTATGGTATTTGCTGACATCATCACCTAACAATATCATGCCTAACAATATACAATCAGTGACAATGTCAATATGCCATGCTAACATGTCATCTCATGCTATATACCATCATGCTAGTATAGTTTCAACATACACGATAAAATCATGAGATGCACAATAATCATATGCATCAATGTTCACTACACTCATATGCATATACATATATATTAGTCGTTTTCATTCATTTCTTATAAGTTTATAGTAAAGAGCTTGAAAACTTACTAGCTATGCCAACATGCATACAATGATATGAAAAGTTTCAAACTTACATATACATATATAAAATAATGAGAATTACACCCTGATTACCTCAAGTTATCTGTACATACACACAAACCACAATAGGCCGTCAAAATACCAACTACACATACAAAAGAAAGATACAACCAAGTTAACATATGATTTCTTAAGTATGGATTAGGACCTATAACAAGCATTAAACTCCTATAAAGCCAACCAATCTATATATAGTCACTTAATGACTACAAGGCCAAAATCCTTCACATACTAAAGTAGCCAGTTACTAATGGATTCATTGCTTCCATATGTCTTCCAAGAATGTATAAACTTCAGTTAAACAAGCTCATGTAACACCTCCTTTATAGGCCCATTTCCCACGTATTTAACCATGCTAAAGTCTATTTATATCATAGTAGGATCTTGAATCACAATAAATGGCATAACAAAATTTTTCCAACTTTGGCACTATTCATTTAATCTAATTCATGTATTCCAATTAAACTTTGGAAATTCATAACTAAATCAATAAAAATCGTATGCATGTGATTCAAGTCTCCATGTGTAGCTTAAAGCATTATTTACATGAGAAAAATATCAATTAGAGCAATTATTTGGCCAATTTGTACAATAAATTTCGTGAACTTCTACCATTCATATGGTCAATTTCAGAAATTCCGGTTTTCTGGGCTAACTTTAAAAATTCACTATAAATCTTACACTCATCCTATTTGAGTGATCTTTGGACCAAATGAAAGATCTTTCTATCTAGTTTTTAAACATAGATAACATTCATACTTTATACATCAAAAAGTCCATATTGTAGCTCCTTCATTTGGTAGTGGTCAGAATGACCATTTGTATCCTTACAATACAAAAATTGTAAGATATTTACATGACCATAATTCATCTTCATATCATGCCACACCTTAGCTAAAACTTAAAGGAATATTAAAATTTAGAAGAAACTTATTTATCATCACATTTACCAATTTATGCAATAGATCAAAACTCATGGCCGATGCCTTAAATATCACGTTAATGGCCAAAGTCTTTCTCCTTTCCCTTCTCTTCCTTGATGGACTTGTCATTGTAGCTACCTATTCATGATTAATATTTGGGAGGGTGAGATTCAAAGAATCTCAGTAGTTAACACCCAACATGCCATCACATCATCACATTCAACATAAAAATATCGAGATAACACATTTTGCATATCTTAACACACTTTGAATGCATTATTACATTTGTGTCATATGAATTCATAAAAATTTCGGTAGAGTTTCGTTTTGACAAATGGACATCCCAGGGTCTCAATGCCCCTCCAACAACTCAGCCAATACACATAAATCATCTCAAAACATCATTGCAATCATATGACAAAGCATAAAATACATTGAAACAAATATGATAACATAATGCTAGTATGGGAAATTAACTACCTTATGATGCTCCCTTGCTTTCCAAATTTGGTCCACCACTTTTTGAGCTTTCCACAACCTTCTTGAACCTATCCACATTATCATTGAACCAATTTATCCATTGGTTTTTCGGAATTACACAATACTTTATACACTAAAACCCAAAATTTATACTTTGTTTTCCTTTGCTTTTTCTTTGTACAACATACTTGTTCCTAAGGTTTTGGACCATGAGGAATCCATTTTTGAGGTCAAAATCATGAAATTCCAACTCTAAATACCTCCCCTGTTCTGGCCAAAATTATCTCATAGTGATTAAAAAAAATTTCCTTCAAATCACTTCAAATCTTCCATGGATTCATACTTCTAGTGTCTAGTCTATGCTTTCCCTTAAGTTTCATGGTCCAAAACTCATTCCTATGCTAAAACCCAATTTGGATGAAACCCTAAGGTGTAAAGGAAGAAAACTAAACCATAACTCATGCTTTAAAAACCATGGATAGTAAGCTTAGGGTAGTAACATAAAAGCTTACCGATTGGTTTTTCAATTTTGCTTTGACTCCTCTTCCTTTTCTTCCTCTTTTTCTCCTTCCTTTTCTTGCGTTTTCTTCCTCTGGTTTGGCTACTGGTTCACGCGTGAAAATGCAGAGGAAAGAAGGTAATTAAATGACTTAATCATGTGGTTAACATTATGGCTAATCATGGTTATTTACAAAAGTAACCATGACTACTTTTTGGTCTCCTTCTTCAAGAAGTTTGTCTTCAAAAATTATTAAATAATTTGGACAATTGGCTGCAGCAATTCACGCATGAAAGAGAGAAAAATGTGTGCAAAAATTGTCCAATTTTCCTGATCCAGATACACCTCAATCCGGATACTTTTTAATCATACCGATAAAATCGTCTTTACAGTAATTTAACATTTTTGGGATACAGGACTATTCTAATTTTATTTTTATATTTCCATAATTATCTTGTCCGAAATGGTATCTGTGTATGACCCATATCCAGACCCGATTTCTTTTTAACCATCGGTAGGGCCCACAATTTACTTTATCGGTTTACTATTACTTTTGGACACTTGGCACTGATTATTTCTTTATTCCTGAACATTAACCCTCAGTGCCATATACCATTGAACTTCTCTCGTCGAGAGCTTCGTTTTGACAGTAATTTTGCATATTTACAAAATTGCCCTTGACCTAGGTTAAATTATAATTTCTGAAACTTTTGGGTCATTAAGTGTAATTTTTCCCAAAATTTTTTATTTCTTTCTCCAATTGCTTTTCAATGCTTTTGGGACATGGATGTCCTTTTCATAATTCTTTGAGAGTAAAAATATAATTTTCTCATTTTTCCATTCAACTAGGAAAAATAACCTCTTTATCCTTTTTCACACAAAACGATATCTGTCCATTTTTGCAAAATCTCTATACATTTCTACATATTTTAGCTTTCTTGGAATGTTACAACTCACACCCTACACAATAATAAAACACTCATATCAAAAGATGACATAGCATATGGTAGAACTTAATTCGATGACCCGAGCTTAGACTAGAAAAAATCAAGCTACCAACACCATACCCACTTATCACGAAGCTCAAATCAACTCGCTAAAACCAGAAATGAGCCCACACAATTCGGACATTATGAAAATCCTAAAGTTAGAGGTTATGATTGGGAGAAATCATAACTTAAACACCTAAATGCCACTACCCAAAGCTTGTAAACATCAAATAACACATTATTGAAGCATTCTAACAGATTTTAAGTGGTAGAAACCTCAGCCAACTTAGATACACAACCATAACCACATATCTCTACCATAAATCTTGAAGAGGAAGAAGATAAGGGAGAGGAAATCAAATTACCTCAAAGATTTGAGCCTCCGAAAGCCGAAAATTGATGTCCTCAAGCCTAGGAACTTATGCCCTAGTAAAGCTGCCAAGATCCCCTCCATTTTTTATTGTTTTGGAAAGCTGGAACTCAATCTTCTTTATTCCAAATTTTTAATTGACGCCATGGTGCCCAATAAGTTTGTCTTGGTGTTAGTGGCTTATGGTCTAAAATCCAGTTGTTTCATCCCCCGCTCATTCCCTTTGGTCCTGATCCCTGCAATTATGTATAATTCCAATAATGCCCTTTTGTCAATACCCTTTACATGTCTAGATCAATTTAATCAAGGTCATTTAGTGCCTTCCAACAATTAGTGAAGGTCGATTCCGTGGTAACCACTAAGCTCACCTTCCACTAGTTATGAGCAAGCCAAAGACCATTACATTAATAGTTGGATCATGACTCTCCTTCCCCTAAACCACCCAAATTAATGGTCATTTAGAGAAGGTGCATCCCCAATTCACTGCCACTTGAGTCTTCCGACCAAAAGACGATTATTCAGTGATAGTGATATCACAAGTCTCACCGCCTGGATACAAGGCATCATGTGTCATTTAATGAATCTGCGTATCATATAGTATTCACTGACATCATCACCCAAAACCAAATCATGCTCAACATGTACCATAACCTATGACAATGCCAATATGTCATGTTAACATGTCATTTCATCATATATACTACCGTGTTAGCACCACTATATCTTACATAATATAAACCTGGGGATGCCCAATAAATTGTATATCATGCTCAAATTACAAGTTCCACTATACATGCATATTCATTTAGCCATTTTCCATTTCCTTGCCATAAGCTCAAATAGGATAAAGAATATAAGAAAACTTGCTAGCCCTGCCATATATATGCATATCATGATATGAAAGTTTAAAGCATATAAGGTAAATAAAAGTTACTCCCAAGTTTCCTCAAGTTGTAGAACTCACACAACACTTCAGTAGGTTGTTGGAGAACCAACTACACACAAGAGGAATGCAAATCTAAGTCAATATACAAGGTTGCAAACATAATGCAAGACCAAAACAACCAGCAAAACCCAATTTTAACCATCCAACTACTAAAATCTCTTAACACCTATAAAGCCCAATTTCTTCATATAATCAAATAGCCACTTACCAATGAATCTGTCACTTTCCAACTATTTCTTGATGTGTGGAAATTTCAATTAAGTATGCACACACCCTACACAACCATCACGCATACAATTCAAGGGATTACCTAGCCTCTGATTGGCCACAAATTGAAATTCAAAGCTTTCACCCTACAAAACCATACAATCAACACCATACCCACTCATTTTTTTAATGCAAAATAACTCCCCATTACAGTCATAAACCCAAAAAATTTGTGCACCATGAAAATCCCAAAGAAAGAGGCTAAGGTTTGGAAACTTAGAAACTTAAACATTCAAAAACTTCTAACTAAAAGATTTTAAATACATCACAACACCTTATTGAAGTATTTAAACATATATTTTGGTCTAAAACCCTAAGAGAAATCAGAACCCAAGCTTGACCAATGAAAATCTACCAAGAAACTTGAGAAACGAGAAGAGAAAGAAGCGACAACCATGTTACCTTGTAAAATCAAGTCTCCCAAGGCACCAAAATCCCGTCCTAGACCTCAGAGTATGAAACCCTTGTAGAGCTCCCTCTGATCCCCCACAAAGTTATTGTTCTGGCAAACTGAAAGAGCGCTTCTTTATACAAATTTAGAGCTTAGCACCGGCAACCGCCTAGCTACAGCTAGTCCCAACTTTTCTACTATTTCACTAATTTTTGAAAATTCATAACTAATTCTAGAAAAATTCTATTGAGGTGTGATCTTTGACTTGTTTTAAAGCTTAGAGTCTTCTATAAGGTAAAAATATAAACAAGAACATCCATCATGAAAATCACTCTAAGCAATTCCAAGATTCATGACTGCTCAAAAAGAAGAGCCATTTTTTCCTCTTGTTTCTCCCATGACTCCTAGCATATATGTTCTAGAAAAACCTCATAATTTGTCCTTAATAGCCCTAGCTTAACACTTAATATTCAATTAAATATTTAAAGACGAATGACTACTCAAAAAAGAAAAATCATTTTCTCTTGTTTATCCCATGACTCCCAACATTTGTGTTCCAAAAAAGCCCCATAATTTGTCCTTAATAACTCAAGTTAAGCATTTAATATTAAATTAAATATTTAGAGGTGTTACAAAATCCTGCTGCAAAAATTTTTAGAAATAAAGGGGACTAGCACTGCAGCCTAGCTTTTGGCGTCGCGGTACTCCTTACTAATATCATATCAGCAATTTTCAAGTCTCCGGGGCAAACTTTCGACACACATAACTTTATACTCCAACCTCCGATTGACCTGATTCCAACTCTTACAAGTCAATCTTATCTCAATCTATCCATAAACACCAGTTTTACTCAAATTTAACTATGTATAGAGACTGTGGACACCTAACATCATTTTGACCACTTTTTAACCAAAACTCAATGCAAACCTCCTCCAATTACCACCAAAGGCAATTGGACACTCAGAGACCCTTCTTATAGGTCCTATTCTACTTAACCAACTTTTTCAAAGAGGTTTCACCTTAAAGGAACTACTCTTCTGATATTTGACCCCCTTGAACCCTAATTTCACTTAATGGGCTATATGCCCAAAACTCTCATCCTTGGATCAAAATCCCCTTGGGCTCTCACATAGAACTAATTCGACCCTTAACATGCCAAGACATACATACATCACACTACAACATCCCATATCAATCACCATCAAAATACATATGCATATCATATCACCATCACCATTACAATCATCATAATCCTCATATCAATTACAATTGTACTATCCTACTTGGCACAACATACATAGAAATACAATATACTACCATGACTTGGATATTCCCATGTCTGAGACACTATGACTCCTTTGTCTTCTCCAAACTAGTGCCAAAACATTCACCTGAAATGTTAGTTCATGGGAAAAGGGTGGGGGACAAAGTCTCAGTAACTGGGGACAACCATAGGCAATACATATATACTAATCCACACAACCGTATACATGATGCAATGTAATGCAAATGAATGATATGCATGTTCTCCCTCACACACAGCTAAAACCACAAGCTGTCATCATAACAGGACATTTTATATTGGTGACTCCCTTCCAACAGTCGGTGAAGATTGATTCTGGGACATCACCAAACTCACCTCACACTAATGCACCCGACCAAAGGTAACACTAATGCTTAGATTAGGGCTCTCCTTCCCCTTGACTACAGCGAATTGGTGGTAATTTTAGGGAAGATGCAATCTACTATCATCTTTCTCTCCTGGCAATAGGAGAAGATTTAGCGACAAGGATCCCTTCCTTATTTCACTCATATCATATATCATCATCACTACCTGATCCACATTTCCTCACAATATCATGTGGTGATGTTTGTTTATATCATCATGTAATCATTACCATCAATCTCATGTTTCTCAATGTCATACTATGAAATCACGTAATATAACATCAACATCATCATCATCATATATGTAATCATCATCATCTACCATAATGTCTAACCGTGTGCATACCAAGATATGCAGAAAAACCATACACACACATAACAATATCGTGGTATGAACGGAAACATGGATATACACACACATATATATACTAACATATAATACATACAATACAAATACTCAGTTACCTCAAGTTATCGATACTACACACGTGAATTCCACAAGCTTCTTAGATTGTCCAACACGACTTGTACTCCTCCAATCAATCAAATAACCTCTACAATATCATAATACCTTCATTTAACACAATATACAACTTGACCAAATTCTATAACTCAACCAATTATGCTTAACCCAAGGTTATAATACCATTTTCATACATCATTGAGCTCTTAAAGATCATTCAAACTTTAACCAACCACACACATTTCGGATTCCTAATTTCCTCAACAGAAAATAACCTAGGGTTAGGCTTAAACCATACATACTCCCTCTAAAACTCATACCCAATCATCATTAACACTAAATCACACTCTATTAATCTCATTATATCCATTTTAATCGGTGGATTTCTGCTAAAACTAAAAACCCAAATATATACCCCAAAATCCAACTCAAAAACAGAAGAAAAATGGAGAGGAAGGATCAAGGATCACTTACAAACAATTTATTAATCTCCTAAAGGTCAAAAATCACTTCCAAAGGCCGAAAATCCGAAGCCCGAATGTTGCTTCTCCATTCTCTCCTCTGTTTCTTTCTTATTCATTCATCTAGAATGATTCTAATTTAAACAAATCCAAGGTGTGGCTTGAAGCCCTTTTTATCTGAAAAATCATACAAAATTCAAGCTTGTTCGCCGCAGCAGCCCTCTGTCTCGTCACGACATGGAGCTCCACTGACTTTACTTTAATATTTTCCCATTATGTTTTTTTGGTCTTGCACATGTTATCAATTATACTTCATTAGCTAGAGACTAAGTTCGAGATAATATAATGAGGGTTGTTACACCAATGGCAAAATTTTATTGGCAGGTAACTTATCAGCACTTCTATAAAGCCTATCATGACCCCAATAAACACTCCATAACTCACTAAAGTTTTAAGAACCATGTAATAGGCACAATTCTAAGACACTAGTCCTTGCTTGTTAGGGACTCAGTTTTTCTGCTGCTTGTTTCAGTAGCAAATCTAGACCATCCATACTAAATATGGATGGTCCAAATTTTATTTTATTTTTATTATTAAACATTATTTTTTTAAAAATATCACAATTAAGAGATTATTTTGATTTTGTGTTTTGCCTTTTTAAAATTAAAAATATATTAAAATCTTAAAAATATTATATAATAAATTTGGACCATCCACGTTTGTTTTGGACTGTCCAAATTTGCTGTTGAAACCAAGGTACTAAAAATTGGACCAAACATTGAACCAATCAAGACATTGGTTTAAAGTTTAATGGTTCAACCAGAATTAAACAGATAATAATAAAATTAATAATTTTTTAATTTTGTATGTTGCATAAAAATTAGAAAATATTATTAATAAGTTTCATAACCTAATATTAAAATCAAAACAAGTTAATATTTATATATAATTATATTTTGAGTTCAAAATAGTTAATTAATATTCTATTTTCATACTATTTGTTAAATATATTTATTATTATTAATACTTATGTATCATAACAAATTTTATACAATATTATAATGTATAGAGAAAAAAATTTATATAAAAAATGAAAGAAAATATTTATACAAAAAATAATGCTATTTAGTACTAAAAATAATAATATTTTATCTTAAAAAGTAAAAAATTTTAAAAAAATCAAACCGATTTAAACCGGTTTTAAATCGATTCACAATCAGTTTCCATTAGATCAAGCTTGGTTTTATCGGTTTCTCATTGATTCTCATCGATTTTAAAATCTACCAATTCTCCTCTTCTTTCGACTAGACTTGGCATCTGTTTCTAGTCCAACTAGTCAAATCGATTGATCCAATCGGATTTTTTGTAATCCTGGCTGAAACAGCAACATATTAGAGGACCCAGTTCGGCTTGATGGACACCTTTGTGTGGTTTCAGCCATGCCTTTAGGGTGGGCACCCCTGGCCACTTGTGTTGCTGCGTTCCCAGGACTCGAACTCGAGACCTCTGGTTAAGCTTAAATAACTCTCACCAGTTGATTCAAGTGTTCGTGGTTGTAGACTTTTTTTTTTTGTCTTTTAGCCCTTTCATTAGCAGTCCTATCAACTACCGAGACTTCGCTTTGAAGATTTTTGGGCCTTGTCTTCCTTTGTAAAATGTCTAAAGCATCACACATTCTCATAAATGTACAAGACATCCAAAATTAAGCTTATGCACATCATTTTCTATCCAAAATCACATACTTCCTATCTTTAGCCTACAAATGCACATTGTCGTACAAATTTACCATTTAATTTCACAAATAAATCAAAATGCAATTAATAACCATGGAAAATATATCCAAATAACATGAATTCTGAGGATTCAGCATACTCCCAGTCTAAAATTTTAATTACCTGTGCTCAATAAACATAAATAGCTCAGCTATCCAAAATACTCACTTCAAACACATGTATATATGCTACAATCATACATTTCAACAGAGAATATTTTCCATTGGAAAGTTCATGTAATGTATATGTTAATGCAAAGTTTGCATGATAATGCTCAGGTTTCTAACAACAATGAAGTGATTGTGTGATTAGCCATCCATTTATTCTCATGCCTAGGTTAGAGTGAACTTTTCTACACTCTCAAAATGTATAAATTCCAAATGTAGGCAGTTTATATGCTTGCCCTTTTCTTTTCTCTACACCAACAAAAATAGGTAATACAAAATCCTCATATCATTAGATCTTTAGACTTTTAACCTGCCTAAGGTCATGGCTAAACAAAGGAAGTGGATAAAAGAAATTTTCAAGTATCTTTAAAAAATTCATAAACAGTGCAGCAACACGATTTTTAAAAAACTTCCTGAAGCTTTTCTCATTTCTTCATACTGAACCACGATTTTTCAATCCTACATATCTTGTTACCAACAACAACAATAATAATAACAACTATACGATATATCCCCAAACTTAGGTCTTTTCTTTTTTTCTCTACTTTTGAGCTTCTTTCTTTTGTTTTTTTTTCTTCTTATTTCTTTTCCTTTTTTCCCTCTTTATTTTCTTCAATAGACAAATGACAAACGTTACACCAAACAATATTTTAATTTTCTCTCTCTCTCTTTTTTCATTTTTTAATAACTCATAATAGGGATAATTAATTACATTGACCATGCATGAAATTCTAAAAGTATTGTAACACCTTACCAAATACAACCTCCACTTCTTGACCAAATACTTCAAGGCCCAACAAAACACAATTCAAACGTCTCATATTTCCCTTCCAAAACATTAGAGCAGTGGAAAATGCCACAAAACACTTCAAGAAACACCAGAATAGCCAAAACAGTGTGCAGGGCTGTGGCCGCTACAGTACCACCGTGGTCTAGTTTCCTGGCATTGCGAGGCTCCCTTACTGATGCCATATCAGCAAAATTCAACTTTTTGATGAATTTCTGACGTGCATAACTTTATACTCCTACCTCCGATTGACCTAATTTCAACTTTTACAAGTCAATCTTGTCTCAATATATTCATGGACATCAATTTCACCTCAATCTATCTTCGTATGGATATTTTAGATACTTAACACCATTTTGGTCACTTTTTAACTAAAACTCACCATTTACAACTCTCATTTGCCACCAAAGCCAATCTGATTATTTAGGACCATTCTTATAAGTTCTATTTGGTTTAACCAACTTGTCCAAAGAGGTTTCACCTCAAGAAACCACTCCTCTGAGATTTAATTCCCTTAAACCCCCAAATGACATAGTAGGCTATAGGCCCAAAACTCCCTTTAGGCTCACATATACCACCATACTGACTTCTTAACTCCCCGAACCATTCAAGCATCATAATACATCATATCCATTGCATACAACACATATCCATATCCATATGATACCAACATCATCATTACAAACATCAGGATCCTCAAATCCATTACAACCATGCTACCTACTTATCACAACATATATAGACATTACACATATACACTACATAGACTTAGAATTCCTATGTCCAATATCCTACTCCTTTATCTTCTCTAGACTAGAGCCAGAACTTTCACCTGAAATGTTAGTTCATGGGAAAGGAGGTGTAAGATAATGTCTCAGTAATCGGGGACAACCACACACACACACACACACACACATATATATATATACATAACTCATACAATCTCATGAATGCACTATCAAATGGAATGCATGTTTCCCTTGCATACAGCCAGAACTATGAGCTATCGTCATAACAAGACATTTCATATAGGTGATTTCCTTCCAACAGTTGGTAAAGACTAATTTCGGGTAATCACCAAGCTCACCTTCCATTAGTACACCCGACTAAAGGTAACACTAATCGGAAGTGAGCTTGGATATTTCCCATCACAAATTGGTAGCGATTTAGGGAAGGTGCAGTTCACTGCGCGCCTTTCCCTCCTTGCCATAGGAGACGATTTAGCCACAGGGATCTTATCCTTATCCTCCCTTATCATATATCATATCATCATCACCATCCGATCACCATATACCTCGCAATGTCATGTGGTGGTACTCACATCATATTATATAATCATTATCATCATGTTTTACAATGTCATGCATGCATCATGTAACATCATCATCATCATCATCATCATAATCGTCATAATCATCATACACTATGTGTCTAGCCGTGTGCATACCATGATATATAGAAAACCATACATACACATATATCAATATCATGGTATGAACGGAAATATGCATATATACACATATATATACTCGTATATAATACATACAATACAAACAATATAAACACCCAGTTACCTCTAGTCATCAATACCATACACGCAGATTTCACGAACTTTTAGGATCGTCCAACACGACGTGTACTCTTCCGGTCAACCAAATACCTTTACAATACCGTAAAATTCTCTATTAACACAATATACCACTTAACCACATATCACAATTTGACTATATAGGCCTAACCCAAGGTTCTAACATCATTTCCATACACCATTGAGCTCCTAGAGATCATTCAAACTCACTTCAACCATAAATACTTCGAATTCCCAATTGTCCCAACCGAAAATAACCTAGGGTTAAGCTTTAATCATGCATACTCCTTCTAAAACTGACACCCAAGCATCATAACACTAAATCACACTTCCTTAATCTCATTTCATCCATTTTAATTAGTGGGTTTCTACCCAACACTGAAAATCCCAATACATACATCAAAAACCTAACTCAAAACTGAAGAAAATGGATAAGGATGAGTAGGGATCACCTACCAACATGAATCCAAGTTCCAAGAGGCCGAAAATCACTCTTAAAGGCCAGAAACTTTGAACCTTAGCGCTGCTCCTTCTTTCTCCCTCTATTTCCTTCTGTCTGTTCATCCAAAATGTTTTTGGTTTATAACAAATTTTCCCCTCTCACCGCGGCCCCAAAAAAGCCCACCGCGGTGTGAAGCCTCTAAGCCTGGAAAATATTTCCAAAATTGCAGCTCTCTCGCTGCAGTGGTCTTGTCTTACGCTGCGACGTGCAGCTCATTTGTCTCTACTTTATTTCTTTCCTCCATCCTGATTCTCTGGTTCTGCATGCAACACCAAACATACTTAATTAGCTAGGGACCAAATTAGGGATAATGTATTGAGGGTTGTTACAATTATCTTCCCTACACCATTTTAAGTTTGTAACCCTCTAAACTTCCTAAATAATCAATGTGCTCCAAATTTCTCAAGATAAATGTGCATTTTTTTTAAGTAAAATATATTGACCTTCCTTCAATTTTATTGAAATTAGAAAGACTTCCTCTTTATTTTTAAAATCTACACCTTAGTCCAATTTTTAACACATTAAGAATATTCCATCAATGATTCTCAAATACCTCTATTATTAAGTAAAATTCATACTAATGTAACTTAAAATTATTAATTATCTCTTATAATATAAAATTTCCAATTTCTATGCAATCAATCCTAAATAAATCTATATATATAATAATTCATGCTAATATCTCCCAGTGATATGACATTAAAAATATAACACTTTTATTAAATAATTTTAAATAATTAAGTATTGTAATATTTAAATGAATGTGTTAAAAATATTAGATTAAAAATTAATAATATTTATAATAAAATAAAAGTATCTCAAATCAATCAATGTAAAATTATATAGTTTTAGGCTAAAGGGTTGGGCAATTGCATGAGTAATAAAAAAACAGAAAAAAAAAATTATATGGTTTTACTATTTTAAAAGCTCGAATAAATTCAAGCGAAAAATATATGCATTTAAAGTTCAGACTTGAAGAACACAATCCATGCACCTGATTATTGAAAATCCCTTCAAGAAATTAGTAGAAGATAGGTTCTAAAATCTATAGGGTACGTTCAGATTAAATGTACAAATTAGAATGCAAAAAATTTCTCCTAATAATTGATTTCATACACTTTTATTTTATCAAATAAATTAACTCTTCATTTATAAAAATTTTTGTTTATGTTTGTTTTGCAAGAGCTCTTTGGATTATGGGCAAACTTGCTAAAAGCGACTCTATTCAGTAAATGTACTAGAAGAAATTTATGCTCTAACAAAATTCGAAATTTTCATTCAAATACAATAACAATGAGTAAAACCGTTTTCCAGTGAAAATGTGAGTTTTTGTCAATCAAATTATATTGAAATTGTTAACTTAAATGTAGAGGGTTAACATTTCCTTTGTATATTTATCTTTTATTTCTTAAAACATATAACTCTTGGTACCAACGGGATACCTCTTGGTACCTGAAGGTGTTAACACATACCTCTAGTTTTTTTAATCTAATTCTTATTCTAATTGGCCACCAGTGATCGGAATGTCAAAAACCTTGTTGAAAAAGTCTTATCACAAATGGGGCTACGACTTCGTGTGAATGAAGTGCTTCGCCTATTGAAGTGGGAACAACGTCATATGCCAGATACCGTCATAGTGGGAATTTGGGGAGTTGGAGGTATTGGTAAAACTACTATTGCTAGGGCTATTTATGATGGAATTGGTGGTAGTTTTGAGAGTAGAAGTTTCCTTGAGAATATCAAGGGTGTATGCGCAAAAGAAAACGGTCAAGTTCTTCTACAAAAGCAACTTCTTTCAGATATTTCTGCACGTAAACTTGACAAGATAAATGATATTGAAGTGATGCTTAAACGAATGGAGGATGTACGCTATAGAGGAGCCCTTGTAGTACTTGATGATGTAAATCAAGTAGGCCAACTCACTGAATTGTGTGGAAATAGAGAGCAGTTTAGAAAAGGGAGTTTAATATTCATTACAACAAGAAATAGAGATTTACTCTATCACTTTGTTGACAAGTCATATGAAATGAAGAAGTTGGACAGCAATGAGTCTCTTCGGCTTTTTAGTCGGCATGCATTTAAAAAATTCAGTCCAACGAATGATTTTATGGATCTATCAAGGGAAGTAATTATTTCATGTGAAGGGATACCATTGGCTCTTGAAGTAATTGGCTCTCTTTTGCATAATAAGACAAAATCGGAGTGGAAAAAAGTATTGAATAAATTGAAAGGAATTCCAAATGGCCAAATACATCGTAAGCTTAAGATGAGCCTTGACTTTTTAACTGAATCGGAGAAAGATTTATTTTGTGATATAGCTTGCTTTTATGTGGGTAAGGGTAGACATTATGTCACACAGCTGTTAAGGGGCTCAAGATTTCCTATAGAAATAGGAATGCACGAAATCATTAAACGAAGCCTTGTAAAGATTGTGAATGACAAGATCCATGTTCATGATTTGTTGCAAGAGATAGAAAGGGGAATCAGTCGGAATGAGCCAAAGCTGAAATATAATTATGATGTATTCTTAAGTTTTAGAGGTGAAGATACACGTAAATCATTTACTACTCATCTTTATACTGCTCTAAAACAAGCAAGTATTAAGGTCTTCATGGATGAAGAAGGGATTGAAAGAGGAGAAAATATTTCATCTTCACTATTGCAATCAATTGAAAGTTCTAGAATCTCAATCATTATATTCTCAAAGAATTATGCAGGCTCTAGTTGGTGCTTGCAAGAATTAGAGAAAATAATGGAGTGTTACAAGAGAACTTATCAAGAGGTTCTCCCTATATTCTATGATGTGCAGCCATCTGAAGTTCGTAAACAACAGAATGCCTTTGGGAAAGCATGGGAAAAGCTTAAAACAACATTCCCTATCAATGAAGATATGAAATTGGCTATCAATTTGAAGAGAGCCCTCACTGAAGCTGCCAACTTATCTGGGTGGGATATGCAAAACCTCAGGTATTTTTTACTTCTTTTGTACTTGTACCATAGTTCAAGAGAGTAAAATATATAATTTCTTAATTTTTATTCTTATCAAATACAAATATATCATTATCCTTTGTTAAATTCATCATTAACTTTGCATAAACGCATGATTATCTTTGCAAGTTTTGAATTCATTTTTGTTATATTGTACCTTCTAATCATAATCTACTACATTTCATTACTGCTCCATGGCATTGTTGTTTCTATTATCATTCATGACTTACATGACTTATTTAATTTTTAATAAAGTAATCTGGAAAATTACCTGTATTAGTGAAAGTAACTTACGTTTACTTACATGGATCTATGATATATAGCAAAGGGAACACAATGTTCCAAAGGAATCTATATTTGCTCAAGTTATGTATATTCCAAACGAAAGCTGGATTAATTTACTAACAGTACAAAAAGAAGAAGAAGATGATGATGGAATTAAAAGCAAAAATTAACCATTGGCAGAAGTTATTCATTTTTCTTGTATTGGCTAACTCTACATGCACGCTAATCACTTTACTGCTATTTATAGTTTATAGTTTGTACCATGCTTTTTATGACTCTTGGTACGTAGAATTTGTTGTTTTCTAATTCTTGGAAGAATATGTTGTTTTCTAACATTTTGTGCCAGAAATGAAACTGAGTTGATTGACCAAGTTATTGAAACTATCATGAAGAAGCTAGACAACAGCAAATACCTGTTTGTTGCTCGCCACCCAGTGGGTCTAGAGTCTCGTATGCAAGATATCATCCAACTGCTAAATAGTGAATCAAATGAGGTTATTGTAGTAGGGATTTGGGGGATTGGTGGGATTGGCAAGACAACAATTGCTAAAGCTATCTACAATGAAATTGGTCAAAGTTTTGTTGGAAAATGTTTCCTAGAAAATGTCAGGGAAGTTTGGAAGCAAGATAATGGTCAAATTTATTTACAACAGCAACTTCTTTCTGGAATCTTAAAAACAAGAAGGATGATGCTTCCAAATGTAGAAATAGGGAAAACTCTAATCAAGGAAATGCTTTGTCAAAAAAGAGTGCTTCTTGTACTTGATGATGTGAATAATGAAAACCAAATCAAAGCTTTATGTGGAAGCCGTAAATGGTTTGGTCGAGGTAGTAGAATAATTGTCACTACTAGAGATAAGCGTCTACTTGATATTCTTCAAGTCGTCCATGTATATAATGTGAGGGAATTGAGCAATGATGAATCTATTGAGCTTTTTAGTTGGCATGCATTTAAGCAAGCTACACCTAAAAGAGATTTCATTGAACTTTCCAGAAGGGTAGTATCTTACTCCAAGGGGATGCCACTAGCTCTCGAAATCCTTGGCTCATATTTGTTTGACAGGGAAATACCTTACTGGGAAGGTGTTTTGAAGAAATTGCAACAAATTCCAAATGGTCAAATATATGAAATTCTAAAAATAAGTTATGATGGTTTAAGTGACCAAACAGAGAAAGATATCTTCCTAGACATATGTTGTTTCTTCATTGGGAAGGATAGAAGCTATGCAACTCAAATATTAAATGGTTGTGGACTTAATGCAGAAATTGGAATTACTCATTTAATTGAGCGAGCACTTGTAAAAGTTATAAAAGTTAGCAACAAAAATATTCTTGATATGCATGATTTAATCCGTGATATGGGAAGAGAAATCATTCGTGAACAGTCACCAGAGGAGCCTGAGAAGCGCACTAGATTATGGTTTTCTGATGATGTGTTGGATGTGTTGAGAAATAGCATGGTAAGAATGTTTTTCAATGACTTAATATAACAACATTCTTCTAATTAAGTTTTTGCATTTAAATTTTACTACTACTTTTCTTCATTCTTCATTATGCACTCGTAAGTTACCAATTGCAGGTCTAAAACCTTTATTCTAGATTGCTTATTTGCATTACATACCGTACCTTTCAATTATTGAGATATTGTCTTTATTTTCCCTTTCTTTCTATTTAACAGGGAACAATAGCTATCAAGGGATTAGCTTTGAATATGTCAAGAAACAATTCACTATCCTTGAGTACCAAAGCATTTATGAAGATGAAGAGGCTTCATTTGCTACAATTTAATTATGTACAACTTGATGGAGACTATGGTTGTCTATCAAAAGAATTGAGATGGCTTTGCTGGCAAGGATTTCCCTTAGAAAACTTGCCAATGAACTTAACTCTAGAAAAGGTAGTTGCCATAGACTTAAAGAGGAGTAATATCATAAAACTATGGAAGAAAGACCAGGTATTTACAATGAACTTTTGGAATTATACACTAGGGGAAATAGTTGTGCTAATTCTTTTAATCCATTTTTTTATTTTATTTATTATGAAATTTATTTTAAACTATTCTTTTTGCACAGGTGCTAGAGTCATTGAAAATTCTCAATCTGAGCCATTCCCATTACTTAGAAGAAACACCTGACTTTTCAAAATTACCATATCTTGAAAAGTTAATACTCAAAGATTGTCCACATTTGTCGATGATTCATTCCTCCATTGGAGATCTCAAATATATTGTTTTGTTAAATTTCAAGGACTGTAAAGGCCTCACCCATCTTGCAAGAAATATATATAACTTGAAATCTTTGAAAACTCTTAATCTATCAGGTTGTTCAAAGATTGAAAGTTTGGAAGAAGACATCGAAAAAATGGAATCATTGACGACTCTGATGGCAAATCAAACTGCTATAACAAAAGCACCCATCTCATTAATGAGATTGAGAAACATTCAATATGTTTCTTTATGTGGCCATCAAGGATTACCATGTGATGTATTTCCATCTCTTGTTTTGTCATGGATGTCCCCAACAAATTATTCAAAATCCTTGTTCCAAGCCTTTGGGATCATGCCTTCTTTAATCAAGGTTAAGGGTCTATTACATCCTTTGTCTTATAGAAGTCGTGTATTAGAAGGAGGACCAAGCACATCTCGAGCTTCATGTAAAAAGACTCCAGCATTAATTGGTTTTCATGATCAAGTTCACATGCAAAGGTCAGAAGCATTCATGAGTTCTTTAACCATTCATGTCGGTGGGAGCAACTTCAACAATAAACATTTGACGAGTATTTCACAGGTTATTCTCTTTATTTCTCTACTACCACCAATATTGGAAGCACAAGTTTCTCAAACATGTCTGAATAGATTTTAAGTAATGTAGAATAACGTCCAATGTGCTTTTATCAATATCATAGACATGTGTGAAACAACGTAAATTTCGCTTTTAACAATATGTGTGTTTATGTGTGTAAATGTGTAACAATGCTTGTTATACTTTCAAGTTTTTTGAGGGCATCTAGCAAGTATGAAATGTATTTATAGCAGCATAAAGTATCTAATACTTTCTAGATTAGGATACATACTCATGCCACCTCCATAAGATTATAAAACATATTGCACTGCTTCATTAATTTTGGCTTGTGTATATTTGACTTCATCTTAATGTCTCTACTTCCGAAATAAATAGGAAACAATTCATCCACCAAAATCATTTTATTTTAAAACCACTCAATCATTACCAGTGGAAGTTGGCCTGAGTGGAAGGGACTCTAATCGCTTAAGCAAGTGGTCTCGGGTTTGAGCCCTTGTGTATGCAAAGAACTTCCCTGGGAGAGGTCCCTGCCTTTAGCACCCTACAGTACCTTGAGGAATTAGTCTTGAGCTTCAAAAAGGCTTGGGGATACCCTGCGTTCAACAAAAAAAAAAACCACTCAATCATTAATTAAGCTATATAGGCTTTTCAAGTACATTCCAGTTGGTGTTCTGACATGTGCATTCTTTTAATTGAAAGTTTAAGTATATATATATATATATATATTGGGTTTCAAAGACTCACCAAGACCAAGAATTCTAATATGCATATATTTAAGAGTGAGTCCTAATATCATTTGTATTTGAATTCCCATCTATATAAATACCTTTTTGTCTACAAGGTTGATTTGGGTGTTATGATTTTGGAGAACAGGGACACAACGAAAGAGGATTTGGAGACAATTCTCTTCCTGGAGACAATTATCCTCATTGGCTAAACTTCAAAGGTGAAGGATCTTCTGTATTCCTCGAAGTGCCTCAAATTATTGGCAAAAGCTTGAAAGGGTTGATTCTATGCATCTTCTATTGGTCTTATCAAGACAACACGTCTGTATATCCTGTTAGTGTCTTAATATCGAATCATACAAAGGCTACCATTAATTTCTACAAGAAAGATGCAGCAAATTCTGCAATGGATAAAGAGTGGCAACACATGATTTCTAGTTTGGAGCCTGGCAACAAAGTGGAGGTCATAGTAACTTTTGCGTGTCAATCAAGTGTGAAAAATACAGTCATCTATTTAGCATATGATGAAGATGTTAGTGAGAGCATTGCATAATTGAATGTCTTTCAAGAGCATAATTGCATGACTAATATGTTGTATAGGCAGTGTTTGATGTAAAAGCTAGCTATACCAATGTACATGTTCAAACCTAAACTATAACAGAGCTTTTTCAGTTGTCTATTGGGTTTGTATTTGCGGTAATATCTTTTATTTATACAAAGGATCTTGATTTGCTATTAGAAGTTGTTGACATCTAGCTAAACACTGACCATGCATTCATTGGAATTGCAAAATTTTGAAATTTAACAAACAATTTCATCCAAAAAAAGAAAAGGAAAACTGTCACTATATTTTATATAAATTATTTAAATCACTAGTAAATTTCAATTAATTTATTATAAGCAGTTAATATCAATATAAAATATAAAATCCATAGCAAGCCATACAATTCATAAATCATAAACAATATATTTTGCTCCACAAATTTCATGCTTTTCTATAAAAAAATAAAAAAAAATAGCAATCCACAACATATTCAGTTTAAACCAATGTTCTGAAAACTGGACCAGCTTGGCCAGTTTAACCAAAAACTGGTCTCCAGTTTGGTCCCGGATGAAGAGAATAATTGGAGGCACAAAAAATCGATCAAGAACGAGTCAAGTCAATGTTGAACCGGTGAAAACCAGTAAAACCAATAGATTGACCAATTCTGCCAGTTTAAAAAAAAAACAAAATGAAAAATCAGAGACGAAGAAGAAGAAGAGATAAGTGCAAGAAGAAAGGAAAATGGAAGAAAAACGAGATGAGGAAAAAGAAAATAAAAGAAAAAGTAGATGGAAAGAGAAAAACAAAAGATGGTGAGAAAGAAAAAAAAATGAAAGAGGAAGAAAATAGAAAGGAAGAAAAATGAAAGAAGATGAAGAAGAAGACTGAGAGGGGGGGGGAGGAGGAGGGACAAGGAAGAGAGATCTGAATGATGAAGAAAATGTAGATTGAAGAAAAAAGAAGGAAAGGATGAAAACTAGAGTTGGAAGAAAGAGAAGAGTAAAGGACAAAAAGTAGAAACTTGGGGCCTATTTTCATAGCGTTTTTTATTTTATTGTTCTTAAAACAGTTTTGTAAAACTGTTTTCGAGAATAAATTTTACAAATAAAAAAATAAAAAAATTTGTTTGAATAATTGTTATTAAAATCAGTAAGTGTTAAACAAGTTATTCAAAATTTATAACTTTATTATTAATGAGATGGATATTTTTCACATTTTCTTATATTTTCTAGAATAAAAACTATAAAACATCTTTAAAATATTATGAGTTTTTCATTTTTTTTATTTTTTTATTTTTCAGAATATTTTATAAAAAACAGATTTACCAAACAAATTTTTTTATTTTTTCCATGTTCAAAAACAACAAAAAAATTATTTTGGAAACTGCTATCAAACAAATCATTCTGAACTTTACAAGCACCATCTCGAAATTTGGAGGAGGGAGAGGACATGGCATAGACACTTTAGACTTTCTTATCATGACTTATTTAAATTATCATTTTATTTATTAATAAACGAATCCCACACTCCTCTATGTTCAATTTAATATTTCTTTTAAATTTCAATTGTGGCAAACAAAAGTCCTAGCTGGTTGCATAGATCCAGCCAATTTTATGCCATTCCACGGTTATCAATGCGTATTATTTCGGAAGGTGAAATCTTTATTTGCGATCTCACTTTTTTTATATCATATATAATATTTATATAATTTTAATTATTTCAGTTTAAATTTTATTGTTGCTAATTGATTAGAAATTCATTTTTTATATTTTTATCATTTTTGTCACATTTTATATTTTTATCATTATCTATAATAATTACTCCATTTATCTTATATCAATTGTTTGATAATAAAGGCCTGTACCATGCTTCTCCTTTAACTTTTTTTCTTAATTTGTGTTCATTTTTTATTTCTCAAGTCTTTTTTTTTCTATGTGATAATTTTATTTCAACTTTTGTGATATCTATTAATTATAACCGGTCTAATCCAGTTCAACTCTAATAAGATAAATAAATCTTTGAACTTGTGTGTTAACCGGTCTAATAATGAATTTGATTTTCTTAACATTGGTTTAAACCATACAGTTAATTTATTTTTTAAATTTCATGTATTTTTTAAAAAATTATAAATTTCCATGCAATTAGGGTTTTTCTTTAACTAGAACTTTTGTGGCTAAATAAAAAAAATCAAACTTTTGTAACACGTACGTCATGGGTTGTGAATTGTGATTGTGAACCCAGAGCTGGACGTTCGTGCGTGGTTAATATAACAAATTACAGAAATGTTAGATTTATTAATGTTAAAAATTAAAAAAAAATGTTTCATGTTTTATTAGCACTTTATTAGTGTTAAAGAAACTGAATGCTCCAAAAAGCATGTGTAGCTGGCCAGTCACGGCGACGGAGCTTAAAGGTTGGAGGGGCCCTCGTCCCCTTCTCTTACTGCACCTTCCCTTAAATATATATATACACACACACACACATAGATATTACATACACTATCCACACATAAGACAAAATTATATATATAATTTTGGGGGCCCCTCCCCTACATACACTCACCTTCTATATATATATATATATATATACATATATATATGTATATATATTATTTTATTAAAATATTTTTTATATTTACTAATATTAGCTTTTTATAAAAAAAAATTGTTACTTAATATTTATATTATACTTAGTATTCCATTTTTTAATGAAATTATTTGAATTTAGTTATCATAAAAATACATTTGCATAAATATAGGTTTAATTTTTATTATTTAATTTAGATATAATGTTAATTAAAAGTTGTTTAAGTATGTTAAAGATATAATTTTTAAACTATCTATATATATCTACTTATTTTTATAAAATTTGAGGATCTATCCTAATTATTTTGTTTAAATTATCAATGTACAATGTTATATGTAAATGTATTGAAAATACAAGCTTTTAACATTTTTTATAATTTTTTCTTATATTAATATATTACATATATAATTTTGCTTTGTGTGTATATATATTTATTTTTTACAATATTATATAATAATTATACATAATTTATCATTTCATATTTTTATAAGTTACAAAATTATTTTAAATAATTAATTATGACAGATTGACCGATTCTGCCAGTTTAAAAAAAATAAAAAATCAGATACGAAGAAGAAGAAGAGATAAGTGCAAGAAGAAAGGAAAATGGAAGAAAAACGAGATGAGGAAAAAGAAAATGAAAGAAAAAGTAGATGGAAAGAGAAAAACAAAAGAAGGCGAGAAAGAAAAAAAAATGAAAGAGGAAGAAAATAGAAAGGAAGAAAAATGAAAGAAGAAGAAGAAAGAGAAGATGAAGAAAAAGACGCCCCGACGGCCCCGGGGAGGGGGGAAAGGAAGAGAGATCTAAATGATGAAGAAAATGTAGATTGAAGAAAGAAGGAGGAAAGGATGAAAACTAGAGTTGGAAGAAAGAGAAAAGTAAAGGACGAAGAGTAGAAACTTAGGGCCTATTTTTACAGTATTTTTTGTTTTATTATTTTTAAAATAGCTTTATAAAATTATTTTTAGGAGCAAGTTTTAAAAATAAAAAAAATTATTTAAATAATTGTTATTAAAATCATAACTAGTAAGTGTTAAATAAGTTATTCAAAATTTATAACTTTATCATTAATGAAATTGATATTTTTCATATTTTCTTATGTTTTTCAAAACATCTTAAAGATGTTATGAGTTTTCTGTTCTTTTATTTTTTTTTTATTTTTCAGAATATTTTATAAAAAATAGGTTTACCAAATAAATTTTTTTATTTTTTTCATGTTCAAAAACAAAAAAAATTTATTTTAGAAACTGCTATAAAACAAATCATTTCTGAACTTTACAAGCACCATCTCGAAAATTGGAGGAGGGAGAGGAGACGGCATAGACACTTTAGACTTTCTTATCATGACTTATTTAAATTATCATTTTATTTATTAATAAACGAATCCCACACTCCTCTATGTTCAATTTAATATTTCTTTTAAATTTCAACTGTGGCAAACAAAAGTCCTAGCTGGTTGCATAGATCCAGCCAATTTTATGCCATTCCACGGTTATCAATGCGTATTATTTCGGAAGGTGAAATCTTTATTTGCGATCTCACTTTTTTTATGTCATATATAATATTTATATAATTTTAATTATTTCAGTTTAAATTTTATTGTTGCTAATTGATTAGAAATTCATTTTTTATATTTTTATCATTTTTGTCACATTTTATATTTTTATCATTATCTATAATAATTACTCCATTTATCTTATATCAATTGTTTGATAATAAAGGCCTGTACCATGCTTCTCTTTTAACTTTTTTTCTTAATTTGTGTTCATTTTTTATTTCTCAAGTCTTTTTTTTTCTATGTGATAATTTTATTTCAACTTTTGTGATATCTATTAATTATAACTGGTCTAATCCGATTCGACCCTAGTCAGACCAATGAACCTTTGAACCTGTGTATTAGCCGGTCTAATAACCAATTTGATTTTCTTAACATTGGTTTAAACCATGCAATTAAATCTATTTTACGAAAATGGAATGGAATAACAACATATTCTACGCTCTTGGACTCTTCTTGAGGCCGTGATTTTGATATCCTAAGCGATGTCCGATCATCCTCTTTCTGTTTTAGCAAGTCACCAGCAAAGAAATTTCAAAATCGCTTGACATCTAAAAAAAGCATGTTGAAAAATTTCCAAATAATGTGGCCGGATAATAGGCAATTATGGATAATTGGGAGATATTTTAATTTGGTTATTTAACTGACGAATTATGAAGTATGTGTGATCATTTAGATTTAAATGTAAATGAGTGTCTCCACAGCACAATAAATTCAGGCCAAAAAAACAGCAAAATAAATATAATCCATTCAACTAATTACTTTACAGACATATGCTAGATTAAAAGATCAATGAGTTACATGCACGTAGAAAGTTTCCATCGAGATTGTGTGACTAAAGTGAGAAAAAGGGTTGAGAGAGAGAAACCGATTCATGGATGGCCGCATCTTTCATCTCAGGTATGTCTTGGTATGTCTTACTGTGAGAAATTATTATATTCAAGATCGTGAACACACACCATGATATGGTTAAAGCATAATTATATTTGTATAAGCAAGCTAGCAAGTCTTTCAAACATAATAATATCATGTAGAAGGAAAAATAGCATAAGCGATAGCAACATAGTAACTGACAAGCACAACACCATGCAAGCTTAAGTTGTGGTGATATACATATATAGCAACAAAATTCAGAGATTGAATTATCGACTCACTTAATCAAAGTTGCAACGATAAACATCAACAACCAAACCAGGAAGGCAGAGATAGTGAACCACCGCGTCATATTGGCAGGCAAAAGCATGCCCATTATTCCCAGGAATCCAAACGCACCAATCAGAAACGCAGCTTTTTGCATCATCCTCGCAGTGGCAGGCCTTTTCTTATGTAACAGAAGAGCAGTTGAAGAAATAAGGAACGCAAGTGCAGAACTAACCACCACCGCATAAAGCAGAACTTGGTTATGTTTTGCTCTTGGTGAAGCAGCAAGATTAGTTAGAGCACCTACAAGTTCAACAGCAAAAACTGTGAAATCTAGTTTGTTATCTTCATGTGGTGGTGATTCAGAAGGAGTCATAGGCACATTGATGACTAGTTGGACTGGGATTTCGGGTGAGACTGGGAGGTTCGAAGAAGTAGCAGCATTATGGGAATGACTCGAATCAGCATTAAGATCTTGTGTTTGCTCTCCATGTACACCAAGACCATCTGACTCCCTCAACTTAGGTCCTGTAGATGCAAATGCTTTCAATAATAACTAAACGGAATTACAGAACATTGATGAGAATCTAGCTATAAAATGACAAAAACCTCAATTAACTTACTATGGAATTGATGCTAAATAATACAATCACTACAAAAAGGATAAAAATATATCCATGATAAAAATCAATAATGCAACCATCTTTCTTAAGCAGAAATAGGGTCTTTTCTGATAAAAAATAGAATGACAATTTTGTGAAAATGATTAGTCTAACATATCAGAGACAAAGAACAAAGCTGACCTCAATTTTACAGGCGCTAGCTAAAAGTTCATTCATTGACTGTATGTTACCATTTCTTATCAAGATAGGTAAACTGATAAAAACATTACCTTGGATTCAGTAGAAGCAGCATTGACTAAGAAGAAACCAGTTAGTGTTTATGAATGCAATCGTTTAGTCAGAGTCAATGACGAAGATCAGAAGGAGGCGTATATGACTGAAGAGATGATAGTAGCAAATATCTGAAAGGACCAGTCAGTTTCTGTACTTCTATTTAGCAATTGAGGCTTGAGAATTTGCATCTCCGTTGGAGGCTTTTTTTTTTTGTTTCTTTGCAAGCCTTTAGTCAAAGTCTTTGCTTTAGCCGAGAAGGAGTCTTTTGCAGTACTGATGCATCGATGGAGCCTGAATCCTTTGAAGTAAACATCGGGACAAAGAATGAGAGAGAAACATAGCTGAAAATATGAATCCCACAAAAGTGAGACCACCTCTTTCTTTCTCTCATCACTTTGGAGATAAATACTTCATAGTATCCTAACTGTGCAATGATAAGTATCAGTATGTTATATTCTAAAACATTAATAAATATATAGAAAGACAAAAGCGGTAGCTATGGTTTAATACCAAACAACAACCAAAAGAAAAAATTCCATCATATAATTGCTTATATTAATGACAATTGATAAAAATGCAAGCATAGCATGCAAATGTATATATAATGAGGGTCCGGTTTCAAGTCTTGTCTACATAGATATAAATATTTTTTCACTCTTTTAAGCTTTTAAATGTATATAATATTTTGAATTAAATTAATACATGTATTGTAAATTTATATATGTTTAGTTTGTCGGTGTGTTTTTAAAATATAAAACTCAGTCAAATTGTTTTGCATTACACCAAAACTAAATAAAATAAGTTGAGAAGAATATATTAAATATGATTCTTCAAAAGGATAATATATTAAATATGGTAAATTTAGAATTCAAGATGCGAATATGATTGACATCTATGTATGTGTACCTCGGTGATCAAGAGAAAATATGTGTACCAAAATGTAAAACATCAACCTTGGCGAAACAATTTTTTTTTTTTAAAAAAAAGCTAGTTTGGTACTATATTCAACCAATTCTTAGCAAATTCTTGACCGAATCTAATTTTTAAGGCTAAATAAACCATAAGCAAGACTAGTTTCTCAGACTTTTTTTTTAGTTAGGAAGATTTGAACTTTGATGTTATCTATAGTACTCCATCTCAACCTTACTACCTAAACTAACCCAAATAACTAATTTCTTGAATATTTTGATTGAAACTAATTTCTTGAATTTTTAATTAAACAAACAATACACGATTCATTCCCATACACAAATTATTTGACCGGAATTATAAGAACAAATAAAAAAACACATTTTTTTCCATAATGAAAAAACTTACCCAAGAAAAAACAAAACAAGAAGAAACGGATGGATAATAGAGTAAAATTCTACAATCCATGGTATGCAGTCAAAGCATCTAAAAAATTAGCCAAATTAAGAAAACATAACCAAAGAAGACAAACTGATGAAAGTATGTACCTCTTTGAAGACAACTGATAAAGATCAAAGGTTTTACTTTAGATCTTCAAATTAAAACGATTTCAAATGAAGAATGTATGGTGACTTTGTGCATTTACTCTGCTATTCTCAGGTGTAGCAGCATCGATCCTCATGCCTCTCTGAGGTGAGTCTCTATGGCTCCAAGATCACCCACTTGTACATATTATGCTTGAATTATCATGCATAATATACCATTGGGCTAGAGTAAGTCAACCAAAGATCAGAACTTGTTTACATGAAGAACCAAATCAACAGATCTATAGATAGAGATTACAGATCTAAAGTGAAATGTGAAAAGAAACATACCAAGTGATGCTTTTGCGGGCTCCTTCGTAACTGGAGGAGGAATAGGCATTCTGATAAGATCATTCGAATGTTGAGGAATATTATGCTCGGAACCACCACGACCAGAAGATGAATGAGTGATAAGTTGATGGGGTAACTGAAACGATGATGAAGGAGATGAAGAAAGTGGTAAATCTTCCGGCATAGACATTCCCAGGTCTTGCGGAACAAGTCTTTGTGTTTGAGTAACTGAATATTTGAGATCAAACTCGTGCATTTTCTCCTTCTCGAGTGATGCCTCGATGAAGCTATCAATGGGGTTCTGAGAATCCACGGAATCATCAGGAAGATGCTGGTGGTTTTGGGTAGCCATGAATGGTGCTGAGATGGCTGAACAAGAAGGGTTGAATGAACTGGAGATCCAGAACAGATGAGAGCTAGTGAGACGAACTCACCAGTGTGATGGTGCTAGTCTTTTAACTGAACAAGGGTTGATTGGTAGGTAAGTGAGAGTATGTATATTCGACGAATATGAAGAAAAAACAAAAGGGCAAAGCACTCATAAAAGAAGGCGATCCCACATGCTTGGGCGTGCGCATGTGAATCTTTCAATATCTAATGGGACTGCGACACCATTTTGAAGCAAGAACCTCAGCCTTTTCATTTTTTATTACTAAATGATAATGATATACTAATCTGAAATTCCTAGGTTCTGAGTATGGTGAAATAATTATAAAATTACCAAATATAATACAGTCGTTTATTTATATATATCAATAGGTATTTTTACTATAAATTCCTACTCCCTCCAATTGGTCTTTTGCCTTGATGTTAAGTATAAGACCATTTTCAGAATATGAAATAATATTTATTGTATATTTATAAAAAAATATCTCTATTTAATTTATTTCAAAGAGAGAGAAAGAGATTCAATAAAAATAATTTTAAAAAAATATTTTAATTTTTGAAAAATGAAAATCATTCATCTTCTTAATTTATGTAATTCAATTAAAATAATATTATATTAAAAATGGGATGAAGTATATATTAAATATATATAAATTAAATAAACCCTTTTTAAGAGTTATTTTTCAGCAAGTGGAGCTCAATAATTGGAGAAGAAAAAAGTAAAATATTAGTAATTTCCATCCGATGATTGCGGGGCTTTTTTGTCGTGAAACAATCATTTCTCAGTTACAGCAAAAGCCAGAGGGATCCATCTTTTCTTCCTTATTTTTGACCGTTATAGTATAGGTCCCACTTTCCGTCATCTTTTGAGAAAATAAAGAGTGCTCCTACCAACCTTAGGCTTGGAAAATATTTTTAAAACAAAAAAGTTAAATTTATTGCAGTAATATATTCATTTATACAGTTTGAAAAATGAAAGTAATATAAGAGATTTAGATTGTGATGGAATTTATCTCTCTCATTTTTTTTTTTTTGCTTTTTCTTGTGCACTCACATTAGTTCATTTCTTTTATATCTCTTCAATTATATTGTATTTGTGACCATAGAGGATCTTGATTTTATGGAAAGCCTATGATTAATTCAAGGAATAGATCGAAATATGTATAGGGTTGAATTTGAATCATATGAAGTTAAAAACTTATATTTACGAAATAAGAATGAGATATAATCAAAAGGTGAGTCAATGAAAGGAGATGATCAAGGAAACCACATCATGGCCTTCTGCAATTTAATTTCTCTCACTTAAGAGATACCTTAATTTGAAAGAATCTCGATCTTGTTGGCAAAAAAAAAAAAAATTGAAAGAATCCAAATTCATATGCATCCATTTCCTCTTCATAATGAATCTTGTACACCAACATTCAATATGAAATATTAAATTGATAGTAAGTTGTCATGTTCATATGGTGAGCAGTGTAACTTATTCCTCATACATTGTGTAGAAAAATAAAACACAAAATGAAGTTTCTTTGAGAGAAAAAAAAAACATTAGGTCTCATACACACTCCACACTCTTCTGTCACTCGCTTCAGAATAACTTGGGTATTGTACAACATAAACTTAGTTATAAGCATTTTCAGTTTTCTTCCTCTCCATATTGTTAGGATGAGTAATTCAAATTTTATTTCTTTTTTCAAACATTTTTTGCACTGGTGAAGGTGAGATTGATCAACTTTAAAATAACTAAACTTTTATATGTGTTCGTGTCTTAAAGTTGAAATTAAGGAGCGATGCTGAGGTACAGGTGTAGGGTTTGTGTCCGTTTCTGTCGGGGCCCTCTCCTCTATTATAGGACTCAGGCTCATAGTGTATACAATCAAAAAGCTTCAGACTCTTGCTGGCACTCCCAAATCCCAATAGGGTTTTCTGTGTTTGTATTTGTGTCGCTTCATTTAAATTAATTTATATTTATAACAGACAAAAAGACGGTTGAGATTCCAGGAAAGAAAAATATATTCTGTTTCTGCTCTGTGAAGTGGAATGGTAGATTTGGAATGGATCACTATGGTTAAAATGGAATGTATGTCACAGGTTTTAATTGAAGTTTCTTTCATCCCATCTTACGTAGCACAGAATTATTTTTGTGGCTTCTTTCTAGGTTTCAGCAAATGGTAATTAATTTGTTTAGAGGGATATCACTTATATAGTTACTGAAGTGAATTTGAAAGCTCTTTTGAGCTAAAGTCCGTACGTAATTTTTTTTTTTTTAATTTCGGTTCTTAGTTTTTGTGTTGCTTTTCTCTCGTCTCATAAATAACTTACTTTTTTATTTAGAAAAAAAAAACTTGACTGATCAAATTAAAAGTAAATTTGTAAATAAGGTTGATGGCTTACAGAGAGAGTCAGTAAAAAATGACAAATCTGCGGAACTGCCTTATTATTCTGTGTATTTTTGGCATTTAAAATCTGACAAAAATTATATTCTTTCGCCCGTTCGAAAAGTTCTCAATTTGTCAAGATGATTGGAAGCCACTATTATGACAAGTGGGGCTTGGGTATATATGTAACTATAGATGTATCAATATATTTCAAGTAATAAAAAAGATATATCAATATATTGTATATAAATGAAATAAATGAGTATAAGAGTCTTGTTACTTGCTATACATATTGATGTGACTGTTAATTTATTTTTTAAATTTCATTTATTTTTTAAAAAATTATAAATTTCCGTGCAATTAGGGTTTTTCTTAAACTAGAACTTTTGTGGCCAAATAAAAAAATATCAAACTTTTGCAACACGTGCGTCATGGGTTGTGATCGTGAACCCAGAGCTGGACGTTCGTGCGTGGTTAATATAACAAATAACAGAAATGTTAGATTTATTAATGTTAAAAATTAAAAAAAGTGTTTCATGTTTTATTATCACTTTATTAGTGTTAAAGAAACTGAATGCTCCAAAAAGCATGTGTAGCTGGCCAGTCGTGGGGACAGAGCTTTCAGATGGGTGGGAAGGGGGCTCCCCACCTTTTCTTTAGAGTTGTCAAAATAGGTCAAATCTGATGGGTCGACCCAAAAAACCTAACAAAATAAGTAGGTTGGACCTCAATTTTTAGTTTTAAAATATAATTTGGACTTTTTGAGCCCGACCCGTTTAGGCCCAGCAAGCATGTTCTTTTGTAGCACGGACCGGCCTGAAAAACCCATTCTTTTTTTAAATACTAAAAAATATATATTATTTTATTAATTAGTGATATATAAATTATAAAATTTAAATATTATAATAGCTTTTGATCAATTATGATGATAATTAGTAGTATTAATTTAAGAACTAAACTTATATATTTTTTCTTATATATTTTTTATACTATTTTCCAATTAAAATTTAACATATAGACTTTTTATTTTTTTATATTTAAGAAATTAACACTTTTAATATATAATTAATGACTAAATCTATAATGTATTAAAAAATAATCTACATATTAACTTTTAATTGGAAAACAACACAAAAAAACGTATAAGAAAAAGTATGTAAGTATTTTTCTTAATTTAAATAATTATGTAAAAAAAATTTAAAAATAAAAAACATTAAAAAAAAAAAGCCGGCAGGCTGACCTATAGGCTCAATCCCACAGGCTCGGATTTACATTTTCAATCCCATATGTCAAATCAGGCTTTTAGGCCCGGCTCGAGGCGGTCCGACCCGATTTGACACCTCTACTTCTCTTACTACACCTTCCCTTAAATACACACACACACGTTGATATTGCATACACTATCCACACATAAGAATATATAATATATATACTTTTGGGCCCCCTCCCCTACATACACTCACCTTCTATATCTATATCTATATAGATATATATATATATATTATTTTATTAAAATATTTTTTATATTTACTAATATTAGCTTTTTATAAAAAAAATTGTTACTTAATATTTATATTGTACATGGTAATCCATTTTTAAATGAAATTATTTGGATTTAGTTATCATAAAAATACATTTGCATAAATATAGGTTTAATTTTTTTTATTTAATTTAGATATAATATTAATTAAAAGTTGTTTAAGTATGTTAAAGATATAATTTTTAAACTATCTATATATGTATCTATTTATTTTTTATAAAATTTGAGGATCTATCCTAATTATTTTGTTTAAATTATCAATATACAATGTTTTATGTAAATGTATTGAAAATACAAGCTTTTAACATTTTTTATAATTTTTTCTTATATTAATATATTACATATATAATTTTGCTTTGTGTGTATTTATATTTAATTTCTTACAATATTATATAATAATTATACATAATTTATCATTTCATATTTTTATAAGTTACAAAATTATTTTAAATAATTAATTATGATAAATATTAAAAAATCAAATTAATGATCTAAAATAAATATTTTTTTTTAATTTGGCCCCCATGTTTAGGCTGTATCTGCCCAGCCCTTATTTATATCTGGCTACACGCTATCTTTTTTTTTTTATACGTTACATGCTCCCTGTTAGTTCACTAGGACTTGAATATTGGGCTTAATGAAAGCCTTGGTGCCCGTACTCTTTAAGCCCATTGTTATGACGACAACTGTCTCAACTGAGGCTTACAGCATATAGGCCAGCCACGTGTTCCGTTAATCTATAGTTTTTATCATTTATTTTCCTCACCAGAACGCAGTTTTTATTATTTATTTATTTATATATCTTTTTCTTAAGGGGTTACTTGCTATGGATAAGTGTAGAAAAAAAATTTTAATTTCTTAGAAAGTAGTTGAAATAATGTTGCTTGGTTTCAAAAAATAATATAAGTTTATGAAAAATTGAGTTTAACTTAGAAAGACCGAATAACTTATAATAATTTTTAGAAATATTTTTAGGTTTTTAATTATTTGTTTACTATAAAAGATATTTATGTCTTTAATATTAAAATATAATATATTTATTTTAAAAATAATTTAAATTTTTTGAAAAATAAAAAATAAAAAAAGTAAGTTATGGATGAATTTTTAGAGAAATTGCCTTACAGGAAAGTATATTTTCTAGAAAACTACTTTCCAATAAATATATCAAGTGATCCTTAAGTTTTTTTAGTGTCAAATTTTTTTATCTTTAGACAAGTTTTTTATTTGGTGTGAGATTAAAAAAAAAAGAAAGATAAAAACTCCAGATTTGTCAGTGGAATGAAATTATTATCCTAATCCACAACTTGCAAGTTCTGAAAATTTTATTGCTTTCCTTCTCGTAGATACTCATAATTGGTCTAATCGCAGATAAGAAGGGTTGGTGTTATATAGAAAATTTGCGCCAGAAGAATGGGTGAAATGTGTTCTAAATGACAATTGCGTCGCGCATTATATATACTAATACTGTTGGTAAGACTTTTAAAGTATATGATGATAAATATTGTTGGAACAATTTATGCATGTTAATATTGATTTTCACTCGTTTTAACTTGTTTTTTCCAGTTTAATCGATAAGTTGGATCCAATTCATAGTCAGGGAATAATGTAGTGCATGCCAAAGAAGATGGACCATAAGATATGTGGAACTAGCTAGATACCATGCTATGGCTGTGTCAGAGTATGGAAGAGGTTGATCTGATTCTATTCATTACATACATGTACGTACATTGAAGCTAACTTAGCTCAAAGCATGCATGTCGTTTGGCTTTTGCACATTTGATCAGCACCTACTTCATCTATAAAAAGGTAGCGGATGATGAAAGGTTTTTTTCTTTAATTGTTTCGTATTTTCATTTAAAAAAAAAGAAGAAATGAAGGAAGATGGAAGAGAACTCAGCACATCATGGCTTTGGTTTTATTCCTCACCGAAATTTGTGCTTTTCACCCAAATTAAGCCCAACAACGACATGACCTTACCAAAGCACCCTATATTGGAAAAGGAACAGCCTTCGGATATTTGAAAGTTACATTTCTATATAGAGAATAGTACTAGCAAATCGGCTAAGCCTATTACGGGTTTAGCCCAAATCGGGCCTAACCGAAAAGTTTAGATACCTAAACAAGCCTATTTTTTTTAGGCTCGAGCTCACAAGATTGGACCCGCGGGCTTTTTTTTCAAATATTTTATGTTTTTTAAAAAAATATTTATATAATTATTTAAATTAATACAATTAATTATTATTATCATTCATACAAAATTAATATAATATTTAAATTTTTTAATTTATACATAACTAATTAATAAAAAAATATATTTTAAATTCTTTAAAAAAAAAAAACAGGCCAAATGGGCCGGCCTGACATAGGCCAAAAAAGCCCATTTTATTTTTTAACCCTTATTTTTAGAATCCAACCCATTCATTTTATTTGGTTAATCGGATTAACTCGTAAGACCTGACTCATATTGTCAACTCTATCAAAGTAGTGGTAGCATTAGCAATTCAGGCCAGCATGTGTGATAAAATCTTTTGTTCTCTAAGCAAATGGTTGAGAGTTAAATTTCTAATCTTTATGTATAAAACACACTTAAATAGGAGAAATTTACCCCTTGCTTTTAGTATCCAAACAAATATTATTCTTCTTGCTACTGACAAAAGATACTCCCAATCTCTATTATTATAGAAGTGGTCCCATTCTTTTGTTTTAGAAAAGCAAAAATATGTGAACTGAATCCAAATGATAATGTTTATAGGATTAGGACAGACCTATAGTTATTATAAAAGTGTTTATAAATTATTTATCAACACTTTTACGTCTAAAGCAGATTCAAATTCATACTCTTGTGAAATATAGATTGATCGATCACATTTTTATTAATTAGACGAATTTCTAATGGCATGTGTCTCATTATTTTAATCGGAGTAAACAATTATTCAATTGCCATGCGGTAGACGCATCACGCTTCATTTGAACTCTGAAACGTTCCTATCCCTTGCACGGGAACATTGAATTTTTCTAGAAGAGACACATAACTTGAAAAAGCACATCGTGTTTTTGTGCATTTGAAAAATATCACTTCAATAAACAATAAAGACAATCTTTTTTTTTATTTTTATCAAAATAAAATAGAATTTAAATTTTAAACTTCAATATCAATTATTTTCAATTAAACAGTAATTGAGTAGCTTTTCTAGAGATCAATCCACAATTAATCATTACTGTTCCCGGCCGGTTAAATCCCACCAGCTTTGAAATTAAAGAAAGAAGAGAGGGATGAGTGATGGATAAAGCGGAGGTGGCGGTGGGGAGGGACAGGGAAATATGAAAGTAGGGAAAGGATATGGAGAGGAAAAGGTGTGTGTTTCGATGGTTTAATGGAAACAGATTGCTTGGACTGAGAGACATGTATGGCACTCCATTAAAACCATATCCCTTCATTTTCATATATATCACGTTCCCCTGTTTTTTTTTTTTAATTTTACCGAAAATTATCAGATCTATTAAATATTTGAACTGTGTCGATGCCATAATGCTGAGTGACGTTGCACACAAATTACATTGACACTGGTTGCTACATTGAAGGAGTAAATGAAAAATTAACAATGTTAAACAGCCCGCACGTTCCATTTCACAAATGTGTCAAGTCGAGTCAGCTCTTTCAAACTTTCATTTTCTTACTCACAAGTAGCTCACAAAGAAAGTAGTCAGACTCGATTAGTAAATAGGTTTCCCCACATGGACTTGCATGCATTCCCTCTCCACAACCTCCATTGGAAGTCAAATATATTAGGATCAATTTTGTTTCACATTCTGCTCAATTTCTTGAAACATATTTTCTTTCTCCCAAACAAGACATAAGAAAAGCCAGATTCAAATTTCGACTCTTTTGTCATTCATCAGACATATGATTCATTGAGTACTATATGAAAGTTGATAAATGAACTGTATTATCCATGATTTATGAATAATATGATAAGTTATAAATTTATTTTATACACATATACATATATAAATATATATGGATCATTCATTGGGCTACGCCTTTTTGGAAGAGGGCTAGCCTACTATCGCCGAGCCTTGATTTGAGCGCAGTCTTCTTATATTCACACCATGTGAAGTCTTCGTACAAGCTGTCTTGTTCCTTCCTCATGAATGACGCTAAAGTGGCTATCTTTTCCTTCAATGGTGGTCCTCCAAAGTATATCATTGAAACCCTCGATTTCCTTGGTTCTGCCACAACCCTGTGCCTCACACTTTTGAACCTCCCATTAGTCATCACCTGCATCCATTCCTCTCGCCCGTGTCATAAACTTTTGAACCACCTGATTAAATATCTTGAAAAGAACTATGTGTAGATGTTGATTAGTACAGCAGCATCATTACTGATAAGAAAAAGAATCTTAAGTGAAATCAAATGTTGGCGGATATTATCGTGTCCTTTTCAACTAATCAATGTCAATATATATATATATATATATTAAAATTTAAATGAATTCACACCCTTCATTAGTTGTAGTTAGGGCAGTTCACTTCATACCAATATTCTGAGAATCGGACTGGACCGGACGGTCGGACCGGTGGAACTGTCATCCGGAGTGAATAACGGCTTGGTTTTTAGCTTTACACCGTTTTAGGGATTAGATTGTTTTGAACCGGCTTTTGAGCTAGAAACCGGAACGGTTTTTAGAAAATCAGACAGTTTTTTAAATTGAGTAAAATTTAATTTAAATTTATTTTTTTTGCCAAAACTATTAATTATAAAAATTATTAGAGAGTAAAAACTATTTCCTTTTTTATTTTAAAATTAATAATTATAAAAATGAAAAATTCCATTGTATTATACTCCCTCCACCCCAAATTATAAAAAAATTTTGAGACTCTTCATTTATCCCAAAATATAAAAGACAAGGATAAATTTGTAGAGTAATTAATATCATTTTCCTTTTATACCCTTGAGTAATTAAAATTATATTAATAATTATCATTAATTAATTAATCTTACTTCAGACTTTTAATGTGAGCAATTTTGGAAAAAAAATTTGAAATTGTAGTCTAATTAATGAGTTTTAACTACCAAAACTATTTTTCCTTGATACAAATAAAATAATTATTTTTTTTCATAATTGGGAATGGAAGGGGTATAGTCATTTTATAATATCATGGTCATGTTGTATTATCATGTTAAAATGTTTTAACATTACTTTCAATGATTTAACATATATTATTACTAGGTGGGTTTATTAACTTATTATGCACTTAAACTACTTAAATTTAATCTCTTAACAATTTAATATTTTATTTTTATACTTCATAATATATAGAAATCACTCTAATTAAGAAACAGTGAATTAATGTTTCTGCCACAATAGTAGAGAGAGAGAGAAAAAGAAAGGTGGATATGATATATTCGCTCCGTTTGATTTTAATGAAATCACACAAATAAAAAAAATAATTAAAATTGGTTAAAAGTTGTAATTACTTTCTAAAAATCACTTAACGTTCCAAAACTACCATATTAATCACAACATTAAGAAGAGAGAGAGGAGGGATATTTGCATAATAAATTTGTGAAGGGTATTTTTTTTAAAATAGCTTATAAATGTTTTACTATTTTTATAAAGGGTCATATATTAAAATAATCAAAAAAATTTAAAAGAACTCTTATTAAAAGGAACAAAAAGAGTATGCAAATATATATGCTCAAGTATAAAGGAAAATTATATTGAGACTCATATATTTGCATAAAATTCAAAATAATTGCACTATTCAAATCCTGTGAACCCAATTATTCTTTTACACTTTCTATATTTTATATATATTGATGATATGTGGAATTACCGTAAAATTACTACAAAACTACAAAGATTAACTTTTGAGTCACATGGAACAATTGAACAGATTTAATTTGAGGAGAGAGAATTGTTAAGTTTACGATTGAAAAGGAGAGGAACCTGATTGAAAAGGAGAGGAAAGGGAGGAGACGGGAGGGGAGGAGATTTTGTTTGGTTCTTAAAATTAGAGGGGATTTAATTTTCCTCAATCCCCTCCCTCATTCTTTTATTACTTCCCCCCAATTTGAAATTTTTTGGAGGGGATTGAGTTTTATTATTCAATCCCCTCCAATTCTTTCTTGAACCAAACAAGATTTTATTAAAATCTCTCCAATTCTCTTCCCTCAAATTCCACCAAACAAGAAAATTTTAAAATTTCTCCAATTCCCTCCCTTCAATCTCATTTATTAAAATCTTTTCAATCTCCTTCCTTCCAATTCCTTCAGTTTAACCCAAACACAGCCCCAAGGAATCTCCTGAAAACGAAGTGTGATCAGGTGGGACCGAAACCCAAGTCCCATCTCTGAGGCAAATTTGCAGGCCCGATGTGTCGTTAGATCTAATTAAGTGGGGTCCGCGTGCTCTCCGAACCCTATCAACTGTTTTCCTCTCAACCCTTCGAGCTCTGAACATGGCGGATAGTGGTTCAGCCTGAAGCAAGAATCGCTCTTCCGATCCGTCAAGAGCTTGCTAAATGCATTCCTTTCTTCAATCCCCAACCCATCTGCCATTAATTCAACACTTGATAGTTCATCTTCTTCACTGCCGAAATATATTTCTCCAAAGCAGAGCTGCAAATTTTCAAGCTCATGTAAGACAATCTTTATTTTGTTAAAAAGAACATAGTGAAAGAAACAAGAGACTTCTGTTTTATTTATCTTACTTATACCTGCAAGAACGTGGGCTTTGATCGAGGACGAAGAGAGTGTTGGGAGAGAAGGCGTCAGGGTTAGTGTTGAGGAGGAGATATTCGACCCAACCGACATCGCCGTTCCAGCCAATGAGCTTGATTCCATAGCCGAAAGGGTCATCAGGAGGACCAGCCTTGTCTTTCTCGGACTGGGGTTTCCCGCATTTTCGAGATCGCGATCGGCCATGAACTCTAATGGGACGCCAGGGTTGATGAGGTTGAAGAAGCCCAAGTCCTGGCAGTCCTTCACTATGAGCGTCTTAGCGTCGGGGTCTGCGAGGTCAACCACAGGGATTCCCTCGAACAAGGTCACGGGCTTGCATGAGATAAGAAGCACTTGCTTAGATGGAGGGTGAGACACAACAACCATGTCTGTCAGAGGAAGCTAACCGTGAGAAAGAGAGAAGAAGATGATGAAGTAGAAGAAGAGGAGAGAAGTTAAGATATATGAGATCAGATTTGTTAATGAATTTGGGGGATTTAAATGGAGGTGAGACTGATAAATGGTAATGCATGAGAGAGCTGATGAGGGAGAGGCGTTAGGCTCTTTTTTGTGTTTTTTAAGCGTTATAAACTATAAGTTTCCGTTGTTTTGTGAAATTTTCTTTATTGGATTGAGAACAGATTTTAATAAAATAAAATAATTTTATTTGATATATCATATAAAGAAATGAAGATTCTGTTTTCTTTTCATACTTAATTAGATATAATATATCGTTATAAGAAAAAAGATAATGAAATGATTATAATATATATTCTTAGTATAAAATTACAATAACATAGTTGTTATTATTTTTAATTAATAAAAAATTTAAATATTTTTAATAAAAATAGGGAAATATTTGATTTTAATTTTCTTTGTTTAACAATATTTTTACAGTAAGATTTATTTAGAAAATTATATATATATATTATATTTTGTGCATTGAAGAAAGCAAGAGCGCAATGTTGGAAAAGTGGTAGTGGTAAAAATCTTCACAAATTTAATTTGATACTGTGTGTGTTGCAACATGTGGGTTTCCTTTACTAATTGTTGGAGGCTAATTTCAAACTGGGCAAAGGAAGTAGGGTTCAAAAATTGAAACACTACTATAGAAATAGACTTTTGAGACGTTTAATTTTGGACATCTGGAACGTTTAAGGAACGTTCCCGAAAAATTCTGGAACGCTTAAGTTTTTGATGAAATTGTTCCTGAAAACAAATGTTTGGGCACGTTTTCAATTAAAGAACGTTCCTGAATGTCAATTTTACAGCAAGCCCTATTGTCTGAATGATCACCGATACTAGTTTTCTGGAACGTTTCTTAGTAGGAAGCGGGCCTGAATATCAGTCTTCGGACACGTTTTTGTGAAAAAACGTTCCCGAAACTGAATTTATTTTTCAAAAGCTAGAATTTCGTTTTTCTTGTTGTCCCGTTTCAGCCATTCCAATAATTTAATAATACCAAATCAAATAATCATTCAGAGAACTTCATTATACATATACAGAAATTAAAAAGTACACACTTTATACAAAAAAGTTTCATTCCGTTACTTTTAATCTATCAATATCAATTTACAAATATCTAATAAACAAAATCATCACCACAAAGTATCTCTAACAATGTTTCAAATATTATAAACAATCAATAAATTATACTAATGACTAAAAAAAACTTAGATTGTATAAACTCAGTATTCATATTTAATAAAACATGATTTATAAGGACTACACCTTACCTGGATGTGAAGCCCCTGGCTGTTTGTCTTAACACTACCTACCCTGATTGGATCTGAAATACCCTTCTTGGAGCTTCCCAAACCCTCACCTGGAATATTGATATCACTGGGGCATGAAAGGAATGACCAATGAATGATTATAAAAAACACAGCAAACATCAAACCAAAGTTTTTCAACCAATCAAAGACATTGGTACTCACAAACATATACTCACTTTGCACAAGCATGTATCATACAAGAGATTGACAACAGTTAAAGACTGAGCCAAGTTTAGCATGATTTAATTGAAATGAACCTGCTCTTGAAAAGAAGAAAGACTGGATTGCACAATTCACCTTCTTTCCAACCTATTTTTGACAACAGGTTATGGCCCATGTTATCGGCTTGAATTTTAGCCTTTTCCGCAGCTTCCTTGGCAGCTCTCTATGATGTCCCTTCTTTGTAGGAGTTGTGGCCCCCAAAAGGTCAAGAAATCAAAAGATTAGTCAACAAAGGCTATTCCATGAAAGTGAGCACTAAGCAATCAGAACTGGTATAACTACTTGCATATAAGACCAAGGAACACCTAGTTACAATAAGAAGCAGGGAAGAACCTTGAAGAGAAGCAGGAGGTGGCATCTCATCTATTGACTGCTTAGGCTATCTCATCCTCTCTTCCTGGGCATCTTTCTTCACGTAGAATTATAATTAAATATGTGTTACCATAAAAAATATTTCAGAGCTTTGCACCATTACATGCTCCATCCATCACCTGAGAAAAAAATGCAAGAATCTAACATAAGCAAACCATTACAAGATCAATGGTTTATAGCATGATTAACTTAGTAGCTAGACTATATTTTTATGGAGATTTTCTCCCCATATGAATAGAGAGTAGACAACATGAATCCTTTTTTATGATTAGAAAATACCAGAATTTTATCAATCAAACCTTATAAGCAAACCTTATCATATCATGAAGTGAACATCCCTCAGATATAGACTTTGAACTTAAGGCAAAACAAATAAATGTCAAAAGGTTAGATATAGATTCAACAAGAAATTATTCATTTGACTTAAAATATTACTTAAGAAGATTGGAATGCATTTTTCACTAAAGTCCTGTAAAATGATTGTTTTGATAATATTGTACATCAAGCAATACAGCCAATACTATTCTACAATAGCCAGAACAATAGTTCACACATTCATTTATATATGCCACGGAAGAGACTTTTTGAGCATTTACCCTGAGATAAAACAAATACTATTCAAATACGTTTTCATCACAAATATTGGTCTCAAATGCTATATTATTTCTTTTCATTAAAATTAATTTAAATTGGACCTATAGGTCAATTTATTCATATTGACAGTCCGTGCCTATGACACTTCCTTTTAATTTATAGTTTTTAGATGGCATCTTGTAACTTTGAATCAACTTTATTTTGTATTAAATGAATAAATATTACCTTGCTAATTATTAAAAATTAATATGCGATTATAATTCAGTAATTACATGATGAAATATAATAAGATGACATACATTAATTAAATAATAATTTATTTATAATTATGAACTAATAAATTTTATCTAGAAAATTAAAATATCAATATGGAAAAATTACGAATGAAGGAAGTCAAGTTTTCCCCCCAACAAAGTCAAGATAGACAGTTAGGAATTGACAGATTGGCAACTTGTCAATTGTATTTATATTACATTCCTACCTCTAATTGAGAGTTTAGCAATGTATAAGCATATAGAACAAATAATTAAAGTAATACTAAAAAGTAAAAACCCAAATTATAAAACAAAAAGATAAAGACAGAGTTTTTAGTGTTGTAGAAGAATTTCATTGCACTTGTTGCTCATCCTCACACTTCATCTACAGATTGCTCTTAGAATGCTCCCTAGGTTCAGGAATAGGAACTGAATCACCTCTATTTTAAAATAATGCAAAGAACTTTGGTGAATCACATCTCAAAGAGTTTTTGGATCAATGCTTCTTCATCATCAATTATCAGTTATAATGTTTTTTCACTTTAATAAAATATCGGATATAGTGTTTCACTTCCTAATATATTAATGCAATATGTTAGCAACTAGCTAGTTATCAAATGCATTGATCCAAGGAATTGAGCTTCTATGAACAAGAATTCTTATTGCAAGTTCAAAACATTACAACAAATGAACAATACTATATTTCGGGGTGGTGTCAGATGAGTTACAGAGTTCAATATCCTGAAGAATAAATGGATTTCTTAATTACCAGAGGAGATGAATTACCTTTTCTACCCAGGAATCTTTATACTCAACAATAAATGGATTTCTTAATTTAGAGATAAGCTCCATCTATGCAGGACAAAAAAGAAATGTCAGAAATATCCCAACTAATAACAATTTCAATTCTAAATTTCACAAAAAAAATCCAAATTAATAGGTATTACTAGTAAACGCAACTGCTCTTTATGCCTGTTAGCAAATGATATTCCTCTAAAGTCTAGAACTCATACAAAATGCACTTGGAACTAGCAACACAAAACAAGCGAAGATGGGAAGGATTTATTAAAAAGAAAATGACTTGGAAATGTTCAGCTAGTTCACTTGTTGAAAAACTATTAAGCACCAACCTCCTAATGTGCATATCTACGCGACCGCTCAGTTTGGCCAGCAAGACAAATTTTCTTTAGCACATATCTATATGATTCAAAGACAATGTATAAAAAGCACTTCCAAGCTTTAGCTACGAAATGTATCATTGAATGGTCATTCTTATGGTTGGTAAAGAAAGAAAGTAATGAAATTGTAATTTTACTAGCTTTCATAAAGATCACATTTCCTCTTTATTATATAATAGCAAAATATGCAATTCCGAAGACCTTATGCCATCCATTTTTAATTTTGATGACATAGTAATCAATTTCACACAGATTCACGTGGATCAATAGAGGATTTTCAGGGAAAAAAAGAGTAAAAAAATTGAAAATGGATAATTGCCAAAATCAGAGGTAGAACACACTTTCTGTTTCCTATTTCCAGAATAATAGAAGAAACAAAGGAGAAATTGAACTCACCAAGGAGAAATAGAGCTGTGGCTGTTACCAAATTAGTTCTCAAAGATGGAGGCGTACAGAGGTAAAAAGCAAGCAAGCCCTATTTCTCTATGAAGATGGGAATGGCCTCAGCTGGAGGTTTGTTGGCGGTGTGAAGGGACTCGTGTCATTGGCCATGGAGGCTGGTGAAGCCGCACCAGTCAAGGAGGCTAAAAAGAAGGGGATGGGGCTAAAATCAAGTTGGAAGCCGAACTAGCGTCGAGTAGAAGGGGATGGGACTGAAATCATGATGGGCCTGAATCTTTGATGGAGAGATTGCCGATAGAGGTGACGGAGATAGCAAAGGAGATGCCGATGGAGAAATTGCAGAAGGGGAAGGGAGAGAGCTACGAGCATACGAGTTGATGGGAAGGGAGAGCTATGACCTAGAATTGATGCCCTTTGTTTAAATTTCAAGTTAAATTAAAATATTAAAAAAAACACAAACCAGGAACATTTAATTTCACGTAAGAATTAACTAAAGTTCCGAGAACGTTTACTAAAATAAACGTTCCCAAATGTCTGCCACCCAATTAAGTATTCCCAATGGTAAAATTTCCGGAACGCATTCTTTATAAAACGTTCCCGAAGATTAACTTTCTGGCGCGTTTAATAAAAGCATGTTTCCAATATCCTTTTCTAACACGTTTTTTCAGTAACCATTCCAAAATGTGCGTACCTATAGCAGTGAAATGTGATTTTTAGAGAAATTTAAAAAATAAGAGAAAAGATATTTTGGTCATTTTGTCCATCATTTCACAAGAATGTTCAGTCATCTATTCTATTACTAATGTAATCGTCAATCAATTCCTTGTATACATGGAATTTCCACTATCACTAGAATGGAATGCTTCAAGTGCACCATCAACCAAACATACTAATTAATAGAATTATCATTCAATTCCTTCATAAACAGTGCAGGCCTTATGGAATCTTGTGACATATATGGAGGCGTTTTTCTGCGTTATATTACTTGAATTTTTTTTTTCATCGGAAAAATTTGAATCTTAAATTTTTACTTCCTCAGCTAATATTAGGTGGCACATGCATAACTTTTCTATTGATAAAACGCAGGTTTAATTACGATAACTAAGAATGTGGCTTATTATTTAATTTGGACCTTTTGATGGATTTGTTTATATTGAAGTCATATACTGTTCATGATTTTTTGCTTATGGTCTTCTGGTTTTGTTTATGAGTAACAGTAATGATATATCTTATTTATAACATTGTTTTAGAATGTCGTAGCAATGGATCAACATTTTCTATAATGGCGTCACTGAAATGGAATTTGTCATCAAATTGATGGTATGTTTGGGGTGGTTGTGGGTGCAACCCCAAAACTTCTTTATACATTTTGAGACCAAAACTTTGATTTGAATTGGCTCTATAACCACCCAAAAATGCACTAAAATGATTTGGGCAACTACAACTATACAAAATTTAGCAATGAATCATTAAACCATATGGTGATATTTATTAGGGGAAATCACATTTTGGGACCAAGATCTCCAATTAATCACAAAAGAGGATTTTTAACTAAAATCCAGTGATAAAAATGGGAGACTGAGTTGCAAAATTGGAAGAACAAGTAGTAAAAAAATCTATTTTGTAATTAATTTGAGATCTTGGTCCCCAAATGTGATTCCCCCTATTTATTACTCAAGTGTCCGTTTCTTTTTTTTTGCCCCCTTGCATTTGTTTGTTTTTTTAGATTTTGATGTGAGATTGATACCTTTCTCCAGCTTATAATAAAATAAAATAATGGCATCACTCCTTTGTATTGTTCTCATAATCTCCATTTTTTAGATAATATTTTATAATTTGTTCATAAAAAGTAGTATTATATAATTTGACTGAAAGTTTTTATTCTCTGTTTAAAACAGGATTCGTATTATAGCCAAAATCCCAAATGCATGGGTTTAATTCAAGGTCTCTCTGTTTCTTTCACCCAAAAAAAAATACTCTGTCATCTGTTTTCTGTTTTTTTATTTTAAATTATAATTATTTTATTTTATTAGTGGTTTAATTCATAAGATTACATTCAAAGACTTTTAATTTGTCCCTAAATATACATGGACAAAAGAAATTAGGCCCCAAATATATACTTTTACAATTATTATGTATACACACACACACACATTTGTTTTCATTTATGTTCTTCAATTTGTAGCACATACATAATATAACTCATTATTGCTTTTATATCTCTTTCCTATTTTTCAACTGACGACCTAGCCAAACTTGTCTGACTATTCAAAAATTATTTTATTCTTAGAACAAAAGAGAATAAAAAACAAATTAAAAATAACTTCATAAAAACATTTTTGTATCATAAGTAAAATAATAATCATCAATATTAATATCAATATTTCATCAATAAATATATAATAAATCACGTTAGCTATATATGCTGCTATTACTAACTAATATCCAGAATAAATGAGCAAACAAATAACTGACTTTATGTAAATCCACAAATAAAGAGTGATAATTAAAAATATAGAAACCTTTCTGCCTTTCACATAGATTAATTACAAAATCATAATAATGATGATGATGATGATGATGATAACAATATGCATGAGTTTAATCAGTGGACTCCTACTGGGTTATTACTATATCAAGAAAATTTATAAGATAATGTTTTGAAATAATTATCCAATTAAAACCATATGTAAAAAGGCACATGTATTAGAATTTTAATAAATTACCCATAAATATTTCAAAATTCTGCAAAAGTGGCAGAACAAATTCAAACACATATATTAACCTGCATCATAAGTATTCAAGTTATAACTGTCTCAATACATTTTATTTGAGATTTCATTTCTATAGCAAAGCCTTCAAACTCTTTATACACAAAATGGATTGCTATATATTTGGATACAAACACAAATGTGGTGTTTATTCCCAACCTATATATGAATACCGCAAATTAAGCTGTTGTTACAACATCAACTGAAGTGCCTCATTTTTTGCTGATGAAGTTTTGTACCAGCTCATGAATTTTGCTATGAACTCTGAAAATAAAAGAAACGAAAAAAAAAATAGCTCAATATATTATTATATAAGCATGCGCATGCACACACATGAGTTGTCAATTCTCCTTATTTTCAATTTAATTAACGTTCGATTTCATCGTGTTTCTCAACATTAAATTAATGTATTCCGAAGTTTTTGTTTGCTAGTTAAATAAGAATTTGAAACTAGATTTACTTATTCAAATTAAAATTTATATTACCATTCATATTGTTTATTTTGAAATTAGATTTAGCCCAAGCATGATAAAGACTCTCTTCAATCACATAGCTAATCATATCGTTGAAGAGAAATGGACACAGTGATAAATTCCTCTTGACAGGTGGGACTCATCACTGTATGTTTCTGTTTCATCATTGAATGGTTGCACCATAGAAGAGGATTCATTAGCTAAGATATGAAGAGAATTCATACCTTATTGTTCAAGAATAATATGATAGATGAATTATGATTTAGATAAACTAGAATTACAATATAATCATTATATATTTCATCTATTATATTAAATTTATTAATATAGTCATGCTTGTTAATTGCATAAAAAACCAAATCAATTTTAATTATGACCCAAATTCATTAGATCCAAAAAAGAAAAAAGCATTTGCGTACCTTCAACTTTTAAGTAACTCCGTACAATATTCTTTTTTGGTAGTTCAATGTTGCTTTCATCAGATTCCCTTTCTTTATTGTGAGCATGACCAGAATGCTTCCCACTTTTCGACTTCATTTCATAAACACTCTGAAATTTAATTAAAAATAAATTTATCACAAAAATGAATTCATATATATATATTATTGATCCAGAGTTTGAATTTGTACTTGATTGTACTCCTTCTCGAGTTTTTCAAGCCCTGGCCTTAGTGATTCATCAACTAGAGAATTTATCTCCGATACCAAATACTGTATCAACAAAGATGTCATCTTCAATATATATATATATAGACAATATTCACAAATGACATTCGTTAAAAACCATATTTATATATAAACATATGCTGTATTTGTTCGTACCTTGTAAACGAAGTCAGGGGAAACCTTGTAGATCATGAGACTTTGAAGCTTCACATGAATCATATATAGCCTGTTGAAAAGTGATTAAATCGTTACTGTTATTTAAGTAAGTTGTTAACCCACACACACACACAATGCGTATTTTAAAGTTGACTTCTGATGATTAAGTTTCTGTCTATCCTATAGAATATATAATGCCCAAAAATTAGGAATGTATGATAGAAACATTACTTACTGTTTTGAACTTTGCTCTTGAAGTACATTCTTTGCAATATTCGAAATGTCATCTTCCCATCCAGTTAAAATTAACTCGTCTTCTTTTATTGAATCCCTGCAAATGAATCGTTCTTATTTGAATAAAAAAATAAAGTACAAATTTTAAATATCCTACATAGAAGTAAAATAAAATAAAAAATCCTTTATTTAACCCATACATAAGTTAACATGGTATTAAAATAGAATAAAAATGAAAAGGGCCTAACCGCTAAAAGATTCAAGACCCATCAAACTCGAGTGCAAACCCAGATAAAAAATAAATAAAGGTCGTGACCTAATGGCCTTTGAGATTTAAAAAACACAGCCTAAGTAAATTGAATTGAGCCCAAATGATGTAGTGGACTTACAAACAATCCTAGCCGTGCAGCTTATATTTTGATGAAATAGACAAAAGAAATAGACACGTCAAAACGCCAGCTCATAAAAAAATTAACGCCCTAAAAATAAAAATAAATAAATAAGTTATAAGGACTCTTCTAAATTAGGTTAAAATTACAAGCATTCTTTCTATATATTTTTAAAACTTACTATAAATATATTTTTTTTCTCAAAAATAAAGTGTAAATTGCATAAATTACCTTGCTTGAATTTTATTCAAATTACATTGTCTTCCTTTCTAAAAGTTTGTCGTGTTCTAAAAGTAGACGAAAACTATGTAGGATTTTGACAAAATTAAGGAGAAATTTGTGCAATTTTTTCTAAATTTTTAGTAGAAATCTAATTAAGCAAGTTTTGAAAATAAAAGGATGACCGTGTATAATTTTAGTCAAATTTAAAGAAGAATTATATTAGTTTAGAAAATAAATAGAAGCCAATGTAATTTTATTGATATTTAACCCCGGGAAATGTACAATTTATTACTCTTATTATTTATCAGGCAGACAAATTTACTCTTGTTATTTTATTGATATTTAATCACGGCAAGTGTACAATCTTATTGTTTTGTAAGCAACAAAAAAACAAAATCCAATCTTACTTGTTTTGGCAAGTGGCCTCCAATGAACGAATGGCCTGACGCAGATTGTTCTTTGACTTCTCAACCACCTTCATAAGGAATTCTGGTGACAATTCTTTTCCTTCTTCTTCCCCTATGTATTTCAAAACCTCAACGATCTGTTTACTTGAAAGCACAAAGTAATCCAAAATTTTGTGAAGCCCATAGTTGTGCATAAAAATGACATATGAAGAACCATAAAATAATTCATATCAATGTAATATAAAATCTATAACAAGTCATACTATTTAAAACTTATAAACATTGTAACTCATTATTTTATAAACATTATGACTCATTATTTTAACTCCAAGCAATAAAGAAGCCCACTTTTACTCTCCATTTGGATAAACAAAAAACTATGAGGAAGAAAATTCAGAGAAAAAATAAAAAGGAATCTAAACACTCTATTATCTAGATCCCTTCTTATTTTTCTTCCTAGTTTTACCTTCCCTTATTTTTCCTTCATTTCAAAGAAAACCTTAGTGACAATAATAGTAAAAAGGGAAACTCTGACCTCTTGAGTGGAAGGAGGAGAAAGACGAAAAGTGTTACAGAGTGGTTTGACAGTTTGGAGCTTAGATTCATCAGAGCAGCAGAAGAAGACTCTATTGCAGCCCTTATTATACCTTTCCAGCATCCACTTAATGTACAATAACGTTTCTGTCGATAGCTTCTCTGCCTCGTAGATAATTATTGCTTCCACAATATAACCAAATCATATTAATTTCATTCGTCCTCATCAAAATGTAGAAATATTCTTTGCATGACCAAAAATTCAAAAAGAATCTCAGATATTATTAGTGATTATGCTGAGTTTAATTAGGGCTATATTGATAGTAGTGTGTATGTGTATATATATATATATATATATTGGTATATATGTTCATCTCAGCTAGCTGTCTGAGTTTCTCTCTAATCTTAAATTCATACTCTTTTCACATTAACTAATTGATAGATTTGAAATCTTATTTCAAGAATGATCTTTTAAAAGAATCAAATCCAAGTGAAAAACTATGCTTACCAATCAAAGACTGTAGTAATTTTCCTTCATAGATATAACTGACTTGACTAATTTTAAGTGATGATAAAAATTATTTCTTTTTAGATAATCAATTTAAGTTTTTCTTGTAAGTCTACAAATTATGAATTAACATTAAAATATACAAACCTTGGCAGTTTTGTGGGCTGCAAGGCAATGGAGTGCTGAGGATGATCTTGTCGTAAGTTTCTCTTAACAAATCAAGGACCACTTCCTTCTCATATCCTTTCGTTTGCGAGAGATTTACCTCTACATGATGTCTTGATTTCTTTATTGGCACTTCTATTCTCCCTATCAATTCTCCCTGTAAATTCAGCTTTTATAACTTTAAAATTCTTCATCCACAAAATACAAATGTGCCAAATGAACAGATAGATTATTGAGAGTCATGTGATTAGCATTGAAATCAATTTCTTAATTTTATGGGTTTATGATTAAATAAGAGCAAAAGTAGGTATTATTGTTGGAAGTGGGTCTGCTGCTCTTATTTAATAACAAAAGCAAATGAGAGAAAGAGGATGCTAGTTGGAACATCAATATACATGATAAAATCTGTAAGAAGCAGCCCTATCATTATTCATGAATAACATAACTCACCTCAAAACAAGGTCATGAGGGGCTTTTAGACAAATGAGGTAACTTCTTAATGCCCCCCAACTCCATTTGTTAGTCTTATACATTATAATAATGATATGGAGTTCAAGAGTAAGACTTTGCGTTAGTTTTGGACTTCAGAAAAAATGACTATCAATATAGGGCCTAACTTTTATGAAAATTGTATAATTCATAGAGAAAAACATTTTAATAAAAATGTTAGTGATATAATCACACATTGAAGTGAAGATTTTTTTTATTGAATATTTTCAATACATATTAAATCAATTCACTTCTTCCATTGAAAGCCAATCTGAATTATTGTTAAAATATGAAATCATTTTTGGTTTTTTATGAGGATAAATTAAAAAATGAATTAATCTTGAAAAGTTTTTAAGTTTTAATGAACATTCATCCGATATGGATGGTTTTGATTTATTTTTTGAATTGAAGTTATTGAGAGAAATATTGATATGAGAAATTAACACCCCAATTGAAGTATTGATTAAATATATTTAAAGATTATATTCTCTTCCAAATGTATGCATTGTTTAAAGAATATTATTGGCAATGCTTATAACAGATATTACTGTAGAAAGAAGTTTTTTTCAAAAATTGCTTAAATTCTATCTAATATGAACTATGTTACAAGTAGATTGAATAAATTAGTAATACTATCTATTAAAAAGTGAAATGTTAGAATTAATTGATTATAAAACTCTGATAACTGATTTTGCAAAAAGCGAGAAAAATTGTAAGGATTAATAAGTTACAACACACTATGGGCATGTTTGATTTCCTTAACTATTTTTATGTTTTTAAAATAGTTTTATAAAACTATTTTTTAGAATAAGTTTTAGAAACAAGAAAACAAAAAAAAATCTGTTTAAATAATTTATTTTAAAAATCTCATCTTAAAACAAAAAGATAAAACAAATGTTTGGAATATTATATTGAAAATAACTTTTGAGGACTCCTATATTAACGACAGATAGTAGCAGCTAGCAAGGGACAAGGTGACATACAATGCAGAAATTGGAGGTTGGCAATGGATGGCAATGGTTGGTGACACTTACTAATAGTCCACGATATCGGTAGTCAATAGTAATTGACACTGAAAAACAATTAATGGTGATCGATTGTGGTTGGCAGGGTCAAAGGTGGTCAATAGTGGCTAGTGATGATCAGAGGCAATCATCGATGGTTGGCCATGATCAATGGTGGTTAGTAGTGGTCAACAATAGTCGGTGGTAGTCAATGACAATTGACGATAGTTGTTGGTGGTCGACGGTGAATGGCGGTGATCAAGGATGGTCAATAGTGATTAGAGATAGTTGATGATAGTCAATAACAAATGATGGTAGTCAACAGTTGTTAGTATTAGTTAATGATAGTCAGTGGTAAATGTGAATAAAAATATAAAATGAAAATAAAAACAACTTTAAATTGTTCTTATTTTCTTGTTTAAGAAAAAAAGAATAACAAATTTTCAAAACAAGTAAATAGAAAATAACTACACAAATGGATTTTCTAAAATAAAAACAGTTTTCAAAAATAGAAATCAATCTGTCCCAGTGTCACTTGAATTATTTATTCTTAGGCACCGAAATTTCTTGACACTGTCCTAAACCTCAAATTTCCCTCAGTGTACGGAGCCAACTTTTAGTTTAATTACATTATAAGTGATGCATAGGAAAGAGATTTATACAAACAACATAGCTGTGTAAACAATTCTCTCTCTTTACACTCATTTTGTTAATTTTTATTTTTTCTAAATATAAATTCAGTCACTTCTACAATTATGAGAGGACTGAATTGAGAGCATATGAAGGTTATTCAAATATTAACCTTTCTTTTTCTCTCAGATATAATTTTAGACGTCCTTTCAATTTACTTGATAAATTGAGAGAACTTTAAAAGGAAAAAATTTAGGGCTAACTCATACATACCTTCAATATGAATGTTCTCCATTCTTCAGTCAACTGTAACACAGAAGCAAATTTCCATGAAACAATGACATCAAATTTTCATTATATATATAGAGAGAGAGAGAGAGACAGAGAGTCACACACCTGAACTCCTGCATGGCCAAAAACCTCTCGAAGTAGAGCTCGTATCATGGTTCTCTTTCCTACACCAGGTGGTCCTTCAAAGATAAAATGATTACAGGCACTCCCCTCTTTCACCTGCATGTTTAAGTGAAATTAATAATTCCAATTTAATTAGTCCAAAATATAAGAAAGTGTTTCATTGTATTTCAAAGTGTATATAATAATTTCATAATTAGGCTTAAATCTAATATTGAGATAAATGGGGTATGAAAATTATAAATTATATTAGAAGCAACCAAAAGATTTGAAGTCTCACCATAAGTAGGAGCTGAGCAACAATGTTTTTGTGGCAGATAAAATCTGCCATTGCCGTGGGTTGATACTTGTGAGCCCATACATATTTTTTCAAGCTTCCTTCTAATTCCTTAGCTGAATCATCCTTTATCTCCTGATCAGTAGTAACATCTTTACCTGAAGATTCTGATGATGCAGACACCGTTTGTTCAGAAGTATTGGGAACACTCTCTCTCATGGACTTCTCCTTGTTCTCCTTCTCATTTGTCAGATCATATTCATTTATGGCCTCCTCCTTATTCTCCCTATCCAAAGCTTTTTCCTCTGCAATTTCTTCTGATACTCTCTCCTCCATGGACTTCTGATCTTCTACTTTCACCTCGATACTCATACCAGCCTTTCCTGTTGTCAGTTTAATAATTTTGAGACATGGAATTCTCATATTGGAACAGTAAATTAAAGGGATATTAATTAAATGAAGTTAACTTGGACTTATTTAGACCTTTTAAGCAAATACAGTTTTATTAGTAACTGTTCAACTATACATGAAACCCCTTCATGTACTATCTATGGGAAAAGTTGTAAAAGGAGTTTGTTGGATTTGAATTGGAAAAACTTATTCAAATGATTGGAACTTAATCGGGCCTCTAAGGTTTAGAGTCAGCCTATTTTAAAATATCATTCTATCTTAAGAGATAAACCTAGTTAACTAGCTTAACATAAATTTTTAAATTGTTGACTGCTGGTGACTGTTCAATTTTATGATCCTTTCATGTACCATTTAAGAAGGGTATGTTATATTATGGAAGGGACCTATTTGTAACTTAAGCCTTGTTCGGTATATGAAACTTTAATTTCACACGATATAAGAAAACCTATTTATCACATATTTAAATATATCAAATATAAAAAAATTAAAGATTAATGTATTTTATGTCCTAACAAAAATATATACGTATGTATAGGGAAGAGGAAAAAGATACTCCCTCTGATATGATACTAAGTATACCACATTTTCAATTACTTTAGAAAAGGAGTTTCATCATTAAATTTTTAAGAAAAATTTCAATATTTTTCACCATGTACTCTTATTAATTATATTATCTCTCATATTTTTAATAACATTTATATCTCATATATTAATTATAAACAAAAGATATGAATAAAAAAAATAATTTATACAACTGACAACATTATAAAATGTTTTATATTTTAGACCAAATATTATTTTTAGAAACGTCTCAACTAGTATTTACAAACCAATCACCAACTAATATTTCGATATTTTCTTTCATTTTTTAGTTTGATTTCAATTTAAATATAATATCTTTATCTATTTGCTTGGATCCAAAACTTATGTGTAACGGAAAAATAGTGGGGTCGGGTCTCCCCTGCTGAGACTCCAACTGCTGCGGTAGTTCCCCTCTTTTTTTATTTTTTTAAAAAAATTATAGATAAAAATTAGATATTTTAAGTATATTTTGTGTAATTTTAAATTTGTTTGATATTTTTTCTCAACTACTAAAAAACTGCAAACTATAGAGATCCAATTTTTACTGTATAGTATTTTTTTAATAAATAAAAAATTTTAAATTATATAAAATATATATCTATATCATCACTGGAAAATCTATTTTTTATTTATAATTTTTAATTTAAAAAAAAAAACCTGCCACGGCAGGGGGTCTCGCAGGAGAGACGCCCTGTCCAAAAATAGTTAAGTACTTTGTTTTTTTATATATCAAAGATCATGTGTTTTACTTTCTCCTCTTTATATTAATATTATTTCCTTGATCTAAGCATTTCCTCATATAAAACCTTGAATTAAAATTACCCCTGGATGGAAACATTGATAGCAGTGGCGGTGGCAGTGGTGGTGATGGCGACGGTAATGGGATCGGCATCGGTGGCGATACTGGCGGTAAAGAATGCTGTCCTCCTGAGTCGGTCAACCCGGTTTCCGCCTCGGCCTCGGTCGTGACACTGCTAAAAATCTCATCCTTACACCCTAAGCATAAACCCAAGTTCATGTTTAACATAACAGCCGGTAAAAACGACGAGAGGTTTGTAGGTCCAACACTTCCATGCCCATACGATCCTCCTCCTCCTTCCTCAAGTTTACGAGTTGCCAGAGAATTATCAGTGAGGAGGCCTCTGTAATACGGACTACACTCGTACGCTCCTTCAACCTCATTATGAATTGATCTCCAAGCAGCATAATCATGATGCGATTGTATTTCTTGTCCTCCAGGAAGAACCAGTGAAAAATCTGTAAGCCCCTTGTAGTACGGACTACACCCAGAAGATGAAAGGAGGCTACTAATATTACTATTATGGCCACTGTTCAGATGGTTCTGGTGATGGTTCTGTGAACCATCGTTGTTCTTAATAACAAGAGATTGATCAAGGAGACCCTTGTAGTATGGACTGACCAAAGAGTAATCATGATTGTTTAGCTCATCACATGGTCGTAGATCAGTGCTTTTTCTTCTGAGTTTGAGCTTCGTGACGGTTTTCCAAGAAGAAGGCTTTGAAGAGAGAGTGGTACTGCGTGATGTGGATGAGATCATGCGAGATTTGGGGGAGAGTTTTGCTTCAGAAACAGAATGACGAAGTGATGAAGGGCTCGACATTGCGTCGAGAGAATGGTAATGATGCGATTAATGGTGAGGAAGATGGAAACTGTGAGAAATGAAGGAGACGTGCATGGGAGTTGGATATGTGAGGAGAAATAAACAATGAATCCTAAGAAGGCGATGAGATTGAGAGAATAAAATGCATGCTACGTTAAGGACTATGTAATGCAATGTGTGACTTCAGGCCAGCAGAATCAATCAATTAATATAATATACTATAAAATTTATAACAAATTGCAGTGTTAATAAGTTATAAATAATAGGGGAAATGACACTTAAGGATCAAAACTTTGAATTAATTCCAGTTTAGGATCACAAAATTCGAAAATATCAAAAAAGGACCATGATTTTAAATTAATTAAAAACGTAAATATGAAATGACTTAAATGCCCATGTTAAAACGTTTTACACTCAACATCTGCTTTTTACTACTCTTTTTCATAAATTTGACACTGAACATCCCTAATTTTACACTGAACACATTATGGAATATGAATATAAAATTGAGGAAGTTTAATGTAAAATTTATGAAAAAGAGTAGTAAAAAATAGATGTTGAGTAGTAAAAAATGGAAGTTGAGTATAAAATTCTGAGACTTATCCAGTATAAAGTCAGGGATCTTCAGCGTCAAATTGTGGGATATGAGTAGTAAAATGCAGAAAATGAGTGTAAAATTCTGAGAGTTGAATTCTTTATTGTATTCAGTGTAAAATTTGGGATGTTCAATGTCAAATTTATAAAAAAGAGTAGTAAAAAGCAGATATTGAGTGTAAAACGTTTTAACAGGGACATTTAGGTCATTTCATATTTATGTTTTTAATTAATTTAAAATCATGATCTTTTTTTGGTATTTTTGAATTTTGTAGTCCTAAACTGAAATTAATTCAAAGTCTTGGTCCTCATGTGTCATTCCCCCTAAATAATATAATTTACCTCAAATTTCTAGTTGTTAAGTACAGGTAAGCCCTCATGCTTTGCTTAAACTCTAAAAAATGAATTAGATTATTTATAATTTATAAATAGTGCAACGTCACTATAAGTATTGATTATATATTACAATATATATTAAAATACATAGGAAGCTGTACTATTTTTATTTATATAACACATAGGGTCTATCTCTAATTATAAACTAAATGTGAGTCTTATGCTTTACACAAAATTTAAAACAAGGGAAAATGACATTTGGGGACCAAAATTTTCAATTAATACCATTGGACCAAAAAATTTGAAAATATCATAAAAGGACCATGTCTCAAATTAATTAAAAATGTAAATATGAAATGACCTAAATACCCTTGTAAAAAAGTTTTACACTCAACATCTGCTTTTTACTACTCTTTTTCATAAATTTGACACTGAACATCCACAATTTTACACTGAACACATTGTGGAATATGAGTGTAAAATTGAGGAAGTTTAGTGTCAAATTTATGAAAAAGAGTAGTAAAAAGTAAATATTGAGTAGTAAAAAATAGAAGTTAAGTCTAAAATTCTGAGACTTATCCAGTATAAAATCGGGAGTCTCCAGTGTCAAATTGTGAAACATGAGTAGTAAAACGTAGAAAATGAGTGTAAAATTCTAAGAGTTGAATTCTTTATTGTATTCAGTGTAAAATCGGGAGAATTCAGTATTAAATTTTAGAAGAGTAGTAAAAAGTAGATGTTGAGTGTAAAATGTTTTAACAAGAGCATTAAGGTCATTTCCTATTTAGAATTTTAATTAATTTGAGACATGGTCCTTTTCTGGTATTTTTGAATTTTTTTGTCCTAAAATGGGATTAATTGAAAGTTTTGGTCCTCAAGTGTCATTTCCCCTTAAAACAAAGTGTTTATGCTTGTGAATAGAGTGATTTTTTAAAAGAAAATACTTATATATTTTTTCTTATATATTTTTTGTATTGTTTTTTAATTAAAAATTAATTTGTGGATTATTTATTAATATATTTTAGATTTAGTCATTATTTATATATTAAAAATATTAATTTATTGAATTTAAAAAAATTTAAAAGGTTTACATGTTAAATTTTAATTAAAAAATAATATAAAAAACATATAAGAAAAAGCATATAAGTTTAGTTCTTTTTTAAATTTTATATATGGATCAAATTGATATTGATAATTCATTTGTGTTTGTCAAAATTACTACACATATATTTTGCTTTTATATTAAGTTAATCATGGTTGAATGAAATATTTGATTTTGAACAATAATTACAAATTTACCACAATATTGAAAAATAAATATTTCATTTTAAATACTGCGAAAGGACAAATAGACCCCTGTATATTTTAATGGAAAGAGTTTTGTTGGATAGTTTAGATGGTCACTATCCAAGGTTATATTTTGTAGGGTATTAAGACTACTAAGGGAATAAAAGAGAATATAAATGAAAACAGAATGAAATCTTCTCACTCTTAAAATTATATCTGGTTTTTGGTATAATATGGAAAGTGACAAGAAAACTTTAAAAATTTAATATTTAATGGAGTAAAAATAGTACAGGGCCGGAATATGAAAATGAAAGGTGATCCACTGTGAAAATACCTAAGAATTAAGATATAATTAAAAAAAAATTGTTAATCATCAATAATCAATATAATATGTGTATATATATACCATTATTGTCAGAATCGAACCGGACCAGTCGGTTCGACCAGTCAAATTGTGAACCGGTGTCTTGTCCGGTCCGGTTAAAGAGAACGACCACCACTATTCAGAACTGGTGATAACCAGTCAAAAACCAATAAAACCGACCTTGAACCATTTGAACCGATCCTATATTACTTTTTTTTAATTTTCTAAAAATATTTTTTAGTTTTTAAAATAAAATAACATCATTTTTAGTATAAAATATTTTTTTATATATTATAATATTATATAAGTATTATTATGATATATAACTATTAAAAATTATATATTTACTTAATAAATAATATAATAATGAATTATTAATTTATTATTTTGAATTCAAAATATAATTATAAATAAAGATTAACTTATTTAGATTTAAATATTGAGTTATGAAACTTATTAATAATTTGTTTATGATGAATAATAAATTAATAATTTAATATTATTTAGTTTGAGACTTTAATTAAATTATAAAATTTGTTTAAACTTATATCATTTATTTTAAATATAGTATTTTAATCACTATCGGTCCGATCCCGGTTGAACCATTGAACCTTGAACTAGTGCTTAGTCCAATTCAATACCTGGTTCAGTTCTAACAACATTAATATATACTATATATCCATAAACTAGATATTTTGATTTTAATTTTTTGGCATGGTTTGCCATGTCGAATTCATATCGTGTTGTTGTTTGAAAGCAATTAGATGCTCTCACCAACAGGCCATAAGCTCAAATGGCCTAAATATTTAGAATTTATTTTTTTATCCCTTTTAAGAGTGCTAACTAGACTTTCAATAATAATTCAACATCCATATACTTGTCATGTTTTTGTTCATATACTTGTCACTGTATTGTTGTCATATTTATAGAGAACTTAGTTATGGACCAAGGTTAGAGTTAAATGTTGCTCTTTATGCATCAAATTAGCCCAAAATTTTATAATACTACCACAAAACAGTGAATTTCTGACCGACCAAATCCGTGATAAATTGGCCAAAAATCTGTGAGAAAATCCTTTTCGTAAGAGTTTTTCACGCACAAAAATTTGACACAATAATTTAAAGGAAATTACATGTCTCATAGCTAAAAGTCGTCAGAAATCATTTCCCATGGAATTAGCTTAGGCCCAAGAGAAGCACTTCTCTTAGGAAGTGGGAAATTTAATTGAACCAATCTATTATTCATGACAACGTTTCTTAGACAATATTCTTGAGAAATTAAACAAGTTTCTCACAGATTTTATTTGTGAGAAATGTTCTCACGAAAAAATCTATGAGAAAACTTATTAGTTTTTCATTGAATTAGTCCATAAGAACGTTTTTCTCACGGAATCTGTTAATGAGTAACTAATCAACTTTCTTACAAATTTTGTCTGTGAAAAAACTTTTCATGAATCCATGAGAAAATTTATCAAATTATTAGTTTCTTTTTTTATCATTCAGTTTTCTCATAGAACAATGGATTGTTCCACGAGAAATCTATAAATTTCTGCAATATATTTTAGTTTAATTTCTGCCAACCTTTAATCATTTGAACCCGTCAAAAATCAACAATTACAACTTTTTTACGATACATAACCCAGCGGCCAATTCAAAATTATGTTATCACAAAAGCAACTTATATATTGCCATAAGTTTAATGCAAGAAATCAAAAGTATCAAGTGTCTCAATATAGATATAACCTAGGCACAAGTATCAATTATAGTCTTATAACTATTCCTCATTCCTTCCATCATCATCATCATGATCATCGTCATATATCATCATCTCCCAGGTCATCATCATCATGATGTGCTTGCTTGGAAGTACCATCCTCAGTACTGCTGCCCATATTAAAATGGGCCATAATCAGCTGCATTTGTTGCTCCAACCTGGATTCTCGGGCTTGAAATTCTTCTTCTCTAGCCTTCATTGCAGCACCAACTTTCTTTAGGTGTGCCTCAAAAAAAATTTTCTGTTCTTCCATTTCCTTCTTCTGTTCTTCCATTTGTTTTTTTAACTTTGCAATCTCACCAGAGCCGTTTCTGGTGCTCATTGTGCCCTCATGAAGCAGTGAAAAATCTATAAGCCCTTTGTAGTATGGACTACACACAGAAGACGAAGGTAGAGTATTATTACCATCATTATTGCCACTGTTCGAATGGTTCTGGGGATGATTCTGCGAACGATCTTCGTTGTTGATAGCTCGAGATTGATCAAGGAGACCCTTGTAGTACGGACTGAGCAAAGAGTGCCCATTGTTTAGCTCATCACCTGTTCCAAGATCAGTGCCTTTTCTTCTAAGTTTGATCTTGGCGACAGTGTTCGAAGATGAAGGTTTTGAAGGGAGAGTAGTACTCCGTGATGTGGATGAGATCATGTGAGATTTGGGGTAGAATTTTCTTTCAGAAACAGAATGGCGAAGCGATGAAGGGCTCGACATTGCATTGAGAGAATGTTAATGGTGTTAGGGGTGAAGAAGATGGGGCATTTATGTCAGAAATGAAGGAGGCTTGTGAGAGTGGGATGCGTCAGAAGAAATAAGTGATTAATCCAAAGAAGGCGATGAGGTTGAGAATAAAATGCATGCTATGTTACGGTATGAACTATGTAATGCATTGTTTGACTTCAGATCAGTAGGATCAATCAATCATTAATATATCAAATATTAACATATAAAATTTACATGAACCTACATTATTAATAAGTTATGAATAATATAACTCTTCTCACGTCCTGTGTGAGATCAAGGCACATAGTTTAGTTATATTATCAAATAATAAATGCAAGCTCTTATGCTTTACATAGTATATGAAAAATAAGTTTCACTATTCATGATTTGTGAAAAAAGCATGTTGGTATAGATTTTATATCAATATATAGAAGAGTTGCACTGGTCATTGATCATGAGTAGTATAAGTAATCTCAATCTCTATACAACTCACTTGCCTTCCCTTAGTTATATGTTGAAACATTGAGTTGATATTGATAATTCAATCATGTTTTTCAAAATTATTACTAACTTCTATCTGGATTTAATTTTACATTAAGTTAATCATGGTTGAATAAGATATTTTATTTCAAACAATAATTACAAATTTTTCACAGTAATATTTAAAAAAACAGAATTATTTCATTTTTAAATACCAGGAAAAGACAAGTAGACCTCTATATATTTTAATGGAAAAAGATTTTATTGGATAGTCTAGATCGTCACTATCCAAGGTTATGTTTTGAGGGGTTACCATAAAGACGATTATGGGAATATAAATGAAACTACAATGAAATCAAATCACATAAAATTATAATTGGTATAATATGAAAAGAGACCAGAATACTTTTTTTTATTTTGATATTTATTTAAGTAAAAATAGTACAAGAATAAAGTAAAGGTGACCAAACAATGAAAAATACCCTAGAAATAAAAAATAATTAAAAAAAATGGTTAATCATCAGTATAGTTAATATAAGTATATATAATAAATTATTACTATTTACAAACCATAAATAATATGATTTATTATTTCTTAAATTTTATGCGATGTATGGAAAAAATGACTAGTTAACTTAACTGAAACCAAAAAAAAAACGTTGAAAACATGCATGAAGTTGAAGATATTTAATTTTTTTTTCAATTACGTTTTTCACTCCTTTCAAGAGTGCGACACTTTCAATAATAATTCAAGACTCATACGTGATTTAATTTAAAAAGAAAGAAAAGAACTGGATAATAAAGATATAAATAAATAACTATCCATAAACTTTCTCCATACATTTTGGTGGAAACCAAACAAGAAGAGCCCCGAGATTAATCGGAAAGGAAAAATAGGACCAAATTGTATTGATGATTGGAAGAAGACAAATTACAGAGTGATATGATGAGAAGGAAGATGATAATGAAAAACTCTCAAGGGTAACAAACTGAGATGATACACGCGTGTGACGATGAGCCAAACGGGAGAGGCGAGACGAGGTATAAGACTTTATTGAAAATTAATTATTTTTACATCATTTTATTATTTACTAATAAAATAATGTAAATAAAATTTTAAACCTACAGTATTTTATTATTTTTAACAAAAAAAATTTAATTGAATACCATTTATTTTGCTCCAATCTAAACTACTTAAATCTAAATGCTAATTATTTTCAAACGGAAAGAGTAATAAATGAAAATGTCTCGGACATGAAATTATGAAAGATGTTTATTGATCCAGTATTGGTCTTTGCGTTATGCTAAGTTGCCAACAATAAGTGAAATCTAGACATAATATAAACCACTCCAGTCAAACTACTATAATTTTTTCATCCCGCATGATCACATGGGGGTTGATCGTTATAGCCATACCAGCGTCTTATTACCTTCTTAACTGAGTAGTAAATGATACATGCAGTCCCCCTTAAAGAGAAGAGAATAAAAGTACATGCACCAATAAAAATATGGGACTCTGGAGCTTCATATTATGCTCCTAAACGATTCTTAACTCCAGGTTCGGATATCCAGCCCGAGCTTTGTGTCTTTCAAACAGCTCTTTAAGTGCTTCAACAAACTGACTATGTACTCTAGCAACCTAAAATCTCAGAAAAAGGGAAAAAAAAAATCACTTTCAGCTAACTGTAGCTTATTCAAATGTATCACATCACCGACCTGAGAAGCACATCAAGAAACAGTTCTTCCGTAATTTCTTAACATCAAGCTAAAGATGACATGTCCACATTTTGGTGTATAAAGATCTTCACAAGAAAATTTTAATGCATGCAGTTCAAACTTCTGCCAAAAGTAACTCAACGAGTAATCTTTCTTTAACAAAACTTTTCCAGTAAACTGTCAATGCGGCTACATGTAGGTCAAACGAAAAAAGTTTTAATGAGGCCACTTGAGCTCTAATGCAACATCAGTTGTTTGCCACAATTTGTTCAAGTTTAGTAGCTTTACTTTCAGACGACATAACTTTCAAACCAGATAAAAGCTTCTTACGCAACAGGTTCTAACTCTTTTATGAATATAATGATATACCTCCTCTATGGTTGGTTCTGCACTTTTGTCAACCTCAATTGGTCTACCCACCACCACATGCATCGGACGTCTGTGTGGTAAAGGAGATCTGAAAAGTAGAGGAGGTGATCATTTGAAAAGAATAAACAAATATCGAGAGAACAGCAATGCACTTCCATGCTCGATAGTTTTAATTCTCCTTATAAAAAGTGACCACTCCCCCTTCACATCAAAATTTCAATCCTGTATAAATATTCTCCAATTTCAAGGAAAAAATTTTATGAAGAAAAAAGAATGAAGGACATCATCCTGCACAGCATGAAATTACCTTTTCCATTCAACTTTCAAGTAACCCAAAGAAATTTTGAACTGTTAATTTATTATCCTATTCCAGTATAAGTATATAAAACTGCCGTTTCTTTTGTTGTCATATTGTAAAAATAATGCACACCAAATTTTGACCAGAGCTTGAGAATGAATTAACGTTGGATGCAGTGCCCATGGCTTCTCTTGAGCCAGAAATGATTTTAAAAGCTTATATAAAAGTATTCTTGAAACGTGTTTCCTAGGTGTAGCATTGTACCTCTGAAAATCATGGTTTCACATTTCAGAAAAGCCTTATTACACTGTTCTATCCGTCTTTTAGCCACAACTTCAAGCATACTAAAATTAGTTAGTGCAACCTCTGAAATCCTGACAACAAAAATATCCTCTCGAAAGTACCCGTGGGTATTTAAATACAAGGCAAGAAAGAGCAGAGCACATGAGTTCTTATCTAACTCAATGAACATATTAAGAGAATCACGCACCCGAAAATTCCCCAAAAATATATTGGGGTGAATTTGATAGCCCTGGCAAATTTCAGAAACCACTTCCCAGTTGGTTTCCACCAGCTATAGACATCTGACTATAGAAAATGTGAACCAAAAGGCAGAGACAGTTAACTTGAATGAGAAAGAAAAATAATACACATTAATTACAAAAATTAAACAATAAGCCACAAGAAACACTGATGTATTTTAGAGTGAACAAGATTTGACAAGCTAAGGTAGAGTTATGCTAAAATTGTAACAAATTTAAAGATTACAACAATAACAATATTAGTCTTATCCCACTATGTGAAGTCGTATACATGGATCACACGACGTCATTGAACTCTATAAAAAACCATCTCTCCAAATAAATTAAGAGATCCCACATTATATCCTCCCTAAATGTTCTTCTTGACCTCCCTTTACACTTTTTTATAAGGCTAAAAATTATCTAATCAACTCTCCTCACAAACTCCTCTAGTAATCTTCCTTGTACATGTCCAAATCACCTTAATCAATTTTCTACTATTTTCTCTTCGATAAATGCTACTCCAACTTTTACTCGTATACAATCATTTTATATCTTGTTCTTTCTTGTATAACTACACATTCATCTTAACATTCTCATCTTAACTACCACCATCTTATACTCTAATTGTCCCTTCAAAGCCCATGTTCAAACATTATTATAAGAAATTTGACAGAAAATGCATACCTGCCCGAAGCAGAAAACTGGAACCAATGGTCGGCCCATCTTCACTGCTACGCGCACAAATCCTTTTCTAGCCTTAAGGAAGACAACCTACAAAATAAATAATTCTCATTACACTGTGCTGATGTATATGAACTTATTGAGCAGATAGAGTTCATTTCTAAAGACCCATTTTATGGAGAATCTCCATCTTCCTATCTTTGAAAAAAGGTTGATACAGATTCAATGCAATCAGTAAACTGTATTTTTCTGGAGTCCACAAAGTCTTGAACTCAATGAGTCAAGTATATGTTTTAAGCAAATAGGAATACAAAGAATGGCACAACAAACTTTTGGTTTTTATGAGTAATTGTTACAATTTCTTTTGGCCAAATTCTGTTTCAATTGCTATCCTTTGACCTTGAATGGATACATCTGAACATTCTCCCCATCTTCTGAACATTTCCACTTCCAAATAGCCTAAATATGCTATCTAAGGAAAATTAGTCAAAAATTTTTAATTAGGTCATTTTAATCCTTTAATGTATGAAAATAATTCACTTTTTTTTTTACCCAAATCCTGAGCTACTGCACATATTAGAAATTTAAGAATTTTAATATCCTTCTAAAATTGATCATCGCTCAGATTCTAGAATTTATTTGCCACAATCCAATTTACCTACTTGGATTTCTGAGACCCCCCAATTTCACAAACACAACCATCTTCTACAAATTTTCCCTAATTTCTATCAAACACACGTTTAATCAACACTTGCCACTGACATGTAAAGATCCTGCATCAATATGAAATATAAAAGGAGAACAAAACCGAATAGATTATTGAGACATATGCCATTTGCATGGTGAACATGACCTTGTGAGGGAATAGCAGGGGATAATCTGTACAGAAACATAACGCTAACTGTTCTGTTATAATTTTCTGCATAAGCGGTGTGTGAAAGAGAGTGAATAACAATATACCTCAGAACCATGCTGCATCAGAAACGTTTCTTGCACTCCACCAGGTATTAAAATACAACTATAACCAGCTGCCAACAGGGAAATAAAATTTTTCTTTGTTGCTGATGCAAGACCCATCCATGTCCATATATGTCTCAAAAATGGAGTATAGAATACCTATTCATCAGACTGAAGAGATAAGTTTGAAAAAAGAAGTCTTCATATGCATCTTTACAGACCATCAAGAAAAAGTCTTACAGCGCTGCTAGCAAGAACTCTTATTTTCAGAAGAGGCATGAAACCAGTGTGGTGAGCTAGCGCAAAAACACCAATTGGCAAAACCGAATGTGGTTCATAGCCAAAAACTGCATGAAATGGGAACTGTTGCTATCAAGGAGCTACTAAAAATAAGTCAAAAATAGAGAAGCTGCTAATCCATACCATTTTCAAGCCAAACTCAGTCATTCGAAAAATGGGAAAACTGATTATTCAATTTAAGACTTTTCTAAGGAAAATAAGTATTTTTACTGCTTGAGATTTAGGAGGACATAAGGTATACAGTACATCTTTATACAAAGAAGTGAGAATGTGATATTATATTATCTCCAACATCAATTAGGATCCTTTCCTGTACTCCACCTTATGATTAAGGAAGAGAGAAACAATAAGTGGGTCTCAGTTGAACAGAGCAAACACGCCCATTTACCAAAAGCTCACTTTTCCCTGTTAATAGCATTGTAACTTCTGGGAAGAGAATTGCCATCCATTTTTACATATATTAATGGAGTAGGAGCTCTCTCCCAACCTATTAAAGAACGCCTCACCCATTGTCTTCAAAACTCTCAAACAAGTCCTTATTTGTTTTCCCACTGTTCCCATGACATTTTCTTCCAAAAGCAAAACCAACTATAAACAATTTTCTCTGGCTATTTGGAGAGATCGTCCGCGGCAAGGCAAAGAAGCGTAAATCTTATTTGAATAAACATACACGTGGAAAATAATTCTCAACCGAATTGACTATACAAACCATAAGCACGATTAGGATCGAAGGCATTAATATCCTCTACATGAAGTGTGACCGGAAAATAACTGGCAGCATGCTTACATATGTACCTGAAATATAGCCAAGATAAAAACGAAGTAATCTTTGTACGGACTAGAAAAGGAAGTTACCCATAATGAATTTTTCTTTTATAAAAAAAAGATACCTCGACAACTTTCGGCCAAAGTCGCTTTTCTCATTTAAGGGAAGAACCATAAATAAGAAAAGTAAACCAAAAACCCTGAGATGCGAAGAAACAAACCCATTTTAAGATCACAAAACAAGTGAAAGAAAAATCAAACACAGGAAGGAGCAAGGGAGTAAAATCGAACACGAGTGCTTTGGAGAGGGGCAAGAATAAGAGGGCGAAGACGACTAATGCAGCGTCGAAATGAATAGCTCCCAACCAAACTGCCAAGGCTACAACCTGCTTAAGAGTGTTGGATGATTTACCGAATTCCTCCTCTCTTCCACTGAACACTTTCTCTTCTCCTCCTCGGCCGCCATCTAAATGCCGCCGTTCTTTCGCCAGCTCCGCCACCATTTTCGTCACTCTCCGTTGACCCCCGATCCCCTCTCAGAGACGAGGATCGATTAATATATCCATGGCGGACGCAGAGTTCAAGAGGGGGAAGGAAGTAAATTGGTGAAATCTGGAGGGCAATAACGTCAAGTGAGTAGCGTCACCGTCCGGAAGTTTCGAGTTGTTACTTTGTTAGCGTTAATTGCCAAGACGAACTGGCACACGCAAATAGTGTTGTCCCTGTGTGCCTGATCAGAAAGAAAGGGAACACCATCGGAAAGGACAAAATGGTCATAACGAAAGCAATAGTTAACCTTACGTTTGAGGTTTCTGCACAACGGAAAGGACAAAATGGTCATAACGGATTTTTGACACTTGTTAGGCATCCACAGCCCCTAATTATCATTGTCATGACACATATCAACTTCTATCAGCATCTTTTATGTTTTGGGCAAGACTTCTATCAGTTTCTATTGTTAGACATAATTTTCTGGGGAAGTGACACTTAAAGGATCAAAAATTTTAATTAATTTTATTTTAGGATTAAAAATTTTAAAATACTAGAAAAGTACCATAATCTTAAATTAATTAAAAATATAAATATGAAATTACTTAAATATCTTTGTAAAAAAATTTTACATTTAATATCTGCTTTTTACTATTCTTTTTCATAAATTTGATATTGAATATCCTCAATTTTACACTGATCATATTGTAAAATATGAGTATAAAATTGAAAAAGTTTAGTGTCAAATTTATGAAAAATAGTAGTAAAAAACAAATATTAAGTAGTAAAACATGAAAGTTGAGTATAAAATTCTGAGACTTATCCAGTGTAAAATTAGGGATCTTAAGTGTCAAATCATGGAACATGAGTAGTAAAACATAGAATATGAGTGTAAAATTCTAAGAGTTGAATTTTTTATTGTATTCAATATAAATTGGGGAAGTTCAATATTAAATTTCAGAAGAATAGTAGTAAAAAGCAGATGTTGAGTGTAAAACGTTTTAATAAGAGCATTTAAGTCATTTCCTATTTAGAATTTTGATCATTTTGAGACCATAGTCCTTTTCTGGTATTTTTAAATTTTTTTAGTCCTAAATAGGATTAATTGAAAATTTTGATCCTCAAATGTCATTTCTCCTAATTTTTTTTAATAGACCGGCTGATTTGTGATTCGCATTATAATTTATTTGATTGATGGTATGTGCTGAATTATGCATTTTATTTTTATTACATAATTTAAGTATAATAGATAAAGAATATCAATAATTTTATCCTACTAAATAAGGTTAACTATATAAATTATTTATCAAGAGATCTAGTCTTATAAATTCTTGCAATGCTCTTCTTGGTTTTCCTCTACACTTTTTTACAGGCTTAAAAATCATTTGATCAACTTTTCTTACTATTACTTTTAGTAATCTTCTTTATATATGTTCAAATTACCTTCATTGAATTTCTACCATTTTCCTCAATACATGCTACTCCAACTTTTTTTCTTATATAATTATTTTGCATCTTATTATTTCTTATATAACTACACATCCATCTTAATATTTTCATTCTACTGAATCTCATGCTCTTATTGTCTCTTTAATGCCCAACATTCACTGCTATAAAATATCATTATTTTTATAGCAATTTGATAAAACTTCCATCTAAATTTGGTAGGTACTTTATGTTTATAAATAGTTCTTGAAACTTTGCTCGAAAGGTAGAAAAATGGGTTAGTCCAACCCGCACGGGTTGGTCAAAAAGTAAGTCAGGTGTAAGCTAACCCATTTTCTAACAAATTGAGATTTTCTAAACCCAAGCCCACCAAGTAGAGCTGGCAATGTGGGTCAAACCCAACAGGTCAACCTATTTAACCTAATAAAATGGACGGGTTGGATTTTAAAAATGAAATCCCGAAAGAAAAATAGGCTTTTTGGGCTTGGCCTATGACAGATAGGCCCGCTTTCCTTTTTTTTATTAAAATATTAAAAATATATATTATTTTATTAATTAGTAATGTATAAATAATAAAATTTAAATATCATATTAATTTTTAATAAATCATGATAATAATTAGTTGTATTAATTTAAATAATTATATAAAAAATTAAAAAAATATTTAAAAAATAAATATAAAAAGCCCATGGGTCGGCTCCTAGGGCCAATCCTGCATACTCAAGTTTGATAATTCAATCCCATTTACAATTCAGGTTTTTTGGCCCAATTTATAGTGAGCCAGCCTAAATAGGCCGAGCCAGCTTGGATTGCCGGCTTTACCACCAAAGTGGATCGGTAGTTTAACCCACTTAATCCACCAACCCTTCATTTTTTTTTTCAATTTTTTCTCCACAATTTAATACTAATTTGAACAATAATTCCCCAACCTACCATGTCCTAGTTCTCAAAGTTAATTTTTCTAAAGTTTAAACCGTGTCATGTATATACATATGAAAGGGGAAATCCAATTCTAAGTATGTAACAACAATAAAATAATAATAATTCACAGTTAAAACTATGAAAATTGTCATAAAATTCAAACAAAAGTTATTCATTAATTTTCAATTATCATGAATTATAAGTTTATTCTACTTTAACATCATTAAAAAAAATAAAAAGAAACCCACATCAAAATGTATTTCTTTTTTTAAAAAGAAACCCGCATTTTGATGTGGACCCACCAACCAACGAGTTAGCTTACATTGACCCGCAGGTTAAGTAGGTTGGAAAAATAAACGTCAAAATGCGTTGTATTTTTTAACAACTTAACCTGCTATAAAAAGGGTTAAACAGACCAAACCTGCAAGTTAGAGCCCATTTTTTTTATTCTATTTTTCTACATTTTAACTACTCAACTTGAATTTTATGCATAATATTTCAATCAATTTCACTATCATTTTGTAATATCGACCTTAAATATCTGAACTTAATGCTTACCTATGATTTGTTCTTCTATTTTTATCTCCAAATCATTTCTAAATTATCTCCTATTAACTTTACAATGTATATATTTTGTCTTATTTCTACTTAAGCATAAATATTTCGATTTCAATGTTTATTTTCATAACTCAAATTTAAAATTGGTCTCTTCTCTTAATTCTTGAATTAAGATTATATCGGCCATAACATTCAAAATCAGATATAGGTCAAAATATCCAAACCAAATTAAACAAATAAAGATTCAAAAAGGTGATTCCTAGTGTAAACATATTCATATAAAAAGTCATTTATCTCATATCTATAAAATTCTCATACTTATTATTACTTCTCATATATATATATATATATATATCCTTTATTTTTGAAGCCCACCGTAATATTATACAAGATAATAGGCCAGCTTCTCAATAATAAGTTAATAACACTAAAACTAACTTGTTATGGAAAAATAGAAAATAAAAATTAAAGTAAGATAAATAACTTTTTAAACATAAAATAAACAAAAATTAATATTTTCTTCTTTAAGCTATGAGATTTTTTAAATAAAAAATTCAAATATAGTGTCATTTTGAAAAACCCTTGAAGCTCTCTGACGATGGTTTCTGAGATTTTTTAAATAAAAAATTCACAAAGTCTTTGTCATCCACAAAGCCCCAGTCCATTATCCAAGTCCCACTCCCTCCCTCCCCACAAAAGAAGAAAACTAGAAGAGGATATATTAAAGAATCTATTATGAATGAAGACAACAGGATCAAAGTCTATCAAGTGAAAAGTGACGAGGGGGTTCAACCAAATATAACAAGACTTGTCTGATTTCTACATACTGTAATTTTGATCCATCAATTTCTATAGAGCTATACAAAGCAGTGAAACCATGACTCCTGTTTCAGGCATGTTCTTGATGACAAATGGAGGATTACAAGATAGGCCTAAAGGCCATTACTAGTAACACATATAGGGGTATTCAGGCATTTTATAATAATGATTAGGTTGCTCTACCGGAAGATGAAGACATATTACAGAAGTCATAGACAATTACAATTTATACGCCCTAGAACTGAATCTCTGGAGGATCCACGAGGCCTTCCAGCACAACAAGCTGATCCAACAGTGCAACCTTCTCGTCTTCAAGGGTCTTTACCTCTTCTTCAACCTCTCTCAGCTCGCTCCCTAATGCAAAGCTCTCATCTTCCAGCAATAGATACTTTCGCCTCAATGCTCGGTAATCATTTCCAGCCGAAGAGGAGTCTGGCAGTGAATCTGAGTTAGAACCCTCTGGTTTCTGAAAAGGAGTTGACATTTCAGCCATCAAGTTTCTCTTGGAACCCTTGTGTCCTGATTTTAGTGGCAGAGGTGCCTGTACTTCTTCCTTGACGTTTATCCCTTGTAGCTGAGATAAAGATGCTCTCTGGGTTGAGCTCTTCTTCCTACGTGATTTAGGGTTCAAGATTTCTTCTTGCCCAGGGATCCTTGGATCTTCCATTTCTCACCAATAGTTACTACAAATTAAGAGGGGAAAAAAAGATAAAAAGAACACGCAAAAAAAAGAACACACATATTACGAAGATAGTTTAACAAAACCACCACATGAAAATAGACTGTACAGTTAACACAGTATGCTTCATGATAATCACCTGCTTTGGCTTATTAATATAAAAAATGATTAAGGATACCACTGCATGAATCATCATTCTCAACCTCGAAGATGAATTTGAACCAAAAAAAAATTACTTAATGGATTGACCAATTACAAGGGAAGGATAGAGTGTTGATTTCTTCATTCATACCTAGAGTCCAGGGGATGATGTCCACTGTAAATCAAGAGAAAATCTTTGATGAAGAGAACTTAAATATTCTCAGCGGTTTCATAGAATGAAAAAATATTCACCAAGAAGAAGCATAACAGATTTGCACAACCGGATATCAGCAAATTGTCCACTCTAAATCCAAAGTAAAATCCTTGCTTCACACAAATGCAATAGCCAAAGGGAACAACTATAATCGCATCATTGAAAGGTTGGAAGAAAAGAGAGAGATTTAGGCGTATGGAATACGAACCTTGAAGGCAAAAATTTCGCCGTCCAACGCACTCTAATCCCCCAGTTTTCTACCGACTCTGTCACCGCTGTCAACTCCGGCACCGATCCCTCTTCTCCGCCAAGTCACAGCCAACGGCGACGCTGCTGCAGGGAACTCCCTCGCCCCTGGCTTTCCCTAGTCGTTTTCCCCCAAATCTTGGCCCTAGCCACCGATTTTCTCTAACCTCCGGCACCGCTTCACCGCCGGCAACGATCCCCTCTTCTCCGTCAACTCTCTCAGTCGCCGGCTACACGTGCTGTAACCAAAACCATCGCCCCCGCAAAGCCGCCAAGCCCTCGTTCCTTTTATCCAACCTAATTCATCTCTCTAAATGAGACTCCGGACATGATCTGTTATTCAGTTTTTTTTTTTTCTCCCAACATCAGTTACTCAGTTTAAGACTTGCTGCATTGTTGTTTAATATGAGGGACAAGTGGACAACCATGTTTCGAAATATAAATATAAGGATATTTTTTAAAAAATATTTTTAATTAAGATAATATTTCTACAGTTTAGTTTATTTATATTAATTACGTTATCTAAAAGTTATGAGAATATTTTTTAAATTATTTTATTTTTCAAATAAATTTATTATTTTTTTATCTGTGTAATTTTGTTTTATCCTTTATACTCTCTTCATCTTCTATTATAAGATAATGAAAGAGATTTTACACATATTAAAAAATATTTATTACATTATTAAATTTTTAAATAAATTCTAAAATTTTCAATTCTATCCTTGTTAATTTTATTTTTTATATTAAATATAGTACATGTTATAATACTAATAATATAATAAATAATGAATAAAAAATAAATTACTATATATTATCTTATATTATGAGACTAAAAAAATCTCTTATATTTCCTTAAAGCATGAGACAAAAGAAATAATAAGAAATTAAGGGAGTATTAAATTTACTACGTGGTTTCTTTTATGTCTCATATTAGTTTTCCAGACTAAGATTATTTAAAAATACAATTAATTTGCTTAGAATTTATTTTAAATTTTTTAACATTTTCTTTAATAAATAGATGAATAAAAAAATCAATTAATATCATATTTGACTTTTAAAAAGATACTATAAGAGCATAATTAGAAAAATATTAATTAATATTATTTTAAAATTTAAAAGTTACAAATAAATATGGAAATATAAATTTTATTTAAAAGTGACAATTACAAAAAACATATAAAGTATTTATTATATAGATATATTTCTATTTTTGTTGTATATATATATCAATATAATATATTGCTATATAAATTTATTACATATATATACATCGATTAATGTTTATTCATTATTTCTTATTAGGAAAAATTAAACATTCACCCCTGCACTTCACTTGATTTTAAATAGTACCAACACTTCAAATATTTTAAACCATTCCATACACTTTTACTTTTTTTTTTTCAATTAATTCTGTTAGCAATTTAATTGTCTTTATAGACATCCTTGATCAAAACCTGAAGGAAAAATAAAACAGATTTACGCATGTTTACAAAACCCAAAATGTGAGAATTTTGAAAAACCAATAGTGATAGAGTATAACAGGAAAAAATGCATAAAAAAGTGCAGAATTGGAATTTTGAAAGTTGCCCAAAATCCAAAATGAAGTCAAAGCTCGGAAATAGGGGAAATGATATTTGAGACAGAGGCTTCTTTTTTTTTTTCTGCCAATAAAATAGAGGGGTTTCAATGTTAAAATTTGAAGATTTGATAACTTTATTGAAGAATCTAGATGCAAGGAGAAAAACTAGAGCATCAATAAGTATGAGACAAAAAGAAATAAAAGCTAGAATTAGAACTTTAGAAACTTCCTTCTTTGTTTGGTAGGAGGGAAGGGAATGGAAGGGGAGGGAAGAATTTTAATGGAGGGAAAGGAAGGGGAGGGGAGGAATTTTAATAATTTGTTATTTGGTTTAGGAGGGGAGGGAAATTAATAATAATTTGATCATTTTATTCTTAAAATTAAAGAAGTTTTTTACCATTTATATGAGTATAAAAAATTTTAATTTTAAATATAAAATTATACTTTAATATTTTATACTCAATACTAAAATTTTGTACATTCACTTTTTAAGATATAGAACTTAAGTGTAATATTTTTTTGTATTGAAATATTTAAAAAAATATTTTTATATTTTTTAAATTTTTTATTAATTTTTTATATTTTTAAAATATTTTTTATTTATTATAAAAAATGTGGGGGGACAGCGAACTGTCCCCGGCAGTGTCCCCCAATTTTTGGGGGGGGGGGGGGGGCGTTTTGAGGGGAGGGGACGGGAGTTTCTCCCCTCCCCCTCCTTCAAAATACATAATCAAACAGGGGAGCCTCCCCCTGTTTGGTTATGTATATGAACAGTAGAGGGGAGGGGAGCAACTTCCCTCCCCTCTCAATACCCCCTACCAAACAGGGGCTAAAAGACATAAAGGAATTACTATTAGAGCTTAAAAATAAGAGAAACTGAGATTGATTTAAGAAAAACTAACTCATCAAAATCTGAAAGAATTGAGAGTTTTAATTAAAAACCCAGTCATAAGAAAGCATTCAACGTTTATAACTATTGAAAAAGAAATGGAAAAAAAAAAAGGCATGGAATAAATCAAAATAAATAGTTTGTAACATTAGTAAGATTCATTATCACACATTTTAAAGGGAATGAATTAAATGTGAAACAATAATAAACATATTTTTTAATTAAAGTTCAATATAATCATTAATATGAATTTGAATAGAGCCTAAATGTTTTTACCTTTTTTTTGGTTGACCAACATAGTTTTTACTAAGTTCAAGATAATTATTAGCTTGATAACTTGAATAAGGACATGAGACTTATCCTAATTGATCATACTCTCAAGATTAATCAGCTTTTTAATGGAATACTGCAACTTGTATATAGTTGGAAATCTTGTTTTGCTGTTTCTTTTGATGCTGCCTTGTTGAGCTTTGCTTGCTTTTGCTTCAAAGCTCTTTGTTGTAAATACTATTTTTTAATATATTCCCATTCATTTAAGAAAAAAAACTCTTACAACATTTTGAAAAGGGTTTATATGAAAAATTATTTTTAAAGGTGTCATTTCACAATTTACACCAACGAATCTAGAATTAAAGGTATTCAAAACAAAATCAAACTGATCAAGTCAAACTAAACCGATTCAAACCAAATTGAAATAAGATCAATTTTGGATTTTCCTCTAATAGAACTGATTCGGATTGATTTAAGTTTGGTTACAGTGTGCCAAAACCCAAACCATACTAAACCACACCTTCCATCTATATATTATAATAAGTTATAATAGATCCAATCATCCATAAGTTATAATACCCATTAAATCTTTTATCTTTGATTATAGTTCATAACATAATAAGTCAAGTCCAACCCAATTTAGTAAATTATATTGGCAATATGATGAAGCCATTTTTTTTAGTACACTATAACTTGTAATGTGCATGAATAAGATTATAATTTGCAAAACATTTATTGATTAGGGAGGAAGAATGTAGAAGTTCATAAAGTACATTAGTTAATAAATTATTTAGATATAATTTATATTTATAAAATATTTATATGAAATTTATTTAATTTAAGTTTTGAAGAATGATGCTATTTAAAAAAAATTTAAAAAGCATGAACCAAACTTATTATCTTTTGAACCGATAAGATTCTAAATAAAGCCAAATCAATTAATTTGATTTTTGTCCAAAACTAAATCAAACCGCACTGATGAACATCCTTATCCAAAACTCATTGAATGGACTTAAAATTTGAATTAAACAAAATTGAGGGGTTAAAATTTACTTAACCATTTTTTAAAAAAGGAAAACATACAATTTTTCCAGAGCTGATGAGATTTTTTTTTTCGAGGGAGAGGGAGTTTTGGGGCGAACACCCCTATGTCCCTCGAGCAATTGCAATCTATAAATTTTCTCAAAAAAGTTGAGAGAATTCTTTTTTCCTATGTTATAAGAGACTAGCATATTTTAGAAGAAAGTTGTCTATAATCTAATACCCACCTTAATCAAGCAACCACTCTAAAATGCTTTTACTCGCCTCAAGGCTCAAAGCCTATTTCTATTTGTTTCTTGTCATAATTGGGGAGATTAAAATGTTAAAAACAGAATATGAAAATAATCGGTACGCTAGAAACGTATGATAACATACTATTCTTAAGGTGTTATTCGTTCCTACTAGGTTTGCTATAGGAATCCGACGAATCACCCCTAGGAGTTATTCTAAGCAACAAAGATATCTAACAGCAACTTTAGATACCTTGAAACACAAAACGAAACAGAGAAATTATAAGTAAGAGGAGAGAATGTTAAGTGACTCTTTTAGTCTCTGGTTTGATCCTTATCTAATAGTGAAAAAAGAAACATTATTGATAAACCAACCTATTTCTGAACGTTATAATTGAAACGTTCAAAATATCAAATAACGTATTGTTTCATAATGTCATTTCAGAACATTGTCTTTTAAAATTCTGTTTCTGAAAAATAATTAGTAAAATATATTAATTTTAAATTTATACAAGATTAGATCTCCACCGTTAGATCAATCCAACGATCACGATGCACCATGTGCCAAGTGTTTTAAATATTAAATAATTAAATAAATAATATTTAAATCTATTTAACATTTATCTTTCCATAATTATTTTAACATATTTTATTTTCTCTCTCTTATATACACTTCATAAGCCTTATTCTTATCCAATATGCGACTTAAGTTTTTCAAACTATATCTAATATAAAATTTCAACAGAGCCACTTAAAATAAAATTATATAAAAACCTATCAGAACTACCCCGCAGAACCGGCTCTACTTTATTATGCAGCGCACAATATAATGCCGACTTCGACAAGCTCCAGGATAGTTCTCGTACTTGGCTTCTTAGTTGTTTGTTTTTCTTTCTTTCCCTTTCCTTGTATGTATGTGTGTCTAATGTCCTGTGTCAGCATGCAATGTCATCATCCAGTCAGCATTCACTAGCATTATAATCCTACGTGTAACATGCCACATCAGCCTCTATTTGCCAAGTGTGCATATCAAAATAATTACTTTAAATCAAACCTTTGATGTTAAATGATAAAATATACATATCAAAGTTTGAAGCGTATCATCTGATACATGCCCTCTAACTTGGGTCGGTGCAAAGCAGACTAGGGGATTTGATTCAGTCTGGATTTTTGTTTTTTTGTTTTTTAATGTTAAGAGGAATAGCAGGTATGCGGATGTGTGTTTTGGTCACCAAAAGCTACTACAAACATATATGATTTTTATTAATGGAATTCAGAACTAGAGTTTCCATTCATGATAGAGCTTAACTACAAAACATTGATCATTATTATAGAAGAGGAAGCAATACGGAGGAAGAAGATAGCTCAAGGAGGAGGAGGAGAATGCTAAACACAACAGGGAGAGAGAAATATCAAATCAGAAAGGAAAGTTCAGAGAAAGATAATCCACAGTATTCTTCCACAACCTTTTCTGTGCTCCCTTCTCATCCTATGTGCTCACATTTTCTCTCACATCTAACCACTTTGCCTTTTCATGTATGTTACTCAGTATCACATTTCTTCCATCACCCACCTTTGATTCATTACTCATCAAATTCTTAGCCACATGTCCTACACCTGCTCCTCACCATTTACACCCTCTACCATTACAATGTGATCCAAGTCAAAATAACCTGAAGTATAGTAAATAACTTTGAAAGTTTGCTAGGAAATTTTTTATTTTTTAATATATTTTTAAATAAAAATTACTTTACATATTTTTATTTTTCTTTTAAATATGAAGGATCTAAAAATAAGAAGGAAATGTAAAGAGCTTAGCAAGAATTGAATCATTTTTTGAAATTTTATTTTAACTTTTTTTATTTCTTAAATATACACTTCAATCTAATTTATAATTTTTTAACTAAAATGTCCTTTATAAAAAATATATAAGAGAATATTTTAACATAAAATATATGTATATATTTAAGAAAACAGACGATGTTTTAATTAAAAAGTTAAAGCTAAATTAAAATATAGCATAAGTTTCTATTTTTAAAAAATAAACAAATATATTAAAAACAAATAACATATTTGTTTAATTTTTGCATATTTAAAAAACATATAACTTCTTATACTTTTTTAAAATTGTAAATAGCACAATTTAGTCTCTAGACTTCATGCATTGGATTCTAGCCAAAAAGACATCATGCACTGAATAGAGCTAAATCTAGTTTAATCAGGAAAAATCATGGCGACGTAGTCACCGAAAAATTTTTCATTCAAATTCTTTAAGTTGAACCTTCATTTAAAAAAACAACAATTAGGTTTTTTCCGTAAATTTTACAATCTGCACCTATTTGACCACAGTTCAATGATGGTTAAACCAATAAAATTTGAATACTGTTTTAATCAATTCAACAGCCGGTCTAATTTTTAAAAACATCAATATAAACTAATTAGCTATCCGAATCTTTGGTACTATGGGGACTATTATGGTTCGTTCTGTCAATATAAAATTCATTTGATTAGGTGAAGCAGAACCCAATTACCATCAAACCCTGAATAATTCATTAATTCAATAAAATATCACTGCGAAATAAAAAGAACACAAAGTTTTGAGCAAACATTAGTCACTCTGATAGTCAAAGTCCAAAGGCTACTCTCTGTACACAGTCAGGGCGTCTCTTGCTGGGCATTCTTAGTAGCCCAATAATCTGCAACTCTGTAACTGCATTGCAAAAGCGTGCTCTGGCAAATCAAGATTAAGGATTTCAATGGATGTCAATAAAAAGCAATGAGAATACGGCAAAAGCGAGAAGGAACAGCAAATACGCATATACCATAAATAATAGGCATAGAGAAATTCACCTGCAACTAATTCATTTTAAAATGAAGATCTTGGTAAGAGTTCTTGTCAATAATATGAGAATAATACTCTTTTTTTTTTTTTTTGGCTATAAGAAAGGTATTAGCTGGGGAACAAGATATGATCGCTTCAATTTCAAGATGAGAGGCATGAATCATTTCATTCTACAATTTCAAGACAACTATTTATTTATTTTCTTTAATGTAACCATGAATATCCCCTGCTGATACAAGAGGGACTAATCTCCCTTGAGGTAAAATAGAACCCTAGCAACTAGGTTTGTTTTATACTCAAAGTTTAGAAATCGAACCCTTATCCACTTGCTTTAGAGATGAAAGCTTCTACCACTTACACTAACTTGAATTGGTTTTATTAAGACTACTTTATAAAAGGATAGTTTCATTTGGGAAATGTCCAGCTATTGAAGTTTGGGAAATTTCCCAATATTTCCTCACAAGCAGAAGCCAAAGGAAACACAACAACTTCAGAACTGCAAGTTGCCACAGGCATCAACACATTTAAAGAATTATACCTCAGGGTGAAATGGAAGACATAGTAAAAGCAAAAAAAGCTAAAGGATACTGAATTGATGCTTCACTTGGGCCACTAGATTTATTTGTATCTTTTCTCTTCCTTTTCAGGGGGGATTGCTTCAACTTTGGTTTGCGTTTATTTTTCTGGTCAAGAATAATTGTTTTAAAAGACTTGAACCAGTCATAGAGATTGATTAGATCACCATGCTCCTCAGCGAGGGAATACCTGTATAAAACAATGCACATCAGTTTTAACCTTCAAGTAGAAAACTCAAAGCTAAATGCAAGAAAACTTTTCACATTTGAGGTTACAGATTGCTAAGATGCATATATCCAAACCTTGAGCATATATTTCCAACAACATATAGACGTCTATGCGGGCTAAATAATGAGGATCATAAGGAAGGGAAAACCATTTTCAGATAAAGCCTTGGGAACCAAGCTTGAGGATTACTATTAGGCTTGAATTATGGATTACCCTACATTCTTTAGTGATATGTTTAATTATTTATCTTATGTATCTTGTCATTTTTTAAGATGTTGATTGACAGACTGATACATATAGAAGTCAATTGTCACATTATTAGAGAGAAGATTTGATGGAGAATAAGATAGGACTAATGCCTAGTATCAAATTGTGTAATATGTGATGTTATATAGAACACTTAAATGGATTGGTTCTTCCACCTCAATAATAAGCTTTAGTCAATGAGTTCTAAAGGACTATCTATAAAGGGTTCAGATCAGTGAGGAAGTGATGCAAGACAAAGAAGGAATACAAAAAAGGGAGGGAGGTGTAGAAGAAAGAAGGAAGAACCAATGAAATTTTATTAATCAATGAAACTGAATTGACCAACCCTAGTTGGTATGGACTTTATATAGAACTCCTAAGGTACTCTAAAATACAATATACTAATAAAGAAACTTAAATGACAAGATAATAAGAAACTGGTGAAACTTATCAAAGAAAACTTTAAAAAGAGATCATGTCAAACAATTATAATAATTGTTAAGCAAGCACTTTACTGGATGTACTTACATAATTGAGGAATCTTGCATGGATGGCAATAGGGCATGGCCACTCTTTTTACAGCAACTGCACCGTAGAATCTTATTGGAGTCCAGAAGATCAACTTGAACTCTACTTCTTGGATCTCCAGTCAAAGCCTATGACAATCAAGAATACAGTAAAAAGTGAATGAAACAGAAGTTTAAATGTAGCGGGCATGTTGAATTGAATATGAAACAGAAATATCCAGGCCAAAAAAAAAAAACGAAAGACATATGGGTCCATTTATTGTGATTTGAATTTTCAAGAATGATTGTAATTTGAGTAGGAATGAAAAGCAGCAAAAGAGAACAAATCATAAGCAAGTGATATTGACACCTCAACAACGTCCTTCGGACATTCAACAGTGATAGAGTACTGTATTGACGAGAGATCATGGGATAATGGGTGAAGTGGGTTGAATCAGTCAAAGACTAAGGAAGAGAATGTGCAGAAGTTGTTGAGGGAAGATGATAGTAGTTATTCTCTTGATTTAGTCCATTAGTCGTTAATAATTCTGTTTCAACTTGTTAGTTCAGATATTCTTGCTGATTTTCTGATTTTATTTAATTATTTTAGTTGTTGTTTATGAGCTATAAATAGGGCAATAGTTCCCAAGTGTTAATCATCACTTGAATAAGAATTAACATTTGGTTCCCTTGGAGATTCTCCTACTTTGTCTATAGTTCTTTCTTTGAGTGAGATTCTTACTCTAGGAAGCCTAGTAGATTCTATTATCTGCACTCACCTAGTCATTTATCAATTTAGTACAGTTCCCCATTCTTTAGCTTCAATTCCCCAGTTTTTTTTCCACCAGTTCCCCAGGGTTTCTATCAAACAGGTACCTCATCAAACAAATAAATTAGAGGGAAAAGTGTCATAAACTCTAGCCATTTCATATGATAGTCAAGGTCATGTACCGTAGAAGTGTTAAATAGTTCTATTAAGCTACCAAAAAAACACTTGAAGGTTCATAACTGGAATAAAAATTTCTGGAGACCTTACCAGTTGTAGCTTCTCAACCTCATTAAAGCAGAAATTTTCATGGAAAGGCGTGCTTTCAATGGGCCCCATATAACTCCTGTTCTACGAGAAAGGTTAATCAGTAAAAGATATCTTCAATAACCAGCAATAAGTAAACACCATGTTAGCTAACACAATACAGCAAAAGTCAGAAAAATAATCGTTATTCACATTTATTTTATAAATGAATAAAATAAACAAGTCACATTAGATGTTTCTACGAGCAAGCCTGATATCTTATGTCAAAATGACAGATTTATAATAGAATGCAATAACTTCTTGTGAGATGCATTTACATACTCCACCGCTGGATTAGAATTCCTAGTATAGATCATATAACTAAAATCCATAGTGATAATTTTATTTGATACTCAGATTGAACTGTGCCTGTGCTATCAAGCAGAAGTTCTAATATTATTGCATGAAATGCACATCAATTGAAAATTGATTTGTATTCAATCAATATTAGCTAACAAAGTGTACTTTTTAAATTGCAAGATTCACAGTACTGACAGAGAAAAACAAATAAAACTTTGACAGATCAAGTCAACACTGCCATTACTGACAGAAAAACAACTTTATTCACGTAAAAAAAATTCAAGTTATCTAATTATGTTTGATCTTAAACATTATCCATGCCAATTATGCGGCAATAGCTTCAATTCTTCTGGTATCTCTTAGGTTGGATAAGAGAAAGAAACTTCAAAATTTATCCAGACTAATTGCATCCAGGGAAATTCAATACTTACTGGTTAGAAAAGTTTATCAGACGTCAAATATTCCTGGCTTAACTGAAAAATTGACTCCCCTATGACTGTTTTTAATAATTTCTTTCAAGGACAGAGAAAAAGGATGTAGAAACACGCAGAGTATAAGAAAAACAAGAAATTAAGGTTTTTCACTCTTCCATTCACTTAACCAAAACTCAAAACTTTTCATGTGCTGTTAGTGTCCTCCATATCTTTCCACTATTCACAGATATCTATTACATGCATTTGGCAATTGTCATATAGACAGAACCTGATCAAATCAAATTTATACAGATTTCATATAAATAACGACAAGAGTTATGATAGAAAATTTTACCAGACTAAGTCATTCATAAATGAGACAGCCTGTGAATTTAAGATTCTTGGGTCCTTTTCACTGTTTAATGAAATCCTAGTCACATGTTTCCTGAAAATAAACACCATCAATTTTCAATAAAAAATAAAGTTACCCTGGAATATTAGCTGCAGTTAGTGATATTAATCATTGAGAAGACATGCCAAGGACAAATCTGCTTGAAAAAAAAAAATACACTAGTGTCAACATACATGAGTTTTAAGCAGAGGTTAACGGCAGAAAACCCATTTTGTTTTCTGCCCAATTCATAAAAATCTCTCATTACATGAAACGACTACCCTTGATCACAAATCAATTGTTATGATTAATGGAAAAACCAAGGTATTTATTACACATTTATGGCAGTACTACGCTAATCTTGACCATTGATTTATGATCATTTCCTCCTCATACCTCTCACATAAGGTGGCTCCTCTCATTTCATACACTCTCATAATTTTTAGAATCTGGTGTGTCATGTCTGTGTCATTTAGCTATCAATGTGTATTTTTTTTTTTTACCAGAAAGCTATCAATGTGTATTTAAAGAGTCAGCTTCTTGATTTCTGTTCCTCCGCTCCACTTGGAAGCAGTGACCCAATATTTAATGGTAGCAAGGCCAAGAATGATATGGTTATGTCTTCGCATATAAACTCTAGGAATGACAACACAAGGGTGAATCTCCTCCTCTATGAAACAGCTCAAGATTTGGGAGGCTACATTTGCATACCAGAACCTCATCTAAACTTAATCATCAAACTAAGAATGGAAGATATGCAAACACCAGCTTAAGGGGCAGTAATAGAAGTCATTGTAATTATTGTAAGTAATGTTTTAGCAGACTCTGGGAATTAGGCATGCGTTTAAGACATTAATCAATCTCTATTTGGATTTGTCTCTCCAATTTATTTTATTTCCTAGAGTAGCATCTCCCTTAGAGTATAAATACCCATATGATTTGACTCTTCAATATAATATGAAGAACTTCAGAGGTTTCGTCAAGCAGGAACAGCACATTGACCCATTCCAGCAGATTCAGTTGGATTGGTTGCTTAATCTAAGTTTCAAAACATGATTAATGACCAAAAAAATATCATTAAAAGTAATCTAAAGCAATTAGGAAATGATCTCTAAAGCCAATGAATCATCCTTTAGCACCACTACAATAGAACAGACAGGACAGAAAACAACATCTGCCATGAAACTTACTCCAAAATGGATATAATATGAAGGAAGGAAAAACTAGAATATTACTTGGAAATGTCAGAACTCTTGCTTGGCCTTTTTCCATCTTCACATCTCAGTGAAGATTGCAACGTTTTCAATTTGTCATGAATCTGTAATAAACCATAATATAATTCAATTAGTCCCACTTCATGAGAAAAGTTGCAACAGTGAATTGATAGAATGAAAAAAAACAGATAGATGATTTAAAAAGCGGAGCTTTCAAACAGAAAATGGTAAAATTTAACTATCTTCACCAGTCCATACTTCATGAGAAAAGTTATTTACACAGCTTCTACACTAAGGTACTTTAGGCCTTGTGCACTCTTTTATTTATGCCATTGAAAACAATAGAGTTTGACAGCGATAATAGCTCCCAGGCTATGTTTGGTATCGTGATGGAAAGAAAGGAAGAAAGGGAATAGTGGAAAATGAAACATCAATCCTTATATAATGTCTACTATACCCTTGTTATCACTATTAAATAGTATGTCTCTTTTCATTATTCTTTTATGTAGGGAAACGAGAGTCATTTCGCATCACATCTGCATTCCTTTTTCCATTTACATACCCAACATCCTGTATACCAAACATAGAGATAAATAGAAAAAATAAAGATAATGAATAAAAAGAACTTCAACTCAGTAAGATTTGTCTTTAATACTCCTCAAGCTAGAGTATCACAAATACATTTGATCAAAACACCTCAAATACATTCAGTAAATAAAGCAGCTAACCGATATTCATACTTGGTATAGACTGTCATGATCAAGGTTTTTAAAAGCTTCCCTCTAACAAAGTGACAAACAATCACTATATGCTATTCACTTACAAAACACTGAATTAAAAGCAATATCAGAGCTGCTTGGTTGGTCATTTCCTACATTAACTCCATAGGCTGTGACTGTGAGTGCTGAAAATCAAATTTTTCCAACAGATTCTTTAACCAAATTAACTCACAAGTACTCTGTCTCACTCAATTTCTACACTAGAGCAAACCATTGTTTCTTACTCTTCCAAGACAGCAAATTTCAACCAACAAAGACACAATAACTAGAAGAAAACATTTAGTTTACTGGAGAACCAGCCCAGTTAGTATCTGAAAGACTTTAAATTAGGGTGTCATGGTGTGGCCATAGCTGCTATAAAACAAGTTCCTAGGAGCACCCATAAGACACTATTTATCAAATACTCAGCTTCAGGGGGAGTTGCAATAGTATTGGTTTATGTTGATGACATGATAGTGACTGGAATGTTTCAACTGAGAGACAAGAGCTACAAAAGAATCATGCCGAGGAATTTCAAATTAAAGACCTTGAGATGTTTAATACTTCTTGGGAATTGAAGTTGCTTGATCCAAAGAAGGGATTGGTATCTCTCAACAAAGGTATACATTTTTTTCTATTAACAACAAAGGTATACATTTGATTTGCTTGAAAAAACCAACAAATTTGGTTGTAAGCCATCTAAATCACCTACCAAATCAAACCATAAACTGGGAGAAGCTAGTGAAGGAGAGTCAGTCAATAAAGGCATGTATCAAAGATTTGTTGGAAATTGCTTGAGCCCATATAGCATGAGCCAATCACTTCACAATTTCCAATACTCTTTCTCTCTTTGTTCTTCAGCCTCTCTGATATTAGAAAAAGAAAATATATGATATGTAATGCACATTGACACCTTCAACTACTAACACAACTTCCATTCTTTGAAAGTTTTAATCATCAAAGCATAGTCACAACTCAGAAGAGTAAGCATACCTCAGGAACATCTGCAGTACATTTGTCCCAACGCTTAATCAACCGAAATAGAATTTCCGGAGGAAGATCCCTGATACAATTTGCAATCAAAATTATGATATTTTAAATTTTTAAAATAAAATAAAATAATTGGTATCCAGTGTGAAATGGTTAAATGAACTGATTTGCTATGGGCATAATTGTTCCTGTAGCAAACATAACTGGTTAAATTCAATTTAGAAATGTTTCCATGGACGTTAATCAAAAAGTAAAGAAGTATTTGGTTTTATTTTATATGGTTATGATTGCAGTATTCATGATATAGTCTTCATTTGTGATATACGTTATGTATTCGCCTTTATTATTTTTGGGAGACTTAGATTATGTTTCTTTTCCAAGTAAATTCAAGCCTCAACCACTATGCAAGATAAACCAATCTTAGGTATTCCTATAATAGAAGGCAACTGTTAAATGGGAATAATGATTAGTTAAGGGAGGGAGTTAGTTAGGAATCTCTACACACTCCTATCAATATATAATAAAAAGTAGGGTGGAGCCGGTACTGTGCATTAGCCGCTGCTCCACCCTACTTTGGGCTCCATGCCTTTTCTTTTTCTTTTTTTTTCTTTTTTCTTCTTTTATTTAAGTGGTCCCATTTTTTTTATTCATTTTTTTTCTTTTACAAGTAGGGTCCATCTTTTCCCATTTAGGAGGTCCCCACATTTTTTTTAAATTTAATATTTTTTAATTCTAAAATCATATTAATTTTAATTAATATCATTTGATATCATTTTTTTATAGGGGGAGTTAGTAATAAAAAATTTTTTTAATTCAATATATTTTAAAATTAAATAAAATGTCCCCAATGTGCTCCACGCATCCACGTCCCCTGCGCGAGTGGGGGAAGAAAATCTAGTTAGTATAGACAGGAGTATATACAAATGTATATGAATTCATTAGCAGTTCTACAGTAGTTTTACATTCACCATGTACCAAAGTAGTTAAGGGGTTCGTTAGTTAGGAATCTCTATAAACTCTTATTAGCATAAATAGGAGGATATATGGAATTGAATAATCCCCTTTTATGTTTATCATGTACCAGCAACTATATTATCTAGATGCCATTTCTTGAGGCAAATTATAATTACAGACTTTCAGAACTTGCCTTCAGCATCTCTGTACCTGCCCTCTGTTTTCTCTTTTGTGTCCAATTCATTTTTCCTCCACCAATCCTCCCTTTTTATTGCATTAATTTAGCAAAAGAAAACATACTACTTAACAAAAATAAGCTTTTCTTACAATAAAAAAGCCATTCCAACTACCTCACTTTGCGTACAATCTGGGAAATAAAACCACTTCTTTGAATGATGGAACACTGTTGGTAGGAATCAGATGATGTCAAGCCACAATGGTTTTCATTAGCCACATGACAATCAGAAGCCCTTGATGGGAACAAATCTGGATTGAGTACTTCACAAAACAAGTCCAGCAGTCGAATTCTGTTATATTTTCCAGCTTCATGTAGGCACTGAACAAAATATATATGTCATCAACTCCAAATTATTAGCCTCAGATGATAAACAGGCTAAGTTATCCTCACAGTGAAGATCACAAAAATAACCAAATACTGTCCAGTCATTAATCATGCAGCATAGCTACTAACAAAGCCAAGGCAACAGAGTTTCCAACATAGGGAGATAATCCAAAAGAAGCATCACCAACGGAGCAGAATCATTGAAAACTTTGAAGATTCAAAAACAAAATTTAGGACCTGCCTTTTCCCTCCATTTTCCAATCTAGTATATAGGCACTACATTTGATCAATAGTGTAATGCATCTAGATACAAGATGTTCCCATTATAAGACTTAAACTCCATGGATAGCATCAAACTACTACGACACCATATAGTATATTATAAAAAATGTGTAACACAAAAGGCAAAGAATGCTTATCATAAAATACATATATTTTCTCAAATACAATCAACAAATAATGCAATATCTCTTTCTAAATAAATATAGGTAGTATAAAAACTGCATAATATGGGCTAGCCATATGCTTCTGATTTTCTTTGTTGAAGGCTCAAAAAGATGAATGCAACACTCATCTGTAGATGGTATGTGTCCCATTTTAATTTTAAATTTATTTCTATAACCAGAGAGAGAAATTTTCATTGGCTTGTTAGTTGTCTCTCCCCCTCCCTTCTCCTTCCCCCTTTAAATCTCCCTTCATCTCCTCCCTTCTCCTTCTCTCACCTTTTCTTATTATGTTGCTAATGGTCCTATATCAAGGTCATTAATGTTTTTAACGACTAGGATCAACTTCATATATAGGTCTTGATGTTTGGAACCTTTACTTCACCCATAAAGGTGAGAAAATTTGAGAGGAGATACCACAAAGATGCAATTATCTATGATGGATCATCCATTAATTATTCAAAAGTGGGTTAAGCAAGATAAAATTTGACAGGAGATACTATTATCTATAATAGGTAACCCATGAGGTGAGAAAACCTCATTATAATTTTACAAAGGAATGGCAGTGCTTGGAAATAATTTACTGGTGAAAGTGAAAAGCAAACATGGAATTTTAAAATCTTACCAAGAATGCAGTGCTCCACAGCTTCTTCACTGTAACCAAATTTGACAACTCCTGAGCCAAATTCCTCCCAGTCTGATCAGCCATTTGATTCCTATAATTAAATTGTAACAAAGGGGTAAGCTCATTGTCATAGAAGCAAATTGCAGTTTAGAAAAATGATAAGGTGAATATTTGCAAACTGTGGTACCTTGCACATGATGGCAGTTCATGCACATACTTCAACACTGTATCAGGTGATAATGCAAATTTTCCATCCTAAACCCAATAATGAACAAACAATAAAAACATGGGAAGAAAAACAAAAAAGAAGCTCAGAAGTTATCAAAACAGTGAGCAACAACAATTCAAGGAAAGAATCTGATCTAGAAAATGTAGGAAAGCATAATGGAAGCAATTATCCATAAGACTTGTCTCAGTTGAAAAATCATTTTGTTCGACAAGATATGCAAAATATGACATATGCTTCTACACTTATGGCCATTGGTTGTGGTAGAAACTGCAGCCAATAAGTCTTGGTTTGCCAGGGCTACAGCAGTTATTAACTTCCCCATTACTCATAGTTGTATGGATGACTTTCAAGGAAAGATCATTTAAGTCTTCAAAGTTGTTGGCTGTTAAAATAGTTTTATTGATGTGTGGGCAACCTGTGGTCAAAAAATATGCATGGGCGATCCAAGAATATCACTTAAATAATGCCTAGGACAACTGGTATTCAAATTTATCACGATTAAAGGTCACCAATATTAATTTCGTACGCATCTACTTTTATCCCTTTGTTTTACATTTGAGTCACACATATTTACTTGTTCTAATTAAGACATCTCTATTCCATTTCATTAAAATGAAATCTTCCGTCCATTGGCCTTAGACATACCAAGCAACATGTGAGGGGCATTTGAACGTACAATCAAATTCTCATATTTTCTACAAGGCTAAACTGATAGACAATCTGTAGTTACTGTTAGAATAATGATGAACATTGTCTAGGACGTTATTTAGATTCATCGTACTTCATTGTTGTCTTGTTCTGCATTGTACTCTTTTTTTCCTTTCTCTCTCTCTATAAATAGCCATTTACTCATGTTCTTTTTGTCAAGAAAGTATTCCACTCCTTCAAATTTTACAGTTAATTTATCTATTTAAAAAATAAATTTAAAATTGGATGCTTATTGTTATAGCCAGAAACTTTTATATCTTCAACATGCCTATTGACAAAAACAGCCAGCAAATTGAAGTTTGGACAAAAGTACCAGCTTACCACTCCATGAGTTGAAATGTAAAACTTAGTTACAGGAACAAGTAAGACCTATATAATTCCAGAACACTTAGTCAAAAGGGCTCTAATAACATTATCAATACATGACTTGACCAAAGAGCTTAACCTTTGGTGTAATAGATATGAAATGACTTTTTATATCTCCAACAAATGTGACTACGAATCACCTTTATATTTGAAAGAGAAAAGCAAAGGCAATCCAATCAGTACAAGATTAAAATATCATACTTTCTGGTCTTGTTCAGCAAGTGCTTGACTAAGTATGAGACTCAGAGGCTCCATAGAGAAATGTAACATGCAAGCTATCTGAAACCACGTATTCACCAAACATGACATACAAGAGAAAGTCATATACCCCATATTGAAGATGCAATGAGTTAAACATGAAACCCCATCCACCACCACCACCACCACCCCACCCCACCCAAAAAAAAAAAAAAGTAATCCAAAAACCGCATTACTTACCTTCAAAGCTGTGATAAAAGATGTTAATGTCCCATCCTTGTTTAAGAAGTAGTTTCTAAGAAATAGTGCCACTTTGTAACCAATACTAAATATAGCGCAATGCTTCACAAGAACAGCCTCAACAATTGAATCCAATCTCTCAGCTGGTGATCCAAGCATAAACTTACAGGGACACAAATGGTGAAGAACATGTGATGGAAGAATGTTTCTTAGAGAATCCACTGTGGTCGCAACTCCAAATATTAAGATGATTGGTACCCTGGTTACCCATTCACTGGTAGAAACAGAAGAAGAAAATCAAAGCTGCCATAATATCATCCAATTGAAAGTTGCCATTATATAAAAATATTCAATCATTAGGTACAAGCATTCATATACAGGAGATAAAAGTATATAATGAAGCCTAACCACAGGAAAGATAAGCAAAAGGCTAATCGAATTAAGTATTATTCAATATGTCAATATGCACTACATATTACAAAAATGCATGCATACATATTTACAAATCAATACTCAGAAGATGCTTAGATATACCTTAACATGGGAATGAAATCAGATAAGACCGACCTTGAGCATCTTTCCAAATCATTAATGATTAGAACAAGGGGTTTATTGTAGTTTCCCTGTTCTCTATACCATGATGCTAAGTTTGATATATCAGCTGACTGCCAAAAGATATGATATTATAGAGAAAAAGGTGACAGTATCTATAAATGTAGATAGAAGCAATTAAATGTAAGTATGCAGAAGCACCTACATCCATAGTGGTGTCCAGAAACTCCCGCAACAAAGCTCTTAGGCAACCTGCAATCCCATTTTTCACTGAAAAGTCTAGTGATGATAGCATACCCACATGGCAACCTTGTGATTTCAAAAAAAGGCCAAGCTCTTCAAATGTCAAAATGTCATCAACGAACTCCATGTTTTCTGCCAATCATCATTCAACCAAAACTTTGTCAGAATTTCCTTTATAAAGATAAATAATGTTATCATCCTTCAACTTATATGATAAACAAAAGCCACTAATATAAACTGCACCTTACAAAATTGATAGATATCTGCTTCAATTATAATGATATTAACAATCAACACACTACGGGGTGCAATAACATCCAATAATCAAATCCATCAGAAAAAGTTAACGTAATGGCTTACTGGTAATAACCAACCCAGTGAACAGCTGCCCAGGATTACTTTTGTTCAGAACAGGAAAAGATGCAGTTGAGTTGGCAATACTAGGTTCTCCAGTTGATTTAGTAGCATTGAAGCCTGCCAGAACCCATTGTCGTATTTCATCAAAAACACTAGCATTGACATCTCTTAAAACATCCTGCAGCAGAAATAATAAGACTCTTCAATATTTTCTGATTTGAGCATTTGAAAACAAAAAGAAAAAAGCCACATAATCCTGTTGCCCACGTGAATCCATCCCTTGAGCACTACAAGAACTGAAAAGGCAATAATTTATAAGACAAAGCAAAAATAAGAAAAAATAAACAGACTACCTTGATAGTAGACTCAATTTTTGACCAAACAAAGCAAAACGCGTCAAATCGCAGTTGCTGAAGATGATGGCTACCATGTTCTTCTGCATTACTCCCTTCAAGTTTTGCAGTGCTTTGTAGTGAAGAAGATGGCTCTTTTCTCTTTCTCTTTTTGCCCAGTCCCACTGATTTTCTATCTTTTCCTCGAGTTGAAGCTTTCTGAAGAATATAGAATGGCTGTGGAAAGAACCCAAATGAGAAGTATATCAGCACTCTTCCAGCAGGAGCTTGGGATGTCAAACTAAACTAAAAATAAAACTAGCTTCTTCATATGACACCTGCTCATTTTCAATCCTCCCCATTCTCGTAAATTGTAATTATCATTAAAGCATAGGTATCACTCATCTAACGATATGCATATCGATTCAAGAACACAAAATACTCCCAGTTAGTAATTGAAGAACATGCTAGTAGCAACCAAAAAAATTGAATTTAGTAAATTTTTTAATAAAAAAGGGGTGCCATGCTGGGAAAAGTGAAAAAGTTCAGGGGTATTCTGCCTTCAACTTCTCATAATGGATTTCATCATCAGAGCAAAACAGTGACTCGAACCCAGCTCTACTTATGTGGGTTTTTTCAAGGCATCCGAAGGTAGGGAAGAAAGAGAGAGAATGAGAAACCTCACCTGAATGTTGTTCTCCATGGTTTGGGGCACCACTGATGAGGGAAGCGAATCAGCACCATTTGGAAAAGAGGGAGCCATTTTCGTTGCTGAAATCTCGTTAGAAGTATGTCAACTGTTTACCAGCGGTCATGCAGAACCCGAATAACAGCACTCACTCGTTATGAGCAAATAGAGAATAAACAAATTGGCTCCTTTGCACGGTAATCCACGGCACTCTGGCGATGGCGCCGACGGGACGGGATCACGACAACGGCTGGAGCAGCATTGAAGGGGATCCACGGTGAAAGAAGACGCTGCTGACGAAAGAGAAAGGATATCGCACGATGGAGGAGGAAGGTGAAAGAAGAAGAGAGACGCTGCTACAGTTCGTGAACGCTGAACAGTGATGAGAAAGAGGCTGTGTCATGGGGGCAGCGATCGGATCTTTGCCCGCCAGCGCGGGAAAATGGCCTCATCATCACAACCGTTGGAGTGATCGATGGGGGGAAGCTAGACACGTGGCAAATGCGCAAAAGACGATGCGTTTAATTTCATGTAAATCATGTATGAGGATATTCGGCCCGAAATATAGATGAAGGTCTGAGCCATCTGTCGATTTCTTGTTCCTGATATTTGCAGTTTCTTGAATTTTGTTATATGTTTTATTCAGCTTTTTTTTTTTTACATCATATTTTATTTAGCTTCAAATGCATCATTTTTCCCTCACCATGAGATAGAGACTACTAAACCTCTGAATGTGTGTGGGCATATAAATTCAGATGCAGGGGTAAATCCAATTAGCCAAAAAAAATGAAGCATACGTATGAAATGGGAGCGAGTCTTGTATAAGTAAGGGCCTCACCAAGAGATAAAAGCGATTAAGTCCTGCATCGATGAAAAATAAGTGTATATAAATATATAAGTTATGAGGTCAGGATTTTGATCCGTTGCCTATAATAGATGATTTTGTCTAATTAATTCTGTAAATTCAATTAGCAAAAAAAAAAAACATCATTTTTAGGGAGATAAATTGATGGAGATCCAAGAGACATTTAAAAGATTCATAAGTACTCATGGAAAGAGCCTATCATTTTGGAGAGTCAATGAATAAAAGAATTATTCAAGAGCTTACAAGAGTAATTTGGAGCCTATGTTATCATAATGAAGGCCCAATGACCCAATATGCACATGAAGAAGTCCAATGGAGTTTTGATAGTTCATATTCAAGCTCAATGCTTTAATGTAACGTAAATAGTTTTTTGAATTCATTAATTAGTTGTTTAATTATGTTTTATTTTATGTTTAATTGGATAAAACTTGAATTATTTAAATAAGCTCATTTGATGAGTTCTTATTGGGTTTCTAATTATATTTCCAATAGTCTAAATAGTGTTTTAAGAGTTTTAGGTCCATTATGACTACTTAACCCTCAAGTAGATAATAAATTAGATATTTTTTAGTAAAAAATGCCAATTTCTTTGTGGCTCTCAAAAGGGGACTTTTTACATTTAATTTCCATATTTATTTGGTGTCATCTAGTATTTTTTAGGATGTTCTTATTTGGTTAGCAAGTTGGAATATTTTAGAGCATCTTAGTTTCCAAATAAGTGAGATTTTTACAACATCACAAGATTTAGTCTTAAAATTTAAGTAATTTCCTATTATTTGGAGTCCATTAATTTTTGAAATAATTAGTTACCTATTTTATGAAATCCTCTAATTATTCTAGAAAGTTCTAGAAATCATTATAAATAGATGTATTTAGACTTGCGTTTTTTAACAGGTTGAATAAGAATTATTTTCCTTCAATTTTCTTATGTGAGGATTATCTGAATTTGTGTTCTCTTAAGAACTCATAACCTACCAACCAGAGTGATCAATAGAGTGGGTGTCATCGTTAGAGTTTAGGGACGAATTTCCTTGGTTCTAGCACGTGATCATCTTCTTGTCTTTGTTCATGAGTGTTAGTTTCCGCTGTATTTTTTTATTTGCTTGGTCATTCACCAAGAGAGCCATATCAATTAGCATCAAAGCTCAAGTTCAAGTCAAATTATCTTTTATTTCTTTCATGTCTCCTATCTTCAAGTCATCTCCTTTTTCTATCTTCCACTTGTTCGTATCCTTTCCTTATGCTCCTTCGTTGTTGTTTTCTTTTAGTGTCTTGATTTATTTAGTGACATCTTTCTTTGTGTGTGACGTGTTTTTTATAGTGTTTTTCTTATTTGCTTCATATTCTTACCATTATTTTCTTCCTCCTTTCATCTCGTTTTCTTTCATCATTGATGTTGTCATTCATCTACTATTTTATCATTGTTGTGTGAGTGAACTATTCAGCAAAAAAAGAGCAAAAAAAAATTTATAAAAAATGCCAAAAAAAGTGAACACATTGGAAAAAAATGTGCTGAAGAAAAAAAAATAAAAAAAATGAAAATTTAAAAAAATCAATCAGATTTGTTACTTTCTTTATGCTAGTTTCTTATTTTACAGCTTGCTTGGGACTTAAGTTGGAGCTACCTGGGCATTGGAGAAACTTTACTATTTGGTGAGATCTTTCTCTACAAGTTAAGCATAGTTTCCTATTTTGTTCTTGATCTTTAATGCCACATTCCTCTTTCTTTCTAGTTTCCTAATTTCTTTTACTATCCTATTTTGTTTCTACCTTCCTATTCTTATTGTTTCCTAATTTCTTCCATCAATTGGTTGTCTAACTTGTGTATTTTTGTGTAGGGAAAGATCAAGTCATCTACTTGACCACCAAGTCATCAACTTGGTCTCCAAGTAATATCCTATTTCCTTTCTTCTCTATTTTCTTATTTTGTTTTTGTCTCTTCCTCTCTTGCTTCTTCAATTTCGTCTCCTCCCTATCATTTTCCTATTCTGAATTGTTTCCTATTTTGTATCTTCTTTTGTTTCCTTTTTCTTTCCTTTTCTTCTTTGTTGCTTCTTTATTCTTTCTTAGTGTTCAAGTTCTTTCATTTCTTCTCTTTCTTGTGCAAGATGTTGAGTTCTTTAATTTTTGGAAACTCACGATTTCAACCTTGAACCTGAAACTTGTTTTCTAAGTTTCTAACTTGGTATTTGCTCACTTTCCTAATTTTACTACTTATGGTTTGGTCTTGAGAACACTAGTCAATTCATAATTGAGTGGAAAAGGACAAAAGTGTTTTCATCTTAATAAAAGCAAAACTGAGTAAAACATGATTAACTAACAATATTTTTTAGAGTGAAAAAAGTGAGGCCCTTTATTTTTTTTTATTAACCATGGTAGGTGAAGATCTTAGCAACGATTCATCCCCCAAAGAATTGGCTTTTGAGCATTTATGCACAACAATTTCATACTCGTTGTCTTGTTGAAGGAAATAATGATAAAGCTTGCATTGTAATCATTAATGTAGACCTTCGCAGAAACCTTGCTAGTACTATACTAATGGAGAAATTGATGTTGCCTTGCATTGAACATCCCAAGCCATACGAGACAATGACATAGATAGACTACGAATATAAAGAGATAGTGGTAGACAAGTAAGTATTAGTGTCATTTTCTATTAGGAATTATTTTGATGAGATATGGTGTCATGTGGTGCCTATGGATACCACTTGAAATTAGACAAGCAGTGACAACGTCAAAAGAGTGTTATTTATATAAAGAGCAAAAATTATTTCCTCTTTGAAAAAGAAGGTTGGAAGCTCAAGCTAATCTCATTAACATTACAATAAATTTATGAAGATGAACTCATATTGTCAAAAAAAAAAAAGAAATCAAAAGAAGAAAATTCAAGCTAAAGAATCATCCTTAGTTGAACCAAAGGAAGAGATGCAAGCTCCCGTAGTTCAAAATTTATTTAAATCTTATATGTAGTAAAAAGATCAATTGGAGGAGATAACTTTTGCAACATCTACACTAGATATTGAAATAAGAGATTTTACACCAAAAAGTATTTCTAATTCTCAAACATCCTGTGGTGATGACTCTTGTGATAAATTAATTGGGTTGGAATGTGTTGCTCTTGAGAATTTAAAAGAGTTACATGTTAAGTGTGTTGAATTTGAAATTGTTCTAGATGTTAGTGAGGTAATAGAAAACTTTGACAATAGGGTTGTGCTTGTTTCTAATAGTACTTATGTTGTTGCGCCCTTAGAAATTAATTCTCCTGCATGTGATGAAATTTCTCATATTGATATGGTGTTTATGCATCCTTGGTTATTTGATGAGTAGAATGAAAATATTTCCCTTGTTGTAGAGGAAGCCCATGAGTTCTTGTATTGTATTTAATCACGTAAGAACCAAGAGAAAAATAAAAGTGAGCTTGAGACGAAAAATAAAAGTATGAGTAGTAAAATTAAGAGAAAAAAGTGCAGAAAAACAAAAAGAGAGAAAAACAAATAAGTGAAAAGAAAAATGAGAAAAGAGTGAAAAAGAGATAAAAGAGAAAAGGGAGAAAAAGTGAGATTGTGAGTATAGAAAATGATATGATCAAAGTACCAACAAAACTTGTGAGATGCTCTTTGGGTGAAAGGGAGATAAATGTATTTTTCACTAAACTTCTTTCTTCTTCTTATGTGTCTTCATTGCATCTTTCTCTTCTCTCCATCTATATTCCAGATTTATGTTCTTTGAGTCTTTCATCTTTGTATCATGAGTCCAAAGTCTCTGATGAGTCCCTAGTAAATCAAAGTGTTACCTTAGTGTCTTCTTTATCCATATTTATTGTTTCATCTCATCTTTATTGTGATTTGCTTTATCAAGTCATCTCTTATATCTCTCCAATTTGTTTCATATTCTTTGTGTCTTATGTGTCTCATGAGTCAAGTATTCCTATATTTCTTTATTAGTCATGTATTGTTTTTCTTCCTTCTAGCATGTCTTGCTTGATTATGGTCTTACATCTTATAGTATTTCAAGTTAGTTCACTTATTCCTATTTGAAGCAGTGTCTTTCATTCATTACATGAGTCGCATTTTACATGGATCATGTCATCATACTCCTTTCTTTCATCCCATCCACTTGGTTTCATCTTGTTTCCAGAAGATGCTTGTAGGTGTCTTATAGTGAAAATGTGTTGACTTGTTTTCCATTATTGAGGCTTAAAGAACCAAGCTCTAGTCACTTTATCTCTTATCCAAGAGATGGGTGTTGATTAGAAATGAAGCTACAGTCAAGAGTAAATATTGCCCTTCAAATTCATGTGAGAATTAAAGAGAAACTATATCAATCCAACTTAAAAGGCAAGCCTAATTATTGTGATTTATTTGATGTTTTTATTGTTCCCTCTCCTTTCATGCAGAATATAGAGATTCAATGACGAATCCTTTTGAAGAAGGAGAGAATGATGGGGATCCAGGAGGCATTCAAATGATCCATAACTATTCATGAATATAACCCATTTACCTTGATGGATTGATTGTATTTCTAAGGTCTAATCCAAGAACAAGTATGGTGTTTCCAAATCTTAATTTAAGTTCAAATGAATTGATCCACTGAAAGATCACTTGCTTTGAAGACTTGGTTTTGAAGAGCCTACAGACATGAGAGTTTTTCAAGAACTTACAAAAGCAATTTGGAGCCTATGTTATCACAATGAAAGCCTAAGGACCTAATATGCACATGAAGAAGTCCAATGGAACCTTAATAGTTCATATTCAAGCCTAAATGCAAACTCTTCTAACCCATGGAATTAATGTAACGTGAATAGTTTTTTGGGTTCATTAATTACTTGTTTAATTATGTTTTGTTTGATGTTTAATTGAGTAAAACTTGAATTATTTAAATAAGCTCATTTGTTGAATCTTTATTGAGCTCCTAATTGTATTTCCAATTACCCAAATAGTGTTTTAAGAGTTTTATATCCATTATAACTACTTAACCCACAAGTATATCATAAATTAAGTATATTTTTTAGTAAAAAACATCACTTTCCTTGTGGCTCTCAAAAAGAAACTTTTTACACTTAATTTCAATATTTATTTGGTGTCATTTAGTATTTTCTATGATGTTCTTACTTAGTTAGCAAGTTTGAATGTTTTAGAGCATCTTAGTTTTCAATTAGTGAGATTCTTGCAATATCACAAAATTTAGTCTTAGAATTTAAGTAATTTCCTATTATTTGAAATCAATAAGCTATAAGAATAATTAGTTTTATATATTATGAGATCCTCTTATCATTGTAAGATTATTATAAATTGATGTATTTAGACCTGCATTTTTTAATAAGTTAAATAAGAATTATTTTTCTTCAATTCTTTTGTGTGAAAATTATCTGTGTGTTCTTTTGAGAACTCGTGACCTGTTAATTGGAGTGATTAACTGAGTAGGCGTCGTTATTAAAGCTTAAAGATGAATTTCTTTGGTTCTAGCACATAATCATCTTCTTATTTTTGTTTGTGAGTGTTCATTTCTGCTGTATTTTCTGGTTTGTTTAAACATTTACTAGGAGGACCATGTCAAAAAGTGTTTATTAATATGTTGAAATCTCAAAATAAGTTGATAAATATGTTGAATATTTTTGGGCTTGGTATAATAGACTTTGTATAAGCATATAAGCACAGAGAAAGTTGATAAAACTGGTGGCTACTTTAGTTTGGTATTATTTAATCAATAAAACCCTAAAAAATTAGATAAATATGTTCAACATTTTAGCTTGGTATTATTTGCTCAGTAGAATCTCGGGAAGAAAAAACAAAAGTTGATGAATGTGCGGAACATTTTAGTGGTATTATTTGTGAACCAAGCAAAAACTAAACTTTTCACCGGCATTGGATGCTATGGACTGTGTGCTGAAAATAAATCTGTTAATGGGAGCAAATCATACCTAGAAAATGTGAAGAATTCATGAAGAAGAAAAACTTCTACAATTTATTTCGCTCAAATGTAGAGTTAGAAATCCTATTTAATTTAATTAGGAACAATTTGGCCAAAAAAAAAATTTAACTGGGAACAATTTTATATTTTGACATAGTAAATACATATACATTTGAGATTTTTTTATCCTAATCCTACTTTATTTGATTAGGGGCAATTATATGTTTAAGATGTTTTTGCCCTAATCACCTGGCTTGTAGAAGCTCTTTTTCTTCCTTCCTTCTCATGCTCACCATCATTCTCGGAGCAAGCTTGAATTTTTCATTATTACACCAATACTTACTGATTTAATTTTAGCACCGTGACAATTTTAAATAAAGAGCACTGGAGACATATGGGCTGGAGAGATCTATTTTCCTTAAACCTCACAATCCAATGTCTTTGTCTTCTTTATGGCTCAACTTTTATTTTTGAAGTGATTTGCTCAACTTATATTCTTATTGAGGGTTTGAATTTAAATAATAAAAAAAATCATTTTAAGAAAGTTACTTTTAGTAATAATATGATATGATAGGGTCAAATATGATATGATAGCATCAAATAATAAATTATTGTATAAAAAAATTAATTTAGAAGGTTATTTCATTTTATTAGTTATCTTGAAATTTAAAATTATTTTATCTATGAGTTTTAAGTCTTCATATGCAAGGAATGCCTACAATGTTAGAAACTAGGAACCTTAATTATTTTTTAATTGCTGAGAATTTAAGGTTTTAAAACGAGACAATTGACCAACATCGTTTGAAAGAAAAAAAAAACTAAACTATTGATAAAAAAAATAGATAAATACTATCCTATAAAAATACTTTTGTCTTTAAAAATAAATTTCATTTTTAAGATTCTCGCTTGTAAATATTAATACATTTAGGTCCTTCAATATAATTCTCCCCTTTTTTAATAATTAATAGGGGTAATCCTGTCATCCCTTTTTTTTTTTCAATCCTAGGATCAGGGGAGTGAAGAAATTGGGGGTCCTGTGTAATAAATATTCTTCTTACCTGCTCTTACAATGGGTTTTTCTTTAATTATATTCTTATTGATTTAATCTAATTTTTATTTTTTGTCTTTAAATTATATTTCAGCACATACACAAAATAATATAAATATAAATTATAATATAAAATAGAGAAGTTAATATATATATATAACAGGGTGAAATATTTTTTGTCCAAGAAAGAGGTTAAAAATTTTTAATTCTCAAAAATTAAAAATGAGTATAATAACATAATTTGATATTATAATATAACTTGTCCAATTTCATTCATTTTTCACATTATTCATTAAAAATATAGAATAAACATACTTGTTTAAATTTTAAATTATATATATAAAATTTTTTTTAAATTATTAAATTCTATAAGAAATTTTTAAATATCTAATTTTGTACAGATAAATAATATCTGCAGTTAAAATAATAAATAAAATTTTAAACTCTAAATTCTTATTTTTGAGCCTAATATTTTTCATTTATTATATTTTATATTCATAAAATAAGAAACTTGGTAACAATGAAAATTTCTAATACTTTCTTTTATATTTAATATAAGATCTTTTTAACCGAATCATGTTGATTAAAAATTAGAATTAAAACTAATTAATTATCTCAATTTTTCTGAAAATTTTAATTTTTTTTAAAATTATTTTTATTTAATTTTTTTTAGATATATTAAATAAAAATATTTTTTTAAAAATATATAATAAATATTACCTTATATGTTATAAAAAATTTTATATTTAAAAATAAGAGAAAAAATATATATATATATATATATATAGAGGAGTAAAGGAATATTATATTATAATCTCTCAGTAAATAATATGTACGTATGAGTTATGAACTTATGATATGACAGATGGAGAAAGAGGGGAGCTATATCTATGACAAAATTTGGTATTTGGTCAAACGTAAAGAGTTATGACACAGGCCGTTTGCATTTTTTTATTAAAAGACCAAAACAAATCAAGAGTCCATAAATCCGCTGGATTGGTTTAGAAATTTCGATTCAGCATAAGAAGCATCGAAGAAGAAGAGAAAGAGTTGAGGAGGCGAGAGAAGAGAGAGATTAGGAGTGACCGGCATCGAAATAGCACCGTCTCTGATCGCGGAGTCTCATCGTTTCAGGGTCTAAATTCAGTGTCTGCTTTTTTCCACTAAAAAGTCTTTTTTTTTTTCTGACAATTTGCTGCAAATAATCGCGAACCCGATGGACAATGATGGCATGTCCTGATCACTATTATAATCAGAGAGGATGTCACCAGCTGACGTCTCCTACAGGTAATTCTTGTTTTCTATTTCTTCCTGTTTTGATCTGGGCTACTTCGTTGATTTTAATTCTGGCTCATAGGTTTTAGTCCGAGCAACTTGTTATCGGCTAAAGCTGTTGAATTTTTAACTTGTTGAGTGATTACCCTTGTATGGTGTCTAGAATTTGTAAAACTTTTGATGCTGTTTGATTCTTGCTGGCAATTTTATTTTTATAGTTGCGCAAATTTGTAATGCAGATGTTATTGAAAGCATTGACTGATGTGAACGTGTAATTATGGACAAGGCAAATAATTTTGGTATAAAAATTGCCAGCATAGAATGTTTCCCAGAATATTTTTTGTTATACATGAATAATTTTGGTTAATACTATTTTATTTGGTAAATGTTTTTGGGAGAATAATATTGTAAGATACTTAGAATGTATGTATTATGTATATGCTGTGTTGCCCTGGATGTCTGGACTTCATAAATATATTATGTTGCTGTCTTATTCTCATCTCTCCTTGTGATACTTCTAGTTACTTACCTTATCTTGGTTTTGTTATTGAATACATTTCATTATCTTTAGTTTAGACAAAAATTGATCGGACAATTCCCAATATGTTTTCATGTTACCTGAGCTATTCAATGCCTCCCTTCAAGCCATGTACAAACATGATGGTAGCTTTAGCCTTTAGTGCCACCCAAGCACACAATAGCTACATTACAATTTACATCTGCTTTATTGTTACTTTACTCATATTTGTATGTGTATCATAGGGACATGAAGTAGATTTATTTATTATTTACCCTTTTTTGAGGATAGTTATGATTCATGATTGTGCTTCTGGTCTATTTTGATATTGATATCTTCCTATGGTAGACCCTTGGTGGGGTTGGGTTTCTTAAGTTATGGATTTTAAATTTTTGGAAGCTGGAAACATTCAATTGATGGCTTAAAAGATCGAGTTTTAAAAGGAGAAAGGTGGATAGAATTATGGAAGTATAGCTTGTAGCATTTTTATGGAAGTTGCAGGGCATAAACATTTAGGGTGATTAAATTTGGTTGAAAGGATGAGGCATAAATAAAATCAAAGAAAGATGAATTAACCTGGTTAGTATGAAGTGAGACCTGCATTTATGGGAATGAAATAAGAGGTATTTAGCAAACAAAAAATTTGATCATGTTCTCTTTTTTGTTATTGTTACAATCTTAAAGATTTGGCATAGCTGCAAGCCAGCTCTTGTGTCAATTACTAAATGATTACCCTGCAAATGCTGATAATTTGACATGGAAAATTTGGTAAGACTTGTCACTGTTGGAGTCACACATAAAAAGCCTGGTACCCCCAGTAGAAAACCTGAATATAATTTTAGGACAAGCAACCTTCAATTTAATGTCAACTTTATGACTTATGAGAATGATTTAATCTATTTACAAGTTGCATTTGAAACTGGAAAGGTAAATAATTTGTAGACTTGGAAGATCACAGGAAAGTTTCATACTAAGTTTGGTGTTATGAATGAACCATTCAGATATGAATATACACTAAAAGATGATGATGGCAATTTTCTGGCTGAAAAAGAAGAAGGCCTACTAATTAGCATCATATGACCCTGTTGAAGAATTTTTTACTCCTTAGTGTGTTGTAGATGTGTGGAATAAAAGTTTCTTTTTGGCCAATGTCTTCTTGCTGTAGGTGCAATTATGCCCTACTACATGGACGTACTATTTTATGCAGCTGATGCATCAATTTGCAACTTTAGCAAGTGACAAGGCATAGACCTCATGGTATTATACAAAGCCATATAAGCTGTTCTTCTTACTTTTTATTGTATGCTTCTTTTGCACATGCCTCTAATTGATATTTTCAAAACCGTGATTCAAGTCTTTTGAGGTATTATGACATATTGATTTATTTTCTATTCTTACCATTAACTACAACAATTGTCACTAAAAAAGATGAAAGGAAACTGATGGTGTTTTGTGGTTCTTTATTTTTGTATTTTATCTTCCACATGGTTTAATTTGATTAGTATGGTGTGCTTATAGTTTGAAGCATGATCAGTTTTTTTGAGATTGTTTTTAGCAAGTCAATCGTTACCACTTATTTCTACATATGGGGTTGCAGTTGTGTAGATGACTAGTGTGCAAAATGGTTCTGGTGGAAACCAAGGAAAATTGACAGAAATTCCTATATTATGGATCATCTTCCTGTCAAAAACAGTGGAAAGGTTTATATGAAACAGAGTGACAGTGCAAGAAACAGAGTATAAACAAGAAACAAACCACAGTAAACCAGAATATAGGGAAAGGAATGCAGTGAGGATAAGTGCTAGACTTTTTCATGGACTATTACCTAACTAACTTCTGGAAACATGACCAAGAGCGAGCACATGTCCTCTACCCTCTCTGGACTCTTCTCCAGCCATGCTTTACTGTCCATTATATTCCGTTCTAATCGTGGGACCTATCAGGTTTCTAGTTCTTTGATGTATTAGGCCGTTTGGTTTATTGGTTAAGAAAAGCATAAAGGAAGAAAATAGTCCATTGAGGACTTAAATGGTGACTTTTTGTTTCCCTGGGCTACTATACTCGTTCAGTTGATGAGATCAAGAGAAATAGACTCTTTTTGTTTGTTTGTTTGTTTCTTTTTTTTTTTTTTCAAGTTTTTATCTTCTTAAATTTCCATTAATTTCTCTTCTGAAGACTGAAACAGAAAGTTATAATGGTGTTAAAGACTCTGAACCAGATCATTCATGTTATGTGATTATTTTGTAGCATTTTTAATATTTTAACACTTACTCCAAAAATAGAATTTGTCTGAACGTGGAATTCAGTTTGTAGATTTAACTAATGTAATGGCTTTTTCATCTTCAGTTTTTATTTTGTCTTTCAGTTCTTGAAGAAAATATCTTTTCTTCCTGGTTGTTATTCTCTAGTGGAAAACTTTTTTTCCTTCATGATAGATAAATTAGTCATTTTTTGGCAATTACAAGGGTGGCTACTTTTTCCCATTTATCCTGATAGTGTTCGATCATGTTTATCATATTTGTTACTGAAAGTCAAAAGTCAAAATAGTTGCTGTGTTAGCTTCTGGTTTAACTGTGGGATGTGTTTATTAAATTTCAACATGAGACATAGCCTATATTTTGTTATGTATATTTTCACTAATCTTTGAACGTGGAGAAAGGAGTTGATTTTGTGGAGAAACGTTTGAGTGTATGATATATTGCATCTATGGGCTAAGCTTTTTCAAAGTACATTACTAGCTCTGTCTCTTTGCACATGGGTGGAGTGGAGGGTGGGTCCTTCTATGGGGATTTCCCAAATTATTCTGATTTTAAAGGTGTCAATAATATAGAGAATCACACCTTATTAGTTTTTTTCCACATAGATTGAAAATCAGGAGTCAGAAGTTATCAGGAAAAGAAATGATTTATAGAAAAGCATGTGGATAGGCTTATGGGAGGCTTTGATCAAGTTGATGGATGTTGGTAAGGGTATTCAAAGGTTTGATTTGGTTAAGTTTTAAGCAAAACCATACCATACCAAACCAAACCAAGTCGGTTTTTAAAAATTTGGGACATATTCAATTTTATTAAGAAGGTCTGTTTGGTTCAGTTTTTAGTCGATTTGATTTTATTCGATTTGAAGTAGTTTGGATATATTATTACATTATTAATAATTTTTTTTAATATCTTTATTGTTTTATGATATTTTAATCTTCAGCAATTTGTTTGAAAAGTCAACTAATGTTTCTAAATTCTAATTTCATGTTAAAAATAAAAATGACATTCTTATGTTAATCATTATTTTTGTAATTATTCTTAAATCTAGATCTTATAATTTTTTTTATTTTGTATAGAAATTATAGTTTATGTTTATATGTCATTTATTTTTTTGTATTTATTAAAATAAAATAATTCAAATTAAGGATAAATTGTTAAAATAATGAATTTGGTACTTTTAAAATTAACATTTTTTATCCAAAATAAAAGATCTATGTCTCATGAAAAATAATTAATAAAATAATATATATTAAGTTTGGTTCGGTTTGCTTCAAGTCTTAAAGGCTCAAAACTGAACCAAACTAAAATGCGCGATCTTTTTTATTTTAAAAGTCAAACTACTCCTTAATATGAATCGGTTTTGATTGGTTCAGTTTGGTGTGATTGTTTTAGTTCAATTTTGAACACCCTTAGATGTTGTTTGGCTGTGTTAGATGTAATAAATATTAGATTGGTTTCCTAGCATGATTGAGAGGAAAGTTACTGAGATCAGTTAAGCAAGCATGGCTAATGAGCTTTATCTTTGTAGGGCAGGGGTTTTTGTTAAGCTTTTAATTTTAGTTGAATTCTTTCCTGCAATAGAGTTGGCTTCACAAGAAAAGATTACAAATCTCAGTTTCAAAGTACATAATTGTTTGTGAATATTTATTGTTACGATTATTTGAATTAAGGAAATGTTTGGTAGCCAAAAGGGAGAGGGAATGGTAATGGCAATTATGAAATATGAGTCCTAAACAATTTATACAATATCTATTATATTCTTGTTAAATATGCTTATTCCTTTTTGTTACTTTTTCTATTAGGGTTGAGGGTCATTTCCTTTGACATCCTTATTCCCTTATCCTTTTCATACCTAACATTCTGCTCACCAAACATAGTTTTGCTGTCTTCTTCATGAAAGACAATATGGAATGAGTTAAAGTGGACCAGTGCTGAAATAAACAAACAGTAAGATGTCACTTATACGGCAGTTGAATAGAGAGATGGAAGTAGGGGATAGAGCAATGTAACTTTTCTGAAGCACTATTTCTATTTGAACTATTTATGATTCAATTTCTGAGTATATAATTCCTTCTGTATCTTCCCCCATTACAATTTGTTGATAAATCTTACTCAAGAATCTTCATTTTGTAAATTCTTTCAATGGTGCTGATCTGTTTCTCTTATTTTCCATTTGAAATAATATTGTTATCATATATTTGTATGGGCTGTTTATTTTTTTGGCAGGATAAATTTTCCTTTGGGTGTTTTATTCTATGATTCATGTTATGCTTGTCTTGATATTTGGTTGTCCACTGTGCAGTTGTGGCTCTTGTGGATACCCTCTGAACTTGACATCCTCAAATCGAATCACATCTGACATAGGTTCTGAATATAAAAAGTCCATAAAGAAAGGATCAATCTCATTTGATTCAGTTGATCTCAGCCGGTTCACACAGGTTGATAAAATAAATTGTTTTCCTATCTCTTTTTGTGGTCATTATTCAAAGACTAAACTGCTTTGCCGTAAATGTGGGATTCTTATTGGTTATGGATGCGTAGATTCACCTGCACTTTGTGGATTCAACTCACCCAGTTCATCAAATTCTCATAGGAAGTTCACTGTAAAGATTCGATCATTACAGCCTTATTCAGAAGAATCTTAAAAAGGTTGGCATGGAAGGTCTTACATCGATCATGCATCTATCAGATGATTGCCTTGCCTTTATTTTTCACCATTTAAATAGTAGCTTTGATCGGCAATCATTTGGCCTGACCTGCCGACGATGGCTCCATATTCAAAATTTGAACTGTCGATCATTGCAGTTCCAGTGTTCATTCACCATATTAATTCCTTCCTCATTATCTATGAAGCCTTTTTCTGTTCAAGCAGTTCATCTCCATCGGTTGCTAAGCCGTTTTCAACATTTAGAATCATTATCTTTATCTGGTTGTACAGACATCACTGATTCAGGATTGACCTGCTTGCAAAGCTATGGTTCAAATTTACAGAATCTTCATCTGGATTGTTGTTCCAATGTCACTGACGATGGACTTTCCTTAATTGCTTCTGGCTGCCCCTTATTGATGGTAATTAGTCTCTACCGGTGCCTCAAAATTACCGATATTGGATTAGAGACTCTAGCTAGTGGTTGCCTATCTTTGAAACATGTGAACCTCTCATATTGTTCACAAATATCTGACAAAGGATTAAAAGCTCTTATCCTTAAGTGCCGCCAACTTCAGGCAGTTAAGATATCTCACTGTGATGGCATCACTGGTGTGGGCTTTGAAGGGTGTTCAGAAACTTTAGCTTATGTAGAAGCTGATTCTTGTAAGCTTAGACCAGAAGGGATAAAGGGAATTGTTAGTGGTGGTGGACTAGAGTATTTAAATGTTTCCAGTTTAAGTTGGTCTCCTTTTGGAGATCCCTTGGCAGGAATAGGATTTTCCTCAAACCTCAAATTCCTCAATTTTCGGATGTGCAGAAATGTTTGTGACGTGTCAATTGTTGCAATCGCCAACGGATGTCCGTTACTTCAAGAATGGAACTTAGCCTTGTGTCATGAGGTCAAGCTATCCGGGTGGCAAGCAATCGGATTAAACTGTCGGAGTCTGGAGAGACTACATGTTAACCGATGTCGCAATCTCTCTGATCTTGGGTTGCAATCTATCCAGAATGGGTGCAAAAGTCTCTCCATTCTTTACATGAATGGCTGTGTTCGCTTATCATCTACAGCAATAGAGTTGTTTAAGTGTCATAGAGCTGATGTTCAGATAAAGGAGGAAGAGATAATGAGTATCAACCCTAACTGGGAATACAGATTAAATCCTTAAGCTTTCAAGAGAAGGATTTGCATACAATTACGTTTTGACAATTATTTGTTTGGAAAGATCTTAATATAGAAATGTCTGAGACTCTTATTTATTTTTATTGGATGATATACTTAATTTGGATACTGAAGATGACCCTTTTATGTTCATTATGCATCTAATTCTCATATTGGTAGAAGTAGAGCATATGGATTTATGTTTAGTCCTCCATTTTTTCTGGGGTGAAAATTAGTCCTACTTTTTTGGTCCTTTGTAATTTTAACTGTAAAATCATATATGAGCTTTTGACATTTGTTTTTGTTTTAATTTGATCCCTGCAATTTTTAATGAAATGATATGTTCAATCTGTGAAACAATTTGGAGTACTTAAATATGAATTGGATAGTCTAACTTTTTATTATTTTTTAAGTCTCAGTTATCATTCTTTTTTAATTTTAAATGAAGTGAACATAAGAATAATATTCTAATTTTCAGAAAGGATTATTTTTATTCTAGTTTATTTGTGTTAAAATAAAATTTAGATAATTTAAATTTAAATATATCAAATATTAATCGTATAAAGGTTATGAATAACACTTAGCAAATGAAAAATATATTGACCAAGAACATCAACTAATGTCTTTGATGTCTTCCACTTTACTCCATCAATTATGGCTTAGCTGCAAAATTAATATTAATTTAAAACATCATAACTTAAAGAAAAACACTTTGAACTTCGGATATAAATGAAAGTGTTTATTCTAATCCTCTTAGTTAAGGGGCTACGTGATTTCTCACATGGAAGAAATTCAGGATTCTTAAAGGAAAGTCAAAGAAGCAAATACATATATAGGATCTAGTTCTACATGTTATTTTTTTATAAATAATTAATTAATGATATATTTATTCAGAAAACATGAATTTGCATATGCAAATTTTTTTTTTTGAATTTTTTTAGTCAGAAAAGAACAATATTTTAACCACCAAAGTTAAATTAGGTTTACATTGCCAAAACAAGCAAAAAAATAAAACCAAATTGAAACAAAGAATTACAACTAGAAGACATCCAACAACACAACACATTCAATATACGCAGTACTTAAGATTTATGTTTCACTATTTCAATATGTGTATAGACAATACGTTAAGAATGAATAAACTTTTTAACTTAAATGTATGTATATTATTGTTCACAAAACCAGAGGACGGGTGACTTTAGTCTCCTCAGAAAGCTTTTGAAACTAATTTAATTGAAATTGAAAAATAATCAACAATTGATAAATTTGGTAAGACTGATTAAAAATGGATTTTTTATTTTTATGTATCAAATTAAAAATAAATTTAACTATAATCAATTCAAGCACTTTTTTCGATTGCAATAGGAACAATAAAGCTTGAATTAATGTCTCTATCAATTTAATGACTGGTATTTTAAAAAAATATATATAAATATGTTTAAAATTTATTTGAAACTTGGAACCAAAAATTTTGAAATTGAGAAATGGGTCGAAAAGTCGGGTCCAATGGGCCAAGAAGACCCAGCCCATGAAGCTTCCTCCAAAACCCTACGACGAAATCACTCAGAAGAAGTTTTCGCAAACTTTGAGTTTCCTTTATAATTTCGTTTCGGTGCCAAACCTTAACCTACCCTTGGCCTCAGCCCTCAGGAGCCGTTGCCTGCACTTCTGTGTCTTTGGAACAGATCATCAATGGTACGTATCTGTTTCTGAAAACTTGTTTTCATTGCTGTAGAACTGAGTTTGGATTGCATAGCTGATTCTGGAGCTATTTGCGGATTGTAGTATCTGTGCTGTTCAAATGTGTCCGTTTATGGTTTTCTTTATGAAGGAACTTGTAGTGTATTTCTGGGCGTTAGTTGGACTATTTAGTGGTTAATAATGAGAGTAGGTATTTTGTGTTAATTTTCTGTGTTTGCTTGTGTTTATTCATTTTTTGTAATTCTGGCTTCGTCATGAAGGAAATTGTGGTGTATTTCTGGGAGATAGTTTTTTGTGCGTATTCATCTTTGGTGGTTCTGGGTTCTTTGTCAATTCCTGTAGTATCCATGGCAAACTGACGAAATTACACTTTTAGTGTAACCATGTTTTATTAATTTTATAAAGGAGTTACATTGATTCAGTTTTGTGCAGCTATCGTCTATTTCTGATTCATTCTTGTGCAGTCACTTGTTTGTGATGCTTGGCGCCTTTACTTATGTGCTTTTCCTTTTGTTATATTTTAATCTTACAGGTCCTCAGTTTGTTGTTTCACTTTTATAGTTTGTGGTGGAAACGTTTCAAATTGTTTTATTGGTGGCTTTATTTTTTTTTTTTTTCATTTCTTCTATGAAGGCATATGTTAAGGCTCAAAAAACAAAGGCGTACTCCAAGAGGTATCAAGTCAAGTTCAAGAGAAGAAGAGGTATTTTAGTTGTTTATCTGCGTCCACTGATTGCTTTTTCTGTGGTGCCCAGTTTGTTTCCTGTTAGGTGACTTTCTTTTCTGTTCAAAAACATCTGCAGAGGGAAAAACAGATTACCGAGCTAGGATTCGGTTGATTAATCAAGACAAGAATAAGTACAACACTCCCAAATATCGTTTTGTGGTTCGATTTGTATCCTTCCATTAGTCTATTTTCTATACTCTTAAATTTTGACTTAGTGATCACTGAGTAAACAAATTTGAAAAAGTTTTGTTGCCCTTGCTGTTAAAAGAAGAAATGGTGTTATCAAGAGGCATTCTACCTAAAACACAGCGCTTTAGAAATTTCATGTAAATTTTTATTTCTTTGCTGATGTTTGAGTATAAACCTTGATCTCATTATTTGACAAACAAGGATAATGTTGCTCAAATAACATCTAACATTGCTGATGATATTGTCCGATAATGTAATATTGACTTACTGACAACTGAGTGAGAATAACTGAAAATATTTGATTGCCCTGACTGTTAAAAGGAGAACTGGTGCTATAAACAGATGTACTACCTGGAACCAAGCACTTGGACAATGTCGTGGAACTTTATTTCTTTGCTAATGTTTCTTTGGGCATGAACCTTAACCTCATTATTAGACAAACAAAGATATTATCGCACAAATAACTTATGCTAGTATTGCTGGTGATATTGTTCTTGCTGCTGCATATGCACATGAGTTGCCACGCTATGGTCTTGAAGTAGGTCTTTCAAACTATGCTGCAGGTACCTAGATGAACTTTCTATTTTTCACTGGCTGCAGTCTGCCAACTGTGTATAACCCTTGTGATTTTTTTTTTTCCTCCTTAATGTGATCAGCTTATTGCACTGGTCTTCTTTTGGCACGTCGAGTCCTTAAAATGCTTGAACTGGAAGAGGAGTATGAGGGCAACGTAGAGGTATCTATGCATATATTTAATTTCTCTCTCTCTCTCTCTCTCTCTCATATTTTTGTTCTTATAACTATAGTGACCTTGTTATTGCTAGGCTTCAGGAGAGGACTTTTCTGTTGAACCTTCTGATACAAGGAGGCCTTTCCGTGCTCTACTTGATGTTGGTCTTATTAGGACTACAACTGGCAATCGTGTCTTCGGTGCCCTTAAGGTACTGAATGTTGTTATTGTTTGCACTTTCTGCTACATCTTATTTTGTCAGCAACATTTTCCTTTTTCTTTTTTGCTTTCATCCCTTAATTTAAGCCTATATCTATTGCTCGCACTTGTTAATTTTAGTTGCCTTTTTTCTCAATAATCTTGATTCTTGTTCGCTTATCTCCTTATCCAGGCTTGATTTGGTTTCACTGTTTTGTAATGTTCATCAGTATCAGCTTTTAAGTAAGAGTGGATGGATTTTATTTGAGTCAAGCCAACTACTAACATTCAAAGTTGCACATATATAAACATGTTGAACTCAAATTGGGGCTGATTCTAGCCTGATCTAAAAGCTGAGGTTCCAGCTTGATTTGATTCTGAATTTCAAACTTAGAGTTTCAGTTCTACTCAGCTTGAATTGTAATTCAAATTCAAAGTATGAAAAATATGTAGATCAAATAGTTAATTTTAAATTTAAATTCATTTGATGGACTAAAATATATCGTGTAATTTTTTCAGTTCCCAAGCTTACATGTTTGATTTAAATGAGTGTGCTCTAGTTCAGCTTGTTTATGTGTACTAGTTTTCTAAAAGTTTGCGCAACATTCATCCCTTGGATTATTTCCTTTGTGACTCTTAATTTTTTCTCTCTCACACACACATGGGTGTTATTTTGAATCGATATTTTCATGCTTGTGGAGCTTAGTAAATTTGATGGATTACAGGGAGCATTGGATGGGGGTCTGGATATTCCTCACAGTGACAAAAGGTTTGCTGGTTTTAATAAGGATAAGAAAGAGCTTGATCCTGAGGTTCATCGCAAATATATATTTGGTGGTCATGTTGCTGCATATATGAAGGTTTGGGAAAAGAGTCTATTTACTGCCAAATCCTTGTGAGTATTATGAGGAATATTATAACAACTAATATTACTTTTTGCAGACTTTGATGGAAGATGAACCAGAGAAATACCAATCACACTTTAGTGAATATATCAAGCGAGGATTAGAGCCTGATGGACTTGAGGAGATGTACAAGAAGGTTCATGCTGCCATTCGAGCCGACCCCACAAAGAAGAAGTCTGAGAAGCAGCCACCAAAGGAACACAAGAGGTAGTTCATTGATGCATTTATGCATTTGTGTATTTGGAGAGAGAGTGAACAAAAGAATGTGATTGTGTATGAAAATCAAATCTCATTTTTATACTCTTTAAATTTCTTTATCCATCTCTGAATCAATCACGTATATTTACTGTTGTGACTGTGAGAATTTAGATTGTTCCTTGATGTCACAGCATAGGTCTGGTAATTTCATGACATGATGACTGAGCAGAGTGAGTTATTAATATTATCTTGTGTCTTTTGTGTAGGTACAACCTGAAGAAACTTACATACGAGGAGAGGAAAGCCAAGTTGATTGCCCGTTTGCAGGCTCTCAACGCTGCAGCTGATGCTGCTGAAGACGATGAGGATGAGGATGACGATGAGTGAAAGTTCTTGGCAGATGGAGCTTAGCTGCTCCATGATTAGAACTTTTTCTTACTTGCGCCAAAGCATGTTTAGAACTTGTGTAATTTCGTTTTTTCAGAATCATTTTCCCAACAATTTTGTTGAATTGTATTGTTCTTTCTCTAGGTCACTAATTTTGGGTTTCTTTTATTCACCTTGGATTGATACGTTTACAATTGCTTTTCTTGTTTACGTAAGACGATCCCTTATGAATTTACTATTCACTCCCTTATCGTGTTTTTCCTGAAAAAAGTTATTTCTTTTTTTTTTTTAATAATTATTTCTGAAGTTGGCAAAAAACGTTCTTTCTGAAACTTTTATTCCAATGTAATGTAATATATCGTTAAGAACTATAAATTTGATTTATTACTTTTACTAGATTTATTTAAAAAAAGCTAATATTTTTCAATAAATTTAATATATATGTTACCTCTATGATTAAATATCAACTTATTTGGTAGCAGAGTTTCACTTAATTTTGATTTGAATTAATATAAATTTTGATAAATCTGTTAATTAAAGTGAATTAGGTCTAAAATATTTGGTATACGCATAAAAATGAAAAAGAAAAAGAAAGCTCATTTGGTTGGTTTACGTTACTTTTTTTTGTTTCAAATGATTTTATCAATATTTATAATCACAAAAATTATTACTAATCCACATCAACTATTAAATTTATAGCAAATTAGTAGTAACTATAAATTATAATTGTAAATGATATAACTAATTTCTCATGTTTAGTATAAGTATATGGAGACCCATATAGTTTTCTATTAGGTAAACACATATTAATGGTGTTTATATTATGTAAGCAATATATAAAAATGTTTTGCTCAAAATAAATGTAATTGCATCATACTTTTATTACTTTAAAAATATAAATTTTTAAAGTAAGAAGTCCTAGTTCATGGCGCGATTCAGCTTCCCGGAAAACTACTTTCCCGCCGAGAACTTGTGTGAGCTAACGTTAACATTGTTCGCATTTCTCAGTTCAAAAGAAAAAAAAAATCTCGCCAACGGTCAAATCCGATCGCGCCAGTCTCAGTTGCCACATATATAAACTCACCGCCAAAAACTTAATATCTCAACTATCTCCCTTTCAGATTACCCTTATCGACTTTTGAATTTCTCTCTCGCTTTCTGAACCCTAAATCTGTTCGTGGCCATCATTATCGGTTGATTTGAAGCACTTTGAATTGTTGGGGCTGAACGTTCGTGTCTTGTCTGCTTCTATTTGGATTTTGGGTTTCATTTTCAACCGTAAGTAGTGCCCCTCGTCTATTTCTATTATAAAATAAAATAAAATAGTTACATTGATCTCCCTCAATAATCCAATTTGTGGTTCTATGACCTTCCAAATCCATGACTCCTGTAGTACTTTCTAGCTTTTTTTTTTCCTTCAGCTCCATATGCAGTAGTCATAGTCTATTTAAACTTCTACAATTTTATATATTATCAAACGCTTCACAGTAACTGCTTGTTATTGCCAAAAGAAAAAAAATACTGCTTTTACAGATGAGTATACTGTTATTTTGTTATAATTTTCCTTAGCTGTTAAAAAAAAAAAAGATATTACCCTTGATCTCAGCCAAAAGGTTAAGAAGGATGTTCATAATAACTTTCTAACTGAATCCACACACAGTACACAATTTGAGGTGATGCAAGTATATATGAAGAATTTCAGAACTACAAATGCTTGACGCCTAGATTTTATTGTTCGACTTCCAGGCAACATGCTGGAAAATGTCCTAAGAGGGAGAAACCAAGAAAGATGTAAGTGCAAGAAAGATGTAAGTGAGGGATGCTGTTGAGTTCTGACTCTTGACAACAAACCATGATACTTTAAAGTAGTTTTAGAACTGTATAATAATAACTGTGTGAACAGAGATTATAGATTTATTCAGAATTGGTGTCCATGTAAAACACATGTTCTCTTGCTTGATCTAAATGGCTTATGCTTGACTTGATATTCTATTATTGACTATAATTGACCATATCAATGTTTTTTGACACAGTGAAACCTAAAAGCGGAGAAGACAGAGACCTACTATATTCTATAAACTGCAAATTTTCTTTCTAGTTACTTAGTGGACAATGGAAATAACTCTGCCACCGGGCTTCAAGTTTAACCCAACAGACCAAGAATTGATTTGGCATTACTTGTACAAGAAGGTGAATGGCAAACCCCTTCCTTGTAATGCAATTATTGATTGCGACATTTATGGTGGTGACAGTTCTTGGAAGAAGATGTTTGAGGATCGGGAAGAGGAATCTCTTTTCTTCTTCACCAAATTAAGAAATTGGACCACCAAGAAAACTGGTTCTTCTTCAAGGGTTGTGAGAGCCACAAAGTTTGGTACTTGGAAGTGCCAATCAGATATGGAAATTTATGCTGGGAAGAAACACATTGGGTCTAAGAGGAACTTCTCCTTCATAGAGAAGAAGAAGGAAGAAGAACCCAAGATAAAAGGATCCAAGAAAACAAATGGTTGGACAATGCATGAATACAGACTTGATGGTTGTCTTCTGCATGAAAAGGAGGATAGTTCTTCAGATTATGGTTTTGTGGTCTCACGAATAAATAGGCCAAGAAACATGAGGAGACATGAAGGAGAATCGATCAGCTTTCAAATTGAGTGTGAACAGGATGCATCATTTCTTGAAGAGCTAAACCAAGACAACGGCAAATTTGAGGCTATTGAGATGCTTCCTGATTATCTTCTTGAGGCAGATATAAATGATGAATGGTTATCATATTTTCTTGAGGATATAGATCCAGGTAATGTTCCCTCTCTTTGTTAATAAACTAGAGAAGTTTAAGTACCATGTAATTGTTTTGATTGACATTATTTCATTTTCTATGCATAGGATTCAGTTTAGTTTAGGTTGTTTCCTTTTCTACAGAGTCTTACCATTACTTTAGATGAAATATGTTCAAGGGGAGGGCTTAGTTTGATTCATCTACACTCAATTCTGTCTTTTTAATGGGCCAGTATACTCTGCAGTTTGATAAGCCTGCTAGTAGTCTCTCTTAGCCTTGCGTAGCCTTGAGCATAGTTCGATTCATCTTTAAACAATTCAATCTTTTCATGGGCTAGTATGTTTTCGTAAGTCTGCAAGTAGTTTATGCCTATCCTATGGTAAATTTTTAACTGGATATGGGAAATGATTGGTGTATCCATGCTACATGAATTCATTCATCAAGTTCCTTGACAGGGTGCCAATTTATAACAAGAGCTTGGTGTGAATCCTGACTTTTAGGCTTCTTGCTGATATAGCACCAGATGAATTGATAGGGGGAGCTGTTTTAAAGAGGTTTAGTTAGAATGGAAAAAGGGGAATGAATAAATTGATATAGCAAAAACCAATGGTATAGTTTTATTTGGTTTACAAGCCTTTTTAGCTATTGAAATGGTTTTTTCCCCTTTTATGGAGTTTTTAAACTGATCAGTGCAGGTAATTCTACTATCAATATGAGCTTATTTGTCTCCGATCTTTTCCCTCTTGTTGTAAGCATTTTTTTCTGTTTACTGCTTAATATCAATAAACTATATTGTTCTGTTTTGTTCTCAGGGAACTAGTACATCATCAATAAGAAAACATTGTAACTGACACTGTTTCAGTGTGTTTCATGTTGCCATTGATGATGGTAGGATCTGTCAGATGTCTGCTCTTTTTCTTTCTTGATTTTCTTTTTTGTTGATGATGGTAAAACTTTTAATATCATGACTTTATGTCTTATAGCTGTTTGATGAATCTCACATGATTTTCGAGTTATTAGGACTAAAAAAGGACAAATTGATAGTGACCTGGTGGATTTATGTTCTGCAGCAAATAATCCCCGTCAGATGCTTATGAAGTAATTATATGAACACCAATAATTGAGTTAGCTTCTCGAATTAATGAAATGGTGTCAGCATTTGTAGGATTGCTATGCTAATTTCTTATCTAATGTATACTACTGATACAACTTTTTTTTAGAGATTCTCCTAATGCTTGTGGAATGTAAGAGATCTATTATTGCAGTATAGGTAATTATCTGTGCAAGAACCCCTCAAAAATTTAAAAGCTTTACATATGGAATCTTGGGTATGAAGTTCAGAAGGAGAATTGGAAAATATATAGGTACTTAGGTTGATTTAGTTAAGAGTTTAAAATGAACTTAGTCAGTGAGTAATGGATAAAGTCAGAGGTAAATTGCATAATTGAAAGTCAAGGTTGTTACCACAAGCTGCAAGCAAGACTTCGGTTAAATTGTTAAATTTTTTTACGTGTATGTTAATTGTCCTGCTTTGCCTAATAAGTATGGTAATCGAATTGACTTCTTGGCTGCTAAGTTCCTTGGGCATTCAGTAAGGATAGATAGAGAATGCATTTGAAGAGTCTGCCTCCATAATAGCAAGCTTTTAATTTGGAAGCTGAACTCTTTTTACATAGTAGCTTCTTCACAAGTATCACAGGGTAAGGGAAAGCATTAGGGCATGTCTGGTCATAGAAATGGTGGGGGAAAAGAAAGGAAAGCAACAAGGATTTCCTCAACTCAGAGAAAGAGGTAATCAAGATTACCAAATTGCCTTCAGCTAATTCTCCCCAACACCAACAAAGATGATTTAGTGTCCAGCAATTGTGGAGGTTACTTGAGCCATTGTCCATGGTCACATATTACTTCTCTGATTTGTAATTGTTTCTGATCTTCTACTTTGGGAATTGTCAAAGCTCAAATTTTCGAGTTATCATGTTTTCTTATTTTTCTCTTGGGTTTTTTCAGTTTGATGGATGGATTCTCGTACTTGGTGCAGGAAAGTTTAATACGTGGAAATATTAATCTTGCTGTTGTCAGATCTAAATTAATGGTCCTGCTATGATCTGATTTAATCCGAGAACTTGTATTGACTTTTTTGCTACTGTTTTTTTTATTTTGGGCCCCTATTTTTGGCATGAAATCTAATTAAACTTACATACATGACTCGCTGTGGTGTCAGGCTCCTAGTTGGGGTAAAAATTGAGCTTATGAGTTCCACCCAATACTAACTGGGTTTTGACTTACCATGGGTTTTGGGTTCGGTTCCCAGCTAATGTTCCTTACTGATTGCCTGTCATCTGTGATGTGAAATATAGGTATCTTATAGATGCTTTCCATCTCTTTGGCTTGAGACTTGAATCAAAATTTCTATAAATGCAAAGCTCACAGATGTCTTGAATGTCCTGTGGGGCCTGGACTTGAATAAGCTGCAACTGTTAAAAACAAAGCATTACTTCTTGTAAGTTGAGTTTTTGTAATTTGTTGTCATTGTTGTAAGATGTGCTAAATTGAACCAAGGTATGCTTGCTTGGATCTTGGTACATTCTACATGTTAGAGATAGTGTTTTCTATTTGTGTTAAAATATGTTGTGATTTTGTTTGGGATTAAGAATATTGCACATGCCTGTGTCTCTACACAAAAGTTTCTGCATCAAGTGATTGTACAGCTTGTGGTTTTGTTTTAGATGAGAAAATACTGTTTATGGTTTGTTGTTTCATTTGGTTTTAAGCATGTTTATGGTTTGTTTTGATGCTTACATTCTTGTAGAAAGGATAACTTGTTAATCAAAAGTGTGACATGTAATATTATGTTATTGAGGTCTGTCTAGAAAGGATAAATTCTGTCCAGTCTGTTCCTTAGTTTCTTTAGGTTTTAGGTGTTGAGAGTTAGAGAGCAAAACAAAAATTTTACTTCAAGATTATCACGGTTTGCTTGCCATTTGATCATAACAATAATTTATACACACACACACACATATATAACTATCTTCTTCCTGCAGGTTGGAAAAACTGCAATTTTTCATTTGAAATGAAGCCTTGATAAAAATTTTCTATTTTTAAATTTCTTGATTAAAATTTTATCACGTGACTTTTTTTTTTGTCTTTGTTCAAATGAATATAGTCTTTCATTTTACTTCGAGATGAATGAAGTTATCTTTTTATATGCTACTCTTTTCCTAAAACACATTTTAGTTTCTCACCCACACTTGAATTAAAAACATGCGCAAAATGATATGTTATAATTCTCTCTTCCTAATTAAACAGTCATATCAATTTTCTTAACAAACATTTTGTATAAAATTTATGTATTCATTGTTACATTTGTTATAAAACTTGTAGGCATGAGAGGTATGATTTTGTGATTTTCAATTTAATTATGCTATCCAATCTAAGACATTTTGTTCAATCTAAGGTATAATCATAATTTTTACTACCTGTCTTTGAAAGGTTTATGCAGCTTCCGGTTGTTACCTTTGTTTATCTCTCTCATGGTAAGCACAAGGTGAATAAAATATTTTGCGTTGCCTTTACTGTCTAACGTATGAAGTGCAATATATGATTTTTTTCACTAGTTGTGTCGTATGCTCATACCTGTTGGTATATGTGAGTACACCTTTTATGCCCTCATTGAAATTTGGAATATGCAATATTGTTGTATACTCATGGCTGTTAGTGTATGTGTTACATTTAGTATTGGTTTATCCGGTTGCCAAGTTAAGTTATCGATAATTACTTCTGTTCAATTGATATTCTCTTAGCCATTGCTATGCTACTTTTCGATTTTCAGTTGCCTGTGTAAAGTAGACTTTAAAGAGAGTGATGAATATGGCTCATCCGTAACTCATTTCAATTTAGTAATTACAATTCAGATAATGACAAACTAGAGCCAAAATGCATGGGATTTTTCTAGTGGCATCCAGGCCACACTTCCAGAGATATACAGTTTTATCATATACATACATACATCTTTAGTACTATATTTTGAATGTTGCAGCATATCTTGTAATTGTTTTCATGAAATAGTTCCTTTTCCCTATATTTGACCCCCTAAACTTTTTCTTATTCCCTTTTGAATCAATCTTTACACAAAATTTTCTTCTTTTTTCACTGTCATTGTAATTCCACATTTTCTTTGTCAGTTCAATGCCGTAAAGCAAAAAGAAAGTGTGTGAAAGTACTAATTAATCAACCAAGTTTGGATATCCTCTGTTTACAGTGATTTGGTATATGTTAGATTTCTGGTTTTTCTTTTGTTTTAAGTTTGGATTTGGCATTTCTTTAGATGAAATATGTTTAAGGGGAGAGGAATAGTTTGATTCACCTCTACATGATTCGGTCTTTTCTTGGGCTAGTATGTTCTGTAGTTTGATAAACCTGATAGTAGTTTGCCCTAGCCTTTGGGTTCCTCAGGCACGGTTTGCTTCATCTTCAGGCAGCTCAATCTTTTCGTGAGTAAGTTCAGTTTTCCTATTTTCTTTTCGGTAAGCACCAAGAATATCATCCACCTAACAGCAAGAGACTAATGCCTTCGAAATGTAAAGATAACTGAAATGGTTTCTTCTTCCCATAAAGCCTTTTTCATATATGATCAGAGAACGAATTTGAGATTGCATACTTAAAAGACTCAGTTATCTACCATATGTGGCAGGACTTTGTTAATCATGGGTAAGTTCAGTTTGATAAACCTAGAAGTAGTTTATGCCCATCCTATAGTAAATGTGTTAGCGTTATTGGAAATTATAATGTATCCTTGTCACATGAATGCAGTCACCAAGTTCCTTGGCGGGGCTCCAGTTTGTAATAAGAGCATGCTGCAAATCCTGACTTTTAGGCTTCCTGCTCAATTAAACTGGTAGGAGGGGCTGTTCCGAAGAGGTTTTGTGAGAATTGGAAAATGGGTGATGAAAGAATCTATTGCTGCAAAGTCATTTGTTTCGTTTTCTTTGGTTTCCACGTTTAGCTATTTGAATGGGTGACCTTCGTGTACAGAGTTTATAATTATTTCCATGTATTACCTATATTCAAGTTAGAAACTCTTAGTCAATGCTTATTTCTTTACTAAAACTCAGCTATATGGTGCACATTTTGATAGAATTTTCAATTCGGTTAGTCTAACCATTTGATAGTTAAAGAATAACCATGGTACCATTAAATAGATTAGGAAGTGGTATTAAAAACAAAAAAGTAAGTTCAGATAATGATTTCAAAATTAATGCAAAGTTTAGGGATTAAAAAATTAATTTTTCCTATTTTATTTAATTATCTTGCTAACAACTTATAATATAAAATTTCACCTTAAAAAAATAGTTGGTAAACATCAGCAAATTTTTTTTTGAACTCACAAAAATCGCTATTCAAAGCTGTATTTATATTTATATTATATATAAATAGTATACATATTTAATTATATTTCTTTTTTAATATATAAATTGCAAATCATATTTTCAATATTATGAATGAAGAATATAATCTTTTTAAAATTGATGATATTTTTTTTTTTGCCAACTGAGAAATATATTGATTGATACAGTAGTACACGGGTCTAAACAATTAGTCAATTACTACATTGAATTAAATACAGAAACCAAGTCAAAGATTAAATGACACCAAACCCACGTAAACCAGAAACAACATTGGAAAAAGCAAAACCAATATAAATGACAAACCAAAACTAATACACCCAAATGATCCATCGTTAATGGAGCCAAACTATTTTCTTCAAGCGACCATCATCAACGATTGATTGAATGCTTGGAATACTTGCAATTGAGGTTTTTTGAATCATATATAACAAAAAAATAAAAAAAATTACCAAACATTATATCTCAGGCTTTATTTACCAAAACATAATACACAAAGTTCATTGGAGACAATGTGTCTTGTATTGTGATATGTAAGTTGACTTGCTACTTATTAGGTTTGTTGATTATTTTGTTTGATTTTTTTTATAAAAAATAAGTCATAAGCTATTTCAAAAGCTGACAAAAATAAAGTCGCATGGATGGTCTGCAATGCGATTGTGCTTTTGTTTTTTTGGTTTTTCTAAAGAAAAAATTCTTGCAATGGCAACTTTGCTTATGTCTTTTTTTTTTTAACTTTTGGTATGGGAAATTAAGACACTTTGTTTTTTTTATTAATTAAACTGAGCTATGCCCCAAACAAATTGTAACAAATGTTTCCTCTGATTCTATTTATAAAGTATTGTTGACTTATACATAAGTATTAAGGAAAGTTAGTAGTACTCTTAAAGTTATAAAAAAATAATATAAATTTTTAATTTTACCCTTATTTGTCAGTCAAATAGTAATAATTATATGGAAAGAAAAGAGTATGTTAAAATAGGGAATAATCTACAAGAAAATAAAGTTATTGGGGTAAAATAGAAAATTTATATGAAAATTTGACATTACAACTTATACATAGAATCAAGTAAATATTTTAGATAATATCTTATAAATGAGATAAAAAAAAGTATAAATTACTAATAATTGATATATTATTAAAAAATAATTATTAGTCAATAAATTTTAATAAATATTAAATAAAGAATATTAGATCATTATTATTGTTGAATAATTATTAATACAGGTTGAATAATATGTCATAATTCACTGGTTGCTGAAGTTAGGGCTGTGCTTTGGGTTGTTAAGCTTGCATGGGACCTGGGTAATCAGCACGTTATACTCGAGACAGATTGTCTTGAGGTGGTTCAAGCTTTACAGGGGGACGTATCCGATGATCATTCGGCGAAGGATTTGTTAGAGGTAATAAGTAGCTTCTTGCGTAGGGATTGGGTAGTGGAAATTCAGCATTGTGCTCGGGAGATGAACAGGATCGCGGATAGGGTAGCGAAGGAGGCTTTGCATGTGCATCCTGGAGTGTCGTTCTTTACTTCTGCTCTGAGTTTTCTTAAAGATGCTCTTTGTGTAGAGGCTGGGTCTAGTTCTGTAGTTTTGTTTCCATCTGATAAATAAATAACGATGCCTATCTCTTTGGTGTCATTGTGTTATAATTTTTTTTTTCAATTTCATATGCAGTAATTGAATTAAATCGCTATCATTTTATATAAAACTATTAATTTTAATGCTTCCCAATAATTTTCATAATGTTGGTATAAAATTTGTATATCATCAATTCATTTTAATTTTCTTAAATGGTAAGGAAATATACGTAGTACTCATGGTCAGAAAGGTGTTTCTTATAGTCTTCTTTCTCAATTAATCCTCATGCATTTAGCAATTATACATTAGGAACTTCAAAATAACAATGATGCTTGTACATATATAGATTTTTCTTGTTCTTCTTTTTAGCAATATGTCTTGAAAATGTCGTGGGGGAGAAACTATGTAGAAAGAAGGAAGTGAGGGATGCTTTTTACTTTTGAGTCTTGACAATAAACCATGATATTTTAAAGCAGTTTGAGGAATATATATATATATAATATCAAGAGCTAAAATTAAACACGATGCAATATATTCAGTTGAGCCACTTGGAATTTGTGAAATAAAGAGAGCATACCATGTGGAACAATAAGAGTTTTCGATATTTTATTTATATAATTATTTAATTAAATTAATGCATTTTGACAAAAAATACTTAAAGTGACTAATAATATTTATTATGTGATTTTATAACTTATTCCTCAACAAAAATAATAATTTTTTGCTTTTCTTTTTTAACTTTCTATTCTGTTTATCAAGTAAGAAAACGTGATTTCCAAACAGAACAAAACTAGGTGGCGAGAAATACTTATGGAAACTCTAGATCAATGCATGATCAGTTGTTTATATATGCTCTTGTAGAAATGAGTCTCATATGCTCTACCACTAGTTGAAGCTCTGATATTTTAATAGCAAAAGGTTCAATATATGACATTGACCATATATATATAGTCTCATTCAATGCCAATTTGCTAGGCTTATATAGTTTGGATTTCCTTTTTCGAGGGGAAGAACATTGTTGAATTAATATTTCAAGAGAAGTATAATTCGGTTATATTTGATAGGAATACTACATAAAAAAAAGGGGCTAAGATTAACTATAAAAGAATGCTACATTAATTGTCTTATTAGTCTTTACAAATTGGGAAGGAAGTGAAGTGAAAATGTATCTTTTATTAACTAAAATTCAATATTTTCATATCTATATATAATATAAAAACTAACAACTTATATTTGTTTATGAGACATGCATGAACAATATAACACGTAGTTCAAAATGTGTGTGATGCAGGAGACTTACCTCTATATATACATAAAATCAGCTGCCAAAGCAGCTATTATAGAAATTCTGCATTTCTATATTGCCACGTATGATTGCTCTTAATTCTACCTATCAATGAAATTCCCTCATCTATGATATGCCACCTAAGATGCTGAATTGAAGAGACTTTACACTAGTGCGCGCATATTCAGTCATCATATTCTTAAATTCATTCCGCGTCCACATGTAGTGAGTATCTACTTATTTACTCCACATTGAATGGTTTATGTGGTGATGAGGTCCACAACGTTATCATCTCTATTTTTAATGCATTTTATTCAATTTAATTTAATACATTATATCAAATTATCATCTCTTTCATTTTTAATATAATTAGTAATAGGTTAGTTTTTGCATGCCTTCATTGTTTTTGTAACCATTAAATCTATATTTATATTTTAATTAATATATATATACCAATAGTACTATTTAAGAAAAATAGATATATAGATTGGCGTGGGAAAATGAAAAGAAGAAAAGTGAATAGTATTGGTATATACTCATCTGATCTACATTATAAGATATTTTGTATCAATTACACCTATATTAAAAAAATTATTTTTTCACCTAAAATTAATGCAAAAAGTACCAATATTTTCTATTTTACCTTTATTAAATATCTTATTCCATTATCATTATAAGATTATAAATTAAGAGTAAGGAAGAATTAAATACAGGGGTAAAATGGGGAGAAAAATATTCAATACCCTATATTTTGGACAAAAAATTTATCATACAAAACATCCTATAATACAAATTAGAGACAGTATATAGATTTAATGGCTACAAAAAATGGTCAGTTACATAACTCCCTTCAAGAAATTCTTATTCTAACGACTTACATGCATTAAACTGATATGTTACAAAATCATGCATTAACATTTATTAAATATTTGTTAATATTTGTTTTTTGAAATGTTAAATAAATAGATTTGGGACACAGTCACATCTATAAATATCTATTATACTGCCATCCAATGCATCATTTACAATTTTGGAGTCTCACTCTCTCAAATTGTGAAGAAACTTAACTTTCCTTTGATTCAGATCACTTGAAAGCTTATTTATCCACAACCACACAAACTGTAAGCTCAATCCTATCATGGATGGCACCAAGAGGCGTCCCATATATGTGAACCTCAGTTGCACAATGCCTACATGCATACTAGATTTGGGAGGGTTATGCTTCAAAAGTTTAAGTTTATTTTGATCAAATAGTTAAATTTGCTCCAGACAACTGGTAAGAATTATTGGACGTTGGTTTTAATTTGACTGAGTTTCTTCACATACGCATTAGAGATACAAACTTCTATTTGATAATTATTTAATCATATGATATCATTAGACATGTGTATCAATATAAATATAATCAATGATATAATACCGAATACCAAAATCTCCAAAAGAAAAACCAAGTGAAATATTCTCTTAAAATTACATTATAATGTTATAATCATTTTTGTTTAGCCAACAATACTTTTTTTCATATTCATACTTATTTCATACCATGTGGTATTTGTAAGAAGTTTCTATAATAATTGTTTGATAAAAGTGGTTAAAATATAATCAGTCATTTGATACAAATACCATTAGACATGAATATTAATATAAATATAATCAATACTACCAAAATCTTTGGGAAAAAAAAACCAGGTGAAATTTATAAATTTCTACATTAATTGTATCATAGAAGTGGCTATGTAGGATTTGATGTTGTAAGAGATTTAGTTATAAATTGATTACAAATAACTTTTAAATTAAAATTAAAAACTATAATAATGTGAATAATTAATATAGATGTTATGGCTTAAATAAAATCTTATTAAAAATTGTTCATTTCAAATTTGAATGTGTTATAAATTATTGTAAAAAAAGAATATGTTATAAATTACAATAAATACACATTGAATATTTTCAATTTGGATATAATGAATTAAAAAGGCATTGAATCTTCAATTTAAATTGTCATCTTACTTTTATTTTGTTCAATTTTGAAAATTAAATTTAAACCATCAATAATAATCATAAGAAATTGAATTTTGAGAATTAATAATGTATATACATATTTATTTAGTATTGATTTGTATGAAAAAAAATAAAAATATTCTATGGATTATATGAGAGCTAAGGAAGTACTCTCTTTCATATTATATGAGGTTTTCAACTAATTCATGCTTTTTAAAAAAATTAGTAATAAACCTCAAACTTCTTAGAAAAAAATCCACATACAATTTTTACCTTTATTAATTATCAAGTTTTACTCTTTTCTCTTTTTTAAATTACGAGACAAATAATAAATTAATAGGAGTAAAAAAGTAATACTACTAAAAATTAATACAACACCTTATATTTTGGATCAACTAAAGATTATAGAAAATCCCTGTGATATGAATAAGTGAGAGTACCTGGTATCATTCCTTATTAATACCATACTCCACGTGGCAAACATTAATATCACATATCATCCAATGATTTAATATATTTAATGCAATTTTTAAATAAAGTCTATAATTTTAAATAATACCCAATCTCATGCATGCCTTTTTTTTTTTCTGGGCCAAATGTTAGTAGCTCCCTCCATACACTTAATTACCTTTAGTGTCCCATTTTTTATGCCAATACATGCACTTAATGGATTTAATATATAATTTCCAATTAAGAATCCTTTTTATCAATGTCTGTCAATTATTTTAATTTTGAATCAACAATCAATGATTTAATTTTTTGACAAAATATTATATGATTTGATTTTGAATATTACCATATATTACCCAGAAATTTGTATTTTAGAACACATCCAACTCTGATGGTGTTAAAACTTACAAGAGCCTTCAATCCTCCATAATCAACGATTTCATATTTATTTGTTTGTCTACTACACTTGTAAATATTAAGTAATAGTTGTTGATATAAATTTTTTTATCAAAATTAGTGATATAAATTGGGTAACGCAATTTGTTCACGCAGATGAATATATTTACTTATCAAGTACTATTCATATTTAATCAAAAATTTTTAATAAGGATTTGTATGTTCCTATTTTGATCTGAAAAATATTTTTATGAAAGTTTGACTGAAATATTGACCTGTTTTAAGTTTTGATGTTGTACCCGAGCATGATGGAAATGTGGATTCTATTGATAAGCAAATTTTTGAATTTTATTTCTTTGCTGGACCTCCAAAATCATGCAATACAACTTGAAGTTGAAGCGCTAACTATGTTGACTAGATCTGTTATGGTAAGCAACAAAACATGTGATGGAAGTTATATTTATTTAAGAACCTGAAAAGGGTTAATGAGTTTTATCTTGAATTGCTAATACATCATTTCATTTCATGCCAGCTTATAATATGTATAAAATATAATTTCATATGCATGATCAATTATATATTATTGTATCTAACGTAAGATGTAAATAAGGTTTGAAAATGTTAATTCTGGATTTGGATGGGAAATCCACGGGCATAACTTTTAATAAAATTTTCAAAATTTTTATTATGATGTTTTTTGTTGTACATAATAGATATGTATTTTTATTTGTTAAGTAATGCCTCCATATGATGTTTTATAAATAAATTAAATGGTAATGATATTTTTATTATCCTATTTGATTGTATGGACAAAATATTAGAATAACACATACTGAAAAATTATTATTCATCAATTATAATATTGTATTAGATATACACATTTAATTGTATGGATTATATATTAGTTTCAGTTTATATGGAAGAAAAAGAGCATCCCTTGCATCACAGGATAGTTAGTTTTAATATTAAAGAAAATGTTTTGTTGAATATTAAAGCTAAGTACTCAATTTGTAAGTAAACTGTATTGCAAATGATAAAATAAACATTTTTTTATAACATGCATTTCTCACTTTAAAAGATAACTGGAAGATTAATTACAGTTATTGTGCAATTCTATTTACAGCTTTTTATAAATAGTATAGTTTTCATTAGCTTATATGTATATATATTGGTAAAATTAATTTTTTACAAAAATATTAGGCTTATTTTAAAATTAAAAAAATATTACTATATTTAATTTTGATTAAAATTATATTTATTATTTATACAGTTCAATAAATATTAAATATGTATAATCAAATATCAATCAAGTATACTTATATAAATGAGAGTTCCCTTCATAGCCCTGGTTTATAAACTCTGATAACTCATCCTTTTAACTCCTCAAAATGGTGATTACGAGGTGAATGGAAAAAGATGAGTTGGCAAAATGCTCACTGAGTGACTCAGCTGACACGTGGGATTAAAACACATCTCGAGCAGGCCACACAGGCAAACCAATTCATCACCTGGTGATCCCATTAAACGCAGCGGACGACTTCGAAAGAGACAGAAGGGAGGTGCGGCGGAGGTAAGTGGGTGATGAGGCCCCGGCGACGAGATGATGAATGTTCTTGTGATTACTTATCAGCCGTACGTGTTAGTGTTGATTGATTACCTGCGTAATTAAGCTCCCGTATATATTTCTACTATGTTGATTTGGGATTAGACTAAAATATATCATGGGGTACTTTGTGTGTAATATGCAAAGTTTGCATCTAAATAGTTTGTTTGGTTTCCAAGATATTGTTGGGCATGCCTAGTGAATAGTGGCCTCGACTTAAATAGATTATAATACCTTCCAGTCCACTAGTGTTATTATTAATCATATTCCCCATCCCTTCTCTCTCCTGTAGTTTTCTTAATTATAGATATGAGCATAAATAAAAAAATAATTAGTGCATCAAGATATTTCTTAAAGTAACTCATTTTGACCTAGGATATTATTATAAAATATATATATATTTAGGAGGGTAGGGAGTATTTTTTTAATAATATATACTAAAATATTATATATTAACTAAAAAATTGACTAATAATAATGATTAGTGAACTTTTTAATAATAAATAATAAAAATTTTTATTACTATTAAAAAAAATTTATTTATTCATTTTAAAATAAATGTTAATATGATAAATTGATAATATCTTTATTTTGAAATATTCTATCAGATTTTTAAAATTTTTTAGCTTTAGAAAAAAAAGAACAGTGACATTGCTATCCTCCATATAAGAAGGGGTGACTGAAAAGCTTGTTTAGGAGCAGACATTTCCATTTAAATATGACACGTCTACCTATGCTAGTACAGACTTGCAGGTGCTCTGGGTCTCATAGCTTTTCCAAAAAGGTATCTCACCCATTTATTTTATCATTATTTTTAATTATGGTTTTGTTTGAGAAGTTGTGTTTAATTAAATATAAATTATTTTTTAAAAAAATAAAAAATTGATTAAATTAAGATTTTAGAAAAAAAAATTACTTTTTTAAAAAAATATAAATTTTAGAAAATGAGAAGTAAATTTACTTTATAGTATATATTTAAAAGTACTTTTAACTCTTATCATTTAAACAGATTTTTTTTCAAACTTACTTTTATAAAAAAAATATTTAAATATAACAATCTACAACAAATTTACTTTATCTAAACTTCATTTTTATAAATTTTATTTATTTCAACTTATTTTTACCAAATTAAAATCCAAACGTACCCTAAATCCATATAGTTCATTTGTTCATTTTTTTGGCCAAACAATTCATACTGTTAATTCAAAAAAGCAAATCTTAATGCCGTGTTTGGTTGGTTAAGACTTGGATAAGAGAAATGGAATTACAAATAGATTCCACTAGGTTGCATGTTTGGTATGTTGTAGTCTAATTATTAAAGAAGCTCACTTCCAATTTTTTACCTTGAATTGAGTTCCTTATTGAAGCCCATGGAAATGAATAGAGTTCTAGGAACTCAAAATAGTTGGACCAAAAGAATTAAAAACTTCCTTCATCGTTTTACATTGGTTGAGCCGATAGGATTCTACATTTGTTGTCTTCAAAAGAATGGCACCATGTTGCTGCTAAGAGATCATCGACAACAAGCTTCTTCTTTCTTGAACTAAGAAGACTCCATGGTTGCCGCTAAGAGATCATCACCAAGGTTGTCACTTGGGAAGTATATCTTGGATTTTTTTATCTTCTTGTTTCTCTTTTCTTCATTTTCTTTCTTCTTTCTTCATCTTTATTTTCGAAACATATTCTTCTTTTTTTAATGTCTTTTTTCTTTTGAATAGTTTGAACTAGTTAGATAGTCAGTTTTATCAATTTAATATTGGACTGACTGATTTTTTGCTGGTTTTCAAATTCTTTGGTCATTTCTATATTTCAAACCGGATTGGATACTAATTGAATCAATTGGTCCAATCTGATTTTCATAACATTATTTTGAAATACTAATATATAATAAAGAACCAAAAGCACAATTGCTACAACTCTGTTAAGCCACTTGGTACTTGGAAAATAAGGAGAGCATGCCATATGGAACAATGAGAGCTTTTAATATTATTTGTTTATGTGTCTAATTAAATTAATGCATTTTGAAAAAAATACTTAAAGTGACTAATAATATTTATTATGACATTTTGTAATTATTCCTCAACAATATTCATTTATTTTTTCTAACTTCTTATTATGTGTATCAAGAAAATTGTCGGTAGTCTGATTAACAGCACCATTATCCTAAAGAGATATAAACAGCACAAAAGATAAACAATAATTAGAAAAAATCTGTATAATATTTATCCGATTCTTAGTATAAAAAATTTTTAACTGAATCAAACAAATTAAGAATGAGAGTTAAAATTAGTTAATTATCTTAATTTTTTCAAAAATCATATTTTTTTTAAAATTATCATTATTTAATCTCTTTTAATAGGGACTTTTTTTTATAAATGCATAATAAATACTATTCCATCTACTGTAATGCTTTGCTTGACATGAGTGAAAAGAGATGGGGAGAGAAAAGTAGGGAGGAAAACTAAAAAAAAAACTATATTTTCTCTTGCTTGCCTATGGAGAGAAAAGTGAGGGGAAGAGAAAAATGAGGGAAAAATAATGTGTGGATCCCACATGATTTTCCTCACAACTTTTCTCCCCCAAAATAGGGAGATTTTGGAGATAAGACTCTTCTTCTAAAATTACCCACCAATTTTTTTTTCACTTTATCATTATCATTTTGCGTTTCTTCTTCTTCTGGCTTCATTTCTTCTAGTTTCTCCTATCTTCCTCTCACTTTTTTTCAAAGCTTGAAAAAACAAATTATATTATTTAATTTTTTATAAATTATATTCTAAAAATAATCAATTGGACAAATGAAGTCTTTGTTATTTAATTTTCAAAAAAATTAATTTAAATTAGTTAAAGTATGTTAAACATATATATTTTTTAATATATATATATATATATAAAAGTTACATGTAAATTGATTTATAGTATATTGTTGTAATTTGTATATAATCCTTCACCCAACCAAATTGGAAAATTCTTTGTCAATGTTCAACCTCTCCTCCACACTGGCATTTGGGTTATTTACTTATTATCATTTTCGTGACACGAATTTTCCTCCAAAGATCATAAGATATTCTCCCATTTTTTTAATTTATTGTCATCATAAAACAATAAATTGATACTCTCAATAGCATACATTCTCCTAAAAAAATAGAACTAATGATAAATATAGTGAAAAGCTAAGTTTTTTTGCTTTTTCAATCAATAACGAGAGGACAAATCCCCAAAATAAAGTTACATGGTAAAACAAATTTGCTTCATTTGTCTTTGTCATGTTGTATTGGTAATGTTATATTGTTTCTTAGAGAAAAATATCTATATTGTTTTTAGATCTAAATATTGATATATTATATATTTTTAATTTTCACATTATTTTAAAAATTTTGAAATCAATGTTTAAAAAAATGATTTTAAAAATTTAATAAAATTAAGATTGGATAAAATAATTTTAAATTAAGATTAAAATTAAAATTACATTTGAATTTCATTTATTAATATGATATGGAAATTATGTAAATAATATTGTAGAATAACAAATTTTATTATATGTAAATATATTCCTAAAAATAATAAGGGTATTATTATCAATGTAAAATTAATTACTTTTCTCTCATTCCTATTTTTTTCTATTCAGTCAAGCATATGAAGAGAAAATTACTCCCCCTCACTTTTCTCTTATCTCCATTTTCTCTTCCCTCATTTTCTCTCTTCCTTGTTTTCTCTTCTTAGTGGAGGAGAGGGTAAATGATCTTATATTTAGAATCAAAATAAAATGTCATATATTTACTGCCTCTTAAGATATAATTGGAATTATTATTTTTCTTTTTTGTCAAAAAAAAAAAAAGAAATAACTGGAGCTGATTGATAGTATGTATCAGATCAATAGCACATTCAACATCTTGGAAATAACATCACACACAACAAAATCCGCAAAACCAGATTCATTAGCAACTATCAAGAAAGTAAATAATCCATGGCTGACCAAAACAAAAAAAAGCCAACTCGTGATTAATTGTAAAAATAATTTTTAAAAAGAATACTTCCTCATGTCCTAAATATAAGATTTTTTGTCCTAATCCTAAATATAAGAGTAAAGTATAAAAAATAGTATTTATTATATATTTTAAAAAATACTTTTATTTAATGTATTCAAAGAGAAAGACAAAAAGATTAAATAAAGATAGTTTTGAAAAAATATTGAAAATTTGGAAAATCGAGATAGTTAATTAACTTTAACTTCTATTCTTAATTCACATAATTGATTAAAATGGTTTCATATTAAGTATAAGATGGAGTAATAAAAATAGCTAAGTGACACAAACTAATTACCTAGGAATTATCGAAGTCACATATTGAGAAGTGAGAACACCTACGGCAATAGTAACTGGAACTGTCGAATAACCTTCATTAAACATCTCTTGCAAGAATTGTAAAACCAACGATGCTCTGATAGAATACTTATTATAGTGGCAATTGTTAAAAGTGGTCCCTAAAAAATGTTAAGCATTAGACCTATATATAAACAAGGAAATATTATTGTGCTATAAAAAATTGAATGAAAACCTACATACCTGATCACATTCGGGCAATTCATTTAACTTTCTGCACAAATTCTTAATAAAATATGGACAAAAAATTACTAAAAGACCAATTCTTAGCAACCAAAATTTTTTTTCATCTTTTAACCAATGCACGTTGGTTTAGATGGAAGGGATTTGAGTTCATTAATCATAAGTTCCTAAGTTCCTGGATTCGATTCCTAGAGTGATGGAAATGAAAAAAACGTGCTTGAAAGATTTAACTATGTTTTGGGGTTTGACCCAGATCGATTTGAATTAGTCAGAGTTATTGGCTTCAAATATTGAATGATTTGCTACCAAAAATAGTATTTTTCCTTTAAGGTTGGTCCGAGGTAGTAACAAAGAAAGGATCTTCACCATCAAATCACTGTATTAGGGGAGAGTAAAAAAAACAGTAATGCTTATGCGTACAGGATATGGCAAGGGGAATGGTATTTATTGGATGGGTTGGAAAATGAAATCATAATACAAAGAAATCAATCAAATTAATGACACAACCATTTTGGTCACAGGATCCCTGTTTTTTTTTTTTGTTAAAATGAGATAAGACTCATAATAATTTCTATTTAATTAGAAAGATAGAATCACCATTAACTTTACCTTTGACTTTCTAAATAGAATTTGCATTTAAATAATAAATGATCTGAGCTAAAACAAATTCAGTATATAATTAAATTGGAAAAAAATTAAAATTTATATATCATATTAAATACAACATCAATGGTAGAAATAAAATGATCATGATTGACCGAAGGAAATGCAAATTAGACTTTTGTTTATATATCAGATTAAATACAAAGAAATGGGAAAAGTGTTCAGTGAAAAATTATTTTTTCTATATAATCTATTTAGATTTAACTTTTTATAGGTGAAAGACTAAAAAATATTTAGGTCATTTTCTTGAGATTGTATTTATGTCGCATTTTTATCACCTTTTCCCTTAAAAAAATAGAAAATAAATAAAAAAATAAAACTATCCGTAACCTTTTCTTATTATCCTCGGTCAGCACGCTTCCTTTTATCCTCTTGGGCAGCCAACACACGCGGCCTTCATTCTCATTCAAGTGCAAGCGTCGGCCACCATTCCTCTCAACTTGTGTCCTTCATTCGATCATTTCCTTCCAATTTTTCTTCGATTTTCGGCCTTCTTCCATTGCCAGCAGTGGTCTTCCCTTCTCCATCACTTTTCTCGCCGTCTCTCACTCTCTCTCCACCGTGCTCCCAATTTTCCGACAGAGCAATTAGGATTGCATTACACACACACACACACACACTAACTTACACAGCCACAATTTTAGTCCCATAAGCATAAATCCAGTAGTTTGTATGCAATATGCATGGGTTTCCAAGATAATGTGGTCCAAGCATAACTGATTCAAGCTTTTAATTATGGGACATGCTTAGTGAATAGTGGTATCAGTTTCTCGCTGACTATGAGTCTCTGGAGCATGAATTGATTTTACTACTTTCTAATTTTCTATCTCATTCTCAATCTCATGTAAATTTGACATAGAACACTTTAATAATGGCCAATTGAATCAGTGGAGTGTTGGGGTGAGGTTTGAAGTTTATACATATGAATGTGAGAAAATGTTTGTAGGCTAGTGGATTTAATTTTTCTGCTGTTGATCTGTGGTCTGGCTTCAATCACTCGGTACAATTGGTTTCATGATAATTGAAGAGAAGTTTCATCGATGAAATTTTGGTTGACGAAATTTGGTAACCAGTGTATTTTGATTCAGTGTATTTTGATTTTCATTCTTTTCATCCAAAGAAAATGTTAACTTTATCAACTACTCAACTATTATTATGCTTAACGTGTAATTGTGATGATGTACTGTTTGAATGAAATTATAAACTATCTTGGGTTATCTAATGCAGAGCTGCCATGATAAAGTTATGTACTCCGAAACATAAGCTCTGTCTTTCATGTCTTCTAATGAAGTTCTTTTCCTGCAAGTTCTTGCAGTAAGAAAGCATCGATGCTGCTTCTTAAAGATATAGTGCCGGCAGCACAGAACAACATAGATGCAAAATTTATACTTTTGGAGAAAGGAAGGACAACATTAGAAGGGCAAAATAAGACATGCTTGGCACTTGTAGCTGATGAGACTGCAGCAGTTCACTATCAGTTCTGGGGAGATGAATTTGATGCTTTCGAGCCAGGTGATATCATCCATTTGACCAATGGTATTTTTTCTTACCACCGTAGTAATCTTGTGCCCAGGGCAGGCAAGAGAGGGAAAGTAGAGAAGGTAGGGGAGTTTACTATGGCCTTTGTTGAGACACCAAACATGAGTGAGATTCATTGAATTCCTGAACCAAATAATTCTAAGTATGTCCAGGAGCATGTAATATCTCCACACTCGCGCATTTTCCCACCAATCCCTTGAGTGGTTAGCACTTTTTCTGGCATGAAGTTGCTTTCTGTACACAATTTAAACTAAAATGTCTGGGGCTTGCTTTCTGATAAACCTTCCAGTTTATAATGTTACTGAGTTGTTTCTAATACATATGCAGTTCTAACTTGTGATATATACTGTCTTTTTCTAGCTTTTTTTCCAGTTCATTTCTTCTCTTCAATCCTCTAAATATAGAACGTATATCCACTATCCCATCTCTCACAGAAATTACATACCTTCCGAACTAATGATGTCATTGAGTTGTATCTAGTTCTTATCTACTCTGTCCAAATTATATTCTGTCTCTGTTCTGCTCATTTTTCCATCTTTGGCCAAATATAATATATACCAAACAAAGGATATTAAGGTAATGATGATAGCTTAGTGCCTGTTCAACCTCCCCATTGCACAGCTTTGCTTCAGAGAAGATAAACAAACAAAGAAATAGATTGGTCATGTCATATATTTTGGTTTGAAAGCTAAATCAATGTAAGTACAACAATATCATAGTGATACAAAATCCAACAATCATGTTGTAAGTGTTGTGTTAGTTTTAACAGTGTAAGTTTGTTATTATCAGCTATCAGGTCTTCATAAAAGTTCACTTTATTCAGCTATAGCATATAAGGTTGGACAGTAACCTAAGCCCTGTAAATTTTAGAAGGGAAAAGTGCAAAACCACCTGAAAACAATCCCATAAACTTTCATAATTGCAAATTAGTTCTCTCATTTTTTTCACACTACAAAAAATTGGTCCTTCGGTCTATTTTCCTCATTTGCCAAACCTTATCTCATTATTCTGACTCGACTGGGATGGCTATGACCTAATTGAGAAGAAGACCTCACAGTCTCATGCTTTGTAGTCTTTTCTTCCATATAATGGTAGCACTTAGCAATTTAGGAGGAAAAATACTAACATGGTTCCTTAACAATTTTTACTAACTGCGTGCACTTATAATATGGCAATTCTTGTTCTCACTTGCTCAGGATCTAGCAAAGGCAATATTGATTCCAAAGAAGAAGAAAGAAAATAGTGATGATGAGTCAGCAAGAAATTAACACCATTACAAAATGACATTGGCTCACCAATGTCTTAATTTTTTAATGTTAAGAATTAAAAACAATGAAAGCATGAAACATGTGGTTAAAATCTTGCAGAGAGGAGTAACTTCAAAAATTTGTCTGATTTCCTGTTCAAATCTCTTGTGAAGGTGCAACTTTTCTCAGGGTTTTTTCCATTTTCTGAATCTAATATCTTGATGACCATGATGATAATGGAGAACGGAATTTAACCAATACTTTACTTTAATGTCAAGATTGGAGTTTCGTCTCAGAACAGCAATTATGCGTAACAGAACAGTTAAAGGGGAAATGAAGGCTACATCGCTTAACCATGATCAAAAGCAACGGAGCACTAGCAACTCGATACAACTGGGCACTCCCATTGTTTCAGTTTACTCCAAAATAAGGGGAAATTCCACATAACTACCACGAATGGAAGATATTCCTGAATTTTGCTAAATTACTAGTAAGTTCTAAGGTATTGGTTTGGGGAAAAAAAAGGAAAAGATAGAGTAGCTGGAAATTATGTGGGTGGGATGAAAATAAATCTCTATGAATAAGTTGTAAACCTTTGTAAATTAGTTGAAAATGAATTATCAATATTTGTTCAAGAGGAATATACTTGATCTTAGAGATTTTCAATTGATATACACATATTTTCAACTAAGTCATACAGTTTTCAACTCATTTACATAAGGATAAAAGCATCATTTTTTTATTTTATTTTAACAGGTAAGTTTGAAAGACTCTTTTAGATGAAATGAATTAAATTTTTAAATGAGAATAGTAGAATTTTCAATATTAGAATTTCTAACTCAACATAACTTTTTTTTCAGTTATCTGAATTTTATTCCATAAGGTAAGCTCAAAAAATTTTTCTAAATTTTATTTTTTGGGTTGTTTTTGTCAACTGTAAATTTTTCTTTTATGTAGCAAAGGACTTTAAGTACCCTAATCTTCTTGGGAGATTTTTTCAGTTATCTGAATTTTATTCCATAAGGTAAGCTCAAAAAAATTTTCTAAATTTTATTTTTTGGGTTGTTTTTGTCAACTGTAAATTTTTCTTTTATGTAGCAAAGGACTTTAAGTACCCTAATCTTCTTGGGAGATTGCCAAAAAAAAAGGTGATATTGGGTTTTGAAACCAAAAAATGAAAATATTTAATTTTTTGTACCAAATTAAGTTTTTGTGAAAAAAATCGATTCTCAATTCGGTATAAAAAAATTTAAATAAATACAATTATCCCTTTTTTTTTTTTCAATCTCCCAAGGAATATTTTTGGCCGAATATAAGTGAGTGAACTGGACAATGGTTTAAATTTTGAGGAAGCATTTGCCGCGTTACCTCCTTGCTCCTTTGTATTTTTGGCCAGAACTTCTTGCTCCTTGAATGACTGCAGCCTTTGAAAGAGTTGGGATAACGTTTTTGAGGACAGCAGTGTTTTCAAACATGTCGGAGCGAAGAGGGCAGCAGAGGAAGAACAGAGAGGCGAAGAATCCCATTCGGATCATCAAAAAGCCACGCTCACAGCCGGTAGTACAAGACATAGAGGATGCAGTCTCGTGCTTCAGTGAAGACGAAACCCAGAAATTGAGGGTTGGTCTGTTGGAGTGGTACGACCATAATCGCAGGGACCTTCCATGGAGGACGTTAAGTAATAATCATGGTTCTGAAGAAGAAGAAGAAGAAGCAGAAGTAGATTCAAGGGCGTATGCTGTGTGGGTCTCCGAAGTAATGCTGCAGCAGACTAGGGTTCAGACTGTTATTAGCTATTACAACCGTTGGATGGAGAAATGGCCTACCATTCACGATCTTGCACAGGCTTCTCTGGAGGTTTGTGTGTGTAAATTTTTGGGCTATATACTGCATTTTGATTTACCTAGATAGCTTTCAAAGCTCACTCTTGTCCATTTTGTTTTCCTTCCTGGGTTGCATCATCCTGTCTTCTGGTTTTTAGGGCATTGCTTTCTCTTCTCTCTCGCAATTTTCGTTTTTCATTTGTGTTTTCTGTGTTACCAACTGATATAAAGATGCTGTGGTAGTAAGAAGGTGTGAACTTGATGTAAACATTTCTGTAATTGAGATCCATCCTTTCTGTTGTTGTGAAATTAAGCAATTGGCAAAATGTTAAATGTAGAAAAGCTCCAATATTTTTTTCTGGTGTTTTATTTAGAGCTAAAAGTTTAGCTTTTTTAAGATTTTTTTTTATTTTTTCTTTTTCAGTAAAAATCAAATTCCTTGCAGGTAGAAAAATTTTCCTAAACTGGCACTAATTGTTGCTTTGCCTGATAATTCGTTTTCTCTTTATGCAGGAAGTGAATGAAATGTGGGCAGGTTTGGGCTACTATCGAAGAGCTCGTTTTCTTTTTGAGGTATTCTCTCTTTATAACTTTTTTCCCCTTACTTTCCGTCATTTTCTATTAGGTGCTCTTGCAAATGATTTATTCTAATGTGCTGGGTTAAAAACTAGTTACTATCTAGGGGATGTTTGGTACACTGTCATGATCCCCTTATATTAGCTGTCATCAAATATAGGAGGCATAAAATGATACCATTTTATGTGATAATTCATACTACCTAAAAAGCGTGGGGAATTCACATCCTTGGAGTTCTAGCTTTGTTTCCTTTCATAAAGGGTAAATTACATTTACCCCCTTGTAGTTTGACCCGAATTTAGTTTGCTTTTTAACGGTTTAAAGTTTCCCATTCAACTTGCATGTGATTTATTCGGTAATTGAACAAATCATAGGGGTATTGAATGAGACAGTTCCACAAAGAAGTAAATTATAATTTGCTTTTTTTTTAAAATGAACCAATTTTATCCTTTTCAATTTCTATGACAGCTTTCAGTTGTCTCATGCCAAATGTGTTTTCTTAAATACCGTGATATCTTGGATACCAAGTATTGTAATACGAAAGTATATGTAATGGCTCTCTAATATGAAGACTCCTAGCCATTAAAAGAAATTGCTGTTCTTCCTTCTCATGACTAAATGCTGCAAAGTGTAAACAATTGTCTCATAAAAATATTGGGTCTTAAATAAATGCCTTTAGGTCCTTATTTAATAACTGCTTCTACTTAAGAAGCAAAATTCATAGGTTAATCAGAGTTTCTTTGTTTTTGTTCTCAGGGAGCAAAGAAAATAGTTGCAGAGGGAGGAAGAATCCCTAAAACAGTTTCTGCACTACGAAAGATTCCTGGAATTGGAGACTACACTGCAGGAGCAATAGCCTCTATAGCATTCCACGAGGTAAGGGTGATTCCTGTAGGTTTGGTTCATGAAAATGTAATCATTGCTCATGCTTTAACATAACAGGCTGTACCTGTCGTTGATGGGAATGTGGTAAGGGTGATTGCTAGACTAAAGGCTATTTCAGCAAATCCTAAGGACTCAGTAACGATCAAGAGATTTTGGTGAGTTCCATAAATTCTTGGAAATTTTATTAAATTAAATGTTCCATTAGGAATCTTAGCTATGCTTTTGACTTGGGTGGAGAAACGGCTTCTCTTATACTTTTTATGATATGATGCTTGACCAGATTGAGAAACAATAGGAAAGAGAAAGAAATATCTTTTTGTGCAATAAATTAGTAAATTTATGGTGTTTATATTTCAAAAGAAACGGCAAGTAAATAAAACTGTGAATGATCTCATCAGTTAGAATATTATTTCTCGTTCTTTGTGGCTTTTAGGCACAACCCATAAAGGTGACGCATGCATATTTTAGAAGAGAAGAGAATTAAGGGGGTGGGTTTGGGCCAGGGGTTGCAGCTTCTTATTTAACATGATATGCTTCTAAATGAGCTGTCTTCTTCCTACTAATTGTGCATATAGTCCACATGATAGGCTTTGCCTATCACAGAACTAGACTTACTTTCCTATTGGTAAGTTATAATTAGTTTCTTACCTTGTGTTGTTTCATTTTCATTTTTTATGTGGGATCGGAATGGAGATTAAGGAAATTAGCAGCTCAACTGGTTGATTCTGTTCGCCCTGGGGACTTCAATCAGGCTCTCATGGAACTTGGGGCAACTGTATGCACCCCTTTGAACCCAAGCTGCTCCTCATGTCCTGCATCAAAATTTTGTCACGCACTGTCAATCTCTAAAGATGATAGTTCAGTAGTTGTTACAGATTATCCTGTGAAGGGTCTAAAGGTTAAACAAAGATGTGATTTTTCTGCGGTATGTGTTGTAGAGTTACTTGGATCTGGTGGTCTGTTGGATAAGAACCAGTCTTGCAGTGAATTTATTCTTGTAAAAAGGCCCAATGAAGGATTGCTTGCTGGTCTCTGGGAGTTTCCATCTGTCCCATTAGATGGAGAAACTGATTCATTGGCTAGAAGAGAAGCTACAAATCACTTCTTGAAAAGTATGCTCAAAATTGACACCAGAAAGACCTGCAACATAGTTTTGAGGGAAGATCTTGGAGAATTTATTCACATTTTCAGTCACATTCGCCTCAAGTTGTATGTTGAATTGCTAGTGTTACAGTTGAAAGGTTTGAGCTCTCTTTTTGGCATTACTAGTTGGTTTTGGTTTTTAAGTGTTCTTGAATCATATTACTTCACCAGAGTAGTTTATTCTGGACAAATTTAATATATTATCATAAGCAAATAACTAATTTTCATGACCTAATCTTCTAAATCCATGAAACTTTGAAACTTTTATGGTTTAACAGATTGCAGATTGTTCCTTCCCTGCATCTGAATGGATGTCTTTAAGTTTAAGTTGGCAGCTATATGAATATCTTTTCACTGGCCACTGTTTCAGCATATGCATGTGTGATTTCATTTAGTATCTGATATTCTGTTGTTTAAAAGAGTCTAAAATCATTCTGCGAACAGAGTTTATATGTGCATGTAAAGTTGTAAGCAAGTAAAATGATTATATCATGGCTGCTTTTTGTACTAATTTCAATGCTTATTTCGATGTAAGGGCGGAAAGACAATTTTCTCAAAAGCCAGGGAAGTGAAACTATAATTTCTAAATGGGTAGATTGCAATGCCCTTTCAAGCATGGGACTGACGACCAGTGTACGAAAGGTAATATAATACACTTAGTAATCCTGCATTTAACTTAATTCTGTCGAGCTGCAAGCTGCTAAATATAGTTTACAGTATATGATTTTGTTGGTAAATCTGCTATGAATTTGCAACGCTAATTTGCATAAAGAGTTTGGCATTTCCTTCATTTAGAATGGACAAATAGACTTTAAACACTGATGGAGAATGGATAATTAAGATTATTTATTTTAGGATTTAAAATAAAGATATTTTATTAACATTTATATTTTATCTTTTATCTCTAGAATATTCTATCTTAGTTAGCAAGTTAGAATGTTTTAAAATATCTTAACCTTTAGGAAACTTTTAAATAAGTGAGATTTTTGCAATCTCATTAGATTGAGTCTTTAGGTTAAGAATTTTTTTTTTTATTAGATTGTATCAATCTTCTAAAAAGTACTATTGAGTCCTATAAATAACTATCATTATAATTCAATTTAAGACAAAATTGAGTGAAAATTTGAATTGTTTTAGATATCTCTTTTCTTCCTGAGTTCTTTCTCCCTCCTTTTTGTTTACTTTTCTCCCTCTTATTCTCTAGCTCTCTACCCTCTCCCCTCCCCTGTTCATATCAAGCACTCTGCATTTGTTAATGTGTTTTTGTAAGTATATCAAGCCTTCCAATTCAGTTCATTTCTTCTTTTTTTTTCTGGGATTCCAGTCAATTATTTTTTATTCAATTAAAATGAAGAAAGAAAAATGACCTAGACCTTAAACCTCTTCCGAGTAATTGTTACATAACCAATATACTTGTTAAAAAATAAACTGATGTTGGCCAAAGACTGCTTTGTTTTGTACGGTGTACAATGAGGCAAATACAAATGCTTTGGTCTAAAGTACACTTTTCAATCCCTTTCACACTCCATTTCATTCTAACTGCGCCATTTAATTTTGAAATCTGACAATTGGCAGATCCTCTATATCTAATAAATTCCTTGATTCATTTTTCTCACAATTGGAATTAGGGTTACTTTTTTGGACAAAATGCCCTATGTCACTCTTGTTCCAGATAATTTCAATCCCTCTTTCTTGCTCTTTCCACCGCTTTGACGCATTTTCACTTTGTTTTTCCCATTATATGGATCAAACAGGCTAAGTTTGTAGTCCATAAGCCTTTCTTGGGGTCTCCAGGGAAATAGCATAGACTTTGGCTAGTATGCATTATGTGTTCTCTCGTTCCTTTTTGCTCCCTGCTCACTTGGATAAATTACAGCTATGTAAAAGTCAATTGGTATGCATGACTCTTGTTCTGTCTACATTGAGTTGTATGATGCTTTTGGAAGAAATTGAAATTTACATTATAATTACGCCTCTTTTAGTTTCGTTTTGTGATTAAAATTCTGCCAAAATTATATGTTTAATAATTTATTTGGCAACTACCACATAAATACGTGACAAGTAATAAAATTTGTAATAATAATGTATGTCACAAAATATAGGTTTTTCATTAAAAAGGTTAGAATTTAGAAAGCAAATGAACCAGTAAGCACCTATAAACTAATGTTAATGGGTATGCACCTATACTTCTTATGCTATATGTGCATTGAACTTGTACCAAAGAATTAAGCTTCTGTAGAATTATGGACCAAATCAAAAGTTCTTATCATTCATATTTGATTTAGAAGTTACTTCACAATTTCTGACAATCTTTTATAAGAGGTGGCCTTTTTCTTCTTTTTCCCCCCTTCAGAATTTCCTGTATTTTTTATCTCATTCAGAAATCCGTGCTGCACAGGAAACTATGTTTTACCCCTTTAACACTTTTGATGCATGTTTGATGCAGGTATACAGCATGGTTCAGAAATTTAAGCAGAAAAAATTTCCCTCTAATCATGTCCCAACAAAGAAGCGAAGTAGAACCTCTCAGAAACTAGCCTAGTAGTTCGCGGTACTGTGCCTAAAGATTGCAGTACTTCTAAAGAAAAACTGGAATATTTTTCTTGCATTTTACTGTGTGAGGTGCTCTTCCACATCATTTTACCGGGTAAAGGTGACAAGTACAGGACCACTTTACCAGTCTGGATTCTCCGGTCATTTTTGTGATTGCATTTAGTATATTTAGAGAGAGATGAAGGAAAAGAGGGAATGAGTTTGTAGAAGAGATATGGGTTATACTATCACATTGTTATTTTTATTTATATTAGGAAAATTTGAACTTTTGACCACTATTCATGTCCTATTCCACTATTGCTAGCTGAGCTAGCCCTAGGTGGCTACAATCACATTGTTTTTGTGTCACTCTCCATTCCAATGTATGGCTGGAGGAATGTAGAATGTCCAAATTAGATTGGTTAGTGGTTAGGCATTTTCTTTATCTACAAGATGAAGTCATCTGGTGAACTTTCTGGTTAATTTACTTCTCACCACTCTTTTGTATCATAATTATCTTTCTATGTAGAATTCCTCTCATTTTTCCAAAAGAAATGCTATGCCAGTGTTTTCAAGCTTTAATGCATCTTTAGTACCTGTGGTTTTGAATCTTTGATAACGCAGTCCTGTTATTTATTCCATTTCTTAAGAGGTTTAAATTATCCCTCAATTTTATATATTTATCTCTCCACATTATGTAGTTGTGGAGTGTGTGTTTGTGTGAGCGGGTATTCCTTATTTTCTTACCTAGGGTTTGATTTGATTTGTATTATTTGTTTTTTTTCCCCCTTTTCTTTTGACCAACGATTTGATTAGTTTCAATATCTCTAAATAACTTGAATTAATGATGGATGACTGATTTAACTGGTCATTTAAATTTATTCGAATGAAATGTTACAAAGAATACCGACAAAAGGTGAGTAAATTATGTATAAGTTAATACATATAATTTTGAGACTTTTCATGGTTTCAAAATATACATATTTTGGTTAATGTGACAACAATTTGTTCCACAATAAACGCCTAACCTAAGGTTGAATCATAATTAGGACAAGAAATTTGGACCAAATGAGGTTAAACAAAAAATTGTTCTTTGATTAGCGTAAGTGATTGATCATTACAGAATTTTAAAACTTAAAATTAAAATATAAACAATTTCACAACAAAAATTCATAAAAGGGAAAATTTAGATGCACAAGAGAGTGTAATCAAAAGTTATAGAACTTCTCATTATTTTTTAATCACTTTTTTTAAAATATAAACAAGTAATATCTTGACTTCTAATTTTGATAGATATTTCTAAAGGCACATCTAAATTTTATATACCTATTAAATACATATGATATGAAACAAAAAGCAAATGACTGAATTAACATTTAATAAACTGATCAAACTAAAATAACAAGCACACCAATTTTACGTAAGAGTAATTCTTAGAAGAAGACAAGCCAAAGGAGCTTGATTTGCCTTGGCTTTGTAGTATCATGTGGTTGAAACTCACTCCCCCACAAGCAGATACCGCTTCATTCACTGGCTTCTACCACTAAGAGATTTTTGTCCTCTACTGTTTATTAAGCTCATCTTCAACTTTTCTCAAATAAATGAAACCAAGGGCACAAAAACCAGTGGTACATATTGTTTCAAACCCAAGTGGATCAGAAGGTTCTTTCATTATGTTCAGGTGACTAAACCAGACAGTAAAAACAATGGTTGGCGATTACGTAGAAAAATAGCACAGGGAAATATACTAGTTTAAGAGAAAGGATGCAAATGGCAATCTCCTTGAGAGGAGCAATCGGTGATTCTTCTACCTTTAGGTTGTCTTGGTCATCAACCACTTCTTCTTCTTCTTCCTTGCATTTTACCCAGAATTTCATACCCAGTTCCTCATCATCATTGATACTCCCTCCGGTGAGCAACTACAGCTCTGAGATTTGATCTCTTTCAGCTTATTGAGTTGTTATTATTTTCCGGGTTTTCTGGATAAAGTGAATTTGGAAGTTTTCTTTGTCAAGATAGTCATGACCTCTATGTGTTTGTTTAATGTCTTCTATGAGTTAAGGTGAGGAATATTGAATGTCCCTTTGTCTTTCATAGTTACAGCTTTTCAGGTCTTTATGTACTGAAAGCCAATTTGAAATATGAACTAAACTCTGCTAGTCTGCTATCAAAACATGATTTGATAGTTTCTTACCAGAATTTTTCCAAATTAACGGTTCAATCATTACAAAAAGTTCAACCTGTTGAAAAGTTAAGTATTTGTCTTACTTTTGCGTAAAATTATTATCTATCAAGCAAAATAATACATATCTCAATTCTTTGAACAAAAATAGGAGTTTAATAGTGCAACGTTCATCCTTTCAAGAGTTTGAGCTTTAGATAGCTAAGATATTAAGATATGGTTAAGGTGTCATGATACAATTGTCTATCATTTCAATTCTCATAATCATTTTTGGTTGGGATAATGCAAATTGATGAACAAGTTTGCTTTCAATGTCTGCTTTGCTTGAGCTGTAGACTACAAATAAACTAGCAACTTCAAGCAGAAACAGGATCACTTGCTCTGCTGTTCAAGAATCTTCCGCTAGTACAACAGGTGAGTTTCTGCATTTATAATAGAAGTATGCTCTTCCCTTTAATCATTAATCAATATTTCTTATTCCGGATGTTAATTAGTCTAATCAAGGTTACATATGACCAGTGAATTGTCCTGCAAATGCACAGACATTTTCAAGTAGATGAGTCTAATTAAATAGTATAAACAGTAATTAAATACGAAACCTGAGATAAGTTAGTACTATTCATGACTTCAAAGCACTGCCATCCCCTCCTATCTTTTTATTCATATTGATGATTTCAATTCCTGGTCATAGCAACTGCTGAAACAAAGGAGGAGGAGGAGGTAAATGCAGCTCCAAAAGCAGCACCTGCAAAGAAACCTCCTGCTAAAGCAGCAGTGAAGCCTCTGCCTCAGATGATGGAGGAGGATGTGATACCTTCATTGAAAGCAATACTTGAAGCCCAACAAGACGTCTCTGACATTGAGCTGGTCTTTCAGGACAATAAGGTTAGTAAGTGCTTTTTGTTTCTATGCATTATTCCCATTAATGCATTTCTACCCCTTAAAACTTAGGCCAAGTTAAGGATTTATTAAAACAGTAGAGCAATGACGGTTATTAGAGCTCTAAGCTATCACTCCATTACTATTTAGAGAAATATTTTGTTCAACATGTGCACATAAGAATTCTTGTTATCCGAATGCCAAAAAAGAAAAGGATCCAAACAATATATTGTTATTTTCTCATTAGTCTTCATCATTCTTTCTCCTATTCAATTTGAAGGGCAGGAGGAGGAATCTCAAGTGACATTTCATACAATGATATTCTAATTTTTTAAAACTAGGAAAAAAAAAAAAAGAAAACTTCCTTTTAATGATTGGATTAACTCACCTTATTACATTGGATTGATTTTAATGAACAGTTGGAAGGATCCTTTTTGAAAGAAGGCAATCCGTATTCATTTTGGGCCTTCTTTCCTAACGGAGTGCTTACAGGTATTTGTATTGTCCATTGCTATTGGTTTTTCAAATCAATGTTTTTTTATAATCTTTCAAATTAATGAATCCTGAAGCAAACATTATGAAGCCCATTTAATTTGTGTTCTTGAACAGGTCCAAAAGGATTTTCTCTATCATCTTATAACTCAGAAGCGAGCACTGTTGAGCCATTTCTCATTGATGAAAAGAAAATCACAGCAAAACATGTCATCTTCTGGGTGGAGAAACGGTTGGCTGCACAAGGGATTATTCCTGTGTGGAAAGATTAATCTCTCAAACAGGAGTTTTCTTTCTAAAGTTCAAGAAATAATTAATGCAGTATACAATTCAACATTCTCGAGTATCTTGATTTAAATGACCATAATATAGTGCTATATTGTACATGTCTTCATGATAGAGCATTCTATTGATCAATGAACATGTCTTCGAGAAACAAATTCTTGAAAAGGAGGTGTGTCATATGTGTGTGTGTGTGTGTGTTTTTTTTTTAAATGACTGCATTTTTATTTATTTTCTCTTTAATTGCATAACAAGAAAACAAATATTTATTGTATCTCTTAAGCATTTCTTGTACTTTCACTCTTGTGTACAGGTGAAAACTAGGATTTCTATTAGGTCATCCAATATAAATTATACAATTAATTGCCAATATAATAAATTTTTTTAAGTCTCAATGAATGTGATTGGAATGAATGAATTCTCTCACTTATTCTCTTTATACTACTTGTACTATTTCTCTCAACGATATCAGAACCAGATTGGTCATTAAACTACTGATTGGACCATGAATCAAAAAGTAAAAATACATTAAAATCTCAATTTTTATTTTGAAATACTATAACTGCAAATAACACCGCAATAAGATAAACTAAATTGGTTGTTGTAATACTCAAAATCGATGTTTCATTACAAACGTCTGGGCAATATCAAGTACAGTATAGCGATGAAGCAATTTTATTTGCTCAAACCAAGGACTTGCCAAATTTGGTGTTTTATAACCGATCATTGACTCGGATGAAACAACGATTTAAAATTTAGTAGTTGGACCGGGATCAACCAGTGATAAATAAATTAATATATTTTTAATAATATAGATAAAAAATATTTATCCATAATTATAAAATTAATATTTATTCTAGAATAAAAAATAAATTCAATAATATATAAAAAATTAAAAATATTATTAATAAGTTTTACAATATAATATTAAAATCTGTTCATCTATAATTATATTTTAAATTTAAAATAATCAATTAATATTTCATTTTTATATTATTTGTTATGTAGATTTATTATTATTATTAATTATATATCATAATAATACTTATAATATATTATAATATAGAAAGAAAAAAATTTACTAAAAATAATACTACTTAGTACTAAAAATAATATTATTTTATTTTAAAAAATATTAAAAATAAAAAAGTCTAGTTCGGTCCAACTCAATTTTTTATCAGTTTTTGACCAGTTCAACTGATTTTTGACCGATTCTAAAAGCCCCTAGTCTACATATATGACCAGACCAGACCGAACCAAGTGCTAGTTCCTGATTAAACCGACCGGTCTAATCTGTTTTTTTGTTCATGGTTTACCATAGATAACAGTAACATTTTTGTGAAATATGAAGTCCATGGGATACCATTCAATGTCGTACTTCTGTTTGGTTTAACTTGTACTTAACAATGACCAATAAATAACTTTAAGTAGCAAACAAAATTAAGTTCATTGCTTGCTAAACCTCTTCAATTTCAGAATTCGTATTCCCACCAAAAAGTGAAAATGTATGTCCTGGATGACTGAACCACTCAATGATCAAGTAAGCCTGATTTAAAAGGTTAGACAGGCTCACTAACACTAGCTCAGCATGCCAGCCCAGTTCTTTTTTTTTTTTTTGTGCACATTAAGATTCAGAAATTCATTGCTAAATCAAAATTTATTTCAAGTTCCTTACATGGAACTAGTACTCCCAATTCCTCTTATGAGCAAAGCCTGTGAACGAGAAGTGATTGATATGGTTAAACCGTTGGGAATTATATGTTGCAGAACTAGTTTACTGTCATTTCCAACAAAATCAATTTCCAATAGACCATATCAACGGAAACTGATAAATCATTTCCTCGAGCTCAAAATAATATCTAGCCTTCAACCTGCCAAAGAAAATAATAAATCATCAATCAATATCACTCTAAAATATAAAAAAAATACGAAGCTGCACTCTTCACCGTCGTGAATGGTGCAACTTGTTCTGAGTTCCATATAAACGGATGGGACCCACCTTAGGGCATACTAAAAGGATGCTATCGAGAACTACATTTGATTAGAACTACCAAGAACATACTAAAAAGATGCTACAGTTATATTTGATTAGGGTTTACAATAAGGCAATGAGGAATCACTTAAAAGTTAACTACATTTGAGCAGCAACTTTTATTAGCTGTTTAGGGCCTATAGCTACGCCAGTCCAACTCTCTCCTTTAAATGTGGCTAGTTATTAGAAACAACTCACAAGCATATTGAAAGAAAAAACTATGGGAGCTCAATCTAATAGGAACCATTCCATTTAGTTGAAAACATTTCAGAGCTCCTCATAGCCACAAGGCAAGCATCGTTAGATTAATTCTTCAAACCAAGATAGGAAAATTTGGAATCTTGATTATTCTGATGTTCTTTCTTGTACGCCTTCTCTGAATAGGAAAAAAGTTTCTTCTTGCTAGGACAATTTGGAACTCTAAGGCTCATTTAAGGTTTGATTATTTTGCTTGGGCAGCAGTGCTTTAATAGAATCAATACATCTATAAGTAAAAAAAAGTAGAGATAATTAGGCAGCTCTGCTAAATTTATGAGCTCCTCTGGGCTTGTTCCTATGGTTGTAGTGTTGTGTTTAGTTAAAATTTTCTTTTCCTCCTCCAAGTTGCATTTTTTCTGTTCATTCCTCTGATAATTCTTCTCTTGTACACATACGTGTGTGTGTGTGTTTTCCTTAAACACCATTGAGAAATGAAATAAAACCTGGAACCAATATTTGTGTTAAGATTATCCTTCAAGTCCTTGTTAGCTTACAACAGTAGTTGAATAGTTAAATATCTTCAAACATTTTCAATTAATATTTATGTATCCAACACAACTATAGTGTTATATATATTATTCATAAAAAGTTGATATTCTTATGTACGAATAGCTACTGCCAATAAACAGAATGGAGGAAGTAACTTTCAATCTTAATTTCTCATCCCAAAAGTATCCTATCTAACTCAAATATTTGTTAAATAAACCAAGGAAAACATAGGTTAAAACGTACATTCAAAAGTAAATTTTTTAGAAAAACCATCTTAAAAATTAGTAAACTATATATTCTCCATTTCTACTGTTCCACTACTTCTGTCAACAGAACATGCATGTGTGTGCCAGTCTAGTTTTAAGTTAAATATATGATTCAATGAACACAAGCACACTCGCCAGTATATAGGGGTAAAGATAAGCAAATATGCTCAATGTGTTAGCTTGAGGACACACAAGGTTAACTCATATTGAGTATTGTTGAGCAGAAGTAACTTAGAAGCTTGACCGATTTCAGGAAGTACAAGTAAACTTCTGATTGAGATTGAAATAAACCTCCAGACTGGGCTATCTATGGTTGTTTCTAATGCTCAAGAATTCTAAATTGTTCAATGTGTGAGCAGCTGAGTACTTCCTGAATGTTTTATAATAATTTTCTCAATGAATATGCATTTACTGCAACGTTCACATCAAGCAAAAGAACTTCCTCTATTTCAATGTGAATTTCCTGGACCTTTTCAGAACTTACAAGGGTAAGAATATGCTTCATAAGACCATGTTTGGGAAACTAAGGACTTGAATAGGTTTGAAATGAATTCATAAGGCAATGACATCTACTTTAGAGCCAACAATCACACAATTTGATGACGCTAAGGAACATGGAAATAACATATCTTTACATAATAATAAAACCTTCACTCAGTGATTCTTCAACATCAATTTTTTCATAGAAATGATATTCGACATGAGTACAAATTAATTGGTAGATTATGTTAGAAATTGGTCCATCTTTGCCCCCTCAACCTTGTTCAATTTTGTCTCTACATTTTCTCCCAATCTCACATCTCCCAATCACTCTAGTTTCCTTTTCTTACTCCTAAATTCATTCGAATTATCTAATGGATAAATGATCATGTGTTGAATGTTATAGAAACTCAAGGACAAGAATTCATTCACCCACACTTTCAAACTAACAAGAATATTACTCCTACAATACCTACCTCAGTCATATTTAGAATATTAGTTGAAAGCCTTAGATATTTTAAAAAATTACCATAATTTTACAACATTACTCTTATTAAATTATAACTTATTTTAATTGTATCTTTCTTAATCTCTGCACACCATAACACTTTTGAGAATTCCCAATAAAGATAGAAATGAAAAACAAATATTAAATGTTGCACAAATTTCATAAAATGACTTATATTTTGTAATCTTAATTCTTCAAAACTATGTTTTATCATAGGAAACAAGACTAGTTTATTATACAAACAAGTGATGTCCAAAGTCCCCCCTCAATGAAACAAGAAAACCTTTATTTCCAATGTTTTATAGCCTTAGTAGCATTAAGACATTAACCACCGAGCGAAATATGGAACTATTATGAAAAATATACTTTTTCACCACCAAAAGATAAAAATGAAATTATTCTTAGAATACAGTCCAAAGCGCGTGTTCCGTCCTGAAATTTTCCAAACGAACCACGTATGTTTCTGAAAAAAAAAAAAAAAGATTTTCCTAATTAAACGCTTAAGAAATTGTGGTAGAAATGTAAATTACCTGCTCCGATATTGAATTCTCATGAGGCAGAGATTCAAGTTTCAACACTCTAGCTTCCAGAGCATCAAACTTCCGCTTTATCTAGAAGATAATCGAAGACCAACGCGGCCCAGATTCAATAAAGCTTGTAAAACTTGGAAATGATTGTATCGAAATAAACTCTAACACAATTCGATTGACTTACATCAGCGGAAAGAGCAAGGCGATCAACCCAAATATCCTTCCAAACAAAGTGGGAAATCGAAGCACCTGAGAACGTAAACCCTAGAGTGAACCATAGCAACCGAGTCCGCAGCATTGCTCTGCTTGTTCTCGATCTTCAGAAATCGGAGACGATCAGACGAACACGAAGAGAGACTCTCTGGTGCCAAATTACGTATAGAGACCATGTAGTTTAAGCCCGGCCCAATATGCACTGATCCAAGGAAACGAAAACGGATAACCCGTTAGACTTTTATATTTTTATTACAATTTTAAAATTTTAAAATATAATAAATATATAAAATTTTTAATTCAAATATGAAAAATCTATACTTTTAGGAATTTTGAAATTGTTAACCTAAAAAAAATATAATTATCTTTAAGCCTTATGTTTGTGAGTTTTAAGGGACCCTACTTATGTAAACATTTAAAATTAAAAAAAACTGTAGTCATGAATTTATTAATAATAGTATTTCCTTTCCAACGTCGTAATAAATTTTGTAGATACAGTATCAGTATTTAAGTGCTGTAGCTCCACCTGGGTCCATCTCAAATAGGCGCAGACATTTCAGTTATGAAGAAACAACCTCATGAAAGCAAATGGGGGAAATTAGCGTTTTGAATCAGTTTTCAAAATTAATAATAAACAAAGTTTTTTACTTATAAAAAGGATAAAAATTTGAAAACTGAGTAGTAAAACTTGAAAACTGAACAATAATAAAGTCCTATTTATTATTAATTTTCGAAACTAAACCTAAACTAGAATTCCTCCAAATATATTTATCATATATCTATACTTAAAAGCAGAATTGTAGTATATTCTTGTAGGCTTTGATTGGGTGCTCATTAATGCTTATCATTTTAACAAGATCTGGACCATTTAATATTAATCTCGATGGTCCAGATTTAAATTTTTTATTTTAATTTTTTTAAATGATAATATCATTTTTTTAAATGACAATTATAAAACTATCTCTATTTTAAATTATACATCTAAAAAATAAAAATGTATTAAAGACCTAATAATAAAATATAATTAAATGAAGATATACTAGTTTTAATTTGAATGGTTCAAAACATTGATAAGCACTAAGTGGTCATCGCAGGTGATGAGCACCAAATATGCTTTCATATTCTTGAAGGCTTCAAAATGTGCTAGTAACAAGGTAACATAATTCTTGTTATTACCAATGGTTTCAGGAGGGCTATTAACATGACCAACATGGACAATATTGACTTGAGGGTCCACAAATAAAGAGAGAGGAATTATATTTTAAAATTAAAATAATAAATTTATTATAAAATATGATATGTTACAATACATTCTCCCAATTTTACTATTTAGTATTCTAAAATTTAACATTTTTTATTAGTTAAAGTCCCTCATTGTAATTAATTAACTTTACCGATAACTAACTGTATTTCCCCTTAAAGAATCATGGGCTATTATTGATGATGAACCTTATTATTCTCCCATTAGATTGCACGGTGTGGATGGATATGGGTGAAAAGGGCACATAGTGGTGAGGGTGGGCAAATGCCCCTGCCCCTCACCTTTGGAAAATTATATCTAAAAGCATTATTAATAAAGTTTTGATACTTTGCCTCTACTGCTCCTACCATTTTAAAACCACTCATCCACTATTTTAACTAGACCTAAATATATTTAGATAAATTTTTTTTCATCTTTGATATTTTAATTTAAATCCAATAAAGTCATTTTTTAAAAAATAAAATAATACTTGCGACACAAGAAAAGGTATCTCAGTGGAGATTCTTTTCTTGGTTTAAATCTCTAATAAAGATTCAGTGAAAACTAATGTTCTATCGGAACTATAATTTATAGGTTTTTTGTTAATCTTATCAATATAAAATATATAAAAAAAAGAACATGGAATTATATTATATTATATTATTTATTAGTGATGAATAATATAGTTTATCTTAAGCTCTATATCAATAAAAACTATCAAGTTTTGATACTTAATTTGCCTCCACCTACTCCTATTTTAATTTATTTTTAATTCTTTAATTTTGAGTCAAAAGTATTTATTTTTAAATTATCACAACCTCCAACTAGCTCCAACCATCTGAGCTATGCACTCATCGGTATTATTAAATATATAATGATATTAATGACTTGGTTATGAAAATTGATATGTTAGCATTGAAGAATATTTTTTTAGTATTTTCTGTTAACATAGATAATGATAATAATAATAGGAAAACTTTTGATAGTATTTTTAAAATTAAATGATTAAAATGAAACTAAATAAAGTTAAGAAATCAGAATGTAAAATTAAGGGATAAAAAATATACTTTTACTTTTGCAAAAAAAAAACTATGCTATTCACAAATAAATTTTATATTATATGTTAGTCTCCATTGAAATGGGAGTTACAACCCTGTGTTGGAAATAGTATGTGGAATATAGACCAGTGCTCAAAAACATATAATAGACATACTATTTTTAAAGTATTATTCGCCTCATTATATTGAGGCAGGGTTTAACAAACCACCTGTAGAAATTATCTCTAACACCGGAAATATTAGATAGCAACCTCTTATATCACAGTAGTACACAAACAATATGGAGAGAACTGAAGGGTTTTTTATTGTACATTTTCAAGTATGATATGCTACTTTTTATAGGCAAAAAAATAATAACTAACTATTAAAAACTAATCAAAGCCATAATTCTGCTGTTTTTGAACATTGGCATAAGAATCAAAATGCTGGAAATTAATTGTAAACGCTGGTAATAAGTTTTAAAATGTTAGAAATAAATCCAAACAATAAAATCATGATTTTATGAATAATTTGAATTTTTTTTATCCAAATCAGAATTACAATGTCAGATTAATCCAAATATCTAAATATTAAGTTCATTATTAATTAAATTAAATAATTAATATTTAAATCCACCTAATCTTCTTACCCTAACTACTTTAATAAGTGTAACATTCTCCTTTTTATAACGTCTTTGAGATTTTTGTCCCTCCCAATACGGGGCTTAGTTTTAAAACTAGCTACGTCAGTGTGTCATATCAATTAATGGAATGTTATATATGTCCCATATTATTTATGAAGTATTCTTTTTTTTCTTAATAGGAATTTATGAAGTAGTCTAACAGCTACTGGCCGCCTAACAAATCGAGATGAGCCAGGTTTTTCTCTCATTAAATGGAGTTTTGATTTGATTTAAGTTTTATAAAGCAGTTAATTATAGTTTTATTTTATTTCGTATTTTTCAGATGGTGGTAATTTACTTACTTATGCCCGGATTAACTTTATTTGATTCATAGTTTAGTTTTGTTTAGTTAAAATTTGATTCATATTATAATTTTGTAGTCTACATGCTCTTGCATAAACCCTACATGTCCATCAATAAGATCTTACGTGTATTGGAAATCTGTTTACCTTTTTCTTATTGATTAATGTATTTAGAATATTGCAAGAGTTTTCTGAGTCTTTTCATATTTATTTACATAACTAAAGGTCGATCAGTTCCGAATAATCATATAATTACATGCCATGAACCAAATTTATGTTTTATAATATAATAGAACAATTATATGATATCACTTCAATTAACAAGAATTAAATGGTAACGGAATAATGTTCAATAATTCTACTTTTGCATGATATATTGATTTTCCATGACAGTTTTTATGGCTTTTAAAAGCTATATGGGCTTTTGAGAAATATTTAATTTTATGCAATAGTTTACATATAGTTGTAAATAAATTAAGAATTTTCAAATTATAAAAATGTAATCAATACTTTAAGGAAATTAGAAATAATATAATTTTCCTTGTCAAAATGATCTGCTTGAACTGCCATAAGTTTAAGAAAAGCCATGCCAGTGGCATTGAAACAAGTTTCACAATATCTTTCATGGATGATGTAGCCCGTTGGGTTCTCACAATTTGTTTTCCTGACACATTTTGTATTAATTTTCAATTTTTTAGCATAAAAAATATTTTTAATTAAAAATTATTCTGTTTAAAATATAGAGATTATTGAGGTGAGTTTTATTTCTGTTAATTAAACTATTCTAGATATTATTTTATAAAATTATTTTCAAAACCTATTGAACTATAGATGGCCACGTATAGTTTCGATTATGTGTGACACGTGTCTGGCTTATTACACAATTGAGTCAAATATGAAGTCGTAGTTCTATTAATATAATTTTTTTATTTATAAAATTTAAACTTGATACCTTGGGCCCCTTCCATTCATCCAAATATAGTTGCCGCAAAAATGTGGTTTCTTATTTAATGGTCGGGGCCATCAACAAAGGCTATATTTCAAAAGTGAGAAACCATTTTATTTATTTGGGATTGAGACCTCGGACACAGGTTGTTGGTTGTTTCAACCACTTTGGTCGAACTCGTAAATCAACTCGGTTGACACGTCAAGCTTGTGTGTTAATATGAAGAAAACGTGTCAACTCACCTTCAAACTCGAACTCAGTCCAAACTCGCTATAACTCAGCATGTTTGGCTTTTGAACGAGCTTCACTCGCATAAAACTCGGCCATTTGGAATGAGTTTGAAATTCTTCACAAAAGGTTTGGTGGGTAGTTTGGAGAATTAAGTGCACCGCCTCATAAATAAGAGTCAAATCACCACGGCAATTAGCCTGTCCGTATAGGATTCTTTTTTTGGCCGGATGTCCGCATAGGATTCAGATGGCTCTTTTTGTTTTTTTTTTTCCCAAGTTATTATATTGTTTTTTTTAATGAGAAAAGTTTAGGTGTTTGCGTCCGCACTCACCAAGTCACGCAGACGTCAAAGTCAAAAAGCACTTACAAATTCAACAATCATCGAAGCTGAAAAATATTGTTGGTTAAAAAACTGAAGAAAATATATAAATATATTATTTTTTAAATTACCAATTTTAAAAAATTATTATATTATATATATGGAGTATGATATAGTGCATATTTTATTAGATAATTATGAATAATAATCATTATAAATTATATATAACTTCTAATTATAAATTTTATTTATTTGGAATTGAAACTTTAGATACAACTCGTTAATTGTTACAACTTACAACAACACTTCTTTAATAATACTTCTTTTAATCTTAAATATATAATTTTTTACATTGATTCTAAATATAAGATCATTTTTAGAATATGAGATAATATTTATTATATATTTAAAAAAAATGCCCTATTTAATTTGTCTCAAAGAGAGAAAAGAAAAAATGAAATAAAGATAGTTTTAAAAAAATATCTTGATTTTTTTAAAAATTAATATAGTTAATTAACTTTAATTCTCATTCTTAATATGCTCAATTCAATTAAAATAGTCTTATATTAAAAATCGGAGATAGTAGTTTGGTGGGCAATCTCTTTTGTCAAACAGTATTACATATTTTGTAAATAATACTTATTTAAAATTGGTCCCAAAATATAATTGTTTAAAATGATAATCTTATTTCACCAAAATTAGCAATTACCATTGAAAATTTAATTAAGCCCCCAAAAGCTTAAAATTCTAGAGAGATCCTTGTCAATGAGATAATTAAGGATAATTAAAAGTCATCTAATGGTGCATAGTAATAGGGATGGCCCTAAATACTTAATCAATGCCAAAAGTTTATATTAGTGTGTGATATCAAACTCATCAATATTTTAATTAATATATTAATCTATAACAAATTACACTATAACTTATATTTTGTATGATATAAAAAATGTGTTTAGTATTTAAAAACAAAGATCATCATCATCAATGCAGAATAGGCATAAGTGTATTTTTTTATACTTTAATTTTAAGCGAAGTTTCATTTATACTTTAATTTGATTATTTTTTTTATAATTTTTTAACTTTTAAAATATGATAAAAAACTTTTTAACTACTAATACAGTCAAATAAATTAACGAAAAATGATGAATTGACATGCTTAAAAACAACTCAGTAATATTATTATATAATTATTAATCATGTAACAATAATTATTAACAAAAATCCTTATGATTATGATTGAAATAATTCTAAAGTCTTAGAAAAAATTATAACTGTGGCAACAAAAAAAAAAGGAAATAATTATAACCATAAAAAAACCCTAATTACATCATCAGGCTCCCGTCATTCGGCACAACATTAATTAACGGAGAAACAACATGTGATTATGGCGTGGAAGATAGTTCAAGAACAAGCTAATTCTATATTCTCTTTTCTCAATGCTCTCTAAAGCATAAAAGCATATTCCTTGCAAAAATGGAAAAGGAACAGTGGCAAAAATATTTGGACATTTTCTTCGGATGGAGAATTATTTTTAAGGTTATGATTATTTGTAAGACTTTAAAATTATGTCAATCATATAATTATAAGATTTTTTGTTAATAAATATAATTATAAGATTAATAAATATATAATAATATCAATGAGTTGTCTTTTGACCATGCTAAGTCATTATTTTTCGTAAAGTTATTTAACACTGATAGTAATTAGTAATTTGGAGGTTTTTTACTATACTTTAAAGGCTAAAAGATTAAAATGAAATTTAGTAAAATTAAATACCCAAACTGAGGTCTGCTTAAAGTTAATTGACAAAGCACATACTTTTACCTATAAAATATAAAAAAATCATATTGTTCACATATTGTGAACCACTCATTTCGGATTCCGTGCAATACCTTACTTGACAGTTGAAGTGCTCCATTCATTTCATTTATCTATCATTTTACTCTTTTCAATTTATATTATAATATATTTTATATCAATTATATATGTATATCAAGAAAATTATTTTTTTAATTAAAATTAATATAAAAAATGTCAATATTTTTTATTTTACTTTTAGTAAATACTCTATTCTATTATTATTATAAAATTATAAATAAGGGATAGAAAAGAATTAAAAATAGAAATAAAATAAAATAAAATATCTAATACTATATATTTTGGATCAGAAGCTTCTTATACAGAATGTTCTATAATATGGATAAGAGGAAGTAACATATACCAATAAAATTATTAAATAAATTAGATTATAGTAAAATTTAATATTATTTTATCATAATATTCTTAACTTCAATGCTAAAAAATAATTTATATGTCACCGATCACTTTTTTTGTATGAAAGTTAAAATAATAAAAAATAATTATAAATATTTTTACTGATAATATAAAACAACATTTAAATTAGAACAATTAAAACTTTTGGGATGAAGGGGAATATATGTTCGGAGACTCGAACTTTTGCCGACAGCCCTGATATATGACATTTGGCATTAGCTAATGGATGATTGAAGCTGTCAGTGCCTACAAAATAGAGTTTCTCCGCAAAAATAGTAGCGTGTTCAAACCACGTCAGTAATGGCACGTATTGGATTTGATATTAATCATATATATTTGACTTTCTAAATTCATATCACCCACCCGAATACACCAAACACTTTCAAAACCTTCTACTTGATCCTCTTATAATCAAGAACTTTGATTAATTAGTGTTCCCAACCTACGTACAAACACCATTTTTAAGCGAATTAAAGATTGATTGCACGTGTGAATGTAGATAAACTTTACTACTGTATCATATCCCTCTGTCCTTAGACGAATTAAAGTCAGGTAATAAAAATGTCAGATATCAAAGTCAAGCCCCTAATTTTAGTTTCAATTTATATTTTAAAAATTTCTGCATGAATATCAGCGTGTTTAAACCACATATATCAAACGAGTGCATATATATATATATATATATACTTGTAGAACAGCTCGACATGCCGAATAGGATCCCACAGGTATATTGAATCTCAGCCCTCAAATTCCAGGTGATTCCCCATCAGTCATCATGAACCCTCTCGACCTCGACGAATTCAAGAGGCAAGGCTACATGATGATTGACTTCCTCGTTGATTATCATCGTCATGTTGCTAACTACCCAGTTCTGAGTCAGGTACAACCTGGCTATCTCCGAAAACTATTGCCATCCTCTGCTCCAACCAGCCCTGAACCCTTTGAAACCATACTTAACGATGTGAAAGATCATATCATTCCAGGAATCACGCATTGGCAGAGTTCAAATTACTATGCCTACTTTCCTAGTAGCAGCAGTATCGCAGGATTCATGGGCGAGATGTTGAGCACAGGGTTCGGTGTGGTTGGGTTCAACTGGTTATCATCACCAGCAGCAACTGAGCTTGAAAGCATAGTCATGGATTGGCTTGGACAAGCTCTGAAACTCCCAGAGAGTTTTCTTTTCTCTAGTAATGTTGGTGGGGGTGTGTTGTTAGGGACGACTTGTGAGGCCATCTTGTGTACTCTTGTGGCCGCAAGAGATGAAAAGCTTGGCCGCATGGGGAAGGAACATCTAAGGAAGCTTGTTGTTTATGGGTCTGATCAAACCCACAGTGCCTTTCAGAAAGCTGCTCATATTGCAGGAATCCACCCAGAAAATTTCAGGGCCATCAAAACTAACAAGTCCAGTTCATTTGCTTTGTCACCAGAGTCACTTGTTTGTGCAATAATGAAGGACATGCAAAATGGGCTAGTTCCTTGTTTTCTTTGTGCCACTGTGGGGACTACTGCAACTGGTGCTGTTGATCCAATCGGACCACTGTGTGACGCGGCAAAGGATTATGGCATTTGGGTCCACGTGGATGCTGCTTATGCAGGTGGGGCCCTTATTTGTCCAGAGTTAAGGCATTTCATTAATGGAGTTGAAGGGGTAAACTCGTTCAGCCTCAACGCACATAAATGGTTTTTCACTAACTTAACTTGTTGCTGCCTTTGGGTAAAAGATTCTTCTTCTTTAACAAACTCCCTCTCAACGAATCCTCAGTTCTTGAGAAACAAAGCTTCTGAATCAAACCAAGTGATTGACTACAAAGATTGGCAGATAGCATTAAGCAGGAAATTTCACTCCCTCAAACTATGGTTTGTACTTCGCAGCTATGGCGTGGACAACCTCAGAAACTTCCTGAGAAACCATGTGAAATTGGCCAAAACATTTGAAGACCTGGTGAAGCAGGATAAGAGGTTTGAGATCGTTACACCTAGGTTTTTTTCTTTGATTTGCTTTAGGGTTTCACCATCAGCCGTTGCTTGCAACAAGTCCTTGTTTCATGGTACTGATGAAGATCATGACTACTGTGGGAAAATCTTAAACGATGATCATGAACGTCTTGCGAATGAGGTGAACAGTAAATTGCTGGATTCAATTAATGGTTCAGGCGAAGTGTACATGACTCATGGGATGGTTGAAGGAGCTTTTGTGATTAGATGTGCCATCGGCGCAACATTAACGGAGGAACACCATGTGATTATGGCCTGGAAGATTGTTCAAGAACATGCAAATTCTATATTCTCAATGCTTCATTTCTAAAGCATAAAAGCATATTTATTGGCAAAAATAACTAAGCATAAAAGCATATTCTTAGCCCAAAATAAAAAAGGAAAATGAACAGTGGCGAAATTTCTCTCTCTTGGGCCACAATATCATAGTAGAATTTGGTAGCTAGAAATTTCTACTCCTTTTGATCTCCTTAATCTATTTAGTCTATGGTATTTGTTTTCAATGTTATTTAGCAAATTGTACCCAAAAAAAATGTTATTTAGCAAAAAGGAACGATTTGGGTTAACTTTAGGTTTTGAGCCTTTAGAATCTAAACCAAACCTCATATTATTATTATTAATTATTATTATTATTATTGGGGAGAGTACAGAGTGTATCTATGAATTTCTCTGAAAAATTTGACACAAGACGCCATAGTCAATTAAATTGACACCAAGTTACTTGTAGTCTGACGAATGGGAATAGGCCATGTCAGGACATTTTAATTCTATGTGTCACTGATTTATTTTATATTATTTCAATAATTTCTTTCTTGAGAAAACCTAGCATCCGTGAATCGCTCATTCTCTCTTGCCCAGTCATCGCACACAAACGGCACCGACAGCTCTCTCCCCTCCTGTATCTATCCTCAACCTACAAACTACACCGACGGCTGGTTCTCTTTCTTTATCTATCTTCCTTCATCGACGTCTCAACCTACAAACAGCATCGACGGTCGTAACTTCTCTCCCTTTATCCTTCCTGCTCAACGTGTCTTTATCGACAGCTTTTTTCAGCTTGGAAATGGCCCTAGAGAAAAAAGCACCATTGAAGTTAATTATCACCCCATGCAGATATACCTTTTCTTCCATAATCATCACCCAAGAAGATGGAAATAGCCTCTTTCCATCCATAGAAGTTAATTAAGTCAGCCATTGCAATCATCTGCTCAGAGTCACTTGTCTTTCTGGGTTTGAGAGTTTACAAATGAATATGATGGAGGACGGGAAAAGAGACAGTTGTAGAGTCACCTGGAATTTTTTTAATACTAAAGTAATATAAATTGAGTGACTGACGTTAAAAAGTACGCCCTCCTATCTTAGAATATTTTAATCGAAATCACATGAATTAAGAAAGAAAATTAAAACTAATTAATTATTTTAATTTTTTTAAAAATTTTAATATTTTTTTAAAACTATTCTTATTTAATTTTTCTCTTTTTCTTTTTACATACATTAAATAGGGATATTTTTTAAAAATATATAATAAATATCATATCATATATTATAAAGGATATTATATATAAGATCAAGATAAAAAATCCTATATATATATATTTACGGAAGGAATATATGAGGCTATGTGTTTTTATTGGGAAGAGTAAATCTGACATGGCACCTAAGAGTAGCTAAGTATTTCTCGCCAAACAAAATGAATTTGCTGCACGTCAGCACATGGGAGAGCTTTTTGTTGCTGAGTGGGTTATTATCGTTGAAATCTTTACCGTCACATACGACAAACCTAATTTACACTTTTAAGTTTACTTGCAAGTGATTGGGCAAGACATTTGCGCAAAAAAGAGATGAGCCTATTGAGAGATTTATTTCTTATGGTTAATATAATAATCTTATATACGCCATATTATTTTATCAAAATTCTTGATGTTATAGCTTAAAACACTTCAACCTCCTTTTCCCACGTTTTTCCTCAACAAAACAGAGTAGTTAATTACCACCAGTAACAAGAAAAAAAAAAAAAAAGCAGGGTGAAAAATTTTTTTGTCTCGAAAGAAAACAAAAAAATTGATGCAGGCCTTTATCATTTTCATTACACTCGCACTCCAACCTCAACGACACGCACTGTAAAAATAGTTAAGGGACATTGGTATACTTCCAGCAGGGAAAGTTCTTGCTTGGTTTATTTTAATTATATTTAAAATATATATATATATATATTATATTTTTATATTAAATATAAAAATACTTTTTTATTAAAAAATAGATTAATGAATTAAGAGTTTATGAAAAATTATTGTGAGATATTGGGGGAAGTAAAACTTTCCAAGAATTTGCTCATGAAGTATAACTTATCGAATTAAAATTAATTTTTTTGAAACTTGCAATTTTTTTTAGAATTAAGTAACATGAGTTACTCTACTTCCTATGAAGTTAAATTTCCCTTGCCTACTTCTTCCATATGGAGCGACCCTTAAAAGAATTCTTTCCATTTTTTTTTAGGTGTCGTTTAAGGTTTTACCACATAGATTAAGAAATATAATTAATATGTTAAATTTTTTTTTGAATTAACTAATATATCGTTTAAAAAATAAATAGGTAAAAAAATTAATTAATGTTATCATTGAATTTTAAAAGAATAAATAAAAATATAGTTGGAAATGTAATAATTAATATTATTTTAAAATTTAAAAATGACGAATAAATAGAAATAATTTTTTTCTTGAAAAGTGACAATTAAAAAAAAATCGGAGGGAGTAATAAACAAATAATTACTTTAATTAAGAGAAGAAGTTAAAAATGGTTAGATTATCAAATTTGTCATAAATGAAATTTTTTTTAGAAACACCTCCATTTAATATCGAAAACTAATATTTAATGTAATCAATGATCTCTCATATGTGCAAAAAAAAAACTTAAATACACCATACATCTTTTATTGTTGTTGTTATTATTATTATTATTATTTCATATCACATCCCATTTTCCAACACTCCAACATCCTAATACTACTATCATCCATAAGCCCAGCTCATTTGCTCTCTCCTTACTTCATGTCTTCTCAAATCACAACTTTCTCCAACTAACTTAACTAAGGTCTAGAAGGTGGAAATTTTCGAACTATGTAATTGCTACTCAGGTTTAAATGTCATTAGCTTTTTTTTTATATACATCAAGAGGATTTAAATCCTTAATCTCTACTTATATTCCACCCTACCTTTACCATCTAAACTAGCATCAGGTGGCCAAATGTCATTAGCTTTAATGTTCATAAGTTATAAAAAAAACAGAGGTATTGATGCACTTGGGATTAATTATCTATCTTTTTTTTTTAATTTTTTACTAAATAATATATATGTTTCCTCCAATATTAAATATAAAAAAAATTTAATAGAGTTGTGTTGATCCAAAATATAAAAAACAAATGTAGATGTCTGGTGCAATAAATAGTTTTCCAATAATATCCCTTGATAAATATTGTGTTTTTTAATAATTATTAATTGATTTAGTGTTAAAAGACATTAATTGAGGACAATTTAAAAAAATATATATTTAATTATAAATTAAATGTGATTAACAAATTTCAACTAATAATATTAGCCTGTTTGAAGTATTTTTTTCTTATATTTGAAAGGATATATATATATATATATATATGTATTACGTTTTGAAGTGTATTGGTCATCTAAATTATATGAAAACGTTACATTTCCTTTGAATTAATAAGTGGTGCCATGGTGGAATTGCATACAATTCTTAATTTTTGAGCAGTAGGAATTTGACCCGATGGAGAAATTACATATGCTCAAACTGAAAAAAAAAAAAAAAAGAAGCTTAATCTATTAGTCCCTATAATTTTTATCAATTTTCAAATTGGTCCCTATAATTTAAAATTCTTAAACTTATCCCTATAATTTACAATGGAAAATGCATGTGAAGTTAATCCTCCTAGTTCCAATCAATTGCATATCACTCCCTCAAATGATGACATATGGGAAGATGAAGGTAGCCAAAATTGCTGGCATGGCTAATGGTAAGCCTATGTCTAACATAAAATTAATTAATACTTTTATTTATTTCTTATATTTTTAATAAAATTTTTTTTCTATATTTAAGACGGTAGGAAGTAGATTACATTCTCCCACCATGTACCTCCCCATTTTTAACTTAATGAGTTGTCTTTTGAGCATGCTAAATCATAATTTGTTGTTAAATTACTTAACAATGATAGTAATTAGGAGGTTTTTTGCTACACTTTAAAAGCTAAAAGCTGAAACTGAAGTTTGCCTAAAGTTAATGGACCAAACACATACTTTTATCTATAAAATATAAAAAATCATATTATTCATTGTGCGCGCTCATATCAAATTGTGCAATACCCTACTTGAAAGTATTTCATTAATTTATTTTATCTATCATTTTAATATTTTTCATATATACCAATAAAATTATTAAATAAATTAGATTATAGTAAAATTCAATGCTATTCTACCATAATATCCTTCCACTATTTTTTAATGAAGGGTAAATAATAAAAAATAATTATAAATATTTTATTGATAATATAATACCACAGCTAAATTCGAACCATTAAAACTTTCTGATCCAGGAGACTACATGTTTGGAAACGCAAACTTTTGCCGACGGCCCTGATATATGACATTTGGCATTAGCTCATATAAATTTAATGTTCTCCCATGTGAGCGGTGGCCCGGGGATGATTGAAGCTATCAGTGCGTATAAAACAGAATTTCTCCATAAAAATAGTAGCGTGTTCAAACTTCAAACCCCACAGGTTGGTATATATACCTCTATATCAGATCCCTCTGTCCTTAAACGAATTAAAGTCAGGTAATGAAAATGTCAGATATCTACATCGAAAGCGACTAATTTTAGTTTCGATTTATATGTTAAAAATTTCTGCATGAATATCAGCGTGTTTAAACCACATATATCAAATGAGTGCATATATATATATATATATATACTTGAAGAACAGCTCCTGACATACCAAATAGGATCCTACAGGAATATTGAATCTCAGCCCTCAAATTCCAGGTGATTCCCCATCAGTCATCATGAACCCTCTCGACCTCGACGAATTCAAGAGGCAAGGCTACATGATGATTGACTTCCTCGTTGATTATCATCGTCATGTTGCTAACTACCCAGTTCTGAGTCAGGTACAACCTGGCTATCTCCGAAAACTATTGCCATCCTCTGCTCCAACCAGCCCTGAACCCTTTGAAACCATACTTAACGATGTGAAAGATCATATCATTCCAGGAATCACGCATTGGCAGAGTCCAAATTACTATGCCTACTTTCCTAGTAGCAGCAGTATCGCAGGATTCATGGGCGAGATGTTGAGCACAGGGTTCGGTGTGGTTGGGTTCAACTGGTTATCATCACCAGCAGCAACTGAGCTTGAAAGCATAGTCATGGATTGGCTTGGACATGCTCTGAAACTCCCAGAGAGTTTTCTTTTCTCTAGTAATGTTGGTGGGGGTGTGTTGTTAGGGACGACTTGTGAGGCCATCTTGTGTACTCTTGTGGCCGCAAGAGATGAAAAGCTTGGCCGCATGGGGAAGGAAAATCTAAGGAAGCTTGTTGTTTATGGGTCTGATCAAACCCACAGTGCCTTTCAGAAAGCTGCTCATATTGCAGGAATCCACCCAGAAAATTTCAGGGCCATCAAAACTAACAAGTCCAGTTCATTTGCTTTGTCACCAGAGTCACTTGTTTGTGCAATAATGAAGGACATGCAAAATGGGCTAGTTCCTTGTTTTCTTTGTGCCACTGTGGGGACTACTGCAACTGGTGCTGTTGATCCAATCGGACCACTGTGTGACGCGGCAAAGGATTATGGCATTTGGGTCCACGTGGATGCTGCTTATGCAGGTGGGGCCCTTATTTGTCCAGAGTTAAGGCATTTCATTAATGGAGTTGAAGGGGTAAACTCGTTCAGCCTCAACGCACATAAATGGTTTTTCACTAACTTAACTTGTTGCTGCCTTTGGGTAAAAGATTCTTCTTCTTTAACAAACTCCCTCTCAACGAATCCTCAGTTCTTGAGAAACAAAGCTTCTGAATCAAACCAAGTGATTGACTACAAAGATTGGCAGATAGCATTAAGCAGGAAATTTCACTCCCTCAAACTATGGTTTGTACTTCGCAGCTATGGCGTGGACAACCTCAGAAACTTCCTGAGAAACCATGTGAAATTGGCCAAAACATTTGAAGACCTGGTGAAGCAGGATAAGAGGTTTGAGATCGTTACACCTAGGTTTTTTTCTTTGATTTGCTTTAGGGTTTCACCATCAGCCGTTGCTTGCAACAAGTCCTTGTTTCATGGTACTGATGAAGATCATGACTACTGTGGGAAAATCTTAAACGATGATCATGAACGTCTTGCGAATGAGGTGAACAGTAAATTGCTGGATTCAATTAATGGTTCAGGCGAAGTGTACATGACTCATGGGATGGTTGAAGGAGCTTTTGTGATTAGATGTGCCATCGGCGCAACATTAACGGAGGAACACCATGTGATTATGGCCTGGAAGATTGTTCAAGAACATGCAAATTCTATATTCTCAATGCTTCATTTCTAAAGCATAAAAGCATATTTATTGGCAAAAATAACTAAGCATAAAAGCATATTCTTAGCCCAAAATAAAAAAGGAAAATGAACAGTGGCGAAATTTCTCTCTCTTGGGCCACAATATCATAGTAGAATTTGGTAGCTAGAAATTTCTACTCCTATTTTTTGTTTTTGTTCACTCTCCTTACTCTATGGTATCTGTTTTCAATATTATTTATCAAAAAGGAACGACTAGGTTTAACTTTGGGTTTTAAGTTTGGCTTTTGGGCCTTTAGAATCTAAACTAAACCAAACCTTTTATTATTATTTTTATTTCATACCACATCCCCTTTTTTTTTATCACAAACGAGGGCAGAGCCCAAAATAACGTTCACACAACTAGTTGGGGATTGTAATCCCAATTTATCTCACAGCACAAGAGGTCCAGCTTGATCTAGAATCACATCTAAAAATGAGATATTAGCTTTACATTGCACATACCATTTAGCAAGACTATCAGCTACAGTACTTCACCCTGACAACACTCTTAACACCCTAATAGTATCATCCATAAGCCCAGCCCATTTGCTCTCTCCTTCCTGTCTTCTCAAATCGCAACTTTGTCCGGCTAAGTAAACTAAGGCCTGGGAAGTGGAAATTTTCTAACTATTTAATTACTACTCAGATTTAAATGTTTTTAGCTTTAAATGTTTATAAGTTTAAAAAAAATCAAGAGATATTGATGCATCTGGGGTTAATTATCTATCCTTGTTCTTTTTTTTTGTTTTGCATTTTTAAATTTTTTACTAAATAATATATATGCTTCCTATCTCAAATATAAGAAAAATTGGGAGAGTCCTACGATCCAAAATATAAAAAACAAATGTAGATGTCTTGTGCAAAAGATGTTTTTCCTTATAATATCCCTCAATAAATGTTGTGCTTTTTAATAATCATTAATTGATCTACTTAAAAAAAAAAACTATTAATTGAGGATAATTTTAAAAAAATATTTTAATTATAAATTAAATGGGATTAACAAAATTTCAACTAATAATATTAGTATGTTTGAATTAGTTTTTTCTCATATTTTATTTTAGATTAGAAGGAATATATATATGTGTGTGTGTGTGAAAATTCCACTTAAATACCAAGGAAAGAAGATATTTTAAAAAGAGTGCCCCAAGTCATATAATTCTAGAAAAAACTCCCTTTGCAAATTAAAATAATATATTTATAAGTGAAATTTACTTATTTGCAAATAATTTGCAAATTTTACAAATTTTTCTGTTCACTTGCAAATATAATATTATCACTTACAAATATACTATTTTCACTTGTAAATGAGGTCGCTTTTTGAAATGACGTGAATTGTAGTATTTTTTTAGAAATATCTTTTTTCTTGGTATTTAAATAGAATTTTCTTGATATATATATATATATATATTATGTTTTGAAGTGATTTTTGGTCATCTAAAAAACATGAAAACGTTACATTTCCTGTGAATTAATAAGTGGTGCCATGGTGATATTGCAGACAGTTGTTAATTTTTTTAGCAGTAGCATCTTGACCCTGTGGAGAAATTACATAAGCTAAAAAAAGGAAAGTTACTTTATCAGTCCCTATAGTTTCCATCAAATTTTAGATTGGTCCCTATAATTTAAAATTTTTAACATTATCCCTATAATTTACAATGGTTGTAAAGTTAATCCTCATAGTTCCAATCATTTGCATATCACTCTCTCAAATTTGCTCACTTTTGCTCCAAATTTCTCTACTTTTTGAGGAGAGGAGAGAGAAAATTCCTACTTATTATACTGAATAAGAGAAAATTATAATTTTCTCTTTTCTCCTAGTTATTGAACCAAACAAAAGAATTCTCCCCTTCTCTCTAAATCCCTTTAACCAAATAAGAGACAAGTCATATGGATGTGGAAGAAAACCAATTTTTTGCACATGGAGAGCTTCTTGAAGCTGGGTGAGTCCTTATTGTTGAAATCTTACTATCACATATGACAAACCTAATTTGCACTTTTAGTTTATTTGCAAGTGATTGGGCAAGGCAAGACATTTATGCACAAAAGGAGATGATCCTATTGAGCATGTATGGAACCAAGAAATACTCCCTTGTATTCTTTATATAAGGTATTTGCAACTATTTCATGCGGATTAATAAAAGCTTGTTACATCCTTGAATTTCTCAAAAAGGAGCTAAAGATTCCTTTTTTTCCCTTATTAATTAAAATAATATAAACATAATTCAATTAGCAATAATTATTATGAGTAAAAGAGAAAATAAGCAACCAATTTTATGAAGTAGAACATATACTTTTTTCAAAGAAACAATTTACGAAGTCAGTGATTAAATGTAAACTTAAAAAATGAAAACTATTTTATAATATTACTATAAAAAAAACCAAAAAAGCTTTCAGAAAATATCTTATAAAAATGACCGAAAGAAGTATTAACAAGAGGATGAAATCTATACTTATATTAATAACTAGATATGCACCCATGCATTTAGTGAGAAAAATTAAAAGATATAATAATATAAAATTTTACATATCAAGATAAACAACCAATAGAAAAAAAATACAAAACCAATATTCAGTATAAGGAAATAATACACAAATAATCAGTTCAAATTATTATCAACTTCTTTGTACAAACATTTGATGTGGTATCACCTGACCTGCCATCCTGATCTATAATTAATATCTTCAATCTATATCTAAATTGTACACGTGACACAAAAACATAGAGTTAGCTATAAGTAAACTCAAGTCGTGGCAAGTGTAATCCAACATTGCAAATCCTTGAATTTTATTTATGGTTATAGCAAAAGCTAACATAACAAAAAATTTTCATCTTTTCATATTGAATAGTGGTCTAGAATCAAATGGAATCATAGAAATATTGGTAATAGAAACTTTAAACCCTTTGTTTAATCTAAACATCACCTTAATTTGAAGTTATGCTTATTAATTTACGTAACAATGAGATGTGTGTCATTATATAGACCTAATAATTTATCAATGTTCCCAATTAGAATTATTGGTGGATAAAAATTCATATACAAAAGAAAATTAGAAACATAAAAAAAAAAAACTGAAAACGTCACAATGTGAGCACTCCCTTTGGAGTAGCACACATTACAAACAAAGGATTACATGAAATTTAATAGATTACATGAAAACCAAGGATAATTTATAATAACAATAACCCATATATATGAATCTTTAAATTTGAAAGCTGAGGAAAATCTTAATATTGGAAGGAAAAAGAAGATGAATAAGACACTTGCTTATCATTGAAAATATAAAGGAAAAACAACATATTGCAATGAAAATAATAATATAAAAATACTTTTCGTGCAAAATAAAAATACCAGAGGTAAAAAATATATAAGGGTTGCAGCAAATAACATATAATTGGTGAGAATATGTAAAATCATAATATAAGAAACAAAATTCACCCATAAAGCAATATCTATGTAACAACCCTAATTAAAATGTTCTAGACATATATTTAGTTTGATGGAAGAATAGTATTGGGTTTCTATAGGATCAGAGGGGCCAAGTCCAACGAATGGAACAAAAGAAATTTAGGGACAGAAGCTTCTCGTGCCACAATGGCGAGAGAGCCCGCCACAATGAGGGTTCAAAATTTTGAACTCTAGTTTGGTATAGAAGCAGTTAGCATCACAGCGAGTTGATTTAGCACCGCAATGCCAATCAAGAAAATGAGTTTAAAACATATATGTCAGTGCTCGATGGAACATTATGTTTGGCAGATGATTTAGTGCTCTGCTAGGGTATATGGGGTTTGAGGTTGAGGAACATGATTTGGAGCTTTAGGGAGCTTAAATCTTGAAGATATGATTATTTCTAACTTCTCCTCTCCTTTTTCTTCATGTTTTGCAATGGATTTTCGTGGTGGTTGTTAGGGGTTCCGATTGGAGTGGATTTCCACTAGTTAAACTGGGTTAAAATGCTTCAAGGATATGTTGTTGGATGGATTCAAGCCTTGGGTTATGGTTTTTGGGGTGCTTGAGTTGTTATTTCACCAAACCCTAGCCTTTATCTTTGAGGTTTTCTTGATGCACAAATTTGCTGGGTTGTTTCAAGCTTTGGAAAGCTAATTTGGGTCCAAATATGTATGGTTATGGTGTTGAACTTATGCTCTTGATGGGTTCATGCTTAGGTCTTTGAGTTGGATTCCATTGGACGCTATAACATCCCACTAAAGTATTTACACATAATATAATAAAATAAAAAATTATTTAACCTGAAAACTCAATCTATGGAGATTGTAACAATCTTACTTATTTGAAAATTTCTTAAAGACTAAGATATTTTAGAATATTCTAACCTAAACTAAAGAAAAAGAAATCATAAAATAGAAAATAAATAAAAGATAATATAAATTCTAATTAAATTGAAAAGATATTCTAAATATTTTAATAAAATAATTTATTTTAAAATACTAATTATTTAAAACTATTCATTCTCCATCCTTGGTCTTTGGTGTCTTAGTTATCTCGTTGATCTCTTATGTAGTCATTTTAATGGTTATTGATCTTAGGAAGATAACCCCTACTGTTCAAGTTTCCCTTGCCTCATTCAGGCTAATGATTCTCATTAAGTGAAACTACAAATTGATTAGAGAAAGATAGATGCATACCTTCTAAGTTGATCTCCCTATGAACATGCGGATTTTCAAGTATATCTTCTGTTGTTGTACTTGTTTATTACTTACTTTTTCCTTTTAGTATTGATGTAAAAAGGAAAAGAGAAGGAGAGAGTAGACAGAAAAGATGAAGAAAAAAGAAACTAGCAAATCTTATAGGGAGAGATAGAACTCAAGGAGAGAGAAGGGGAAAGGAGATAACAAAAGAACATAAGGGAGAGAGAAAATTTCAAATAATCAATACTATTCAATTCATCAACCAAGTTTGAAATTTGAATTACAATGATAGTGAGGGAAAAAGAAAATTCCAAATAATCAATATTATTCAATTCATAAACTAAGTCTGAAATTCAAATTACAATAATAGCTATTTAAGTACACAAAAAAAACTTTTTAAAAGCTTGACATAATCTAATAAAATGGAAAATTACTTAATTTGAAGACTCAATCTAGGGAGATTGTAATAATCTTACTTATTTAAAAATTTCTTAAAAACTAAGAAAATTTAGAATATTATAACCTAAACTTAAAGAAAAAATCGTAAAATAGAAATAAATAGAAGATGATAGAAATTTTAATTAAATTGAAAAGATATTCTAAATATTCTAATAAAATAATTTATTTTAAAATTATAATTATTTAAAACTATCCATTGCTGAGAGTAAAGAAAAGAGGAGGCATTTTTATTGGGCAAAAAAATTTTTTCCATCCAAGAACCTGAGTCTGTTTTAAGAATTTTTAAAATTCGTGGTCCCTGCTTATAATTTTCTCTCCTTCACAGATGTCATTTTCCATTTGGCATTAATTGAAATATGGTTGCTGATATGATTGGAGCCCGTGGCTTGTTGAAGTTGTAAGAAAAATTTAAATACTACATGGATAATAGGGCGTTCAAAATTCAAAGCACATGTCAACAATTCTGCATTTGATATTAATCACATTTCCTTTTCTAAATAACTTCGATGAGAATTTTAAATATTTTAATTTATTTAATAGTTTACACTATCAATAAAATATTAATTATTTTTTTTACTATTTTACTCTTAATTAAAAAAAGTAACAAAGTAAAAGTCATGTTGAAAAAATATTATTAAATTTTACTATAATTTAGATTATTTAATAATTTTATTAGTCTATATAAAAATTTTCAAAATGAAAAATAAAATAAAACAAAAGAAATTATAATATCACTCAACTCTTGACACTAAACAAAGAAAAATGAGTAATAGAAAAAAAAAAAAAATATATATATATATATATATATATGAATTCTCACCCAGGCTAGAATTGATCCAGGTGGAGAGATAGAGAAACTAAACTCTAAAAATATCTAAATACTCACTCTAACTTATTTTATCTATCATTTTAAAGGTTTCATAGAGATCAATAAAATTATTAAATAATCTAGATTATAATAAAATTTAATAATATTTTATCAAAATATCATTAAATTAAATATTAAAAAATGACTTATATTTCACTTACTATTATTTTTAATAAAAGATAAAATAATAAAAAAAGATAATTAATGTTTCATTGGTAATGTAATATGACAAATAAAGTTGAACATTTTAAATTTTCTAAAGCAATAAATAAAATGGGATGGATAGAGTATCTTTGTAATTATAGAATTTTGTAGTTAGAAGTTTCCACTCCTATTTTCTTTGTTCATTAAACTTACTGAATGGTATATTAGCTTATTGTTAGAGCATTTAATATTATTTGTTTGTGGTTTCTTATGAACAAGGACTCCAAATTTGTCCACTATCTACTTTATATCATTCTCGTGAGTTTTTAATCTCATATATTTAAGGGTGACAACACTAAGCATATTCAAGAATAAGGTTTGGTTTGAAATTGAAATAAACTAACCACATTGAACAGAATTAAACTAAATCGACATGAACAACGAAAATCGATCACTATTAAGGTTTGGTTTGATTCTTTATATAATGAAAACAAGCATTTTGTTTCAAAGTTTCAGTTAGTTACGAGTCTTTAGAATCTAAACCAAACTTGATTTATATATATGTATATATATAATTTTTTTTTATTTTATACACTTAGTGCACATCCCATTTGCTAACACTAAGTTAGTATCCTCAATAAGCCCAGTCCATTTGCTTTCTCCTTCCTTCCATCTTCTTAAATCACAATTCCATCTCACTAACTAAACTAAGGTCTAGACTAATAAGGCTGTGACATAGTTGGTAAATTATAAGATTCTTTAAGTATGTTGTTCTAGATTCGGTCCCTAGTATTGTGTCCGAAAAAAATCTTGTTGAAATAGATAAAACTCATTTTAGTAGTCTCATGTGTTGAAAAAATTAATTTTTAACTATTGATTGGGAGGAGACCCTTAATACTAAAAATAATAAAAAACTAAACCATGGTCCAAAAAGTGGAAATTTTTTAACTACTAAACTATTACTCAGCTTTAAATGTTTATAAGCTAAAAATGGGGAGATATTGATGCGCTTGGGATTCATTATCTATCCCTTTTTTTCTTTAATTTTTTTGACTAAATGACATATTATGTTTAAAATATAAGAAGTGTTTTTTGGCCATATAAATTATATGAAAATGTTGCATTTCCTTCGAATAAATAAGTGGTGCCATGTTGGAATTGCATGGAGGTCTTAATCCTCGTGGAGAATATCTAATGGAGTCACAGATATGCTAAAAAATACACCTCCGTTTTAAATTATCACTTTTCTGAAATAATTATGGTAAAAGTTTAGGCAACATGTAATTTTTTTTATTTTAACCCTTCTTGAGAATAATTAAAATAGTTATGATAAAAAGATATTAAAAGAGATACAATTAAAATAAGAGTACAATTTAATAAGGTAATTTTTAGAGTTTTGGTAACTTTTGAAAACTTCAATGATTTCAACTAATTTCAACCAATCATATTAGTTTGTATAAAATAATTAAAAATAACTTATAGTTTGAAATAGAGGAGTAGAAAATATCATAAATCTTTTTATTGCAAAATTTTCCCCAGTTTGTGTATAAACACAAATTGCGTACAAGTAAACAAGTAATTTATCAAAAACACAATTTTAGTCCCTTTAAGTTTATATTAAATTTTATTTTAGTCCCTTAACTTTATTTTATTTCTTATTAATCCTTTATTTTTTAAAATATCATCAAAAGTTTCTCTATTATTAGGACCATTAATTATATTAACCTCAAATACTGACAAAACATCATCACATGCTAATAAATTATTATTTAATGTTAACACATGTCAATTTTTATTATTAAGTTATTAATATCATTATATATTTATTAATCTTAAGTTTAAAATATTTTTAAATTAAACTGAAAAATAAAAAATAAATAATCATAAATAATTGATTTCTAAATAAAATCTTAATTTTAGGATTTTTTTTTCATAACAATGAGTTGGATAAATATATAAGTATTTGAAAATATTTTATCATTCCTCTAATTTGGAACCGGCATGTAATTGTTGACATAGTTAACGGTGTCAATAATAAAAAAATTTTTGATTATATTTTAAAATTTTAAAAATAAAAAAAAATAAAAAAATTAAGGGACCTAAATAAAATTTAATGTAAAATGAAGCAACTATAAGTATATTTTTACCAAATTTAAACTATAATTCAATTCATTTATTAAACTAGTACAACAAAACGCATTTTAGATAACATTAAAAAATTATAAAATAATAAAGATTAAAAGATAAATTTATTAAAAATGACTAAAAAAATCATTCAAACTTGATCGAAATATATTAAAAATAAAACCAAATCGATCTCATTAAAAGAATTGATGAGGCCCCAATTTTGTGAGAACCGATTGGTTCAGTTTAATTTGATTTGGGTTTTGCCTTAAACCAAAATCAAATCAAATGTTTAAACAATGCTGATGAAGTTTAATCCCAAAAAAGTCAATCGTCAAAACTTTTTATCTACCTGAGTTTGACAATTATTATTTTTGAAAGATGGAAATAAAAGCACCTAAAATATCTTACAATCTTTTCAATTATTTTTTTTTTATAATAACCTTACCATTCATATTCAGTCACTATTTTGGGTTACGATTAATCCAAATTAAGTTACAGTCGGGTCTCATTCTTAGGAGAGTTCTCCCAAAGACGTTTTCTACATTTACATAGTCTTAAATTCAAGATATCATGTTAAAGCGACCATAACTTATTTCACTGATTAGGACTAAAACCTGTTGGTACAAGCTTCCCAATTATTATTATTATTACATGTTTATATTAATTCAAGGTGATTTGCCCCCCTCAATGGCTTTGGAGTTCCACATGTAGAGACACCTCTTGCCACCTTTCTACCTTCTGGATTTTTTTTTTTTTTAATATTTAAGATTTAGGGATGATAAAATAAGTTTTTGAGAATAATACAACAATAAAATAGTAATGTTTTTCTTTAATTTAAATATTACATAATAAAAATAACATCTTTGTAATCATATAATAATATAGTATGAGTAAAAAAGATATAAAATAAAATAAAAATATATAAATATATAACTACATGATTTGGAAACATATTTTATTATTTGTAAATTTTAAATTAAAAATATAAAAAAAAATAGTTTTCTTACCATGGGGGTAGCAGAAGACACCCCTATCCGAAATTTACGGTCCATCCCCAAAATTTTTGGCAGAAAACACCAAACAACACTCGTGGGCCTTCCTCTAACAGCCAGAGCATATCAGCACGTGCCCGTACCAGATGGTGCCCCCCCCTTTTGTGTATTACCATTTACCAGTAGTGAACGCCAAACATTTCAATGCACATTTTTAATACTGGCAAAAGATACAATTTTTTAGCTACTCTTATTATTTATTAATATTTTAATATCTTAAATATATTCTTTTAAAAACATACTTCAGATATTGAATATAAAATTAAATTTATAAAATAATAAAATATAGTAAAGCTTTTAAAAAGATGTTTATTTTCTATGAATGACTATTAATATACTCTCTACTCTTATTTTAACTCTTTTATAAACTATATTCCTTTTACACTTTTTAATTATATTTTGTACTCATTGTGAAATTACAGTTGTGTATACTAAATAACAGATCTCTGTTACCGTGAATGTTGTTGCATATATTAAAAATCATAAGAAGTCTTAGTATAAAAAAATTATAAAAGAATTATATTCAATCGGGACGTAATGAAAATGATTTTAATGCCTACCTAATAATAATATATCTAATAGTAATATATCCCTTCTAATTTGTTTATTACAATGTATCATAATAGGAAAACATGTATAGCTTAAATATAATCTAAGTCATCCTAGTAAGTCTAAAAGTTTTCAAAACTTGTTAATCGAAAAAAGAGGATGATACCTAAGAAAATATATTTTTTCTCACTTTCAACTCATATTTTATTTATATAGAATTATGAGAGAATATAAGGTAGTGATAGTTTAAGATTAAACTGAGACTTTATTAACTTGAAAACTGTAAGATTCTTTTTTTTTTTTAATAAAGATTCTAACAAATTATTAAGCTAAAGAATATATGTACATCTTTTTATAAAGTCTTATTTTCTATATTTATTTATTTATAATTATTATATATACACTTATACACCACTTCCATTTCATTTTATAAGGCACTCTAAACTATTGCATATAGATCAAGAGTGACAATTAATAACTGAAAAAAATTTCATTCTTTTCTAAATTTTCCTCATTTAATAATAATTAACTCATGAATTAAACTCTCAAATATTAATTAAATTTCATCTTTTTTCAGGATATTTTGGGCTAAACAAATTAAATATACTATATAATCTATAAAATACCTTATATTTTAAAATATAGATTTTTCATAAATATACCTTATAAACAGAAATGAATGGGAATATATTTTTACAAGTGTTACATAATGCATCCTTATTTTTAAATTTTTGTAAATTTTATTATTATATCAATTTAATAAATATTTAAATTTAAAATAATATTGTTAATAATTATACTCTCTCCTATTCATGAAAATTGTCTTTTAGGTTTTGAAGATTTTTATAATATTTATCATTTATCACTTTAAAATATTAATAAAGTATTAATTACGCTTTTTACTATTTTACTATTTCTAATTCAAAATGTAAGTCCACTTTTAAAAATTTTTTTTATCCAAAATATAAATCTCATTTAGTAATTTCTAGAGCATTAAATATTTTTTTCTATTTTACCCTTATTTACAATTAAATGTAAGAGAAATAGCAGATTTTAAATGTAATGCATTAAATAGAGATATTATAGAAAAATAATGTATTTATTTAATATATTTAATAAGTAAAAATAACGTTACTAGTTACTACTCCCTCCGGTCTCATTTATAAGATGTTATTTTTACATTGCACGGGTATTAAGAAGACATAATTATACTCTTAAATTTATAAAAAAAATAGTATAAACTTCCAATCTTACCCCTACTAATTAAAGACTGGAACAATTTATGAGACAAGAAAAGTTATTAAATGAAGGGTAAAGAAGGAAATTCAAATAAAAAAATAAAACAACACCTTATAAATAGAACCAAACAAATTTTCAAAACAACATCTTATAAATGGGACCGGAGGGAGTATACAATAATCCAAATAAGACTTATATTTTAGATCGAAAAAAGTACCTTTTATCAATATTTTTTTAATATTTTTATATATAAAACAAATTTAAATAAATAACACTTTAGTAAAATATTATTAAATTTTATAAAAATTTATATTATTTAATAACTTCCTTAATTTATACTCTATCCAAATTCTAAAGTCAAACTTCATATAAGCAAGAGGGAGTAATTTTTATCATCAATGTCCTATCATCAACTAGACAGCAGCAACATTAATGGTTGGTGCGAACAATAAAAATTTCTTTTGTTTTTTTTTTTAATTAACAGTAAAAGCTTTCTAAAAAGTGGGTGACACGTATTGGGGCACTCTGTATTTCGGGGAGAGGCCGTGTCCCCTACCACCCCCTCATGCCGCGACAAGAATTTTTTTTTTTAATTTAAGAAATTGTAAATAGTATAATATATTTTTAAGATTATCCAGTCATATATTTACGCAGTATTATCTTATTTTGTATTTTTTCTCATATTACATACTCCTTCCAATGTCATCTATAAGATATTATTTTAAAAATTTACTTAGCTCTATTTATAAGATATTATATAATTTTTTTATTTAAATTTTCTTCTTTATCCTTTCTTTAATAATTTTTTTCTCATAAATTATTATAATTTTTAATCAGTAAGGGTAAAATTAGAAGTTTATACTAACTTTTTATAAATTTAAGAGTAAAATTATATCTTTTTAATACCAGTTTAATACTCTCTCTGTTATACTATATAGTGTACTATTATGAGAAATTTATGTTTTAAAATATAATGCATTATATGGATTACATTTTGTTTTTTTATTATCTTTCTAATATTACTCCTAATAAGTAAACTTATATATTCTACGGTTACCAATGCATTTAATCAAAATTCTTTAATTGTTTGGTTAAACCATAAATGAATGAGGGAGAATTTTTCTCAAAAACTTCACTTTTCACAATTGCTAATGACCCATGGGAACTTGAAAAAAAGGATGAAGGAGAGAATGATTGCAATTTATTAATGTAGGAAGTATTATTAAATAAGGGTAATTTGGAAAATAATGGAAAAAAATTTCAGTTACTAATTATTGTCTTGGTATGTGTGTGATAGTTAAAAGTGTACTATAAACTAGAACGGAGGGAGTAAATAATAACTTCTTATAAATGAGACGGAAGGAGTAACTATATAATAGTAAAAATACTATTTTTACATATAATATTTAAATTAAAAAGTAATAATAAAAATAGTATAATTTTATAATTATAAAAAATTATTTTTTTATTTTTAAATTTAAATGTTAAAAAAATTAAAAAAGAGGAAATTGGCATGATATCTCGTGGCAGGAGAGACCTTGCTCGATTATATGAATGAAACAGCTATTCAATCGGTAGTAGAAGAAATCGGAAATGAATCGGTTAACTCGGCCTTGAACCAGGTAAACCTGGAAAAATTGGCAAGTTAACCGATCCATACAATCTGTACTGAGCCAGAAATCAACACCGTCTGACACTAATGGAAGAGGGAGGTGCAGATAAAGAAAAATAGAGAGAGAAAAAAGATGAAGAAAAGTGAACGACAAAGAAGAAGAAAATCATAGAATACAAAGATTTAAATAAATAGACTTTCCCTAGATTTTCGATACTTTTACTTGCCTAACAGCATTTGTCGACGGCAGCCTCTAAATCTCTATTTGAGCACTGTGATGGTGTTCATGGTTTAGACATTTTTCCAATATCAATAAGGAGAAAAGTGAGGAGAAAAGATGGGGATTTAACCATGGAAAGAAGGAAACGAAGTGAGATAAAGAGGAATTGAATATTCCAGATTTGATTTTAAGAGGCAATAGGCATTGCAAAGAACAAAAAAATAAAATAATACTTCCTCTTATTTTTATTATAAAAAATTTTTAACTATAAATTAAGAAAGTTAGTTATCTTCTTCAAATCTTAAAAAAAAATAAATATTTATTTTTTACTTCTATTTAATATAATAATACAATCAATATTAAATATTATTTATCAATAAAAAATATTTTTTATCTAAAAAATTTAATAATAATTTATAAAAAAATAAATAATAAGAATAAAATAAAAAAAATTCTATAATTACCAAATAAAGCTCATGAAAAATCCTTATAAATAGAAGCTGAAAAGTAGCTCTGAAAAGAATTTCACGTTTTCCCCGCTCACTCGCCTGGCATCACCTCATTTGACTATTTCCCATAAGCTCCCGCCAGTCTGCCACCACGTTTTCGAATCTCCCTTCCTATGTATCTATGCCTAATAAATGCCTAAATGGGTTTCAAATGCATAATGAAAATTTGGTTAAAAAAAATGCAAAATGAAAGTAATTGCCAATGTTACACCGACAAAAAAAATGCACAATGGTTTATATTTTTACTCATTTTGTTTACTTTTTAAATTTTTTATATGAAAATATTTTTTAATTTTTATAATATCTATTATTTATTTACATTTTTATTACAAATTTAATTCTTTCAATTTAACTTTATTAATCAATTTAATGATATTAATTAAGGATTTGACTATTTGTGGTAGAAAGTATATTAACAATTCAATTTGATTTAGATGAAGAATTTAATTGTTATGAAACTGGTTTAAATATGTGTTATTGTTGTCCAATAAATATGTTTATTTCATTTTATGCTGATTACTTTTGATATATGGAGTTTTATTTCATTTCATGTTATATTAGGAACTTCAATTATGAAAAATTTAGGAAAATCATAAAGGTAAGTAGCTTATTTTATATATATATATATATATTAATTAAAATATATTATTTTAATAATTATAGGTCTAATCCCGGTTAGATCCCGTTGAACCATTAAATCTTAAATTAGTTGTTACAACTAACATTGATGCCAAAAAAAAAAAAACACACTAACTGCAATACTACTCTTCTTTGAAATATAAGGGATTTTGAAGGAATTACTTTGATTTAAAATATAAAGTATAGATATGAAATGTCTGGTACATTTAATTTTTTCACTATACTACCCTTAAGTTACACATTAGAGAGAAAATAACCGTGCATCATTAATTACATTATATGAGTTTAATATATTAAATAGGGTTGTTTCCAAAAATCATTCATTTGTAACAAATTTAAATATTTAATAATTTTAACTATTTTTTCCTATATAAAATAGGTGTTTATTCCTTATATTTAAAATAAGAGGGGTAGCTTTTTATATGACTCCAATAAACTTTACAGGATAAGGCCTTATAGCTAGGATAAGTCTTGATTAAATAAAAGCTTGATCAGATTTTAGTACTATGCGGGCTTTGGTGTGACACTATAAAAGATGTTATATCATGTAAGATAATATTCTCATTATTCCTTAATATATATGATATTTGGGGGACTTTTCTTATTTCAAAAAATATATATATATATAAGTGATAAATGAGGATTATTTTGTGTATTCAATATTTTTTAAAAAATATCCCTAATTATAATTCATTCTCGTTAATTATATGATAAAAGTTAATAACATTAAATGAAGACATTTTTGAAAATTACTTTATATTTTTAACAAATTTAATGATTCCAATTACTTTTCTTAATCTGTGTAACCTAGTTATTTGTCACTTATATTAAAGAACAGAGATAATGCTATTGTATAATTGGTCAATAATAAGAGGTAGCATATAAGTAGACACCTTTTACTAAAATGCCCTTTACTTTAAAATATATTATATTCAAATAATTTTTTGAATTATTAATATTAAAACCTTATTAATTTTTATTTTAAGTTAAAAATGTTTTTAAAGTAAATTAAATTCCAACTACTTTTAATCTTAATATTATTTTCTAAGAAAATATATATTAGATGAAGGTAATTATTTTTTATTAATAAATAAAATTAATTTTTGATTATTTTATTAATTTCCTTAGGACTGAATAAAAAACATGGCTGATCCTTGACCAACTTAGCCCCACCCAGGTGTTCATAAGGTTGAGCATTGGGCTCGACCTAGCTCGTGTACACTCATAGATGTGGGACAGTGTGTGCAGCAGCTTGAGGATTCAAAATGAATATATATATATATTTTAGTTATACATCATAATCTTATCAGGAATTATCCCATGTATCTCATAAGATCATATTAAATTATCCATTATTTTAGTGTGTAAAAGAGTCATGATATATAAACTTATATAATAAACTAAACATATGATAAATATATTGAATTAGCTTATACCATTAAATCTTATACATCATGCCACACAGGACTCAGAATTAATAATTAATAAGCCTCAGAGAACTTATGTTAGTTATTGCAACTTTCTTCCCATTCTCCTATCTTAAGCCTTGATTTGATAGTTAATTACATCCGTAGAATTTGTGTTACGGAGCCATATACTGCAAAATGGGGCAGCCACCCCCTAGACCAATTAAACATCCATGATAGTGTGAATATTTAACATCTTTGCCCCTTGAAATTTAACAAACCACCCCCCGGGGGACGGCCGCGGGTGAAAAAAAAAAATCAAAAGCAAAAAAAAAAAAAAAAAAGAAAAGTACTCACACCAAACAAAACTTGTATGCCTTCTCTAATTGCCAAAGCATATCAGCGCGGGTAGCTACCCCCTCTTTGGTGTATTAGCAGTGATGAATAGGACATAACAAAGCTTCCAATGCACATTTTTATTACTCGCAAAAGGTACAATCATTTTAGATCCACATGTGGCGGAAATTAACATGTGTGTTAGTCGGGTGGTTGGCCACACTTCCTCCAAACCTTCCCTTGTAATCTAACATTCTACTCCCTCTCTTTACATATATATATATATATATAATATATATAAATGAGATGATTTTTTTTTACAAAAATACTTCTTCCAATTTTTTTTATAAGATATTTTTAATCAACTTCACATGTATTGAGAAATTTAATTAAATATGGTTAATTTCATTACATTTATATAAAATTTCAATTATTTTTCAAAATTATTCACATTCAATGAAATTCATTAATAACATTCTCTCCATTCTTCAAGAAAATGAAATTTAATATATAATTAATTATTAGTGTGGTTATTCACATTAATATCAATTATTAACTTCAAGTAAAGGGTATTTTGAGTAAAAAAAAAAGTTTAATAATTGAGATAATTCCAAAAGTATCTTTTATTAAAGATACAAAAAATCCAAAAAAATATCTTATAAAAAGGATGGGAGAGAGTATAAGATACAAAAATGGGTTACCTGATGTATTTATTTATTTATTTTTAAATTTTACCCTTCTTTAAATAAGTACATATAATTAATTTTCATTAATTACAATATATAAATATTAAACATTAAATGGGATATTTTAGGAAATAATTATGAATTTATAACAAATTTAATGCTCCCAATTAATCTAGGAGGAAGTGGGAGGTTCTCTTAGCCCACCGTGCCTTGCCCCGCCAAAATACTCAGAACAAATTGAACTTGGCCGTGGCAACTCCGGCGACAATGGAAAAGAAAGAGAGTGGAGAAAAGAGGGCATTTTCTTTCTAAGAAATGTCAAAAATTCCTGGTCCTTCCTTATAATTCTCTCTCTTCCGTAGTTGTCATTTGCCGTTTGGCATTGAATGGGATACTCGAGGGTTGCCAATATGAACGATAGCCAATCGGCTTTTGAAGTTATCAATATAAAATAAATTTAATGCATAAATATTTTTTTTTAATTCATATTATAAGATATTTTGTATCAATTACACGTATATTAAAAAATTATTTTTTAATTAAAATTAATACAAAAAAATTCATATTTTTTATTTTATTCTTATTAAATAATATATTTTATTATCAATATAGTGTTATAAATGAGGAGAAAAAATATTAAAAACAGCGTAAACTGAAAAAAAAAATTATCCAATTTCTTATATTTTGAATCATAAATTTACTATAAAAAATGTCTTATAATATATATTAGAACGGGAGTAGCTTTTTCAAAGCTCAAGCAACGTTAACAATGCTCCTGCATTCCACCCAAAAACCATAAAAAACACTATACACCTACCTTAAACTTTCGCTCTCACAGGCGCCGTTTGGGTGTGTGAAATCTACGCATCCTGTGCATGTTGCAACATGGTAGAACTTCAATGGTTCTCTTTTGTTTTTTTTTCCTATCTGTATTATTAAATGTAGTATTATAATTTTTTTAAAAAAATTGTAATCTAATGATAGGGGTGAAATATTTTTGTTTTTATGATATGAAAAATTTTAATTTGGATCTAAAATTTTTAATTGAGATATGAAAATACCTAATAAAGACTCAAAAAATTTTATATAAATTTAGAATTTTCAAATTCAAAATTTTAGACGTAAAATTTCATTTCTAATGAAATTTTTTGGATCTATATTGGATATTTTTCATGTATTTTATGGAGATAAATTTTAGATTTAAATTAGTTTAATTTAAATTATATTAGACAAATTTTATCTTTAAAAAATGTCTAGTAGTATTAGAATTAAAATATTATTTTTTTCATTTCTGAATTAAAATTTTTCATGTCCAAAATTATGAATGAAATTTCACATCTAAAATTTTAGTTTTAAAAATTTTGAGTTTGCATAAAAATTTTTGAGTTTTTACTAAATATTTTCATGTCTCAGTTTAAATTTTTTAGATCCAAGTTAAATATATTTTTCATCACATTTTTTACTAAATACACTTTTCAAAACATTAACTTTATTTAGCATTGCATGGTGGTGCTTCTTCACCAATCATGTCAAAAAATTTAATCTTATGTTTATAGAAAAATAAAGTTTATAAAAAAAATTTAATCTTATAAATTTATTGATCAAATTTTTATAATCAAATTCTAATGTATTTTTTATTGAACTATAATATTTGTTTATCAAAATATTTACTTGACAAAATTTTGTATTTGAGTTAATTTTCTTATAAAAATTAGGTTAGATAATTTTTATGATATAATATCTTTAAATTTGGATATGAAAATTCTAATTCAGATATAAAAATATCTAATAATGGTCCAAAAATTTTCACTAGAAATGAAATTTCATATCTAAAATTTTGGATTTAAAAATTCTAAATTTATATGAAATTCTTCAAGTCTTTATTAGACATTTTCATACCTTAATTGAAATTCTTAGATCTAAATTAAAAATTTTCATGTCATAAAAATATAAATATTTCACCTCTCTCATTAAATTATAATTTTTTTTTAAAATTACATGCTACACTTAATAATTCAAATAGAAAAAAAAAAAGAGAGAGAGAGAGAATCATTAGAATTCTGTCACGTTGCAAACGCATAAGATGCGTGGATTTACTCCACCCCCCCAATCGGCCCCCAAACTTTCACATGTTCCCATGAAGCAAAAGTGAGATGGTCTCTCTCTCTCTCTCTCTCTCTCTCTCTCTCTATATATATATATATATAGAGGGCAAATTAAGTATTGCCCAGTTTTAGCAAGAGTTTTGAATGTAGTCCTTGTACTTTAATTTTTTTAAGATGAATGCCCAAAGTATAGTGTATGCTGTTAATCCCTCAATTTTCATACATTGACATATAAGGACTGAAACATGGCACTAATACCATTAATTTTGCTCAGTTGGCCAGTTATGTGCTTATAATTGGAAGTGATTTGAATATTAAAATTAGAATGGCAGTGACCTCAGTGTAGCTCATATCACAACTTTTTGGTCCTAAATCCATCTCTTCCACCTCTATTGTCGGCCGCAGTTTCTCATGCCTCCGACCATACGTTTGTAATTAATTTCTTGGGGAAATCAGGATTTTTTTTTTTCATCTTACCTGGTAAGATGCTGTGCGGTGACTGGCCATTATTTGTTTTTTTTTTCTTTTTCACGGTTACAAGTTTTTTTCTTCTTTTAATTCAATGGTTCCAAAAGTTTTAGTAACTATTCATTTTGCCACTTGACACACTAATCTTTTGCCTGCTTTCTTTTTTGTGTTGGCAACTTTAATTAATTACCAGCAATTAAGTAAATATCTTTGCCGCAAAATCCTTTTCTTTTTTTCCTCTTTTAAAATATTTTTAATTATTTCCTCTGTTCCAGTTTATAGTGCATTTTTAACCACCACACACATATCAAGACAATGATTAGTAACCGAAATTTTTTTCTATTATTTTCCAAATTACCCTTATTTAATAATACTTCCTACATTAATAAATTGCATCAATCATCTCCTTCATTTTGTTTTTCGAGTTCCCATGAGTCATTGATAATTGTGAAATGTGAAGTTTTTAGAAAAATTATCTTTCATTCATTTATGATTTGACTAAACCATTAAAGATTTTCATTAAATGTATTGGTAACCGTATAATATATATGCTTATTTATTAGGGGTAATACTAGAAAGACAATAAAAAAACATAATGTAATTCGTGCAATGCACTATATTTTAAAACATGAATTTCTCAAAACAGTGCACTATATAGCGTAACGGAAGGAGTACTTTCTTAACAAGAGTCATTATTGCTGTATAATCATATTAAAATTTTAAAGAACATATACCAAAGTAAAAATTCAGAGTCAATAATATAATTAATTAATATAACATAACTAATAAGATAAGTATTAAATTAACCTCTTTCGTCAAAGCAGTGAACGATCACTTCACAAACGTATGGATGAGGCTAAAGTGAGGAGCAGAATGAAATATTGAAGCAGGAAAACCACGAGATTGCACGTAAGTTGGAACAGAACCAACAAGAAGAATAATTGAAGCATTACGAATTCTCATATCTTCTATCCCTGATGCTGTGAACGGTGTTAGTGGCATGTTTAGTCCTTGTATCAATGTGTCGAATTTGAAGGATTAACAGCATAAACTGCGTAAATTTTGAAGGTTCACTTGAAAAAATTAAAATACAGGGATTGAGTTCAAAATTCACTAAAATATGGGGAAAAAAGCTAAATTTTCCCGTATATATTCATTTGCAAAAACTTTTCGTATATCAAACGTACCCTCCACATGCAGCCACCATTGAAGCCAAATAATGATTCTTGAAAGCTGAAACTAATTAACTCCTTCTGTCCTTTAATGAAGTGATGTCAGGGTAATTTTGAAAAAGTCAGATATCCATATCATACAGCTAATTTTAGTTTCAATTTATATATTAAAGTTTTCTGGAAATACAAAACGTGTTACATACGTCAAATACTAGTGCATCTGTATGTGTGTGCAGAACAGCTCCTTACATTCACTACACCAAATAGCTTATATACTGCGTGTATATTGAACCTCAATACCCTCAAATGCCAACTGAGCCTCCATCAATCATCATGAACCCTCTCAACCTAGACGAATTCAAGAAGCAAGGCTACATGATGATTGACTTCCTCGTTGATTATCATCGTAACGTTGCTAACTATCCAGTTCTTAGTCAGGTACAACCTGGCTATCTCCGAAAACTATTGCCATCCTCTGCTCCAACCAGCCCTGAACCCTTTGAAACCATACTTAACGATGTGAGAGATCATATCATTCCAGGAATCACACATTGGCAGAGTCCAAATTACTATGCCTACTTTCCTTGTGGTAGCAGTATCGCAGGATTTATGGGCGAGATGCTGAGCACAGGGTTCGGTGTGCCTGGCTTCAACTGGTTATCGTCACCAGCAGCGACTGAGCTTGAAAGTCTAGTCATGGATTGGCTTGCACAAGCTCTGAAACTCCCAGAGAGTTTTCTTTTCTCTAGTAATGCTGGCGGCGGTGTGATGTTAGGGACGACTTGTGAGGCCATTTTGTGCACTCTTGTGGCCACAAGAGAAGAAAAGCTTCGCCTCATTGGGAAGGAGAATCTAAGGAAGCTTGTGGTTTATGGGTCTGATCAAACCCATAGTGCCCTTCAAAAAGCTGCTCTTATTGCAGGAATTCACCCAGAAAATTTCAGGGCCATCAAAACTAACAAGTGGAATTCATTTGCTTTGTCACCAGCGACACTTCGTTCTGCAATAATCAAGGACGTGGAAAATGGGTTAATTCCTTGTTTTCTTTGTGCCACTGTGGGGACCACTACAACTGGTGCTGTTGATCCTATTGGACCTCTGTGTGACGTGTCAAAGGACTATGGCATTTGGGTCCACGTGGATGCTGCTTATGCAGGTGCGGCCGTTATATGTCCAGAGTTCAGGCACTTCATTGACGGAGTTGAAGGGGTAAACTCGTTCAGCTTCAACGCACACAAATGGTTCTTCACTAACTTAACTTGTTGTTGCCTTTGGGTAAAAGATTCTTCTCGTTTAACAAAGTCCCTCTCAACGAATCCTTCGTACTTGAGAAACAAAGCTTCTGAATCAAAACAAGTGATCGACTATAAAGATTGGCAGATAGCTTTAACCAGGAAATTTAACTCCCTGAAGCTATGGTTTGTACTTCGTAGCTATGGCGTGGACAACCTCAGAAACTTCCTGAGAAACCATGTGAAATTCGGGAAAACTTTTGAAGACCTAGTGAAGCAGGATAATAGGTTCGAGGTTGTTACACCTAGGTATTTTTCTCTGGTTTGCTTTAGGCTTTCACCACCAGCCATTGCTACAAAGTCCTTGTGCAATGGTACTCATGAAAATCATCATGAGTATAACGGAAAAATCATGAACGATGATGATGAACGCCTTGCGAATGAGGTCAACCGTAAATTGTTGGATTCAATCAATGGATCGGGCAAAGTGTTCATGACTCATGGGATGGTTGAAGGAGTTTTTGTGATTAGATGTGCGATCGGTGCAACATTGACTGAGGAACAACATGTGATTAACGCCTGGAAGACTGTTCAGGAACAAGCTGATCATTTGCTTTCAATGCTTTCTAAAGCATAAAAGCATTCCTAGCGAACAAAGGAAAATGAACGTGTGGAAAATATCCAGACGAATTTTCTCCAGAGACAGAATTGGTGCAAGTCTCTCCAACTAGACCGTCCTGTTTTCTTTCCTTTTTTTTTTTTTTTTTTTGAACTAGGAGGATCATTAGCTCGGAATAAGCAGTAATAATCTCTCTCAGATTTTGTTTGAAATAAGAGAAAAATACTAAGAAGAAAAGAGGTGTTTAAATTCTTTTTTATTTTTTTTTAAATTTTTCTCTCTTTCCTATTTTCCTCTCGTTCAGATAGAGGGTTATGGTATTGAGAGAAAAAATCTACTTCTATTTTCTTTGTTCATTCAACTTTATTGTATTGTCTTATTGTGAGAGCATTCATTACTTGTTCTCACATTACTTGTTCGTAGTTTCTTATCAATAAAGAGTCCAAATTTACCTGTTATCTATTTTATAAGATTCAGGTGAGTTTTTTAGTGCCAATAAATTAAGAGTTGCAACACCAAGCATACTGATGAAGTTTCAATCCCTAAAAGAGAATCACCAAAACTTTTACATACCCTAGTTTGACAATTATTAATTATCTTAAAAAGATGGAAGTAATAGCACCTAAGATATCTTCCAACCTTCTCAATTATTATTATCACAGGTGTCAGTATTAATTCAAGTTCATTTGGCTATTATATCTTTTGAAATTGACTCCGTCTCAATATAAATCTAAATGCAAATTAACCAAATTTCATTGAGCGAAGAGTGTACCAGGTGATCAAATTTGCACAACTCGCAATATTATTCGCCAATAGGTAGTAATAATATCTTTTTAGAAAAATGACGTATTGAATCACATTAATATTTATCACATATCGAATCACATTTATGTCAAATTTGGTAGTTTTGGTAGTAATTTTATATATTCTGTATCCACCAAATTTAAGGAATTAAGTTTCAGTTATTCCATTATTTTAAGCTACTACTTCCTCTTATCTCATTTATAAGAAAAAAAAAACTATTTCATTAGTATTATGGAAGAAAGTTATAATTAATTAAAAATAATTAATTTATTTCATATTTTTAATTTCTTTTAAAATTATCCCTATTTAATTAATCTTTTTCTCTTTTAACTTTTTTTAAAGATGTACCTCATAACTCTCAATATATAATATTAATAAAAAAGGATAATTTTAATAAAAATCAATTAATGTAACATTAACTTTTTTTTTTATATAAATAGGAATGGAGGGAATATATTATTATACATGTAAAAACAAGTTTCAAAGCTGAATTATTGGTGCGCCACCTCATCACACACACTTAAAATGGAAATATATAAGTGGAATATTTTAGATGGCCTCTTATGTGTCATTCATCAATTTATTACTCCCTCTATTCGTAAATATAGTATCTTTTAAACCAAATTATATGGATTAATGAGATAGTTAATGATTTCTTTAAAAATTATAATATTTTTTTAAAATTATTATTATTTAATATTTTTTCTCTCTCTTTAGAATATACTCTCTCCAATCCACATTATAAGTTATTTTATATAAATTACACGTATATTAAGAAAATTATTTTTTTAACTCAAATAGATACAAAAAGTATTCATATTTCCTATTTTACCCGTACTTCATTCTATTATCATTGTAAGGCTATAAATGAGAAGAGAAAAAACATTAAAGACTGAAATAAAATAGGAAAAAAATATTTAATACCCTATATTTTAGATAAAAAATTTATTATATAAAATATTTTATAATATAAATTGGAGTGAATATTAAATAAAAATATTATAATAAATATTATCTTGTATATTATAAATAGTCTAATATTTTAGATTAAAATAAAAGACCATTCATTTAATATTAGAAGAAATATTTAATTTAATTATGTGATATGACCAGGCCCTTATTGATCTGTACACATTTAATGTTTTATTGAATTTGTATTTAAACTAGAATTATGGAATATATGCATCCATATATATATATACATATATTCATATAGGTAGGGACGAAAAGGTCACGTCAAATCGATTCTCGATGTACTGGGTGCCACCTCAATAGTTGATGTACTAAACACCTCAATAAATGATGTACTAAGATTATATATAAAAGCTTTTTAATTAATTATGTGAAATAATAAATAAGTTTAACTATTTTATTTTTTTCAAAAATCATCACATTCTTTTAAAATTATTTATATTTAATATTTTTTATTCTCTCATTATTTTTCCATCCCATTTTATTTATTATTTTAAAAAATTTTAAATATTTCAATTTTTCTATTGTTTTACATTTTGAATGAAACATTAAATTTTTTTTTATTATTTTACTTTTTATTAAAAATAATGATAAGTAAAGTATATATAAGTTATGTTTTACTTCCTTCCATTCTTAATATAAGATCTTCACGCAAATTAAGAATGAGGTTAAAGTTAGTTAACTATATCAATTTATCTGGAAATCACAATATTTTTTAAAATTAAATTTATTTAAAACATATTAAATTAAAATATTTTTTTAAAAATATAAAATAAATACTACCTTATATATTATAAATAATCTTATATTTAAGATTATAATAAAAGACCTTGTATTTATGATTAAAAGAAGTAGCATTTAAATTAAGAATATTTTTAATAAAATATTATTAAATTTTATTATAATCTAAATTATTTAATGAGTTTATTAATTTATGTGAATGACTTTAAAATTAACACATGGGACGAAGTGAAGTGAGAACATGCATCTTGTTGGAAACAAGCAACTTGCGTCTGGGCCCTGTTTAATTTTGTTTTTGAAAATAAATTTTTTATTTTTGAAAATAGAAAATTCAAAAAATTTATTTGATAAATCTATTTTTTATAAACTGTTCTAAAAAATAAAAAAATAAAAGAATAGAAAACTTAAAATATCTTTTAAGTGTTTTGTAGTTTTTGTTCTGGAAAATATAAGGAAATATGAGAAACATTTACCTCATTAATGATAAAGTTATAAATTTTGAATAACTCATCTATCACTCACTAATTATGATTTTGAGAATAATTATGCAAATAAATTTTTTTATTTTCTTATTTTCAAAACTTATTCTTAAAATAATTTTATAAAATTATTTTTGAAAACAAAAAATAAAAAATACTGTCAAACTACAGACCCATGATCATCGGAAGAATGAGTTCCCATTTCATTTATGTGATTAGTTGTCTCTCCTCCCACTATAATTTTATATATATTATTGTAACTATTTCAAATTGTATTTCTTTTTATACAGATATTCTAAAGTACTCTTTATCACGACCACCTATTTGATTTATATCATTGACCAATTTGGTCGTCCTTGGTCCCTGTCTAACAAGAAAATTTGTGTCAATTATGGTCAATCTTTTAAATTTTTCAATGACGGTTTGAACTGAAATTTTTAAACTTGAAACAAATCATTTTAGTGAATTAAAAGAACAAAAATGAACTTTTAAGAGTCTGTTTTGAATTCCTTGCATTTTTTTAAACTATCAAATTTTATTCAAATTCCGTAATTACCTCATCAATTAAAATTATATATCGAACTAAAATCATTATTAATCATTTGTGATTGAAACTGCTATCCTTTAAATGTCCCCGTAAATCAGATGTCAAAATTTGAATTTCATTTAATTTTGATGTGAATATTTTTAAATTGATTGATCCAATTTAATTACAACTAAGTTATTATGATATATTCCCTCCCATTCATAAAAATTGTCTCTTTAAGGTTTTTGAAAATTTTTACAATATCTATCATTTTAGAATTTTAATAAAGCATTACCGGTTTGTTGTATTATTTTACCTTCCATTAATATTAAATATATCATTTAAAAGAGTATTTAAATTAAGGACATTTTGGTAAAATATCATTAAAGTTTACAATATTTCAGATCATTTAATGATTTTTTTTGTCTATGTAAAAAATCCTAAAATAAAAGTTTTTATGAATAGGAGGGAGTAATATTTTTTGAATCAATCTTATTTTAATGCTAAAATTTTGAAATATTAATTATCATTTAATTAATTAAAAGTAGGCAGAATTTTGATTTATGACACTCAATTAAAATTAATTTAGAATTATCATATGAAAATATTAGTTTTTATAAGTCAGATTTCATTTAGTCAATCCTGCTTTGATTCTTTTTAGCAAAAAAAAAAAACTTTGATGGGAAAAATTTATATTTATTTTTGTTGCCCATGAGATTTGATTAGTTGTGGAAAATAAGTTACGAAAAATAAATTCTATTTGTTATATGTTCATATTGAAAAGCAGATTCCACCGACAAATCTTAATTCAACATTACACAATGAAATATCAAAGTTATATAAAATTTAACTCTGTCGTCCTAATAATACAAAAAAAAAAGTTGTAATTATGATTATTGAATTTTAAATTAAAATGGAATACTAATTTTTTAAAAATTTCTAAAATTTATTAGAGAATATGCCGCATCAGCATATGTCTATTTAATACTGAGTTCATTTAAAAAAATGTGCTAATAAATTAAATCTATTAAAATAATAAGGAAAACTTATATTTTTGGTCCCTTTTTTTTTTACCAAGTTAGTCCCTTATCTTTACATTAAATTTCTTTGATCCTTTAATTTTTTTTTTTAGTTTCCTTTTAATGCTTTAATTCATAAGACGTATATATAGCGTGAAATAAAGAACACGAAAGCTACATAAATTGACAAGATTGATGAATGATAAGTACCTTCAAGAAATATATAAATTGACAAAGTTAATAAGTATAAAAGATAAAAAATAATATTATAAGATATTTTGTATAATAAATTTTTTATCTAAAATATAAAATATTAGATATTTCTCTTTTTATTTTATTCTTATCTTTAATATTTTTTCTCTCCTCATTTATAATCGTATAATGATAATAAAATAAAGTATTTAATAAGAGTAAAATAAAAAACATAGAAACTTTTTATATTACTTTCAATTGAAAAAATAATTTTTTTAATATGTATGTAATTGATACAAAATATTTTATAATATAAATAAAAATTAATATAAAATATTTTATAACGTGAATTTATTTAAACGGAGAGCGTCAAGCTCTGCAATAGTCTTCCTTTCATGTTAGGAAATTACTATTGAAATGGACTGTACGAAACTTTATTATCAGCTTACTGATAAACGTGATTCTTGAGTTGAGTGGATGAGTTTACCAATTTTATAGGATCCGCTGAAGCTAGTAAGCTCTTCACCTCACATCTCATTCTCCTTGGTGCCAAGGATCTATAATGAAACTGCTAAGCGATCTCTTCTGTAAGAAGGGAGCACCCATCTGGGTTTTTCACTGATGCTCCTCCCTTTCTTCTCCTATTATTATAAATAATATATGATTATTTACTTCATATATTGTAAATAATTATATATTTAATATTAAAATAAAATATTTTATATTTAGGATAAAAAAGAGTATTTAATAAGCTTCTTCTCGCTTTTTCCTAATAATAAGCCTAAGTTTGGAGGGTTATATGTTTTTATTTTTGGATCGGGTATCCAATGTGTATGTATGATTCCTTTATACACATTGCACCCTCCGTCTGAAAATTAAAATATATGATTGCGCCCTTCCAAAATAAAATCGGTAAATTAAATTAGTAATTAAATTTATTAGTCATCTTAATATAATTGATATGGTTATAATCATGGACGAATTTTTTGTGCAATAATCATGGATGATTCAAATTTTGAATTTTAAAATGTTTTAATGTAATAGTAATATCCAATATTAAAAGATTAATCACAAGCAACTTCTTTTAATTTAAAACTTAAAATTTGAAATTGGAATTCAAGAATTATTTTACTGTAAAATTTAAATTTTTTATAGTTCAAATTACTAAATAAATGCATGTCTTTGTATATCCATTAGATTTTTTAAATAATTATCATATAGAAATGTTTTAAAATTCAAAATAAAATTTATGAAATAAATGCTGAGAATTGAATTTTTCATGGTACCATTTTAAATATGGTTGAATTGGTGATTAATTGCTTGATAACATTAAAGACTTCACAATAAAAAAAATTAATTATTGCATTTCATGACAACAAATTATCAAGATTTATAATTTAAAAAAAATTAATTCAAATGTGAGAAAATAATTGACACCTCAGCTGCCATGTAGACACTTCATGTAAGAATTTCCAAATTTTAATCAGTTGCTGAGTTGGCACAACATGGATCAAGCTTTGAAACATGTTTTTATATATATAATAGAAGATTAATTTGACCAATGTTATTAACATTGAAGGATTTAGACAATAGACATTGCATTCTAAAGAATGACATTGGATAATAGATACGTAGTTCCATATAATACAAGATTATCATCTATCAATGGAGTACGATGCACACATTAATTAATGTTGTTTAAAACCTTTAAACTATATCAACAAGGATCATGACAGGGTTACTGCATTCTAAAGAAGTTTTCATAATGAAATTAAAATATTCTATAAGTGCATTCATCTATCTATCTTCATGTGAAACAGTGTGTGAAGAATTTTCTCATTTTGACATTAATGTCAATTTTTTAGTTTTTACGTGATTTCAGGCATTTATGTGAATGCAAAAGTGACTGAATATTGATCATAAGTCTATTAAAATATTATACCTGATCACACTTATTTAATATTATTTGAACAAAATAATAAGAAAACCTGTACATTACACAGAATGCATAGCCAGTTCTGAGGAAAGTTGTTTGGATACACGGTGGGAGGCCTAAAAGCACGTTTATTGGGCCGAACGTGGATTTGAAGCACAAGTTGGTCTATTTCCGAGCCTCAACATAGTTTTTGCATGAGAAATGGATCATTTTCAAGACTCCGGAATCAAATTGTAAAGTATATGCGTAACAATTAGCTGTTTTATTTTAAATTTTGTACTGTTTTTCAAACATTATTTCTTTTTTTTTTTTTGGTCTTTTTTTTTTTTAGCCTTTGGTCAAATTTCTTATGTATTGGATAAGGTATATTACTAATTTTGCTGACAAATTTCATATTTTTATTTAAATTGTGATGCCCTTTATTTAAGATATTGTCTACAATTCAAAAGAATGTTTTCTTAATAATTAATGAAATGAAATAATACATATAAACTTCATAAAGTAATAAAAGTCAAAACCTTTCTCCTAATTAAACATCCAAAGTAATTTTGACAAACAATATCCAAACAAAATTAATTTTTTCAAAATAACATTTTACAAAGAAATTTTCAAATAGAAATCACAGTCAACTAAAATCACTTTTCATCAAAAACAATTTTCAAAATTACATTTATACAAAATAATGTTTGTCTAACTCCAATCCAAACGGACATACCCGTTTGGTTTTAAGTTTGTAAACTAATAATAAAATGAAGTTTGTCATAAAAAATGGTTATGGCAGGCCTTTCTTTAATTTTTTTTATTTTACGTTCTAAATGTGGTCCCTGTGACGCATCTGATCAACAGATAGCATGTACTGCAATAGCCTAAATAAAGAGCATAAAAATTCCTTCCTTTTAAGAAAGAAATGAAACACTAAGCTGCACTAACGCTTCCTGATGCTTCTTTGGATAAGAGTAAATTACAAAACGCCCCTTATTCGGAACAGGAATCTGAGTTTGCGATAACGATGTCAGGAAAAGCGTCTTCAGCAGATGAATCTCCATGATCACATTCAAATGTAAATCCTTTGCTCTTATCAGAATATGTTGTTGCTGGCAATAAACTCTTACTGAAGGAAGCTAATTCAACACCTTCATTGATTGAGGCTCCAAGGCCTGAATCCATTTGACTGCCTGTGTGATGGGTAATAGAACTGTCTGAAACAATCCTCCCATACACCATCTGAGTGGCTACAGAACCACAAGAAGCTTCAACCACAGAAAAACTTGTACAAGAAATGGGTTCTTGAAATAGCAAAATGTTCATTTCATTCTCAACAACTCTCATTTCAACATCTGAACAAGTTGCCTCAGTCACATGCTCACTCGCCCCCTGCATTTTGGTTACAGAAGAATGGTCCACAGAAAGCAGTTTGGGGTCATTATCTTTGAAAATATTTAGATGTGTCTGTGTCTCTGGCCAATGGCACGCTGGGTTCCTCATTTTCCAGCCATTTATCACATAAATCATCACTGGATTGAGGAGAATCAGGTTCCATAGGCTGAAAGCCAAATGGGGTTCTCTTGTTCTGGCCAACAGCTTTATCATCTTGGAACTTACAGTGAGACTTATCAAAGGAATTGTGATTTGCATGGGAGTAGTGTGTCAAAGAAAGCGCCCTAGGATGTATAAGCACATCCAAGGCTAAAAGAGCATGTGCGCAGAACTCAGCAAGTTTCGTTCCACTTTGGTGCTTTCCTGCAGAAATAATAGATCAAGGAAATAGGGGAAATGATTAAAATGAAATTTTGGTAAGCACACCTGTGACCTAGGTTTTTTGTAGAGATTATGATGAAATTATTCATAAGCCTTCACTTAAATTAGTTCAAGCTTGAGTTCAACTGGTCTTTGACATAGTATGAAAGCTTCTATAAACCCAGGGGTCCAAAATCCAATCTTTACTGTCCCCCATTCCCTCAATTGAAATAAGAGTTTCAACACAATGAGACTATTTTATCCATATTTCCACCCAGAGGGCTTCTTGTAAGAGAAGTGTAAAGATTATTAATCTGCTTGGAGTGGCAGTGAAACCACCCAAAACCTAGGTTTTGGCAAATGCAGCGAAAAGCAAAAAGTTACTTATGCTTTTTTAAGCCAAAAGCTAGGTTATAATTCTCCCACCACTACCCCAAATACACACTATAACAAAAATATTCACGCGTCTTCACTTAACACCTTCAATTTTAAGCCAAAATGATCCTTGACAATTTTAAATGTTTGTCATACTATGAATTAGGTAAAAAAGTAAAAAGGAGACAAGAGGAGAAGCTTGTAAATTTAAATGCAACTCAACAATGTCAGTCACTAAAAAACTTGTATAAAAGAAAAAAAAAGGAAAGGAAATTCTTTAAAGTCTACAATTAGGCCAATTCAATGAAATCCCATTAACCTAATTCCAACCCCTGAAGCAATAGTAGGAAACCAGTGCACAATCTATAATACTAAAAGGCATAAGTTACATTACTAATTGAAACTTTTCGTAACTAAAAGAATAGAAAATATACAATATTTCATGCTTTTTCTCTTCACTTCATCAAATGTAAAACCAGTGTCTTTCCAACAATATTCCAAAATTTCACATAAGACAAAACTACAAATACTAACAATAATAGTTATCTTTAGCAGTTCATCTTCAGAGATGAAATTCAATAATTTACTAGTATCACTAGGAATAGTAGCATCGATAAGAAACAAAGAATTTGCATATTGACAGATAGCATTACCCCTATGGAAAAGTTCAAGGCCCTGGGCTAAATATGGAGGCTGCACTCGAGAAACAGAAAGAAAGGATGCCAAAAGAGCACGCAGTGCAGCAAGCTGCAAATCAGCAAAAGTTGCAGAAGGCAACATTTTATGTGACATTGTTACCTCCTCACTGACCCACCCTTCTTTAAAAGAGTCCACTGCTATGACAACCAAAAGATTATCTACTTTTGACCTCCATTGTTCAGATTTCAAAGAACCTGCCTGTCAAAAGATTATGAAAATTTCATGCACTCATTCCATCCGAGGCCAAAAGATGTTGTGAGCACTTGGAGTTTTGTTTTCCATTCAGTGAACAATCACTCGGATATTTTAACCCATGAAAAGAATAATCTTCCTCTCATTTTCATTTTTAGGTATTTAATTTTGTTGAACTTATGACTGGCTAAAAGTAGATTTCAAAATGCACAATGATGGTGCTAAATTACAAAAATCATGACAGTTTAAAGAGGTTTAACAGAACTAAAGACCAAAGAAAGAAAATAAAAGACTGATTAGATCATGTAACCCACAACCGAAAAAAAAACAAGAGAGACTGATCGGACAAAAGACGGCATCATACTGAGATTAAATGAATTAGAAATCATAATTATGCCTAACCAAGCTCCCAAAGGCATTACTTGTTTATTGGATGTCACATATTTCAGAAATGCTACTTCACAATTTTAAAAGATCAAAGTAGATGGATAAAAACAAGAGTGCCATTGATTAAAATGAATTTCCAAAAAGTGGCAAAAAGGATAGCAGTGTGTCATTGCATCCCAACTCAGCTATCAAGATCAAACAGAGACGATTTGCAGACTTGACCTAGAACAGCCAGTTGAGGTAGGAATAGATCAATGAGTAAACAACAGTAGTCCCACAGGATGGAATATACATACCACAGTGATAAGAGCCTCTAATGCCTCAAGTGCAGCTATTCTCAGAGAAATTGAATTCATTAAAGAATTATTGGGGACTTCCACTCCAAAACCTTCATTCTGCTTCTGAATAGAAGCAGTTGTACTGCTATGCTTCCTTTTTCTATGACTTGGCTGTGCCAATGGTTCAGTAAAAGCATTTGAATTTGAACCGTTTAATGTGCCACCACTCTTATTCCCAAGGGCACTCAAATCAGTAAATGCATTGTTGATAACTTCTTGTGCAAGATATAAAGCCATTCCTGTTCAAGATTACTAATTAATAAATGATTTAGCATATAACAGATTTTTAAAGGATGGCATAACCAGGGTTCAAAAAACCGGACTAGAGCCGGGTCCGGTCCGAACATAGATGGCAATCGGCCATTCTCAAAATCAATGGAAAATTGGTCACAAACCGGTATTGAACTAGTACAAAATTGATTGAACCAGTCAAATTTTTTTATTTTTTAAATTTTTTTTATTTTTAAGATAAAATAATATTATTTTTAGTACTAAGTAGCATTATTTTTTGTATAAATTTTTTTCTTTCTATATTATAATATTGAATAAATATTATTACGATACATAATTATTAACAATAACAAATTTACTTAACAAATAATATGAAAATAGTATATTTATTAACTATTTTGAATTTAAAATATGATTATAGATAAATATTAACTTATTTAGATTTTCATATTAGATTGTGAAATTTATTAATAATATTTTTAATTTTCTAAATAATATACTTCATCCGGTCCTTTTTATAAATAAAGGACTTTCAACTATTTCACACAGATTAAGGAAGTCAGTTATTTTTTTAAAATCTTAAAAAAGAAAAAAAACCAAACATTCATTTTTTACCCCTATTTATTATAATAATAAAATCCACATTAAATAAGACTTTCAATTATTATTAAGTTGGAAAGTGTGAGACCAACTGAAAGAAAGCTAAAAATATTACCAATTGACCAATCGAAAGTGTCTCTTTCATCCAAAAAATCTAATAACAATTTACGAAAAGAAATAAATGATGATTGGCAAAATAGGAAGAATGTTACTAAATATTACAAGGTCCTCTATAAAAAGAACTAGAAAAAACTTCTGTAAGATCCCTTATAAAAAAGACCGGAGGGAATATAAAATTAAAAAATTATTAAATTTATTACTACCAATTTAATTCTGGTTGAACCATTGAACCTTAAACTTTAAACCAGTACCTTAACCGGTTCAATGTCCGGTCCGGTTTTTTGAACCTTAGACATAACAAAATCTTGGTCTCAGCACTGCACCAGATAATCAGCAAATGTGCTGCAGAAAAATCAATTATTCTGACTGCATAATTTTCCTTTAATCCATTATTTCCTTATGTCAAGGGAAGACCTAGGGATAACTTAGCATCCGGCTACAATTGACTAGTCAGAAGCCAAAAGCTTACAATAAACATCTAGCCAAAACAACAATAAGATTATGCACCACTAGATCGCAGCCATAAGAGAAATAAAAAAATGGATGGCACCATGTTAGTAAATATCATTGTTACTAATGAAGGACTATAGTGTATAGCACAGTGGGATAGAGCATAGCACTATAGTAAATATCATCTTTGCTAAGGTATCATGGCTGTAGTGCCTATATCCTCACCTTTTGAGGCTGAAGCATAGCAGCCTTCATCATCTCTTTTCCATTTTGCAGCACCCTCTGTTCCCTTTGGCACCATCTCCAGCCACTAGCAACCACTCTCTCTTCATCCTCTCTTCACCATTCTTTTTCCCCATAGATTTGATTGCTTGCTTACTTGACTCACTCATTCTTTGTCTTCACTCTCTACCTCTACCCATCAAAATCTTTTTTCCTTCACTTTTTTCCTCATTTCAGATTTCATTTTTTGTTTTTCCTCCCTATCAATCTTCAATATCTCCCTTTACTGGCCAGTACCCATTGAAAATCCCTTTTTCCTATCAAAACCTGATTTTATTGTTATTTCTCCCCCGTATCAATCTGCAGTCTCTCCCTTCGTTCTACTCAATACCCATCATAACCTTCAATGTTTCTTAATTTAATTTTCAAATTTCTTCAACCTTGTGGATCAACAGAACGACAGAGCCTTGATGTTATAATTTATGGATGATTATAAAGTTGTCGTAATTTGTTTTAAATGTGAGTTTAATTTTCATATATTTTAATTGGTCTATTAGTATATTGTTGTCATTATGAATTATATGAAACATATTTTCGATATTTAATGTACTGAGCTCTACATTATCTTAGCTTGTACAAAACTGTGATAAAGCATTTTGGAGCCTTTGTCACTACAAGTACAATACACACTACAAAAAACTATGGTACATATCATGCTTCTCTTTCATCAATAAATTTTTTAAGATAAGTTGCTCTCAAACTTAGTGGTCAAAATTATGGGCATTGAACATATAGCCTGCATTACGTGTCCAATATTTCAGGTAAAAACAAATAAACAAGTTTTGAATAACCTCACTTCTTTGTGACAAAATAACACCACTAGTCAACACAGTGACATCTTTGATACCAGACTTCACTTACCAACGCCCATGGATATGAGCAGAATCCTTGTGATTGAATAGACCTTAATCCTTAATTCTGGAAATGCACATGTCTTGAAGTACATTGTAATAATACGCACCATAGAGGCAGCATGTGGCAATAGCTGACTGCAACATACATATACCCATCAGAAGAATTCTGCATTTCTTGAAACAAAATAATGCACAAGAGATAAAAGAGAAGAAAGAACACAACAATCACATGCAGAAACAGAATTAGTGACACTGTTATAGTGCAAAGTAAGCTACAAAAACTGACTTGCTCTTTGATGATAGAAGCCACAACATAAAAGCCTTCATCAGTGAAACTGTAAAGTAACAAACTTCATAGCACACAAAAAACTGATGGGCCCATTAGTAATGGGCTAAAGATGAGTCACTTGAAGTTTCTGAGCTGTATCTGTGAGAGAAAGAGAGAGTAGGCTAGTGGTGGGGAATATATTTCAGGTAGTGGGTCAGAGCGAGGTTCCAAGCAATTGGTGAGTGAGTATTGGAAAGACTAGCCTCTTGAATGCTAGAGCTTCTGTGTTTCTGTTTGAATGTTGTTTTCTTTCATTTGTGTAGCTTAATCCATCAGACTTACACTTTCTGGGTTATTTTCCGTGATAGAATGTCAATTTCTCTTCTGGTTTCCATCAGAACCCTAAAATGGCTATTGATGTATGACAAACGTTGGTTGCCATAAGACAAAAGTTGGGAGAAATAAGAAGTTCAAATTCAGATGGCTATACAAATTGTGTAGCATAAAAAATTAGTCTACAGAATTGCAAGAACAGAAAACTTGGCAGCAGTATATAAAACCAATAAAACTTAGACAAGAACAATTTATATACAGAATCATAACAAGGATCCAAAAAATATGAAATGTCTATGGAGCTAGAGAATGCTTTGAGTAAAATAATGCCTCAAGAAATAGTTTGAACATGAAGACCTGGACAAAGGATATGAACTGAAGGGAGGTATTAAAAAAAACTTCCGACACTCAGATCAGATTTACAGAAACTGCCAAGGTTATAATAAATTTACATCTCATTTATTAAATATAATTTGCATCACTAGCAGCACTACCTTTTTTTCCTTTGGAGGAGAGAATATTTAGCAACCATACCTGCCCATGCCCTTTGCAATAGCAATGAGCAATTCCAAGCTATGTAAATGCAAAACTGGAAGTTCTGAACAAATATTCTCTTGCTGCTTAGTAGTCACGAATGGCAATGACGTTTGTAGCAAGGAGCCATTCACCATCAGTACTCTTTCAACGAGAGCCAATAACAGGTGAACAGGAACAATAACCTAACAATAAGATTACATCGTTCCACCCAAAAAAAAAAAAAAAGATCACATCAATCTTCATTAAACTTCTCCAAGAAAAATTAGAATCAAAATTAATCTTAATCGCTAGAACATAAATTGGGTCCTTTTTCCTTCTCTTGGAGGAATTTAACACTACCTTAGCAGAGTATGAACTTGTAAGCATTGTGCAACAGCAAAGCATAAGAGGAGAGACAATAGACACCAGTGATTGTTCAGACCTCTTTGTTGATTTGTTACTAGGTTCTCCATCCAATATAAGGCCTCCTAAACGTGGTGGAGAATCTTTTCCTGGCAGATTTAACAATCTAATAACCTCATTCTGCTTGGTTTCTGCAACACATTCAAGATGATGATCACCAACTGCTCTTAATACCAGTACACATAAAACAGATAAGATTAACATCAACCTTCTTCTAGACCTTGAAAGGCATTATTTAATTGACCATTTATTACCACCACAATTTTCTGCATCATAACAGACCAGCTTTCTTCATCTCCTCTCACTTTGGGAAGTAGTGCTAGGCAATAAGCAAGTTTCTGAATGAATAATACCAAGCATAAGAGGAGACATAAATCAGAGCAAGATCACTAGCATACTTACAATTCTCCAAGCAAGAGAACAAATTCCCTAGGAAAAAAAGGGAATCCAATGGTATGGCATCCTTTTAAAAAAAAGATGAAAATAGAAGAAAACTAAAGAACTCGCCAGTGACACAGCAAGTGCCCCAGCACATTGCTTTCAACTAAGGAAATTCTTAAAGCCATCAAATTTTGAAACTCGAAATCAACACTAACCCAAAACATTATTGGTGAAGGCATATCAACTATTGAAGGGTAAGCATTACAAAAAGATATTGTTGGAAAATTATCATTTACCCTATATGCCTCAGCTAGGAGTTTATCATTATCTACTAGGCATGCAGTTATTCTTTATCATTATGTTCAGGATTCATCATCCCTTTGAAGCATTATCTTTGTTTTCAGAATTATCCAGTTTAGTATATACATAAGACGTAAGGGGCTGTCACAGTAAGTGTCAAGTGATTAAGCATTCCCATTCATTGTATCTATGTTTCAACCACATATTTCAACATGGAATCAGATAACAGGTAACACCCATCTTGAATCCTAACTCTAGTGTCCTCAGAGCCAAAAACACAAAATCCAGCTGCCCCTTAAGTTCTGCTTTTGTTTGATCATATATTTCTTGAAGGTTTGCCATTCTTCTATTTTATTTCAATCTGTGAAGGTATTGTTTTCTGCTCTGGAAATTTTTTATGTTAGAGTTTTACATGTCTAACAATTAGCCTACTTCTACCAATCTATGCTCACCTTCCTAGTGGAACATGTATACTAAACCAGGTAGAGTAAGAAGTCCAGATTCAAGTTACTGATGGGAGACAACCATGCAAAAGAAAGCTTATTACCTCCAACATATTATGACTGCATCCTCCTGAGTAAAGTTTTGAAGCAATAACAGATTCAACCTGCTTAAATTCATAATACTCATCAATTTATGAAAAAAATGGCAAAGGAATTAGTGAATAATCAAGCCTTAATAGGTGTTAGGCCAAATAAAGTAAAGAAAGAAATCTACATGTATAAGGACTTGCAACATACAAACATGGCATGCCCATATTTATTTTTCAATTAGGGCACACAGTAAGAGATTGTGAAGACGTGAACTTGGTTACAAAATGCTAGGGCAAGCACAATTATGAATGCAGCCATAGGCACACCAATGTGTCAAAATAATGCAATTTTCTTGAAGGGACAATCAATTGTGCATCAGCCACAGCTCAAACCAATAACATAACAGCAAAATCAGTCTCCAACATTCACAAATCTACATGAGTTCCTCAAGACATTGATGGAAAGAAGCATAACTGGAAGACATGACAATAAAGGTGGATAAGTCGTCAGTTGCTAAGTGAAGGGTCGTTAGTTGAAGCTAAGACCTCCCCTTGTTGTTTTGCTGCCCCAGCAACATTTTTGGTGTTGTGCCTTGTAAGTAAAGCATTTTAATTTCCGTTTCCTTTTTGGGTACATAATTCTGTTTCTTTTTGTTTAGGCAAATTGCTTTACATGGTGAATATCACAACAAATTTAAAAGATGACTTACCAGTTTCAGTGTTTTCATAACAAATTATAATCTTAGTTTATTGCTGATTAGAATAATTCTAACTTTATTTCTCTTTCTCTTGTTCGTTAGTTTTCACAAGTCTTAGAGGCATAGTGATTCCTATGGATACATGCCTATTGAGAATCACAAATGAACCAGCAGTCTAAAGGACATCAGTATTGATGCTGAGGATGGTATAGAAACCAAAATCCAGCGCCACTGCAATGGCAAAGAACTTTGAGGAATAATTGGTTTAAAAGACTTACGGAAGATTTAAGAACTCCTATGACTGAAACTATGAAGATATTTTGTGATAATATGTCTAAAATTAGTTAGTATTGCAAAATAAATCACGTGCTTCATGATAGAATAAAAGACATTGAAATTGATTGGAACTTCATTAAGGAAAAACTTGTTGCTGGCATTCTTGAATTTACAAACACATCCACCCGGAATCAAGTAATTGCTGCCTTAACCAAGACCTTGTCTTAGGTCAAGTTTGAAGGGCTTATTTGCAAAAACTAGGAATAATAGCCATATACCTTCTAGCATGAGGGGGTGAATCGAAGATCACATGCCTACTCTACTTAAGGTTTATTGATATTATTCTTTTTAATTAGCATTATCCCTTCATGATTTATCTCCCTTCTATTTCCCTTTGTATCTTGGTTGTTATTAGTTGTCATTATACTTTATTTAAATTTTGAATTAGCTAAGTCTGTGGGATTGATTGGGAGTCTTGTTACCTACCTTTGTAAATACACCTTCTCTGTTCACAATGCAAAAAAGCACTTGGAGCATCAATTCCTCTGAATTTCTACACTTATCAAACTTCTAAAGTGAGATGCTACTACTAGGATTATCTTCTAATAAGAAAGTTGTTTCGGTTAGAATTCTTTATAAAAGAAATTAGTAAAATTTGTCTGAGGAACAAAATTCTGATAAGCAAATAAACCCACAAACCATGTTCTTCAGCAGTTTCAAACTTTAAATAAAATAGAACGAATTAAGCATGGAAGAAATATTGCAATTAAGGGAAGAAAAACATACACTGTCATAATGACGATGAATAGAAAATGGGGAAGAACTTAATATGGTACATAACAAATGAAGTGCCCCTTCCTGCATACAACCAATTCAGATAATAATGAATATTAGAAACGAACAACAAAGCAGATATATAGAAACTGACGAACAAAATCAAGCATAAAGAATATAGGCCACATGGTAAGCATTTATATTCAAAGGCTTGTCATCAATTAGTAAGCACAGTTCATGTGATAAGCATATAACTTTCTCAGCTTCTAGGTTTTAAGAGCAAATCATTTTAATCTCTTGACATTTACCTATGCATATTTGTGTGTGTGTGTGTGTGTGTGTGTGTGTGTGTGTGAGAGAGAGAGAGAGAGAGAGAGAGCAGGAACGAATATTACTTCTACAAGCATTTAGTTCACATTTAGGTTTCCTAATAGAGCACATTTATTTTACTTTCAATCCTATCCTGAGAAAAGCATTGCAGTCTCGCAACAGTTCGCATATTCTTTCAGCATTTTGTAATGTACCAAAGGATTGCTTCTATGGAAACAAATTGAACATCTTTCTAAGCTTTATACATACTGCAGCCAAAGACTAATCTAAGAACAAACCCACTTCAAAACGAGAATTTCTCACTCAATCATTATTACAGTATTCTAGGATTTCTCATTCAATTATTTAAAAAGGAACTAGAATTTCATAATCTCCAAAATTATGCTACTTACGCAGATAGTCTCTGAGTTGTCATCGTTTAACAACTTCAAGACTGGCTGAATGACTTTCCCCGCACAGGAAGACCAATCTCTCTTAACATCAGGAAATGCATTCAACCTAACTTCGGGAAAAAAAAGTAGAGGAAGCCACCAGTTATTTTAATGAGAAATCACTGAACTTACCAGCAATAGGACCTAGACAGGTATTATTAAGCTCTTATAAAAACAGTATAAAATTAAGCAACAGATATTGGTAATCCTATCACTCTCCAAAAAAACCTTGTTGGACAACAAGTGCTGAGAGATGGTTGTACTAATTGATTCAGAGCATCAGCAAGTGAAAGAAAATATTTTTTGCAAAAAATAACAAATCTTGGATTTATTGAAGTTTACCAAATGACTGCACAGTTACAAAATCTCTTCTGGAAAAAAAAGGCAAAACAAAATCCCATATGATCCTAAAATTCAGCAAGCAATTAAGAATGAGAAACATGCCAGGTGTTGTGGCTCCAAAACCTCTGTAACTAGAATGTGCCACTTGCCCATCAACAACTATGCTCTGGGAATTTAATTAGTTAATATCAAACATGAGCGCAAGTGACTGGTCTACATAACATGTCTACAATTGTACACCAATGAATACAAGTTTCTTTGAGCGGGACAAAGAAATATCTAACCTGGCAAAAATATCAGATATTGAAGCGCAAGAAGCCACCCTCACAAAATGAGATTTTTCTGGTGACTGTTTTAATTAAAGAACATGGAACACAAGTCACACACTATAAAAATCATAAAATCTGTTTAAAATATTTGAATCTTGACCTTAAAATATGCATGGAAACAAGCGGTATTTGGGATTAGATACATGCATAACTACAAGATGAAACAGCTAACGTCTAAATGCTAGATGAAAACAGAAAAGGCAATGGATCAGATTAATTATGTTGACATTTTCAGTCCTATTCACACAGCACATAGAAAAAACATGGAATTTATCATTTCTCATTGTAGAAAAGCAGGCAACTTTAACTCTAAAATGTCTTAAAGCATGAATCATCGCAACTTATTAGTGATTCTAAAATGCGTCAGCCAGAGATACCACACTGTATTTAAAACAAATTAGATTTGTCTTAAATCTGGAAAGGTTAAAAGATCTTCTTAAAAGACATATCGAGTATGGAAGAGAAAGAGGGAGAGGGAGATCAGTTTCCCAACTAGCCTCTTATATGTCCTAGTGTCTGTAGGAGGGCTTTCTTCCTTGGATCCAGACTTATAAATGGATTCCATGGGAGTTTGAGCTGGTTAGCATCCAAGCTTTCCTATCTACGCCAATGTAACAAGGGTATTTCTTGATGCATCAAAGTGGTACAGTCCATCTTTTTCCTTGGCAAGCCTGGTCTCAAAAGGCACAATGGGCAGGACGAAAGAACACATTGCAGTTCATCTCTTTGGAAAATTTTTGTATAGTAATAAGATTGGTGGACAACTTAGGAACATAGAGAATATTTCTAAGAACAAATAAGGGACTAATTTGGATATCTGCAAGCCTTGAAACAATGGTAAGAGATCCATTAGCAACCTAAATTTTCTTATTGCTCAGGCATGAACTGTATATACTAAACAGTAGGTCATATGATCAGCAGCTCTCAGGCCAATGACCCAAGAACTTAGAGTATATTCAAGACACCAAATCCATGGGAACTAGAAGTTTTACCTAATTGAGCCAGATCACCACTACCAATATTACAAGCATTACCCAAAGGAATCTCAAGGATTTCCAAAAAGGTTCTGAGTTTCTCAATTTCTTCTTTGTTAAATCCCCAGTGAATTTTCTCCTGATTTGGATGTTAGCAATTAAGGCTGAGAGACAAACTCCCTTACACCACGAAGGGCTCTGTTTTTCATATCAGAGTTGAGTGCAAGGAGATGGAACTGAACTCCCCCTCTTGATAGCCAAAAAGGATGGATTCAGCAACAATTAAGAAAACAGAGGGCATAAATGAGGGACAAGTCAGATTGCAGTGGAGGACAGTTCAAACAGGAACAAGAAAAAAAAAATTAATACAATGCCAATCAAGGCTCACTTCAACAATGATTCAAAGAAAGGAAGAACAGCATAAGATATTCTCAGGCACAAATACCATGTGATAAAAGTAAGTAATATTATTGCTTATTTCAAATGATTAATGGAGGGGACTGTTATATACACAGACCTGTCTACCATAAATGGAAAAAAGAATCTTCTCAGTTCTCACAATTACTCCTACCCAACAATTGACTCTTCATAGTTAATGCTATAATTATATGAGCGTCTATCCCTCAAATATTTACAATTAATTATATACTTTCCTAAACAAGCTCCCTAAAATCCCAGGATAACTCCCACATTTATCCCTCAATATTTTCCCACAATGCAGATCTCCAACAGGGGACCTAAGCAGTTCACTTAGTATAGCTTAAAGAGGTCTCGACTCTCAAGTTAAGTTTGATGCATAGAAGCTACATATCATAAAGAGACCCCATCTCAGCCAGATGTTGGCTTGTTGCCCATTAAACTTTTGAAGTAACAGACAACAGACGTTGACTTGATTATATCAGTACCTCAGTACTACTTTAGGGCACCAAAGCTCTTGTAGATCTATTTAATTAAAACTTTCTTAGTTGAAACATTCTCTTATCAAGATGACAACTTCAGATATATTCATCTCAATCCAAAAAATAAGCATGTGAATGATTAATGAAATTTCAATTCCATTGACATAAGAGCAAATAAGTGTCAAAGCTAAAGCAGCTAAGTGATAATACTTAGGTCTACATTCATACATTTCCCAAACCAGTAGCAAATCTGCAGTGCATTACCTTTAATTTTCCAAAGGAAGAAATATACAAAAATAATTGCAGGAGACGAAGTTGCATTCATGGAAAAACAGCTCAGCACCTGTAAATGCGGAACCAATATCTGGAACCACACAGAGTAGGATGTCAGGAAACGACTAGAGCTGCACAGCTGACAAGTAATCCCCAGCAATGAGATTCCTGCCCAGCACTTATCTGGCTAGAAAAGAAAACATATATAACCATAATTGATATCTTATATCCAACAACATCTTATAATGGCGAAAAAACGAAGCTTCAGGTATAAACTAACAGTGTCTGATAAAACCCAATCATTAACTTCACTCAAAACCATATAGATAAATACAAACAATGCGCTAACTTGCATTTACCATTAGAATTTACGGCAGCACAAAATAATGGTGCGTACCATATTGTTAGAAACGAGGGTCAAAATGCGGTCGACCCAGGAATCAACAGCAGATTTCCAGCTTTCAATTTGCTTTGGGTCCATGAATTCGGTAAAGGACTCGGAGAGAAGATTGTGAGTTTTGATCATGTATTCAACCCTTGAAAGCTCTAAGGAGCTCGAAAATGGGCGATGCTCCTCAGGAACGTGATCTTGGAGAAGAGTACGAAGCAAACTGGGTTTCAGTGCAACATCATACATGTTGCCGAAGTGATCGAAGGCCACCATTGGAGTCGGCAAAGGTCGAAACTTCCAATAGCAGAGACTTCAGAGCCTCAGTTTCTACTTCTATAATCAAAGGCGCAACTAACAATGTCAATCTCGCAGGGTGAGTCCAGTGACAGGACAGTGCTGGCACGAGATTACTGTTTGTAGAAGGTAGAATATGTTTAATTTTATTGATGTTAATTTTAATTTTGGAAAAATTTTAGAAAAATATCTGGATAATTCTAAAATATTACCAAATTTTATAATTGAAATTAAAATAAGAGAGGTAGAAGATAAAAATATTATTTTTATAAAAGTAATTCTTTTCTATAAGTAATAATAATATATTTACAAGTAAAATAGATTTATTTACAATTAATATTATTATGACTTACAAATGAGATTATATTATTTATAAATATATTATTATTATATATTTGTAAGTGAAATAGATTTATTTGTAATTGATATTATCAAGACTTGTAAATGAAACTGTGTTAATTATAAATATATTATTATCATTTGTAGGTATTCTATTATCACTTACAAATACATTATTATCACCTGAAAATTGGTACTTTACACCGAAAATGCATCTTTCTCTTTTATCTTTAAATTTTAATTCTAATTCAAAACTTTGATAATTTTTGAAATTAGGATAAATTTTACTTTTTTAAAGTTATTTTATTTTCTTAGTATTTAATTGAAAATTTCCCTTTAATTGAATTTATTTTTTAAATTTTATTTCATTCCTAAATATAGAGCTTGTGAGCCAATATAAAAAGTCCATTTTACCAAATAAACTCGGTTTTATAAGTCTGAACCTGGTGAGAGTAGGTTCGTGGATTTTTTTTTTTTATTTTTTATATAATTATTTAAATTAATATAATTAATTATTATTATTATTATATTATATTAAAAAATAATATAATATTTAAATTTTATAATTTATATATAACTAATTAATAAAATAATATATTTTTTAATAAAAAAAATATCTAAACGGACCTTGGGTCTTTCGGAGCAGCCCGTGGCCCGCTCGGATCGAACCTAAACGGATTAGGCTCAAAAAGTCCGGATTATGTATTTACTTCCGAAATTGAGATCCAAGTTCGCTTATTTTTTTAGGCTTTTCGGGTCGACCCATCGAGTTTAACCCATTTTGATGGCTCTACAGCCATCCAACTTTTTATCCTTTTCTTTTTGGTGATTAGTGTTGCCCAGGGTACAGATTGTCTTCCCAAATTCATACCTTGATCCGGAATATAAGGGTCATGGCAGTAAGTATTTGGTTTTGATTTATTTTAGGTGTGCTATTTTGCCTTTTAAAGAAATATCAATCCATGCTTAATTGTCTTGCTTAGTACAGTTTTGTCCTTGATAATATGGATTTTGCATCAATTGTCTCTCCTTAGTGTTCTATACTTAATTAATGATGGTTTTCTTTTATCCCAATACTCCAGTTATTCTTAATTTGCATATGACTCCTACGCTTTGATTACTTGAGTTTCCATACTAATTGGATGTTAATGAGTTATTTGTGAATGGAGAGATTGTCCAAAAATAGATCCTCAGCTGCTGCTGTAACAGCGGATCTGGACTGTCCAAAGAAATTTTGGACAATCCAGATTTTTTATATAATTTTTGTAATTTTAAAAGAAACAAAAAAAAAATAACAATAATTTCTTAACAGTAACATTTAAAAAAATAGTATTTAATAATAACAAATTTTAAAAAAAATGTAAGATAAAATTTGGACGATCCATATTTTGTATGGACAATCTAAATCTGCTCTCAAAAGTGCAACACTTAGTGTTTCTATTTTAACTAGTGTAGAAAAATCGGGTCCATATTGTCCAAGGATTACCTGGAAGATGGAAGGCCATTTAGTTTATCATTTTGTAAATCTTTATTTTTTTTTCTTTTATTCAAGTAGATTTAAGATAAATTTGACTATTTTTGTCTAAGTTTTATTTTTATAAATTATTATTATTTTAATTTATTTCTTGCAAAACTGAAAATTAAATAGGTACAAATAGGGGTGTGTGTATAGGCCGAGTTGGGCCGGGTATCACCCCCGTCTGTTGCCCGGCCCAATTATTGCTCAAGCAAACCGGGTTAGGTACCGAGCTGAGGTCAGGCCGGCCCAGTATCAAATAAATTTTTAAAACATTAAAAAATAAAATAAAAAACTAACTTTATCTATTAACAAAAAACATAATTATTTATATAAAAATAGATTTCCTTAAAAAATAAAGTTAGAATAGAAATTAATTTTTTTAAAAATTACAAATATTTACTACTGTATATTATTTTCACATAATATTAAATTAAGAAATTAATTTATAATTTTAAATAAAATTAAAATATCAAAATCTTAAAAAGTTTTTCATAATAATCATATAATAAATATATTACATAACACATATGGGTAAAAATATTTTATAAAATCAAATTAATATATACAAAATAATATATTTCTTTTAAAATATATATATATATATATACTACAGGTTAGACCAGATAAATTATAGCTAGTCCTATGTTCAACCCGATCATAGTTTTGACCCAACCTGATTAATCTGATAAGACTGGATTAGACTGGGCTAATTAGACTATGAGTTTACGTGCACACCCTAGATACAAAGAAGGTTGGAAGGACTGAGATGGTGCATGGAGTCGACAGCACGTGTAGCAAGAATACACGTGGTGAAATGATAGAAATGGGTATTGGGTGTAGAGAAAATGAGCATTCGAGGGGAGGAGGGAGCCATATTTCTAGGAACGAGGGGTGTAGATATGCACGGATCGCAAATGATACTCATGTTGTCGCAAATAAAAAAGGATAAAAAGGTAATATACAATTTGCAAGAAACTGATGATCAGAGCTATAGAATTAAAAGGAGTAATTAATATGTTAGTATTTTTTAAAAATCTTTTAATATGTTATTCAATAAATAAATGGATAGATAAAAAAAGTAATTAATATTTTTTTATTTTAAATATAAAATTTCTTGTCTTTAAGTTTAAAAATAAGACAATTTTTAAAATATGAAGTAGTATTTATTATACATTTTTAAAAAAAATTATATTTAATTTATCCCAAAAAGAGAGAGAAAAAAATTAAATAAGGATAATTTTATAAAAATATTTTAATTTTTTTTAAAAAAATAATTAATTAACTTTAATTCTTGTTTTTAATTCATATTATTCAATTAAACATATTTTATATTATTAAGGATTAGGGGGAGCGTATTTGACTTTTAAATGAATAGATAAAGATATAATTAAAAAAATAATTAATATATTGAAATTTAAAAATAATAGATACTAGATAGAATCACAAATTTTCTTCAAAGTAACAATTAAAGAAACTAAGGAGTATATCACTAGCTGGTAGCAATTATGCTCCCAATGTCGTGTGTACTGCATAGAAAAGGAGCATGTAGATATGAAAATAATTCACAAAATATGAATATCAAATAATTTTAATTAATTATAATTATAATTGTGAAACTACAATATGAAAAAATAATCACGCCTTGTTTTGCCGCAAGAACAACACAAACACATACACACATATATATAAATAGCAAATTGCAACTCATTTAACTCATTCAAAGATTTGGCAATTTCTTGATTCTATTAGACTTTGGCCTATGAATTTGAATCCCAAATGTCATTTTCTAAAGTACTAATAAGATAGCTGAATTTTGATTTAAAATATCAAGTATATTGTAATCTTATAGTAGAATATGACTACTAGGGATAGTTCTCTTTAATTCCAATAATCTAAATCATCTAGTTATATCAATGAGGAGGATTATGTCATATATTAGAGACAAGCAGATATAAACTGTCAATATCTTTAATTAATCAAATTAAATCATAATTGAAAAAAATTATCCCCAATAGTCATAGTCCACTATAGAGCTCCAATATACTTTGAGATTTTAAAATGAAAATTTAGTTATATTATTACTATTTTAGAGAACTTTAGAAAATTACACTTCATGGGATTCAAATTCTTGGCTATGGCATACTTTTGAGATTAAGTATTATAAAATTTATTTTAGATTATCGATTTAATTAAAAATTATATTTAATAAGATTTAAAATAAGTTGAAATAACAATTTGATTTGGAAGTTTAATGATTTAAAATCAATTAATATTAAATTCTTAAATTATTTAGAATTTTTTTCAAAATAAAATTATGTAGGCAATTCATATAGTTACCATGAAGTGAAATAAATAAAATTAACATTTCTTACGAAGGATTTGTAGTAATTTTCAATTAATTTAAAAATTTTAAATTGAGCAATCAACATCTTATAAAATTTGAATTCCACAATAATATATTCCAAGATATTCTTAAAAGATTGTGAATGACTGTGATCTTTTTTATATATTAACGTATTATTAATTTTTTTTCAATATTTGTTCGAGATATTTCATATTGGAAATGGCATGTATTTTTTAATTCAACCAATTAATACTATACATTGACATTGATGTGACAATTGTCTTTAATATCAATTAATAGCTTGAAAAAATTTTTATGCTGGTTGAGATTGAGTTCTGAAATTGATTGGCTACTGTATTGGTGGATTCTCACATTTCAATTTACTCTCAATTATTTTTTCATTTAATTTAATTAAGAAAATATAATATATATTTAAAATTTTATATCAAAAAGATTGCAAATATAGAATTGTATGGAAAAATCCATACAAATGACATTTATATAACAATAATATTAGTTTTATTGAACAAAATAAAAATAATTAAATGAATCATATGGTATCATTAGACTATATAAAAAGTTATCTCTTTAGATAAATTATTTATGAAATATCATCTTATAGCCCTTTAATATCATTTTATATGTTTTTATAAGATTAAAAATCATTTAATCAACTCTTTGTACTAAATTTATGTGGCGATCTTTTTTGTACATGTCCATTGATTTAAATTTCAAGTTCATGATAACTCAATTAATCCTAATTGCTTGGTAAAAAAATTAATCCCGATTAAATAAACTAATTGATTCTGTTTAGAGCCATTTAATAATTTTAACTGAAAATTTGACTTGTGGTCACATGTATATAGATGTCCCAAGGCCGTTTTGAATATTATTTATCCTGTGCAAATATTCATTTTTTATTTATACATAATCTATATATGTTTTATTAATATTAATCTTTTGGTAAAAATCAACATTTGATATCTAGATTGTTGGTAGGGAAAAAAAGAGTTATGGGCATCATTGACTTGATTGACCTAATAAATAATTTTTTTGTAATTATTGTTGAATAGCAAAGTTAAATTTGTTTTTAATAACGTCATTCATTTAAAGATTAGGAATGATACAAAATCTTATCAAGTCATTTTTCAATTCAAATTTGATTTTCTATTGGTTTCAAAAAATTTAATTTTATAATACAATAAAAACTTACCATGTTTAGTTTGAATATTATGCAATCAATATCTCAAATAAAGCAATTATGAAATTCCATAATTAGCATGCGTATTTAAAATTTTTATTATCACTTTTTTACCAATTAAATAAAATGGGTTTGAATTTACTAAATACTCCCTCAGCTTTGAAATAATTCTCATTTTAGAATTTTTTTCTTATTTCAAAACGATTGTTACTTTATAATTTTTAAGAAAGTATTAATTATAATTGGACAAATTTACCCTTTACATAATAAAGAAGAAAGGAAAAAGCATTAAGGAATACTACATAATTAATAAAAATAAAATAATAAAATATAATCAAACTTTTTAATTTTCAGATTATTTATTAACTTTCTTAGTCTGCATATCTAATTCTAAAATGATAATTGTTTCAAAATCCTAGGAGTGGTTTTCAATATTTTCCTTTTACATACAATCATTGGATGTAATTCTTAATCACTTATGAATTATGATGGTAATCAAATTTGCATTAAAGATATCTAAAATAATAAATTAAAAATTAAGTTTTCTTATAAGAGTTAAGTTATTTTAAAACTTTTAATAAAAGAAAGTAATGATGTGTATATGATACATGTCATATCCCATATATATCATATACAGATATATCTTTCTTTTTCTAAATACCGACACATGTAATTCTGTCCCTCCAAAATTGTTTTTCTTGATTTATCCTTCCATATTTCATTTCATGATAAATTTCATTCTTGGATGAAGAACTCCTCAACTCATCAATGATTGGGGTCACTATTTTGTGATTGGGACAGGCCACTTGCAGTTGCAATATATTCATTTCAGTATATTAAAAGAAATGAAGATAAAAAAATAAAACGATACAAAGATTGAATAATGAATACGCCATCATGCAAAAAGAACACATATATTAAAACTTAAAATATTCATTTCAATATATAAAAAGAAGCAAAATAAAATATAATACAAAGTTAGATACAGCTCCTCATCTCACTGGATATATACATGCCACTGCCAGATGAACAAATGATAGAAAGCTTTTCGCATGACTGATGAGCAAACAATACAGAGCCTGGTCGCCAATTTTTGAACGTTGCAAGCACCTTATCTTACGTTTATATAGAGAACTTTTAGCCATATAATATTTCCAATTAAATATTTCATAAAATCAATGCAAGTTAAATGTATAATCATCCAATTAAATGAAACTGACGCCAAAAGGCAAAACTGAAAATGAATTAAATGTAGATTTAGGGAATTCAAATTAAAATTGTCAAGAAAGAGGAATAAATAATGGTTCAGATTAAAAATTATAAATTGGGAAAAAATTATTGATTTGCAAAAGAAATTAATGAGAATCATGTAATACAATAATTGGCAATATGGGGCTCAATTTTTTACATCACATCAGGGTGATATCACAACATAGAATTCCAACACATTGCTTAAGTATATTTTACTATGGTATATATAACAGATATGGGAACGAAAATATAAAAATGGTCTTTCATAAATAATAAAAGCTTTCCTTTTAATAAAGTCTATCTATTTAACGTTCTTATCATTTACCAATCATAACTTTTATATTTAATATTTTTCCTCAATTTTATCTTGGAAAAGTCACAAAAGAAATCCTAAAACATGAAAATAATTATTAAAAAGTTCAAAAATTCTAAAAAATTATACTCAAGCCCCATTAATGTAAAATTTTGAAGAATAAATATATAAGATTTCATTATTAAGTATAAAATCATATTCCAATATCAAATTACACCCAAATTTCATTGGTGTAAAATCCTAAAAAACCAGTATAAAAAAACTTCAATATTAAATATAAAATCATACTTCAATATTTTATACTCATACTTCATATTTTATACTCAGTAATAAAATTTTTACACTCATTTTTAGGATTTGATACTAATGGGACTGTGATGGAATTTTTTAAGATTTTGAGATTTTTGAATAATTATTTTCATGTTTTAGGTCTTTTTATGTGATTTTGCTTTTCATTTTTCAATTTCATACATCAAACTCAGCTTCACTTTCTTACCTCTGCACGTTGCACGGAAATTTTTTTTTTTCAACATGAGCAAAGAAAGTAATGATTTTTTTCATGAAATATATTCAAACATAATGCTTATGCAATAGGCATGAAATATTTATCAAAAAAACTGGTTGTAAAAACTTTTGTCATCATTTTCTCTAAAATTGCTCTAAGAAGGAATTATAGATTATTAGAAAACCACTGTTATTGCTATAAAAAAAAAAAAGAAAACCAATGTTATTTGTAGCTAATGTTATTAGTTAAGAAAATAACTTGGGCTAAAAAAAGTTCCATTGCCTTTAGCAAAGATGCAAGAGAGTCAGATTTTAATATACAAAAATCAGATATAACAGAAAGATATAATTTTAAAAGGTAAATTGATTTCTATATATCTCCATGTGTGGCTAGCACAAGAAGTAGGGATGGGATAGAATGTAAGGAGTGGTGAAAGGTATTATATATATATATATATATATATGAATTATAGAAAGAGAAAACATCAAATTTTCGTGGCCTAGTTTTTTGGATCATAAATATAGTTCTCAATATCATTGTCAAATCTGGGAATTGAAAGAGATTTCATGTGATTTTATCATAATTGTTTTGAGTTGAGTTCGACATCACATGAATGCAGAAAATATTTTTGAAAGAACTCTTTTTGTCTAAATACGACGCTATTTGATCTAAATTAGTTAGAGATCAAAATAATAATAAGATATTGGATGATTTAAAAAAAATACAAATATACATATGGGTTGAATTGAATTAGAGTACCAAATAAAACTTTTAGTTGTAACATACATCCTATTAATAAAAGTAGATAATAATGAAAGGAACAAAATTAAAATAAAAAATTCCTTTCTATAAATAAGAAAGAATTTTTCTTTTCATCATATATCAAATATACTTAACCCATTTTGTATTAAAAAAAAACAAAATTAGAATGAATCCTTATGCATTACATAGAAGTGACAACTCTAAAAAAAAATAAACATTAATTTCTATTTAATATATATGGATTGATAAAAATTTAGGTTAGTTTGTTTAAACGTAAAAAAAGTGAATTTTATTTTATCTAAAAATACTATTTATTATTTAGAGATTTTATGAAAAATGGTAATTATTTTATATTTGATTATAATTAGAAATTTGCTTTTTTAGCTTCTGATTATTATTTAAAAAATTTAATTAAACAGTCCAAAAATTCTTAAAATATTTAAAAAATAAGTGACTTTTTTTGTTTAAAAAAACCTTAAACAAAAAAATGGGCCTAACAATAAATTCTTTTTGGCCACTAATAATTTTTAAGCCATAAATTATTTTAAAATAAAATACCATGACCTCCATTCTGTTTTACTTTAATTATAGATACTTTCTTTATATTTTGAAACCTATATAGATTTTCTTAAAATCAACAATGTTACTTGGACTTCTCCTTTACTTTAATGCTATATTTGAGAGTTTTTTTTTTTGGATTGGAATGGAATAAAATGATTATATAAGTTAGACTATTGTTTAAAAGATTTTTTTAGTAGGGAGCAGGAAATAACCTTCTAAGTTATCATTAACTATCTTAAATCTAATTTTTCTTATTCCCAAATTGAGGGTTAATAATGAAATGACCAAAAGTAATTATTTGAATTACAAAAATATCTTTTAACCCTATGGAAAAACATATTTATTCTTATATTTTTTTCATTCACTTTATGCCGCTAAAGCTATTCCGTTATTTATCATCACATCAATTAGATCACTCTAATTACACCATACCTCACACGAATAGTTGAATCATTGCTTCAAAGTATGCTTTCTTTCACAAATCTTATAATTTACCATAGTTTTTTTTTTTGTGTTTTATATTTTATCATAGGTTTTTTTATTTTATTTTTTTTGCTTCATCAATGAAAAATTGATAATATATTGGATAGCACCTTTGTGCAAATACCCACTAGAGAGCGACCTTTTCGACACTAGAAAACGTTGTTCGGAAAGACATAATCCCGTGTAACAAGTGTCATTATCTGCATGTTTGAACAAAATCTCTTTTTATTAATACATTGATATAATTAGGCTTTAGATCAACATTAAAATTTTTATTTGTTTCTTTAAATTATATGGGTGTGAACATTAAAATTTTTATTTGTTTCTTTAAATTATATGGGTGTGAACATTAAAATTTTTATTATTATTAAAATTTTTTTTACTAGAAAGTAAAAACAATAAGAATTTTTTATGTGAAAAAAAAGAATTTATTCACACACTTCTTATTTAAATTTGCTAATAAGGCTAATATTGAAAAAACGTTATAATTAATTTCATTTCATTTATTTTATAATAACTTTTAAATAATAGTTAAATAAGATCACTCATTTCTCTTATAAAACTCTTAAACAATAAAATGTTTCATTTTATTTCACTCAATTCTATTATATTCTATTAATGACTATTTTATTTTATTCCTTTTTAAACTCTCAAATATAATTTAAACATTCAATTCCCATCTACAAAATTGTTAATTGATTGTTAAATAAGGTTATTTAACTTTTTATTAAACTGAAATACCTCTATTTAACATAAATAATTAATATTTAAAAATTATTTAAATATTTATGTTAACCAAAATATTTTTAATACATATATTTTTACAATTTTTTATGATATTATGAAGTTGATTAATTTATAGTTTTAAAAAAATTAATTATATTTATTTAACCTTATTTATAAAAAAATAAATTTTAATTATTATAATTTAATATAATGAGGTATAAACCAGTAAATATGATTTATATTAATATAATTTTTAATTAATAAATAATGTTTTATAATCTTTAAAAATATTCCTAATTTAAATTATAAATTTTTAAATTAGAAAGCAGGTCATTATAATTAAAATCAAACAAAGAGAGAGATTATAATAGTTCCTGTGACTCCACCCAATTGGACGGGACTCTCTAGATAAATTTACTAAGGGGTAAAAAGGGAAAACAAACATCGCTGGTCAGGCCGAGATATAAATAAGAGGGGGCAATGAGACGCAATTGGCATCGAGGAACGGGGGAGCATTAGGAATTTCATGAATTGGGTCGTGCTGTTGCGAAACACTACTAGCGCGAGAGTTTGATTCTGTGGAGAAGTGAACTCATAGCATAAGATCGTGTCTTTATATATGATTCTGTGAGCCTTCGAATCGTTCATCTCTTGTTCCGCTGAGTATTTGGATCTACAGTTCTTTTTCCCAATTTCTTTTTCCACTCGACATTTTTGGGTCGGTATTAATCTTTCACTCTTCTGGTGTTTTCTTCAGATGCTTCTCCTGGCTTCTTAATTTTAAAGATTCTTTTTGTGAATTCTTGCTGAAAAGGTTTTGAAGTTGGACCGCTTTTGTGGAAAGCCGGAAACATTTATACAAGTTCCGAGTTTGAAGGGAGTTTTTTGTTTGCTCAGAAACACCCAAAATTTCACTCTCCAGGTGGGTGTCTTCTCAGTCACAATCTCCCCAGGAATGAAAATTTGTGTGTAAGCACATGCCATTGTGGAATTATTCACTTTAAACCTTGGATGGAGTTTGTGTTTTTAGGGTGTGTGGTGAAGACTATGCTCGCACTTTTTTAGAAATCTTTAAATCTTTACGTTGCGAATATTTATGATCTTTAAATTGAAAACTGGGTAGAATGAATCAGGAGACAATTGTGATCTGGAACCAAGCTGTTAATGAAATTTGTCGAGAAAATTAACATCCAAAATCTCATGAATCTGTCTAAATTGCAAAAGTACTTTAGTTCTGGTCTTGCTTATTGAAAGAAGAGGGGAAAACACTAGTTTGAGTGGAATAAATATACAACTTAAAAGCATTTATTCTTTAAGTTCATTCATTTGCATGATACCAGAAAAGGATATATATACAAGTTATCTTTTTTGTGGATATGTGCTAGTCATTATTTATTCAAGCATGTCTCTTCAGGAAATTCTGAAGTTTTTGTCTATGCTATTTCCTTTTTGTTTTCCTTGTCCCTTCACTGCTGAAACATATAAAGTCAACTAAATAAGCCATGGTATCCTTCATATCAATTATAATTACATTCCAGTTCTTACAATTATATTTGCTTTCCAGTTCTTCTATGCTCTGAGTGTCTTCTAAAATTATACATCAGGATGGAAATTTCTCAAGGCAGTAGACTAGAGAATCGTACTGATTGTATAAATGCTCACAGTTTAAGTGCAAAATGACATCCTTTCATTGCAAGAAGGATTATGCTGGCCCAAACATGGAAACTGACTCTTGATTAGGACTGGCCAATATTCCCACTTTTAGAAATCGCTGTGAGAACCATCACATTTGGTACCTGCATTCACGGATCTTTACCCATATGGTGCATTATTTAAAAGATCTCTTCTGTAATTTTCGATTGTCGACAATTGGGTCTTGTAAAAGAAGGCTACCATGTATTCGAGTTTTCATAATTTATTTTGGACTGTCCCTCAATTTTTGTTATTCCATTCTTTCTTCTCTCGCTCTCTGTATCATAAAAGAACTTTAGAAGGTTAAATGTCCATATCACTGCCATAGTGTAGATTGAAGACTCCACTGCTGCTGCAACTATGCTTGAGAAATATTATTTCCTTGGATTTTTCAGCAAAAGCCATCCGATTCGAAAAGAACTTGGTCATGCTTTTGTGGAAACGTCTAAAAGCCTACCCAGTTGGACGTTCTTCACTCTATCATTTTGTTCTGTGAAGATGCAGTGCTAGCATTATTTTTTATTCATTTATTGAAAGTATCAAATAGCATAAAATGTTTCTGTTTTATATCTCACAAAATTTTTAGCTGAGCCATCTTATTAGCCATTGATGTGGAAGTGAAGATACAATTTTTTAGATTCACATTTTGATTGCAATCAAATCAACAAATTTAGAGGAAATGGTTTAAAATTTGGGGATAGGGGATGAGGGTAACTTCTCTCCCATTTAGGGGATCGAGATGGGGATGGGTGAGATAGGGGCTGGTAAGGACAGGGAGCAGGAAGTGCATCCATGTGAAGTTGTCACCCTGGGATCTTAGATAAAAATCCCAAGTGATTCCAATGATTAAATTTACTCTCTGAGCAACTATTTAACGATTTTTACATTCATATTCATGTTTTGCATTTGAACATCATCAAATATTGATGGATGAAGAACAGCTTTGTTTCATTATAAATTGCAGCTGATAATGGTCTAGCAATCTGTGAAAGATTGACACATGGATCCTGAAGGCAGAAAGTTTGGAGGAGGTAAAAGTCTTTTCATATTATCTATTTTTCCTGTATCTTCTTACTTGTTTTTATTATAACTCCTGATTATCTATCTGTATGATTCTGTATGCACCATGATTATACTCATTATCCAATTGAAACTACTTAATAGTTGATATTTTGAATGGAAATTTGGTACTTTGTTTCTCTAGCCCAATTTAAACTCTATCCGTAAGCACCATTTGTTAACCATTCTGAGGGTCTATTAGAGCCTCCTTCTGTCATTCTAAATATAACAGTATCAATAATGTTGTTTTTCAATCATCATACAGACTTGCTGAGTACAAGTTAATTTATTTCTATTTATTTCTGTTATGTGCTTTATTATAAATAGGGATGAAGGGTAGGAGTAGAGGACCAGCTTATTTTGTGTATTGAACTTGGGGATTCTCCTGTTGTATTATTAGAGTATTATGTGTTTAAGATTCTTGCACCTACTGCTCTGATAATATTTCTTGCTAGATTTCTTATTTCTTCCTAAATTACTCAGCTTTTATCAAATACAAGCTCTGGTATTCTATTTGTTATCATACTGTTTCAATTGCTCTCTCCCTTAAGCAAACCAATTAGGAGGTGCAGTTATGTAAAAATTATTTGATTATGTCTTGTAATCCTTTACTGTTATGAGATTTTATGTCTGGTAAATTTTGGAAATTTTGCTAACACTGCTACAATACAGATTTGTGATTCTGGGAGCTTGTTTACTTTTCTTGTTTTGTTTTTTTTTTTATTTCATAGAAAATAGAAAACATGACTGAATTTTTGGCAGAGTTTAGGAGAAAATATTTTCTGAGAACATCTTTTAAAATAGGTTAAGAATATAAAGCATGCAAAAGATTTCAGCATTTCCACAAAATGGTTGGTGTTCGTTTCTTAAGTCAGCAAAAGACTGAGAGTTTAAAATAGTTATTGAAGAAAGCTAAAATAACTTCACTATTATTGATGGTCAAACTTGAAAGGCAGGTAAAATTTATGGCTATTTGTATAAAAATGCGAAATTAATTTTAAAACAGACAAAGAAAATTTTAATTTAATATAGTGAATGTATTTTGAAATTTATTTATAAAAATTTTTGAATGAAATTAGATTTTAGGAAATTAAAATAGGGAATGAAAATGTTCTTTTAGAAACCAATCGCACTTAAAAGTTATCACTTATTTGCTTTTACATTTGTTAATTAGTTTGACTTGGAATTGGCCTTTAAGCTTTGTTGGCAGCAATGACTTTCTAAAGTTGTGGCTGGAACTCTACAAGCTGCAGATCTTCTCTATATGTGGTTCCCTTTTACTGGGCCGAAATATATGTGGGTCTATTAGGTTATGCTTGGATGATGTATTTTAAAAACTCTTGGAATTTAAAATATAATGAAATTAAATTGTAGCAATTTAGTCCCTTACATTTGCAAAATCATGGAAGGTAGCAGTATCAAAATAGGCCAAGGTCTGCTAGCCAATCTGTGCACCCTATAAACCGTGATGGTTGGGACCATACAAAGGGTGGCATGTTTTAATGTATGTTTTGTTTCTTGCTTGACATATTTATTGTCTGGCAATTTTCTTCACGTACCCACACTGTGGTTTTGGGTTTTCTTTTCTTGGCATAATTTCGGAAACAGCCTGGCCCACCTTGTTGAAAGATGGGATCATCACTGACTCAAACCCACATGAGCAAAGTATGGAATTTTGATGCAAAAGCTTTCAAAGACATGCTGGCAAACTGCAATGTGTTTTGTGCAAAAGGCCAATTTTTTTTTTTCAATTAGTGAGATTGAAAGAACAAAAAGGTTTTTTGAGTACCTAATGAATTGCTGATGAGCTTGTTAAAAAAATATTTAAATTTTTAATTTGAAATTTTGAATTAAATTCTAACTAGCTAAATTTAAACATGAGATTGAATTCTCAATTTAAGAGGTGTTCTAAACTGATTCTGATTCTTTCCTCATAAATTTTTTAATATATTTCACAAAAATGGTTTATTTGTAAAATATATAATTTCATGTTCAGGAATTTGACCATACACATAAAAATTTGCTTGGATCCTATGCTAGCATGCTATGCATTTATTCATGATAAAGTTGCCGTTAAATTTTTTTAAGCCTCTACACTCCTATTAAGATTTTCCAGAGAAATTTTTATGTTATATTTTATTTTAATGTTTTCTCATTTAAGACATGCTATCTTATTTGAACTTTTAGGACCAAGGGAATTAACGGGTGCTGTGGATCTTATAAGTCACTTCAAATTACTTCCGCACTATGAGTTCTTTTGCAAGAGGCCACTTCCAGTGTCAATTGCAGACACACACTATCTTCACAATGTGGTAGGAGACACAGAAATCAGAAAAGGAGATGGAATGCAGTTGGATCAACTTCTTCAGAATACATCCTCCATAGATACAAGTGCGCGAATACAGCCTTTTGACCTTGATATTCTGAAGGAGGCTTTTCAACTGAGGGAATCAGCTCCCATTGATTTGCCTGCTGTGAGATTTTTTCTTTTTCTTTTTTTTCCTGCTTTGCTGATAGTACTTCTGCTATTGCTTGATGTGGTTTTCTATGCCATCATCTGATTGTAGTTCTCAGAAACAACAGTCTATTAATGTTTTAGTTTTTGCTGAAGACTACATATGTGCTTACTCCTTCCTCCCCCCTTCCCTCCAATTTATTAATAGGCCGAGAAGGGGATTCCAACCATTGCAGGAAAATCAAAAGGTGAGTCTAAAGACAAGGAGAAGAAGCATAAAAAACACAAAGACAGGGACAAAGAGAAGGACAAGGAGCATAAGAAGCACAAACATCGTCATAAAGACCGAAGCAAAGACAAAGACAAGGAGAGAAAAAAAGAAAAAAGTGTGTATCATGATTCCAGTGCTGATCCCGTTAAGAAACATCATGAAAAGGTCAAGGATTTTGGACTGCTTGTAGATTGTATCATTTAGAATAAACAGTATTCTAAGTCTTGAATTATCATGCCATTATATCATTGATTCCTTAAATTGGCTTCATCATATATCTTATGACTTTCTTATGTGATCTAAACTTAAAGTCTCTGCTGCAGAGGATGTTAACCCGCAAAGTGTGATTTAGGCTCCAGTTAAGGAAATTGATTTGATTATAAACCAATATTCCACAAATGGCTTTGCTTCACCTACTATATGAAAATGTTGCAGAAATTTAGTTCTATGCATAAATCTTTCTGCTCTATATGCTTACAGAAAAGGAAGCATGATGGAGACGAAGATCTTAACGATGCAAACAAACACAAAAAAAGCAAGGTAATGAAAGGATAAGCTTTGTGTTGAATGGTTGTCAATATTCTTATCACTTTCTTCCTTTTATATTTTTGCTGCTCTCCATATATGCTTGTAGCCCACCTTGTCCGTTATTTAATGAACCTTTCTTCTGCAAATTAATTTTATTGCAGCATAAGAGCTCAAAAATTGATGAGTTGGGAGCAATAAAGGTAGCAGGATAAAATGAATACATACTGTAGTTCACTTTTTTTCTCAAATGGTTGTTGTCAGTTGTTAAAGTTTGGAGGGGTCTCTCACTTGACATTATCAAACTTGAGGTACTTCATTATAATTGCAAGAATCTATTCTGTTTCTCTGCTATCCATATGCTTTAATCTTCTTTAGAGTGGTCTTTTATTTTACTGAATGTTTCGTGCTGCGTATTTAATTCTGCTTTTCTCTTGGCCCCATGGAATCCATGATATTTTTTGCAACAATTCTTATTGGCTGATGCCTGATTATTTGGGAAGCATGTTGGACAAAGGAATATTGATGTTGCTTTGAGGGTTTCACTACGCTTTTTAAACTGAGCTCATCTGGCTAAAAATAATAATAGGCAGTCACATTGGTTAAATGGTCTTCAGAAAGAAGTTAAAGGGCTTTAATGAAACTGTGCTTATTTAGTTCAGCCTTTTCATGTCTTATTTATGTGGTCTGGCCACTTGGCTTTGTTCTGTATGTATAGAAGTGTGTCTGAAAGTAAAACATCACTGGTCAAGTGTGCTACAAGCTTTTTCTCTTCGATTAGGACTCATTTTTCATGTCAAAACTTATTTGGTCTTGCTTGTCTTGTCTCTTGACCGCTTTCCTGTCCGGGGAACATTAGTTCCTTATGTGGTTTTAATTGATTGCTAGCTTTAGGATGGTGCCTCTTGTATATATATTTTTTACCATATTTACAGATACTTGGTAATTTTCTCTGAGCACATGTCTCTTCCAGTGTACATATCCTAGTTGGCTATGGTCAATAGTAAAAAATTGTGCCACTTCATTCACTTAAAACCTGACTGCTTATTATATATTTTTTTTCCTGGCGCTCATCCTCAATTGGTCAGTTTTCGTAGTCAATATCATAATAGATTATTTAAAGCATATCAGTCCTGTAAAGAATGTCAATATTATAGTAGACTCTCAAAAGCAAACGAATCCCATAAAGAACAAGCTCAGTATCCCAAAGGAAGCACTAGTTATGTTTGTAAGGCTGTAATCCAAAAGATGCTTCAACGCTCAATAAGAAGGATTGCAGTTTGCTAGATGGTTGTCCCAGAAATTTTTTTCTTTTCCCAGACAAATAAAGCTATAGCTTTACTTGAAAATGTGAACTTTCAAGTAAATGAAGTGGAACCATTATGAGTCAATTGCGGGATTTTTTTTATTCTGCTGGAGAGTTGTGTCCATGTTTTTGTTTTTTGGTCTCGTATTCTCTACAGCCAGTGAAGTTAGGCCTTGTTTGGTAAAGGGGAATGGAAACGAAGGAAGAGGGAAAGGGAGAGATGGAGTGGTTTGGTATGGTGGAAAGCAATTTTTCCAATTTTAGCCAAAATAAACTCCCTTGTAGCAACTAGGGAATGTTACTGTTTGTCAGGGAATCCAATGTGAAAAGCCAAAATTGACCCTAAATCTTTTTTGTTGATTCTACAATTATGGGTATTTATGTCTTTTTCTATTTATTTATCTACATTCATTTCTTGTTTCAACAATAATAACAACATAAGCCTTATCCCACCAATGTCAGGTCGGCTATATGGATTATACGACACCAATAGAGTCTATCAAACACCATCTCCTCTACACCTTTTGATAGGGCTCCAAGCCATTTGATCAATTCTTTTCATTGGCTCTTCTTGCCCTCTTCTTTGTACATGCTCAAATTACGTTAAATGATTTTCTATCTTTTTCTCCTCAATAGGTGCTTTTCCGACTTCCCTTCGTATATAATCATTTCGTATCTTATTTCAATTTTGTATGACCACATATCCATATCACCATTCTCATCTTTATTACTCTCATCTTATGTTTTTATTGTTTTTTCAAAGCCCAACATTTACTACCATATAATATTGTTGGCTTTATAGCTGTTTAATAAAAATTTTCCTTTGAGGTTAGTAGGTACATTGCGGTCACAAATAACTCCTTATGCTTTTTTCTACTTTAACTACCCAGCTTATATCCTATGCATAATATCTCTATCAATTTTACCATTATTTTGTAAAATCGATATCAAATATCTGAATTTTGACACTTCTAGATTGATTTGCTCTCCAACTTTTGCCTCTAAATCATTTCTAACTGACCTCTTGCTAAATTTGTAATGCATATATTCCGTCTTATTTTTAGTCAAGCGAAAACCATTTAATTCCAAAGTGTAGTGTGTCTGCATAACTCAAGTTTAGTGTTGATCTTTTCTCCTGAGTCCTCAATTAAAACTATATCATCTGTGAAGAGCATACACTTTGAAATTTTCTCATGTATATGTTCTGTTAGAACATCCAAAATCAAATCAAATAAGTATAGATTCAAGGAGGATTATTGATGTAAACCTATCCTTATAAGAAAGTCCTCTGTCTTACCTCCAAGAGTTCTCACACTTGTTGCCCCCTCATATATATATTTTATGACTCAAATATAAGCTACACGAACACATTCGTTCTCTATTGCTTTCTATAACACATCTCTTGGCACTTTATCATAGGTTTTTTCTAAATCAATGAAAGCCATATGCTAGTCTCTCTTCTTACTCTGGTATCTTTGAATCAAATCCTTTAATAAATAAATAACCTCTGTTGTAAACCATTCTAACATAAATCCAAGTTGGTTTTCCGAAATACGAGACTCTTTTCTTAGTCTTTGCACAATAATTCTTTCCCAAAGTATCATGGTGTAACTCATTCATTTCTTATTCCAATCATACCAAGTATTACTTCGTAAAATATTTTATTTCGTTTTACATGCATACCAAACATTATGTTTCTATACTTGCTCCCGTCTCCATTCTCCTAACTAAAAGTGAATTTTAGCTCAAGATATGGTAGACTTGTTTTATGCATGCTTTATTAAGCTTAAAAGGTTTTCGTGTGAGGATGCGTGTTAGAGATATCATGGGCTTTCTCTCAAGTACTTAAACTTCGAGGATGTTGATTCATTATTTAGTCCTTCTGAAGTGGATGTCTCCCTTTTTTAAAAAATTGACATTCATGGCAGCTTCACTAATACTAATTGGTTCTCAGATGAAGCTTTTTCGAATATTGGATCCTTAGATCAAGCTTGGTTGAACACATGTAATAAGCTGTATTAATTAAAAATTTAAAATTGTTGTGAAACCAAGGAAAAGTGTACAAAGTACAAGGCAGTGTTAAAGAATTAAGTTTATTACTTTCAAGGAGTTTTGGATTATTGCTGTCTAGGAACTTGTTTGGTTCGCCTATGGGAGAGGGATTCCATTTTTCTTGCACATGAAAAAAAGTTATGTATAAATATTTATTTAAGAAAAACCTGAAGGCATGAGTGTTATTTTTAATCCACAAAATCACCTTTTTTTTTTATTTCACTTTCCTATCAATTTGCATTCTATTCTATTCCAAAGATAATTAGGATTATTCTCTGGTTTTATTCTGAAGATGGGAGCGTGTTTTTTTATCATCACTTTGCTTTGTAGTTCATCTTTATCTCTAAGAGTTTGTCTTTTTATTTTACTACTCTTTCAGAATATTATAATTTCAAGGACTGGCAGGAGTTGTTTATTATCTTGCAGTTTCCTGCATGTTTAAGATATGCTCATTTTTTTACTGTAACCCTAAATTTCAACAAAACCCATTAGGAACATTTTTTTAATTATGTAAAACCCTTTGTGGAGTTTTATGCATGGGAGTTTTTATTCTCCACTTACTACAAATCCAATTTATAAGATATTTGAGTAAAAGAAACAAAAAAACTAAAAAATTTTCATGTATTATACCGTATAAATCTTGTTACTATTATGATACCTTGTTGATATCTATTTTCATGTTCAGTCTGGTGGTGCAAAATTCTTGTACTTGTTTTATGGCACCACTAGATAGTTGATCAATTGATAAACATACATGTGATGCCTTCCAATTTTATGCAGAGTAGCTAGTGAATTGTCAGTAAATATTATCTTGAGGGTGAATTCACCTGTTGATGGAAGAAAAGGATACTGAGGTAAAATTTGCTGAGAATGAGCCTTGTTGTATAATAATGTAACTATCTTATATAAGTCCAGTAATTTCCAAAACTCTGGTCTCTCTCTGTTTTCCCAGTTTTGTGGCGCACTGGACATCTCAAAGTGAACACATTATATTTCCCCCATGTGAAATTTCTAGTTTACATCCATAAATAGTTTTATATTAGGGCTAGCTGCTTAGAATGACTGAACTAGAACTAACAGTGGGAAATGTGTATATTGATTGCTTCTCCTATGTCTTGTATCTAACAGTAACAAGTCTCATTGATGACTGTATGGCTTAGCATTATGCAAACTAACTCCTTCCCAACTTCCGTGTATGTTGGCTTACGATTTCTATCATTCTGATTAAAGAATTGTTCAGTTTCAGATGACATGTAGGATTAGTTTAGTGCAGTGGCTAACAACCATATGTTTTGTGTGTGGACAATGTCATGTCAAAATTTGGCATTTGATTTTGGCGATTAACGTTGTATGTGTTATTGGCAAATACGCTACAATCTTGACGACAAATTTTAGCAATAACTTCAGCAGTAGCATCTGTGTGAATATATCTTATATAGTTGAATTTAATGTCTGTCTAAAAGAAATTTTGAAACAAGTTCTCATTTGTTTGTATGTATGTATAAAAAGAATTTTTGTGTGTGTGTATATTTAAAATAACTTATATGTGTATATTAACGTTATTAAAAAAACGTTTTTGATAACAAAATTAAAATTAAAATTAAGCTAAAATGTTCTATAGCAAGCTTAAGGATAATGTTGCAGCCAGGTTTTGTTTATTTGGGCCTTCGTATGTTGCTTCATTGGGGCAATAGGGTGAAGGTGATGGGCATAATAGAATTTGGATTCTCTATCATATAGAACGATAATGTACACCTTTAAATTATTATTAAAAAAAATGTACACCTTTAAATGAAAAAAAATATGTGAATTTAATAAAAATTAAGAAAGATTCCTATAATTTATTCTCTAGTTGGCTAACTGATGTCGCATAAATTTTTTTTTCCCGATTTTTCAAATCCCATTTGGTTAAAAAATATATTAAAATCTTCCAACAACTGACGAGTTTCATATGTAATGGCTGGACTGTCTATATATCTGGTTGGATCCATGAACCTAATTGTTAAATTGGTTCGTTGATGCTTCATGCCGAAAGAAAGGCCTGTCAACATGGAAAACCAGGAAATTAGTTTTAATTTGTTTTTGAGATAAATAAAAAGGTTAAGAGGTTTCATAATTGAGCTCAGTAATTTTTTTTCCTACTTTGATGCTTTATATAATAATTATGGAGTCCTCCCGCATGATCACCGAGTTTAGAAAATGTGTTCATATTTTAAGTATGATTAGTGCTATTTACTATAGATTTTATATTTTAGATTGATATATTAAGTGTGTTGTCGTAGAGTGAAAAAATGGGCAGAAAAAAGTATTTAATTTTTTTATGCCAATATATTACATTCAACTTTCACTTAGTGGTTTTACATGTGGCTTCTTCTCGATTTGGGGAATGTAAAAGGATATTCTCTCCATTTAGTTGAATTTTTTTATTTGAACATTTTTAAGGCCCACCCTCTCCTGTTTTGACTTTTCACTTTGCCTTTACTGAAACATATTGGCTTTCCTGATTAATTACCGTTACATCAGTCCTTTTTTGGGATTATATTAGGTGCTTCATGCTCTAAGTTACAAGAAATTAGTTTTTGAAAATAATTTTAAATTTTAAATATATTTATATCATAATAAAATACGAAGCTCATATAATCCATCCGTTTTTGGGGTTAATAAACTAATGTAAATTTAATTTTTAAACATTCTTTTTCGGTTTTGTTTACACTACTTGAATAAGATTGAAGTCAATTTCTAAATATTTCATAATTATTTTCTCGATACAAAGGATATATATATTTATAGATATAGACAAAAAATCCATGTGAACTAAAATCCAGAGACAAATAATTCATATTATTCTGAACCAAAAGACTCACAGAATGATGCAAAATCAATTATTTTTGTCCATTTCCTTCATAGTGGATTCTAGCTTTCTCTGTCTTTTTACCCTTTTTTTTTCCTCATATCTTTCTTTTTTTTCTTGCCTTTGGAGATATCCAAGAAAGCTTTTTTGTTCCTTTCATGAAAACATCCACGTCAAGCCTTTGAAGATCTTTGGCCTAAAAAAAAAAAGGGCTCTGGAGATCTGAGCAAACTACTTACTGACGAAGGAATGTGAAAGCCAATATGTATTATCCCATGCAACATTAAAGGATGCATCCGCATAATTACTCGCTTTTAAATTATTCCAAAGAAATTCTTCGTCTTATGTCCAATAAATTATTTGCAAACTGGGTTTTATTTATTTTTTTTTTTAAAGGAATCAACATATTGTTTTAGCACACGTTTTCTAGATTTGGTTTGTGTGTCTTTTGTATATGCTTTTGATTTTATGTGTAACTTTCTTTGGGTTTTTCCGTTTTAGTAAGTTTTAGGTTTTGTAGTTTGTATAGGTGTAATAAGTCCTATGTTATTTCTGAATAAAAAAAGTGATACCCGAGTTCAACAATAGTAAAAAACTTTAAGATATAAATTCTCATATAATAAAAAAAACAAAAGTCACGAGGGGTATTAAATTAAAATTCCAGTCTAGAAGTTTGTTTTCAATTGTGAGACATGAATATTAATGTTGATATTAATTACAAAGTTGTGCCATAGTTGGAAAACTCAGCACAAACACAACTTGAACATTACTAGGGTTTTGCCAAAAAATGAAAAAAATTAAAGGGGATGTCGATATTATGGCGTTCACTTGGAATTAAAAAGACTAAGCTATTCCTATTGAAAGTGAACGATGTGTGTGTGTGTGTACTTCTTTTTCAGGTAGTTAAGACTCTTGACTCATTAATCCTCCCAAACAATCAATGTTACAACGATTTGTTGTTCATTTTGACTGGTTGTCTTTTTAATCATCAATTTACCACTTGAACCGGTTGATTCAGTCTAATTTTAATTACTGTATTGGTTTTGAGGGCACTGATTAAAATTAAAGAACAAGAACTGTCCGTTTAAAAATAATACAATTAATTTCAGAATCCAGCGTTGGGCGATTGTACATGCAAACATATTTTAAGCTTTTTAACTTCATGAAAAAGCTATATCCCTAATTTTTGAAGTTTTGATAACCATAAAAATTGTCCATAAATCTCACTAAAGTTGTTGAAAAAAAAAGAGACCTGTCGGTGCCCAAAATGTACTTTTCCTCATCTCTTCACTGATTTTAGGGCAAAGGATAGGCATGAATTCAGATTGGCTTAGAAAACTTTTGTTCCATGAGGGTTTCAATATATATATATATATATATATAAGTGTATGAAACGAAGTGATAATTAAAGGTACTAAAATTATGATCATGTAGGGAAATAGAAGAAATTAAGCATAAAAGTAATTATTATAAGTGGGACATGGAGGGGTTTTCACCACAAACCAATATATGGGTTAAGGGGAGGGGTGAATTGGTTAGCAAGTAACGTTGCTATCATTTTGAACCAAAAATATTTGGTAGTTGGAGAAAGATATATATAATAATTATGATGAGAATCTTGGTGTGAATTATCAGACAACGCTGTGGGGTTGTCAAGCACTCATGTTTCTTCCTTCCAACAACGTTAAAGAGTTTTGGTTGTTTTTGACGTACTCTTTATTGTAACCTTACTAAGGCATTATTTGCTCCGTTTAGGGGTGAAAGATAAAATTATACAGATCAAGAAAATTAATAAATTTTTTTGAAATATAAAATAGTTTCAAAAAATACCCAAATTTGATATTAATAATTTTTACATTATGCAATTAATATAAATGAAAAAATATTATATTAATTAGGGGTATTTTTGGAAAAAGTTATTAAATACATCAGACAAACTCTCATTGTTTCTTATATTTTGAAATATAGAAATTTCCTCAATTCCCACTTATATTAAGAAACGGAGGGAGTACACCGCATCCACATGTTACAATGCATTCTTTTTTCTTTTTTTTTTTTAATGGGAAAAAAGTTTAGGCAAATTGAATATAGAGAACTTATAAGAAGTAGGATAGGCATCATGGTTTTTTTCTTTAATTTTTTAGCGAAATGAACTTATAGGGTAACAAAATCACTTAATATGGCTATGGGGTGATAGTTTAAAAGCCTCTACCTACTAACTACACACAATCACACTGTTTATAAGTCTAAATGAATTAACTAATTCAGTAAAAAATAATTCAATTGCGGTAATCATACACAAGTGCCCTGGATCTGTGAATCAGATATATATCGTAATACACATACAGCAAATTTATACATTTATTATGTGATCTCTTAATTCTCTCTCTCTAAAGAAGGGAAATTAAAGGGAAAGAATATTTTTCTGTACAATAAGTGGTAGTAAAAAGAATACATTATTCTAAGATAATAAGGCTCCTTTGGTAATTGGTATGCAAAATGTAATGTAATGAAAATAGAAAGAGAGTCACTCTTTGAATATGGAATTCCTAGATAAATAAAAGTTAATAAATTAAAGGCATAATTATTGAGCAATGATTATAGGTAGGGGCAGAAATGAGACAGCCTTAGCTTTAGTTAAATAGTCATGCCTAAAACTTGAGTTAGCCTGTTGATCTATATGAGATTTTTTTTTATGCTCAAACTTCATCTTTCTAAAAGTCTGGCTTAAAATTTATTAAAAAACTTATTAAAAAACAAGCATGAGAAAACACTGATAAACTTCAATTTAAAGGAAAGTCTCAAACTTTAAACTACTCCCTCCATCTCATCTCTATTGTTGTTTTGTGATTTCTATTTTCTCCGAAAATTATTATTGTTTTAGAAATTCAATACATAATTAATTTTTATTTTCTCTTTTAAATACTAGCTGCTCTTTTTAAATGAGATGGAGGGAGTAACTTTTAGTCACTAAATGAATGACCTAAGTATTAGACTTCCTATATATTAACTCATTCAATTTCTCCCACAAAGAAGTACTATATATGAGACTTGGAAAAGTGAGAAGTGCATAACAAAAACGGGACATGCAAAAGTCTATAAAATGTAAAAGGAAGATAATCTATGAGAAGGCCGGGGCATTTAATTTAATATGCATGCTTAAGAGTTTATATAAGTAATTTTAATGAAATTTAATCAAATTAATTAAATTAAATTATGCTATATATAAATAATAATAATTTAAATAAGTTGACTTATTAGAATTATAGGTCAAACCTTACATAAATAGGTAGGTCAGGTTAACTAGGCCCTTGATTATTTCATCCTTAATTAAAGGGATATAATAGATATTTTATTTGTTAATCATGGTGCTTTTCCTTAGTTATAAAACTATAGAGAGCCCAAATGTGAAAGCCCCAATGACATGCATGTATGGGATCCCAAAAGGACATGTAGAATCCTAACCTAGCCACTAGATAATATAATTTCTTTGAATTTAAGAACCTTTGATTGTTATCTTTACCTTATCACTTTCCTTTCCTTCTTCTTTTCTTCGTCAACCGAGTTTGTTTCGAGGAAAAGCGAAGAAAAAGAATTCTCATAGAAAAAAAAAAAAAGGAAAGGAAAGGAAGAGAAAGGAGGTGAGAAATGATCAAATACTTTCTTTCGTTTAGCAAATCTTTTTCCTTTGAATGAATCTCTCTAAAGATGATCAGAACATAAAATTTATAAGGGTAAAAAAAAAACAACTTTTCAGTCAAAAATGTTGTATCATATACATCCTCGTCTCTGCAAAGGAATCTCCCAAACCAAGAATTAGGTTTGAATGAAGAAGTGGTCCACCTTCCCTTCCTTACAACAAATACTCCCGAACCAGAAATTTGGTTACAATAAAAGCTCTCTTTCCTTGGCCTCCATTCTTTAGCTACCATCCAAACATGTTCCTTCCTTTGACGGTTGTGTAGTGATTTCTAGTACCTTTGCATGTGGATACTGTATCAGTTTGGATGATTATATATATATACATCACACACACACACACACGTATTTATGTACGTATGTATATTCTCTTCATGTTGTTGCTTTTTCATCTTCAAGATTTTAGGGCCCACATGCATGCACACAACTCACATCGTATTCTCCTTCTTGGCCCTTTTGTGCTCTGAAGGCTAAACGGTTATAGTTTTCCTCAATTACTTGCCCTTTGTTCCACTGTACATTTCTAGATATTAGGCTAAAGTAATGATATTATAAATTTAACAACACAAAATATTTTAAATTAATATAATAAAAATGTTAAATGCAGTAAAATATTTGTTGTTTAATCATTTTAAATATTAACTTATTTAATTATTAACAATCTAAATAAGTTTAATTAATATCTATGTATAGTTACAAGGGTAATTATAATAGAAAATATAATAAAATATGTTAAATATTATTCAATATTTAAGAGTTAGGGTCCGTTTGATTCATAGTTTTGTAAAATTAAGTTAAGATAAATAAAATTTGTAAAAATTAAGTTTAGATCAAATAAATTTGTTGTAAGTTGTTATGTTTGAATATTCTTTTTGTAAAAGTAAATTTGACAAAAAATCTATTTGAATGATAAGAGTTAAAAGTACTTTTAGATATATAATATAGAGTAAATTTACTTCCCTTTTCCAAAACCCACGTTTTGTTAAAAGAAAATTAATTTTTTCCCTCCTTTTTCAAAATCACAATTTAATCCACTTTTCATTTTTCAAAAAAACAGTTTGTATTTGGTCAAACACGGTTTTTTAGAAAACTATGATTTCTTTTTCATAAAGATAAACCAAACAGGCACTCAATTGATCATAACTAAGATGATAAAAGAAAATTAATATGATAAGAGTTAAAAGTACTTTTAGATGTATAATATAGAGTAAATTTACTCTCCTTTTCCAAAACCTACGTTTTGTTAAAAGAAAATTAACTTTTCCTCTCCTTTTTCAAAATCACAATTTAATTCACTTTTCATTTTTTAAAAAGACAGTTTGTATTTGGTCAAACATGTTTTTTTAAAAACCTATAATTTCTTTTTCATAAAGATAAACCAAACAGGCACTTAATTGATCATAACTAAGATGATGTTTCCAACTTCATAGTATCATTATTCACTAATTTATTATATATTCCTAATTTTGAACAAACAAGCCAGTTAAGTTGACAACAACTACTATTAAACAAATTAAACTACTATCATCATCATCATCATTATATTATTGTTAATTATTATGTAATAATAGCTCTTTATACAACAATACAAGTAGACAGTTTGGTAAGTTGAAGTATCCAATAAATTGAGTAGGAAACAGTTTGATCCTCAATCGACCCACTTATACGTAGTTCCCATTATTGGCTTTTAAACAATTTTTTTTCCATTTTAAATTATCATTATTCTAATTGGAACAGATGTGTGTGTTTGTGTGTGTGTGTAATGTTCCTTCTTTATAGGAAGAAGAACATGCACACCAACACTATTGCAAAGCACGCAAGAGAAACCTAGGCCACATACAGAATCCAATGGGAAACTCTTGTCTTATGCTTCTTATAATGCCCCATATAATTAAACGGCTGAGTTGGTCTTCTCTCTCTCTCTCTCTCTCCATGGGACACCTTAAAAAGAAAGGCACCAGCCATTATATGATTAGCATGCTTAGTGATGTATACTATGGTCAAGAAATTCATAATATAAAGGCATAATGCAGTGTTAAAGAATAATGAAGACACTTGTCTCTCCCTTGTCCGGCAATATTAATCTATAGTAACTAATTAACATGGTTGGTTTATTTTTTTTTTTTTTGGTAAAATGGTTGGTTTAATTTTAATTGCATGGAGTGTAAACTACGTAGGGCTCTCTATACATTTTATATTTAAACAATATTGATATATTAATTGATTGATTCTCTATCTCTTATAGTTATATCTCTCTTCTAATTTCTCGAATTCCCTTCTCATTGCAGTTGTAGTTTTACCTGAAATTTTCAAAAAATGATAGATAGATAGGTTCTTAATAATTCTCTCAATCTATTATCTATCATGTACATCACATATAAAAAAAATTATTTTTAAGACTAAGTAATTATTTTTATCACTAAGATATGCTAGTGATATATATTGCTCCCTCCAATATCAGGTATTATAAGACACCATTACCACCTACTTCACACACACTGATAAAAATAGTTAAAGTTAGTTAAACTACTTAAATTTACAGCTAAATATATATTTTTTCCCAAATTTACTTTTTATTATTTTTTTAATTTGTAAAAATTATCATTTTAGAACTTTTGAAATTTTTCACAATATTTATAACTTTTGAATTTTAATGAAATATTAATTAATTATTTATTTTTACCCTTTATTAATGTTAAAATGAAATAATTAATAGAACATTTAAACTAAGGGCATTTTTGATAAAATACTACTAAATTTTATAATATTTAAGATCATTTAATGATTTTTTTTATTTGTCTGAAAAACTCGAAAATAACAGGTTTTATAAACTTCCTCCCATGAATTCCCAAATCCTCTCATATTTTATTGTAATAAAAAGTAGTATTTTGGAAAAGCAAATATTTAATAATGTAGAAATTATAGGAGAATGACTTACGCTTATACTGGGGGGAGTACATTCGTACTTTAGTATAATTTAAAAACTAAAGTGTTCTTTTAATTTATTAAACTTTACTTTAGTATAATTTTAAGACTAAAATGTTCTTTTAATTTATTAAACTTTTAATATTACTTTTTTTTATACGTACCCATTTAATATTACTCTTCAGATTTAAGAAAAGTTTGACTGTCTTCTTCATTTTCAATATATAGTAATTATTTGAAAGAAATTGTTTATAAATATAAAATAGTGTGAGTCAATTACACGCATCTATTCATAAATTCATATTCTGGATCCCATCAATTGGAATTCAAAGACCATACGACCCTCCTTTTTTTTTTCCTGCTTGCGGTTGGATTCTGACTTTCTCTCTGTCCTTTTTCTTTTGTTTTCCTCTCGTTTCCTTTTATTCTTTCCAACATTTCCTCAACCGTTTGTTCTCTAATGAGCAACGTTACTCTCTGTATGAAGATCTACCAGCTTTTGAAAAAAAAAAGGGTATCTTTTAATTTAATGTATAACTATTTAATTATGTCTTTTAATCTATAATTACTATCTAAAATATCTTCTAAAAAATAATGATCTTGCCCACCTAATTGGAAACTACTTTTCCTATTTTTGTTTCTCTCAGATCAGTGCGGTATAGTATATTAGCAAATGTTCCTAGAAAGAAACTTGATAGTAGGCCAAAAGGATAAAGAAAAACAAATTAGATTAACTATGTACTATTTGTTAATAAAAAAACTAGCATATAGATAAAAAATTTATTTCTATACCCTTTCATATATTGTGCAGAGCATCTGCGTCCATTATTAATTTGTTAGTATATCCAAATCATTTATGTTTTATTTTAATTTTTAGCTAGAAACGTATTTTTCTTCTACATCAAATTTTGAAGAATAAAAATGTATTGAAATATTTTAAAATATTAAAGAATTTAAATCTAGTTTAAAAAATAAAAATACCAACATCTTACTATTTTCCCGCAATAAATAATTTCAATTCAAGTCACTTGAGACTAGCTAGTAAGGATAGGATGATATATAAAAAGTAATAAGAGTTCAAATCTTTTATATGTAAGAAAAAAAATCCAATTCTAATTGAAACCCCTTCCCACTTTACATACTCTACAACAATAAATAAAACTTACAAAAAAATTAAAAAAAATCCATCACAAAATGGATCTGTTGCAAAATTTTTGTGATGAAACATTTCTATCACAAATTTGCAATTTTTTTGATAGTGATATGAGCCAGTACAAATTAAATGTAGAACGTTCTTTATGTGTGGTCCTCCCACTAGCTGATAGCGCATATAGTTTTTTTTTTTCTCATTTAATTTTAACCAAACTCGTACAACTTAATTATACATATTTAAATTAAAACTATTTCCTTTTTAATTCATTAAAATATTTGATGTCATAAAATCATTAATATATGCAGACCATGGCAGGATTTTATTTTTTTTTTTTAAAAAAAATTAAAAATTATAAATAAAAAATAAATTTTTTAGGAATCATATAGATATATATTTTATGAAATTTTAAATTTGTCTAATATTTTTTCTTAATTACTAAAAAACTGCATAAAATTGTAAGTTGCAAGGATTCAATTTGATCCAGTATTTACTATATAGTATTTTTTAATAAATAAAAAAATTTAAAACTATACAAAATATATATCTATATGGTTTCTACAAAATTTACTTTTTATGTATAATTTTTTATTTTAAAAAATTAAAAAATAAAATAAAATCTTACCACGGCAAGACCGTGGCAGGGGAGACTCCTAGTCCACCGCACCTCGAGTATCACATGGAGTAACCCAAGTGGCACTCTATGATTTAGAGAAATAACAAACAAATGAGGGTGGGGTAACCAAACATGTCATTTGGAAATTAGCGATGGTGATATTTCGATTGAGATTTTAGCACATCCCAGTAATTACGTTGTGTCTGAAAATAATATATTTGACCTTGACATCATTTTAATAATAATTCAAGGGGGAAAAAAGTTAGAATAAGACAGTGACGTGCATTTACTGATATTGACAATGCACATGTCGAGAATTTTATTTTATATATGGATATATAATTGTTTTTTAGGAAAATACCCTCAATTGTTCAATCATGATTAATTAATCTCACTTGTGTATGTATACATAGAAATGAAATAAAATGCGTAATAAACAGTTGGCGATCAAAGGTGACTTTGAAATAGATTTTTGGAACCATATATATTTTAATCTTATCATACGTAAATGTTTGCTCTAACTTTAATATTCTTTGAATTCAAGATAATTTTTATTAAATAATCAATCTTGCATATAGTGTAATTAATTAATTTTAATGGCATCCCTTTGTTTTGTGAAGAAATAATTGTGGAAAATTATTGTGTATCATTCTGAATAACTTAAGATACATATATACATAAAAGAATATCTATCTAATAATTACATAATCAAATCAAATAATATCCTAATAATATCTTATAATAAATACAAATATATGTCAAATATTAACACCCCCTTCAAACTCAAGTAGGTTCAACAATGAACATCTTGAGTTTATTTATTAATATATTAAACCGGCCTAGACTGTGTGACTTAGTAAATAAATTAGCTGGTTGATCAGTAGTCCGGATAGGAAGGAGTCTGAGAGTACCTCGAACAACATGTTGTCGAGTAAACTGACAATCAATCTCAATATGTTTAGTCCGTTTATAAAATACATCATTATGAGCAATTTGTCTAGCACTTTGATTGTCACAATAAAGGTCAGTGGAAGAGTCTTGGGCCACCCCCATATCAGTAAGAAGCCATCGAAGCCAAAGTATTTCAGAAGTAGTGTCAACTAGAGCACGATACTCAGATTCAGCACTTGAGGGAGAAGTCAATGTCTGCTTCTTACTTTGCCACGAAATCAGAGAATCACCAAGAAAAATGCAGAAGCTAGTGGTAGATCTACGATCAGAATGATCACCTCCCCAATTTGCATCAGAATTAGCTCGTAGAACAAGTGAAGAACTAGCAGAGAAATGCAAACCATGAGATAAGGTGCCTTTAACATAACGAATAATGCGAAGTATCGCGGCATAGTGAGTAGTACGAGGAGCTGACATAAACTAGCTGACAATGTGCACTGCATAGGCAATATCAGGTTTAGTCACTGTGAGATAGATGAAACTTCCAACTAACTGACGATAAAAAGTAGGATCTTTCAACAATGTGCCATCAGTAGGAGTAAACTGAGCGTTAGGTTCAATAGGAGTAGCCTCTATTGTGTCGTCAGTGAGTTGAGCTCGAGAAATCAAGTCAGAAGCATACTTGACCTGAGAGAGAGATATACCATTCTTCACATAAAGTACCTCAAGGCCAAGAAAGTAACTGAGATTCCCAAGATCTTTCATTTCAAAATGATTCCCAAGGAAAGACTTGAGTTCTTGAACTCCGATGGAGCCATCACCTGTGATAATCATGTCATCAACATACAACAGAAGCAAGACTATACCACGATCAGTAGTATGAAGAAACAATGCAAAATCATGAGGACTGCAAGAGAAACCAAGCTGATTAATGGTAGTGCTAAACTTAGCAAACCAAGCACGAGGAGCCTGTTTAAGACCATAAAGAGCACGCCAGAGATGACAAACCTTGTTTGCCGGATGAGGATATCCTGGAGGAGGCTTCATGTAAACTTCTTCTTCTAAATTTCCATTTAGAAAGGCATTTTTGACATTCATTTGATGAAGAGTCCAACACTTAGTTGCAGCAATAGCAAGAAGACTTCTAACAGAAGTAATTCGAGCAACTGGAGCAAAAGTCTCCTCATAGTCAATCCCATACTCCTGAGTAAAGCCCTGAGCCACCAATCAAGCCTTACACCATTCCAAAGAACCATCAGAATGAGTCTCAATTTTATATATCCATCGACATCCAACTAGAGTCTTATCAGGAGGAAGATCAACAAGATCCCAAGTATGCATTTTCTCCAATGCCTGCAATTCTACTTGCATAGTCTGCTGCCAATGAGAGTCACGAGAGGCTTCCTTATAGGATTGAGATTCCTGTAACTGAAGAATAATAGAAAAGCAGTGGTAATCTCGAAGGTAAGAAGGAGGGTTTCTTTCACGAGTAGGCCGAGTGGATTCAGAGGACAAAGGCTCTATAGACATGACTTGTAAAGGAGAATCAGAAGTAACAGAACCATCTGGAGAAGGTGCAACATCAGACGTAGTGGTGAGCTCATCAACTGAACTTGTACCTGAGTCACTAGGAAAAAGATCAATAGAAGGATTTGTAAAGATAGGAGAGGAAGTGGAAGGAATCGAAGAGAAATCGGTCAAAGAAGAAAATTGGACATTTTCCCAGAAAACAACATGACGAGAGATTCGTATACGATGGGAAAAAGATCCCAGCAACGATATCCCTTATGCTCAGAATCATGCCCAAGAAAGCAACAGATACGGGCACGTATTTGTAATTTGGTGGTCTCATGAGAGGGAAGAAGAACAAAACAAGCACAACAAAAAACTTTTAACATAGAATAATTTGGAGAAGTACCATGAAGACACTCAAAAGGAGATATGTTACCAAGAACAGAGGAGGGAACATGATTGATATAGTAGACAACAGTCATGGCTGCTTCACCCCAAAAATGCTTTGGACAAGAAGCAGAAATGAACAGAGCTCGGACAGAGTCAAGAATATGACGATGTTTTCATTCTGCACGACCATTCTATTGAGAAGTGTAAAGGCAAGAATATTGAGAGATAGTGCCCTGTTCATCAAGAAAACTAAGTAATTTGGAGTCATGATACTCTAAAGCATTATCACGACGGAAGACTTTAATTACCTTGGAAAACTGAGTATGAACCATAGTAGCAAATTTAATATAAATTTCAGATAATTCTGAACAATTTTTCATCATATAGATCCAAGTAAAACATGAAAAATCATCAATAAAAAGTACAAAATATCGTGATCCTCCCATGAAGGGAGTAGGAGAAGGTCCCCAAATATCAGAGTGAATCAAATCAGATGGAGAATTAGAAATAAAATCACTTTTATTAAAAGGTAAGATAGGTTGTTTTGTAGTCTGACAAGAAATACAATGTGAGGATTTTTCACTAACAGGACCTAGAAAACTATTAGAAAGCAAAAGCTGTAATTTATTCAAGGAAGTATGAGCAAGCCGACCATGCCATAAATCAAGAGATGAAGAGGTAGAAGCAACACACAATCTGGATGAAGGAGTGACATCAAGAAGATACATAGAAGTGAGCTCAAACATACGTTTAACTTTACGCCCAGTCCTGATGATTTGTCTTGTCTGAGAATCCATCACAACACAACCATGCTTGTTAAATAATACATCATAACCCATGTCAACAAGCTGACCAACAGAAATAAGATTGAAACTAATGGCAGGGACAAAATAAGCATCACAAAGAGATAAAGAAGGTGAGGAAAAAGTACCAACATGACTAACAGGCATTTGGGAATTATCAGTAGTATGGATAGAGGGAGCAGTAGAGTTGGATGTCATGGAAGAAAAAAGATTGGATTGTCCAGTCATATGATTACAACAGGCTGAATAAAAAAACCAAGAAGATATACCTGAAGGAGTAGTTAAAGCAATAGGTGGACTAGAAGAACTGGAAATAAGTTTCGGAAGTAACACTTCGAGATCAGAAGTAGAGGATGCTGAAGTGGATTCAGAAGGTGACTCGCTGTTGACAACATCAGTGGCAGAAAGAGCAGGCTTGGATGAATGCCCAGATCGTGAAAACTTCCTCTGATCAATTCTGGGTGGATGAATGGGACATTGATCGATGAGATGCCCGGTCTTCTTACAATATCTGCAATATAAGGTGGGATGATTAGCAGCTATATGACCTTTCTTCTGGCGTGCATGACATTCAATGAAGGGACACTCAGCAAATGAGTGATTGGATTGAGGACAGTGCCGACAAGACTTAGAATTTCTGTTAGATACAGCAAAAACCATCTCTGGATTACGATGTAGAAGACCCAAGCGAGTTTCCTCAGATTTAAGACGAGGAAGAGCGTCTTCAAGAGTAGGAAGTGGACTTTGATGTAGTAAAGAAGCGCGAACAGGCTCAAAATCATCTATAAGGGCCATGAGGAACTGAATGAGTCAGAGTTGATCACGATACTTCAAAAAGGCTTGAGCATTTGCATCACATTTGAAGATGGGATCTAAATAAGCCAATTGATCCCAAATAGACTCAATCTTAGTAAGAAACTCATAAAGAGGTTGGCCACGTTCTTGTTTGAGAATACTGAGATCATTTTGCAATTGAAACTGATTGGATAAATCTGATGAAGTATAACAACTAGCAAGATGATCCCAGACTTCTTTAGCAGTTTCAAAGCGACAAAACTGTTGATGAATACTAGCAATAGAGGTGTTATGAAACCATGTAATAATCGTTCATTAAACTTAACCTCTGTTTCTTCAGACACACGAGTAGGAAATTTAATGTCACCAGTAACATACTGCCATAATTTTCTGCCTTTAAGAAAACCACGCATGCTTTCCAACTAGAGACGATAATTGGATTGATGTATCCATTTTATACATATAAAATACCCACATTTAAGCTTTAAATTCTATTTATATACATTTACATTGATATATTTTAGCATGATTTTATATATTTTTGTGTTTCATGATGTTATAGGTTCAGTTGGAAGCATTCGGAGCAAAAACATTACAAATTATTTATGCCGAAAAGTTGTGACACCCTTCAATATTTTGATTATAACTCTCACATATAAACTCTGATTGAGGTGATTTAAAATGCATTGGAAAGCTAAGACACAGAGATACAACTTTCATGTTTTGAGTTTTCCCAAATTCTAATGTTATCATGGTGAAAACTAAACTCAAATTGTCAATACGAGCTGGTGATGTTATGAAAGCATTGTCCGTACAATAGTGACCACCCGGCGCCGGGTCAATTCCGTACGGCACCAGGTCAACTTGGATTTTGATGTTTTTCAGCAAGTTAGAAGCACCTGGCACTGTATTAATTAATTTTATGGTTACCCGGCGCCGGGTCATACAACAGGGGTGCGTACAAACACGTTTTTGACATGTTTTCATAATATTTTGGGCTTTTATGAGCTTCTAAAATTTTTCTATATGAAGATACACGATAGAAACACAAAGGGAGATTGAGAAACACACTCAGAAGTTAGAGAACATGGTTCTAAATGTATCTGGGAGCAACTAGGAGCATCATATAGAGAGAAAGCAAGGAGATTTGGGGAGTATTTAAACAAGATTATATTTTTCTTTATAAACTCTTCCTTTTTGTTATTCTTATTATGATTTGGGATTTTAGTGTTGATTTGACTTTTATTTCTATGTGTAGCTAAATTTTCCGGTCAGGGGTAGGGATGTAGCCTGATTGGGATGGATTGGATTTGTTTCTCTAGTTAAGACTATTTAATTTGTTCTTCAAGTTATATTTAATTTATCTTTTTATTATATTTATCTCTTTTGTTCATTCATGTGGATTTTATGGTTGATCACCATAGAATCTAATTAATGGGTAAACTTGATGGACTGAAAGGTGAAGAGTGAACCTAAATATAGAGAGATAAACATGAATAACTAATCTAGAAATAGAATTAGGAATTCATGGTGATATATGTTGTAGTTTTTAAGGTTTAATTAGAAAATTTAGTTGTGCGAGAGCGAATTGAATCCTAATTAAATTAGGACTAATTGACCGAGAGGTAATTAGGACGCTTTAGAAACAACAGTCACTATAATTATATAGAGTCTAACTAAGAAATAAAATTTAGTTATCTCATAAAGTAAATCCTGATCCCTTGACGCTTCTAGAACTGAATCAAACTCAGACTTCATTTTGTTTTCTATTTCTTTTCTTTTTAATTTGAATTATCAATTTCATTATCAATTAATTTTTGGGATTAAAAGTTTGGACTATAAATTTACTACCTCCCTTGGGTTCGATCTTTGGAATACTCCGGAGATTTTTTATTACTGCGATCGACCATATATACTTGCAGGATATCCCGATCAGGGATCCATTTAAAATAACAGATATAGGTTGAGCAATATCAGATTTGTCCATGACGAAACAAACTAATTCCAAAAGAGCACGAAAAAGCCTAGGAGAAAATGAAAGTCCCAAAAGAAATCTGAAAAATAGGGAATTTCAAAGAGTTGACTAATCAACAAACCAACCACATGAAGAGAAGCAGAAGATGACGACAAGCAGAATGAGATGAACGGCGGTGAGAATAGACACCGGACGCGCCCTCACGCACCAGAGAAAGAAAACTGCACCGACGGCGCGTGACGCGTGTGGGAGCGCGTGTGACAGAGGATGGTTGTCCGAATTGGTGGACCAGCCGAACTTGAGACGTGGAGCACAGTGGTGAGGCGCGTGTCACCGGTGGACCACTGGACAACGACAGATCTAAGAAAAACGCAATGACAGCAATGAAGAAAAAATATAACCCTTATGAAATTATCCTAGCTCTGATGCCATGAAGAAATAATTGTGGAAAATTATTGTGTATCATTCTAAATAACTTGGGATACATATATACACAAAAGAATATTTATCTAATAATTACATAATCAAATCAAATAATATCCTATAATAAATACAAATATATGTCAAATATTAACATTTTGAACTTATTATTGTGTGTGGTGAGAATATAATTTAAATCCCATAAAGTGACTCCTTAAAATAAGGAATATATATATATATATATATATATATGAAAAAAATTGAGTCCCACTGGGTCTCTCTTTTGTGGGACTCACATGTCAAAGATGAGACTCAGTTTTTGTGTTTATTTTTTATTTTCTCATTTTACCCAAAATAATTTCTTTTTTTTATATTTATCAAGTACGATATCCTAAATCATTTTAAATCCAAGTAGACTTGTTAGGCTAAATTGACCCAACGTGTGGCTTAATCCATGTGTTATAGTAAGACTTGGATATTTTTTTAAAAAAAATAAAGACTTGGAATTTGGATTTGGATTTGGATTATTATAAAATGGGGAAAAAAGAATTGAAGAAAGGTTAAAGTTTCTCACAAAAAAATAACATACCATATACTTTACAATTTCACAAAAAGAAACCTGACCTGATATTCAATCCTTTTTCTAAAACTTTCAAAAACACATCAACGATGCTTTTCTGAAAAGAAAAAAAAAAGTAAGTAATTACTTTTTCTAAGAGTCTTGATGTTTAATGATGGTAATAACTAATAAGCCATAGAATGTAACCGAACGGTCAACCAATTAGAATGAGAATTTCAGTCGGTATGTTCACAGATACGTTCATACCATCATTTTGGGAAAATGAACTTCATTTTTAGTGTGTAAAAAATAAAATCTATCTATACATATTATTATTATTATTATTATTACTACTACTACTACTTTTCTCTTAAAGAAGTAAGAGTTAATTTTCGTTTATTTTTTTTCATACATAACATTTTGCATTAATTTGAAACTGTCCATGAAAATTGTACTGGTCTTGCCACATATCAATTAATTTTCAAAATATTCTTGATACATTTTATTTTTTTACCATCCATATTCTATTCAAATTTGCTCTTTAATTAGTGAGCCACTAACATGGGCTAGGTGACAGCTATATCTGTCGTTGTATATATAATACTCACATTTAAACTTTAAATTACATTAAAATATATTTTATCATATCTTTAATATAAATTATTTTTAACTACCTTATTAAAACAAAAAAATTAATTATATTTATAAAATTGTCAAAAGATTGCTTTGATTTTCATCTTTATCTCTAACAAATACAATAGATTTAATACAATATCGTACTCTTTAAAATAATAAATGCTCTATAAAGTAATTTTTAATAAGGGCATTTTTTAAATGAAAATGTTCAACAAACTTTTATAAAAAGACTTATATTTGTTAATTAAAAAGTGACTTATATTTGAAACCATAAAAATTCTTCTAAGTAGTTGAAATTGAGCTCTCATAGCATTGAATTTACTTAATTTAATGTTAATTTATTGGCACTTCAAGGTCTGTTTTAAAATAATTATTATTTTACAATTTTTAAAATAATTGTTATTTTAATAACACTAATGATTTTTAATAAGTTTACTTTTTAATAATAATAAGGGAAGAGATAAATATTAAAGAATTCTAAATAATTAATAAGAATATTATAATAAAATATAATTAAAATTTATTAAATTTTAAATTATTTATTAATATTTTTAATTTATACATATAATTCTAAAGGGACAATTATTTTAAAATTGGGGGAATATATAATAACATATCTCAAATCTGTTTGCGACCCTCCACACTGAATTCAAGACTTTGTGTCCGCCATATATATAATAAATAACTTTACAAAAAGCCAACAAATCTCAAGTTTCAACTTTTGGTCGATTCACATGTCAATGGTCTAATTTTATTATTATTGGATGGCAGGTCCATTGTTCTTCATAATTTCAATGCCACGTAGGCAAAAAACAACGTCATGGTAATTAGAAAGTGATTAAATTATGAGTTTATTTATTCATAATACATCTTTCTGAATTCTGACATCCCTTCGGCATATTCTCTTTTATGGTGTGGAAGAGTCGGTGTTCCACTCTGGATGCATTATTTTGTTTGCATTATATAAACAGATCAATTTTTTTTTGGGTGTTTGTTAGAACATCAACCAGATGTGAGAGGGTTTACTTTAATTTCCTTATCTTGTTCTTTATTCTCAGGATTAATTAGTTGATCCCACCAATTAACCAATAAATCAAAGTCTAATTTGATTAATAAATAATACTTTCGACCAATTAAAAATCAGTTAAAATTAATCAGAATTTTATTCCATATATAGTATTTTATGTATGAAATTAAAAAACATACATATTAATTTAGTTAAATTTCTCAAGCATGTTATCCTAAATTCAATATCTAATCGTGTATATAGAAAATATTTTGTTATGACACCTAAAACCTATTAAGATTATCTCTACATATGAAAAAAAATAATTTTTAATCATCAGTTGAAGATATTCTAGTGTGCAAAAAGAAAACATATTAATTTATTTATGTCTATTTTTCTCACTGCTTGATCATAATTAATCAAACTAATAAATAATCATCCCGTTATGTTCTGAAAAATGATATTGCACGATCATAATGCATTGTTTGTGGCGGCACGTGCCCTTGTTCTTGCACGATCATAATATATATATATATATATATATATATATATATTGTATTTGTCCACTGTCAACAAATGATCTTGCTAGCTGCTAGCTCTTGCTCGACACAACTTGGATTTATTTCTTCAACGTTAAAAACGACCGTTGGTATGCCATGAAACAATTTATTTTTTCTTTTGGTAATTAAGTAATATATATCTTAGCTGAGTTGGGTCTCTTAAATTTATTAGAGTTAAGATGGACTTTACTATTCAAAAAACACTTGTAAAATTACTTACATATTAATCATTATTAACAAGGTTTTTACATCAATATTAGGACTTAAGGATTTTACATCGGTATTAGGACTTAAATTTTGTACCTCATATTGTGAAAATAGAGAATATTTCAAAAGGCTCAGCTAAATTAGCCTTTTCTGTTTGGATTAATTTTAATTTCGAAAATTAAAATTAATTCATTTATATATTCATGATCAACCTAGTTCAATCTAAATTTTCACGTATAATAATTTGCCTTCCCTATTGTTACTCAGTTAATCGTTCTACTCAGTTTTTTATTCCAACTATAATTGAACTCTTATAACTAATTGATTGATTAGCCATTTATTAGATTAGAAAAACTGACAATATAAATTCCTCTCCTTTTAATTTGCTGGGTTTTCTAAGAAAATTATTCGCTAATTCCTGTTTCATATAGAATTTTCTATAGAAAGACTTGTTGAATCTTAGAAGAGATCTATGCTTTAGTAGATGAAATGAAATATCCTTAAAGACAATGAAATTGTTACTGTCTCAAACTGATTCTTAATTTTCCCCTATTTTTTTTCAATGTTATCAGAATCAGACCGAATATTGAACCGGATAAGGCACTAGTTCAAAGTCCAATGGTTCAACTGAGGTCGAACTGGGGTTGGACTAGTAATGATTAAAATGATACATTTAAAACAAATAATATAAGTTTAAATAAATTTTATAACTTAATTAAAGTCTCAAACTAAATAATATTGAATTATCAATCTATCATTCACCACAAATAAATTATTAATAAGTTTCATAACTCAATATTTTAATTTAAATAAGTTAATATTCATCTATAATCATATTTTGAGTTCAAAATAATAAATTAATAATTTATTATTTATTAAGTAAATATATAATTTTTAATAATTATATATTATAATAATGCTTATATAATATTATAATATAAAGAAAACATATTTTGTACTAAAAATGATGTTATTTTATCTTAAAAATAAAAAAAATATTTTAAAAAAATTTGAAAAAAAAATAATACAGGACCAGTTTAAGGCCAGTTTCACCGGTTCTTAACCATTTTTTATCAATTTTGTAGTATACCCGGATTGGACCAGGCACCAATTCTCAGTCCAACAGGTTGAATCGGCCGATTTGGTTTGGTTTTGATAACTTGACTTTTTTTTGAACGTACCCTTCTAGGGTTATAGGTTAAATTTTCACCAATTGGATCAAACTTTATTACCCATGAATTTATCTAAGGGAGAAGAACAAGAGATGGACTTTTTATACCCCACTTTGGCTAGAAGATTGACTTTGACAAAAACAAAAAGGAAGATTAATTATTTATCTCGGTTTAGGTTTTATAGTTATGTGTAGGAATTTTATTAGATTCAAAATCTATTTTCATCCGAATAGGAAATGATAAAGAAAAGATTAATAACATTATTGATATTTCTTATCCTATATGGGTACATGCGGTTAAAAAGAATAAATGCTTAATGCTCATTTCTCTTGAAAGTTTTCAAATACAAAATCATAGCTTAATTAAATAAAAATTAAAGAATTTTCCGTCAAATATTAAGCTGGTCTTTTCTATTTTACTTGGCATTCATTGAATAGAGTGGTGTTGATCTTAAGAAATGGAAGTTCTCTTTTCCAAACGCTTAACGTTTTTTATTTTTGACAATAAAAAATAATCTACTCGAGATATAGAGATTATTGAAGTAAGTTTTATTTCTCTCAATAAATTTTTTCTATATACATAATTAGAGATTAAACTCAAGATAACATATAAATGCAAGTGTTAATATATGAATTGAGACAAAAAAAATTATCAATATTCTTTTATGAAAATAATCAAAGATGTTTTCAAACACCATTTATCACTTGAAACAAAACTGCAAGTGCAAGGGAATCACAAATTCAGATAATTCTTCGTAATTCTCAAGCTAATAAATGCAATAAATCCCAACTTACAAAAAGGGATTCATTTATTAAATAAAATGCTAATATATGGTTTTACCCATTATACTAATTATTCATGATAACTCCACAGCTCGCATGATCGCTATGCGGTGGATGCATCGATCATTTAAACATAGGGGTTTATTATGGTAATAAGTTTGATTGAAAAGGTGTATGAGAAACAATGGAGCCACATCAAGGAAAAATATCTATGAATTGAATCAAACACATGTCATAAAATAATTTTTGATTTGTTTTAGACGAACCAGACAATTTTAATCAACATTCCCGAGAGACTAGCTCATATAGGTAATGTTTCAAATTTGAATTAAGTTGGCTAATATTTAATTCAGGTATACATATAATACTCCTCTAGTGTGCGCATTTCTCTCTTTTTTTTTTTGTTTATGAAAAGTGCATTTCAATTTTATTGTAGAATGTGGATTAAAAATGATCATTGACAATTAGCTCTCCACCATCCTAATTAAAATAATAATAATAATCAATAAAAGGGCAAAAGCTCATGGAGGACAAACATTGACCCCACATCAAAAACAACATTTGTGCCACTTAAATACATATAATTTAAATACATATCACCATCGATCTCATGTGACAGTGATATGTGATCTCCCAAATTGCCTGTCTCATCACTTTTAATAAATCTCAGCTTACAATTATTATTATTATTATTATTTTTCATAATAATATGTGATCATGGTCCAGACCAATATGCATGTAATGATTCTCAATAATATGACCTATGTATGTAATATGAACATTTCCTTTTATAATCAATCATACATACTATCATTTTGCTTCATGTGTACTCCTTCTTAGTATCACTTCTAGTTCTCTTTCTATTTTCAAATTCAAGAAGTCAATATTTATGTTATTTTATTTCAATCAACGATTTTTCAGTTTAATTTAATTCAATTAGGTAGCATGAGAAAGCAATGGCTGATGCGACATACCAATAGCAGAATTCAAATTATTGAAAATATGTCATGCGTTTGTTGAAGAAAAAAAAATTAAGAAAATGACGTTCTTTAAATTCATCAAAAGTTAAGTAGGACATTCAAAATAAGACAACAGTTTCCACCAAAAAGAAAAATAAGACAACAGAATAATGACATTGTATACCACTATTTTTCATGGGTCAAATCGGAAAGTTCTTACTAGCATAATTAATTAGGTATATATATTTATGAATTATTGACTTTTTAATAAATTACTTTCTTCTTCCTTTGAAGATGTTTAAACTGCACTCTACATTTTATATTATAAAAATATGGACATAAGTCACTTTAAGCTAAAATATGGTCAATATATCTTCAAAAATAATATTAATTTGACTTATTAAAAAATAAATTTAAGAATATTTTTAAATTTTATTTCAAATTTAAAACTACCAAATTAACTATTTTTAATTTTTAAAAAAATTGTCTATTATATTTTGGAAGAATAGATATTTAGGGTATATTTGGGGGTTTAGTATGGAATGGAATGGAACGAAACGATTATTAACAGAACAAAGTGGAATGGAATAAAATGGAATAGAAGGGAACATAATATTCCATTGTTTGAGAGTTTTAAGATGGAAAGAAGCGATTTCATTTATCCATTATTTGAAAGTTATTATAAAATTAATAGAACGGAATGATTTATAACATTTTCTTTCCCATATTATCTTTATAATTTAACTTAGATAAAAATTATAAAATTACTTCAAATTAAAAAAGTATAAAATATTTTTGAATAAACTTGAAATATTTTTTCCTAAGTAGCCACTCCGCAATAAGATTTTTTTTTGTTATTCTTTATAAGTATAAAAGATTACAATTACAATTTGTTAAGGAAAAATATTACTCACCATTTTTGAATTCAAAGTCCCTAATAGAAAAAAATAAAAATCCTTACGTTATGAAGAGATTAGGAGGATAGCTCAATGTAGTTGAAAGATTAGGGGATAATTCTATATAGTGAAGAAAATGAAAGTGATGAAGAAAAGATGAATGATAAATATTATTAGAGATAAATGTGTTTTAACATGAATTGAGGTAATTTTGTAAATATAATATAAAACTCAAGTCATTCCAGCCATGATCCCCCAATTTGGAGAGACAATAAAAATTGGGTTTTGAATGGCGAATGATGGCTTTAGAGGCCCTCCCTCGCCATTCTATTCTATTATAAAAAAATTCATCCAAACAATGGTCTACTCCCTTTAGCCGTTCCACTTCCTTCCATTCTATCAAGAAAAATACTCCCAAACAGTGTTAACGTTTAGTATAACATATAAATGAACAAGAAAATATGGATAAAAAAAATTTATTTGCAACTCATCTTTGATTTCAAAGGATGTCAATACAGTATAATTTACTGTGTAAAATTTCCAAATATAAAAAAGAATGATCTAATTTATTTAATCCATATATCAATATATATAATAAAATATATAAAAAATTGTACTATTTATTCATAGAAAATTAATGTGACTCATTTTAAACTTTGTTTCATCCACAAAATTCACTTCTATAATTATGTAAGTAACATAAAGTAGTATTAAGTATGCTATAATGATGATGATCATCATCATCACAATATATTTTGGTTTCAAGTATACTTAATCGTACTTGCTTGTGCTTATGGTGGTAGGTAGTAATTGTATAGAAAATTTGAGCTCGTGGAGTGTAAGAAATGAGTATGCAGAAGATTGATCATTGCCTAGAAAATGTGTGTTGATCATACTGTTCTTGAGGTGTTATTCACCCCCACTGTATTCGCTATATGGATTTATCGAATTATTCTTAGGAGTTGTCCTATAGACAAGAGATTACAATCAGCAACCTTTGAAATCTTACACCAACAAGCAGAAACAAAATTAAGAGAGAAATAGAGTAGAAGGTTTTTTGTTGTGTCTGAACTTTCTGGTGCTTTTCATAGCTAGAAAATAATAACTGATTATTCTTGCTAATTAACATCATTATTTTGCTGTTTCTGAATGTTGCCTGAAGTCAAAACGTTGGAAATAAATTTCTGAACATTAATAATAAATATTAAACCATTTGAAACAAATCTGATTAATAAAATATGATTTTATAAGTAATTTGAATTTTAATACTCAGATTTATACAATTAAATTAATCCAATGATGACAAACTTACTAATAAGTACCTAAGTACTAAGTACCAATTGCTTATTTAAATATTAATTAATTAATTAATTTAAATATTTCTCACTCTCCCCGGTAAACCATTTTAGCATGTGAAGTTTTAAAGGATTTCTATTCTTCTTTCTAACATTCAGTATTTAATTTTTGGTGTCCATTTGGATTATTTTTTAATAAAACAACTTTTAAAATAATTACAATTTATAAAAATAAAGTTTAAATAAAAATAGAGAAACTTACCAAAAATTTATTTGAATAAAAGTAAGAAAAATAATAATTATAAATCATGAAATAAGCACTTAACAGGTAACAATTAATGGGTTGTTTGATTTTTAGTTTTATAAAAGCAAATTAAAATAAATAAAATTTGTAAAAATAAAATTTAAATAAAATAAATTTATTATAAGTTGTTATGTTTAGATATTTATTTTACAAAAGTAAGTTTGATAAAAAACTTATTTGAATAATAAAACTTAAAAATATTTTTAGATATATAATATAAAATTAATATCTCCTCCTTTTTCAAAATCATGGTTTTGCCAATCAAAAAATAATTTTTTCTTTTTTTTTTTCAAAATCATAATTTAACTATTTTTTATTTTTAAAAAAAATCTTATTATAACTGGTCAAATACTCTTACCATGAAAAATGAAGTTTGAATCCATGGTTCATGTCCTAAATTATTTGAAGACTCATGGTAAATATTTTTTTTATCAGACATATATAATATTATAAAAAAAAAGCTATGGAGAGAATCCTTGACAAAGTAGCTGTACTTGCAGACTTTGGGCAAAATTTCTGAAACAGTGAGTCGTCAGAACTCAGAACCAGTATTAAGTTAATTTTGTCTTGATTTACTTTTGCTTTTTGAGCAACACAAAAACGAGACCCAAAAAATACAATGAATATAATGCAGAGGTAATTAAATTGTAATATATATAGCTTGTCGGTGCTTCATGCACGACATGTAATTTTCCCTTTTCATCGCATAGTACGATTCTGTGTCTAGTATTCACCTATTTTCATGCTATTTATATAATTTAAGAATTTAATAATTAATGCAGTTTATATAATTTAAGAATTAAAAACAGGCGGTAGTAGAGTCGAGTAATTAAATCAATAATAATATTAAAAAAATTCAATAATAGATAGGTTGAGTTAAACTTCCCCTTAAGCAAAAATAATGATTCCAACTACATGTACAGAAAACAATCATGTTAAAAGAATTATTAGCAGTTAGATTTAATGGTACTCAAATTTGATTTACTAGTACTAAATATTATATAGTTATATAAAAAAAAATTCAAGTAATAAATATCTTATAAGAAAAGTCTTGAATTTGTGTTATGTGTGAGTAAAAATATAGTAAGACTGCTTATCCTAATAAAGAACTTGATGTGGCATTGATTCAAATTAATCACTAATATTGGATGTTACATTATTCTTGTGAAATATTTAAGTTAAATGTAACTATTATATCAAAATTATGAAATTATTTTAGGAAATATTAAGATTGAAAAATATAATTTTAATATTTTGAAGTAGGAGATTTCTAATGCCATCGATCTCCAATATTCATAGAAGTGATTGATGAGGTGGGTAAACATATGAGTCAAAGTCAGAAAATCATGGCACTAGTTCAATGCCACGTCAAACACAACGTGCTCGTCTTCCTAGCCTTTGATTGCTCTGCTCTGATTTCGTACGGTGTGGCATAGTCACAAAAGAAGAAAATAAAAAATTCTCTAAAAATTTTTCCAAAATCCATCATGCAAGAAAGAGCAAGGAACACACAAGGAAGACAATTTTGAAAGTTTCAAGGAATTAAGATTTATATAGAAAATTAATAGAGGAAAAAAATAGTCATAAATCATCAATTTTTTTTTAATACTCAGGTCATCAATTTTTTAGCTGATCTCAAACTCTGTGTAACAAGAAGAAATGAGCCTGAATTTTATTAATTTGTTTGCGGTTTGGGTTCCTAAATTGTTGATTGACTTAATAGGAACTTTGTTCTTACTCAATTTGACGTCTTGCAAGAAAAAAAATTAATCAGTTTGCTCTAATTTTTTTTTTAAATATTTAGATAAATGGAACATCAAAAGCTCATCATTAGGTGGGAAATCAATCATATTTTTTTTGTTAGCATAAAAAATATTCCCTAATTAATAGCTGAAAACTAATCTATCCAAATATAAAGATTATCGAAGTAAGTTTTACTCCTATTAATAAAGTCATTTCTATATACACAGTCAGACGGTGGTGGACTTATTTATATGTGAGCCTCAAATTGGGATATTTACTTATAATATCCTTAAGTTTTATCATTTTGACATAATTGATCTTAATATTTTGATCCCATTAGATTGAAGTTTTGAATATGTTTTAGGTCATTTTAAGAGATATTTTTTATAGTATTAATAATGAGTTGATTATTTAAAGATTTTAAAATACGAAGTCACACAGAAAATAATTGTAAGGTATGTAATATATTTGATTTTATATGAAAAAAATTATATTATTTTAACTTAACTTTATATGATAATAATTACTATTATTTACTGAAACAAAAATAGATCAACCCTACTGACCGAGGGTTTTAGGTCCACCACTGCGGTCAAGGATAAAACCTAGGATAATATGCTTATGAAGTCTGATTATTTATCAACTGTGTTAAGATTTTATTGATGAAATGAATCATATTTTACAATTTTACTTATTGGACTAACTTTTATTGAACTTATAACATGTAATTTGCTTTTTTTTTTGGGGTAAAAGGGGGAATTTCATTGCACAAAGAACATGTAACGTGCTTTGATTTGATCTTATATGACTTAATGCATGCCTCCAACGACCCTCTCATTGAATATTATATGTATAATAAATTATAATATTTTATAAATCATAAACACTAAAATGATTTGTCTTTGAATTTTATGGTGTCTCTAATCTTATGAAGGGAGACTAAGTATTCCTTATATGCGATATTAGAATATAATATGGGAGATTTTTTTTGTTTTATTCTTTCTATTTCTTATTAGAAGGTGTTATTTAGAAAATTTTATATATGAAAAATATAAGTCATATTTTGAGTATTAAATTCTATTTTTATGTTTACCCCTTATTAAAAGTTATGGTGAAGAAAGATTAAGAAAGATATAAATAAGATATGTTATAATTAATGAGAATAATATTATAAATTTATGGTAAATTTCACAAAGTTCAAGAATTTTAATTACTTTTAACCATTTGTCTTGATATGTGTAAATTAATTAAAAATAACTTGTAATATAGAATAGATGGAGTATAATATATGGTAACATGTAGTTATTTGTCATTTTTGCTTTTCATTTGTTGTAATATTAGTATTGTATTTTTGTTCTTCATTTATAATATTAGTGGTTTTCTTGTCTCATAATAAATACGTCCTCCGATCCTTAATGTAAATCACTTTTAACTAACTCAACAAAATTAGAAAAGTTTGTCACATCATTCAAATTTTCTTAAAATTAATGTATTTTTCATCTTTACCCTCTAATAAATACTACAAATTCAAACAATTCATATTCTCTCTCATGATTAAATAATGACATTTTGAAAACAAAGTAATTAATGTTCCAAAAACTCAAAGAATGTGACTTACATTTAGAATCATAATAAACTTCTAGAATGTGGCTAATAAAAAAGATCAGAGGGAGTATTTCTTAATACACATGAAATACTTCCATTACTTTATAATATGGGGCAAAGGAGGTGTTAATTCAGACGGTTTTGATGATTCTAAACAAATGAGCTTGAAAATCCAATATCAAAGGAATTCAAGTAATATGAAGAACAAAGTTGGAGTTTCCTGAATGTTAAAAAATTGTTTCACATATTTTAGGAAGCTATTTGTAAAAGAAGATAGTTAACCTTTGAATTTCAATTCACCCAATATTAAATAAGATGTTTAATTGAATGATTAATGATTAACTAATGATTTCAAAATAGTTTTCATGAAAAGAGCTACCTTATGAGGATGAAATTTCAATAACAAAAATATTTCTAAGTGTTCACTTTGTTTTCATGAAAATGTTTCAGCTTATGAGGATAAAGTCTCAAATTCAAAGATGTTTCTAAGTATTTATCTTATTTTCATGAAAATATTTTACCTTATGTGTATAACCATTGAAGGTTATGAGAATAAAAACTCAACCTCAGAGCTTTTCCATGGATCCATTTTTCGATTTCATGAAAATGGGTTAAGGTTATTCGCATAACATAGTTAGGGACCATATTCTCAAGTCTGTCCAGGTGGTTATTCTGATAAGGTGGGCACCTTATTCGCATAAGGAAGTGAATAGTGAAGGCCAATTGTACTGCGCAGCCCGTTATTCGTATAACCTAGAGAGGTTATCCGCATAACGTGTGTCATAGAGCACTTGGACTCTTTTTTGTCAATAGGTTATCCGCATAACCTATGTTTCAGTGCCCTTAGACTTTCCTCTGTTAAAAAGGTTATTCGCATAATTTAGGGAGGTTGTATGCATAACATATGCTACAAAAGTCATGATTCTTTTTCAGTAAAATAGATTATCTGCATAACCTCTCAAGGTTATCTTGATAACCTAAATTTTACAAAAACTCAGTTTGAGAAAAATTTAACGTTATCCTAACAACTAAGTAGGTTTTCATGAAAATATTTTTGAGCTACAACTTAGTCATTCTGGGATGAACGTTATCTGCATAACCTAGTTAAGTTATCCATATAATGAAAGGTCTACGTTGAAAACAAGAGCCAATGGTCCCCCATTATTTGCATAACTTAAGGAGGTTATCCGCATAATCTTTGTCAGGTGCATTTAATGCGGTAGGTGAATGACTATTTTTCTGAGAGTAACAGCTAATTTTTGTTTCCAACGGATTGTTTTGCTCTAAAATTATAAATAGGACCTTATTTAATTTGTTGGGTAATAAGGAAAAACATAAAAATGCCAAAACGCTGTAGAATTAATTACTGATTCTTTCAAAGCTTACCTACCATTTGTTTAACTCATTCATTGTACTTAAACTATTATATCTACTCTTTTAAGGGAGAGTTTTCATTCTGTATATTTTTATACACTTCTTGATAGAGCTTATTGTGAAAATACACTAAGAGAGTAGTTTTTACTCTTGAGTGAGAAGAGTAAGAGAGATTTGTTCAGCTCAAAGTTTGAGTTGAGTTATATTGCGGTTTTTGCAGGAACCCATTTAAATCTTGCAAAGAATAGTGGAGAAATCTCAAGTGGTGACTTTGAGACTGGATGTAGGTCAAATGAAGTAGACCAAATTAGGATAAATCTCTGTCTCCTTCTCATTTTACTTTGCAAGTGCTTTTTATATCTTATACTCTGTTTTTCAGGAACTTCTATTATTATTACTGTATCTCACTTATTGTAAAAAAATCCAAACTTTTTGATTCACCCCCCGCTTGGGAAGCCAGATGAACTATCAGGAAGTACTCCCTTCAGTCCTAAATGTAGGGTATTGTCTTGATCTTAAATGTAAGATTTTTTTATAGTATACGAGATAATATTTATTATGTATTTTCAAAAAAGTCTCTATTTAATGTATCTTAAAGAGAGAGAAATAGATTAAATAGAGATAGTTTTAAAAAAAATGTCAAGAATTTAAGAAAAATCGAGGTAGTTAATTAACTTTAACTCTTATTCTTAATTTATATAATTTTATTAAAATGATGTTATATTAAAAATGAAATAGATTACCTTTTAATTTTTTTTTGCCAATACTAAGGTGCCTTTAATTTCTAAAAAGAGAGTCAAGTTTAAATTTTTTTAATATTAAGATGAAAATAATACGTGTGAAATAATATATATTTATTTATTTATTTATTGATGATTTCACCGACACGTTGATTACACTCCAACATTATTGACCACGGTGTTAAGGTGTGTACTACTTTGGGGTGCCGTCAACTTCGTTATTTCCACCCCACTCTCTCTCCTTTTTTTCTTTTAAAATTCCTCACACTTGCCAACAAAGTAATAAGAAAAAAAAAAACCATAAAATCTACTGGTAAATCAATTAAATGTGGTAAAAAGCTAAACTTACCTAAAAAATTATGCCTTTTGCGCCCCATCTTTACCTTTTTTTTGTGATTAATCTTTCCTCGAATTTTTTGTGGCACTTGGTACAAATTATGAAATTCTATACTAAGACCTAATTTTCGTAGATTTTAAATGTATTTCTTATTTTTAAATATCAAAATTATTATTAAATTTCAAAAAATCTATTACTATGCTTCAAAAGTTAATTAACATATTTTAAAGAAAGTATTTAATTATAATTTGTTTTAAATTTAATAACAATTTTGGCATTGATCCGTAAAATAGTTATCGTTCTTCGAAGCTTCCAATTTAAATTTAAAAAACTTTAGACTTTTAGAGATTTAAATTCTTTACAATAATATACCACATGTTATAAGAGAAAGTAACATAAGATAGAGGCAAGTAATATGTGTAATACTCAACTTTCTCCATTACCATCATTTAGGCTCTGCTTTCTCTTTAACTTTTAACATATTTTTGTACTTTTATTTATTGATCATAAGGTATTCTTCTAAGGTCTTTACTCTTTAGACGTAATTTAATTTTCCATTATGTTTTGTTCCTTTAAGGGGGTAATGATGGAGATTGGATTGAGTGGATAACAAAAACTCAACGGTTAATTATTCAACAAAAGCAAATTACACTTTTGGAGTAAAAAAGTCAGATTTCCTAATGGACGTTATTTAGTCATTTTCTGCAACAAAGATTTAGTCACTATAATTATCATCTTCATCTTACTATGTTTGAGTATAATTCCAGATTAGCATGGTAGTAAATCAGTTGGGAATTATTCTTGTCCAGAATGATTTTGTCATTGATAGATATTATCTATGTTATGGGCTTAATGTTCGTTAAATTTGTCCATTAGCCACGTTTTAACATTTAACCTTAAGCTTATAGACTATGACCTTTATATTTATACTGGCTTGTTCTCATAAAGTTCAGTGATAGGGGGTCTCCTGTATTCTTTTTTTTCCATATGAATACTCCATATCCTGGACTTACCTTGAAGAGTGAGAACTTTAATGGAGTCTAGACTAATCCGGATCAAAGTCTGACTGACATTACAAGAGTAAGCGCCCCTGACCACTTATACTGTTACATTCTCAAGACTCAAACTCGAGACCTCTAGTTAAGTTGAAACAACTCCTATTAGTTGATTCAAAAGTTCATGGTTGGTCTCCTGGATTCTTTAATTTAAATCAGAAATGATAAAAGTTAATAAAACAAAAAAATTGATTTGAGTGAATATGAAAAATTGTATACTGTTGTGCATATTTGGTTGACTATAAAGTCAATTCAGGGTTTTGGTTCTAAAAAATAGAAGGGTTTTACAGTGACCTCAGCATCACCACAAATATACTAGAGATCCCATCAAAATAAATATTCAATGTGATTTATGAGTGTGGTTTAAATTTCAAAAATTATTATTAAATAATATAAAATTTAAATTTAAATAAGCAAAAGGATATTAAATATGCTTTATACTACATGGAGACGATGTAAATGAGAATTTGACAAAGCATGACTTCTTTGATCCTAAGTGTCACATGAAGGAAGGAAATGTTGGAAACTGAGAAAATAAAAGGGAAAGAAGGAAATGAATGATTGGAGGAGGATGTAGCAATATACTACAAGGAGACACTGTAAATGGCATTATACAGTGATACACTTCACACCGACCAGCAGAATCTTAGCTGGATACATCACTTTGCCTTTCTCCCTTATTATACTCTCTCTCTCATATTTTCCCATCTGATTCAACCTTTTCACAAACACTCTCTCTCTGCTGTAACCCCCCCCCCCTCATCACAGTGTGTGTGTGGGCGTCTCTCTCCCTCTAGCAGAACTGCAGAAGTCCCCACAAATCGTCCTCCATTACTGCTTCCTCTCTCTTTTCATCTCATCTCTTCACTTCTCACCCCTCCTTCATTCCCAGAAAGAGAGAGACACGCATACACATCACAATGGGTGCCTTCTTCACGATCTTCTTCTTCTTCTTCTTCCTCTTACCCTACGTGCCTCAGATTCTTTGTTCAAAACCCTTTCTTTCTTCAGGACGCAGGATCCTCCACGAGCCATTTCAGCCATTGGGTTCTCTTCCTCCTTCTGAGCCTCCTAACCCTCCTCCTCCTTCCCCTCCTGCACCACCCCACGCAAAGTACCCCTTTTCCACTACTACCCCTAACCAATCTCCATTTTTCCCTACCTACCCTTCACCTCCTCCTCCTCCTTCTCCAGCTTCTTTTGCTTCCTTCCCTGCCAACATCTCCTCTCTCATACTCCCTCACGCATCCAAATCTAAATCCTCTACCGGGAAACTCCTCGGAGTTGCCATTGGTGCTGTCATCTGTGCTGTTGTCGTAGCTGGCATTGCTGCTTTTGTATATTGTCGGCGGAGGAGGAAGCGGTACTCTGCCGACGAGAAGACTCTCAGATCCGATAGTAGTCGCCGGCTGTTCCAAACGCCCAATGCTGAATCCGGTAATGGAAGTCGAAAGGTTAGACACACCTCTGCAACTAGCTCTGACTTTCTTTATCTTGGTACTATTGTTAATCCAAGGGGTGTCGAGGATCGTTCTGGTTCACGCGCCATCGATGCTGGTCGGGGTGGACGTGGTAGTGGCGGCGGTGGCAGTGGTGGTGGTGGTACCTTGGACCCTCGGAAAATGGACTCGCCCGAGCTCCAACCGCTTCCGCCGCTTGCGCGGCAAGGTTCAAGGCAGCAGTACGGAGCGGCGCGTGACGATGTTGGTTCCAATACGGCGGACGATGACGAAGAGGAGTTCTACTCGCCGAGAGGGTCTTTGGGTGGTCGGGAGAGTTCAAATGGCACTGGATCAGGTTCTCGTAGAGTTTATGCGGCCATTGCGGGCGAGAATATTGTGGGTCGAAGCAGTGAATCAAGTTCTAGCTCGTATTCTTCTTCCACTTCGGCCTCGCCGGATCGGTCACATTCGATTAGTCTATCACCACCGGCAAGCCTGAGCCCCAAAAGATCTCAGCCAAAATCGCCGGAGGCTACAGTGGTGGACAGCTCTCATATGCTGCCATCTCAACCGCTACCACAGCCACCGCCGCCTGCTCAACCGCAGACTGAAACACACTCAGGCGACAGAAGAAGGTCACTGGTCTCATCTTTACACTCATCGCCAGAGAGAAGCCAAGTTTCTTTATCCCCTGTTCACAATCAATTTGTGCAATCTTCTTCAATGTCTTCGCTATCTTCAACACCAGAGAGAGCTTTTGGTCGAGATGGTCAGTCTCCTGGGCTGTCTCCACTCTCCTTATCACCTAATAGAGCCTCCGAGAAGAACCCAGGTGGGGCAGCAAGAGCATCGGGCGTCACATTTGAAAATATACATTCTTCTTCCTCGTCTCCTGCTTCTTCATCGCTTGAGAGATATGTTGAGAAAAATTCAGATGCACCAGAGAGACATGATGGGAAATTGTCATATCCTTCACCAGGATTACCCGATGCACCACCAAATAGAAATGTGGACAAAATTTCATGCGGGTCACCAAGATTATCCACTGGATCATCGGAAAGGAATGTGGAGAAAATCTCTTGTGCATCACCAAGATTATCAACTGCATCAGCGGAGAGAAATTCTGAGAAAATTTCCGTTGGGACTCCAAGATTATCCACTGCATCATGTGAGAGAAATGCGGAGACAGGTTTATGTGCATCACCAAGATTATCCAATGCATCACCGAATAGAAATGTGGAGAAAATCTTATGCGCATCACCAAGATTGTCCAATGCTTCGGATCGTAGCGAGAAGTCTCTGTCATCTTCTTCAGCTTTCTCTCTGCCATCATCACCTGAAAAAGTGTTTGAGCAGAATTTGGATCACTCTCCAAGTCTATCAAATGTTTCAGATCGGTATAGGCAATCTCCTCTGCCGACACTGCTTTCATCACCAGAAAGAGAATTGAACACTTCAGATCATTCAGCACCAGCCCAAAGTGTTTTGGATCAAACCAGAGACTCTCCAGCTCCTGCTCCTCCTCAACCACAGCGAAAGCTCTGGGAGATTTCCATTCTTCCAACACTGTTTGGTCAACCTGCGAGAGTGGATAATGTTTTGGATCAAAATGTGGAATCACCAGCACCTCCTACACCACCACAACGGAAACATTGGGAGATTCCAGCTTTCTCAACACCCATTGGTCATCCCAGAGTTTCACCCCCTCCACCTCCTCCTCCACCACCTCCTCCTCCTCCACCACCCCACCAACGATTGCGAAAGCAGTGGGAAATTCCATCTCCTTCAACACCAACTGATCAGCCAGTTTCTAGGCCTCCAGAACTAGTACCACCTTCAAGGCCTTTTGTGTTGCCAAATCCAACAACAAATGTGTCTCCGGTTGAGTTGCCTCCAAATTCTCAAAATTTGGGGATAAATGAGGAGACTCCAAAACCGAAGTTGAAGCCATTGCATTGGGATAAAGTAAGAGCAAGCTCTGACCGTGAAATGGTGTGGGATCAGTTGAGATCAAGCTCTTTTAAGTAAGATTCTAAGCCTTGAATATGCTCTTTTATGAATTTGTATTAACTTTTTGGCTGTTTTCAGTTTTCATATTTATTATGATTACGAGCGTTATTAGTAGTTGAGGTTTCATATGTTTATTGTTTGGTCAGTTTTCTTGAACTGACTGCATTGAGTTGGTTGGCTGCAGATTGAACGAGGAAATGATTGAGACATTGTTTGTTGTAAATGCACCAAATCCAAAACCGAAGGATGCTACACCACGTTCAGTTCTTCCCCCACCAAATCAGGAGGATAGAGTTCTTGATCCTAAAAAATCACAAAATATTGCAATTTTGCTAAGAGCACTTAACGTGACTATTGAAGAAGTCTGTGAAGCATTATTAGAAGGTATTTTCCTTATACAGTATTAACCCAGGTTTTGACATTGATCCCCCCGTTTTTTTTTGGCCAATTTTCTCTGATACTTACTGAGTTGGCCTAGGTTTTGACATTGATCCCCTCTTTTTTTTTTTGGCCAATTTTCTCTGATACTTACTGAGTTGGGCTTTTTATTGAACATCTTGTTGCCTTACTATGTCAATTTTGGGATATCATGTTATCAATCTTCTGTTCTCTTGCAATAGTTATAAGTCTTAGGGATCTCTATAGGAAGCAGATGAGTATCTGGGGACCATTTTTCTTTCGTAATAGTTGTTTCTAATAGATGCAGGAGTTTATGATGAAGTGCATGCTCCTTAAAACTTGCTGGATTGTTCTTGCTATTTCATTGTTTTTTATAGGGCGAACTGCCAATAAACTTATATCGTTACGACAACTCATACATTCCTAGACTATCACAAAATGTGAATATGCCACATATATCTTAAACTAATGTCTAAAAGACATGTAGTTGTGACCTGTAAGAGGGGATGGGTGGAATTGGGGGAGATGATGCAGATATAAACTATTCCCTGACAATCATGTGGCCTTCAGACATTAGTTTTAATTGATATATAATGTTTTCACTCTCTCTGATAGTTTGGAGAGGGGGTTATTATGTTATGTTTCAGAGTTTGTGTACTAAATTTGTAATTAGGTTGTAGTTCGAGGGTTTATATGTAGTTTCCCCATTTTAAAATGACTTTTCTCTCTTTCACTTACGTTAGGAAAAGTTATTATAGCTTTGGCTTTAAATAGTTGGATTCTAGTCCTTTTGCATAACAATTATGTTATTGACAATAGTTTCACCATCCACCTTCCTGCTACTATTTATACACTGAACATGCAATTACAAAAAGTCTACCTTTCTTCAGGTAGTACTGATACACTTGGAACAGAACTACTTGAAAGTTTATTAAAGATGGCACCAAGCAAGGAAGAAGAACGTAAACTGAAGGAACATAAAGAGGCCTCACCAACGAAGCTTGGTCCAGCTGAGAAATTCTTGAAGGCAGTGCTTGATGTGCCATTTGCGTTTAAAAGGGTCGAAGCAATGCTTTACATAGCTAATTTTGAGTCTGAAGTGGAGTATCTCAAGAAGTCTTTTGAAACTCTCGAGGTAATCATTCTCTCTCCCAGTCTTTTTTCTCCCCTCAATTTTTTATGTTTCCATTCTTTGCATCATATCTTCTGGATTCAAGTGAAATTTTAAACATGGTCATTTTTTTAATTAAAAAAAACTCAAAATATTCTTGTAAGTATGAATGCCATTCAACATGAAACGTGGCTAAATATTCAATATGGAGTTTTATTTTCTGTGTAATGAAGTATAATTGCAATGCTTGCAACGAATATTTTAGTATAGTTCTGTTATGGAGACAATATCTAAGCATGCTCTGTGACCATTTATACTTCTTTCACATTCTTCTTCAATTTTGGAAGTTAGTAGATAGTTTATTTGGTGTGCAAAATAAAAAAGAATGGAGGTAGACTTTGAAGATGGGAAATGGTTCTTGTATTCTTATATTAAAAATGTAATTAAAAAAATAGAAAGTGTTGAGCAATAATTACAAGGGATACACGTTTCATAAGCAAAAAAGGACAAGAAGTCCCTTTCCTGCATATATACCAAACAGGCCGTTACATTCTGGGTCAAAAAGGACAAGTCCCTTTCCTGCATAGATACCAAATGGGCCATTACATTCCGGGTTGTTAGATTCTAGTCGACACCTCTCTGACTTCTCTCCACCCTTCTTGATATAGTGTTCCCCTTGCATGTCAAAAGATGAAACTTAGTTTACCTGTGGCACCCAATTTGCAGGCTGCTTGTGAAGAGCTGCGCAACAGTAGAATGTTCTTGAAGCTTCTAGAGGCTGTGCTTAAAACTGGGAACCGCATGAATGTGGGGACAAACCGTGGTGATGCACATGCCTTCAAGCTTGATACACTTCTCAAGCTTGTTGATGTTAAAGGAGCGGATGGGAAGACCACCCTACTGCATTTTGTTGTACAGGAAATTATAAGAACTGAAGGTGCTCGTCTCTCGAGTACTTCACAAACTCCAAACTCCTCTTTGAGTGACGATGCCAAGTGTAGGAGGCTTGGTCTACAAGTTGTTTCTAGTCTGAGTTCAGAGCTAGCAAATGTAAAGAAGGCTGCTGCAATGGATTCTGAGGTGCTCAACGGTGAGGTCTCTAAACTTTCTAAAGGAATTTCGTACATAACAGAGGTGGTAAAACTAAACGAAACGACAAATCATGACGAAAGTGGTAAAAAGTTTACAGAATCAATGAACAAATTTACGAAGATGGCTGAGGAGGAGATCCTGAGGATTCAAGCCCAAGAAAGTGTTGCTCTTTCCTTAGTGAAGGAGATTACAGAGTATTTCCACGGGAACTTGGCAAAGGAAGAGGCTCATCCATTCAGAATCTTCATGGTGGTGAGAGACTTCTTATCGGTTCTCGACCGAGTCTGCAAAGAAGTCGGTTTGATAAACGAGAGGACCATGGTTAGTTCTGCCCATAGATTCCCAGTTCCAGTAAACCCTATGCTTCCACAACCCCTACCTGGATTATATGGAAAGAAACAGTACAGCTCTTCAGATGATGACAGTCCATCCCCATAAGCTACAAGGTTCTTATCTCTTGGTTCATGGGTGCATCTTTTGTAGAAACAACCTGGTACCAGGTGTTTTTGACTGGTCGGAGCATGTATGGTCTGCCCAAAATGATGTAACTTTTTTGTTCTCTGTTTAAATTGTAAAAATCCATGTAAAAGATTTGAGTTATATGTTATATATAGATTATATGTAGAATAGAAGCTGTTTTTTGGAGAATAAGTTTGCCATCCTATATGAATAGGAATTGCATTGTAAGGTTGTTATAGCCATGTATAAAGCTATTCAATTAGAAAGACTCTGGTAGCAGTAGCCATTTATTTGGTAAGCCATTCAAAACATAGTGAGGGGGATGAGCATGAAAGACCATACATGAAGTGTGGGAAGGAAACGGGACAATAGAGTTTATATATTATCAAAATTGGACAGACTTTCTTATATGGAGTTTATAAGTTGTATTATTCATGATCTATAAATAATAAATATTGTTATAGATTTTATATTTTATATTGACTGATATTTTTCTTCATCAATTTGTGTATGTAGCTCACATGAAAACGGATCCTTTATTATGTACTGTGCTTTATATGGACTATTCGTAATAAAAAAATTTTTAACCGTTATTTAAAAAATATTAAAATTAAAAATCTAAAATCTTAATAATTTAGATTTAATCAGGTTAATTTAAAGACCCAAAAAGAAAAGAGTGAGCAATGTGCCAAATAGAAAAGATATAAATAACACTAACTGAGTGGATGAAGTGGAAATGATTTAATAATGGTTAAGTAAATTATGAGCTCAAATTTTGTAGATGGAAGAAATCACTCTGGAGAGTTATGCAATTTAAGTCTAATAATGCTTAAATCTAATATGATGGTAATAGATAGTAGAAAGTTATATTTAAAAAAAAAAAGCATAACGCTTATCTACATGGAAATTGACAGACTCTGTTGAAAATTGGTTGTTCGATTTTTGGTTAGATTAATGGTTCAACTAACCCCACCTCATTTGGTCCTCCGCCACCTTAACTATTACTAAGTAAATTTTATCAAGTAGATATATACTCATTTTATTTTAATCTGCTTAACCAACATGTGGGAACCTCTTCAGCTACATATATTTATTTTGGCTTTGTTTAAAATTATAAAATTGAAAAGAAGATTAGTTTAAAAATTTTCTTTAGCAATGTTTAAAAAAATTAAATGAAACATTAAATCGAGAATAAAAAAATTTCAGAATTTAATGATTCAATCTATATATAAAACATAATGAATCAATTTCGTGACTGATTAATTGATTTTTCAATTTGATCGATTGATTTGTTTTTATTTTGCAAAACCATGCTCTTTAGTTTATAATTAGGCTTAAACTTTTAGGATATATTTGGATTAATAAAAAATAGTCTAAATCAACGAAAGCCTTTGAATTATATAGATTGTCTTTCATTATCTTCACTCCAAGTTCACATAAACTTGAATGGAAAGCAGAGGAAGATGCTCTATCGAATGCTCTCATTCATTACTTTGTCAATGCTTCTGCAAACATTTTGTTTCATGATCTGTCTGTCATATCCAGATAAGCGAAGCTATTTCAATAACACTTCAAATCCAGAAACCTGCTAAGTGTGTGTTTGAATTAGATTATATATAGGTGATTATGAGAATAAGTAATTATTTATAATAGATTATGAAAATAAGTGATTATGTCAAAAGTAAATTGTATTTGGATATTTTTAACTCATAAGTGATTTTGAGAAAAGAAATGTGTTTGAATATTGGGGTTTAAGTGATTATTGGGTGAATAATGAGAAGAAAAAGTGAAATAACTGATTATGAAAAATAAATGATTATCATAAGCTGGAAAAAGTAGCTTATGGAAATAATCACTTAAATGGCTATAAGTGATTATTTTGATCTGGATTGTATTTGTTTACTAACCACATAATCACTTTTTTTTGCTCCATAATCACTTATAATTTAAAACAAAGAGGCTATAACTCCTACCAAATTACTCCTCTTTTAAATGAAATGGCATTCAAAATCACACAACAAATGGGCCAGGCACATTCTGTTCATCTATTATCATCCACACAGATACCATTCCGCAGGCCAACCTAAGTAAGATTCGTATGCAATTTTTCAAAGTACCAGTTGCCTATTATGCAGTCTAATGTTAACAACATCAGCAGATTTCAAAGATTTGGTGCCATTAGCAGAAGGAAACTCCATTTGTATTTCATGGAAAAATGTTAACAACATCAGGCAAACTTGAGCTCCTAAATAAATCGGCCGGATTGAGGTAAAATAAGTAGGGAAAATACAATTTTTCTCCTTGAACTAAAACTAAATTATAACTTTACTGCATTAGTACTAACCCGTTAACAACATATCTCCATTTTCTTTGAGAATACTACAGACATTGACTCCCTATCTCTTAGCATGGTGGCGTTTTGCCAGCTAATTCCTGTTTATTTCTACTATGTATAAATGATCCTTCTCTGAATCATTGCAAGCTATCAGCATCCATGCGCTCTAATATTAAACGAGCTTCTTCTTCTGTTGCTGGTACCACATTTCGAAGTTTCATGCCATTTTTCATTGCCTTCGCCTCGGGACGTACGGTGAAAGTGAAATAGAAAGTATTTGATACCTATATCAAATAAACACAACAGCAGTGAGAAAGCTTATTATTATTATTCAATAGCTTGGATGCAAGAAGAATTAATAAACCATTTATAGTTTCAAATGTATATAGTTCAGTAAGACTAACCTCGCTAGATTGCAGCTCAGGTCTAGTAACATGAGCAACAACTTCAACATTGATCAGCGGCTGATCTGGATTGTGAAGTTCTGTGTACAGAACACAGGATTTGAAACGCAAGAAATCCCCAACATCAACCTGGTCAATAATTCCTGTTCTTTAGGATTACTAGCAAATAGCTTGATTGTAATATAATTTTATCATATAGAGTTCAAGTAATTGGTTAAAACAACTCATAAGATGAGTTGGATCAATGCATATTTCAAACAAAGTGGAAAAAGACAAAAAGAAAAAAGCATAGCATTGCAAGTTCAGTGTGTAAAAGCGTGTAAGAACCCCTGTGCTAGAACCATACAAAACAAACCCAACAATTGTTGGAATAGCCTACCTTTTTTCTCTTAGTTGAATTCAATTTGGTTACAATATTTTCACAGATTATTCCCTATGTGCATATGTACAGCTGAGCTAATTAAGGGTACAGATTTAATAATCTCATTGGATCTGTTAAAAGTAGTAGTCATTATGATCAAGCATATGAAGAAAGTAGAAAACACAGGACAAAGTACTCACAGGTTTTAAGAAATCAACATGATCAACTTCAAGAAAGCAAGGAACTGATCCAGCAAAAGTATATGCTGTCGAGAAAGCCAATTCAAATGCTCGATGCATCAAAAATCCTCCAAAGATTCGGCCATAGATGTTCCGTTGCTGAGGCTGGCATATCAGAGAGTTCTCAAGGCGGGTATCCCTCAGAAGAATGCTGTCACGATCAGCCAAGGCAGGCATGTCACAGAAAACTCTTCCCACTGCCAATAGGGACTTGAGTCTATCTACATCTCCATTCTCCAAATCTTTCCTCTCCCCTCCTCTTTTCCTTTTCTTCAAATTATGTTTCGCCTCACATTGTTCAAAAAGTAACTTTTCAAGTTCAGTTTCAGGTAAAAGTCGATTAACTGGAGCTGCCTTTCCAGTTTTTGAGTCCCGTGCAACAAATATGAAGTTGGCTGTTAGTGCTGCCGACCCTGAAGCATCAGAGTTCTCTGCATATATTTCAGAAATTCATCTAAGAAATCCAACCACAAAGCAAATACACAGCAAACAAGATTTAATATGGTCTATCATATTTGTATGGAATAATAATATAAAATTAAGCAATGCAAAATATAAAAGAAATAAAAAAAGGTCTGGGTCGAATACTGAAGGTCACCAGGTCAATCAAATTGCAGAGTCTAACTGTTTGAACTAGACAGGTCAGATGGCCGATTCATTAGTTGAACTAAATGGGTTACATTTGGTCACATAACTGTATATAACATACAAATACGAACAAAATCATGAGGGAGTCAATGAGAAACTAGTCTGTTTGAATTTTGGCCACTCTAAGATACCCTAATGTTATAGAACTTTATGAGCCAAAATTAACGTACCTTCATTGGACTGAGTGACCTCGAGTTGAATCTCAATTGAAGATCGCCCAACCCATATAACAGAACCAACTATTTCGAGATCACTGTCAACACTAATTGGCTTCTTAAGTACAATCTTGTCTACAGAAGCAGTGACCAAGATAAGTGGCCTTGTTGTGCTATCATCATCAGCGCAGTGCTATTTATACAGCAAAATAGGAATTAGTCATGTAAAATTACGTACATGCAAACATGTAGTTTTGATTATATTTTAGAAGCTAGCAAGCCATTTAACACACTGAATCACTGCAAGCAGAGCAGAAAAAGTTGTTGGCTTATGACTTTTAATCTGTACCCAGTTCAGAATTCAAATGAATGTTCTTGTTAAGTTTTATGAATTTGGGTACTCACGCACCATTTCAATTACTAAATATACATAACAAAGTTTTTAACCAGATACACAAACAGTTAAAGCAACCCTGATCTGAGATGTCAATTATCATTCGCTTCCACACTAAAAAAAAAATCATATTACAAGCAAGGCCCTCATAATTCCAAAGATAAGAAAAAAAAAAAAATTATAAAACACAACCGAAAAAAGGGTAATTTAAGATGGGCTAATCAAGTTCTATGAATTTCCATACTCAAACAATTTCAATCCCTACATGAACATATAAATGTTCAGTAGAAGGTGGCCAAAAAACCATAATAATAATAAATGTTCAGCAGAAATCCTAGTAGTTTTTTTTTTTTTGGCCAAAGCAGAAATCCTAGTAGTTAAAACAGTTCTTTTCAAAGGCCACGACATCCAGAAGCAGCATTTGTCAAACTTCACTAGACTTCGTGACGACCTCCCTGATGACTATGATGGGGCAGTAAGGCACAGATTGGGAATTTCTATTGTTAGCTCTCACAAGGCACAGATTTTTTTGGTAGTTTTAGTTTTCCTAGTCATTTTTAAGAATTTGTATCCTTTAAAGTTAGAAAATGTTTCTGAATAGGGATATGTCTGCTTCTTGCAGCACAGTAGACTTATGCTGTCAAAAAAGAAAGGCCGTCTAGATTATTTATTTATTACTTCTTCCAAGTTAGCCGTTAAATGATTAATTTTGTTTTGCATAGTTATCAGTTACTTTATATCATTCTCATTCTCATTACATCCATAAGAATTTTCATTTTCAGAGAGAAAAAAAGGTTTAGGATTTAGGTATTGGCCAAACACAAAGCTTTAGGATTCAGAGAGAGAGAAAGATCCTTGGGACTGTGAAAAAAATCGACAGAAATTCCGGATTAGCAAGACAATTCTTTGGTGTAATCGCTTATATCTTTGATGAATTCCACACTTTCTATCTTGCTATTTACACTCGTCTTCTATTTTAAGGGGACAAATTGATATAGGGGTTTAAACCAATTGGTGTTTTTGAGTTTTCAAAGTTAAGGGATCCTTGCAGCAAAGTTGAGCACCAGTGAGTATATGCATTTTCGCCAAAAATTACGAAACGAAATGGAAACAATTCAAAACGAGGTACCTTGACCGAAATAGTTCCAGCTAAAGCATCAAGATCTTCGAGCAATTTTCCAATTCGCACCTCATTCCAGGGATCTCTATACTGCTCTCTCAGAACAAAATCCGACGAGAAGTTATACAATATACCCGTCCTACTCTGCGAAGAAGTTTTCGTCAGCAATGCACCCTGCGGAGGAGCATCTTTCGGCGGGTCAAGCTGTCGTACTAAGATCTTCGACTTCGCCTCCCACAGAGCGGTCGTCACGGGCGAATGGTACATTCCCGGCCACAGAGCAATGGGTTTCCGGTCGTCGGATGAAGCATCGACCGGAGGAGATGGGAAATTGGTAGAAGGAGAGGCGAAGGTTGAAGCAACAGGAATTGTGCCTTTCACAGAAATCGTGTTTGCAGGAGAAGAACTCGAATCCATGATCCTGGGGATGTGAAGTTTGCGTGCCTTCAAAATTCGAAGTCCTGCGAAATCGTTGCGTAGTACTTTCAGTAGGGTGCTCATCTTCGCCAGTTACATTATTTTTCAGAATATTATATATATATATATAAAATATAAAAATTCGAATAAATATCACCGGTAAAACTCATTTAATAATGTGATTAACACTAATTTACACAGAAATTAACTGAATAATGAACAGTTCCCAACATCAATATCAAATAGCCATATGTATTCAATAAAATTTATAATGTGATTTAATTTTGTAAAGAAACTAAAGCAGGTAAATCATTCCCAATTAGATTACTATATATACAAAAGCTGAAAATCGAAGCAACAACTATCTGTTTAAGAAGCAATGAGGCACAAAACAATATCCAGATCGCCTTACAAATTTCAAGTCTGGAAGAAGTGCATAAAACAAACAAGTTAGTGATCAAAACCTATAGAAACTCTAAATATAAATTTAGTTACTTGTGTGCATTTGATCACACTCAACTATGTGGATAAACTTTTCGGTTTTTTCATCCAATCTATAAACATGAACACGGAACATGAGCTCCTCATCATTATTTTGGATCATTTCAAAGAAGCAGACGTCTCCCTTTTTGAGATGATTTTCTTTCGTGAATCTCTTCCATCCTCGAGTCACTCTTGCGTCCTTCAGTTTCCTGTTTTCAGGTCCACACAAGGCTAGAAGGCCCAGATTGCAGATTTTCTTGTTGAAGATCTCAAGTTTGATCCCATGGTTTTGGTGTTCCTTCCTTATGTGTTTCCTCGAAAAGCTTGCTGGTATATGCTGCACACCCCAAAATTGGAATATCTTTAAAACCAAAGTAAAAGTGAAGCCAAAGAAATATCTAACATATTGTTCAGTTTATTTATTTTTTTTTTTTTGTGTACACAAGTTATTCCAAACCTACATGATAAGCTCTACCACTAAATATATGTAATAACGTTTTTAGGATTTGAGGCTTCTGATTAAGAGAATACAACTCCTCACTCACTCCCATAGTGTTTAGTTTATTTTATTGATCTACAGCTATAAAAACATTAACTTTTTTTTTTTAAAATAAAGTTTACTTTTTTTACTAAAAAAAGAAAATTCATCAAGAACCTAGATTTAAAAAATAAATAAATTCAAAGATGTTAAGAAGTATAGTATAATTATTTTTAAAAATGATCACTGCTTACCAGATAAGCAGACAGACTTGAAACCTTAAGTTCAACTTGGAAGAAAGGATTCTCGGATTTGAATTTTATTTGTTCAGCAGTCGGCAATCTTCTGCACTTTTCACTCCTTTGCTTCAAATCACCTGCACCAACTCAATAATTGAACGTTGATTGTTATAACTTCAGACCTAATAATTATAATTTTTCAAATTATATAGATCAAATTAACATTAATTTGATCAGACAAACAATGAATTGAAGGTTACCAAATTCATCATCATCTTGATCATCAGCATCAGAAGAAGAATGAGAATCAATATTGATTACATCCCTTTCAGAAGCTTCGGGTCCATCAGATTCAGTCTCAATCCTTTTTGAACACTTGGAATCTCCATCGTCATTTACATTACTATCATCATCTTCCACTCCATCCCTCTTTCTTTTTTCTTCCCCTTGAACATTTGACTGATCTTCTTTCACGTTCAGAGACCCTGAACATCTCCCTCTACCTCCATCAGCTTGCTTCTCGCAACATGTTCTGCCATAGATTTTAACCTTGAACTTTGAAGAATCAGCAAAATACTTGAAGATCAAGAAGTCCCCTTCTTCCAAGTTATTATCTTTCACGAATTGACCCCATCCATTAGTGAAATAAAATCTATTTTCATGCTTCTCCACTTCAACTGATTCTCCAGACTTATCAGAGTAAGTCTGTAGTATCGTTTTCTTTGGCACTCGTTTACCAAACTCTCTGATGAAGGCTGGTGGAATTGGCTGTTGATAAAGAGAATAGAACACACGAACTATCAAGAAAATATATCGTAAAACTTAAAAAAAAAAGAATAAAATCAAATGAGAAGGATATATATACTGACCAAACGAGTAGAGAATTCTTGGATCAAAACCTTGAAGAAAGAAGGCTTTTTTCGTTTTCTTAGCGAAGGTGTATCCATGAAAGGTCCACCAAGTTGTAACTGTTATTGGAGAAACACAAGTTTTGGACAGTTATGTTTCTCGTAAACAGCGGATGTTTTGAATTACTAGGATTCTTCAGATTTGATTTGAGAGAGAAATATGATTATGATTATGACTATTTAATTATGAAATTATTTTATTTGATTGAGTTCTTAGTTTGCCTAATTTGGTGCTGCTGCTGTATTTATTATTTAATAATATACGCTTTCCTATTTTTGCACCCGCCTAGCCCACTCTACGATCTGAAAAAGAAGATACTTGTTGCAGCTATAAAACTTGGTTTTTCCAAGTCTTTGAGGTTCACCTTCTAGGTTATTATCTGTCTTAGATAAATTTTTTTATTTGGTATTGATAAAAATTTTTGATAATACAGTTTATCCAAATTTTTTTTGTTTATTTAAGAAAAAACTTGTTTTTCAAGCAGTGCATCAGTAATATTAATTTGTCTTTCTCTAAATTTTACTTATGTGATTTGTTTTATGAAGTATAAAAATATAGACATATTTTCATCCATTATAAATTATAAATAGTATAATTTATTATAAATTTTATTATATATTAATACATCAATTGATATTAATATATACAGTTTTTTTTGAACAATAATATACACAGCTTTAATAACACTTAATTGGAGGGACATAATTAATTAATGGAAAAGAAAATGATGAGATTGATAAAAAATATCGATAAATTATCTGATTTTTGATATGTGTATCAATTTCAAGAGAGGAAATCCTAATGCAAAGGGCAAGTTAAATCTTTCTAAACCTATAAATTTCAATGAAAATATTATAACGATAAATCAATATTCATGTATCAATTTAAATTAGTATCTTTAGATTTTTAAATTAATAAAAAAAATAATCCCTTTCTTTTAAGATTTTCAAAATCATATAAAATTAGAAAAAATATCTTTATATTTTTAAATTTAGAGAATCCCTTTTGTGAGCAAATTATTTATTATTTAAGTACTAAAAAATTTATACCATAACTTCCTCTTAAAAAACAAAAAAAATATCTTTTTCAAATAAAATAAATAATAATTAAATGAAGAGAAAAGCTTAAAAAGTAGTAATAATATAAAAAATGAGAGAGGCAAAGGCCAGCGTTCAACCTGATGCCTTTTAAGTGCCTGTGTGAAAAATTATTAGTAGGATCAAACTCAAGTTTGAAAACTTATTTTGAGCTGACATACTGTCTGGTTTATTTTTTAATTTCATTTTATAAACTTATTTTTGTCTCCAAACGAAGTTTTGATCACCAGGCTAGAGAAGATATTTTTAGATTCACAAATTCATACAAACATTATTTCACTTTAAATGTTATAACTATACCGTATTAGTTCATACAAACATTAATTCACTTTAAATGTTATAACCATATCATATAAGTTCATTCACCTTTCAAAATACTCATCTTTTCATGTGAAAGATTTACTTTCTCTACTCCTTTTTATTAGTCACATTCTAGAAGTTTTCTATGATCATAAATATAAGTCATGAATTTTTGAAGTATTAATTATTTTATTTTTAAAATATTCTTATTTAATTATGAGAGATAATATGAATTGTTTGAATTTGTAGTATTTATTGAATGACAAATGTGGAAAACATACTAATTTTAAGATAATTTTAATGATGTAATAAAATTTTCTTAATTTTAATGAGGCAAAAGCAACTTACGTTAAGAATTGGAGAAAAAATCTATTCTTTCAAAAATATTTATTAAGTCTCATGTCTAAGGATAATTAAGTGATCAATCATGTCAACAATTATTATCTTCAAATTGGAAAAGCCTAAGTCTATATAATTTAAACCAATGCTATTTTGAATTTTGGAAAGTCTTCCCATTATTGCTTCTCATCTTTATTCTATTTCCAATGTGAGACACTGAATCTTACCAGTATTACAAACTTCCTATTCCAACAAAGCTAATATCAATATATTTTAATCTTATTACACATAAAAAATAATATGATACATGCTAAAACAAAATACACTCATTATTGTTTAACACAATGATGACAAAATTGAAATTAACTTCGTTGGAATAATTTGTAACATTGATAAGATTCAATATCTCACATCGGAAATGGAATGAATTAGATAAGAAGCAATAATAAAAACACTTTCCAAAGTTCAAGATAATTGATTTAAATTAGTTGAACTTTGACTTTTCCAACTTCAAGATAATAATTCTTGACTTAATTATGGTGACTTAAAGGACATGAGACTTAACAAATATTTTTGAAAAAATACAAAAATAATCCCTCCGTTCCTTAATATAAGGAACAAAAGATAAAATCACACAGATCAAGAAAAGTAATAAATTTATCTAGAATATAAAGTAGTTTTCAAAAGTACTATTAATAAATCTTTCATTATGTAATTAATACAAATGAATTATATTGAAAACATATTATCTTAATTAGGGGTATTTTGAGAAAAAAAAGTCATTAAATACATCAGACAAATCCTCTCTTATATTTTGAAATACGGAAACTCCTTCAATTGTCTCTTATATTAAGGAATGGAGGGAGTAATTCATATGAAATGACATGTCTATTGAAAGGTGAATGAATTGATTAACAAGCTTCTATTATACATAAAAAAAAATGATGCATGTTAGAGCAATATCATTCACAATACGGTCATGACAAAATGGAATCAAAATACATAAACTCAGCTTCATACACCACACAAAATGTTCAGCAGATAAGTCCACAAATTAAAAGGCAAAACCAAACCCAAATCCAGATACCAACTACATCCTAATAAAGCTTAACCATTTGTAGTCCTCAAATTCAATAGCTAATATTTCTTATAAAACTCTTCCTCTTGAGGATTCCATCTATAAACGTGAACACGAAACACAAACTCAAAATCACCACTTCTGATCACTTCAAAGACGCAAACATCTCCCACTTCCAGATCATATTCTTTCACAAATCTCTTCCGCCCCTAATTTATTCTGGCTTCCTTATTACCTTTGTTACCACCAGTATCACGTTCGTGCACCAGAAGCTCCATCTTCCAAGTTTTATTGGACATCTCAAACTTGATCCTCTTGTTCTCATTCATCATATGTTTTCTGAAAAATCCTTTGGGGATATACTGCCCAGCAAATTAACATGAATGCAAAAGACAAAGAATGAAATATCTGAGAGTTAATTTGTGAATTTGTGATATGAACTTGAGCAGGAGAACACAACTTACCAGATAAAAATTGACAGATGTATGCTTGAGTTGATGATCAAACCAAGGATTCTCAGAAGTGAATTCTATATGGTTATGATAATCACCAGGAGGCAATGTACTGCACTTTTCCTTTCTCTTGAATTGAATCGTTGGTGCTTTTGTTTCCTGTTTGCCCACTTCACCTGCATCTACTCAATAATATGTGAACATAGTGTTTAATGTTTGTTCGAATAATTAAAACAAAAACTACTTTCAGAGACAACAATGCATTAAAGCTTACCAATTTCATCCTCATCATCAGAGGAAGAAGAAAAGGAAGAATCAGAATCAATATTTAAGTACATCCCTATGAAAAGCTTTGGATCGATTAAATTGAGTCTTGGTCCTTTTCACAGCTTTCGATTCTTGATCTTTATTTACATTGTCAGCTACTTCATTCCTTTTTCTTCTTCTTCGATCTTGTCCTTTTCTCTGATCTTCTTTACCTTGAAGAGGTTCAGAACATCTCTCTCTACCACATCAGACTGCTTCTCACAGCAAGTTTTCCCATATATTTTGACCTTGAATTTTGAATGATCTGCAAAGTACTTGAACACCAGGAAATCTCCATGCTCCAAATAATTATGTTCCACAAATTTTTTCCATCCATCACTCAAATAAAATTTGGTCTCAAGCTTCTCCACTTCAACTTTCCAAGATCTATGAAAATAATTCTCAAGTAAGGCTAGCGCTTTCTTTGGCACGTCTTTACCAAACTATTTGATAAAAGCTGGTGGGATTTGCTGTTAACACAGAACATAAAGATTTCTTAATTAAGAACTGAAAATAATGACTTCTCGTATCTTCGTTTTCACAAGTAATCCTTCTGGGGTAAGAGAACAAGAAAATAAATAAGCAGCAAAAAGAGATGAGAGAAGAAAAGGATTGAACTTGTGTCCATGCCATAGACCATAAAAGAAAACAAAAAGGAAGAATCTTGCGAGATCAATCGCTTAACATGTTTTATAGTAGCCATTTGGCAAAGCCATAAAACAAACATAAAAATCAAATCAAATGAGGATACTGACCAAGCGATTAGAGAAATCCGTGATCAAAACTTTGAAGAATGAAGGCATCTTCTGTTTTCCTAGGGACTTGGAAGGTCCATCCAGGAAAGGCTGAGCAAGATGAACAACACAAGTATTTGTAAATGCAAGTGAGATCTGGATCGAGTGTGAGAGAATTAATAAACAAGAATATATATGTGTGTGTGGGGGGCGGGGGGGGGGGGTGTGTAACGAAAGTGGCATTGAAAGGGCATAAAGCTGAGAAGACAATGGACAGTTTCTGTTCTGTACATATATAACGTACGTGATTTGAATTAGAGTCCTTCAGTTTTGTGAGAATTATGAAGGATGATTGATTAATCATTTCCTTTAATAAAGTTTGTTTTCTAATCTGCTACTAATATATTTTATTTATGATAATGATCGTAATAGAAAGAAAAGTGAAGATAGTAAATTATTAAAACGATAATATATATATTTAATAACTCCTTTCCTATTTTCAAAGGTCACGACGTCCAGAAGCAACATTTGTGAAACCTCAATAGACGTCGTGACGACCTGCATGATGACCATAATGACTACCGTAATCGTCACGACAAGCGGAAGCTTAGGACTTAATTCTCAGGCGCAATTTTATATAAAGTCACAGTTTTCTTTAATCACTTTTAGGAATAATAAATAGTTGAACTGAGATTCCTCATGGCAAAGCATGAAATAGCAGTCTAACACATGAGATGCAAAGAAGGAAGCCACAAAATTTATTAGCAACTTTTAGTTTTATATTTATTTGATATTAATTATAGTTAATTTTGATTATTATTTTCCGAAGGTAATAATTAAAAATTACTTTTAGTTTTCATCTTTCTTTTTTCAAAATAAAAAATATCAAAATTTCTGATGGAGAGGCCTTGGATCCTAGAATTAACCGAACATTTATTTCTCTCATTTTAACGGCCCAGGTTCCTCAAACTTAAATAGAATTTCGTAAGCCTCTGTTTTGTCCGTTATAATGTGAAGCCTAAATAAATTTTGGTAATTTGAGAACATTAACATTACATTATCGATCTTCTAATACATGCCGACTAAACGGGCCAAAGGGCAAGATATTAATGTCTTCAATCATCTATATTAGCTTGAAATGACACACCACAAATGTTTGGATTACACACTCGATTGGTGGTGGTTTGCTTAAATAATTTTGGGAAAAAATAAAAATAACTAAATATATACAAACAAGGGTTAACAACTTGTTAATTAGATATTGTATATATATGTATGTATGTATGTATGTAGTATGTATGTATATATCTTTGTGTGAATCATACTACATGATTACAAGACCACTAGTAAATCAGTTGCTCATTTGTTTTTCCATTGAAAACTATGTTTTGGTAACTGCTTCTCCGAAACCAAACCACGTTTCGGAAGAGAAAACATACCGACCCTAACACAACACGCAAAAAAATGTTAGGGAAATAGATCTACAGATTGAAAAGCAAAACCAAACCCAAATCCATATTCCAACCACATCCTAAAGCTTAAGAACTATAAAACGAAATGAACAAAACCCAACAAAACAACCATTTTTAGTTCTCAATATAGCTAATATATCTTATAAAACGCTTCCTCCTGACGATCCCATCTATAAACATGAACACGAAACACAAACTCAAAATCATCACTTCTGATCATTTCAAAGAAGCAAACATCTCCCATTTCCAGATCGTGTTCTTTCACTAATCTCTTCCATCCCTGATCTACTTTGGCAAACTTCATTTTACGTTTGGTACCACTATCATCTTGGACTACCTGAAGCTCCATATCCCAAGTTTTCTCGGATATCTCAAACTTCATCCTTTTCTTTTTCTTCATCATCAGATGTTCTCTGAAAAATATTTTTGGTATACACTGCACAGCAAACATGCATGCATATATAAGACCAAACATGGATTATATTGGCCAGTTCCATTCATTTAATATATACAAACTCAAAGCTAGTGTATCTAGCTACCTACCCGAGTGTATTAGATTGAAATATATATATATATATATATATAATATGAATATCAGAATTGTGATGCATACTTGAGCAGAACATACCAGATATCTATTGACAGATGAAACCTTGAGTTGAACTTGAAAGAAAGGATTCTGAGAAGTGAATTGTATTTGGTTATAGTAGTCAGGAGGCAATTCACTGTACTTTCCTGTTTCACAATAATATATATCAATTTTTTTTAATGAAACACCTAAACTTTCATGTTAGTAGAAATTAAATATGTTAATATATAGCAATAAGCTGAAGCTTACCAGATTGATCATCATCATCATCAGAAGAATCAGATTCAATCTTAATTACATCCCCTGCATAAGCTTTGGTTCGATCAAATTCACTCTTACTGCTTTTTGTTCCTGTCAATACTTCATCATCAATCCGCTTCCTTTTGCTTCCTTCTTGTACATTTCTCTGATCTTCTCTACGATTAAGAGGTTTAGAACTGTCTCCAGCTTCATTCAACTGCTTCACGCAACATGTTTTCCCATAGATTGTAACCTTGAATCTTGAATTCTCAGCGAAATATTTAAACAGCAAGAAGTCTCCATGTTCCAAATGATTTTCCACAACAAATCTACTCCATCCATCAGTGAAATAAAATCTTTTCCCAAGCTTTTCCACTTCAACTTCTGCAGATTTACCAAAATAAGCCTCCAGTACTATTGTTTTGTTTGGCACGTCCTTACCAAACATGTACATAAAAGCTGGTGGGATTGGCTGTTAATTTACACAGAGAAGAACACACAGAACGACGATTAAAAAGAAGAATCTAGGGAGATTGATGGATACGTAAAATTTTATGTGGTTGCTCACTCTGAAGACTGTAAAAGTTTAATAACAAAATCAACCAGAATGAAGATACTAACCAGGCGAGTTGAGAAATCATCATTGATCAATACCTTGAAGAAAGATGGCTTCATATATGGATTTTACTTGGGACTGTGAAGAAAGGATTAATAAGAGGCAGTGGAATGGGATGCTTTGGGGAGGGAGAAGGTTACTGAGACGTCAGATTCTTTATGTTCTCTGCGGTTGATCACTCTTTCTTCGCTTTAGTGGACCGAGGAGATTAGGAGGAAGATGAACCCTGGAATTGGCTCATACGCATAGGTAAAAGTTGGCCTATTAATTATATGTTCCTCCCTAACCATTTTTCAAAGTTATTTTTGGGTGTGGGTGTGGGTGTGGGTTTGACCCATTTTACTCTATCTAAAACCTCTTCGTTTTACCTTTTCATAGATCACTCGCAATTAGCAAGAATATTTATAAACTCCCAAAAAAAAAAAAGGATGCTTCGTCTTCCTTTGTGTTATACGTGCATCAAGCATCAGGACTGGGCCAGGAAGCAATCCAAGCAATACAGATGGATCCGTATATGATTCAGAGATCGATTGGTTGGATTGTGTTAATCTGATGTTGGCTTTGGAATCAGAGGGAACAAGCTTAATTGTCTTATATATGAATTGACATGGAAAAATAGGAATCACAATAATATATAATTGTCTTATATATTAAGAGATCGATGGGCTTAGGAATCACAATAATTATATATGATAGTGATTAAATAGATAATATATTTGAATTAATGTTACAATTTGTGATCATTATCATTTACCATTCAAATTAAATAGATTGAAGGGTTCTATATGGATGAGAAATATATAGATAAAAAAGTACGGAGAACATCCGAATTAGTCATAGAGTAAGACAATTATTGTTTCATATTTAATAAAATTAAATAATATATAAATAAAGATAAGCTAAAAAATTAGTTGGAATTTAAATTAGTGACCGGCTACTAGACCATTATTTAAAAAAAAAAAGATGGACCCAGGGAATTATTGTTTTAAATCAGCTTGCACTTGACGTAAGTTTTGGCTTACCAACACAGTATCATTGGTTGCTATTTATTAGCAATAGACAACGTGCCTCATACTCTTGTAATGAATATATATACAAACATGGCTAAAATGAATATATATATATATATATATATATATATGATACTAGTAGAATCATTTCAAGACAACCAGTAACCTTGTTTCACATAACACACAAAATGATTAGCACATAAATCTACAAATTACAAAGCAAAAGAAAACCCAAATTCATATTTCAATCACATCTTAAAGCTTAAGAACTATAAAACAATCACAACAACAACAAAACAACCATTTTTAGTCCTCAAATTCAATAACTAAAATATCTTAGAAAACTCTGCCTTCAGACGATCCCATCTATAAACGTGAACACGAAACGCAGACTCAAAATCATCACTTGTGATCATTTCAAAGAAGCAAACATCTCCCATTAACACACCATGTTCTTTCACAAGTCTCTTCCATTCCTGATTCACTTTGGCAACCTTCAGTTTACGTTTGGTAGCACTTTCACGTTCCATTACATGAAGCTCCATATTCCAACTTTTTTGGGATATCTCAAACTTGATCTTTTTGTTTTCCTTCATCATCAGATGTTGTCTGAAAAATCCTGCTGGTATATACTGCACAGCGAATAAACATTTATAAGATCAAACATGGAATATATGTACTACAAGAAAATTCTAGCAAAATTTTATCTTGAATCATTAAAATAAAACTTATTGGAAATAAATAAAACCTGTAAATAGTGCTATTCGGCTTCATGTCATTGAGCAGAACTTACCAGAGAATCAATGACGGATGAAAACTTGAGTTGAACTTGAAAGAACGGATTCTCAGAAGTGAATTCTATTTGGTTATTATGATGAGGAGGCAATGTACAGTGGATTTCATTCTTCTTCAATTGAATCGTTTGTTCTTTTGTTTCCTGTTTCCACGTTGACTTTCTCACATCACCTGCACCAACTTAATTATATTTGAACATTTTTTTTTTCATGTAAGTTTATGTAGGACGTCCATACTTCAATATTATATTACTATACCGAGTAATATACCTCTTTAAATTTTGAATATAACACAAAAGTCTATCAGAAACTTAATGAAATGTTACGAGGTATTTCAATTTAAAAAAAAAAAAAGGGATAAAGACATTGAAGCTTACCAATGTCATCATCATCATCGGAGGAGGAAGATGAAGAAGCAGAAGAAGAAGAAGAAGAAGAATCAATATTAACTATATCCCTTTCAAAAGCTTTGGATCGGTCAAATCCAGTCTTACTCCTTTTTGCACCTTTGGATTCTCCATCTCCATTTACATTATCAGCCTCTTCATTCCTCTTTCTTTTTCCTCCATCTTGTCCTTTTCTCTGATCTTCTTCACCTTTAAGAGGTTCATAACATGTCTCACTGCCCACGTCAAACTGCTTCTCGCAGCATGTTTTGCCATATATTTTGACCTTAAATTTCAAATGATCTGTCAAATACTTGAACACCAGGAAGTCACCATGTTCCAAACGATTATGTTCCACAAATATCCTCCAATCCTTACTGAAATAAAATTTGTTGTCAAGCTTTTCCACTTCAACTTTCCAAGATTTATTAAAATAAGTCTCAATTATGGTTTCCTCTGGCATGTCTTTACCAAACTGTTTGATAAAAGTTGGTGGGATTTGCTGTTAACACAGAAAAACACAGACTCAGAAATAAAAAAGAAGAATCTTGGGAAACTGATGGATAACATTTTATGTGGTTACTAAGTGTAAAAGTTTAATTTATAATATAATCAACCATGATGAAGATATACTAACCAGGCGAGTGGAGAAATCATTGATCAATATTTTGAAGAAAGACGGCTTCATGAATTTTACTGGAGTAGAGGCAGGGAATAAGAGTGGATTCTTAATCTTCTGTGTAGTTTATCACTGATTATATGTATGTTTGATTCTTTTTCGTCTTGGATCTGTCATTTATGCATGTTTTGTTATGAAAATATATGCAGAGAATGTAAAAAGTCTTTTAATCATCCATATATGTCTAGTTTACCTAAGGAGAAATAAGATAACTTACATTTAAATTAATTAGATATAATACTGGCAAAAAGATTCGTCTTTAATTAAAAAGAAAAAAGTCTAAATGAATTATTCGTTAATGTTGGGCCACGAAAATAATTATTCATTCATAAGTCTAAACTTTTCAAATACCAATATTTCTGTAATTTCAAAAAGACAATTGTTCATTGTACTTGACCTATCTTATCCTTTTTAAGGTCAAATAAATCGACATTTAGTTTGGGTTAGAAATGATGTTGCGGTTTTGCCAAACGTGATTATTCTTTGCCTCGAACCTGCCCATTACACCGAACCAAAGCCATGTCTTTCTTTGTTTGCTATGGGAAAATCGAAAGGTACTCTACATTAAAAAAAAAAAAAGCAGAGTAAGAGGGGGGAAAATTTTCTACCTCAACTTATAACATAAAAAGCATGGAACATCATTTTTATTAGGCATATCACAAATTTATTTGATCTTATTTGATACTTGTGTCAATGTATTTGTTTCTTCTTTTTATTTTTTTAAAGTAGTAACTCAATTTGTTGGTATTTAATTAAATGTTAATTAAAATATTGATATAGAAATTTGAAAATATGGCCCTGTTTCATTTAATTATTTAAAGTATATTTATTATTACATTTTAAAAGATGGATATGAAATTTTAAAGCTATGATAATTTATTTTTTCTGTATACGAACGTTAGATTTCTTAAATTTTAAATATGAAGTTATAGAACTTATTATCCTTGAATTTTAAGATTTTATATAATAGCTGGTGGGATTTGCTGTTAACTCAGAAAAGCTGTTTAGGCAAGTCATCTTCACCAAACTTCTCGATAAAAGCTGGTGGGATTTGCTGTTAACACAGACAAACGCAAAGACTACATAAAAAGAAGAATCTTGGGAAATTATAACGGGTAACATTTTTATGTTGTTGCTAATTTTGTAAACTGTATAAAAGTTTGATAATGGAATCAACTAAAATGAAGATATATACTGACCAAGCGGTTAGAAAAATCATTGATCAATATTTTGAAGAAAGAAGGCTCTGGAGAAGGCAACATGTAGAAGACTAGAATCTGAAGAAATGCAAATCACAATGAGAATTTTTCTTTTTCCGATGCAAAACAAAATGAGATTTTTTAAGACTGCTGAGAGATTTAGGAATATGTAAAGTGGCATTGAAAGGAATGCTTTCTTTTAATTTGCCATATGCTCATTGTGAAATAACGTGTTTTTTTTAATATTGGAAGAGGCCAAATCACCCTTCAGGAGAATTATAAAGTTTGAACAATTATTTATTTTTCTTGGGTGTCCTGACGAAATTTATGACCATTCTTTCTCTCTATGTTTAAATATGGGCTCAATTTTTTGGCCTGAAAATATGGGCTCATTAGATATATTGAATATGGTCCATTATAATAAATATTTGCTAAGATTATAAAAAAAATTGGCTAATATTATTTTTTAAGGGTGTGTTTGTTAGAGCATTTGAGATTTTCAAACGCCAGTTCAAACAAGCAAACGTGAGTTTTCCTAACGTAGTCAACAAAACGTCATTCATCGACTGCAAACCTCCATTATTTTGGAGCAAACACATAAGCAATTGTGGGCCGCTTTGCGTTCAGCATTTTTCATTCAACGCAACCCAAATTCAAACATATACTTAATCTAGTTTCTCCAAATGAAAATGTAAGAGGGAGATGGAGAGAGGATCTGGGGAACGGGTAAGGGTAGAAGTAAGTCAGGTCATTTCAAGTTTTGACTAAATAGGTTAGGTTTACATTATAGGTCTTAAAACAAAATTATATACATATAAATTATACATAAATTATATATATTATTATATAAAATTTAATGCCTATTGGTCAAAACTTATTTAATTAAATAGGTTTAGCTATAGATTTGAGTTTGACATTTTTACTAAGGTTAGGCCAAGCTAAGCTCAAATAAGACACTTGGGGGTAAGTTGCTTGATAGCTAGGTCTTTGACTTATTTCTACTCTCCTTGGAATGAGAGAGAGAGAGAGAGAGAGAGAGAGAGAGAGAGAGAGAGAGAGAGAGAGAGAGAGAGAGGAAGGACATATGGGAAGATGAAAAATGAAAAAAAAAAGAGAAAGGGCATGAAAAAATAAAAAAAATAAAGGGAGAGGAAAAAATTATAGCTTTTATATATAAAAAAATAAGTAGAATATCTTATCTATTAGGCATATCATTGATTTATTCGTTCGTTAAATTCAAGCAAAGATAAAAATATATTAAGATATAGAAGCACTACTACAGAAATGAGCTTCCGGGACGTTTAATTTTTGGCTTCTGGAACGTTTTTGAAGCATTCCATATGTGACCGTTTCAGAAAAATTAGGGAACGCTTTACTTTTTAATGGAATCGTTCCCAAATATCTGTTTTCAGGCACCCTTCCAAGTAGAAAACGTTCTTGAATGCCAGTTTTGTGGCACGCTTATTAGATGTGAAGGAGCCCAAACACTTCTTTTCGGGGACGTTTCTATAAGGGAAACGTGTCGAAATATCCGTATTTGGGCACGCTTTCTAGAAGTAAGCGTTCCCGAATGTATATATATTTTTTAAAAATTTCATTTTTTCCTTGCAATACTTATTTCAACAACCATTCCAACAATATGACAATACAAAAGTAAATAATAATCCAACCATTCTGTGAATTTCATTAGATATGTATAGAAATTAAACAGTACATGCTTTTTCCAAAAAGAAAAAGTTGATATCCATTACTTTTCTATCAATATTAGCTTATAAATGTCCAATTGTCACCAAAAAATATTTCTTAACCACAAAATAGCTCTAAACAATATCTCAAATATTGTAAATATTCTATAAGTTACATTCTTTTAACACATATTTCGCCCATTCTTCTATGACTTCTTGTATGTCTTCTTTGGAGTAGGAAGCATGATATGTGTCAGAAAAATATTGCAAAATAAAGCATCACATACAATAAGTTAAATGAATTTCATACAATTTAAAAACTTATGTAATATAAGATAGAGTTGAAGTACATACAGTGTCAGTGATGATAGATTGACCGTGTGTAATGACATCTCTCATAAATTTCATAACATAATATCAACAATAAATTTCATCAGGTTGATATGGGCACTAAAAGGACAATAAGATCATATCAATTTATGTATGCAATAAAAATATTCACAATAATTGCTTAAATTTAAATATATCAATACTTGTATTGTTGTCCATTTATAGGATCTCCCTTTAGTTTGTATCCACAATCCACGACTTCCTCGAAAGGTGTTCAATGCTCTAATAAGAATAAATAGTAAAAAAGCTAATTAAATTATAATGACATGAGAAAATATAGACACATAATAAGAAAGAAATAAAGCATATATATGCATACAGATTGAATAACTTTTGCATGTCTCTGTGGGCTTCTGGCTCTGCACGCTTGGAATCCATGTAATATATTGTTGCAGTTAAAGGATTCATAGCAACTAATATCCAATGCTCCCTGAAAAATTTAAATCTTGCATTAACAAATGCTAAACATATTCCACATTGAAAGTATTCATAATTCGAAACTTAATAAATGACTCACCCAACATTACATGGTGCCAAGAACAACATATCATCTACTGCTTTAGCTTCAAACAAATCTGATACAACACGTGCTTGTTCCATATACTTACATCCTTTATGTGCTCCAATTTCATGGGGATTGATGAAAGAGAACTTTCCCATTAATCCATTTGGCACCAAAAGATGATGATACAAGTATCTTAAATAAAAATACATTATTAATATCATTCACAAAAATGAAAAAAGGAAAGTAAAGGATTTCATTCACAAGTTATGGTACAAGTACATGATATATAGGTTAATGACAATAGCACCTATCCATTCATGATCAAGGATTTCAATAATTTGTTCTTTAGAAATATGATCAACTATATCCTTATAGTAAATTTGAAAATCAAAGTTTATGGATTTTGATTCTTCCTCCTCAAGAGCATCCACAACAATTCTAAGAGCATTGCAATATGGTGATGCTTTCTTGTTAACTTTAAGGGCAGGCCTTTGCTTCACGGGAGAAATCATCGATCCCTTTGAATGGCCCATCCCTTGGATTTGTTTTCCCTTCCTTTTGGATTGTGTAGGTAACTGTGTACGCAACAAAAATCATGAGATGAAGTGACATATCATTTCAATAATGATTATAGGTATAACACATTATAATGATATCTTGATGTCATACCATCTCAACTAGCTCGATGAGGTTGCTAGGCCATGCAACAAAATAACCTATTGCCTCACCAACTATTGTTACTTCATCAACTGACACCGGCAACTTAGCTCCATGCTCTTCAGCTTTTTCAATTCTAACTCTTAGGTAACCGTTAGGTAGTGGTGAATTATGCAGAATTGTATCATTATTATTATACACACTACCCTTTGCAACCAAACGACGCGTAGGGGATTCCAACCATAGTTGGCACTTTGATTCATCCTATACCAAGCATAAAGTAATAAATTAAGAAATAAGAAATTATAATGAACTCAGTAGGGAAAGAAATTACCTGAGGGAATTGAGATGTAGGTGTGCAACTGTCCTTCATGCTGGGGCTACCTTGTGCTGCTAGCCTCCCTATCCCCTGCATCTGCTTGAGTTGTTCAAACATCTCATCATATTTTTGTAATCGATCTTCTAGGTTGGCTACCTTTCCTTTTAGTTGTGCAACCTCACTATTAGTTTGAGACTTCGAATACTTTTGAGTCCCAAAGTAATCTCTCTGACAAATCCCAAATCTAACACCCCTAACACGACCAGGTACCTCAGGGACTTGTAACACCCTACCCAGTATATCATTATGTCCATAGTTTTGGATCTCATCTTGTGTTACTATCTGGGATAATTGCTCCTATCAGACAAATTTAAAAATAAATGGTAAGGATTATCATTTGAAGTAAAATAATTCATTGATGCATATATTTTATGCTTACACATTCATCCCAAACTCTTTGAACATGTTCATCATTAATATTACCATCCTTGTTCTCCCTTGCCTTTTTCCACAGCACATGACGAGATATCATGGATGCATTAGATCCCTCCTCCTGGATCTATATATTAAAATCAATTAATCCAAATGATCAGTAACAACTAAAAGTCACTCAGTATATCTTTGTACTTACAATCTGTTGTTCAATTAATGCATATGTCATGCATCCTTTTCGGTAAGGATATGGTTGATTGGAAGCTCTTTCACGATTTTCCTCACTTATTTTCTGTTTTAATACAAAGTATTTGTATCAATACATATTGGTTGCAAAGAAAGAGGAAAAATTAGACTGATAGAATAAGATAGACCTGAAAAGATGGGTCTTGACGTGTATTAGCAAAAGCATCCCACTGCTCTTGAGAGATGATATTAGAATGTATTTCAGGAGGCTTCTCATTAATATTCCCATCATCACCTTTTAAATTCGTCCTTGTAAGGCGTGAACGCCACTTTCTATGACGATAAGCAGCTGCATGAAGCACATATCTCCTTCGACTAATATCAATATTAAAAGAAGCCTGCAAGCAATATAACCAAAATATAGTTAAAATTAGTGGGATGATATATAAACATAATAAACAACATAATGAAAACAAGTACAGTAGTGATTTACCGCTATTTCATCCCAAATGCCATCCTTGATTTTACTTGGGACATCTTTCCATTTAGTATAAATAATCGGCACTGTTCTTCATGTGACAACCCCAATATAATTGGAAAATGTAGATGCATTGGGGTTAACTGGTTGATTCTTCCTATTCCATCCAACATCTAATTTACGACTGGTGCTTCTTGCACGTGTCACCTCTTTCAACATGGTCCTCCCTCTCTTTTTCACTTTCTTAGTACTATGTGAAGGAACATTGCCATCATTTGGTGGAGAAGCCATTTACCTACAAGAAAATCAAAACATATAAGTAAGACATCAATATAGAATATGAAAATAAAAATATACAAGTTAAAGAGTGTTAAGAAAAAAGGAAACAAAATTTACATGTTTAAGTCAATCTTTTACGTTTTCTTGTTGGATTTATACTTGTGTTTCCCCTCCTAGCACGAATTAATGGATTAACCCAAATTCCTTCTTTATGATCATCTCTTAAATACAATGCATCATCATTGGTGAAGTCACTAGTAAGTGATTGTGATGTTCCAAAAAAAGGATCATCCTCTAAATCGATATCTTGATGGTCAGGAGCATCATCCTTGATCTCGTCATTCATTTTGTTAGTTAAAAGAACAATGGACCACTTCTTATTAGCAGGATCGGTGACATAGAACACTTGTTGTGCTTGTGAAGCTAAAATAAAAGGCTCATCTTTATACCCCACTTTATTAAAGTCTACTTGTATGAAACCTAACTCATCGATCTTAAGGCCATTCTTATTGTCAACCCACCTACAACCGAAGACTGGAACACGAAACATGATGTAATCCAACTCCCATATGCAGTCAATGACCCCAAAGTATGACATATTCGCATATATTGGGTTCCTATCTTTGGCACCAGAGATATGCATAGATTGAGCTATAAGTGTTACACCACTATTTTTCATTGTACTTCGATCATCTTGCTCTTTTGTATAGAATGTGTAGCCATTGATTAGATAACCAGTGTAAGAGAAGACATCTACACTTGGACCTTTTGCTAACCATCTTAATCTTTCTGAAACTGAAGTGGGACTGTCATCCGAGTCTGAAAAAATGTGATCTTTTAGCCAACCTATAAATAGTCGATTGTGTTCTTTTGTTATCCAACTTTCACTCCTATTTGGATTCAAGCTCCTAAGTATGTCCTTGTGTTTTTCAACATAAGGCTCAACTTCATCATTATTGTGTAGAACATATAGGTGTGCTCGCTCCCATTCTATCATTGATATGCTAATTATTGACTTTCCAATAATTCCTTCCCCTATTGTTCTTCCTGCGTGACGAGACTTTGGAAGCCCTATGCTATCAATATTAGAGATATATTCAGTACATAATTCAACTGCTTCTTCCACTATGTATCGTTCAACAATACAACCCTCTGGCCGACTTCAATTTTTCACATACCCTTTCAATATCTTCATATAACGTTCAATTGGGTACATCCATCTTAAATAAGCCGGGCCACACATTAGCATCTCTCGAACCAAGTGTATAGTTAGGTGAACCATTATGTCAAAAAATGAAGGTGGAAAATACATCTCAAGCTCACAAAGAGTAATAACAATTTCTCTTTGCAATGCCGGCAACTTTGTTGGGTCAATAACTTTGCTGCAAATTGATTTAAAGAAAAAACATAGTTTAGTGATGGTACCTCGCACCTTTTTGGGCAAAATGGAGCATATAGAAATGGGCATCAAATGCTCCATGAGAACATGACAGTCATGAGACTTAAGACCTTTTAACTTCAAGTCTTTCATTGACACAAGGTTTTTGATATTTGATGAGTATCCTTCTGGAACTTTAACTCCATGAAGAAACTCACAAAAGACAATTTTCTCCTTCCTAGATAGTGTATAAGCTGCCGGAGGCAAGTACGTACGACGTCCTTTCTTCACTGGTGCCAACTCATCTCTTATTCCCATAGTAACCATGTCCAACCTCGCATTAACACCATCTTTACTCTTTCCTGGGACATTGAGTAATGTACCAATCACACTATCACAAACATTTTTTTCAACATGCATCACATCAAGAAAATGTCTTATATATAATGACTTCCAATATGGCAATTATTGACTTTTTCTTCCATCCACTAGTCATAAGGTCTCTTACGAAAGGTTTGCCAAAGTTATTAGTTAAATTCTTCACCTTTTTGAACAATTGATCACCAGTTAAGGGCTTTGAAGCTACACCTTCTTCTGAATTCCCATTAAAAGCTTTTCTGCACCACCGATAATGATGTGTTAGAGATAAAAATCTACGATGACCGAGGTAGACATTTTTCCTACAATGTTCCAACCACATTGAATTTGTGCCCTCTTCACATATAGGGCATCCATATTGTTCTTTGACACTGTATCCTGACAGATTACCATATGCCGGAAAATCATTGATTGCACCAAATAATATTGCTCTTAAATTGAAACTTTCTTCCCTATACCCATCATAGACCTCCACACCCGTCTCCCACATTAACTTCAAATCTTCAATTAAGGGAGTCAAGTATATGTCTATATCATTTCTAGGTTGTTTGGGCCCAGAAATTAACATAGACAACATCATAAACTTGCGCTTCATGCATAACCATGGAGGAAGGTTATAAATCACCAAAATCAAGGGCCACGTGCTGTGGGTATTACTTTGCATATCATGCGGATTAATTCCATCAGTAGATAATGCAAGGCGTAAGTTTCTCTCTTCTTCCCCGAAGTCAGGGAAATCATCATCAATTTTTTTCCACTGAGGAGAATCTGCAGGGTGTCGAAGCTTGCCATCCTTAATCCTTCCATCCGCATGCCATGTCAATTGTTTAGCAACTTCTACGCTACTATACATACACCTAAATCTTAGAATGATTGGAAAATATCATACCACCTTTGATGGAGCCGATTCTTTCTTCTTATATCGTGAGGCATTACACTTAGGACACTTCTCTAATGATGCATATTCATTTCGAAATAGAATGCAGTCATTAGGACATGCATGTATTCTCTCATAGCTCATACTAATGGAGCATAAAATTTGCTTAGCCTCATATGTTCGACTAGGAAGCTCATTATCCCCTGGCAACATTTCTTTTACAAGTTCAAGTAATTATGTGAAACTCTTATCACTCCAACCATTACCTGCTTTCAAATTGTACAATTTCAAAATCGCAGATAGTTTTGTGAATTTAGTACAACCGATATACAATGGCTTCTCCGCATCATTTTTCAACCTCTCAAACATTTTTGGACAATCTCGAAGATCCTCCTCAACCATATTTACCATCTCTTCAAGATGATCAGCCTCATATGTGCTTGTGTCGAATTCATTTGATGCATAACTAGCACTATAACCCCAATCATCAGACACATCCTTGGTCTCACCATGCTTTGTCCAACATGTATAACTTTGATCAATTCCATTACACACTAAATGATCTAGCAACTCATCAGCACTAATTCGCCTTTCATAGCAACACTGTAAGCAAGGGCCTATAATTCTACAAGGGTCTTCTGCATGTTCAGTTGCAAAATTAATGAACTCTCTCACTCCATCCTCATATTCATTTGACAATCTATTGGCAAACATCCACTTTCGATCCCTGCCCATTTGTTCTGGAAAAATTTCGGCAGAGTCTCCCCTTAAAATTGGAGCTCCCAGTAATTCTACAGTATGAAAAGTAAACTTGTTCAGTCCATCACACCAATAACAAGAATATACAACATCATTTTCATCAAGTCTGAATGTAAGATTAACATACCTTGTGAAATTCTGCTACCCAATATCACAAACGATTCCCTTTAAATTTGCTGCCTCAAATCTTCTCAAATCTAGACATAAATGAACAATTGAGAATATCTATATTAAAAGATGTTGATTAACAAAAAATTGGCTTGAATTTGTTTTTTTAAATATATATTCAATGGCTGGTAGGCAAAAAAAAATTCATTTTACCCCCCAATCAAAGCCACATGCATCAAACCTTGTTGAGTAGTTGTAATGAAAACAAAAGTACAACTATATACATGTGTGTGTGTGAAACTTTGAATAAGAAGATCGTTGCATTTTAGATAATATAGAAACTGAACCCATGTAATGTATGCAATCATTCTTCTTATATTGATCAAATGCGTATAAATTCAAGAGAACACCAGGTCACTGACTAGAAACTTATAGTCCATTGATAACCTATGATTAATCACTTAACAATATAGATTCAACAGAACATCAGTTCATTGAGTATAAATTTGCAGCAATATTATCAGCATGCAGACATAATTGATCAAATTACAACCAGAAGCTTCAACATTATTCTATACTAACCATTAGTGAGGGTAATGTAATATGGAAAGCAAAACAAGAACAGTCACAATTAATCAAATAAGAAATACAAAACCTCATCTCTAAGCATCAGAATCAGAATCTCTAATACATCTTTTTTTAATAAATTCCCTCATCTCTAATACACCCAACTTCAGGAAGGACTCCATAATTAATCAGACAAGCAACATAAACTTCAGCCAAGATAACCAAAAAATTAAAACAAAAAAAAATGAAAATCCACCCGAGTCCCAAACAGATGGAATAATGAAGAAGACTCAAGATTGAAGCTTTAAGAAGATGAAGCTTAGTAGCTTACCTAGCCGGAAATTCCCGTCACCCAACCAGCCGGAGGAAGATGATGCAAGCACAAGGAAGAGGGATGCTACTACTAGTCGCGAGTCTGCGAGGATGAAATTAAATAGGAAGCCAAAAATTCCTGTCACCCAAGCACAAGAGGAAGATGAAGCTCACAGGAGGGAAGACCGGGAGAGACGAAGCACTATGAGGATAAAGTTCAAAGAGCACGACGGTCAAGCACAGGCCAAAGAAAGGAAGCCGTCGCCGATGTCGAGTGGGAGTGAAGGACCGAAGGAGAAACCAGGATTGGGACCAACGGCCGACGGGGAGGAGGTGTGGTGCGTGAACAGAGGAAGGCAAAGACGGTGGCAAACATGCGACAGAGCGAGGTTGAGCACCTGTGAATGTGAGTGTGATGCGAATGGCTTCATAGTTGTGTAGTAAATTGACTCAGAGTGTGAAATCGAAAAGAACTTAGGGATTCTGGAATTTGGGGCTTTTTTGTAAGTAATGATCTGCAACCTTTCTGGAACGCTTTAATTAAAAAAACGTGCCAGAAGGTGTTTCACAAGATCCATTGTGTCCGATGCTCAACCTTTAGAAACGCTTTATGAAAAACACGTTCCCGAAGGTCAACATTTGGGCACGTTTGTATGAAAAGCGTTCCCGAAATTATTTTGCAGCACGTTTAGCCAATAAACGTTCCAGAATCAGCGTTCCTAATGGCCAATTCTGTAGTAGTGAAGTTATGTTTTTTACTTTTAAAAATTATAGATTCAATTTAAATAAAAAAACTTGACAATAGATTTATCCTATAAGTCACTATTCAGACCTTGCAAACCTTCATTACATAGCATCTTGCAGAAGTCTTAATTGACTTTAGGCTCAATTATGCTGCCAAGAACAACATAAAATGTGGGTCATATCTCTTGTCACCGAAACGAAATATAAAAGAAAGAATAAACAATTATTGGAAGCCACATGGGCAAAAGTGTGTGTAATCCAATTAAATATTATTATTAAAAAGATAATTTTCCACCTGACACCCAAGTGTTGGTGGTGTAGTGGTTCTCACGCTAGTTTTACACACTAACATGCCATTTGGTTCGCTTACGCAAGAGGGTTATGTGAAGTGATGATCTTCACATCATATGAGATGATCCGATTGGTTGGTTAGTGGAGCCTCACTTAAGTAAAGTTGATTACTTCAATTGATGTGAAGAAAATTACTTCCATTTTGCTATGTAAAGAGAATTATGATATTGTGAAGGGAATACAAATAATTTTAATACTCCCAGTCTTTCTCCTTTACCCACACGCCACTCTTCCTTCCTCAGTGGCGGACGCAGGACCTGAGCTTAGTGGGGTCAATATAAATTTTTTAAAATAATAAATGATTATATCAAAATTTAATATATATTTATTTATGCGTATGTATATCTACACATAGTCACTCATAAACAGATTTTATGTCCTACAAATAAAAAAAAATTATATACCCTACAATTCCTAAGATATGATGGTAAAGCTTTGACATTTATCTCAATTTATTATTATTATTATTATTATTATTAGAGATTCTATTCATAAAGTTTGATGAAAATTATTATTTTTTATTTTCTATTCAAAATAAAAAAATTACAATCCACCTATTTTTGAGAAAATAATAAATTTAATTAATCAAAATTAGCTGAAAATAATTGCACAATAAGGAAATAAATAACTGTGGTTTTATTTTTTTATATAAATGATTTAAAAATTGAATTAAAAAAATATATTACATAAATATTAAAATTACAATAACCATTATTCTAATTTATAGATATCTTGTGATGATTTTACAAAAAAAAATTAAGTAAATACTCAAAAAATATGAAAGATAAATAATAAAAAAAATATAACTTAATCTCTCTTTAATAAAATCTCACGTGATTCCTTGTTCCACTCCTCTAACCTTCCTGAGATGATATCAGCTTCCTCTCTCCTCTCCCAAAATCATTTTTCTTCTCTCTCATAGTGCTTCATCTCTATGTTCCAGTATCACTTATCGACTTCCCTTTCTCTCTCTCTTCTCTCAAGTAATCAAGTTTGATTAGTGGGTGCAAGCCATTAAAAGGAGTGGGGGCGTGATATGGAACTCTCTCCTATATACATACAATTTTTAAAATCTCAGGTGCCCTATCTCAGACATATGTAGGTCTGCCATTGTCCTTCCTCCACCTTCGAGTGATCCGCCCTCATCTCCTCTACTGTTAATAGTGCCGCTGTAGTTGTTATTTCCATTGCCACCATCAACCATGCTATCCACCATCACTTTCATCTCCTCATCCTCCATCATCGTTCCAGATTCGCTTTGGACCCATGATGCCTTCAATTTGCAACCTTCGTGGATCATCATTCCAGATCTCTTCATCCTTCATTATCGTTTGCTCATTTGTAGATCATCTTTGAAGGTTGAGGAGGATAGAAGACAGATGAAGGAAGGTCTTGGTTCGCAGTTCAAAATTGCTGCCATTTGTAGATCTGCTTTGACTCCTTTTTTTCCCCCCTCTTTACTGGTTTGAGGCTGAAGAGGAGAAGATGTGATGGTGGTGTGATCTTGTTGACGGACAGACGCTGGTGTGGATGAGTGATGGCGGCGATGGTGATGTCGCCGGGGAAGGAGAATGATAGGGAGTGAATTTTTTTTTAATCAGGGGTTAAAAAGTAATTTTACTTTTATTTGTATTTATATTTAATAAAAAAACCATAATTCCTTTATCTTTAAATATCATACAAGACAAAACCACTTATAATCATCATCCCTTCACACATTTTACATCACATTATTTCACATCCTGTGTAATTGAACCAAACAGGCTATAAAGGTCCCCAGTTCGATCTTGGGCAGCAACATTTTTCATCATCACTAAATTTATTTTTGTTCCCAAAATTTTATGGAAAAATCACAGAAAAATTCCAAAATAAGAAAATAATTATTATAAAGTTTCATTAGTAAAAATCCTAAAAAATAAGTATAAAAATTTTTATTGTTGAGTATAAAATTGTAAAATATGAGTATAAAATATTAGAGTATGATTTTATACTCAACAATCAAGTTTTTTATACTTATATTCTTGGGTTTTATAGCAATGAGATTTGGTTGTAGTTTAATATTGGAACACAATTTTATATTCAATAATAAAATTATTTATACTAGTTTTTCAGGAATTTACATTAGTTGAATTTGGGTGTATCGTACATTGACATTGAACCAAATCAAGAAGGCCATCCATGGTAATGTTATTTTTATGTTTGGTCTCGACTAACAAAGATCCATATAAACCAATTATCCAAGCATTCATTTTACTTTTTGGGCTATTGTCCAAATGTACGACTAAATCGTATAATTTAGAGAGTCACATGCTGGAAAAGCTATTTATCATTGAAAATCTTGTGAAAAGTTTGATACAATAATTCCAATTATTCCTCTAATTAGAGTGAAATTTGTAATGTACTAGGACATCTAGTTAGTAAGCCCGTTTGGGCCGATTCATCTGATTTTGATAATATTAACCAAATTTTGTAGATATGCAAGAATCTTTCTCATTATTATAACGAATCCTAAAAAAAAACCCAAAATAGTTTGTATCGAATCAAATACGTACTTTGATTTTATTGTATAAGACTTCAGCTTGTAAACACGAAAATACTCTACGTGTTCCCTTCCAACTTCTTTCTCCACAAAACTAGTACTTTCCCCCACTTTTTTCAATAATTATATTTTCTATTTTGTCATAGACTAGGAATATTCTTTGTTATGCTAATAGAGACTATTTTGACATTTTCGAATCAAAAAATTCAATTAATGTCATTTTAAGACCAAAATATTCTAAAATGATAGAAAAAGACTATAGTCTTAAACTAATCAAAATTTTAAATAAGAAATAACCTAAATACCCTTGTTAAAAAGTTTGATATTCAACTCCTGCTATTTATTACTCAAGTTTAGTGATTTGACATTTAACTTCTCCAATTTTACACTAGACACAATATGTCCCCTCCATGATATAATTGTTTATTTTTTAGGCTTTGCCTACCATTGGTTTATCCAAAAAAAAAGAATTCAATTGATTAGTCCTGAATGTTTCTACTATTTTTTACTCAGATTTCACAATTTGACATTGAGTTTCATTAGTTTTACATTAGATACATTATGATCACCGAAAAATCTAACTGATTAGTATCAGAGTTTGACACTCAACTCACTATTTACAATTTAGGTTCTATGATTTTATACTGAACTTCCTCAGTTTTACACCGGACATATTATGATCACAAAAAAATTCAATTAATCAGTCCTAGAGTTTGACACTCAACTTCCACTATTTACTATTTAAGTTCCACGATTTGACTCTAAAATTTTTTAGTTGAATTTTTTTTTGTGATAATAATATATCCAGTGTAAAACCAGGAAATTTTAGTGTCAAATTGTAAAACTTGATTAATAAATATCAAGAGTTAAGTGTCAAATTTTTTAATAAAGGCATTTAGATCATTTCCTATTTAAAATTTTGATCATTTTAATATCATAGTCTTTTTCTGTCATTTTGAAATATTTTGATTATAAAATATAATTAATTGAATATTTTGATCCTAAAATGTTATTTTCCCTTATTGTTTCATTCTCTCCATTTTAAAGGGGTTAATTAATTATTTAACTCTTACATGGGACATGCTAACCATAAATTCTTCAATGTTGTTATAAGAACTTCCACCTTTCTCAACTGCCATTGAAGCCAAATTCTTCCATTTGATGGCATTATTCCTCACTTCACTTCCTTTCTCTCCTTTCATGATTTCCCATATACTGTTCTTCAATGCTTCTCGTCTCACAATCCCTTTCTCATCAACTTGGGCTCTCACCCCTATTTTCCACACATCCTTAATAATCTTTGCATTGGTTCTTTGATCACTCCACAATGGCATAGCGACCATTGGAACTCCTAAACTCAAAGCTTCCAACGTTGAGTTCCAACCACAATGTGTTACAAAGCATCCTATCGCCTCATGTGACAGCACTTTGAGTTGGTGACACCATGTGACCATCAAACTTTGTTGTGTTTTTCTGGGAAAGTTAGTAGGAAGCTTAGCTTCTTCAGATTCTTTCACTACCCACAAAAAGGTGATTTCACTATCTCTTAAACCTGAAGCTAGTTCTTCCATTTGCTCTTCGTCGATAGATACCATTGTCCCAAATGACAGATAAACAACGGATTGTTTTGGCTGATTATCTAACCATTTGGTGCATTCTTCACTCTTGAATCTGGGGAATCCGTAATCTTCTTCATCTTCAAGCGTGATATTATTGTTCAAGAACTTATAGGGTATGGTTGGTCCAATTGTCCTCAAGTTTGGCCAAATCTCTGTCATAAAAGCTGCCACCTAAAACCAATTTCTTATATTAAAATTAGTAATTTTTTCTCTCATGAAAAAATTATTCAATTACTTTACCACAAAACAACTATATATTAGCAACATGACTGTAACATCTAAATTTCTATGATTTTGTTTGAATTTTGATTTAGAGAATTACTGCATAATTAAAATTAAAAGAGCTTAAATATAATTTCTTAAAAGTTCTTTTATTCCAAACAATGAGAAGTCACAGTCTTCCAACTCATTCATTTCAATTACATAACATTCAAACAAGAAGTAGAAATTAAAGAATCCATTTTTCATTATCTTCGCACATTCATCATTGTTTCGTTCTCTTCATTTTGAAACTTAGGGTTCATTAATTAGTTAACACTTAAATGGGACAAGCAATCCATAAATTCTTCAATGTTCTTATAAGAACTTCCACCTTTCTCGACTGCCATTGAAGCTAAATTCTTCCATTTGACGGCATTATCCTTCACTTCACTTCCATTTTCACCTTTCATGATTTCCCATATACTGTTCTTCAACGCTCCTCGTCTCACAATCCCTTTCTCATCAACTTGGGCTTTCACCCCTATTTTCCAGACATCCTTAATAATCTTTGCATTTGTTCTTTGATCACTCCATAGTGGCATAGCGACCATTGGAACTCCTAAACTCAAAGCTTCCAACGTTGAGTTCCAACCACAATGTGTTAAAAAGCATCCTATCGCCTCATGTGAGATAGCACTTTGAGTTGGTGGCACCATGTGACCACCAAACTTTTCAGTGTTTTTCTGGGAAAGTTAGTCGGAAGCTTAGCTTCTTCAGATCCTCTCACTACCCACAGAAAGGTGATTCCACTGTCTGTTAAACCCGAAGCTAGTTCTTCCATTTGTTCTTCATTGATAGATGCCATTGTCCCAAATGAGACAAAAACAACAGATTGTTTTGGCTGATTATCTAACCATTTGGTGCATTCTTCGCTCTTGAATCTGGCGAATCCATAATCTTCTTCATCTTCAAGCGTATTATTATTGTTCAAGAATTTATAGGGTATGGTTGGTCCAATTGTGCTCAAGTTTGGCCACATCTTTGTCATACAATCTGCCACCTAAAACCAATTTTTATATATTAAGGATAATAATAATTTCATCTCTCGTGAAAATGTTATTTTGATTCCATGGGCCCCCTATCTACTGTAAAAATTTATGTGACATGTTCTTTGAATCAAAGCACAACTTATATACAACAAAAACTATATTCGGAATATAAGGTTCGGTCAAATATTCTTTGTCAAACAATCTGGCACCTAAAACCATTATATCAGCTACCCTTAAAAATCAAATGATAACTTACAATCAAATCTGTCTCACCATAAAAGATATAATGGTTTTATTAATTGATGACTTTTATTAATTGTCTTATAGTTAGTTGAATTTTTCTAAATTTATTGTACAAATATGCTCTTTACTTTTAATAATTACTCTATTATATTTCAAATATAACATATAAATAACTAATCCACATAGATTAAAAAATTTAGTTAGAAGCAGCTGCAATTATTAAATTTATTAGAAATTCAAAATATTTTAAAAAAAATGCCCACATTTGATGTTTAAAACTTGTATAATGTAATTAATAAAAATTAATTGTATTCACTAATTTAATGAAGGGTAAAATTCAAGGGTGTATTTTTTATCATACAACTTGAAAATTTGTTAACTTTGGAAAATGACATTTTGATTGAAATCATTTTTGTAACTTATCCCTTCAGGAGAGAGCCATATGATTTTTCGGATTGTGTAATCAAATCATTCTTCAAGGAAAGAGAGAATAAGTAAGCTTTACAAGGGGAAAAAAAAAACACCAAATGAAGAAAGAAACAGATATATTGAAGGCCAAGAGTTGCTTGACTTTACCTCAATTTCCAGCTCGTAGAATGAATTCCACAGGATCCAATCAGCTTTCTCAATGTTGGAAAACTGACCCACTAGCAAGTCAACCACGGGGTTTCCTGGTTCATAATCATACAAGAAAGTAGGCATATCCCAAGTTTCAAATGACGGCAACGCAGGAAGGCAAATATTGGCCTCTTCTAACAGAGGAAGTTGCAGCTTTCCCTTGTTCACATGGTAGTATGTACTATCCACAGCAATATTCTGAGTTAGAAAACTCACCCCAAGTAACCCTAATTTTCTTGCAGCGTCCAGAGCCCAAGTCAAGAATGAATCATAAATGATACAATTAACAGGCTTCCCCGTTGTTTCAAGCTTCTCAATGAGCTCAATAAGAGTCTGTGTCCCTACTTGACGAAACCGATCATAATAGTTGACATTCTGCCTCTCTGCTTCGTCGATCCCACCATCGTCGAACCCATCGGAAATGGTCTCAAGGGCAATATTGGAAGTTGGAAGCTTGTGTAACTTGTTGCAGAAGAAGCGAGTAGTGACAAGGGTTACTGTGATACCCTCGTTTTGTAAACGATTGGAGAACTCAAGCATAGGGTTTCTGTGACCTTGAGCTGGATATGCCAAGACCGCACAGTGGGCTCGTCTAGCTTTTGTTTCAGCCTCCATTTTTGAGACTACAGCACTGAATTCTCTCTTGCACACTATTGTGTTCGTGTGTTGTGGTGTAGGTGATAGATCGATCAATTTATATACGACAAAAATCAAGTATATATGAATAAGCATTTTTTCGTTTTATATTCGATGTTTCATTGTAAGTTGGCAAAGATTAATAAAGAATTTCAGGACAAGATAATAGTTTGTTTTAGGTATTGAAAATTTAGTATTATAGTATCAGACGCCAAGATGGAACTCCTTGATAAATTATCATCAACTCTCTCTCCCTCTTCATATCCTTCCTTCTCTGTCTAGAATTTCCTATTCCTTTTAGCTTGAATTTTCTTCTCTTCTGTTTTATTAATTGCAATGATGATGGTGAGAATAGAAAATTATAGAATAATTTGGCCTTTGTATGGTAGGAAAAGGTATTTTAAATTTGTAAGCCACCTTAGCAAACCACCACCTGCTTGGTTCAATTGGTAAGATGACTGTGCCTCTTAACTAGAGGTCACAAATTTGAACTCGTAGAATTAGCTGCATTAAATACTTGGTAGTAAATTTTATCACTCGAAAGGGTCATACTTAACTTGATTTAGATTAATCTAAATTTCAATAAATCTTCCAATCAAAGTGGGGTAGGTCTAGGATACTGGGTATAAAAAAAAAACCTTAGCAAAAATTGTGTATATGTGAAATGAGTGTGCACAAAAGAAGCAGCAAACTAAGGAAGAAGAGTGTACAAGAGTGAGGAAAAAAAGTGTGAATCATAGTAGGTATAGAGTTCTCTATTCAGATTAGCTTGAACAAGATCTATAGTATTTTGTTGATGATAGTAATATCACACAACCGACAAGTCCTAATGATCTCGCCATATGGAAGTTGAAGGTTGGAAAGGAATGTACTTACAGTTTTTGATATTGGATGATATACTACAACAAATAGAAGATGCAAAAACACAAATGGAAGCATGAGACACTCTCACAAAACTATGAAAAATGTGAAGCTACAACGTTTAGAGAACAAGCTCATGGCAGTCTCGCAACCAGATATATTGTGATGAGGATCTCAAAGTTAGGTCTTGAAAATAAATTAAAATGGCATTTAGATGTTAATTTTAACTTCTATATATATATATATATAAATGAAATAAAAAATAATTTTTAGAATAAAAATAATTCTCGTATTCATTTTTGGAAAATAATTAAAATATAAAGATTGTTGAGTAATAAAAATTAAAAAATATATATTAAAAATTTGAAAAAAAAAAAGAATATATACTCTCCTTATTCTAACCAAACAAGAACTAAATGTACTTACTCTTTGCTAAGAAATTAAAATGTCATGTTTTAAAACTTTCGTATTGAATTTGTGATTATATTATAAGGAGAAGATTTAGATACTTAAATTTATTTATTGAAAATATTTTTTTCAAACTAAATAAGAATATATATATATATACACATGGTTTTAAATTTAAAAATAAGTTAATAATATTAATTAAAAATTAGTTACAAAATAAATAATGCATGGAAAATGCACTTGTCCTAATTTCACTGGAATGAAATAATTTAACTATTACTTTTTTCCATATAATACAGAGAATTATATATAATATTTATAAATAATACAAATGAAAGTAAAAAAAGTATTGTGTAGGATGATATGTGATGATAATGGATGATATGTGACGTTGGTGATGGGATGATATGGTTGAATGCATGTATGGGTGTGTATGAGTGTGGTGATGAAATAGACATGGGTATGAGTCATTGGTGTTGGTACATGTGGTTGAGAGTCAGAATGGTTGTGTGTGCGCCCAAAGAGGGTTTTTGGACTTGGTATGTGAGTTCTGGGCATATAGCCCATTATGTAAATTTGCAGTTCAAGGGGGTCAAATCTCAGAATGGTAAATCCTTTGAGGTGAAACATTTTTGGACAAATTGGTTGAGTCCATTAGAGTATGTGTGAATGATCCATAATGGCCAATTTGCCTTTAGTGGCAATTGGGAGTAGTTTATGGTAAAGTTTGGTCAAAAAGTGACCAAAATAGTATCGGATGTCTAAAATCTCTATATAGAGTTGAATTGCAGTGAAATTAGTGTTTATCAATAGATTGACACAAGATTAACTTGTAAGAGTTGAAATCAGATCAATTGGAGGTCGGAGTATAAAATTACGTGCATCGAAAGTTCCCCCCAGAAGTTAGAAATTTGTTGATATTGTATCAGCATAGTGTCACTGCGGTGCCAGCATCCAGGCCGCGGCGCCAAGCGCTATTGCCTGGCTAAGGCTGCGACGGTATTGTAGCAAGCCGCTACCCTAGCCTGTTCTGGTGCTCTTTTTGATGTTTTTCCGCTGCTATGATGTTTTGGGAGTTAAAGTCGAGATGTTTTGGTTTTGTTTGGTTAGTTTTTGAAGTAATTGGTCAAGTTTGGAGGTGTGTTAGAGTAAGGTGTTACAGGAAATATTCAAGTTAATGGTAGTGTGTGATTATTTATGTTATGTATTATACCAATTAGGATAATATATTTGTAATCAATATGAAAACAATGATATTGTAATGATGATGGTTGTAGAATGTTGATGATGATGAATTACATGTGATGATATCGATGATGATGTGGTGTGGATGTATGCATGTATTGGTGTATGTGTATGATGATGCTTTGGACCCCGATATGGGTCATTATTATTGGAGCAGGTGTTTGTGAGTCAAAATGGTTATGTGTGGGAGCCCAAAGGGAATTTTGGCCCGGTATGTAAGTTTTAGGCATGTAACCCATTATGTCGAATGGATTCAAGTGGGTCAAATGTCAAAGGAGTGATTTCTCTAAGATTAAACCTTCTTGGACAAAATGGTTGAGTTAAATGGGACCTGTGTGGATAGTCCATAGTGGTTAAATTGCCTTTGGTGGCAATTAGAGTGCTTAAGGTTGTGAGTTTTGATAAAAAAATGGCTAAAATAGTACTACTTGTATAAATTCTCCATATAGACATGGATTTGAGTGGAATTGATATTTATGAATACATTGGGACATGATTGATATGTAAGAGTTGAAATCATGTCAATCGGAAATTGGGGTACAAAGTGGTGCGCGTCGGAAGTTCACCCCAAAAAAGTTGGAAATTGCTTACATTGTATTAGTAGAGGGTACTGCGATGTCAGAAGTTTGGCCACGGTGCCAAATGATTCTGCTTCTCCCAAGTCGTGGTGGTACTTAGCTTGCCGTTGCTTAGCTCTATTCTCGCACTATTTAGAGTTTTTTTTAGTGTTTTCAAGGTTTTTATGAGTTTATTTGGGATGTTTGGAAATAGATTGTTATACTTATTCAACCATAACCCCTTTACCGGAGATATTATAGTTTTTTTATGGGGAGAGGCCACCGATAAGGACATTCTAAAAGGAGAAATCTATTGTATGCTCAACTAAAAATAAAGGAGGGCCAGGTGACAAGGATATACTAAAATAAATGAAAAGTTAATCTTTTTAAAATTGAATCGGGGATTGAATTTGTAAAAGCACTAATTTAAAAATTATTAGTCCGATTGTAGTGAAATTAGTTATAATTAAATGAGTAAAAATAATCTGTTTTTATCACATTAAATTTATTGATCCAGTCTACCAGTCAAACTAACCAATCGGTGCGAGCATACGTCATATAAGAATTGGGAAAGTTGGATTTGTATGGCCGGTTCTTTGTCTTTAGGATGTGTTAGTTATGCATTCCATCACCAAATATATTTTTATCAATATTTCATCTATCCCATCGATTTTCCTTTTTACTTTGCTAAGAAAGCATATGTGGAAAAAATATATTTTGTGATATGAATAGTTTAGATTTAAATTTTTTTTTGAAAAATAAAACATGAAATGGGCAACAATCTGTCATTGTAAACTTAAGAAATAAATTCAGATTAAAAATGAAAAAAAATTAAATTTAAACCATTTAAATCAAAGTGTTGAAATTGTGCAATTGAATTATTGAGGGATTAATAGACCGCCCGGATCATTTGTTGCTGTTTAAACAATTACTCAGTGAAGTTGCTGTTTCTAAAATAGCATATAGACGGTTTATATTGAATATGATGAAGGGTCTAGATTTTATATTTCTTCTTTTAATTTTTAATAAATTATTATTTTTATTTTTTTAAAAAACTCAAACCTCAAAGTAAGAAAATTATTTTTATTTTGTATAATATTTTTAATGAAGTAAAAGATGTTAAAAAATTCAAAAGAAATATACATAGACGGTCTAGAGTTTTTATCTAAACGGTCCGTATATGATGCCTTGCTGTAGCATCCGATGATTCAAGTCTGCAATTTATATATTTACGACCTTTTAAAAACAAAAGCAATAAGGATCTCGATATCATGTTGGATTTTCTATAAGGACTTAACAAAAACCATGTTTATTTTTTTTTAATACCAAGAAGATTCCCCCATCGATAGTTAAAGATTAATCCCTTTGAGGAGTAAAGATTATTAAAGTGAGTTTTGTCTCTCCCAATAAAATTTTTCTTCATACATATGGTCATAGATCGAACTCGATAGCATATTTAAGGAATTCAGCTATTTGTTAATCGTATAAGGACCTTTGTTGGTAAAACCATGCTTATTTATAAAATTTAGATTTGTTATTTGGTTCATATTAAAGGGATTTAACTATCTATTAAATATGTCATGACCTTATTTGGTAAAACTATATTTATTTATAAAATCTAGATTTGTTGTTTGGTTAACTATTAGGTTCTGAGCCTAAATTAAGTAATCCATTTTATCTTTTACAATACTAATAAATCTAAGTGGTTGTTCTATTTTAGTGGGCCTTGTGTAGAATGACTAATGATAAGTAGGTCAGCCAATTAGAATTCGATCCCTACTCTTTTATCCTACTCTTTTCTTATAAAAGAATAGACTACTCATGTGATTCTTATGCAATTTTTAAGTTTGTAGCGGCCTCAAGTAACTCTATTATGCTTCTCTTAAAAATTGGCATGGTATAGAATAATATACTACTAGGGCCTCTCCCGCTACACTTCCTTCATGTATACCATTGATCGCATTGTTCATAGTTTCATTCCCCAACAATTTATTCTAATATAACAAAGAAAAATCACAATCTTCGCATTTCACTCATTCCATTCTATTCATTTTGATGCCTCCCTTCCGCAACAACAAAAGTACCAAAGATGAAGTCCTTGTTTCTTTTTTCTCCCCTTTTAAATTCTTTGTTTTGTAACAATATGATATCCGATGTTTTTGTTCATCCACATGACTTGAAGGGTAATTGAATTGTCTCCACTTTACCCAACCGCTATTAGTAATTATTTAAAGTTCTTAATCATAAAGTTTTTATAGAGTTTTAAAGAGAGGAAAAAAGAAAATAATGAGTGAGAAAAAAAGTAGATTCCATACACACTTTCACCGTAAGTAACTCTTTTCCAACAATACAAGAACTTCATAATAATCAAGATCTCTAAAACATTCTTACCAATGAAACTTAGGGTTAGTTAACATTTAAAGGGGACAAGCTATCAATAAATTCTTCAATGTTCTTACGAGAACTTCCACCTTTCTCAACTGCCATTGAAGCCAAATTCTTCCACTTGATGGCATTATTCTTCACTTCACTTCCTTTCTCACCTTTCATAATTTCCCATATACCGTTCTTTAATGCTTCTCGTCTCACAATCCCTTTCTCATCAACTTGAGCTCTCACTCCTATTTTCCAAACATCCTTAATAATCTTTGCATTGGTCCTTTGATCACTCCACAATGGCATAGCCACAATCGGAACTCCTAAACTCAAAGCTTCCAACGTTGAGTTCCAACCACAATGTGTTACGAAGCATCCTATAGCCTCATGTGACAGGACATTGAGTTGGTGGCACCATGTGACCACCAAACTGTTCTGTGTTTTTCTGGGAAAGTTAGGAGGAAGCTTAGGTTCCTCATATTCTCTCACCACCCAGAGGAAGGTGATTCCACTATCAGTTAAACCCCAAGCTAGTTCTTCCATTTGCTCTTCGTTGATAGATGCCATTGTCCCAAATGACACAAAAACAACTGAGTCTGTTCGCTGGTTGCCTAACCATTTAGTGCATTCTTCACTCTTGATTACAGCAAATCCGTAATCTTCGTCATCTTCAACCATATTATTATTGTCCTTCAGGAACTTATAAGGTATGGTTGGTCCAATGGTTCTCAAGTTCGGCCAAATGTCTGTCATACAATCTGCCACCTAAAATCAATTTTTTCAAAATTAATAATTTCCTTTCTTGGCAAAAAATTATATGGTTACGTGCATGCATTGGCCTCTTATCTTTTAGGATCATGTAAGTCTGGCCAAATCTCCGCCATACAATCTGCCACCTAAAACTAAGTTTTAGTGGGCAACCATTAGATGCTAGGATAAATTAAATTTCCTCTCGTGAAAATGGTTTGATTTATTATAAACTACAGACCTACCCTTGAAACCAAACGGTTACATACAACTAAATACATTAATACTTTTAAAAATCAAATAAATTAGACATAATTTCTCTTTATTTTTAATCTCGACGCGATTTTTTTTTTTTCAGAATTTTACTAAAATGATACGAACCACTTTTCTATTTTTGAAACATGGTCAAATACATCTTAATGACGGCAAAAGAAAGATATATGTAATTAATTCTTTATCTCATTGTATGTTTCAAAAATAGAGAGTAGATCTATATATGTGATTTTAACAAAATTCAGAATAATTTATATTTATTTCAATAACAGATGTTGTATTTGTATAATTTTTTCAGAACTTAAGGAGATCTATATAATTTACTCTAATATTGATTTGACAAAATTTTGATTAAAATCATGCATGTGACATTTTCATGATTAAATAAAGGATCGTGTACGTAAGTGTAAGCAAATCAATCATATCATTAAGAAAAAGAGATTAGGTAAATTTATGAGGAATAGAACTCCAAATGAAGAAGAAGCTGATATATCAAAGACGAATAGTAGCTTGACTATACCTCAGTTTCCAGCTCGTAGAATGAATTGCAGAGAATCCAATCAGCTTTCTCAATGTTTGAAAACTGACCCACAACTAAATCAAGCAGTACTGTATTTCCTGGTTCATATTCATACAAGAAAGTAGGCATATCCCGAGGTTGAAAAGGTGGCAGTCCAGGAAGGGAAATATCAGCATCTTCTAACAATGGAAGTTGCAACTTTCCAATGTTCACATGGTAGTATATACTATCCACAGCAATATTCTGAGTAAGAAAACTCACCCCAAGTAACCCTAATTTCCTTGAAACATCAAGAGCCCAAGTCAAGAATGAATCATAAACAATACAATCCACAGGGTTCCCTGCTGTATTAAGCCTCTCAATGAGCTCAATAAGTGTCGGTGTCCCTACTTGCCGAAGGCTTTCGAAGTAGACCTTCTGGCTCTCTGCTTCACCAATCCCTCCATTGTCAAACCCATCAGAAATGGTCTCAAGGGCAATATTGGGACTTGGAAGCTTGCGTAACTTGTTGCAGAAGAAGCGGGTAGTGACGAGGGTTACCCTGATTCCTCCATGTTGCAAACGATTGGAGAATTCAAGCATAGGGTTTATGTGACCTTGAGCTGGATATGACAAGACCACACAGTGAGCTCTTCTAGCTTTTTTTTCGCCCTCCATTTTTGAGACTGCGCTGTCTTGCTCTCACAAAGTGTTTGTGTGTGTGTGTGTGTGTGTGTGGTGTGATGTGTGTACATGTGTGTGGTGGTGGTGGAGGTGATGTAATTATATAGGACAAAACATTAGCCATATATGAATCAGCATTGTTGGCGTATATTCTCTGTCACGTGCATGATAAGTTGGTAAAGACTGATACGGAATTTACGAGTAAGATGTAAGATATATGATTGATTGTTGGTTAAAATTTTGTTTTTAGCTAGTAATTGAAAGTTTATTACGCATCAGCCTCCTCGATAAGGCAATTTAAATTCCTCTCACTTCATTAGATGAAAATGTGAGTTTTAAATAATATTCTTTTCAATGATTGTTTTGATCCATTAAACATCGATCTAATACCAAAGATTAAAATTGAGATAAATTGAGAAAAACTCAAATTAAGAGGAGGGAACACCATCCCAATCTAGCTAGTGATGAAGAAGAATGAAGATGACCCTCCAAGTTGTAATTGAATCCTCTAGGTTTCATTCATATATTTGAAGAGATAAATTATTAGAATTTGAACTTTCTATATTCACACATTCATATATTCAGAACGCGAGTAACACGTTATAATATACTTATATGTGTTTGGTTTATATGTCATAGTATTTATTCTCATATACATTCACCTTTATATATAAGTCCCTCCAAGTTGGAATATTTTTGTTAAAAGCTTGGCCAACTTCCATCTACCCATCCTACGCCAGTCTCGCCATTATTAAGTTTTAATTATGATAATGGAATGTGGGGTCTGCATCTCACTGTCTTTTAAATTTAAGTATTTATCATTATTGAATGTTGTGTCTCCTTCTCACATTCTTTGAGAAGTTTTAGGGAAAGTGTGTGGAATATATGATTCCACGTTTTTTAAAAGATATATAAATATTTCAGAAACTATTTTTATTGGATGAGTACTTGAATGATGCTAATTTCTTTCATATATATATATATATATATACTTCCTTCTATCTTTTTTATTAGTTATGTTTTAAATATTTTTAGTAGTCTTAAATATAAGTCACATTTCATTAGCTTTTAGAATATTAATTAATTTATTTTCAAAATATTCTATTTAATTATAAAATAGAGTGTAAATTATTTAAATTTATAATATTTATTATGGATAAAAATAGAAATCACATAATTTTTAAGATACTTTTGATAATATAACAATTTTTTTTTAATTATGTGTTGTAGTGTAGTGGTCATCACGTTAGCTCGGTCCCGAGTAGAAACATATGCATATGTGTGTCTCTATTATATTGCAATGGGTTATTTTAATTTTTCTCTACATTTACTTTTTTTCTACAGAAAAAGTTAAGCCTACCCTCGAAAGTTTATTACCTTCTTTCTCGTTTAAAAACATGTTATGGCATTTGACTACTATTTGAATCATAACTCTCTTCATCTATACTATCTCACTTGCCATTATGTTCTTTTTCTTCTTTTTTTTTTTCTTGGACCAAGAGAGATATGCTTTTGTTAACTGCTCTAGTTCATGTTGTTAATTTGACATTTTGAAAAATGTCACTATAGTCTTAAGACTATATCAAAATGTATATAATAGAATTTATAAATGGTGGCATTATTTGCAAATCATAAAAATATAACTTGTTTATCCGATTTTTTTCCTGCTTGATGTACTACAAGAGTATGAGTCACGAAAAGTAGTAAAAAGATGAAAAACAAGGATTTGTATTGAAAGTGGCTAAGCGTTAAATATATTTTGGATTAATTTGAGTAAGGCACATATATGACTTAATGCATATATAGAGTGTATGTGAACATTATATTTTTTCCAAGCTTATGAAAAGAAAAAAATGAAAAAATGAAAAGGCAAAAATAATAATTTATTAATTTAATGTGTGTCCCAAATTAATCTTCTCTTAAGAATTTTCTTTTTCAAAATTAAGGAAAAAAATAAATCAAATTCCAATCCTTTTTATCTAGGGATTAAAATTTCTGAATTCAAATTGTGAAAATTGATTTCTTTTGAATTACAAAGTTAATTTTATTGACAAAAAAATATCAACGCCGTCGTAGGATCGCTACCTTTTAAATTCAAGATTTAAAAATATGAAAAAGAAAAAGAAGAAGATGAAGATGTAGGAGTGGCTAAAATATTTGAAAAAAAATGATAAAGAAAGAAAAAGACCGAAAATAGAGAAGGAGAGAGAGGATTGAAACGCTAGCTTTTCAGCATTTCAACCCCTCCAATTTGGTAGTAAAAAAAAGCCAATTTTACCTTGTCCCTTATTTGATACAGGAGAGCTTCCCTCCCCTCCCCCTCAAAATGTGTCCTCCAAAATTGGGGATATGGTGCGGGACAGATCTTTTTGAGCTCTCCTTCTATTTTTTTAAATAAAAAAAATTTTAAAAATATAAAAAATTAATAAAAAATTTTAAAATATTTATTTAAATATTTTAATATCAAAAAATATTATATTTAAATTTTATATCTCAAAAAATATAAAATTTTAAATATTATTTATATGAATATTTTTTAATATTTTTTATTAAATTTTTTAATAAATATAAATTTTTTATTATTTATATAAATATAAAAAATTTTAATATTAGATATTTTTTAATATTTTATATCTAATATTAAAATTTTTTATATTCATATAAATAATAAAAAATTTCTTTAATTTTAAAAATAAAATAATTAAATTATTATTAATTTTTCTTCTCCTTTCTTCTAAATTTAATAATAAATTATTAAAATTTCTTTTCTTTTCTTCCTTTCGCCTCCCCCTTCCTTTTTTTTTTTTTCTTTTCCTTCCCTTCATATCTCATCTTTTCTCTCCTCCCCTTCCTTCCATTAAAATTCTTCCTCTCCTTCCCTTCCCCTTCTCATCCTTCCTACAAAAAACACCCAATATTTTAATCTTTCAGTGAGGCCAGGACAAAATGAGAACGAGCAAAGGGAGGTTCAGCACAGGAAGTTAACGACAACGAGAAAGAGCAAGAAATGGTCCCCTCTCAGTGCCTCTGATGCAGCAGCAAGGTGGTGGCGGAACGGGAAGGCCAGCAGTGAGAGGATGAGGCACAAAGGAGAGGAGCCAGCTTTTCAGATTGGGACGTTGGGGAGACCGACGCAGGAATGAGGATCTCTTCTGCGCTCGAATCTGTAAGGGAGAGGAGAAACAATTACATAGAGGGGAGGCGTTTCCAGAAAAAGAAAGAGCAGATAAGGAGAGGGAGAGAACAGGGCATTCAAAGAAGAGAAGCCGTGAGAAAAACAAAAAATAAGAAGAGCAAGAGAAGAGAGAGTATGCTAGGAGAAAAAGAGAGCTACCGATTGAAAGGCGAAAGAGAGAAGGGAGGACGAAGAACAGAGTTTGAGAGAGAGGAGGAGAAGGAGCGTTGAAGAGGGAGAGAGATCAAGAGCTTTGCACAGATCTAAGGAGTGAAAGAAAAGAAAATGGAATATCGCATCAAAGGTAACTCAAGCTTTGAAATTTAACTTTTTTTTGTTTGATTTTCTCTAATTCTGTTTTCGAAATGAGTTGGTAGATTGGGTTGGATGTCTTTATCTGCTGGATTCTATGTTAGAGTGTATTTGATTGTGGGGTTTCGAAGTGGAAGAATAGAAATTATCATATGCTGTGATGTATGCCTATCAAGTGTTTGATACAATGCCTAGATGAGATTCATATATAATTTGAAACTTTCCCCTGTTCATTTGTGTCCCACCAAATATAGGTGGAAACCATTTGATGGCTAGATCAATCATGCTTAATAACATCAAGAATATTTGTACTTTGTGCGTGTCTTACCCATAGCATTTATTTTTCATGAGAGTTTGCCTTAGGTGCTGTTTACATTTTGATTTTATTCTAAACTCCTAAAAGGTTCATGTCTAAAGCTCAAATGGGGTGGTTACAACACTGAAAAGAGTGAAGGGATAATAGTATAAGTGGGTATATTTTGGGTTGAATTCACACTGAGTTTAGGCTTGACAAATCTGATTTCAAGGCTTGGTTTGGATGTTGTTTTGTCTCCAAGAAGAATTATGCATATTCATGATTTCTCACTTGAAAGCTTGATCTCACTTATTGCATGATTTGCTCACTGTTTTGAGATTGAAAGTGCCCCGAGTTGTCGTCTGTTTGTATAAGGTTTTTGGAAATTTAAATTTCCTAAATTTCCTATTTGGGTGTATGTCAAGAAGAGGGCCCTGATCCCAAACCAAAAGCTCGCCTTGAGTGTATGTTAGCTAGAGGATGTTCTTTCAAACAGGTTATTTTGATGGTACTTAGCCACCCGTGAATGATGACATTGTTTCATGGTAGTATGTGGTCTTTGCTCTTTTCTAAAGAATTATCTTGGTCTTTTTCCCTAATTTTTAGTATGAATACTAATCCCTTTTTATTTCCTTTTGAGCAACATGGGAGCATAACCCAAGTTTGGAGAAATTGAGGCTATCATCTCTGATGCAAAGGAAGGAGATAATGGCAAAAGAGTTGGCGTCTTTCTATCTTGTTTCATGTAGGGTATTCGCAATAATGTCTGTAGTTTTTGAACTTGGACATTAATACATACGGATGCTGCATCATTGTAAATATTTTTTTATTTTATCTTTTTGGAGTTCCCACGTGAGGTCTACAACCTCCTCAAGTATAGAGAGTCGCTGAGTGAGACTGAATTGTCTCCCTTGGGTTTACTCAAAATTGGCCTCGTCATTTTTTTCCAAAAGCTTTTCCTTAGAAATTATATAAAAAAGAGGTTCCCATGGTTTTTAATGAGCTTAAACAATTACTTTTTTAAATTACGAAAATTTAGAGTTATCGAGTGGTCTAGAACCTCCTCAGATACAGGCAGTCAATCAGTAGAGGCCATGTGAGATTGACTTGTCTCCCCTGGTGTTCCTGTTAGTTAGGTCATTCTAAGATTTTCATAAAAAATGAATAAAACTTCTAAAATCAATGAATTCTTTAAACTTAAAAATAATTTTTATTCAAATACTTCATTTTAGTAAAATTTAAATAAGAAATCCATTCTCAAATATTTTAGCTTCTCTTTTTTATTTTTACTTTTGTATATGAATCATAAAATTACAATTCAAATAATTTCAAGACCATATCAATTGCAAATTTAATGTAAATGGATGTCCTAGAGTGTCTATTTTTTTCACACATAATTGACTCCCTAACCTGTTTCTAGAGGTTTCTTAGAATTTTTCACTTAATTTTGGTTGTGACTCATCTTAAATTGGTTTCATTTAGAAGATCGATTCTTTTATAATTCTAAATCATAAAGATTTTGAAGAGTTTAGAGAGAAGAAAAAGGGGGGAAAATGAGCAAGGAAAAAGTGGACTCCATACACTTATTCACGCTCTGTAACTCTCTCTTTGAACTCTACAAGAACTTCATATAGCCAAGAACTATAGAACCTCCTTACCATTCTGGCTAGAAGAACCTCCTTACCATTAATGAAACTTAGGGTTTAGTTAATTTTTAAACGGGACAAGCTATCAGTAAATTCTTCAATTTTCTTATAAGAACTTCCACATTTATCAATTGCCATTGAAGCCAAGTTCTTACATTCGTCGGCATTATTCTTCACTTCACTTCCTCACCATTCATGATATCCCATATACTGTTCTTCAATGCTTCTCGTTTCAATCCCTTTCTCATCAACTTGAGCTCTCACACCTATCTTCCAAAACATCCTTAATAATCTTTGCATTTCTTCTTTGATCTCTCCATATTGGCATAGCCACCATTGGAGCTCCTAAACTCAAAGCTTCCAACGTTAATACTTCCATGCCAATCTGGAGGGACGATGAAGTATCCCAAAGTCAAGAATGAATCATAAACAATACAATCCACAGGTTTTCCTGTTTTATTAAGCCTGTCCATGAGCTCAGTTAGTGTCTGTGTCCCTACTCTTGCCAAAGGCTTTCGATGTAGACCTCCTCGCTCTCTGCTTCACCAATCCCTCCGTTGTCAAACCCATCCGAAATGGTCTCAAGGGCAATATTGGGACTTGGAATTTTGTGTAACTTATTGCAGAAGAAGCGGGTAGTGACGAGGGTTACACTGATTCCTCCATGTTGCAAATGATTGGAGAAGTCAAGCATAGGGTTTATGTGACCTTAAGCTGGAAATGCCAAGACCACACAGTGAGCTCTTCTAGTTTTTGTTTCGCCCTCCATTTTTTGAGTGTATACTGAACTCTCTTGCACTCCTCTCTCCGTGTGTGAGTGTCGTTGTTTTTTGGGGCGGGGGGGGGTTAGGGATCTTGAGGAAGTGCGCCACATGCACTTCTTTGTTTTTTTTATTAATTTCTTCCTAGCTTTAAATCATAATTACCAGGCGTTCCATTCTATCTCTCTCTTGTGAGTGTCGTTGTGTGTGTGTGTGTGTGGGGGGGGGGGGGGGGGGTGTGTGGGGGGTGGTGGTGCGCCGGCGCCTGGGTATGATCTTGAGGAAGTGCGCCACATGCACTTCTTTGTTTTTTTATTAATTTCTTCCTACCTTTAAACCATAATTACCAGGTGTTCCACTCTCTCTCTCTCTCCTTTAAATATCCTTTGGCACAATAACAAAAGAGCCGCAGCACTATTTTGCTGGTAAATATATATATATATATATATATATATCCTCCAATCTGAAAAATTATCAACACTTTAAACAGTCATTAATTTTAATATAAAATAAGAAATTTTTGGTAAAAAGTAAAAATAAGTTATTTTTATATTTGTTACTATTGGATTATATTTAAATATTATTATATTCAATTAGGGTAACTCTCCGAACGTGATTCAAATTCTTGATCTTATTTAAGGGAATTGAGTCCCTTTCATTTAATCAATTTTATTGGTGTAAAATAAAGAATTATCACTAAATATATTAAAACACAAAATTTAGAAACATTTTGTTTGTTGTTTTAAAAAAATATGTTTTTCTTTTCCTAGGGAATGAGGAACTTTTTTTTTTTCTTACAACAAACTTTGAGAAATCAATTGAAAAATGAATTTCATGATCGAATGCATCATATTCATGGAATGTTATTAAAATTGGACAGTCAAACTTTAATTTTATTTTATTTATATAATTTCTCCAATCTCAAATATAAGAAAAAAAAATACTTATACATATAAATGAAATTAGTTAAATTTATTTAATTTGTAGTAAAACATATTTTTTTGAAAAAATTACCCTTAATTAATGATCTTTTTCTTTTATACTAAATTGACTAATAGTCATTGATTTTTGGATTTAGGGGCGGGCGTAACCTAATCATTATGGGAAGGGGGGAGGAATTTTTGAAAAATAATATATATTTTGTATTATTAATTTAATTTTTTAATATTTATCATAATTAACTTTTTAAAATATTTTTATAACTTAAAAAATGTGAAATGATAAATTATATGTATATATTAATATATATATATATATAAGTGAAATGATAAATTATGTAAATTAATTTTTCAAAATATATATAAAGTGAAACCATATATGTTATATATTAATTTTAAGAAAAATTATAAAAAATATATTAAAAGTTTATACTTTTAATATATTTATATATAAACTTTATATTTTATTTCTTTTTAAGTATATCAATGATAGATAGTGTATATATATATGTTTTATTTATTTATTTATTGTGTGTAATGTATGAATGTATATTCGTGCAAAGAGAGGCCAAATGTGTGTGTGTGTCTATATATATATATATATATATTATATTATTGTGTTTTAGTGTATATTAATGTGTGTTTATATATATATACACACACACATAAGGGAAGGGAGGAGGTTTTTTTTGTTTGGGGGAAGCCCCCTCCCAAGAAAAACGTATGTCTGCCACTATTTAGAATACTACATTTATTGTTACATAAATATATATTTTTTCTTTTATATTTTAGATTAATCCTTCCCTCTAAAATCTACATTTATTTTTTTTCCTTTTTTTTAGGAAAATAAAAACATAATTTTTTTAAAATAGCAAATAAAATGTATCTAAATTTTTGTGTATTAATATAATTAATAATAATTTTTTTATTTTACATGTTAAGTGAAAAAGACTCAATTCTTTTTTTAAAAAAATTATGAATTTGATTTAATTTGAGAGAGCTACTCTAATTGAGTTTAGTAATGCTTAAATATGATTTAATAATATAGAATAACACATAGTTGTGTAAAAAATTATTTATCTTTTTTTGATTTTTTACAAAAAAATTTTATTTTATAATTAATGATTGTTTAAAATAATGATAAAAAAGAATATATATTTTCTTGTAAATAAAATGTATTGTGCTTCATTTAGCTACTGCATCAAAAGAAAATTTAAAAAAAAAATGAAAGAATGAAGCGCAGGGCAATGATGGCTTAAAGGTAAAAGGAAATTAATTAAAAAAAAAGAAGCGCAGCAGGAGGTGCACCAGATCCGCTCCCTGTGGTGGACTGGTGGGGATGATCCAGTTATAGAGGGATCTGGTTTCTCTGCACCAGTCTTGGTGCTGCTGTTTTGAGACAAAATCTGGACCGTTCATATAAAATATGGACGGTCCAGATTTTACCTTATATTTTTTCTTAATTTTTATTATTAAATACTATTTTTTTAAAATATTACTGTTAATAAATTATTTTTATTTTATGTTTTATTTATTTTAAAATTAAAAAAACTTTAAAATTTTAAAAAAATTTATAAAAAAATCTGGACCATCCAAAATTTCTTTGGACAGTCCAGATCAGCAGAGGATCTATTTCCGTTATAGAGGGCAAAACATTTGGCATATAATATATGAACCAGCATTTTCGGCGTACGTATATTCCATGTCACGTGGCCAGTTCCTAAAGATTTTACGAGTAAGATACAGGATGGGGGTCTCCTGCCACCCCCTTCCTGGCAGGAAAATTAGTTTTTTCTTTTTTTATTTTAAAAATTATATATATATATGGTAAAATATGTTTTCCAAGGATTATGCAGTTATGCATGTACATAGATATCTTGCTTATATATTGTATAATTATATGACCATAAAGATATTGTTTTTATTGTGTAATATTTAAATTAAAAAATAAAAATAGTATAATTTTATAATTGCATAATTTAAAAAAAATTATTCACATATAAATTAAAACATAAAAAGACAAAAAATAAAAAAAAGGAGAAAAATGAAGGGGCAAGATGGAGGCACATTAGGGTCTCGTAGGAGAGACCTGACCCGTAAGATATATGATTGATTGTTGCTTAAATTTTCCCATAAACAATTAAAAGTTCAGTCCGTATCAGACTCCTAGACGGAACTGAGTGACAATGAAGTATTAATGGGGATGGCTCTCCTAATTAAAATTGAATCCCCTATCTTCATTCATATAGTTAATCAAAACAAAATAGAATTTAATCTCTGCTGAATTCATGTACATTGAAGAGAGAAAGTAACATACAACAAGAAGAAAAACAACAAACTTTAATCAACGATAGCTATATGAATCACATGATGTTATTAGTGTATTCTTTCAAAAATCATTCCTCAAAAAACTCCCTCTTTATAATTTCTTTAAAAAAAAGTATCTTTTTTAGTCTTTCTCTGTATTTTTTTATGGAGCTAAAAATCATTTGATCAACTTCCTTTACTAACTCCTCTAACAATCTTTTTTGTTTATGTCTAAATAATATCTTAATTGATTTTTTACTATTTTTTTCTCAATAAGTACTCCATCCTCCCATGTATACAATCATTTTGTATTTTATCATTTCTTTATATGGCCACACATTCATTTTGTATTATCCCATCTTTTGCTCTTGTTATGCCCCTTCAAAGCCTAACATTCATCATATAGCTAGCATCACTAGTCTTATGTAAAACTTCCATTTAAGCAAGGTGTATACCTTACATTCACAAATGACTCATAATGTTTTTGCCTTCATTAACCATCTAACTTATATTCTGTATATGACATTTCCATCATTGTCTTTATCACTTTATAATATCGATTATTGATATCTAAACTTTGACACTTGTGGTGTAGCATTATCTTCAAATCATTTTTAACTTGCCTTAATTCCCATTATATATATTCTGTGTTACTCTTATTCAGACAGAAATCCTTTAATTCTAATTTCATCTCCATAGATCATTAAGAGACATCAATAAGAGATGGAAATCAAAATCTTACATATTTATTTATAAAAATGCCACTGGTTAAAAACGCCAAACTTAGAGTTAACATTTTCTCTTGACTATTAATATTATATCATCTATGGAAAACATATATGTAGAAATTTTCTCTAATATATATTCAGTTAAGAACGTCTAAAACCAAATTAATCAAATATATATTCAAATAAAATATAATTGTGTGTTGGTCTTATAAATCATCATATTTATGCTCATCAACTATCTGTTTTTATCTCGCTCTGATAAAACTATATATATTATTATATTATAAATGACAAAGAAATGAAGGCCCTCCATGTTGGAGTTTATATATATATATATATATTAAAACGATTAGTTCGGATCCTCATAAATTCTCCAATTAACATGAGATAAATTTAAAATATTGGATATAAAAAAGAAAAAAGTGGGCAACACTAGTCTCCCCATCATTTTAGTTTATGATAATGGAATGTGGGGTCTGTATCTCACTGTCTTTTAAATTAAGGATTTGTCAATGTCATTATTGAATGCTGATCTTTTTCTCCCATTCTTTGAAAAATTTTCAGGGAATGTGTGTGTGGAGTATATAACACCACGTTTTTTTAAAGAAATATGAATATTTAAAAAAATGTTTTGGCATTCGATTATTTGAATCATAGTCTTTTTATGCTTACTGTGCATTTCTCACTTCCAATTAAAAAAGAGAGTTATAGTTAAATACTTTTCTTACCTGCTCTTGTTTATGTTCTCAATTTAACATTTTCAAAACTGTCACTAGAGTAGCTGATTTTTTTTCTTTTAAGTACAAAATGTAAATATATATATATATATATAATATGGCACATTTCATAATGAATTTCTTAAAAGTTGAGTGATTATTATAAGCATATCTAAAATATTTCTCCATCCAGAATGCAGAATAACATGAGAGGAAGAAATGATAGAGAAAGAGAATTCATTAATTGAAGATATATTTAATAAGAGAACAACTGGTAGTTGAGGTTGCTGTGGTGTAGTGGTTATCACGTTAGTCTTACACACTAAAGGTCCCCAGTTCGATCCTGGGTAGCAACATGTGCCTGTGGCGTGTGTTTTTTTCATTAATACATTGTAATGGAAATTTTACTTTCCCTCTACAGGAAAAAGTTAAGCCTGCATGCGAAAGTTCATTACGTTTTTACTTGGTGATGATATGATGACTTTCGCTTTGGACGACAGTTATATCTGATAGCTTAACCTAGGAGGTAGCTAGCTATCAGACCCACGTGGAAAGGTGGTGAATACAATTCTGGAGAAACAAGTTGATTGAGGGAACAAACCAGAAAGGGTGATTCATGAAACATGAAGCAGATAACGAAGTTGAAGAGTGGGCGCAAAGTGCAGAGAATAGAATACGGTACCTGACAAGAAGAAAATGGTGGACTTTCTCTATCTTCCACAACCTAACCCCAAAAAAAAAAGTCCTGAAATTATTAAGCATATATACCTGCTTCATACTGAAATGGAACATGGAGCACATGCCTATTTTTTTTATGTTAATGGATCTCAGAAACAGCTATTTAGTTGGATGCTTAAGGATATTCAACTTACCACTTGATAAGAACGTAAAATTATGAATGATTGATTTGAATACTTCTTAACCTTTTTTGCCTTAATTTTATGAAGAAGTCAGAAATTTTCCGTTCATTACACCCATTGAATAATGTTTATCACATGATTAATTAATTGAGAGTTATTTTGTTGATTAGTTGTCATCACATGATTAAGTTTCTTAATTTTATAGAGGGTTGCCAGTTTTTTCAAAGCGATCGAGGTGGTTACTGATTGATTTTGAAGAGATTGGTTCATGATGTACTGCATTTGTGGGAATTGTCAATGAAATAGGTAAACGTCAACATTATTGCTCTCCCAAATAGTTTTAGTTGGTTTGATTTCTCTTTTTCAAAACGATTTAATTAGTGAGATTTAACTATATATATATATATGTATATATATATATATAATTTTTCTGAGTCTCAGATCCCTTACGTAACTATTTTTTGAAAAGTACTATCAGTAACTGCTGTTATTCTTTTGATTCTGTAGGTCCACTTGCATTTATAAACCAGCAATACAATGGGAGCTTGCCTGACTTAGTCTTGAGGCCACAATCATGGACAAAGGTTATCCATATATATTTAAATGATCTATATATATCTGATGAAGAATATCGTTGCTTTCACATTGGTGATGTGAAATGTAGCAAATTGCCTTTTTTTTTCTCTCCTCATGAGTACTCTATGTTCATATTTGAGATGAAATTTCCACCATTCAAATTTAATTTCGACTACTTAAATTTTAATTTTTTAAGTATTATTTTTTAAAGATTTATAATTATAATTAGAAAATTATCTTTATTTTCTATTCTATTTTGATTAAAATAAAACATAGTAACATTTTATAAATAAAATCTAGACTGTTCCAATCATCAAGTTATTTCCCAGCAAAAACATTAATTGTATGAGAAAATAACTTAAATACGTTTGTTTTTTTATTGTTTTGTCTAGTATTGGGAAAAGTAAAAGTTTTGCTTTTGCGCAAATCATATATAAATGTAGATCAAATTGTCACATATCCCATTGAAGTTTTTTCTTCTTTTTGAATGGGATACTTATTAAAATTTTGTGCTTGATCAGGTAAGTAGCATTATTTTTTTAGATTTGCCTGTTGGAGCAGGCTTCACTTACGCCAAAACAGAAGCTGCTACTCACTCAAGCGATTGGGGTTTAATTCATCATGCTCATCAATTTTTAAGGGAGGTATATTTATTGACATTATTTGAAACTTGGTAATGAATATCCTTCAATATTTAAATTTATGCAAATAATTCCATATAATTAATTATTTAGCTATTTCAAAAATAAAACATGATAGATTAGTGACATCCCTTAAACATTTATTTTTTTTGCAAATAACGTTCTTAAGCTTTAGGTTATAAGCACATAACTTCTCAATCTTTTTAATTATGTGTAGATAAACTTCCTATTCACTAGTTAAATAGTAGACTAACGACAAGCGGACGTTGATCCGAGGAAAAAAAAATGACAAGGTGATTATTTGCATAAATTTAAGACTTTAGTAAACCTATTGTCAAGTTGGAAATTAGGTCGAGGAACTTATTAGCATATAACACAAAGTTTAAAAAAGTTATATATATATATATATATACACACATATATACTTCAATTTAACCCTCAATAATATGATATGGAAGTTCAGCGTATTGGTAATTAACATGTTTCAAATTTTGTAGTGGCTAATCGATCATCCTCAATACCTATCACATAAAGTGTATGTGAGTGGTGACTCCTACTCGGGCATTCATATCCCACCCTTGACTCAGGAAATTTCATATGGTACAATTATTATTCATTCCCATATCAGAAAGGCGGATCATATATTATTAATCTAGCAGTTAATAAATACTTCCACCGATCTTGAATATAGGACACGGAGAGATTTCTTATAGTCTAGATTATAAGTCATGAATTTGAATATTTAGTGTATTAAATAATATTTTTCCACTAATGCTCTTTATTAACTATGCTATACAATTATGAGGCAACCATTTAATTAATAGATGTTTAAATTGGATAGAAGTTTAACCATTTAATTGAGGACATTTTTAAATACTTTCATTTTGTAACACGTTAAAAAAGTCTAACTCCTTTTAATCTTTTTTTTTAATATTAATAAGGTAAGTAAATATGACTTATATTCAAAACTGAAGGTAGTAATGATTATCTTCTCTGTAACTCTTTTATCTTTTTTTAATTATATAGATTAGTATTTTAATGTACATAGACAAATGAAAAGAATGAGAGAGAAAGTAACTATTTATTAGGTCCCTCGAGATCTAATGGTTCAATTATTCTGTGAATTGCAGGAAATGAAAATGGGGTACAACCATGGATAAATATCCAGGTTTAGAATTAATTAGTTCACTCTATTTTGTTATTAAAAATTAATGTTAATTTAATGTCATGGAGTATATTAATTTGAAGTGAGTTGAAGGACGTCATAGATGATTGACATATTAAACTTGTTTAAACGTATAAGGGATACATACTTGGGAATCCATTGACAACAAGGAATGAAGAAAACTATGCAAACCCTTTTGCTCACGGAATGGGACTGATTTCCGGTGAACTCTACCAGGTAATATCATACTCTCTCCAATTCTTAATATTAATTGATTCCTTTAAACTTAATTCTATAAATTAAGAATGAGAGTTAAAGATAGTTAATTATATTAATTTTTAAAAAAATATAATATTTTTTAAATTATCCTTATTCAATCTCTTTCTCTAATTTCTACCTTTAATTAAATAGGGGTGCTCTCTCCAGCCATTAATATAAATTACTTTTAACTAACTCATCAAAACCAAGAAAAGTTTGTTACATCATTAAAATTATCTTAAAATTAATGTGTTTTCCATCTTTACCTTCTAATAAATACTATAAATTCAAACAATTCACATTCTCTCTCATAATTAAATAAGGATATTTTGAAAATAAAGTAATTAATACTCCAAAAACTCATAGAAGGTGACTTACATTTAGGATAATAAAAAACTTTTAGAATGTGATTATTAAAAAGGACTGGAAGGAGTATTTTTCTGTAATGTGTAATAAATGTTATTCTCTCTATTTTTGTTTATAAAGCATTTTTAACTACTGTACATAAATCAATCATAATAATTAATAATTGAAAAAATTTCACATTTTCTTAAGTTACTCTCATTTAATACTTTCTTGAGAGCTGTAGTTAATAGCTACTTGGGTAAGTCATTAAATACTTTTTCAAGAGCATTTTGGGCAAAAAAAAATTATATGTACTATGTAATCTGTAAAATAATTTATACTCTCTCCGATCTTTAATGTAAATCACTTATAACTAACTTATCAAAATCAAGAAAAGTTTGTTACATCATTAAAATTGCCTTAAAATTAATATATTTTTCATTTTTACCCTCTAATAAATACAACAAATTCAAACAACCCACATTCTCTTTCATAATTAAATAGGGGTATTTTAGAAACAAAGTAATTAATACTCTAAAAATTCATAGAAAGTGACTTACATTTAAGACCATAAAAAGCTTCTAGAACGTGACTAATAAAAATGATTGGATGGAGTATTATAAAATATAGATTTTTAAAAAAATGTGTTTTATAAACTGAAATAGAAGAAGTACCTCGTATTTGGGAAAGAGTCTTATATTTAGAATCAAGGTAGGGGCAAAAGACTCTATATTTAAAATCAAAGATAGTAATACATCAATTAATTATTTTGGGTAAATTGATGTTCTTACATAAAATTAAATGGCATTGTTAAGTTATTTGATTAATTATTGTTTGGCTTTACAATAACAGTCGTTACAGAAAAAAATGTAAAGGGGAACACGCAAATATAGATCCCAGCAACTTGTTGTGTCGCAGAGATTTCCAGTCTTTCCAAGAGGTAATTAACCAAATATATATAGATTGATTGTTTCCACATTGAAGAAAAAATTATTATATAATTTTGGATTATTTAATTTATTTTCTCTTTGGTTTTGCAGTTACTTGCAGAAGTGGATAAAAGTATGATTTTAGAAGCTGCTTCTTGCGGTTATGATCTGCGAATGATTCCCCAAAGAAATTCTTTGAGGAAGAGATATCTAAGCCAGAAAGTGATGAAGGCCAATAATATGCCATCACTAAAATGTCGGGTAAATGTTTTACATTAATTTATATCCTTAACAATTAAAGAAAAATAGATATATTGGTATGTCTCATTACACATGAGGGGTGAATCAAGATATTGGCAAAGATAATTTTTGAAAATAATTTTATAATCTGAAAAGGATCATTAGATAATGAATTATGTATAATTATATATTTAATATATTAATTTTAAGAAAAAATGATAAAGAATAATGTCGACTATATTTTTTATTATTACTACTCTATATTACTTTTATTTTAATATTGTTTATATAAAAGCACAAAGATCATTCTCTGTGATATTTTTTTTTTCAATTATAAAAATTTTGTTTACCAAACATTTATTATAAAAAAATAATCTCTCTCTGTCTCTCTCTTCTTTTGCATGAGATATGTGACAAATATAAACATTTAAGGTTTTTTTAAAACAACTGTTAAAATGGGCTATCAATGAGATTGTGGGTTAAATATGTTAGACCATTCTCACTTAGTTTTTAAATTAATTGTCTATCAGAAGAAGTCTATATAATTAATTATGAATGAATTAGTTGAAAAAATATAGTTAATACTTTTGCATCTCAAAAATCTAAAAAATTATTTTGGAAAATCAACTGTTTTTTCCACGTGATTCTCATGGTTTACTTAGTGATCCAATAATTTGGAGACCAAACACTTAATGGAATCTCCTTCTTGACCCACTTTGATAACTGATGAGGACGCTAATAATACATTTTGATCCATTCATATTGGATAGTGGCCCAATATTTAATGATGGACTTTAATATTTGGCCCAAAATAAATGAATTTTGACTTTGGGCCACAATTTTTTGGGAGGGATGTTTTTGGGCCTCAGGTTGGAGCCAGAGGGCAACCAACAACATATAGAGTTTACAAAAATTTAGTTCAACCTTTCATCGCCCTTCTAGGTAAGTTGGGCCTAGTACTATATTGATCTTTCTCTAAGTTCGCTTGCACGGTTGAGGTGTATCCTATTGCACAAGTTTAAGATGAGCATCCCATCCATATTAAACCAGATTGGTCTAGATTTTATTTAATTTTACTCTAAAAATTTTAATTTATTTTATTTTAGTAAGAGTAAAATGTAAAATAAAGATACTATTTTAATTTTCATTTTTTAAGAAAATTGATCTGTAATTAATATTAATTAATTGTCATTTTAATACTACTTAATTGATAGTTTACCACTAATTAATATGAATTATAATGTTTAACATTATTCCTTTTCCGTGATAGCGATACGGATATGTCCAGGCTACATATTGGGCCAATAATGATGACGTTCGCAGAGCACTCCATGTTCGAGAGGTTAGACTTATTTCACATAACATTATCTCAAGTTTTTTTTACCCTTTTTTCTTAATATCAAAAGAATTTAAACCTTAAACATCTACCTATATCTCATTCCACTCTAATAATTTAAGCTTGAATTCTTCTGTTATCTTTTTTTCTCTTTATTCTCTTAAAAATAAATTGGATACCCTATATTTATACATTTGTTGAGAAGTGTTAACAAAAAAAAAATTAATAATAACAGTATGTGAGATCCGGATCAGGATCCTCTCCATACTCTCTCCCCATACCTCTCTCCATACACAATCTCATCCATTGATTTTGATTTGAATGGTAGAGATCACTTATTGTTGCTTCAAATAAAATATATTATTTATTTTAATAATAATTAGAATCAAGCATTATTAAAGTTTTTTAAAGAAAATTATACTTATAATAATAAATACAACCATTAAATCTAATTTATTATCTATTTGTAAATTATTTTTTTCAATTATTTGATCAAAATTAACAAATGAAATTGTGTATGGAGAGAGATATGGAGAGAGAGTATGGAGAGGATTCAAATCCGTGATATCCCTATCTTATTACACTTACTATTTTTTCTTGTGTCTCTAAATGTATTATATATATATATATATATTCATTTTCTCATGAATGTAGAGAATCTGGAACATAAGGCCACAAACAAAATTAAACGGACCCTCATAACTAGAGTTGAAATATAGTAGTTTATATGCAGTGCATTATTATTATTATTATTATTATTATTATTGGTCTTTGACTAGGAGTATTTCTGGGCAGTAACAAAAATTAATGTCGGTTGAGGTACTTTGTTTTTGTTTATTCTATACATATGTTGTCCTCATTTGGGTGATTGCATGTATGTGTTGCAGGGGACAATAGGATATTGGAAGCGTTGTAATGGGAGTATAGTTTATGAGCAAGACATCCACAGCAGCGTTGACTTTCATGCAAATCTCAGTACAAAAGGTCATCGTTCATTGATATACAGGTTAATTAGGCTTTTCTTTATATTTTATTTTGGTTTTAATTTCCTCTTCACAAAATATTGTGCTTTCATATGTCATATGTTTTAATTTCAAGCCATTCGACAACAAGTATTTGTATAACGTACCTTGTTATCAACTCACTATGATGCTTTCCAAGTTGAGTATGCATATTAAAAATACTCATAAAAAATATTATCTTAAATACCGCACACGAATTAAGGAATGTAGTTAATAATTGAAAAATATTTCATTATTTTCTAAATTACCTTCATTTAATATTATTTAATATAGTTGACCCATAAATTAAACTTATTAACAGTAATTAAATTGCATATTTTCTTAGAGGTATTTTGGGCAAAACAAAAAAATAACATACTACGTAATTTGTAAAATATCTTATATTGTTAAACATAGATTTTTCATAAATGTGTCTTATAAATTGAAATATAACTAGAGTGAGATTAACCTATTCATATAATTAATCTTGTTGATTTTAACATTCTTATGGCAACTCAGTAAAATTTTGATCTTTACAGTGGTGATCACGACATGCATGGATTAGATCTTTGAATTATTCCATTTTTGATGACTGGAGACCTTGGCATGTAAATGGACATGTTGCAGGGTACGCCTTGAAATTGAATTATTTATGTTCATTCATTCATGCATCTTCTCTCTCTCTCTCTCTCTCTATATATATATATATATATGTATCTCTTATTGAATGTATCGTATTCATTCACCTTTGTGAAAATTGTCATTAAGAGATCCGAATCAGCCCCTAAGTATATGTCTCTTGATATACACATATATATAGAACTGATATTTCTTATTTCTACGCATATCAATCTATTTCTATTCAAATGCACTGCTATACATATATATCGTATTTATTATAACAAGTGGTCATCCTTACAAGTAATTTATTTATTTATGTATTTACCTTTGAAACAGATACACAAGAACTTATTCCAATCGCATGACATTTGCAACTGTTAAGGTATAAAATCTAAAAAGTGTTTTAATTATTTTCTTTTTAATACCAATTATCACCTCTTGTAGTTTTTGCTGGAGAAAGAAAAACAAGAGGAATTGAAGGCGTAGCTTAATTTGAGAAATTCATTATATATAATTAATTGCAGGGTGCAGGACATACAGCTCCAGAATTCAAACCTCAAGAATGTTTTGCCATGTTCAAGAGGTGGATATCTAATCACACTACGCCAGAAAAGAGTTTTGTAGGCGGTTATTTTTAGCTATTATTGGCGGTTATGAACCGCTTACTATGCGAGTGCCAACGTAAGTGGATACTTTTGTAGGCGGTTAAAACCGCCAACAAAGGTCCACTTTCGTAGGCGGTTATCTAGATAACCGCCTACGAAAGTATACCTTTGTATGCGGTTATATAAATAACCGCATACAAAAGTCAATTTTTGTAGGCGGTTATTTTAATAACCGCCTACAAAAGTGGACCTCTGTAAGCGGTTATCTAGATAACCGCCAACAAAAGTCTACCTTTGTGCACAGTTATGTAAATAACTGCATACAAAAGTCCATTTTTGTAGGCGGTTATTTTAATAACCGCCTACTAAATTTATACATTTTTTTTAAAAAAATTTTGAAAGTAGTTCAGTCTCGTATCAAAATATATGCAACCTGTTAAATCCATTAACAAAAAATAAAATGTATTACATTAAAAAGTATTTACAAATTAATATCAATTTACATATCATACATAAACAATACATTGACACTACAAAACGATAAAATAAGAAAAAACAACATCTAAACAATGCTTCAAACACCATAAATAAAATGTCATATTGCAATACATGAAAATTATCTAGATAGAAGGTTAGGCTGTCGAGCTTCATACAATCCCAAATCTGCTATCCTAGAGCCTCCACCAAAGTCATCCTTCCAAATTTACTCTTAGACGAGCTCCAATCAACTCCCATGAAGAAATTTAAGCTCTTAATATTGGCAATGGCCCTTCCCTCTAACTAACCAAATACCTACAACACAAAAACGATTCACATTTATGTTTTAACCAATGTAATGGCATGAGAATAAATATATATAGTTAAGAAAGAATAAGATGTTGAACCAAGATATGCAAATTACCAATTATTTTCTCAATTGAGAATTTTCATTTCAATGAAAATATCAATTAGTACATTGCACTTATTTTCTCAAAGGAACCTTGCTATATGTTGCTAGCATAATACTAATAACACTGCACTAATGTGGAAACAGAAAATAGACTCCTTAGACAGGAGGTTACATCAAATATAATCACAACAATATCTCACACTAGTGCCAATAAGACTCACTCAAAAGTTAACAAACAAACTTCATAGTAATACACCCACTGTGACACAAGAATGACTCACCAAAATTTATTGGCAACAACACTCTGATTGAGATGAGTTTGATACTAAAGTTCTATGTATTGATCAAAGAAGAGAGAGAGAGAAAGAGAGATACCAAGAACAAAAACTGCAACTCTCATTCCGCCATGCTTCTGAGGGTTTAAAGGTATGCCTCTCCAACAACAGTGATATATCTTCATTTCTTTCGGATACTCCTTTCTTCCCTCCATTCTCTTTCTCTTTCTGTCAATATAATCCTGGGCCTCTTATTAAGAAGAAAGAGATAGATCACACAAGTGAGACTTTGGCTATAAAGAAGGCTTCTTGTCTTACTCTAATGCTTAATTGTCAGGGAAAGATGATGTTTGTTTTTGAATTTATAGTGCCAACCCAAGCACTAATCTCCCCTTAGACTCTAACAGAGAAAATAATAATAATAATAATAATAATAATAATAATAACAACAACAGAAGGAAAGAAAGAAAGAACGGGCCATGTGAATATAGTCCATCACCAATAGTTATCCACTTCTGTGTGGAGAAACCTAGCAGCTCCATGAACAATGATACAACAACAACCCATACAGCAGTACATACATAGTTTTCCCAGCAAAATCAAAGCCCATCCATCATTTGAAGTACAATTTGTTCTTAAATTATACTTTATATTACACTTTAGCAATGCTCTTAAGAGCCCCAAATGGAAATTAAGAACATTGGGAGTTAGGACTTCCTCACCAAATGATCCAAAACAGAAAAAGTATGATATAACCTTATAACATATTATAAAACTATATACTTTAAAAGTTTAAAAAGAAATCATAAAATACCAGATTTTTCCCAACGGACTCTAGCAACAACAAACTAATCAATTACTCCAATCCCTCCTCATCCTCCTCTCTAGTTAGGTAGATTTCAACCACATAATCACTCCACTCTGCGATGACTTCATTGATTTGATTTTTGGAGTACTCATCACAGTAGGTATCCTGGAAGTACTATACAAGTTAAAATATCATGAAGAAATTAATAAAATGACATTACTAAAAAATGGTCAAAAGTTATAAGCATTAATGTAATTGCATGAAATGGAATTACATACCGTGACCGGGATAGAGCTTTGGCCATGCATTATGATATCTTTCATGAATTTCAGTACATAATATGCACAATCGATACCATTAGCTTGCTTCGGACACTAAACAAAAATATATACATACATATTATATATGAAGATTAATGTCAATTACAATAAATAATTGCTTAAATATTATTCTATAAATAACTTTATTGATGTCCATTTATATGATTGTTGCTTCTTGTCATTAAGCCCTCAATCTGCTCGAAACATCTTCACAGCACTGTTAACCATGAGAAAAGAAGCACTGTTAACCATGAGAAAAGGACATTCATATAAGCATAACTTTGAATTACCATGGAGACATATACAAAAGTTAAAAACAAACTTATTCTTACTTGTTGAACATTTCCATCATTTGGATGCGGTTCTCTGGCCCTGTTTGTTTTCCGGAGTCTAAATAATATATTTTTGGCTTTACTGGGTTGATGACAATCAACATCCAATGTTCTCTGACAAAAAAATAATTAACATCAACAAATTATAACTGGGCAGTTCACAACAACTAAAGTCATCATTTAATATTTTAGCAACAAGTTACTCACCCTTGATGAAAAGGTGCTAAAAATAATACTTCCTTATCCGCTCTTGCCTTGAACACATCCGCAATTTCTTGAGATTGTTCTGTGATCTTCTTCTGGGGCATCAAACCTCTACAAAAAGATGATATATCTTGGGGGTGGAGGAACACAAATTTGCTAGTAAGATTGGCAGGGACCAAAAATTTTTCATACAAGTACCTAAAATGAAAAAAAAATTGTGTATTAATATCACACTCAAATGAAAGGTTAGTTGGAAAATAGTTCATTTATGTTAGTTTGAGTACCTGATGTATATGTTAATATTCGCAGCCCCAAGCCATTGATGATCCACCATGAATAGGATAACTTCTTCAGTGATCATTTCAGTTATCCTTTTATTATAGATCCCTATATCATACTCAATTTCTATAATCTCCCATTGCCCTATGCTCACTAATCCTTTCAAGTACTTGCGGCTTTTCCTTAAATTAACATTAGGTCCGGGTAGTCTCTTCATCGGTGCAATGATTGACTCTTTGGATTGCCCGGACCCTAGAACACGCTTTCCTTTTGCCTATGCAACAAAGTTGGTCAATTTGGGATGAACTAGTGATTACACAGTAGCAAATTATAATAAAGTGTCAATTGACATACCTGTACAGATGGAGCAAGGGTAATGAGGTTCATTGGCCATGCTACATAACTACCCACTGCTTGTCCTACCTTATCCGCATCTTGGGTAGGAATTGGCAATACAACATTCTCCTCTTTGGGGACATCAATCGATACTCTCACATGGCCTTCAGGTAGGGCTTGATTGTGAATGACGCCTCCTGTGTTTTCCACATGCCCCTCTGCAACCACACGTCTAGTAGGGCGATCCAACCATAATTGACAGTATGATACGCCCTATACCAATAGCAAAAATAAGTTAAACATGTCGAAAAAAACTATGAACTTGATTGGAAAAGCAATTACCTCAGGGAGATGCTCAAATGGAAGAGGGCAGCTATCCTTGACACTAGGGCTTGTTGATGCGACCTGTGACGATTGTATTTGCTTCAGTACTGTAGCTTGTGTTTGCACCAAATCTATCAACATGGCTAATTTTCTCTCCATCTCAAATTGAGTTGCCTCTAATTGAGCAACCTTAGCTGCAGAGTATGACGATGAGCGGTGTTGAGTCCCAAAATATGCTTTCTTAGAAACGCCAAACCCGGCACCCCTAACACGACCAGGGTGCTCAGGGAGCCCTAATGCCTTGCCTAGCACATCAAGCCCTGTGTCTTCCTCAATGCCTTCAGGTATGGACTCTACAAGGGTAGCCTGTGAAAGCAAAAAAATAATAAGAAATATATTATTTTATAGAAATATATTATAAATGATTGAAAATGCAAATAATAATGTAAGACTTACAATTTTATCACAAACTTGTTTGACGTTTTCATTGTCAATAATCCCTTCCTTGTTCTTTCTTGATTCTGCCCATAGCACATGACGCTTGGTTAAAGGGCCACCTTCAGATCCCTCTTGAGAATGCTGTGTAATAACATAAATAACTTATTTGTAAGTATTTATAAGGAAAATATATTCATATAAATAAGATCTATAGACACGTACCATCTTATCCTCTATACCCGAGTATCCAAGACGGCCAGCTCTATAAGGGTATTGTTGACACTTGGCCCTTTCACTATTTTGCTGACTTAATATCTGTAAAAAACAAAAATCTGAAATAAAATAGCTAGACACATATAGCATTAGAATAGAATTAACAACTAACATGTAAAAAAGGATTACTTTGAAAGATTGCTCACGGCGGATACCCGTAAAAACATCCCAGTCTTCTTGCTTTATGTAGACTTCAAATAATGGAGGTGGATGCTCAAGGATGTTACCATCTAGATCTCTTAAAAATCTTTTTGTAAGGATATATCGAAAAGCTCGCATCGATACTCCAGCCTTCTTATATATGAAATCTCTATGGCACTCATCGATGTCAAATCCCAACTGCAAAACAAAGTACCAAGATTAATTATAATAAGTATAACCACATAGGAAAAAAACATTATAAGATAATTATAATAAGCTGTTTACCGCTATATCCTTGAAAATCAAGTCTTTCATAGCCTCAGGGACTTTCCTCCAGTCCTTCCATTGGCTACTTGCTATAGGCACATTCATCTTTGCAGCTATCCCAATATAGCTACTTAATTTTTTTCCACCATCTTTTATTGGGTGGCCTCTACGATTCCACACCACGTGGATCTTCTGACCACTATCTCTTGCCCGTGAGACCTCTTTCAAGACGGTCAACCCACGATGATGCTTCTCTAACTCTTTCTCAACTCATTTGTTAACATTACTGGGATCCACATTCATCGGATCACTATCATAATCAAAAGAGGAAGACATTTACCTGTAATATCAATCAAACAAACAAGACATTAATACATAGAAAGGAAAATAACAAGATTTAGGCAAAAGTTCGCACAAATAAGATGAATAACACAACTAGTAAAAAATTCAAACACACAAAATTCAAACTCAAACCTTTTCCTCTTTCTGGTTTGTCTTCTCTTTATGATCCAAATACCCTCTTGATGATCATCTCTCACATACAAGGCATCATCTCCAGTATAATCAGTATCAATTGATGTCCCTACAAAAGGATCATCCTCAATATCTGCATCTTGATGACTTTCAATATCTTTTTGGTTGTCAATTATTTTATTTGTTAACATAACAATAGACAACTTCTTATTAGCAGGATCGGAGACGAAAAACACCTGTTGAGCTTGGGATGCTAAAATAAAAGGTTCATCTCTATACCCCACCTTATTAAGATCCACTTGAATGAACCCTGATTGATCAACTCGAAGACCATTTTTGTTGTCAACCCACTTACAACTAAAGACTGGTACCCGAAACAAGATATAATCCAATTCCCATATGTGATCAATTACCCCAAAGTATGTCATATTTGCAAAAATAGGGTTTTTGTCTTTGATACTAGAAATATGCATTGATTGAGCTATAAGAGTTACCCTACTATTTTGCATTGTGCTCCGATCATCCTGCTCTTTCGTATAGAATGTGTAGCCGTTAATAAGATAACCGTTGTAAGATATGACACGCATGCTTGGACCGTTAGCTAACCATCGTAACCTTTCTGAAACTGAACCAGGATTTCTCTCCACCTCCAAAATAATGTGATGTCTCAACCAATTTATAAAAACCCGATTGTGTTCCTTTGATATCCAACTCTCATTCTTGTAGGGGTTTAAACTTCTAAGTTTCTCCTTGTGCATTTCCACATATAGCTCAACCTCATCGGAGTTATGCAGAACATACAAATGAACTTGCTCCCACTGTGTCCTGGAGATGCTAACTATATCATTTCCAAGAATCCCTTCCCCATCTGTTCTCCCAATGTGACGAGACTTTGGAAGCCCAATATGATCAACATTGGATAAGTATTCAGTACAGAATTCAACAGCTTCTTCAACTATGTACCGTTCAACAATACAACCCTTTGGTCTACTTCGGTTTTTCACATATCCTTTTAATACCTTCATGTAATGCTCAATAGGGTACATCCATCTCATATAAGCTGGGCCACACAATTGTGTCTCTCTAACCAAGTGAATTGTTAGGTGAATCATCATGTCAAAAAATGAAGGTGGGAAATACATCTCAAGTTCGCACAAAGTCACAACAATTTGTCTTTGCAACCTTGGCAACTTAACGGGGTCAATCACTTTGCTACAAATGGATTTGAAGAATAAACATAATTTTGTGATTGTGCCTCGAACCTTTTTGGGCAAAATAGATCGGATAGCGACTGGCATCAAATTCTCCAATAGAACATGGCAATCATGAGACTTTAAGCCCTTCAACTTCAAGTCTTTCATAGATACAAGGTTCCTAATGTTTGAGGAGTATCCCTCTGGGACCTTAACTCCATTAAGAAACTCACAAAAAGTGATTTTCTCCTTTCTAGAGAGAGTATATGCTGTAGGAGGTAGATAAGTACGGCATTTCCCCTTCACCGGTGCCAATTCTCCTCTTATTCCCATTGCAACCAAGTCCAACCTTGCCTTAACGCCATCTTTGGTCTTTCCCGGCACATTAAGCAACGTACCAATGATGCTATCACATACATTTTTCTCTATATGCATGACATCAAGGAAGTGTCTCACATATAAAGACTTCCAATATGGCAATTCAAAGAAAATTGACTTTTTCTTCCACCCACTAGTCCCAAGGTGTTTTGCAAAAGGCTTCCCGAAATTGTTTTTCAAATCCTTCACCTTGTCAAACATATCCTCACCACTTAATGGCAAAGGTTCACTCCCTTCTTCTGTATTCCCATTAAAGGCTTTTTTCCACCACCTGTAACGATGTCCCAGAGGCAAAAATCTGTGATGTCCTAGGAAGACAAATTTCCCACCATGTTCCAACCGTATGGTATGTGTGCCTTCTTCGCATATAGGACATCCAAACACTCCTTTGATAATGTAACCTGATAAATTACCATATGCCGGAAAATCATTAATTGTACCAAACAGCATAGCTCTCAACTTAAATGTTTCTTCCCTATATTTGTCATACATCTCCACACCCTTCTCCCACAATAGTTTCAAATCTTCAATTAATGGAGCCAAATATACATCTATATCATTTCCAGGTTGTTTGGGTCCGGAAATTAACATAGACAACATCATAAACTTCCACTTCATGCATAACCATGGTGGGAGGTTATAAATCAACAAAATAACGGGCCATGTACAGTGGGTACTACTTTGCATGCCATGCGGATTCATTCCATCAGTAGATAAAGCAAGGCGCAAGTTTCTATCTTCTTCCCCGAAATCTTCATACTCACGATCAATTCTTTTCCATTATGGAGAATCTGCAGGATGTCGAAGTTTTCCATCTTGAATTCTTTCATCTGCGTGCCATGTCAAGAGCTTTGCAATTTCTGTGCTACTGTACATGTGTCTAAATCTAGGTATGATGGGAAAATATCATACCACCTTTGTTGGACTCGATTCTTTTTTTTTTTGTATCGTGGGTCATTGTATTTAGGACACTTGTTTAATGATGCATATTCTTTTCGGAATAAAACACAGTCATTTGGACAAGCATGTATCCTCTCATAGCTCATTCCAATAGAACATAACATTCGTTTAGCCTCATATGTTCGGCTTGGAAGCTCATTATGTTGTGGCAGCATATCTTTCAAAAATGCAAGTAATTTTGTGAAGCTCTTATCACTCCATCCATTCCCTGCTTTCAAGTTGTATAACTTTAACACAGCTGATAATATCGTGAATTTAGTATACCCAGGATATAATGGTTTTTCTGCATCGGCTTTCAACCTCTCAAATATCTCAGGACAATCCTGAAGCTCATCTTCAATCGCATTTGTCATCTCTTGAAGACGGTCTTCATCAAATGTACTTGTATCAAAATCATTAGATCCAAAGCTCCTACTTGTCCCCAAATCACTATACCCATCATTTGTCCCATCATTTGTCTCACCATGTTTTGTCCAATGGATATAACTTCGATCGATTCCATTACACACTAAATGTTCTTCCAACTTATCTGAACTAACTAGCCTTCCAAAACAACACTTTAAGCAGGGGCATATAATTTTGTCGGGGTTATTAGCATGCTCAACTGCAAAACTAACAAACTCTTTCACTCCATCCCAATATTCCTTACTCAAACGATTTGCATGCATCCAATTCCGATCCATACTGTGTACAAATTTTGGCAGAGCCTCCCCTAGAAGTTGATGGTTCCAATAATTCTACAGCAACAACTCATAAAAAGTTAGACTCATCAATTATAAGCACTAGCATCTTCCAACCAATCCCAGATAAACTAAGCTATCTTCAAACATAAGGACTGTCTTTATTCTAGGAGATTAAAGTAATACATGATTCAACCATGGACTATTTCTGGCAACCATAAACTAATTTTTAAAGAAAATTCAGTAGCATAACAACATAGAAATGAGAGTTTCCCAAGCCTTAAGCCCTTTATTCATACAAAAAGTAGTAAATTTCAACCAATCATAGCAGCAACCATATTCCCAATCATTTCCAATCAACAAATTACTTCTAATTAATAAAGTAATTATTTTTCATGCTATTAGATATTAATACATGGCATTATAATGATATAGTTCAAAAGGAAATCGGCAACATAACGACTTGGAAAAGAAAGTTTCCTGGGCTTGTTGAAATTTGATCAAACTATGACTATCAAATTTCATTCAATCATTTCCAATCAAAACTTCACCATATGACTTCCTTTGAAGATATTAACATGCAAATCAAACATCGGTCAATTAGTATAACAATCATTCAACACCACCATTTTCAACAACTTTGAAAGCAAGAATAACGTACCTTATAACCTTGTACTATACTATCCCATTTAGTTTAGCCCCTTATTTTGCTGCCTCAAAGCTTCTAAATTAAAAAGCTAATTGAAATAGCTAATATGTAATAACCACAATGACATGTTCAACCTGCATTACATAAGAGTATAAAGTTAAGAAAAATTTCTAAACTAGTTTAATATATGAAAGTGTTAAAATTTGACTCAACAAAGATTTAGGGGCCTAAGGGAAGTTTAGATCATGACATGAATATGATGAATTCAATGAGTTAATAATGGTTCTATATGCTTGATGATGTCTTAGAAATGACATTAAGATGATGAGAATGTAAGAACACAAGTTATATAGTAAAGTAGTAAATTGAAACCTAAAATGGCCAAGGCCCACCCATGTCGATTTAAATAAGTCGAGAAGTCAATTTAAGATTTAAACCATATTATATTTGTTAAACTAGGTGTATATGCTATATGAATAAGAAGAAATATGTCTGTGATGAGAAATCTCAATGAAATGCAAGTTTGGACACTAAAAAATTTAAAACAGGACATAAATGAAGAGTAAAGTGAATGTCTTACTATAAGAGTTAAGTTAGTTTAAAATTTTTTAAAAGAAAATATTTAGAATCTATATATGATATAAATATTATATTTAATATATATCAAATACATGCATGTCTTCTTATATTATCAATGTTTTATAGCTTATTATTATCAATTATCATTATCATTATCATATCAATTTATAAAAATCTTACATTTATTTATAATTATAATTATAATATTTTACTAAACTAAAATATTAAGTAATTAAATAAATTAATAATTATACTAATGTTAATTATGCCTATAAAATGCTATAATTATTAATAATTAAATAAATTAATAATTATAATAATAATAAAATCAAATTCAATTGTGCATTGTTAGTTGTGACCATAAATAAAATGAGTTTGTATAAATAGATTCTCGTCAGAGGCACAGTGCCAATATGAAGAAAATGAGGGGATAAAAAAAGTGATGAACAAAGACAAAAGATGGAGAGCACAAAAAAATTTCCTGACAGTCAAAGACATGCAACAGCCACACATGGAGAAATTCTAAGGTACATGGGATGTAGATGCAATGGATGGCTGAGATTTCAGCCATTAATGTGGGTCTCATGCTCCTATATAAGGCTGAAATCCCAGTCATCTATTATGCATGCACCCAAGACTGCCCCACAAGTATGAAATGTCATCCTTCACAATGCTCATTCTAATCCCTTTGTTGCTCTTATTTTACTTTGAGCCCATTACAATAGCAATCTTTAAGTACTTTAACCTCAATCTAAACATGAAAGGTAAGTGGTCATGAACAATATTAGTTAGGCTCACTAATCACTACTAATATATATGATAATGATCTTTGCTCGTACCAAATTAAGGGCATTCCCTCCTTCGGCTGTCCACTTCATTTTTAATCAAATATCAAGCATACTAATTCCATGTTCAAGTAAATGCATATTAAATGCTAAGTCTTCAAGCTGAAAATCCCATTTTGAGTAGGTATATGTTACATTAAAATTTCTCAGCAGCTTCTTTTAAAATAAAAAAATTACAGAAATATAGAGAATATATCAAAAGATGGTCAATCCAAATGAAAGACAGTCCAAAACTCATGTTTTCTAACCTGGTGAGCTCTGCAAATTAGATCAAGATCATGCTTTTCAGGAAATTCAACAACCTTGTCAGCTCCAAATGTAAATGAGACACCTCGGTCATTTTCTCCCCAACCATCAAGATCTATGTCAGGATTGGCTCAAAGCAGGTCACAGAGAAGGCCTTGATCAGGCACATCAATAGGGCGAACAATATTTCTTATCTGATCCAAATTTTTAAGATCAGGAGATAGCCCACCATGCATGCAAAGGATCTTCTCATTAGTTGGTTAAAAGCATGCACACACAGGATCTTCTCATTAGTTGGTCAGAAGGCATGTCAGAGAGCTAATATTATTTCTAAGATGGAGAGAGATCTATCTTAATATCTCTGAACATTAATCAAAGCAGATATAGTTCAACAAAAAAGTGGTAGAGCTCCCTAAGTATGAGAAATAATCTAAATTGGCAAAAAGGGAGGCATGGAGGAATAAGATGCTAAATTTTGTTCCAGAAGAATATGCATATCTTATAAGATAATTGGTAGTCCTTGTAATCTGAATTTTAACTACCATTGTTTCCTCACTGAATCACAATATTAGGAAAACATTAAATCTTAAAATTCTAGAAACAGGGGAGGGGATAAACCAAGAACAAAAGGAAAGTGGGAGGAGACTCAATAAAGAGAAAGAGTATACATACTGAATGATTAAGAAATCCAGCAATAGGAATTTTTTAGTTAGAAGATTATACAAAAATTTTCATTTCAATACATACTGTGATCCGCCAACCAAAAAACTAGGCCTCGCCATCCTTAAACGGCAGGAAATACCCAAAGACATTTTCCATGAAATTCCAACCACTGTCGGTGCTCCTAAAATGTGATAAATGACCATGAAGATCGCATTATGCTTATGTTATGCTATTTTGGTAGTTTGAGTGGCTACTAGAATATCCAATTTGCTATTAGCCACGGATATCTTTTCCATACCCCTTAGAAAAAGCACTGCTAAATAGCTTTATCCAATCAACTTAGAACAGATGGATTTTGAATTTAAAAATAAATTAACAGTGTTAATATCAATAATTAATGACAGAATAAGTGATGTGTAAAAAGAAAACGACCTATCCTAATTTTGATTAGAAAACAGTACCTTAAATATATAAGCTTAAGTACCTAAATTTTTTCCAATTTAAAATTAACATATTCCACTTATCATATGGTGTCATATTGAATCAATGCCTCCTAGGTTATTTATGACTTCATTCATATGGAAAGATGCCATGTAGACTTCATAGGGTAAATCGAGGGTGAAAAGAAAAAAGTCAATGGTTCAGATATTTAAAAAAAAAAAAGTATAAGCATTTGGTATATGGCAAAAGCTGAAGCTTAAAAACAGCCTCGTTATCATGATTTGACGGGCTATCAGGAATACAGGGCAAGTTCATTATTCAGCAATATGAAACATGTTACCTGCCTAGTTATTGAAACAAAATTGTTCTACTTTACCACAGTAGAGCCACTAAGTGCCAAAAGAATTTGTAGAAAAGTAGTGAATTGCTTCATTGTCTAGAGACATTAGATTGTAAATTTAAGATACTCACTTAAGCATGGCATTGATGACAGCTTGCTTTGTAGGCAAAGCTGGTATTGCACCTCTCTCCGTCACCGTCAATGCTGCACAGACATTAGCAAACTTGAGAGCATCTCGCAGTTTTTCCTCTTGCTGCAAGTTTAAACCACATACATAGCTCTTAAGGAAGCAAACAGATGTGACATGGATTTCTAGAGATGTCAGATGTAAACTTTCGGAAAAATTTGAAGTGAGAATTTTCTACAACTTCATGCAGCATATTGATGGCATAGTAGGCAGGCAAACATGTCTAATAACACAATAGCAAAATATTGCATTGCACTTACTGTTTTCAGGCACACGATAAAAAGTATCATTACTGAAAAATAGGTTTTCCATATATCATTACCTTTTCTCTAAATAAGATAAGTGCAGTAAACTATTAGTCAGAGAGCATGCGGAATAGTTGACTTAAGAGAAAGCAAAATAAAGATTCAGACATAAACCAAATAGCCTTCTCCTGCCAAAGCTTCTGGGTAACTAAGCACTGAATAACGTGTGGGAAATGATAACAATGTGAAAGCACGGATCACATTTTCTTATTCAAATTTTTAATGGTTGACTGATTGTACCTTTCCAAACTCCCAGAAAGGTCCAATCTTAACACATCACAATGAGAAAGAAACATGGCATATATTAACAAAAGACTTCTGTGTCCCAATTTCAGCAAATTTGAAGGTTCTAGGGTCAACTGACAGTTTCTTGGCGCTGTGAGAAAGGACCTAACTCTGAATCTCGCCTTCATCAGAATAAGCTATTTAAAGGAAGGTGAAGAATTAATTACCTAGTACCAATGGGCCCTAATGACCCTCAGCCATTCAAAGGAAAAGGGCAAGAAAAAAAAAAACAAATGGGTTCCTCGGTATGCATTGAAGCTAAAACTTTGTATGATCCACAGTATGTGTAATCTCACCGAAGACTTTTTACTTGGAAAGCTTTTTCTTCTCTGGCAAAGAACTTCCCCAGAAAAGTCGAAGTCGAACCATTGAAAAGCCATAGACCTAGATCGGACTTGAGGAACCCACGAAGAAGCCACAAACCTGGGGAGACAGATTCGGCGGGACGGAGTAGCCACGGACTTGGGGGACCCACAGAGACGCCGAACGGACTTGGCCAGCGGGAGAGAACTCAGACGAGACAAACTAATCTGTGAGGTAGCGAGAGTGAAAGTATGCCTATAGCTTTAAATTGAGGCTGAAATTTAAAAGAAACATTCATAATTAATAATTTTTTTAAAGAAAGAAAGAAACATAGACGGTTAATAATCATAACCGCATACGTTGGAAATTTTTTTTTTAAAAAATAATGATAATCATATGCGGTTATTTTAAATAATCACCTACATTAGTTTTTTTAAATTATTTTTTAAATAATTATACTTTTGTAGGACGTTGTTTAAATAACCGCCTACAAAAATATATTTTTGTATGCGGTTGTTCTTAAAACCGCCTACAAATCTCTCCGCGTAACTTTTTTTCGCGTTTTTTTATATAACCGCCTACAATTAGGCGCCAAAAAAACTCATTTTTGTAGTAGTGTCAGCCTCTCTAGCAACATCAATATATATATATATATTGGTGTCTATGAGCCAATTGGTAGTGATCAACCCGAGCAAAAATTATCAATATATTCTTTGTTTATCTTACTTAAATTTGAAAAGCTAGGTGTTTTTCCCTTGCATAAAATCCAACATGTATAATATTTATACTTAAGATATTTTAAGTTAAAACGTTGGCAAATAAAATAAGGAGAGTTTGTTCTTGTTAACTTTGAAACAACTCACTGATCATATATTGATTATTTCTTTTACTAGTTTTTCTATAAAATAAATAAAATATTTCTCGCTTAAATTTTTTATTTTTTATTTTATTCTATGTATAATTTATTTTTTCATGCCAAACCGGTGACAATATATTCAGTAACTAGATTTTAGATCTCATACATTGTATGAAATTCGAGCAGATGAGAAACAATACTGTGCAGAACTCTTTAAAAACACTATGGCTTTCATTAGTCTTTATATAAATATATTGACATTGGTTCTGACGTTCTATACGTAGTATCCCAATGATCAAGATCCATCTATGTACCATATTCAATGTTAGAATTTCCCCATTATTGTTAAACTCGAATAGCACATGAGGTAGGGCTAGTAAACGAAAATTTCCCCAGTAAATGATAATTTTTTATTCCGAGATTCCTTAGTTCGTATTCAAGGTGAACATGGGGCACATGCCAGGTATTATTGGAAGCTAATATAGGTTCACTTGCACTTGATGCACGGACGTTGAAGCTAATATAGGTCCACTTGCATTTACTTATGAGCACTGAGAAAAATGGTACGACAAGGATTTTAGCAACGTATACTAAGTTCGTTGATCTTATATTCAGTTAAAGGATATGGGGGTTGGATGATGATAAAAGTTCGACCTTCAAGATGTAAAAAAAAAAAAAAAAAGATAAAAATGTACTTTTAATCTCTTAACTTTACAGTAGATTTCATTTTGATCCCTTAATTTAATTTAATTTTTTTTAGTCTTTTAATTTTCAAAATAGAATTAAAAATTTTATTATTATTATCACTGTTACCTATATTAACAGAAAATGTTAATAAAACATTATTCAATATTGACATGTTAATCTTTACTTCCAAGTCATCAATATTTCTCATTAATATTAGGTCTAAAATATTTTTTAATTAAATTAAAAGATTAAAAATAATTAATTACAAATAATAAAATTCTAAATAAAACCTTAATCTTAAAAAAATTTTTGTCATAAAAATGAGTTAGATAAATATGTAATATTAAAAAATATTTTTTCAGCATTTAAAAATAATTTGTCAATATTTTCTACTAATATATTTAATTATGTTAGAAATAGGGAAACTTTTGATTGTATTTTAAAAATTAAAGGATTAAAAAGAAATAAAATAAAGTTAAATGATCAAATTGAAACCTGGTATAAAATTAAGGGATCAAAAATATATTTTTACCAAAAAAAAGGCATTTGTTATGATGCGACACGTGGCAGAGAAAACTACCATAAATGATGTGTTAGGCAACCCACATGCAAAGAAAACTACCGTAAATGATGTGTTGAGCAACCCACATATTAAGGATGATATACATGTAGATATTACAGGTGGCTTGCGAAGAAGCACTCGTAGAAGGAAGTTAACGTGGAAGTTGCAAGAGGATAAATATAACCATGATTCAGTGTGGAATTTGTCTTATGTGAATCCCTCTAAAAGTTCTTCTCCTTCTGAATTTGTCTTCTTCTTGTAGTGATTAATAACCCCTTCATTAATTATATTCCACTATAATTGTATCCCACTACCCCCATGATAAGAGTGCAATCCATTTTACTACATGTCCAGTTTGTGTTGCAAGAGGATAAATATAACCATGATTCAGTGTGGAATTTGTCTTATGTGAATCCCTCTGAAAGTTCTTCTCCTTCTGAATTTGTCTTCTTCTTGTAGTGATTAATAACCCCTTCATTAATTATATTCCACTATAATTGTATCCCACTACCCCCATGATAAGAGTGCAATCCATTTTACTACATGTCCAGTTTGTGTTTTCCCTTATGTTTGTTTTATATTGCAGGTTTATCTCAAGAAGCCCTTCTTGATTGCTTTCTAAGTGGGCTTAAGTTCCATATTTGAAGAGATGCTGTGGCCCAATCTTCGACTACTCTTTTACGGGTTGTTGATCTTGCCCGATTATATGATGAGAAGGATATTTCAACCCTATGCTCGATCCGATCTAAGCCAATGCATGTTTCCAATGGATCATCCCCGATGAATTCAACTTCATCAGTAAATACAACTTTAATCGACACTACATAGAGATCAAATGTTGCTCCATTACTTCCAACACCTTCTACAAGGCCACTGCCACTCATAAATTAAGTACATTTCTCATAAAGCGCATTTTACCAGTAGAAATGCAGATTAGACGGGAGAAAGGCTTGTGTGATAATTGTGATGAGAAGTTCTCTCCATCTCATAAGTGCCCCAATCATCAATATATGATCTTGCTCACAGATCCAGAAGAACTAGAGACACCTCAATCTGTTGAAGTTAGTGACCCAACTACAAGTATGAATAATGAAGATGGGACACCTGTTCCACACCTCTCCTTTCATGCCTACCAAGGTTCTGCAGGGGTTGCTACAATTCGTTTCTCTGGTCCTATTAACGAAACTGAAGTTTAGGTGCTACTGGATGGAGGAAGTTCTGATAACTTTGTTACCCCCCTATAGCACATCATTTACACTTACCTATTGAACCTGCTCCAACTTTTCATGTTCTTGTGGGCAATGTTAATTATTTAGAGAGTCAGGGGATTGTTCGTGCTTTGAAGCTTATTATTTAGGGGCAACAAATAATTTTTCCAGCATATGTTCTTCAAGTGGCCGGATTAGACATAGTTTTGGGTGCATCTTGGCTTGCTACCTTAGGTCCTCATGTGGCTGATTACAGTTCCTCAGTCATTAAGTTCTATCTTAATGGCAAATTTATCCAATTACGAGGATATAAATCTAATGTTTTAGAGGAGGCTCATTTCCATCAATTCAAATGTCTACAATCATCTCATGCTATTTCAGAGTTGTTTATTCTCTAGTCAGGGGTTGCAGTTGATGAAAATTCCTCTTCTTCGTTGGATTTACCAGCAGATATGCCCGAAGAATTAGCAAGCATCTTGAGACAGTACCATGTTGTCTTCTCCATTCCTCATGGCCTACCACCTTCTCGAGGACATGATCATGCGATTGTTCTAGAACTAGGCATTGCTCCGGTGAAGGTTTGTCCATATAGGTACCCATATAGTCAGAAGACAGAAATTGAACGAATGGTGCATGAGATGTTACAAGAAGGGCTTATTCAACCTAGCACAAGTCCTTTTTCAGCTCCTGTATTGCTTGTTAAGAAGAAAGATCACACTTGGAGGTTTTGCATTGACTATCGGGCGCTCAATGCTATTACTATCAAGGATTCATTTCCCATTCCGACTATCGATGAGTTGCTTGATGAGTTACATGGCTCAACTGTGTACTCCAAATTGGATTTACGTTCTGGTTATCATCAAGTATTAGTTCACTCAGAGGATTGAGAAAAGACAGCATTCCGAACACATAATGGCTACTATGAATGGATCGTAATGCCATTTGGTCTTACTAATGCTCTAGCAATATTCCAATCACTTATGAATGACATTTTCCATCCATTTCTCCCACGGTTTGTCCTTATTTTTTTTTTTTTATGATATTCTTATATACAGTCCATCATGGTCTTCCTATCTTGAGCATCTTACTGTTGTTTTGGAACAATTATTATAGCATGAACTTTATGCTAAATTATCTAAATGCTCTTTTAGGCGAACTAAAGTTGACTATTTGGGCTATGTTGTTTCGACTACCGGTGTTCAAATGGATGCCTCTAAGGTGACAACAATCATGAATTGGCCAGTACCTCATACTATAACTCAACTTCATGGTTTTTTAGGCTTGACTGGCTATTATAGATGTTTTATACGGCAATATGCTACCATTGCTTTTCCTCTTACTTAGTTGCTTCAAAAAGATTACTTTCATTGGTCTCAAGACGCTCAACTAGCCTTTGAAACGTTTAAGCATGCTCTTTCTACAGCCCCTGTGTTGGCCTTGCTAGATTTTTCCAAGCCTTTTGTTGTTAAAACTGATGCTTCGGGGTTCGGTGTTGGTGCAATCCTCAGTCAAGACAATCATCCCATAGCTTACTTTTCCACGAAGATCTCCAACCGCATGAGTACTCAGTCTGCCTATGTTCGCGAGTTATATGCTATCACTGAGGCTATTGCAAAGTTTCGACATTATCTATATGGATAATACTTCATCATTCATACTGATCAGTAGAGTCTTAAGCATCTTGCAGATCAAGTTATTCAAACCCCTGAACAACAAGAGTGGCTTCCTAAATTGATGGGTTATCGTTATACCATTGAATATAAACCAGGTAATCAGAATCAAGCTGCTAATGCTCTTTCTTGAGCTTGTTTTCTTGCTATTTCAGTCCCTCATTCTACTTTTATTGATGATGTTTATTTGGAGGTATGAGAATCTACTGAGTTGCAGCATCTTATTCAACAGTATCATGCAAGTCCTTCGACTATGCTGCATTATTCTATTCGCGATGGGTTGTTATATTGGAAGGATCGCTTGGTGATTCCTTCAAATGCCCGAAGTCTCATTAACACATAGCAACTTATTTTTACTGGAAAAATATGCGTTCTGATATACGTGTCTTTGTTCAACATTGCTTAGTCTGTCAACAAGCCAAAGTGTCTCAGTTGTATCCTTTTGGGTTACTTAGCCCATTGCCTATTCCGTCTCAAATTTGGGAGGATATGGCTATGGATTTCATTACACACTTACCAGTTGCTAAGGGCTTTTCAGTGATTATGGTTATGATTGATCATCTCTCCAAGTATGCTCATTTGGCACCATTGCGTGCCAATTTTACAAGTTTACAAGTAGCTGAATGTTGTGCAGACTATGGTTAAACACCATGGAGTTCCTAAGTCCATATTTTCTGATAGAGACCGGACTTTTACCAGTGCATTTTGGCAGCATCTTTTTCAGTTACAGGGCACTACTTTATCTATGAGCTCTTCCTATCATCCTTAGACTAATGGCTAGTCTGAAGCTCTAAATAGGTGCATTGAAATGTATCTTCCATGTTTTGTGCATGAGCATCCAAAGCTGTAGGTCCAGTTTTTACCATGGGCAGAGTTTTGGTATAACTCTTCTTTCCAAACCTCTATTGGTATGACTCATTTCAATGTTGTATATGGGAGGGATCCACCATCTCTTCTACGTGCCACTCCTTCAGTTGATACCCCCCTACGATGTCTCTCAACAGTTACAACTCCGTGATGCCCTTCTTGCTCGTTTGAAGGGCAACTTGATGCGTACTCAAGATCACATGAAGCGTTTTGCTGATAACCATCGCACTGAAGTTCATTTCAATATTAGTGACTGGGTCTTTGTGAAATTGCAGCCCCACCATCAACATTCCGTGCAGTTACGTAAGTCGCAAAAACTAAGTTTACGGTATTTTGGCCCATTTCACATTTTGAAAAAGATTGGTTCTGTTGCTTATCAACTTCAGTTGCCACCAGAGGCTAGGATCCACTTTGTTTTTCACGTTTCAGTGCTCAAAAAGTGTGTGGATGATCCTCAACTCCAGTATATTCCCTTACCGTTACTCACTACCAAAGAAGGTCCTCTTCTTCAACCCACGAATATTTTAGATGTTCTTCAGACTCTTCATTCAAATGGGTTTCAAACGAAGGTGTTAGTTGCTTGGGATGGGCAGATTCCACCTAGTTGGGAATCTCATCTTCACATTCAGGAGTTGTACCCCACTTTCGACCTTGTGGACAAGGTCGCTTTTGATAGGCAGGGCAATGTTATGATGCGACATGTGGTAGAGAAAACTACCATACATGATGTGTTAGGTAACCCACATGCAAAGAAAACCACCGTAAATGACGTGTTTAGCAACCCGCATGTTAAGGATGATATACATGTAGATATTACGGGTGGCTTGCGAAGAAGCACTCATAGAAGGAAGTTAACGTGGAAGTTGCAAGAGGATAAATAGGAAATAGTAACCATGATTCAATGTGGAATTTGTCTTATGTGAATCCCTATGAAAGTTCTTCTCCTTTTGAATTTGTCTTCTTCTTGCAGTGATTAATAACCCCTTCATTAATTATATTCCACTATAATTGTATCCCACTACCTCCATAATAAGAGTGCAATTCATTTTACTACATGTCTAGTTTGTGTTTTCCCTTGTGTTTGTTTTATATTGTAGGTTTGATCATTACAACATTTGAGAGAGAAATAAGAGAATACTGAAATAGTGCCCTAATTTTGCATTTTGAGTTAAGAAATAAAAGAAAATTTTCTATGTCATTCAAACAGTCAAATAAAGAATCTAATTGTTTAACCAACAGAACATTAGTTCCAATGAAAGGGATTAGGGTTGTTTAAATACGGTTTCTTGAATTTGAGATTATATAAATGCAAAAAATGCTTTTGGAAAAACTCCCTCAAATGGGATTTAACCGTAACTCAATTTAGATTAGTTAGAATTTAAAGTGGTGATCAAATACTTAATGATTATTTAAAAAAAAAAAGAATCTAACTATTTATATATATATATATATATTTCATAAAAGTGGTGAAATATATAAAAGGCAAGTTGATGTATACATAAAAAAAACGGTTGACTCCGGGATCTAAATGGGGCAAGTAGGGGTCTCCCCCCACCAAACCAAAAAAACACTTTTGACACCCCGTTATAAAAAATGTCAAAATTAATAGTAATACCCCATATTTAAAGTAATTTTTAATTTAACCCCAAGTTTAGATCCGTTACTAGTTGACTCGGTGAGTCAACTTACATGACTCACAATCAATATGATTACAATAACTTTTTAAAAAAATTAATTACATGCAATGAATCAATATAATTTTCAATCAAATGAATATTAATGCAATTAATTAATTAATTGTAATTAATTTTGAAAGGGAATAATGCATACGTTAATTAAGGATTTCAAATAATTATTAAAAGACATGAAGTAATAACAATTGTAATTTTCTAGTTAAAAAAAAAAAGCAAACTAATTTATTGGCATACCACATGTTAGCGCCTCACACAAATCCAAATAAATTGTTAGGCATTATCGGACAGAAACTAAAAGAAATTAAATAGTAATATAAGAAGAAAACAAAAGAGGAAAGAGAAATTGGATCAATTATAATTAAAATGAAGCAACATCCCTATTTGAAAAATATACATTGCATTTAGAACTACTGGCTTTATGTATATTTAGAATCAGATGTGATTGGATAAACAGAGATCTTTTATCAGAGATGGCGAGGTTGATCTCAAAACACAGTACTGCTTCAATCTTCTATGATTATTACCAGATTGCATTGCTTCTGTTAGTTCTCCTTTTACAGATTTCCTTTCAATCTGTGACTTCCCGTTCAACCGTAGAGTTTCTTCCTGGCTTCCATGGACCCCTTCCTTTTCAACTTGAAACTGGGTATGTCATTTATTATTCTCATTTCTTATTCCTCCAATTAACTCTATGATTCACTTTCACCAGCAGAGTTTTGATATATATATATATATATATATATGTTTTTTGTTTGTCTCTCAAAAGATACATGCCTCAACTGATTAGATCTTGAAGCTTTTTATTCGCTTCTAAAATTAGAGTAAAAAACATTGAAACTGAAAGTGTGAAATATATTTCTTCGTACATGAACTTACGCGTAGAATATTGATGTTGTTTTATAATGTTCAAACATGTTTTGGCCAGGTACGTGGGAGTGGGGGAATCAGAAGAAGTGCAGGTTTTCTATTATTTTATAAAATCTGAGAACAATCCTCAAGATGATCCACTCCTTCTTTGGTTCTCTGGGGGTCCTGGTTGCTCTTCATTGATGGGCCTTGCCTTTGAAATAGGTATGCACATCAACATTCTTCTCTCAAAACTCAGACCCTCTGGTGTCGTTTATTCTTGACAACGTTGAAGGCTCAAAATTCTCTCCAATGGCTGCACGATTCTTGAGGAGAGAGACAGAAAGTGAAGGTATCTCTCTCCTCACTGTACCGTACAGTCGTTCCAGAGGATCCCAATCGAGTTTTGAATGGTTTAAAATGGCACATGGAGTGAATGCCTTTTTCTATTCTGGAAGGGTCAGTAATATACAGCTGTTGTTCTTTTTATGCTATATAGGTCCAGTGGCATTTATAAACCAGGATTACAATGGGAGTTTGCCTAGCTTAGTCTTGAGGCCACAATCATGGACAAAGGTTATCTGTGTATTGAATTAATTCCTAACTTGTTTTTAGGGTTGTGAGCGTTAGCAATCCTTGCATTTACGTTTTGGATAAGAAATCTTGATATTTTTAATTAAAAGACAATAAGTTCAACAGTTTTCAAGTTATTTCCATATAAGAAAATTGCATTATGAATGAAAATATCATAAACAGATTTAGTGCAGTTTGTGGGTTATTTCAATCTTGTTAGGAAAATCTCCATCATCCATTTTGATCCCCTACATATTGCCATGCCATGTCATCACTTAGTACTAAGTGGAATGATGCCACCTTAAAATTCGGATGAAATAATGTGGTATGGTAATGGAGGACGGATCAAAATAGATGATAAAGATCTTCCAGTTATGATTGGATAAAAATAATAAACTACATTGAACCTAAAACTGTGAAAATAACAGTACGAGTATCTTACGTAAGAAATAATCAATTACATAAAAACTTTTGCTTGAACAGGTAAGTAGCATTGTCTTTGTAGATCTGCCTGTTGGAGCAGGTTTCACTTACACCAAAACAGAAGCTGTTGTTCAGCAAAGCGATTGGCTTCTAGTTCATCATGCCCACCAATTTTTAAAAAAGGTACGTATATTCACCCTACTTCTCGTTTTATTTATATCTCATACTGTCATCAAATTTTAGCCATCAAATAATTAATTTCATGTTGTTATCTCGAAAACATAATAAAATATGATATATAAAAAGGTCAACGAAGTTGTATATAACGCCTATTAATTTTTGTAGTGGCTGATTGATCATCCAGAATACCTATTTCATGAAGTGTATCTGTCTGGTGACTCGTACGCTGGCATTCCTATCCCTGCCTTGTTTCAAGAAATTTCATTCGGTACAATTAAAACTCATAATCTAGCAGTTAGTAATTACTATAAGGAATATATCTATATGTGTGTGTGTGTATATATATATAGAGAGAGAGAGAGAGGTGTGCGCGCAAGTGTGCTAATGGCTAATTATTCTGTGTGTTACAGCAAATGAAAATGGGGTCCAACCACCGATAAATATCCAGGTGTAAAATGATAGTTCTCTTTTAAATTAAAAAAAAAATGAAGTTTAGTGTTGTGTTTGAAGTCTTAGATTCAGAGATATTAAACTTGTTTTACGTATAGGGATACATACTTGGGAATCCAGTGACAACAAAGCTTGACATAAACTATGCAATCCCTTTTGCTCATGGAATGGGACTGATTTCTGATGAACTCTACGAGGTGATTAATATTATAATGCACCAGTTCTATGTGTTGGGTAAATAAATGTTCTAAAGATAATTTATCAAAAAGGCCAAATTATTTAATGAATAAATGGCATTACTAAGTTATTTTATTTCTGGCTTTACGAGGACAGTCATTACAGAAAAATTGTAACGGAGAATACAGAAACATAGATCCCAGGAACTTGTTATGTCTCAGAGATTTCCAGTCATTTCAAGAGGTAACCAAATGTAGATTGTTTTCATAATTCTTTTTTTTTTAACAATTGTTTAATAAATTATTTTTTATTCTTTAATTTCTCTTTGTTTTTCAGTTAACTGCAGAAGTGGATCAGGCTATGATTTTGGAACCTGCCTTTTGCGGTTATGATCTACGAATGGTGCCCCAAAGAAGTAACTTGAAGAGATCTCTAACAGAGAAAGTGAGGGCCAGTAATACTGCATCAACATGCCGGGTACGTAATTGTTTTTGCATACGATGTCATTTGAAGAATACTATTGTATAGAATTAATTAATCAATGCTTAGCTTATCAACAAGTAGTATATTTTTTTTTAATCTAAATTAATACTATGTCATTTAGAATATTAATACTATGTCATCAAGATCAAGTAAAATTCTTTTAATGTGTTTACTAGATAGAAGTTTCATAAGTTCACTTGAAAAAAAAAACAAAATATATATATATATATATATCCCACTTTGCCCTTATTACCTGACCTGGTATCATGTGGTGAGTCACTTATTTTTAGTCAAACAATTTGATTAAATAATATAAACAAGTTGCACTACTAAAACGCTATAGTGCTGGACTTTCACGTGCTGTTTTGATTATGATTAACAAAATTGGGGCCAAGACTGAACTCTTGTGGTTGTGGTTAACTAACTCGCAACTTAACTGAACTTGGTTAAGCCGTGGTTAATCTATAGCTAATTAAGTGATTTAGTCGGGGTTTTAGTGAATTGTAGCTAAACTAATCGTTGTGGCCTGCGGCTACATCATCCCGCAAGAGAGACGTCGAGACGTAAGGTGTGTGTGGGTCATAAATGATCAAGTTGGTTTTTATTGTAGTGATGGTTGTTGATATAAATTTTTATAAAACTAGGTCTAGCATCAACGATATCTCCTGTAAATATACTGAAATTCAAAAAATAATTAATAAATAATAAAACAACAGTACTTCCTATTTATATACGATAATAATTGATAATCATTAAATTGCTTTTTTGTGAACGAGCGTAACATTTCAATGTATTGGAAATGTTAATTTGCAAGAGGTTATCCTGTTTTATTTTTATATATTCTTTATGAATTTTTTTTTTCCAGAAATGTTTATGCATGTAATTTAACGTCATTCATTTTCCGTGTGATAGAGATACGGATATTTACAATCTCAATATTGGGCCAATAATGATGACGTTCGCAAAGCACTACATGTTCGAAAGGTTTGGTCACAGTACTAACACATACACACACGTACAATATAGTGTGAGTGTGTGTGTGTGTTGTTTTCATTGGCTGATTGCATGTGCTGCAGGGGACTGTAAGACATTGGAAGCGTTGTGATCATAATATAGCTTTTAAGTTTGATATCAATACCAGCTTTCATTTTCATGCTAATCTCAGTACAAAAGGTTATCGCTCATTGATTTACAGGTTAATTAAGCCTTTTTTCATATATTTTTTTTTTCATTTTCACAAAATATTTTGCTTTCATATTCTATATGCTTTCATTCCATTCAAATTAGTTACTCATTATTGTCCTTAATTACCATATTCTGAGTCTCTGTATATAGAGTTCTACCTCACAAAAAAAGAAAAAAATACGGAGGAGGACATAACTATAAAGATTAACTAGCTAGTTCTTGTAAATCTTGTTGATTGTCATATGGTTATTTGTTGTTAATTTACAGTGGAGATCATGACATGTCAATTTGTTTCTTATCAACACAAGCATGGATTAGATCTTTGAATTATTCCATTGTTGATGACTGGAGACCTTGGCACGTACATGGACAAGTTGCAGGGTATGCCTCATACTATACTAGCTACTCTCTCTCTCTCTCTCTCACACACACACACACATGCGCATGAGATGGATCGTTTGCAATACTCTTTTTTATTCTTTTATAAAAGCTTTTAACTGAATTATACGGATTCAGATAATTAGCTAATTCAAGTTTTGTCAAAAATTATATTAAAATTCTTATAATACTGTTAATAAATGTAATTAGTATAATGTTTGGAGAGAGAGTTTGTTAGTTAGGCTGCCTTCCCAAGAGGGGGGTGAATTGGGAAGATTAAAAATTTTCTGCACCAAGTGAAATAGGTGAAGAAAGCAAGGTATAATAAAAGCAGCGTATAAGCAGAGCAAACTGAAAAAGTAATGATAGGGAGAAGAACACTCAGAAATTTATCCGGATTCGGTCTATCCATTTGACCTACGTCCAGTCCCCAAGACACCTCTTGAGATTTTTCACTATACTGCAAGAATTCCATGGGCTTCTTACAAATGCCACAGTACACAGCTTGTGCTCTGTTTTCTAGAGCTTTCTCAATCTCTCTAAACACTTCCACAATGTGCTTCACAACCCCCTTGTGATATCCCCTCACAAGTAAATATATCTTCCAGATGAAGATTAGATTGTTTACAAAGATATAACCCACTTGAATAGAGTAAATATGAAGGTTAAAGTACAGATATTAGAGTTGAGAGGGTAAAAGCTTTTTGAGAAGAAGATTTGGCAGAATTTCAGTATATACAAGTTTGATTCGTTACCCACAACTTCAAATAATGTTGTATTTATAGATTTAGGTCTCAAATGTCCGTTAGAGACAAAATCTATCCGTTGGAGAAGTTATCCAATGGTTACTCTAAAAAACTATCCATTAACCAACCGCATTTAATGCTACTGACATACTGAAATTCGAATTTTGGTTGGTCAACAGACGAATTTCGAAGGAACCGAAGGTTAAAGCTTCCAACGTTGAAATACTGAAGTTCGTCTGTTCATGAAGTGAAATTCGAATTTTGAAACTTAGAAAATGTCTCCATGTTGTGACATACGAATTTTCAAGAAGAAAGTTTTTCTGTTAAGTGTGAACAGTGTTTTCAATTTTCTACAGTGCCCTTGAAATTTGAATTTTGGAACCCCAAAGTTCGTCTGTCCGTAGTACGTTCAAAAGACACAGTAGTTCACTTTCTTCGAAATTCGAATTTTGAAAGAGTGAAGTTCGTCTGTCAGAGAGTCCTCTCTTCAGACTTCAACATTCGAAGTTTCAAAACTTTGTTATTCATGTGTCAACATTTCATTTTAACAGACTCACAGCCCAAGCTTCTGAAATTCGAATTTTAATGTTCAAAGTTCGTCTGTCAGAGAGCAATTTTGAAGCTCAAGATATTCTTGATTTCAGATGAACTTTAACATTATTATAGACGAATTCCTTTGGTTTTCACAAATTGCATTTTGTCTGAAATTCAAATTTTGAAGACTTAAAGTTCGTCTGTCTTTAAGAAGCTTCTTTCAGGCTCATATGAAAATTCAAATTTTGGTAAATCAAAATTCGTCTATCAGAGAAGAATCTCTTCAGACTTATTCAGTTTCAGCTCGAAATTCGAATTTCCAAAGGCAAAGTTCAAATTTCCAACATGACAGTTCAATATAAACTTTTCAAACTTCGTCTGTTGGTGGGTATTTTTCAAATAGTTCATGATTTAAACATAAAATCAACGTTTTAAAACATCTTTTCATCAAATCAAAGTCTTTTACCCATTCCTGAACATAGCTAAAGATCAAACAACAATTCTAGCATAGATTACTCAGAATTTCTTCACTTTGAAATACTTTGAGCTCCTTTGATATCTTCAATCCAAGCTCTTGGATGTTGGTTTGGAATCATCAAAACTCTTGATTCAACATTCTCCCCCTTTTTGATGATTACAAAACAACTTACAAACTGGATTAGTACTTGAGTTTGCTTTTACAAGCTCCCCCTCAGCATATGCATTATATTTCAAAAGATATCATATACAGCAGATCAAGTGAAGATATTCAAAGAGAAATATGCACAAAACATTGCAATAAAGAAATTCATTCATTTGATCAAATGTTGCTATACAAAAACCAATTAAAATTCTTCAAAGATTAATTTCAAAACACTAAGTACAAACATCAAACAATCATCTAAAACTTTATACAGCACAATAAGAGAACTTCCAGCCTAATCTCTAAAACAAATCTTCAATCATTTCTTCTTGGGCTTGGTCTTCTTGCTGTACGTCTTCCCTTTCCCAGATGGCTCAACAGCAGACTTTCCAGTAGCAGACTTTCCAGTTTGCTCAGTCTTCTCCCCCTTTTTGGCATCATCAGGAAGGCCAACAAAATCAACCGGAGGAGGGATCTGAGTGACCGGAATAGCTCTAAGAGGCACAGGAGCAAAAGGGATTTCAGGTTCAGCTGGGGGCTCAATGCTTGGCTCCTCGTCAGAGATTTCCAGCAGCTCTTGCATTGCCTGCCTGGAAAGAGCTAACTGAGCTCTCTATTCCTCTGAAAGCCCATAAGCAGCAAGAGAGAAAGTAGCTGGGTCATCAGGACGAAACATTTCCTCAAGCCTTCTTCTTTGTACTTGCAGGAGAGCATTATGAGCAATAGCCTCATAATCAACAACAGGCACAATGCTCCTTTTCTCATTGAGGGCAGTCTACAGAAATGGAGAAGTAGAGATGGCTGCCACTATCTTTTCAACTTGCTCAGTCTCTTGAGTGGAAAGGATTGAATCCTGAGCATTTGCTTCAGTAGGCTCATGAGGGCTTGTTTCCTGAAGACCCTCTTCCTCTATGCCATAGTCCAAAGGAGGACCAGGACTTGCCTCATTGCTGGAGGCCTTTGGAGTGCTTACTAAGCCAACAGGTTCAGTTTCCTAGACTTCAACACCAAGAACAGGAGATGCCATCTCAAAAGGACTAGGAGGCACAGGAGTTGGAGACAGAGTGGGCTCAGGGACACCAGGCTGACGTGGAGCTAAAGAAGTAGGGATTGCACTTCTGATTTCTTCATATGCATCAGCCACCACTTTCATGTTAACAGCCAACTGATGGATCTGATCTTGCAGATGAGCAAATTTGGCATTTTGCTCATCCCGAAGGCTAATAATGAGTGTAGACAAAATGTCATATAACTCAGTGATCTTAGTTGGCTTGGCCCGAGAGGAGGGAGTGGATGGAATTTGAGTAGGCTTGGAGGGAGATGGGATAGGCACAGAGGGCTGAGGAGTAGGTCTGACAGGAGCCTCAAAGGTACCCTCTTGCTGTAGGGAGACACCTTCAACAAAGAATAGATCTTCAGTTCTACCTGCTTCCTTTCTAACCCATCTTCCTTCATCATTTTCAATGCCCATTCTTTGCAGTTCTTCCTCCTTGAAGATCTCTGTGGGCTTTCCCTTTCCCTTCTCAAGATGCTAAATTCTGGCATACTGCAAAATTCTGGAGATGATAGCAGCATAAGGGAGTGTGGAGTCCTTCCTCTGATCTCTAGCCTTGATCATGTGTTGGAGTATGATGTGTCCCATGTTGATCAGTTTTCCACGCATGATTACAGCCATGACATGTGCCTCTACTCTGGTTATCAGATTGAAGCTGCCTCCTTTGTTGAATATGATTCTAGACACTATGTAGTGCAGGATCCTCACTTGAACACTGAGGTCTGTGGGCTTCAACACGTTTATGGATGGCTAATTTTCCCTTCTTCTGAATAATGTCCTCAGAATTGTGCTCTCCTTGTAGTTCAAAAAGGGGTCACCTTCATCAGCAGTATCTGCCTCATCCATGTATCCGGAGGCAGTGATATCAATCTTAAGCCCATCTTGCCCTAGGGTTTCCAGCACCTCGTTGAATGTCTCATCAATGAGCCAAATGATCCTTGATCTCAAGTTGACTTCCCACTTCTTCTTCTTGCTATTGTACTTCAAGGAAGCATATCATGTCTTCACTACCTCATCATCATACCTCTCCAGTATTTCCAACAGATTCTTGTATCTCAACAACCATATCCCAGCATCAAAGTTGTTAGAGATCAAAAACTCTTCCAAGTTCACACAATGAGGTTTGATTACCTTTTTATTAGCAAACTTGGTCGAATATTCTTCTTGAATCTGAGGAGTACTCCATAATGGTAGTGTAGTCAATTGGTATTCTCCAGATTCTGTACTGAAGGAGGAAGTAGGAGCAGCAGCAGCAGCATTAGAAGGAACAGGGACCGAAGGTTCTGCATTTTTCGGTAAGGAAGGTCCAACTTTCTGAGAATCTGCTTTGGGCGTAGATTTCTAGTGTTTGGAAGGAGTTCCTTTGCTAGATTCGGCCTTTCTCTTTGATTTTTCTCCTTCCTTCGAGGCATATTGGGATTTAAATGGTTGGGCCTTTGCTTTCCCAGCTTCAGGATTCTTGACTCTTGCCATTTTCACTGATGAAAGGTGTAGAATGATGAAAAGAGTGGGTTTAAATGATGCGAAAGGAAGTTTAATCGTTGGGGAATGACGGTTTTTGATCAGAATTGAAGAGTATTGAATAGAGGATTAGAACAGACTCAGAAAGAATAGGAATAGGGTTGCGTCTGTTCATATGAAAATCGTCGGTTTTAACGTATGTAACCGTCTGACAGACGAATTTTGAAGAGTCAAAATTTGAACTTCGGGCAGTTACAAGTTAAACCGTTCAGTAAAGCTTACTGACAGACGAATTTTCTTCAGAAAGTTCTTTTGACAGTGGCTTGGCTCATGCAACACAAGATGAACAGACGAACTTTGTCTCAACAAAGTTCGAATTTTCAAGAGAAAACACCAAGCAGCAAGCAAACCACCAAACAACAGACGAATTAACCATACAAAACTTCATCTTTCAAAGATTCAACATTGAGGAGCATGTTTCAACAGACGAATTTTAAGTTAGAAATTCGAATTTCTCAACTTTGTGAAAGTTGTCCAATATTCGTATGTTGAGAGACAAACATTAGTATAATTATCATGTTAGACAGTTATAACTTTGAAATTTTGTTCTTTAAAATTCAAATTTTGAAGGATTAACAGACGAATTTCGAGGCATCACCGAGAACTGTTTCTTCTAATAATAGGCTGAAGTTTGTCTGTTGGATATACAAAATTTGAATGTTGACCATGTTGACTTCCTCAGAAACTTAGTTTTTCACAGAAATTCGTCTAACACATAATCAATATACTAATTTCAACTATAAAACTTACAGATTGAATCCAGAAATTCAGGATTTTTGCCCTTTACATCAATCTTTGATTGTTCCTTTCCAGTGTGCTCCATTTTTCAGATTTATCAGCATTGAATCTCATGAGGAGCACCTGCAACTTAAATTAAACACTCTCCGATGCTAAAGTTAGAATTAATTCAATGTTGTAAGATTTAAAAACAGAATTGCACAAAGAATTACTTACAGTTCATTGGGATTTACCATACTCAATTCTCTTCTTATCTTGCAATATCTATCTTCTGACAGAGGCTTTGTCAGGATATCTGCAACTTGATCTTCAGTTGAGATGTATTCCAATCTAATTTCTCCTTTCAGAACGTGATCCCTTATGAAGTGGTGCCTAACTTCAATCTGTTTTGTTCTTGAATGCATGACAGGATTTTTTATGATATTTATGGCACTTTGGTTGTCACACATTATTGGTATTTCTTTCAACTCAACCTCAAGATCTTCCAGTTGCTGTTTCATCCAGATAATTTGGGCACAACAGCTTCCAGCTGCAACATACTCAACCTCTGCTGTGGATAGGGCCACACTATTCTGCTTTTTGCTAAACCATGAAACCAAGGATCCTCCAAGAAACTGACAAGTTCTACTTGTGCTTTTTCTGTCAGTTTTGGATCCTGCAAAGTCAGCATCAGTGTATCCTTTGAGATCTTCTCCATTGCCCTTTGGATACCAAAGACCCATCTGTGATGTTCCAATAAAATATCTGAAGATTCTTTTCACAGCAGTTGCATGGGTTTCTTTGGGACATGATTGGAACCTTGCACACACACAGACACTAAACATAATGTCAGATCTATTGGCTGTTAAGTACAGCAGGGATCCAATCATTCTTCTATACTGAGTAATGTCAAACACTTTCCCTTTCTCATCCATGTCCAGTTTGGTTGCAATAGCCATAGGTATCCCTATTGGCTTGGCATTTTCTATTCCAAAATTCTTTAGCAATTCCTTTAGATACTTGGATTGATTGAGGAAGATACCATCATTGCACTGTCTGATTTGCAATCCAAGGAAGAAGTTGAGTTCACCCATCATAGACATTTCGAATTCCCCCTGCATTAACTTAGAAAAATTCTTGCAAAGAGATTCATTAGTAGCACCAAATATAATATCATCAACATAGATTTGAACAATCAGTAAATCTTTGTTTTCTTTTTTAGTGAACAAAGTTGTATCTACTTTTCCTCTGTTAAACCCCTTGTCAATTAGAAAACTACTCAATCTATCATACCATGCTCTAGGGGCTTGTTTTAAACCGTAAAGAGCTTTCTTCAGTTTATATACATGGTTTGGTTTTGTAGAGTCCTCAAAACCTGGAGGTTGATCTACATAGACCTCTTCCATGATATATCCATTCAGAAAGGAACTTTTTACATCCATTTGATATAGCAAAATATTTTTCATGCATGCATAAGCTAATAGAATTCTAATTGCTTCTAATCTAGCTACTGGAGCAAAAGTCTCTTCAAAATCAATACCCTCTTCTTGATTGTACCCTTTAGCAACCAGTCTAGCTTTATTTCTAATGATTGATCCTGATTCATCAAGTTTATTTCTAAAAACTCATTTGGTACCTATGACAGGATGATTTTTGGGTCTAGGCACTAAATCTCAGACTTGATTTCTTTCAAATTGATTTAATTCATCCTGCATAGCTAGAATCCAGTACTCATCAGTTAAGGCTTCCTCAGTACATTTAGGTTCAATTTGTGATATGAAAGCACAGTTAATCATTTGATCCCTTAACTGTTTTCTGGTTCTAACTTTCTCTTGAACATTCCCTATTACTTGATCAACAGGATGATTCCTTTGATATCTCCAAGCTCTAGGGAGTTCTTGAGATGTTTTTTCATTATTTTCTTCTTCAAAATCTCTCTCCTGAATATCTTCCTCTATATCAATAGATTCAGATATTTTTGGAGGCTCAATTTTATCTTCATTAGAGATATCTAACTTTTTAAAGTTTGAAACAAGATCATCTTCACCAGAAACATGTTTAGAAGCAGTTTCATTCTCAATAAATACTACATGCACAGATTCCTCTACTGAATTAGACCTTTTATTAAAGACTCTAAATGCCTTACTTCTACTAGAATAGCCCAGAAATATACCTTCATCGGATTTGGGATCAAACTTACCCAGATTTTCTTTCCCATTGTTGTGAATGAAGCATTTGTACCCGAACACATGGAGATGTGACAGATTTGGATTTCTTCCTTTGTACAGCTCGTATGGAGTCTTTCCAAGGATTGGTCTGATGTAAGCTCTGTTTATGATGTAGCTTGCTGTATTTACTGCATCAGCCCAAAACACTTGAGACAGCTCTTTTTCATTCTGCATAGCTCTAGCCATCTCTCCAATGGTTCTGTTCTTCCTTTCTACTACTCCATTCTGTTGAGGAGTTCTTGGAGCTGAGAAGTTGTGATCAATTCCATGCTCATTGCAGTACTCCAGAAAGTATGAGTTTTCAAACTCTCCTCCATGATCTGACCTGATTGACACAATAGAAATACCTTTCTCATTTTGCACTTTCTTAGCTAAGGTTACAAATGCATCAAAGGTATCACTTTTAGAGGAAAGAAATAATGTCCATGTAAATCTAGAATAATCATCTACAATGACAAGCACATATAGATTACCACCAAGACTTTTCACCCTAGATGGTCCAATTAAGTCCATATGCAGTAGTTCTAGTAGTCTAGTTATGGTGACTACGTTTTTAGGTTTAAAAGAAGATTTAGTTTGCTTTCCTCTTAAGCATGCATCACATTCTTTGTCTTTTTCAAAAGCAATTTTTGGCAGGCCAGTGACTAGCTCGTTTTTAACTAATTTTGAAAGCTGATTCATGTTAACATGAGCTAATCTTCTGTGCCACAACCAACTATCATTGTCCTAACTAATTAAACAAATAGAATCTAAGGGAGGAAGCTCATCAAGATCAATAGTATAGCAGTTACCATCCCTTTGAGCTTTGAGGATTACTTTGTGATTACTTTTTCTGATGACTAGGCAGAATTTTGAGTCAAACAGCACCCAATTTCCTTTGTCACAAGTTTGGCTCATACTCAGCAGATTGTGGTTGAGACCTATCACAAACAGCACCTCTTCAATGGATGTTTCAGGATTTTTGCTCACAATGCCAATGCCGACTATTTTGCCATATTGATCACCTCCAAAAGTCACATTTCCTCCTTTCTCATCTCTAAGGGTGATGAACTTCTCCTTGTCACCAGTCATGTGACTTGAGCAGGCATTGTCCATATACCATTTGTTGCTCCTTTTAGCTTTGAGACAGACCTGCAAAACAAAGTTCAAGTTTTCTTCTTAGGTACCCAAATCTACTTGGGTCCTTTTCTGTCAGTGATGGTTTCCCTAGATACAAATGTACCTTTGGGAACCCATTTAGCTTTCCTGTCAAGTCCATTTTTCTTTATAGCACAAGAACTAGAAATATGTCCCTTTTTGTTACAGAAATAACAGGTAGTAAAGGAACTGCTAGATTGAGAAGCAGGAAGAAAACAATGCAGATAGTACTTTTGTTTTGCATGCATTGGTTGATTATATGTTTCAATGTAAGGTGACGTATTATTTTTCTTTCTATTATTCTCAGCATGCACAAAATGTCTCATATATGCATTCTGGTTTTTCTTCCTAATCTTTTCCTTGACAGCACATGGATCATAGCCAAGACCAGCTTTTCCTTATGATATTCTTTGGCTTCCCATCAAAACAAACAACATAACTTTACCTCGAGTAAGCCTAGACATGCTTTTCACTAAATATTCATTAGTTTGCTTCAGTTCAATGCATGATTCACAGAAAACAGATTCAACAGAAGGTAAAGAAGTAATTTCAGAAATGTTACTTTGAGATTCTAGTTTATTAATCTTTTTCTTTGCTAGTTTTAGTTCTTTAGCAACTTTAATAAACTCATCATGAAGCTCATGAAATGCATCTAGTAATTCAGAATAGGAAGGTTCAGATTCATATACCTCTTCTTCCTGATCACTGCTGCATAAGGGTTCAGCTTCCTCAAAAGCAAGCGCCATCAGACAAATGTTGGCAATCTCATCTTCATCCTCTTCTTCCTCATCTGAGGTGTTGCCCCATATTGATGAGATGTAGGCTTTCTTCTTCTTCCCTTTGTCTGCAGCTTTCTTGTCCTTTTCTTGCTTCTTGAAAAATTGAGGACAATCCCATTTGATGTATCATTGCTTCTTGCACTCATAACAGGTCATAGGTTCTTTTGCCTCTTTCTTGCTCTCTCCAGCTGCTCCCTTCTTGAAGATTCTCTTATTTCTCTTGTTGCTGTAGAATCTTCCGAATTTTCTGACCATCACAGCCAGAGTTTCTTCATCCAGCTCGTCTCCTTCGTCAGATTCTTCTTTCTTTTCTTCAGCAGTTTTAAGGGCAAGGCCTTTCTTCTTTCTGTCCTGTCCAGCTTCCTTGAGAGCTTTCATTTTTCCTTCATACTCCTCAAGGCTGCCGAAAAGAGCTGTGACAGAGGCCATTGATTCTCCTCTGGCTTCCTCTATTGCTGTCACCTTGGGCTACTATTCCAGAGGGAGAGCTCTGAGTATCTTTCTTACTTTTTCAGATTGAGTGTACTCATTTCCCAGGCTCTTCAGTTGATTCACAATGAGAGTGAATCTCTTTTGCAGCTCCTTTACAGTTTCTCCTTCAGGCATTCTGAAGCTTTCATACTCTCCAATGCATGTGTTTAGTCTGTTCTCCCTAACCCCAGTTGTTCTTTCATGTGCAATCTGCAGAGTGTCCCACATTCCTTTAGCAGTGGAGCATTGTGAGACTCTGTAAAATTCGTCTTGGTTCAAGGCACTGACTAAACAATGCTTTGCATTGAAATTTAGCAAGACTTTCCTTCTGTCTTCTTCATTCCACTCTGTTTCTTGCTTCTCTTTGTATTTTTTATCATCTGTTAGGGCCATTGGGACGAAATCTCATTTCTCAATGACTGACCAGATATCAAGATCAATTGATTGGAGATAGATTTGCATCCTCATCTTCCAGTACCCATAGTGTTCTCCACTGAAGCCAGGTGGTCTATTTGTGTTGTTCCCTTCTGGTAGTATGCTTTCACCAAAGCCAGCCATTTTAATTCTCGGACTGTGAGATCCTTTGATTGGGAATCCGGGCTCTGATACCACTTGTTAGTTAGGCTGACTTCCCAAGAGGGGGGTGAATTGGGAAGATTAAAAATTTTCTGCACAAAGTGAAATAGGTGAAGAAAGCAAGGTATAATGAAAGCAGCGTATAAGCAGAGCAAACTGAAAAAGTAATGATAGGGAGAAGAACACTCAGAAATTTATCCTAGTTCGGTCTATCCACTTGATCTACGTCCAGTCCCCAAGACACCTCTTGAGATTTTTTACTATACTGTAAGAATTCAATGTACTTCTTGCAAATGCCACAGTACACAGCTTGTGCTCTGTTTTCTAGAGCTTTCTCAATCTCTCTAAGCACTTCCACAATGTGCTTCCCAATTCCCTTGTGATATCCCCTCACAAGTAAATATATCTTCCAGATGAAGATTAGATTATTTACAAAGATATAACTCTCTTGAATAGAGTAAATATGAAAGTTAAAGTACAGATATTGAAGTTGAGAGAGTAAAAGCTTTTTGAGAAGAAGATTTGGCAGAATTTCAGTATATACAAGTTTGATTCGTTACCCACAACTTCAAATGATGTTGTATTTATAGATTTAGGTCTCAAATGTCCGTTAAAGACAAAATCTATCCGTTCGAGAAGTTATCCAACGGTTACTCTGAAAAACTATCCGTTAACCAACCGCATTTAATGCTACTGACATACTGAAATTCGAATTTTGGTTGGTCAACAGACGAATTTCGAAGGAACTGAAAGTTAAAGCTTCCAACGTTGAAATACTGAAGTTCGTCTGTTCATGAAGTGAAATTCGAATTTTGAAATTTAGAAAATGTCTCCATGTTGTGACATACGAATTTTCAAGAAGAAAGTTTTTCTGTTAAGTATGAACAATGTTTTCAATTTTCTACAGTTCCCTCGAAATTTGAATTTTGGAACCCCAAAGTTTGTCTGTCCGTTGTACGTTCAAAAGACACAGTAGTTCACTTTCTTCGAAATTCGAATTTTGAAAGAGTGAAGTTCATCTGTTAGAGAGTCCTCTCTTCAGACTTCAACATTCGAAGTTTCAAAACTTTGTTATTCGTGTGTCAACATTTCATTTTAACAAACTCACAGCCTAAGCTTCTGAAATTCGAATTTTAATGTTCAAAGTTCGTCTGTCAGAGAGCAATTTTGAAGCTCAAGATATTCTTGATTTCAGATGAACTTTAACATTATTATAGACGAATTTCTTTGATTTTCACAAATTACATTTTGTCTGAAATTCAAATTTTGAAGACTTAAAGTTCGTCTGTCTTTAAGAAGCTTCTTTCAGGCTCATATGAAAATTCGAATTTTGGTAAATCAAAATTCGTCTATCAGAGAAGAATCTCTTCAGACTTATTCAGTTTCAGCTCGAAATTCGAATTTCCAAAGGCAAAGTTCAAATTTCCAACATGACAGTTCAATATAAACTTTTCAAACTTCGTCTGTTGGTGGGTATTTTTCAAATAGTTCATGATTTAAACATAAAATCAACGTTTTAAAACATATTTTCATCAAATCAAAGTCTTTTACCCATTCCTGAACATAGCTCAAGATCAAACAACAATTCTAGCATAGATTACTCAGAATTTCTTCACTTTGAAATACTTTGAGCTCCTTTAATATCTTCAATCCAAGCTCTTGAATGTTGATTTGGAATCATCAAAACTCTTGATTCAACAGAGTTAAAACTATTAAGGATATTTATGGAAATTATATATCAATAAGCTTTTATTAAATTTTGAAGAGTGGAATCAATTGAGAATAAGTGAAAAGAGTTAATATCAAAGAAAGATTCTTAACTGGTAAAAAATAGTGAAAATTGGAAGATTTGGCACTGAAACTAGGAAGATAAGTAATGGTAGAGTTCTATTTTATAATAAACTTAATAGTTTGGCCTCAATGTGCAATTTTCCCATTTTGAAAAAATCCTTACACTAAAGAACCTGAATAATTTCCACAAAGACACTTATATTAAAGGAGCATTTTACAATATGGTATTGTTAGATATTGAAAAATTGAATACTCCCTTTCTTTCTATTATAAGACATATTTTTGAAGAATTAATATTTCAAAATATAAGTCATTTTATGAAATCTATGAAGCATTTAATATTTGTTTTCCATTTTTATCCTTCTTAAAAATATACAAAAGAGTTATGATAAAGAAAGATTAAGAGAGATACAATTAAAATAAGTTATAATTTAATTAGGGTAATTTTGAAAAAATTATGTTAATTTTTGAAAATATCAAAACTGTCAACTAATTTTCTAAGTATGTATGAAGTAGATAAACATGACTTATAATAGGGAATAGATGGAGTATTAATCTAACCGTTCAACCGTGAAAATTGCTTATTTTCACATCTTTGAATATATTTCTGTCTAATTGCACTATGTGTATTTATTCTTTAATAAATATAGATAATTATACACGTTTTTTCTTATAGTTAGAGAAAGAAACCAGCCGTTAATAATATATGTGAATAGCACTAAATGCTATAAATTTCATCATATATGTTAATGGTGAATCTTATCAACAATATTTGTCATCCTTACAATCAATTATATTTGGAATAGATACACAAGGAGTTACTCCAATCGAATGACATTTGCAACTGTGAAGGTATAAACCATACTCTTTTTTTGTTAAAAAAAAAAACGAAACACCATTTACACTTTTTTCTAAAGAATATCGATTTTGATGAATTAATTTATAATTGCAGGGTGCAGGACATACGGCTCCAGAATTCAAACCTGAAGAATGTCTTGCCATGTTGACGAGGTGGTTATCAAATGAGACTCTCTAGCAATATCACTTTTTCTTTTTCCTTTTTTTTTTCTTTGGGATCAACCTCTAGCAATATCACTATCTTGTGGTGTTTATATGAACCAAATTGAACTCATCTCAACCCCATAAAAAATGATCCAATCTTTGTTTTCCTTGGTTTCATTTTTGAAAAGCTAGTGGTTCTTCTGATTCAATTAATAAGCTTAGTTTCGTTTAGTAATAAATTGCCTCAAGAAAGTAAATTAGAGTAGAAATCAAACAAGAGTGTTCAAAATTTTTAAAAGAAACACACATGATTTGAAGAGGTATACAGTATCTATGTGGATTTAAAAAAAAAAACAGTACAAAAAACACTAGAAATTGGTTATGGAAATTTACAATGGAATTAACAAAATTTACAACGAATCTTGGTTTTTCAACGGATTTTGTGATGGATACGGTCTGTTATATTTTAGCACGTCCAAATTTTTTGTGATGGATTTATGAAATTTCCGCTGCAAAATCTGTCACAAAAGTTTTGAGACGGAATTGTATTCATCTCAAAATCCTTTTACAAATTTCCAGTTTTCTTATAGTAAATAGTCATAAATTAGATGATGGAATACATGCATTGTATAAAGTCTAAGGCGAGCTATACTTTTTATGATTAATATATATATTATGTCCTTCTATAAATTTTATTATATATATTGATGATTTTTTTTATTATTGTGAGATAAAAAAAGCAAATGAATAATAAATAAATAGTGATAGATGATTTTGATTTTATATTACTAAATACATTTTTTTGTGTATTGCATAGAGTCTAAAGAATAAATCACATTATTCATTACTTTTGAATAGTATAACTTGATGTGACAACAAAAATACACGTTGCTATGATTTTTTTCTATATATATTGAATATTGATATATCAATGATATTTTTTAATAATTAATACACACTATATACAAAATTAAAAAGATAAAAATCTTTGGGAGCCATTGTTTCCATGGAAATAGAGGAGTGGTGTGGGTAGATTGTGTTTTTTTTTTTTATACAAGAGGAAGAGGTGGATTGAGGTTTGATGAGCCGCAAGAGAGAACATCCTTGGGCCTAGTCCGCCACGTTTTCTTTTTGATAGACTTTCAATAAGCCACTACTACACTGACGCTATCTACACAGGCCCATGGCCCACGAATTGGGTCCAAGGTTTGATGCTTATTTCTGTAATAATGGTAGAGTCTAGTTGTATACCAAAAAAAAAAAAGAAAAATGACACTTGAGGCCAAAATTTACAATTAATCTCATTTTAGGATCAAAAAATTTAAAAATACCAGAAAAGGACATGATCTTAAATTAATTAAAAATGTAAATATGAAATGACCTAAATACCCTTGTAAAAACGTTTTACACTCAACATCTGCTTTTTACTACTCTTTTTCATAAATTTGACACTGAACATCCCCAATTTTACACTAAACACATTGTGAAATATGAGTGTAAAATTGAGGAAATTTAGTGTCAAATTTATGAAAAAGAGTAGTAAAAAGTAGATATTGAGTAGTAAAAACGGAACTTGAATATAAAATTTTAAGATTTATTCAGTGTAAAATCGGGGGTCTTCAGTGTCAAATCGTGGGACATGAATAGTAAAATGCTGAAGGTGAGTGTAAAATTCTGGGAGTTGAATTCTTCATTGTGTTTAATGTAAAATCGGGGAAGTTCAGTGTTAAATTTTTGAAGAAGAATAGTAAAAAGAAGATATTAAGTGTAAAACGTTTTAACAAGGGTATTTAGGTCATTTCATATTTACATTTTTAATTAATTTAAGATCAGGTTCTTTTCTGGTATTTTTGAATTTTTTGGTCCTAAAATGAGATTAATTACAAATTTTGGTTCTCAAGTGTCATTTTCAAAAAAAAAAAAGAGTCTAGTTTTAATGATTAATTAACTATAGTAAGCCTTATACATATTTGTATGAAATTTAAAATGAGCTATATTATTTACAATTTATTAATAGTATATATTTCTATACATTATAGATTTTATGATAATATCGATTCAGTTTTTAATTGGTTTTAATAATTTAGAAAATATTTATGAAACAAAAAAAATGAAAGAAGCAGTAAAATAATAAATTTTTTATATTCTTTTGATTTTGATTATAAACAAATTAATAAATAAAATTTTGTTTTATAATCGATTAGATTTTTTGGTTTGATACTTTGTGGTTATCAAAAGCTAGTGGGATCCACAAATATTTTGTGGTACAATTTTGACCGAAAACTCTACTGTTTTAAAATTTCCAGCATTCTCTTTTAAAATTCACTATACGTTGGCAACAATGCTGGAGGGTATACACTATACACTTGTTGAACTATTTATTAACACAAGAGAAAGAGAGAAATTTTGGAATGGAAGGTTTTTAATTTCAAATAAATTTTAAAGAGATAAGAGCAAGATGAGGGTGTGAGATAAGTGTAAATATGAGAAAAAATAATTGAAAAGAATTAGAAAAATATATGAATAGATGTAGGGTCTGCACAATTTTTTTTTTTGAAAAAAAATCTCAAGAAAGAAATCATACTCGTGTAATAGGGAAAAGTAAAAGTTAAAGTTGAAATGAATTTATAAAAAGATTAAAATAAAAATTAATAATAAAAAGAAAGTATAATTAAAAGATTATAAAGTTTGAAATTTATTAAATTTAAAATGACGACGGAAAATATAAATATTAGTAAAAAAGGCGTCATAAGCACATAGGAGACACGAGCCACATCCCGGAAGAAATGTTTTTTTTTTTTTGGTAACGTCCTGGAAGAAAAGTTAAACAAGTCAGGAAACCAACAAAATAAACAATGATGGTCATATCCACCCATAAAAAAAAAGTGATGGCCGTATAAAACAAAATGAAATAGTGAAAGGGCTGGTTGGGTTTTAACCAAAAGCGGGGCCCATGTGTGGGCAATGTTCACTTTGGATCCAGGTTTTATACATATTTTGGGAATTGGGAATAATAAGAGCTTGAGATTTTTGTAACATAAAAGGAATTCAATTTAAATCCAATACTTTTTATCTTCTTCAAAAGATGTCTCTCATAAAGTGAAATTCCGATAAAAAATTATTTATTTTTTTAAAACTCTAAATATATAGCTTTCCCACTGGGGATAAATTCATTCACCCACACGTGCATATTCACGAGTGAAAAAAACCACACTAGTTTTAACTATATCCTTATTGTAAGCTTATGACTATTATTAGTTTTTATTATTGTCTGATCTCCATTATTTTTTTGATCTTTTTTTATAAATAGAAAATACTTAAATCTTACATATTCCTTCCAATTTTCTCATCAAGCAATACATGATTACATTCTTCAAATCTATTTGTTGTTTGTAATTTTATGAACGCTAACTTAGAATGTGTCATTAATTTAATTTGAATTATTTATTCAATTATTCAAATTTATCCTTCAATTGTTTAAGGACCCATACGTGGGAAATAATTAGTTTTAAAAACTTTGAAAATCAAAATTTGACCTAACAATCAACGTCCTCATTAGTACCTTTTAAAATTAACATAATTTTTCTAATGTTGTGCTCGATCATATTTTGGAGTTGTACTTGCTGTAATAATTTTGGAAACTATTGTCAATAACTTCAAAAAATAATCATGATAATTATGATCTTTAGGAGGAATTTCGATTTTAAACTATATTTTTTGCCTATGTGATGCACAATTATTTTTCATAAGGCATAACCCATAATTTTACCACAAATCCCGACAATACATGTTCAATTGAAATTCAAATTCAAATCAATCAATTGATAAGATAATTAATAAAGTCCAAAAGAAGCCAAATTCATCATATCAAAACACTATTTATAAGACATTGGCTTCCTCCAACCACTAGAGTATACATTATATTTATTTGAAATGCTTACTTACCTCATTGATATAGTCGTCTTGATGAATGATCAAGTAAATCAGAAAATACAGCAGAAATGAACACTTATAAATAAAGACAACAAGATGATCACGTACTTGAACTTGAATTGAGACTTAAAAACATCACACATGTACTCGAATTAACCCTTAGAGATTTAGTAGCTTGCTTCAAATCCAAAAATGCCCACCTCTCTAGGATCAAAGCACCAAGAGAAAAGGCATACCCCTAATAAGAATGAGACGAAGTAGGATAAAGAGAGCGGTGGGACCCAATAAGTGCCCCCACTCTATTATTTTTAAAATTTATTTTACATTTTTTTTACCAAAGCTAAATGGGAAAAATTAAGAATGATAATTTCTTTTTTATTCAAAACGTCAAAATTGTAAGAAATTTCATGTACTTTGTTTGGAGTGAACCAATCTACTAACAAATTCCTCAATATCCCTATCAGAACTTCCTCCTTCATCAACAGCTTTTCTAGCCATATTCCTCCAATTAATGGCATTATCCCTCAACTCGTTCCCTCTTTCACTCTCCAATACTTCCCTTATGCACTGCTTCACTACTTGTCTTGTGAAAACCCCCTTCTCACCAACAGAAACAGTAATTCCCACTTTCCAAACATCCCTAATCCACTTGGCATTAGTGCACTGATCTGACCATTGTGGGACTCCCACTATTGGAACTCCCAAGCACAAAGCTTCCAGTGTTGAATTCCAACCACAATGTGTCACAAAGCACCCCACAGCCTCATGTGACAGCACTTGAAGTTGAGGACACCATGTGACCATTAAGCCTTTCTCTGAAGCAAAGTCTTTTGGAACTTTGGCTTCTTCTGATGACCTTACTACCCACAAGAAATAACAATCACTTTCCTTTAAACCCCAAGCCAATTCCTCCATTTGGGTTTCGTTAGGAGCTGCAACGCTCCCAAACGAGACATAAACGACTGACCGATTTGGTTTATCATCAAGCCATTTCATGCATGCTTCACTGTTTTGCTTGTAGACGCTTATGCCATAGTCCCTATCTTCTTGGATTCGTTCGTCTAAGAACATCGATGGGACTGTTGGTCCTATTGTCTTCAATGGCCAAATCTTCGTCAGCAATTCCACAACCTGAAAGGAGTTTCTATGGTCAGTGTCATTGTAGCCAAAATTGGTGAGAGATACACACACCAACTCGAGTGAGTCCCATTATGAACCATCCAGGCATCCCCTTTCAATATATCTATTTCTTTGAAACTTTGTCTCCTAATTAAAAGCTTTTTTGAGATTCCAAATGCTTACAGCATAGCGCAGCATGTTCAGTAATGGAGTAAGCTAAAATCAAGTGGAGGGAAAGTTTGCAGCAGACAGATCCATGTTTGTTCGCGTGAAAAATTATTGGAGAAAGACACCCATGCTACTAATTTATTTGGACTAAGAAATACAGTTGATACTTAACACTTTTATCTTGTAATTAATAAGAATCCACTGTTTTTACTTTTTTAATGAAGAACAAAATTAAAAAAAAAAAGAAATTAATGGATCAAATAACCCATTTCAATATCTTATATTTAAAAGCAAAGAAAATATCTCATTTATATCTTATACATAGTACTGTAATTACTTTTAATTCATCAGAATAACAGTTCGAGTTTTTTTCCCCAACTTCACTGGATCCTCTCAAACAAACCCTTATTATTCGAGTTTGAGCTGGAAACTTTAAAAAAAAAATGGAAAGAAATTATTACCTCTTGTTCTAATTCGTAAAATGTGTTGGCAAGAACCCAATCAGCTCGTTCGATGTTGCCAAACTGATCCAAAAGCTTGTCCAAGATCAACGAATAAGTTCCGTTAATTCTACCCAAAAACGATGGCAAATCCGAGGGTGAAAGCTGTGGTAGCCCAGGTAGTGAAATAGTCTCCTCCTCTGAAACAGGCAGTTTCAGAACTTTCTGATAAGCATGGTAGTAAATGCTCTGAACAGCACAAGATTGAGTGAAGAACGCAGCACAACGAATCCCAAGTCGCTTGGCAACATCAAGAGCCCAAGGCATGAAGGCGTCATACACAACACAGTCTATAGCGTTCCCTGAGCTTGCAAGCTTGTGAAGAAGCTCTTCTAGTGTTTGTGACCCAACTCGCCAAAAGCTGTCCATGTAAGCTTCAGCGCTCTCTGCTGCCTCACCTCCTTCGTCAAACCCATCTGAGATGGTATCAAGGGCTATACTGTTATTATTGGAAGTGACGATTTTGACAGGAACAGTGTTGAGGAAGAAACGTGTGGAAGCAAATGTGACTCTCACGCCTTTTTGATCCAGACGCTTGGAGAACTGAACCATAGGGTTGATGTGTCCTTGAATTGGAAAGGCTAACACCAAGCAATGAGCTACATAGGCTTTTTCTGACTTCTCCATTGTTGATGTGGTGTGATTGTTCTGGCTGTGTTGAATGTATTTCAAGTGTGTTTACTGTCAAATTTGAAGCGAGAATATCGTGAAAAGCGAAACTGCATAAACTAATATTTTATTCCCTTTCTTTCTTACAAAAATCTAAATATTAGGCTTTCTTTCTTACAAAAATCTAAATATTAGGTAAAAAAACCCTAATTAACAACTGACAAGCCATGTTATTTCATAAATTATGAATAGTGGGGTTCATGGAATGCACATAGTTTTATGTATAGTGAGTCAATTTTCCTTTTTTTTATTTCTTTTTTCTCTTTATAAATTATATACAAATTTTATAATAAAAATCTCTAAAAGATTTCAAGACTTTGAAGGTTGCGTCTTATTTGACCTAGAAAAGACCATAATACTTTCAATTTTAATATCCACATATCTTTTGCCTTTTAACTTGATTATTCAATTATTAAAATATTTTATTGCTTCCCTTACATTATTTTTCTCTGAAACTACGTTAATCCCAAATTTAACATATATATTATATATATAAAAGTAAATAATCTATATGGATATTTTTGGAATAATTTTGGTGCTTTAATGAGGTCTCCTGTGATTATGTACTTTGAAAACTCTACTTTAGAGTTAGGTTCGGAGCTACCACTATTATTTTTTTAAATTAAAAATATCAAATATAATGAGATTCTTTTAGTCATAACTAATTATATTTATTTCTTTAAAATTATATGTAATTTTTTTATATAATTTATTTATGCATTTTAATATTTTTCCAAAAATACTCCGTAAAAATCTTCTAAATTCAAATGTCCTAAGATTTATTATTAGATTTTTTAGTTTAGAAATATGATGTACAAATATAATACGAGTCTCAGATACGAGGTATATCCAATACATCGATACATCTAAACACAAAAATATGGGATACGATACTTCTAAGATACGTATATATAAAACACAAAATAATTCATAAAATACCCAAAATGTAATTGTAATAAAAAAAAATACAAACTAGGAACAAAATACTTAAAATCTTTTAATAATATTAAATACCTAAAGCACAATAGGAAATTGAAAATAGCTCAGAAAGGAAACAATGATATTAAATTCTATGAGAATACTTGGAATATAATTAGATAAAAAGTAAAATAAATCCATTTATATTTTAAATAAAAAATATGTTTTTATGATAACAAATATAACAAATAAATCCATCTTTTATAATAACAAATATGTCATTCTCATTGATAAAAAAATAATTTTTTATTGATAAATGAATATAATATTTATTTTAATTTGTAAAAAAATGCCATAAAGTATCTAAAAAGTATCAAACTGTATCGGTATGGATCCAAAACGTATCACATACATATCGAACATTAATTTTTTATTTTTAATAAAAATAATATATTGGATATTTTGTAGATACGTATTGAATGAGTATTGGCACGTATCAGTATCGGATAAGTATCCGACAAGGATATGCCAAATAATTTGAAGTATCGGGACATTATAAGTTTAGAATTACATTTTTAGATCTATTTCAATTAATTATAATATTTATTTATGTGTTTTAATTTTTTCCATAACTAATTATATATGTTTAGTTTAATTTATATATATATTTCATATAATTTCTTTGTGTTTTAATTTTTTTCGAAAAATCTGCATAAAAATCATCTAAATTTAAATGATTTAAAATCTATTATTATATTTTATAATTTAAGATTATACTTTTTAGATATATTTCGATTAATTATAATATTTATTTATATGTTTTGATTTTTTCTCAAACCAATTAGGCAATTATATCTATTTCATTTGAATTATATGTACTTTTTATATAATTTATTTGTGTGTTTTAATATTTTCTAGAAAAATCTCCTTAAAAGCTCTAAAACATAACCAATTATATTTATTGAACTTAAATTGAAAAAGATGTATAGATTTTTGTGATATCTGATAATTTTTCTATATATAATTCCTTACACTATATTTAAAATCATTACTTCTAGATTTTTCTATCTTACTCGAATTTCAAACTAAAGCCACCTTCTTTTTAGTATTTTTGATTCCAATTCCATACAGATTTATTTTTGTATCTTACCACTAAGAAAATTTTTCTTTTCCTTTTTCAAAACCTCAAATTTATCTAATTTTTTTCATCTCTCCTATTGTTCATTATTTTCTTACAATAATCAATTCCTAAAAAATTTCTATTATGGCAGATAAATGTATATAGTTATCTAATTTGATTTCAATTTAACTCTTAATTTTTTTAGCAATTTTTTTATATATATTGATCGGGATACTGCAAGTATATAAGGTTGATTGCAGTAATAAAAATCTCTGGTGTATTCTAGAGGTTAAATCCAAGGGAAGTAGTAGATTTATCAGTTTAAACTTTTAATCCTAAAAAAAATGATAATCAAGTTGAGAATTCAAATTAAAAAGAGAAGAAATAGAAAACAAAATGATGTTTGAGTTTTAATTCAATTTTAAAAGCGTTAAGGGATCATGATTCACCTTATGAGATAACTAGATTCTATTTCTTAGTTAGACTCTGCATAAATATATTGATCGTTGTTCTTAAAGTGTCCTAATTACCTCTCGATCAATTAGTCCTTATTTAATTAGGATTTAATTCGCTCTCGCGCAACTAAAATTCCTAATTAAACCTTGAAAACTACAATATATATCACCATGAATTCCTAATTTTATCTCTAAATTAGTTATTCATATTTATCTTTCTAAACTTACGTTCACACTTCACCTATCAATCCATCAAGTTTACTCATTAGTTAGACTTTATGATGTCAAACTTAAAATCCACATGAGTGAACAAAAGATATAAATATAATAAAGAACAACTAAATATAACTTGAAGAACAAATTCACAGAGTCATAACTAAAGAAAACAAATTCAATCAATCCCAATCAGACTACATCTCTACTCCTGACTGGAAAATTTATTTACACATGGAAATAGAAATCAAATCAAAACTAAAATCTCAAATCATATTAAAAATAACAAGAAGAAAGAGTTATAGTATAAGAGAATAAATCTATCTCTAATACTTCATAAATCTCCTTGCTCTTTTTCTATAAGATGCTTCTGGTGGTTGCTCCCAAATGCATTTTGAACTATGTTCTCCAGCCTCTGGGTTCATTTTTCTAAATCTCCTATTATGTTTCTACCATGTCTCTTTATATAGAGAAAGTATAGAAGTTCATAAAAGTAAAAAAAAAAAACACACAAAAACCCGTAAAAAACGAGTTTTAACTGACCTTTGCTATTTGTAATTGCAGGGTGCAGGACATACGGCTCCAGAATTCAAACCTGAATTGCCATGTTGACAAGGTGGTTATCCAATGAGACTCTCTAGCAATATCACTTTTTCTTTTTCTTTTTTTTGGGTCAACCTCTAGCAATATCACTCTCTTGTGGTGTTTATGAACCAAATCGAACTCATCTCATCCCCATAAAAAATGATCCAACCTTTGTTTTCCTTGGTTTTATTTTTGAAAAGCTAGTGGTTCTTCTGATTCAATTAGTAAGCTTAGTTTCGTTTAGTAATAAATTGCCTCAAGAAAGTAAATTAGAATAGAAATCAAACAAGAGAGTGTTCAAAATTTTTAAAAGAAACACACATGATTTGAAGAGGTATACCGTATCTCCATGGATTTAAAAAAAAAAAAAAACACTACAAAAAAGACTAGAAATTGGCGATGGAAATTTGCAATGGAATTAACAAAATTTACAACAACTTTTGGTTTTTCAACGGATTTTATGATGAATACGGTTCGTCACATTTTAGCATGTCATAAATTTTTTATGACAGATTTACAAAATTTTCACTGCAAAATTAGTCACAAAAGTCTTGCAACCAAATTGTATTTATCTCAAAATCCTTTTACAAATTTCCAACTTTCTTATAATAAATAGTCATAAATTAGATGATAGACTACATGCATTGCATAAAGTCTAAGGCAAGCTATACTTTTTGTCATTAATATATATATTGCGTCCTTCTATGAAATTTATTATATATATTGATGATTTGTTTTTATATTATTGTGAGATAAAAAAAAAACAAATGAATAATAAATAAATAGTGATAGATGATTTTGATTTTATACCACCAAATACATTTTTTGTGTATTGCATAGAGTTTAAAGAATAAATCACATTATTTATTATTTTTGAATAGTATAACTTGATGTGACAACAAAAATACACGTTGCTATAAATTATATATATATATATATATTGAATATTGATATATCAATGATATTTTTTAATAATTAATACACACTATATACAAAATTAAAAAGATAAAAATCTTTGGGAGCCATTGTTTCCATGGAAAAAGCGGAGTGGTGTGGGTAGATTGAGGCTTGATGAGCTGCAAGGGAGAACATACTTGGGCCTAGTCCGCCACGTTTTGTTTTTGATAGACTTTCAAATCCCGACAATACATGTTCAATTCAAATTCAAATTAATCAATCAATTGATAAGATGATTAATAAAGTTCAAAAGAAGTCAAATTCATCATATCAAAACACTATTTATAAGACATAGGCTTCCTCCAACCACTAGAGTATACATTACATTCATGTGAAATGCTTAATTACCTCATTGATATACCTCTCTTAATGAATGACCAAGTAAACCAAAAAATATAACGGAAATAAACAGTTATAAACAATAACAAAAAGATGATCACATATTTAAACTTGAATTGAGATTTAAAAATATCATACCTATTCTCAAATTAGGCCTTAGAGATTCAATAGTTTACTTCAAATCCAAAGGTGCCCAACTCTCTAAGATCAAAGCACCTAGAGAAAAGGCATACCCTTAATAAGAATAAAATGAAGTAGGATAAAGAGAGCAGTGGGACCCAATAAGTGCCCCCACTCTATATTTTTTAAAAATTTATTTTACATTTTTTTTTACCAAAGCTAAATGGGAAAAATTAAGAATGACAATTTCTTTTTTATTCCAAACGTCAAAATTGTAAGAAATTTCATGTACTTTGTTTGGAGTGAACCAATCTACCAACAAATTCCTCAATATCCCTATCAGAACTTCCACCTTCATCAACAGCTTTTCTAGCCATATTCCTCCAATTAATGGCATTATCCCTCAACTCGTTCCCTCTTTCACTCTCCAATACTTCCCTTATGCACTGCTTCACTACTTGTCTTGTGAAAACCCCCTTCTCATCAACAGAAACAGTAATTCCCACTTTCCAAACATCGCTAATCCACTTGGCATTAGTGCACTGATCTGACCATTGTGGGACTCCCACTATTGGAACTCCCAAACACAAAGCTTCCAGTGTTGAATTCCAACCACAATGTGTCACAAAGCACCCCACAGCCTCATGTGATAGCACTTGAAGTTGAGGACACCATGTGACCATTAAGCCTTTCTCTGAAGCAAAGTCTTTTGGAACTTTGGCTTCTTCTGATGACCTTACTACCCACAAGAAATAACACTCACTTTCCTTTAAGCCCCAAGCCAATTCCTCCATTTGGGTTTCGTTAAGAGCCGCATAGCTCCCAAACGCGACATAAATGACTGACCGTTTTGGTTTATCGTCAAGCCATTTCATGCAAGCTTCACCGTTTTGCTTGTAGACGCTGATGCCGTACGACCTATCTTCTTGGATTCGTTCGTCCAAGAACATCGATGGTACTGTTGGTCCTATTGTCCTCAACGGCCATATCTTCATCAGAAGTTCCACAACCTGAAAATTTTTTTTTAATCACTGTCAGCAAAAATTGGAGAGAAAATCCAAACCCCATTTTTGTCACGAGAAAAATTGTTGGAGGGAGAAAAAGACATGGAGTGGACCGATCCTGGTCTATCCCTTGTCTTCTTTTGTACCCTTCCATATTCGATTGTCTTGTTAGACAGAAGCGAATCTTGGGGTGCCCATGCCTTATTTTCTCTTCCACAAGATAATCCTTTAGATAGTCTTTCGGTTTCAGTTTGCAGTCTTTCGCTTATAATTTTAATGAGAAAAACAGTTTTCAGTTCATTATTTAATTGGAAGACACAATGATTAACGGAATCACTTAGGTCTAAACTCTAAAATAAATTTTTAATACTGTTCTTATAAAAATCAGACAGAAAAAGAAAATTAATTACCTCTGATTCTAATTCGTGAAATGTGTTGGCGAGAACCCAATCAGCTCGTTCGATGTTGCCAAACTGATCCAAAAGCTTGTCCAACAAGAACGAATAAGGTCCATTATTTCTGCACAAAAACGATGGCAAATCTGAGGGTAAAAGCTGTGGTAGCCCAGGTAGTGAGACAGTCTCCTCCTCTGAAACAGGTAGTTTCAGAACTTTCTGATAAGCATGGTAATATATGCCATAAACAGCACAAGATTGAGTGAAGAACGCAGCACAACGAATCCCAAGTTTCTTGGCAACCTCAAGAGCCCAAGGCATGAAGGCGTCGTACACAACACAGTCTATTGGGTTCCCTGAGCTTGCAAGCTTGTGAAGAAGCTCCTCTAATGTTTGTGGCCCAACTCGCCAAAAGCTGTCCATGTAAGCTTCAAGGCTCTCTGCTGCTTCACCTCCTCCTTCGTCAAACCCATCTGAGATGATATCAAGGGCTATACTGTTATTATTGGAAGTGATGATATTGACAGGAACAGTACTGTTGAAGAAGAAACGAGTGGAAACAAATGTGACCCTCACTCTTTTTTGATCCAGACGCTTGGAGAACTGAAGCATAGGGCTGATGTGTCCTTGAGCTGGAAGGGCTAACACCAAGCAATGCGCTACATAGGCTTTTTCTGACTTCTCCATTGTTGAGGGGAGATTGCGCTCTACTCAAGCCTCTTAAATATCACTGAAGAAAAAAATTGAAAATTTGTGACGAAAATTTGTTGGGTGAATTAGCAAAATTTACACTATCACACATTTATAATGGATACGATGAAATTTTCACAAAATTTTCATATGTGAAAATTGTCTTCCTTATTTATGTTTTTTCTTTCACCTCTTTTGAAATTACATAAAAATTTATAATAAAAATCTCTAAAATGATTCGAAGACTTTAAAATTTATGTCTAATGATTTGGTGCTAGTCTCTCTAGAAAGTATCAAAATTATTCTAAGTCAGGCACGCTTAACTGAGAAGTTCTTAAAGACGTTTAATTAACTGAGAAGTTCTTAAAGGATATATTACTGAAAATGTAGGTGCACCTTATTAGTATAAGTAGTACCTATCAATTCATTTAAACTATTATTTAACCGTATAGTCTCATACCTATACAATCTCTAGATCTCTCTCATTCTGATATGTATTCAATTCATTCATATGCCCCTCCTGCTTAGAAACCTATCAGGAGTCACTCATTATTCATGCCTCATCACTTTTATCTCACACTCATTTTCTTGCACCATTAATAACTTTCCGCCTTCATCAGCGTATGATCTCAACAATTACTACTTTCAATTTTTATCCCAGCAGATCTTTAATTTGTATGTCTCTATGTATAAAATAAAAGAGAGATTCTTGGATACTCCTATAGCACCATATCATCTATGCTCTCCCCCAGTACTAATGCTCCACCTCACGTAATTTTAATCCATGTGCTAAACTTAATTTATAGTACTACTTTAATAATTTCTTTGTTAAGAAGTTACCCTAGCTAGCGTCTCATTGATTCCGCTGTAATCTCCCTCATCTGTCCAACCCAACTTTCTCAACTCTATCTCCTCCAGTCCTTCATCGATGGCAACCAATTTTTTCATAGACGCCAGTGATGGTGGTGGAGAGGATAAAAGCAGCACTGTAGAAGGAAGCTTGTTAGGGCCTAATTATTCCCTCCCTTTCCTCATTTTATCCTTCAGAAAATAATTACACAAATTATGTATTTGACGCTGAATTCAAACTTCGCGAGAGGCGAGAAGTTGAGATCGGACCCAACATCGGCTATCACTCTCACCGTCGATTATGCAGAGTTTTGGATTTCACCCTCTGTCGGAGTTTGATGAGGGGAAGCAAAGTTGTAGGCGTAGGCTTACTGGGCATAACCGTCGAACAAGCAAAACTTAATCGGAAGATATGACATCCTGGCTCCACCCTGAAAACCAACTAGTTCAGATTCTTCAAAGGATAATTTCATTATCTTTGTAAATGGACCTTGCTGCAAATTTTGGAATTTTATATATGCGTAAGTGTTCGCGGTAAAACTTCTTCAAATCATCATGATAAAGTGAACCAGAACAAATCTTCTCCATCTTCTGTGATGCCGATCGTTTTTTTTAAAAAAAAATTGATTCTTGAAGAAAGGTCGCAGATGAGACAGAGCGTGAGAAGGTTGAGTGCCATAGAAGAGGGAAAGAAATGAGGGTTGTACGGACACTAGCTTTTCTTTCTTAAGAATTATTAAAAATTCGGATAGAGTATCAATGATGTGATCTTCATTCCTAAGAATTTCTCTAAAATAAAAAAGGTGTGGACAACTTTTCATTGAATCCTATCCACAGCCAAGCCAAACATATAATATAAATTATAATACTTGGCTCGAAATGGTCCAGATTGTGGTACGTCTTGGCAGCCTGAGCATGATCATGTGGTCGCAGCGAGCCAAGTTCCGTTTAGAATCCAAATTCTAAGTATATTACTTGCCCGGGTCAAAGAGATATCTCGTTATGGCACCCTGATATTTTATTTTATAGTTCTAAAATATAAATTTTTTTTATAATGTGTACACAAATTAAAAAAAAAAAGTTAAACTACTTAATTTTATAAAAAATTTATATTATTTTTTAATATTACTCTTAATAAATATAATTTTTAAAATAATTTTTTTTATGAGCTAATTAATTATAAGGATAAATTAGAAAAAAAAATCATTAATACTTATAAGAACTTATATTTCGATTCAAAAAAATATTCTAAAAGAGAACTTATATTTTAGACCATATGAAGTTTGTTTTATTCATATTGTATAACTATATGATTGTGTAAAGATATTATTTTTATTGTATATTATTTATATTAAAAAAAATAAAAAAAAAACATTTTTTAATTTCTAAACTTAGATATTTAAAAAAAAGGGGAAAAAACGAACAAGGCAAGAGTGAGGCAGCACCTAATTTGACAGGAGAGACCTGCCCTCTCATTATGGCTTTGAAGGTGGAAAATTCTTTAGATACTTTCTAAAGTTATGAATCTAACGGATGCTTCTAACATTAAGGAGACAAAATTTTAAATTTGGAAAGAACTAGTGACAATTTTGAGAAGTGTCATTGTCCTTTACATAAATGATAAATCTTTATTTTTTAAATCCCTTATGATTAGGTCTTGGAAGTCATCCTTACATGTAATTTTTCGGATATTAAACCGAAAATTAATTTAATATTTATGTTTGTGGCGCAACATCCTTAAAGAATATCACACAATCATCACTTTTCCTCAGCTCCCTTTGTACTATACTATTCCTTATGCATTTTTTCTCATTATACACAATTTAGGTGAGTTTTAGGTTATACTAGCTGACACGCTAAACCTCACCAAAAAAATCTGAAAAATAAAACAAATAATTACTTAAAAAGATCAATCATCACAAAAATAATACTTGTGCAATTATATTTAACTAAATATTTAGTAGTATGACCCAATTATTAATATCAACATACTATATAAAATCTATTGAGAGCTACATTATTTACAAAGTCACGAAGAGTGCAGCTTTTTTTCAAGTCCATGCAACTTTTTATATTTTTTTCAATCTTTCTCCATGTATTTTATTGCCTTTTGTGTAATTTTGCTTATATCTTGATCTATTTCAATAGAATTTAAATGTGAGAAAGGTTAGTACAATTTTCAAACAAAAAATTTTTAAGTTATTGTCTCTCAATATTCAGTTATATATAAATAGTAAAATAAAATTAATTGTAAATTCATTATAAAAGTCAATTTGTGTCCTTTATTTTTTTAAATTTTAAATATCATCTAATATTATATTTTTGGGTAAGCCAAGTTTTATTATTCATATAACAATATATATTCACTTGACCCTTATAGGCACAGAACCATCACAGGTTGCTTGACCCTGATAAGGGGCAGAACCATCATGGGTGGAGAAGAAAATGATTTAGGTTGGACTAATCCATTTTTATGATTGGTTAGATTATATGGGTCATGCCCCCAACCCACTAATATATATATATACACATTTATATAAATTGATATAATTTTTTTAAAAAATACAATCAATCTGCATAATCCAGGTAAATTTTTTAACAAATTAAAAGTGTAATGACTAATGAGAAATTTTAATTGTTTAATGATTAATTAGTTTATCAAAATATCGCATGCGATGCATGGAATCTTGCTAGTTTTTAATATAAAAGAAACAATATTGAGAATACCTAGATCAAGCAACTTTCTTATGTAAATAATTAAACAAATCAATGAACCTATTTATAGCCAATCAATCGACCTATTTATAAAATAAAATCATATTTAAAAAAATATGCATAAATTATAATTAAATTTTATTAAAAAATTTATTGTCATACACTTTAATACTTGTAAATGAACTAATATATAAAAATATATATTGCTTCCACGAGTTATGCAGGTTCCATATAACTTATCGGTCAAATGGTTTAGGTCAATTTGACCCATTTTTAACTAAATTGACTTGTTTTCTTAGCCCAATGATTGGTTATATAGGCCAACCTGAGCATTGTAACCCATATTCTTGATTGGCTCTTGATGACTAAACTTCATAAAAATTATAAGGGATAAAGAACCTTTTGGTCCTCAAACTTTCACCCAATTTTCATATTGGTCCCTATACTTTCATTTAGATTAAATAAGTCCTTATAGTTTTCCCCAGTTAAACCATTAATCCTTAAATTAGTGAAAGGTTAAAAATTTAATCCTTTAATTGTCCAACATGGCTGAATTTAGTCAAAGCTATATTGATGTGTCAAGATAGAAATGAGTTGACTTACCGTCTAGATTAAAATATGATGACTCAGCCCTTTTTTATTTTATTTGTTTTCCCTCCACAACATTAAAATCTTGCTTTGGTGGGAGCTGAAATTTTCATCATACGCCAAGGTAGAGCATGCAAGAGAGCAAGCTTTGTTCTATTTATGGAAGACGTAGATGAATCAACATAGACTAGTAGCTACGACGTTGAGAAGAAGATTCACATAGAAGAGGAAGATTTAGTCTTGGGCGCTTCAATCACAAAGTAAGCTTCGTTTGTTCATCACAAAGAGCCGCTTAATTGCATAGTGGGTAAGTCTCATTTGATGTCTAAAGTGTTTTGCAGTGTTTTATGAACACAATCTCACTAATGAGATTGTCCGATGTCTTTAATGTTATGGACCCATCTGTTCTTCAATTTTTATATCTTGTAGGGGGTTTGATAATCTAACAAAATGGGGGACGATAATGATTCTAGTAAGTATAACTAAATGTTATCTTCATCATAGTATGTAAGTCTCATTTTTCCTGTTAATATTCCTAATTTTCCTGCGTTATTTTCCTCTGCTCTGTAATTTTTTTATAAGAAGTGAAATGTTCAATGAAATGGATAATGATGGTTATGACTCAAGAGATGAAGAAACTTATGACAGTAGAGAGGAAAGAGAGAATGATGAATGCAATTATGATGAAGAGCTATATAATAATCAACTTAGTGCGTATTATAACTTAGCAATGCCACTAATGATGTTAGTTGAGGATGATGAACATGTTTCATCTGATTATGAATCTGATGAGTTGAACTCCATTGATGGGTCAGATTTTGATAGCAATATGATTCCCCGTTATGTCCAATTTAGACCGAGGGAAATGTGCAAGGACTTCAAATTTAAACTTGGTATGTAATTTACTTCCATTACTGAGTTCAAAGATGCAATGAGGGAATATGCTTTGTTGCATGGATATGATCTACAATTCAAGAAGAATGATGCAACACGATGTAGGGTGGTGTGCAGGGAAGGATGTGATTTTTTAATATTTGTCAGCAAGGTGGGTAATTCTCTAACATATAGATTGAAGACATATAAACCTACACTTAGATGTGGTGTAATCTTTAATGCAAGGATTGCTTCTTCATCATGGATTGCAAGCAAAATTGTTAGGGACATGAGAATAAACAAGAAAATGAAGTTGGCAGATGTCATGTCATCAATTCAAGAAATGTACATGATAGACATATTTGTGCCTAAGGCTTCTTGGGCTAGGAAAATTGCTAGAGGGATCGTTGATAGAGACTTTGAAGATCAATATGGAGACTTATGGGACTACATGGCTGAGGTAAGAAGAGCTAACCTAGGAACAACTTTTCAAATGATGGCGGGAAGAATGGTTGTTGGGCGGCCACCTGTGTTTAAGAGACTATACCTTTGCTTAGAACCTATGAAAAGGGATTCTTAGCTGCATGTAAACCAATCATTGGGTTACATAGATGGTTTCTAAAAGGACCATATGGAGGTATTTTGCTAGTTGTGGTGGCAAGGGATCCAAATGATGCATATTTTCAACTTGCTATTAGAACAAATATTCATGGTCATGATTTTTGTATCATCTTATTCATGATATTGGTAGTATGTTCGATAATAGATGGAGTTTCATCTCAGACCAACAAAAGGTGATGTATTTAAGAACTATTCATGTTGCATTATTCATTATCATTTTGCTTACTTGTTTGTTGTCATGTGTAGGGATTGATGCCTGCATTCGATAATGAGTGGCTTCAGGGTGTTGAGCATCATTTATATGTGAGGCACTTGTATTCGAATATTAAAAATAGGTAGTGGTGAGACTACTGTTAAATCCCTAGTGAAACAAGCTGCAAATGCCACCTATGTTAAACTTTGGAAACAAAAGATGCAATAATTAAAAGAGTTTCCAAGCATGCTCATGACCACTTAATGAGCATCCTACCTTCATATTAGACAAAATCTCATTTTCAAGAATATGCCTAATGTGACATGACTTTAAATAATATATTTAAGTTGTTTAATAGTTGCTTACTTGAGGCTCGAGAACTTCCCATCATCACTATGTTTGACTGGATTAGAGGTTACATGATGGAGAGGTTTGCTCAAACTAGAGTTATGGCACAAAAGTTGGTGGACAAAAAAATAGTAGCGTGTCCAAGGCCTAGAAAGCAATTAGATAAAGAAGTCGAGGAAGCTAGAAAATGAAAAGCAAAATGGTGTGGGGGTATGGAATTTGAAGTCTCATGGGAGATACAAAAGTTTGAGGTAAATCTAGACCAAATAATTTTTTCTTGTGGATGGTAGGGATTAGCATGCCTACCTTGCAGGTATGTCAAGGATATGATTTATATTGTGCTTTGATTATTCACAAATATTTTGTTGTGATCAAACATGTATTTATACTTCCTTATTGATTTTTGTAGGTATGCAGTTAGTTGCATATATACACTAAGGGAGGATCCTAAAAAGTATGTTCACAAGTATACAGGTGAAAAGATATGCAACATGCTATGCTCCAATTATACATGTTAATAATGGCAAAGATTTATGGGAGTCAATAGAAATGGAGCCAGTAAATCCACCTAAATACTATAAGAGGCCTGGAAGACTAAAGTAGCAGGTCCCCTTATTCTCACATTTACAGTTTACATTATTCTTTTAGCACATAATACTAAATATACTTAACACAGATTTGGTCATTGAATCCAAAATAAAACTTTCATTACATTAAATAGCATTACAAGTCATTGCCAAAATGGCATTACAAGTCAAACTATAATTCCACCTGAATTTGCCAACATGGCATTACAAGTCATACTCTAATACTACCTACTCATTAATTGCCAAAATGACATACAAGTCATACCCTAACAACATGAATTTTCCTCCATCTTAAATATACCACAGCAACAACAGCAACAATATCCACACAGACAATGCCACAATAATAATATTCAACACTTTAATCCTTCTCCTGTAAGCCATAATGGTTGCCTCTTACTCTTTGATTATCTCCAGTGCACCCTTGGGAATTGATCCATCAAGCTAATCAAAGAAACCACAACTCCAAGCTCTCTACAATTCACAAAAAAAAAAAAAGTAGCAGTAGTGGATGACAAATTCAATCAATACGAAACATTCACAAATCTTACACTAAGAGTTTATAAGCACAATAACTATTAACACAATCAGAATTCACAAAAGCATTGTACATTCTAATGTTATGCACAATCTCTTCATTTTTTTCCTAGTCATACATTGACTAACAATGAGATATAACTAACTAATTTCCTCATCTGCTTGTTGTAAGGGGCTAAGAGATTGAATTCAATTGGTAATTTATACCAATGAAGTTCAATGCAAAAAGGATACTGAACTTATACTTGCATCATTCTTTATCTTTTGGAGTGGACTATATTTTATAATACCTTTGTTGATTAGTGGCTGCACAATAAAAAGGGCCTATGAGACTGCATTATTTAACAAATTGAAGATTAGAATAAAGCCATCTAAGTATAATGAAAGAATTATATGAAGGCTAAATCATAGAATGAAAGACCTTTGAAGCCAAATAAATGATAATGACATGCCTGGACAGAAGTAAGTGAACCACCCAATTTGATGGGCATTAGATTGAACTTGATGTGTATCCTCATAACTTGTTCCATTTAAGCCTCTATGTCCTTCATCACATTTTTGGCTGTACCTTGTCTTGTGGCCTTTATCTCATCAACCATAGCTTATGTAGTTTCTATAGGCCTATAGTGGAAAATCCCTTTAAATTGCTTTTTAGACTTCTGTTGCACATAAAGGCCACATAAACTGGTTTAAGAATACAATGTTGTCCATATGCTTTTGTAAAAACATTACCAATTCATATAAACTACAATTTTACTCTAGACGAAAAAAGTTTCTTCAAGTTCATGCTAGAGAACAAAATGTGATATATAATTACTTACCATTGACTAATTCCACAACTTGTTTGGAGGAAAATGACAATTGACAAAGGGATATGCCATGTACCTATTCACTTGAAAAAGTGAGATAAATCAACTCATACCACAGTTGCCTATTTTCTTAAACATATCAGTATAAGAAACAGAAGGATCATCATAAAACAAGACACAGTAGAATATCATTACAACTTCAAAACATAACACAATGCAGAAGGATCATTGTGATGCTAAAATCCACATACCTTATAGTTTGTGAGTTCATTGCAGAACTACACACAAATTGGACATCAAGCCACAGAGAAGAATTTCATTTCAGTCATCAAGCCACAAATTAGACACCACAAAGCTAATCAAATCAAAATCGAGCAATTACTGGCTTCACAATGACGATGGAGGATTAAATCGAAATCAAAGAGCCCCATCTCATTTTAGTCATCGTTGTGGAGGAGAGAGATTCACTTATCAGCTTCATAACGACAATGGAGCAATGTAACTGAGAACAAGAAAGCCTTCATTAATCTGTGACGATGGAACGAGACCGAGTGACATGCACCAAGCTTAACCAAGCTCAAGTTGGCGACGCCATCAAGTGCAAGCTTGCAACCCTGAGCCTTCACCGAGAGTGATCAAGTGATTGAGAGACGAGAGAGGGCCTTCACCATCGAGCAATTTGTGCCCTGGCTTGTGCATTGTGTTTTGTTCTTCAAGCATCTCTTTGTCCTTTTTCATGTTTTTTAAAAATGTCCAGTCAACTATTAGAAAATGTCCTGTTAACTATCAAAATATTCAAATCATCTCATCCTAACAGCCATGTCATCACAATTTAATAGTGTTAATGACATGTTGACGGATAGAGGGATTAAGACACTAAGTTAATGGAAGAATAAGGACCAACTTCTTCATGACATCAAATTATAGGGAGTTGTTTGCTCCAAAAAAAAGGTATAGGGACTAATATGAAAATTTGAGTAAAATTTAAGGACCAAAAGTTCTTTTATCCCAAATTATAATAATAACTTGAAGTTTTAGAAATTAAAAAAATGAATGAATGAAAATATAATTGATTTTTTAAATAAAAGGAGCTTATTATTCTTACATAAAAATTTATAAGGATATGTTGTTTGTCATTCTAAATTTATAACTTCCACCCTTTGCTTCGAGAGCATGATTTTTACATCCAGCTCTAAATTTAAACTTTCAACCAATCGTGATTGAAAAGTAAACTATTATTACTTTTTCTATCCTATTTATGACCAATAAAGGAGGAAAAACTTTAGCTATATCAACATGATTCTCCGTCCACAAATCTGAAATATTGCCGGATCATGTTTCTAGTTTACACCTCCTCATATCCACATATTCTAACCTTATTAATAATGAGTAGCAACCATTTTTATAATTATTATATTTCACATGATTAATTAAGGTTAAAATCATGCCTACTTTTAGATAAGATCCTCTCTAAATCCTTTCAAAAAGAATCTTTTTGGCAATTTGACTTACGGACTGAACAAAATCACCTAATATTAGTGGTAGTCCAAGACTTCTACCTCATAGTCTATATACCCCCACAAAAAATCCACAACATCACTAGCTTTGAGAGCTTGCTTATGGCAACACAGAGGGAGAAATTATGCTATGCTTGGTGGAAAGAAAGTCAGTTTCAAGAAAGAAAAAATGGGAGAGAAAATTCATCTTAATATATTTGGGCTTCAATGGAAGAGTTATTATTGGCTATAAAAAATAGAGGCTTCCAATGGAAGAGCTATAATTAGCTACCAAACATATTAAGATAAATTTTCTTTCTCATTTTTTCTTTTTTGAAACCAACTTTCATTCTACTAAACATAGAAGAGGAGTTCAAGATCAATGGTGTTGGAGTACATAGTAAGGGTGGGAGGAGAAACTATATTTGCACAAATCAGGGCACTGTGAGATGCTCAAAGGTATAGTTGGACGGGAGGAGGAAGAAGAAGGGGGGGTAGTGGATTTTCTTTATCAAGGGCATTTTCATCTTTTTAATTTTTTGTTTGTATTTAGTTAAGTATAAAAAATGAATTTGCCAACTAGGACACTACATCAATTGCCTACTTGATCTATTTTAATCCAACGTGGCACGACACATGTGTGACTCGAAAAAGTTTAGGATACTAGATGTGACTTTGGGAAAAGTTTGGGAGTAGATTTCCATATTAACCAGTTTTTATATTAGTCCATATTGTTTTCATTTTAGTTAAATAGCTTCTTATAGTTTCATATCATTGAATGAATGGTTCTAAATATTTTAAAAACTCATTTATTCCCTGTCACGCCCAGAAATGCGACGTGGATGGTGAGGAAAATAAAATAAAAGGGATAAATCGGTCTTCACGATGTAGGCCGGTTTTGGAGGAGCCACCACCAAAATTTTAAGAGAAATTTTGGAAAATCAAAAGAAAAAGGAAAGGATGATTTGCGAATCAAAGTTGAGTTTGGGAGTATGTTTGTGAGTGACGAAGGTGCTAGGCACCCCCACAATACCCCTTCCTAAAAACGGTTACCTTAGATTGATTATGCAATTTTTATAGCTTTTTTTAAAAAATATTTTGATTGCTCTTTAACCATTTACATGCAAAAATAAATATAAAAATAAGAAAAAATATAAAAAAGAAAATAAAGAATCAAATAAAAATATGAGAAGCTGGGAAAAATAAAATAAGAGGAAAATATTATTTATTTACAAGGTGGACTTGAACCAGAATCAGAGTCTGGGACCTACGTACCCTGTGATAGGGATCAAAGTCGATGTAATTGGGGTTATAAATGCTTGTTACTGGGTTGATATTTTTCACTATGTATATATTTTTTCGAAAAGAGAAGTTTGTAAAAAATAATTTATCTTTCCATAAAGAAAATAGTTTTCAAAATTGGTTTGTGTGTTTTAATTTGTAAGGGATAGATTAATTTCGATTATCTTCTCTTATCACTCTATTTTTTTTCATTTTTCATTTTCATCATTTTTTTAAAAGAAAATCAATTCTAAAAAAAGAATATATGTTTTTCCTCAATATAGAAAAAATTATGTGACCTTGAATATTTTATTGTTAATTTGAGAAGGAAAATTGGAAAAGAATTTTATTTTTACAAAATAAAATCAATTAATTCATGTGGTGACTTTATCACTCACAATCTGCTCATTAATACCTAAATATTCATGGTGATGTCACTCATGGCAAATAGGTGTAAAGAATAAAAAAGGTTTGAAGGGAAACTAATCATTCAAATAAATTATTTTTGCTTCTTTTTTTTATTTATTATGAAATAAATAAGACGCTCTCAACACATATATTTATTTAAAAGAAAGTTATATTGAAAATATGATTACTACATGTATTTTCAAGGAGAAATAACCATTATATGTGGTAACTTTATCACTCACAAGTTGCTGATCAATACCCACAGTGTTACCATTCGAGGTAGATAAGTGAAAAGGATAAAAGTTTGGAGGAAGACGAATAATTTTTGTTTAAATTATTTTTATTTCAAATTATGCAATGAAAAATGCAATTAGAAAATCCTTTTTTTACGAATAATTTTTGTTTAAATTGTTTCTATTTTCTTATTTCAAATTATGAAATGAAAAATACAATTAAAAAAATCCCTTTTTATTATTATTAATTTTTTATTTATAAAACTGCTACATTGATTTTTTTTTCTTTTTATTTATTATTTTTTTCATAAATTATCTATATTTTCTTATTTTAAATTGTAAAAAAAAATAGTTAAAAATTTTTTTAAACTTGAAATAGGAAAAAAGAATTTAAGATGAAATTGATATATATGTTCTTATTTTCCAAAATCAACTTCAGAATAAAATCAATCAGCGTATATGGTGACTCTATTACTCATAGTTTACTAATTGGCACCTAAATGCTCACGGTCTTACTACTCGGGGCACAAAGGCATAAAAAGGGTTTAAGGGATAAAATTGGGGAAAATAAATAATTTAATTTTTATTTTTCATAAATAATTTTTATTTCCTCATTTTATTATAAAAATAGGAATAAATACTGTCATGATAACACATTTTTATTTAAGACAAAAAGCCATTAAAAAGAATTTAAAACATAACTATCAAATATATATACATTTTTTTTTACAAAATAGAATATATAAGCAACTTTGTTAGTTAGGCTGGCTTCCCAAAAGGGGGGTAAATTGGGAAGATTAAATTTTTTTTGCAAAATATCAAAGAGGTGAAGAATGCAATATATGATGGCAAAATAGAGTATAAATAATTAACTGTGAAAGTAGCAGACAAGAGAAGAAGACTCAGAAATTTATCCTGGTTCGGTCTCTCCACTTGACCTGCGTCCAGTCCTCAAGTCACCACTTAAGATTTTTCACTATTCTGCAAGAATTCAGTGGGCTTCTTGCTAATGCCACAGTACAACATTTGTGCTCTGTTTTCTAGAGCTTCTCTCAATCCCTTTCTGCACTTTCACAAAGTGTTTCCTAATCCCTTGTGATATCCCCTCACAAGAAAATCTATCTTCCAGATGAAGATTAGATTGTTTACAAAGATTAAACTCTCTTAATCAGAGTAAATATGAAAGTTGAAGTACAGACTATTGAAGTATGAGAGTATGAAGCTTTGAGTAAATGATTTGGCAGAGTTTCAGTATATACAAAGTTTAATTCGTTACCCACAACTTCAAATGTTGTTATATTTATAGATTTAGGTCTCAAATATCCGTTAGAGACAAAATCTATCTGTTGAAGAAGTTATCCAACGGTTACTCTGAAAAACTATCCATTAACCAACCGCATTTAATGCTTCTGACATACTGAAATTCGAATTTCAGTTGGTCAACAGACGAATTTCGCAGATACCGAAGGTTAACAGCTTCAACATTGAAAGACCAAAGTTCGTCTATCATGAAGTGAAATTCGAATTTTGATATTTTGAAAATATTTCTAAGTAGTGACATACGAATTTTCAAGTGGAAAGTTTTTTTGTTAAGTGTGAACAGTATTTTCAATTTGCTATAGTGCCTTTGAAATTTGAATTTTGGAATCCCAAAATTCATCTATCTGTAGCAGGCTCAAAAAGCACAGTAGTTTATTTACTTTGAAATTTGAATTTTTAAAGAGTGAAGTTCGTTTGTCAGAGAGACCTCTTTTTAGACTTACTTTAACATTCGAATTTATAAACACTGTCATTCGTATGTCAACATATCATTGTAACAGACTCACAATCTTAGCTTCTGAAATTCGAATTTTCATGTTCAAAGTTCGTCTGTCAGTGAGCAATTTTGAAACTCAATACAATCTTGATTTTAGATGAACTTTGACATTGTTTCAGACGAATTTTTTTAGTTTTCATAAGTTGCATTTTGTCTGAAATTCGAATTTTCAAAACCCAAAGTTCGTCTGTTGCCATAAGCTTCTTTCAGATACTTATAAAAATTTGAATTTTGGAAAATCAAAATTCTTCTATCAAAGAAGCATCTCTTCAGGCTTATTCAGTTTTAACTCGAAATTCGAATTTCCAAAACCAAAGTTCGAATTTCCAACATGACAATTCAATATAAACCTTTCAAACTTCGTCTGTTGGTGGGTGTTTTTCAAATATTCCATGATTTAACACAGAATCAAGGTTTTAAAACTTCTTTCCACCAAATCAAAGCCTTATACTCAAAATAAAACAAAACTAAACATTCTATAACAAACTTTGCACAGATTTCTCTAGAATTTCTTCACTTGAACTCTTTGAGCACCTTTGATATCTTTATTCAAAGCTCTTGAGAGTTGATTTGGAATCATCAAAACTTCTTGATTCAACATTTTACTTTTACAAAATAAGATCTTATTTATTTATTTATTTGCTTACCTTCCTAAATTAACTTTAAAACAAAACCAACCATTAATTGGGATGTCTTTATCACTCACAATTTGCTGATTAATACTTAAATGCTCATGGTATTACTACTTAGAACAAAAAAAAGCTACAAGAAAATTTTGGAGGAAAATAGAGGGTGCTTATTTTGACTATTTTTGTTATTTATTTTTAATTTTAAAAGGAAAATAGAAAGAGCTATTGGAACCCAAAATTATTTAAACACCAAGTCTAATATTATGACAACTCCTCACTCATGGTATAATTGACTGACACCCTAACTATTCACCCACGGAGACTTAATCTCTCACAACAAATTCTAAAAGTGAAAAGAAAAGAAACCAATAACTAATAAAAATCAAGATTATAAAAGAAACACCACCAAATATAATTTATCAATGTGTGTGCACCTACTTAAGCATATGAGTGCATGAGCCTACTTAACATAATCATATCATGGGTTAATTTATATGCCGAATTGAAAGAAATGAGCACTCCCCTTGTCTCCCATCAAATGCTTGCTCCACGTGGCTTGACATTTCGCATAAGCAATTCCTTTGTTGAAGTTCTCCCATGTATGTAACTCCCATGCAAAGGGACAGAAGTATGAATTAGTCGTTAATCTAAAGGTTACCATTTGTAGTTCAGCCAAAATGATATTTGCTGGGCACATAACTCCAACAAATGTGAAAATGGGATCATATGAAAGATCAAAGAACAATATCACAAAAGTCACTAGGTAAAACTTCAACCATAACGCTTCAGGGTCCAAGGGAAACACCAAAACCATCAACAATAAGTGATGACCGAAGACATAGTGAGATTGCTCACACTTGTTAGAACGTAAACAGAAGATTTAAAAACAAAACATTGCATACAGATCAGGATAGATATCAACCAAAATAGTCAATCATAAGTCTCATCAAGAGGCAAACAATGGGTCAATAGTTTATCACAAAGCATTGTAAGCTCTTGGTCGAACAAGTATATGCAAGAGAATTCATATTTTCATGAGCAAGTCAGGCATCCAAGGATAAAGGAAAATCACATTCAAGGATCACTACGGGTTGAGACATCAAGAGGCATTTGAACCTTGAAGTCGTCCTCTCAACTTAATGGTAATAGAACAGAGACACTAAACAATCAAAAGCACAGGTTTTGACTAAACTTTTCCTTGCATTATAAACAAATGAACCGCCTTTGGGGCATTTTATCATACATTTGGTAGGCAAGCTCTAAAGAACTATAGAACACAAATCATGTTTCTTATCATGAACACTAAATGCGAAAACCAGAAAGGATCCTAGACAGCGCATAACATCATAAGAGTTATAGGTGAGTAAAATGTTTATTGACCAAAGATTGTCATGTGGAACAAGTTAAAACTTCACGCCCAACCACCTCTCCAACATGAATCATTCCCAAAACAACTAAGATTGTAGCATCAAGCAAAAAGAAAAAAAAGAGTGTAAAATCATTACCCAGGTGTTCTCTTGATATCTCAGCTTCTCCTCCCCACACGTTCTTCATCTTCTCTTACGCTCGATACTCTCCCTCCCTTCCTTTTACACGCCCTTAGCTCACTCTGTCTCCTTCATTGGGCTCGCACACGCCTCTGTCCTTTCCCTCCAAGCTCCCTTTGTTTCTTTTCTTCCACCTTGCCTGCGGCTCTCTCCGTTTTTACTCCCTCCACCTCACACGTGGCTGCCTCTTCCTTTTTCTTTCGAGCACGTCTTTCTTCGGCTCCCTCCATTCTTTTTTGTTTTTTCAGTCTATTCCTTCCTCTTCTTTTCGTCCTTCAGCCCCATTTTCCCTTCACTCACGCGTGCTCCCTCTGGTCTTATTAGTCTCACCTGCGACTCCCTCTCCGTTTGTCCCCGCGGCTCCCTCTTCCTCTCTTTATCTCTGTGTGCCTAAGCCCTAAATTAGGGCTCAGGATCCTTGTGGGCTAAAACGCTAGGCTTCAGTGTTTCTAGCTCACACCACTTTTTTTTTTTTAAGTAACTTTGAATTTAACTTAACTTTTTGAAAAAAAATTTTATTTGGATTTTTATATTATTTTTGTTATTATTTTATATTATTTGTATTTTTTATATTTTTGTTGTTTTTTTCTTTCTCTATTTTTTTAAAATCTCATTAAAAAAATTAATTTTTTCTCAATTTTATTTTCACACCTAGACAAAATATAGTGTTCATATTCTCTTTGTCTTCCAAGATGATATTAATACTATTAAAATTGAAATGAAGTGGCTGGCAGTTAAATGATGTGGACTGACACATAGATCATTAAGATTGATTGAACTATATTTTTGAGCCATATGTATTAGTTAAAATCTAAATCATTAGTCGACATTTACGTTTTTTTGAAGGAAAAAAATACAATCCAATCAACCTTAATAATTTATGTCTCAATCCAAATTAGCTAAGCATTAGCCATATTATTTTTAACAGTGTGAATGTCATCATAGAGGACGTAGGGATTTAATTTCTAAGTTTTTAAAATATTAAAAATCAATTGCTTAATTATATAATCAAAATAAAAATATAGGAACTAATATAAAAATTTGGCAACCAAAAGCTCCTTTATCGCTTAAAAATATTACATACTATTATCAAAAGAATGCATTTTCTTACAAATTTCTACTTATAAATTTTTACATTCATCAAGTGTTTTGAGGAGAATGTGGGCAAAAAAGTGTTTGTGGAGATGATTGTTAAGAAATTGATTTTCCTCTGAGAAATCTTTTATTAGTAGAGCTAAAATTAATATAAACACAATATTCATAGAATACCACATTTTTCTGGAAAAGTGAAATTATATATTAATTATATGCTATTAAACTATTATAATATAAAAAAATAAATTTTGGGTTTATTATAAGTTTTAAATATGTAAAGTTTTGAAAATTGTATTATCTAAAATTAAGAGTAAAATGAATGAATGAATAATTAAAAGTAAGTGGAACACATTTTATTCTATGATAAAGTGGAAGGTTAGTTGCAAGATGCTAAAAGGGAGAGGTAGTAAACTAGTGATGTTAAGAGTCGGGAGGAGGAATGGGGATGAAAATAGGATCATATACAGAGCAGGTATAGATTAACTTAATTAAAGAAAAGAGACAGAAAGATAAAACAAAGTTATAAAAATAAATAGTCAAGAGAAGATTTAATTAAAAGAAAAAAAAAAGAGCAAAAACTAGCTTTTGAATATTGGCAATGTGTTTTAGGTACAGTAGAGTCATGATTGACTAAAAGACAAAATAAATATATGGTGTATATAATTAATATATATTGTGAAAATCGTATTTTTGTTTTAAAAACATTAGAAAAATTGAAAAGATTAAAAAATGACATAATTTTTTTTTAATTTCATTTTGAATGCAATTATTTCCTAGAATTTAGAAAATTTAAAAAAATTATTCTCAAAATCCAATTTCTTCATTTTTTTGAATTTTCATAGTTGTAAAAAAAATAAAAAAAAATCTCTTTAGGATATTTTAGTAAGTTATCTAAATTCCAAATAAAGATTAGCCTCTTTAAAAAAGAAATACAAACAAAAATCAATTAAAAACCTAAAAAAATAATAAGAAAAATAAAAAAAGTAAAAGGTGAAACGCTAATGCCTGCAGCGTTTCACCACTTTCCCTCATAAGTCAACCTAATTTCCTCTTCCATGTGAGCAATTGAAGAAAGTCGTCAGACGCTCGGGCTTAGCCCATTTCCTTCTTCACCGTAAGGCTCTGTTTGGTTGGAGTTTTTTCAGAGGAGAAGGAAAGGGAGGGGATTTAATCCCCTTCCCTTGTTTGGATCAGTTTTTTGAAGGGGATTGTAGGGGATTTAATTCCCCTCAATCCCCTCCCCCACCCCTTTTTCATTCCCCTCCAATTTGGAGTTTTTGGAGGGGATTGAATTTTATTACTCAATCTCCTCTAATCCCTTCCTGAACCAAACAAGATTTTATTAAAATCCCTCCAATCCTCTCCCCTCGAATTTCACCAAACAAGGGAATTTTAAAATCTCTCCAATCCCCTCCCCTCCAATCCCCTCCATTAAAATCCCTCCCCTCCCTTCCCTTCAGTTAAACCAAACAAGCCCTAAGTATCATAACGATAGGTTGCAATCTGCGAGGCATAGCTACTGAAGCATCAGAGCAGCGAAGAAGAACTATCTCACCCTACCTTTCTATCGTCGTCATCGATACACAAGCAGGAGCAGAGGCGTGATGGCAAAGCTGCAGAGGGAAGCAGTGACACAGAGACACAGAGACATTAAAGCGAAGAAGAGGCCAAGAGCTCAAGGCTCAAGCGGTCAATTGATGGCAGCAAATTGAAAGATTTGTTTGGTTATCTAATGACCAAACCCCGACCTCAATCAACGAGTTTGGTCTATATAAAGGGCAGAGGTCGAAGAATAGGGGAGGAGCTTGCTTGTGAGTTGGAGGGAGAGCCTTCGGAAAGGGAAAAGAGGAGAAGGCCGAAGTGAAGAAGCAAGAGGAGGAGAGAGTTCGAAAAGAGAGAAAAGGGAGGACGCCTGAGAGAGAGAGAGAGAGAGAGATGGAGATTGGAGATTGGGAAGAGTCCAGAGAAAATGAAAAATGCTCGAAGGAGAGAAGTTGAGAGATCAAGAGCACACCCACAGAGTTAATGACTTCACACTCTCCTTTCTTGCTTGTTGCTGCAATCTTAGGTATTTTGGGAAAGATTCATGTTGGAGAGGTGCCCGGGCTTGAAGTTTCAACTTTTCCCGCATTAGAATCTTTGGTCAATAAACATTTTACTCATCTGTAAGACTGTAACTATTATGATGTTGTGTGCTGTCTAGGATCCTTTCTGGTTCTGCATTTAGTGATCATGACAAAAAACGCAATGTGTTCTATAGTTCTTTAAAGCTTGCCTGTCAAATGTTTGGTAAAATGCCCCAAAGGCGGTTCACTTGTTTATAATGTGGGGATTGGTTTGATTTAAAGGTATAATCAAAACCTTTGCTTTTGATGGTTTAGTGTCTCTGTCTATTACTGTCATTAAGTTGAGAGGACGACTTCAAGGTTTAAATGCCTCTGGATGTCTCATCCCGCAGTGATCCTTGAATGTGATTTCCCCATATCCTTGGATGTTTGGCTTGCTTGTGAAAAAATGGATTCTTGCGCGTATACTTTGTTCGCAAGAGCTTAGAAAGCTTTGTGCTAAACTATTGACCCACTGTTTGCCTCTTGATAAGACTTATGATTGACTATTTTGGCTGATACCTGTCGCCACTCAATATGCAATGTCTTGTTTTTAAAGCTTCTATCAACGTTCTAACAAGTGTAAGTAATTTCACCATGTCTTTGGTGCTTTCCTTGGGCCCTGATACGTTGTGGTAGAAGTGTTACCTAGTGGCTTTTGTTACATTGTTCTTAATTTGTTCATTCATATGAACCCATTTTCATATTTATTGAAATTTTGTGGCCCATTTGGCTGAACTACAAATGGTACTCTTTAGATTCACGGCTAATTCATACTTTTGTCTACTTTGCATGGGAGTTACATACGTGGGAGAACTTCATCGAAGGAATTGCTGATGCAAAATGTCAATTCACGTGGAGCAAGCATTCTATGGAAGACGAGAGGGAGAGCTCATTTCTTTGCTTTTAATTTATTGCAACTTGTGATGATTGTGTTGAGTTTGAGTTGTCTCATACATATGTTTACCCACACACATTTCTCAAATTATACTTGATCATATTTTGTATTTAATCAGTAGAGTTTTGATTCTTGTTCTTCTTAATTTTATAGTTCGCCACGAGGGACTGAACCTCCCACATAAAGCATAGGGCGTACCAATATTAACTATTTTTTATTTTTCAAATATTTTGGGTTTCATTGCCCCACCTATTTTCCTTTGAATTAAAAATAACAAGCTTAATGTAAATAATTAAAACAAAAGCCTTTCAGATCTTTTTCCTTCGAGTGGTAACATCATGATTATTTAGGTATCAATTAGCAATAAAGTCACATTAGATGTTGGTTGAATCTCTTTGAAAATATATGTAATAATCATACTTTAAATTCTTTTTAATACTTTTTGAAATAAGAATATGTTCCCATGGTCCTATTTATTTTTATTTTCATAATAAAAAATAAGAATAAAAATAATTTAAATAAAAATTATTTATTTTCTTCAAAGCTTTTATGGGGTTATCTATTTCCCTCAAGTGATAATACCATAAACATTTAGATATTAATTTGTGAGCTAATAAAATGACGAGAGTGAATAGTTGATTTTGTTTAAAAGTTGACTTAAAAAATATAAAAAAATAATATAAATCAAAATTGTTTCCAAACTTTTCTTTTAAGTTAAAAATAAAATATTTAAGATAACATGTATTTTTTATCACATCTCTTAAAATTAGAGAAAAATATATATTCTCTTTTTTAAAATTGATTTAAAATAATGATAAGAGTAAGAAATGAAAACTGAATTATCTTTTGCAAATTAAGATAGACCATCCAATTTTAAAAATTATTTTATTTGTGAATAAGTAATTTATTTTCTATGAACCTTCTCTTTTTTTTTTAAAAAAAGTATTTATAATATAAAAAATACCAACCCCATAATATACATTTCTACTCCGAACTACGTAGACTTTAATTCTATCATAGGGTATGTAGACTCTTATTTTAGGTGAAGTTTGTCCCTGTAAATAAATAATATTTTTCTCTTATTTTACTTTATCAATTTCTCCTCTTTTTCATTTTTTTATTTCAATTTCTTAATTTCTCTTATTTTTATATTTATTTTTACATGTGAATAATGAAATTGCAATCAATATAATTTTTAAAGTCATAATAATTGTATAATTAACGTAAGGAAACTGTTCTTATGAAAGGATGTTATGGGATATCTAACACCTTCCTCCTCACAATCGTACTTCTAAATCCAACCTTATTTCACAACCTTATTTCTGGACTCTTCAATAAGTGTTACTCTGATTTTGCTCCATATACAGTCATTTTGTATCTTATCTATTCTTATATGACTACACATCAATCTCAACATTCTCATCTTTATTACTCATATCTTATGCTCTTATTGTCCTTTTAAAATCTAACATTCACTATCATATAGTATTACTGACCTTATATCAGTTCGATAAAATTTTATTTTATTTTTAATTTAGTTTTTTAAATTTTTTCTTAAAATTTTGGTGACAACTTCTTTTAAATTAATATTTGTTATGTAAGTCGATTTTTTTTTTATTTTCACGCTACCTACGTCACATTTTCATATAGAAATAAGAAATAAAATGTTAATTATCACTAGAAATAAAATTTATTAAATATTGGACACAATTAATACACATTATATATATAATGGAAAGAAAAAATCAAAAATTTAGAGCTTGTTCATACGTCCACCCCGATTGAAATTAAGATCATGATTGAAAATTATTACGCTCGGCCACTTCAGGCCAATCGGGTCGGGCCGGGGTTAGGGCCAAGCACTCTAACTCCGGCCAGCCTGACCTATATATTTATATTTTTTTTTTCTAATTTTTTATATATCTTAATTGATTTTTGTAAAAAATTTTTTTATGTATCTAATATAATACATTTACTATGTAAATATTATGAAAACATTTTAAGATTTTAATGTTTTAATTTTTTTAAAATTTTGGATTAATTTTTTAACTTAATATTTATATAAAAATAATGTATAATGGTTAAATATTTATAAATTTTAAACAATTTTATTTTTTTATAAGATTAGTTTTTTAAAAAATCTATTTTTAAATATAAATAAATATATTTTTTATTATTAAATAATTTTTTTAAAAGATATATAGTATCGGGCCAGCTCGGTACTGCCCCGAGGTGTCTCGGGCCAGGCATCGAGCAAGGGTCAAAGCCGGCCCGACCCGACCCATGATCACCCCTACGCACGGCAAACCTATAACTTTTGATGTATTATGACAATTTTTTTTTTTAAATTTTTTTTCTATCCAAATGATTATAATCTGGAATACTACTGGCCATATTTCACACCTTATCCACATTCTAAAGTTTTTTCTTTGGTAAAACACATTCTAAAGTTATTCACGGTGGAAATATTCTTCAGTATACATATAAATTTTATAGCAAATTCTACTTTTTTTATGTCAAATAAAAAATACTATTCACATAATAAAACCTATCCGCTAAACTTTATAAATTATAAAACATAAGAGTGCACTTATAAATAAAAACAAGAAATTTAAAAAGAAGAAGAAGAAGAAGAAGTGAACGCATGGCTTAAAGCTAAGAAAATATTAATCTCGTTAGGGATAAGAATTAGTGAAGCTCTCGTGTTGAAAGCTTTTTGTGACGCTGGGGGGAAAAGCCATACACAGTTCACACCAATCCATATTCTACCAGTATTCACGATGGAAATATTTTTCAATATCAATATAAAATTTATAAAAATTTACTATTTATAAATCATGAATGTAATTTAATTTCTGAGACTTTATTAATTAAAATATACAAAAATGTAATCGTAAAATATAAAATTTATACTAATCTGCATCACAATTTAAAGTTGTCAAATAATTATTTTCCTGAGTTTTATCCCCAATTTTTAACCTTAGCTAGAGTAGTATTGTAGATTTTTTTGGCCTTGTTCCTCCTTAATAATTAACTAAATTGATATGACTGTGTGTGTGTGAGAGAGAGAGAGAGACAGAGACAGAGAGATCTTAATCAACAAGGATCGCTTTCAATAAAAACAAGTCTTTTTTTAATTTCAACGATCTTAACACTAAGAAAATAAACTAAAGGCTATAAGAAGAAGGAAAAAGAGAATCAACCGACGGATCTGACTCGTAGTAGGATATTCATTATAAATCATTCCCAAAAAAAAAAATTTACAAAATAATGCAGGATAACCATCCTATTAAGTCAAAATCATGCGTACCTTTCCAGCAGAGAACATGTCCAAATCCTATCAAGTGGGTTTTATTTCATTGCCGTGTACAAATTGTGCAGCTCAACCCGGAGAAGAACCAAAAGATTCCGCCTATACTTCAATCATAACTTCACTCCCACCTTTAACTTCAACCCCATACAGAGAAATTAACCCTCAATGGCGAATCAATGGAAAGCTCACTGCCTTTTAGTGGCCTATCCAGCACAAGGCCATATCAACCCAATGCTTCAATTCTGCAAGCGTTTGGAGCACCATAAAGTGAAGACCACACTTGTTTCCACTCATTCTTTCTGGAAAACCATTACCACTGAACTCACTTCTCAGTCCATAGCTTGTGAAGCCATATCAGACGGCAATGATGAAGGATTGGAAGAAGCAGCTAAGAACCCAGCGGCTTATATAGAACGCTTTTGGCAAGTAGGACCACAAACTCTATCTGATCTTCTTGACAAGCTTTCTACAAATGGCTTCCCTGTAAACTGTGTTATTTATGATAGCTTTTTGCCCTGGGCTCTTGATGTGGCCAAGAAATTTGGACTTGTTGGTGCTGCGTTTTTGACCCAATCTTGTGCTGTTAATAGCATTTACTTCCATGTTCATCAAGGGATTCTGAAACTCCCTATCAATGTGAGTAAAATTTTGCTTCCTGGTGTACCAGAGCTTGAGCCTTCTGATTTGCCATCGTTCTTGTATCATCAATATGGGATCTACCCATTCATCTGGTGCTTGTTTCTTGATCCTTTCAACAACGTTGAAAAAGCTGATTGGGTGCTCTCCAATAGTGTTTATGAACTGGAGCAAGAGGTACGTTGTGTTATGCATAGATATTTGGAAAGAGAATTAAGTATAACTAATTGGTTAAATTATTAAGTTTAATTAATTTGATTTGCACTGTCCTTGGAATTTGACAATAGAAAGCTTTCAGGTGGTGGATTGGATGAGGAAGATGTGGCCATTGAGGACAATAGGACCCACAGTGCCATCCATGTTCTTAGACCAGAGGATCCAAGATGACGATGACTATGGTATAAGTATGTTCAATCCTAGCAATGATCTTTGTATGAATTGGTTACACGATAAGCCTAAAGAATCAGTTGTTTACGTCTCATTCGGAAGTTTAGCATCTCTAAGTGAGGAGCAAATGGAGGAACTAGCTTGGGGTTTGATAGATAGTGAGAGTTATTTCTTGTGGGTGGTTAGGGCATCTGAAGAGAACAAACTCCCAAAGAACATTCTAGAAATTGCTTCAGAGAAGGGTTTGATAGTGACATGGTGTCCCCAATTAAGAGTACTATCACATGAGGCTGTGGGATGCTTTGTTACTCATTGTGGATGGAATTCCACCTTGGAAGCTCTAAGCTTAGGGGTTCCAATGATTACAATGCCATATTGGTCTGATCAATATACAAATGCGAAGAATATTGTGGATGTTTGGGAAGTGGGACTTAGAGCTACCAAGGATGGGGATGGGAAGGGGATTCTTAAACGGGAAACATTGAAACATTGCATAAAGGAAGTGATGGAAAGTGAAAAAGGAAAAGAAATGAAGAACAATGCCATCAAATGGAAGGATTTTATTAGGAGCTCCGTCAACAAAGGTGGAAGTTCTGATCAAAATATTGTAGAATTTGTAACTATGATTTCTCCGTACTAGTATGTTTAATGATCTTTATATAATTATAACTCCGCCATCAAATGTAATGTGTGTTTGTTAGAATTTAAAATAAATACTTTCTCATGACAACTTATGTTACACTTAACAAATACTCTTCCAAGGTCATATCGTGAGATTAATGTTTGGCAATGAAGCACTATAGTAGAAAGCCTTTCGTGGCAAAAAATTTTGTTGCTACTGAACTGAAACGAACCTTCAGTAGTGACAAATATTGCATCTTTCAGCGTCCAATACGGTATTAACACGTGGTTGGAGTTAGATTTTCCAACAAATTTTTGATAGCGACCTAAGGCAAAAATGAAAACAAGTTTTCCATGAGACGTGACTTTGTGTCTTGTTTCAATTTGGATTTGAATCTGCATTAATATTACGTGCATGAATGGGTACTGTCAGTGGTTACCGTGTCTAAGGATCAAATGTCACGCCTCCATTAAATCTGTGAAGACTTCCGCTGTCTGAAGTCCCATCACGATTGAAAAGAAGAACGTTACACACCATAAATTTATAACTTTTGCTATTATCTTGGCCAATAAAAAAAAAAAAAAGAAAGAAAGAAAGTTTTGCCGTCGGCAACATATTTCACACCTTATACGCATTCTAACCTTATCAGGTGGTTGATTGGATGAGGAAGAAGTGGCCACTGAGGACAATAGGACCAATAGTGCCATCCATGTTCTTAGACAAGAGGATCCAAGATGACGATGACTATGGTATAATTAAGCATGTTCAAACCCAGCAACGATCTTTTCAAGAAGTGGTTACATGACAAGCCTAAAGAATCAGTTGTTTATGTGTCATTTGGAAGTATAGTATCTCTTAGTGAGGAACAAATGGAGGAACTAGCTTGTGGTTTGATAGATAGTGAGACTTATTTCTTGTGCGTGGTTAGCGAATCTGAAGAAGATAAACTCCCAAAGAACATTCTAGAAATTGTTTCAAAAAAGGGTCTGTCCCCAATTGAGAGTTCTTTCACATAAAGCTGTGGGATGCTTTGTTACTCATTGTGGATGGAATTCCACTTTAGAGGCTCTGAGCTTAGGAGTTCGAATGATTGGAGTGCCACAATGGAGTGATCAACGCACAAATATGAAGTATATTGTGGATGTTTGGAAAGTGGGACTCAAAGCTCCCATGGATGAGAATGGAATTCTCAGACGAGAAACGTTGAAACATTGCATAAAGGAAGTGATGGAAAGTGAGAAAGGAAAAGAAATGAAGAATAATGCCATCAAATGGAAGATTTTGATGAGAAATTCTGTTAATGAAGAAGGAAGTTCTTATCAAAATATTGCTGAATTTGTGGCCAAGATTTCTCAGTATTGCTAATAAGCTTTTATGATCATCAGTTATACAAAAAAAAAATATCTACAGAACATTTTGTACTCAATGTCGCATGCAATAGTATAACTATAAAATATATTGTGGTTTTTAGTAATTACAATTTTTCAGTGCTAACACATGGTTTTAGTTAAATTCTCCATTAAAACATTTTCGATGGTGACTATGAAAGCGAGGTTCAGTAAAGACGTGATGAGATGCTTAAAGGAAATTATTATCTTTTTAGAATACAATTTCATAAGTACTAATAATAAACATATAATTCAAATATTGGGACACTATAACTCAGATGTACATTAAAACCTACATGCTATATATGTGCGTCTTATTATTTTTATTGAGTGTTGACTTTTATGAATGAAAATGATTGAAACCAAATACAGTACTACCTTTGATCCTATATATGAGATATTTTGTTATGATTCTAAATATAAAATATTTTATAATATGTAAAGTAGTATTTATTATATATTTTTAAAAAAATGTTTCTATTTAATATATTCAAAGAGAAAAAAAAAGAAATTAAATAAGAATAATTTTAAAAAAATATTAAAATTTTTAAAAAAATTAAAATAATTAATTAATTTTAATTTTAATTTTTAATCTGTATAATTTAGTTAAAAAAATCTTATAAATTAAAAACTAGAGAAAGTATTAAGTTACAGCCCTGTTAGATTATTTTATCCTTGTGCCGGCCACTGCCTATAAAATATTGTCGTTTTCCAATGATCTTATATGTGGTTCTTAGAGCCACCGCCCACCGGATAAGTGTCAGTTATCATCAGTACCTAATTTTTTCATCCTTGGTGCTTAAACAAAATTCAACTTCAACTAGAATTTGCCTCTTCCACAGCTTCTGGTGTCCTTCATGTAGTTTGCCGATTGGGCTATTTCGATTTCTGACTGATTTATATGAGGTCTGGTTTTGAGCAAGTTGTGATCTTTGGATCAAATGCCGCTTCGGTGATTTTTCGGCTAAATTGACCCGTTTGATCTAATTTTTTTTTAATAATAATAATAGTAATAGCAATTTGGATTTGCTAATATCTGTGCATTTAAAACAACATATAAAAATATGTGGTTATGTACCTATTTATCTGGTACTCCCTCTGTTCCTATATATAGGATCTTTTATACTGATTCTAAATATAAAATATTTTACAATATATGATGTAGTATTTATTATATATTTTCAAAAAATACTCCTATTTAATGTATTCAAAAAGAAAGAGAAATAGATTAAATAAGGATAGTTTTAAAAAAAATATTGAGATTTTCGGAGAAATCGAGGTAGTTAATTAGTTTTAATTTCAATTCTTAATTCGCATGATTCGGTTAAAAGGGTCTTAAATTAAGAACCAGAGGAAGTATCATTTTATTCATTATTTATTTTCTTTTTATCCATCTTCAAATATATTATGTACATTAATTTTTCTAAAATATAATTTCATGGGTAGGTTTGGAAAAATAAACATATAATTTAGATATTGTGACGCCTTATTTCAATTAATATATACTCTGTTACAACAAAAATAACATTAGTTTTATCCCATTAAGTGGGATCCGTTACATGGATCATACGATATCAATGGACTCTATCAAATATCATCTCTTCAGATAAATTATTTATGAAGATGTCACACCTAATAACGTCTCTTAGTGTCTTTTTTGGCCTTCCTCTACGCCTTTTGATAGGGCTCCAAGCCATTTGATTAACTCTCCTTATTGGCTTTCCTTATCCTCTTCTTTATACATATCTAAACCACCTTAAGCGATTTTCCACCATTTTCTCCTCAATAGGTGTTACTCTGATTTTTCTTCATATACATTCATTTCATATCGTATCTATTCTTGTATGACTACACATCCATCTCAATATTCTCATTTTTGTTACTCCTATCTTATGCTCTTATTGTCCTTTCAGAGCCGAACATTCACTATCATATAATATCACTGGTCTTATATAAGATCAATAAAATTTCCCTTTAAACTTAGTAGGTATCTTACGGTCGTAAATAACTCTTGAAACTTTTCTCCACTTTAACCACCCAACTTGTATCTCATGCATAACATCCCTATCAATTTCACCATTTTCTATAAAATTGATTGTAAATATTTGAACTTTGACACATCTAAAATGGTAACTTTGTTTAAATTAAACTCATGACAAGATTGTCCAAGAGCAGAAAGGCACGGAAAGACAAAGTGATCATTAAGATGTTTTTGTTGAATCAAGAGTTTTGATGATTGTAAACCAACACTCAAGAGCTTGAATTGAAGATATCAAAGGAGATCAAAGCTGTGTCAAGTGAAGACTTTATGAGTATTTGCTGTTAGATCTCTTGTAGGATCTTTAGTTTTTGTTATGATTGGGTAAAAGATTTTGATTTGAGAAAAAGATGTTTTCAAACCTTGATTTTGTGTTAAATCTTTACCTATTTGAAAAACACCCACAAACAGACGAAGGTTGAAAGATTAAGCTAAACTGTCAAGTTGGAAATTCGAACTTTGCCTTTGGAAATTCGAACTTCGAGCTGAAACTGAATGAGTCTGAAGAGATGGCTCTCTGTCAGACGAATTTTGGCTGCTCAAAATTTGAATTTTCATCTAGTCTGAAAGAAGCCTTTCTGGTAACAGACGAACTTCACACTTTCAAAATTCGAATTTCAAGAAAAATGAAGTTTGTGAAGACCAAAGAAATTCGTCTGAGACTATGATAAAATGCATCTGAAATCAAAATGAAATTGAGTTTGATAAATGCTCTCTGACAGACGAATTTTGAACTGCCAACATTCGAATTTTCATATAAGTCTGAAAGAAGCTTCTTTGTAACAGACGAACTTTAAGTCTCCAAAATTCGAATTTCAGACAAAACAAAATTTGAGAGAATAGAAGAAATACGTCTGATACTATGTTAAAGTTCATCTGAGATCAATAATGATTTAAGTTTCAAAACTGCTCTCTGACAGACGAACTTTGAACATTGAAATTCGAATTTCAGAAGCAAAAATCTTAAGTCTATTTAAGTGAAACATCAACATTCGAATGATGAAATTAGTCTGGAAAGAGTCTCTCTGACAGACGAATTTCACCCTTTCAAAATTCGAATTTTGAGGGCACTGTAGCAAATTGAAAACACTGTTCACACTTAACCGAAAAACTTTCTTCTTGAAAATTCGTATGTCACATTGTGAAAATGTTTTGTAAGTTTCAAAATTCGAATTTCACTTAATGAACAGACGAACTTCGTGTTGTAACGTTGGAAGCTTTAACCTTCGGTTCCTTCGAAATTCGTCTGTTGACCAGCCAAAATTCGAATTTCAGTATGTCAGAAACATTAAATGCGGTTGGTAAACGGATAGTTTTTCAGAGTAACCGTTGGATAACTTCTCCAACGGATAGATTAAAGTCTCTAAGGGATATTTGAGACCTAAATCTATAAATACAACAACATTTGAAGTTGTGGGTAACAAATCAAACTAGTGTGTACCGAATTTCTGCTAAATCTTTTCTCAAAAGCTTTTACCCTCTCAACTTCTATACTTATACTGAAACTTTCATATCTACTCTTTTCAAGAGAGTTATTTTATTATAATCAATCTACTCTTCATCTGGAAGATAGATTTACTTGTGAGGGGTATTCACAAGGGGATTGGGAAGCACATAGTGAAAGTGCTTGGAGAGTTTGAGAGAGCTCAGAAACAGAGCATACTCGTGTACTGTGGCCTTAGCAAGAAGCCCATTGAAATTCTTGTTGTATAGTGGATAAATCTCAAGAGGTGTCTTGAGGACTGGATGTAGGTCAAGTGGAAAGACCGAACCAGGATAAATTACTGAGTGTTCTTCTCCCTATCTTTACTTTTCTGCTTGCTCTGTTTTACGCATTGTTTTCATTATACTGTGATATCTTCACTTACTTCACTTTGTGCAGAAAAAATTCAATCTTCCCAATTCACCCCCCCTCTTGGGAAGTCAGCCTTGCTAACAAGTGGTATCAGAGCCCGGATTCCCATTCAAAGAAACTCACAGTCCGGGAATTAAGATGGCTGGCTTTGGAGAGAGTATACTTCCTGAAGGAAACAACACTAACAGACCACCAGGCTTCAGTGGAGAGCATTATAGATACTGGAAGATGAGGATGCAGATCTACCTTCAATCAATTGATCTTGACATCTGGTCAGTGATTGAAAAAGGAGATTTCATTCCAATGGCTCTAACTGAAGATGGAGGACACAAAGAGAAGCTGGAAGCAGAATGGAATGATGAGGACAGAAGGAGAGTCCTACTGAATTTCAAAGCAAAGCATTGTTTAGTTAGTGCCCTGAACCTGGACGAATTCTACAGAGTCTCACAATGCACCACTGCAAAAGGAATGTGGGATACTCTGCAGATTGCACATGAAGGAACATCTGGAGTCAGGGAGAACAGGCTGAACACGTGCATTGGGGAGTATGAAAGCTTCAGAATGGGTGAAGGGGAAACTGTAAAGGAGCTGCAAAAGAGATTCACCCTCATTGTGAATCAACTAAAAAGCCTGGGAAAAGAATACACACAGTCTGAGAAAGTGAGAAAAATACTCAGAGCTCTACCTCTGGAATGGCAGCCCAAGGTGACAGCAATAGAAGAAGCCAGAGGAGAATCAATGGCTTCTGTCACAGCTCTCTTCGGCAGCCTTGAGGAGTATGAAGGAAAGATCAAAGCACTCAAGGAAGCTGGGCTGGACAGAAAGAAGAAAGGCCTTGCCCTCAAAGCTGCTGAAAAGGAAGAAGAATCTGATGAAGGAGATGAGCTGGATGAGGAAACTCTGGCTATGATGGTCAGAAAATTCGGAAGATTCTACAGCAAGAAGAAGAGCAAGAGATTCTTCAAGAAAGGAGTAACTGGAGAAAGCAAGAAAGAGGCAAAAGAACCTGTGACTTGCTATGAGTGCAAGAAGCAGGGACACATTAAGTGGGATTGTCCCCAATTCATTAAGAAGCAAGAAAAAGAAAAGAAAGCTGCAGACAAAGGGAAGAAGAAGAAAGCCTATATCTCATCCATCTGGGGCAACAGCTCAGATGAGGAAGAAGAAGATGAGGATGAGATTGCCAACATTTGTTTAATGGCACTTGCCTCAGAAGAAGTCTTACCCTCATGCAGCAGTGATCAGGAAGAAGAGGTATATGAATCTGAACCTTCCTATTCTGAATTACAAGATGCATTTCATGAGCTTCATGATGAATTCATTAAAGTTGCTAAAGAACTGAAATTGGCAAAGAAAAAGATAAATAAGCTGGAATCCCAAAGCATAGTTTCTGAAATTACCTCCTTGCCTACTACTGAATCTATTTATTGCACTTCATGTATTGAACTCAAGCAAACTAATGATTATTTAGTTAAAAGTATGTCTAGGCTCACTAGAGGCAAAGATATGTTGTTTGCATTAATGGGGAGCCAAAGAATATCACAAGGAAGAGCTGGTCTTGGCTATGATCCATGTGCTGTCAAGGAAAAGATTAGGAAGAAAAATCAGAATGCTTATATGAGACATTTTGTGCATGCTGAGAACATTAAAAAGAAAACTAATGCATTACATCACATTGAAACATATGATCAACCAAGGCATGCTAGACAAAAGTATTATCTGCACTGTTTTCTTCCTGCATCTCAATCTAGCAGTCCTTTCACCACCTGTCATTTCTGTAACAAAAAGGGACATATTTCCAGTTCTTGTGTTTTGAAGAAAAATGGACTTGGCAGGAAAGCTGAATGGGTTCCCAAAGTTGCATCTGCATCTAGGGAAAGATATACTGACCAAAAAGGACCCAAGCAAATTTGGGTACCTAAAAGGAAAACGTAAACATTGTTTTGCAGGTCTGTCTCAAAGCTAAGAAAAGCAACAAATGGTATATGGACAGTGCCTGCTCAAGTCACATGACTGGTGATAAGGAGAAGTTCATCACCTTGAGAGACAAGAAAGGAGGAAAGGTGACCTTTGGAGGTGACCAATATGGCAAAATCATTGGTATTGGAATTGTGGGCAAAAATCCAGAAACATCCATTGAAGAGGTGCTGTTTGTGATTGGCCTCAACCACAACCTGCTAAGCGTGAGTCAGACCTGTGACAAAGGAAACTGGGTGCTGTTTGACTCAAAGTTTTGCCTGGTCATCAGAAAAAGTGATCACAAAGTAATCCTTAAAGCTCAAAGGGATGGTAACTGCTATACTATTGATCTTGATGAACTTCCTCCCTTAGATTCTGTATGCTTAATCAGTCAGAGTAGTGATAGTTGGCTATGGCATAGAAGATTAGCTCATGTGAACATGAATCAACTGTCTAAACTAATTAAAAATGAGCTAGTAACTGGTCTACCAAAAATATCTTTTGAAAAGGATAAAGAATGTGATGCATGCCTAAGAGGAAAACAAACTAAATCATCATTTAAATCCAAAAATGTAGTCACCACAACTAGACCACTTGAACTGCTGCATATGGATTTGATTGGACCTTCTAGGGTAAAAAGTCTTGGTGGTAATATGTATGTGCTTGTAATTGTTGATGACTATTCTAGATTTACTTGGACATTATTTCTTTCTTCTAAAAGTGATACCTTTGATGCATTTGTAACCTTAGCTAAGAAAGTGCAGAATGAGAAAGGTATTTCTATTGTGTCTATCAGGTCAGACCATGGAGGAGAATTTGAAAATGCATACTTCCTGGAGTTCTGCAATGAGCATGGGATTGACCACAACTTCTCAGTACCAAGAACTCCTCAACAAAATGGAGTGGTAGAAAGGAAGAACAGAACCATTGGAGAGATGGCTAGAGCTATGCTGAATGAGAAGGAACTCTCTCAAGTGTTCTGGGCTGATGCAGTGAATACAGCAAGCTACATCATAAATAGAGCCTACATCAGACCAATCCTTGGGAAGACTCCATATGAGCTGTACAAGGGAAGAAAGCCAAATCTTTCACACCTCCATGTGTTTGGGTGCAAATGCTTCATTCACAACAATGGTAAAGAAAATCTAGGTAAATTTGATGCCAAATCCGATGAAGGAATATTTCTGGGCTATTCTAGTAGGAGTAAGGCTTATAGGGTCTATAATAAAAGATCAAATATAGTAGAAGAATCAGTGCATGTGGTCTTCATTGAAAATGAAACTGTTTCAAAGCATGTTACCAATAAGGATGATCTTACTTTCAATTTTGAAAAACTGGAAATTTCTGACAGAAGTAAAACTAAACCTCCAAAGATATCTGAATCTGTTGACACAGAGGAAGATATTCAGGAGCAAGAGTTTGATGAAGAAAATAATGAAGAAACAACTCAAGAACTCCCTAGAGCTTGGAGATATCAAAGGAATCACCCTGTTGATCAAGTAATAGGGAATGTTCAAGAGAAAGTCAAAACCAGAAAATAGTTAAGGGATCAAATGCTCAACTGTGCCTTTATTTCTGAAATTGAACCCAAATGTGCTGAAGAAGCCTTAACTGATGAATACTGGATTATGGCTATGCAAGATGAATTAAATCAATTTGAAAGAAATCAAGTTTGGGATTTAGTACCTAGACCCAAAAATCATCCTGTTATTGGTACCAAATGGGTTTTCAGAAATAAACTTGATGAATCTGGAACAATAATCAGAAATAAAGCTAGATTGGTTGCTAAAGGGTATAATCAGGAAGAAGGTATTGATTTTGAAGAAACCTTTGCACCAGTAGCTAGGCTAGAAGCTATAAGAATACTGTTGTCATATGCATGCATGAAAAATATTTTATTATATCAAATGGATGTAAAAAGTGCCTTTCTGAATGGATATATCATGGAAGAAGTATATGTAGATCAACCTCCAGGTTTTGAGGATCCTACAAAACTAAACCATGTTTATAAACTGAAGAAAGCTCTCTATGGTTTAAAACAGGCCCCTAGAGCATGGTATGAGAGACTGAGCAATTTTCTAACTGATAAGGGGTTTAACAGAGGTAAAGTTGACACAACCTTATTTACTAAGAAAGAAAATAAAGATTTGCTAATTGTTCAAATCTATGTTGATGATATTATTTTTGGTGCTACTAATGAAACTCTTTGCAAGAAATTCTCTGAGTTAATGCAGGGAGAATTCGAGATGTCTATGATGGGTGAACTCAACTTCTTCCTTGGACTGCAAATAAGACAGCAAAATGATGGTATCTTTCTCAGTCAATCCAAGTATCTAAAAGAACTGCTAAAGAAGTTTGGTTTGGAGAATGCCAAACCAATGGGAACACCTATGGCCACTGCAACCAAACTGGACATGGATGAAAACGGGAAGATATTTGACATTACTCAGTACAGAAGAATGATTGGATCCCTGCTATACCTAACTGCCAGCAGACCTGACATTATGTTCAGTGTTTGCATGTGTGCAAGGTTCCAATCATGCCCCAAAGAATCCCATGCAACAGCTGTGAAAAGAATTTTTAGATATCTTATTGGAACATCACAAATGGGTCTTTGGTATCCAAAAGGCAATGGAGAAGATCTCAAAGGATACACTGATGCTGATTTTGCAGGATCCAAAACTGACAGAAAAAGCACAAGTGGAACTTGTCAGTTTCTTGGAGGATCCCTGGTCTCATGGTTCAGCAAAAAGCAAAACAGTGTAGCCTTATCCACTGCAGAAGCTGAGTATGTTGCAGCTGGAAGCTGTTGTGCCCAAGTCATCTGGATGAAACAGCAGCTTGAAGATCTTAAGGTTAAAATGAAAGAGATACCAATCATGTGTGACAACCAAAGTGCTATAAATATCACCAAGAATCCTGTCATGCATTCAAGGACGAAACATATTGAAGTAAGGCACCACTTCATAAGAGATCACGTTCTGAAAGGAGAAGTTAGACTGGAATACATCCCAACAGAGGATCAAGTTGCTGATATACTCACAAAACCTCTATCAGAAGACAGACACTGCAAAATAAGGAGAGAATTGGGAATGGTAAATCCCAGTGAATTGTAAGTTATTTCTGTGCAATTCTGTCTTTAAAGTTTTTAATATTAGAATAAATTCTAATTTGAGCATCGGAGTTTGTCTTAGTGTAGTTGCAGGTGCTCCTTGTGAAAATCAATGGCAAAAAGTTTGAAAGATTGGAGCACTCCAGATTGGAGCAACCAGAAAATGAAGTGAATAATAATTATCCTAAGTTCTGGATCCATTCTGTAAGTCTTTAAAGTTGAAATTTGTGTGTTGTTTGAATAATAGAAGAATTTCATTGATAATCTGTGTCTTTGAACTGGTCAACATGGTCAACATTCGAATTTTGGTTGACCAACAGACGAACTTTGGCCTGTTATGCCTTGGAACAGTTCTCGGTTATGCCTCGAAATTTGTCTGTTGAAGCTTGAAAGTTCGAATTTCCAAAATCAAAAATTTCAAAGTAATGATTGTCCATCACTGTTATACGAATTATTACTTCTTAACATACGAATGTTGGACAATCTTTGCAAAAATTGAAAAATTCGAATTGTCAAGTTCAAAATTCGTCTGTTGAAACATGTTCTTGATGAATGAATGCTTGAAAGATAAAGATCTGCATGCTTAATTCGTCTGTTGATTGATGGTTTGTGTAATGCTGTCTTTTTCTTTTCAACATTCGAATTTTGTTGAAACAAAATTCGTCTGATATGCTTGTATTGCTTGTTTCAAGCCACTGTCAGACGAACTTTCAAGATGAAAATTCGTCTGTCAGTAAGCTGTGCTGAACGGTTTAACTTGTAACTGCCCGAAGTTCGAATTTTGACCCCTCAAAATTCGTCTGTCAGACGGTTACACATGTTAAATGCGACGGTTTTCCACAGAACAGACGTAACCCTATTTGTAACCTCCCTGAGTCTGTTCTGATTCTCTCTTCAATCCTCTTAACTCCTGTCCAAAAACCGTCATTCTTCACCGTGTGAACTTCCATTCGCATCCTATAAACCTATTCTCAGCCACATTCTGCTTCATTCAACCGAGAAATGGCAAGAGTTAAAATTCCTGGAACAGGAAAAGCTGTGGCTCATCCTAAAAGGAATGTTAAATCTCAATACGCTACCAAAGAAGGAGAAAAATCAAAGAGAAAAGCCGAACCCAGCAAAGCTACTCCCTCTAAACGCCAGAAATCTTCATCCAAAGCAGAATCTCAGAAAACTGGACCCTCTTCTTCAAAAAGTGCAGAACCGTCTATTCCTGCTGCTGCCTCTTCTGCTTCTTCCAGTACTGAATCTGGAGAGTTTGAATTGACTACACTGCCACTGTGGAGCACTCCTGAGATTCAAGAAGAGTACACTACCAAGTTTTCCAACAAAAAGGTAATCAAGCCTCATTGTGTAAATATGGAACAATTTCTAATATCCAACAATTTTGATGCTGCTATATGGTTGTTAAGATATAAAAATCTGTTGGAAATTGCTGAAAAATATGATGATGAGGTAGTGAAGACTTGGTATGCCTCTCTTCAATATAACAGCAAGAAAAAGAAATGGGAGGTCACTTTGAGATCAAGGACCATCTGGCTTGCTGATGAAACAATCAATGAAGTGCTGGAAATCCCAGGTCAAGATGGGCTAAAAATTGACATAACAGCCTCTGGGTATATGGATGAGGCAAGCACAGCTGATGAAGAAGGTGGATCCTTTCTGAACTACAAAGAAAGCACCATCTTGGACACCTTATTCAGGAGAAGGGAGAACAGGCCAACAATAAATCTGTTGAAGCCCACAGACCTAAGTGTACAAGTCAGAATCCTGCACTACATAGTGTCAAGGATCATTTTCAACAAGGGTGGTAGCTTCAATCTGATAACAAGGGCAGAGGCTCATGTGATGACTGCTATCATTCGGGGGAAGCTGATTAACATGGGTCATATCATCCTCCAAAGAATGATAAAGGCAAGAGATCAAAGGAAGGATTCCACACTCCCCTATGCTGCAATTATTTCAAGAATCCTGCAGCATGCTAGGATTCAGCACATTGAGAAGGGGAAAGGGAAACTCACTGAGGCTTTCAAAGAGGAGGAACTGCAAAGGATGGGCATTGAGAGAGATGAAGGACGATGGGTTGGAAAGGGAGCAGGGAAAACTGAAGACTTGTTCTTTGTTACTGATGCATCCCTCCAACAAGAAGGCACTTCTGAGGCCCCTGACAGATCCTTACCTCAGCCTTCCCAGACAATTCTATCTCCCTCCAGGCCTACACACCCTCCTTCCACTCCCTCCTCACGAGCCAAGCCAACAAAGATCACTGAGTTGTTTGACAGTCTGTCAACACTCATTCTCAGCATCAGAGATGAGCAAAATGCCAAATTTGCTTATCTACAAGATCAGATCCATCAGTTGGCTGTGAATATGAAGGTGGTGGCTGATGCTTATGAAGAGATAAGAAATGCAATTCCTACCACTTCAGCTCCACCTCAGCCTGGTGTCCCTGAGCCTACTCTGTCTCCATCCCCTGTGCCTCCAAGTCCCTTTGAGATTGCCTCCTCTGACCATAATTCGGATATTGATGGTGCTGGTGCTATGAGAACACCAAGTCCTGGTCCACCCTTGGACTATGGACTAGAAGGAGAAGGTCTTCAAGAATCAAGCCCTCTTAAGCCTATGCAAGAAGATGCTCCGGATTCAATTCTGTCCATTCAAGAATCAGAGCAAGTTGAAAGACTGGTTGCAGCCATTTCAACCTCTTCTGTGCCGGAAGGAGCAAGCAATGAGGAAAGGAGCATTGTACCTGTTATTGATTATCTTGCCGTTGCTCACAATGCTCTGCTAATAGCTCAGAGGAGAAGGCTAGAAGAAATGTTTCCTCCTGCTAGACCAGCTTCTTCTTCTCTTGCTGCGTATGGGCTTTCAGAGGAACAGAGAGCTCAACTAGCTCTTTCTAGGCAGGAAATGCAAGTGCTGCTTGAGGTCTCTGATGATGATGCTGAAGAACCTGCTGAGCCCCCTGCACCAGTTCAGCCAGAAATTCCTTTTGCTCCTGTCCCTCTTCGTGCTGTTCCCATCACTCAGATACCTCCTCCAATGGACTTTGTTGGGTTTCCTGATGATGCCAAAAAGGGGGAGAAGATAAAGCAAACTGGGACTAAGCAAGCTTGAAAATCTGCTGAGTCATCTGGAAAAGGAAAGACTTACAGCAAGAAGTCTAAGCCAAAGAAGAAGTGATATTTTTAGATCTTAGCCTGAATCTTCTTGTTGTATCTTGTTTTAATTGGTTGATTGTAATTGGTTGTTTGTTTGTTTTTTAAGAACTACTCTTTAATTGGAATTTGTATTACAACAGTTTGATGATATATAGTATGTTCATGGTTGCAATGTTTTGGGCTTTGAATCTCTTCACTTAATCTGTTGCTTTGATATCTTATGCATATGTTGAGGGGGAGCTTATGAAAGCAAACCCAAGTACTAATCCAGTTTGTGAGTTGTTTTATTATCATCAAAAAGGGGGAGAATGTTGAATCAAGAGTTTTGATGATTGTAAACTAACACTCAAGAGCTTGAATTGAAGATATCAAAGGAAATCAAAGCTGTGTCAAGTGAAGACTTTATGAGTATTTGCTGTTAGATCTCTTGTAGGATCTTTAGTTTTTGTTATGATTGGGTAAAAGATTTTGATTTGAGAAAAAGATGTTTTCAAACCTTGATTTTGTGTTAAATCTTTACCTATTTGAAAAACACCCACAAACAGACGAAGGTTGAAAGATTAAGCTAAACTGTCAAGTTGGAAATTTGAACTTTGCCTTTGGAAATTCGAACTTCGAGCTGAAACTGAATGAGTCTGAAGAGATGGCTCTCTGTCAGACGAATTTTGGCTGCTCAAAATTTGAATTTTCATCTAGTCTGAAAGAAGCCTTTCTGGTAACAGACGAACTTCACACTTTCAAAATTCGAATTTCAAGAAAAATGAAGTTTGTGAAGACCAAAGAAATTCGTCTGAGACTATGATAAAATGCATCTGAAATCAAAATGAAATTGAGTTTGATAAATGCTCTCTGACAGACGAATTTTGAACTGCCAACATTCGAATTTTCATATAAGTCTGAAAGAAGCTTCTTTGTAACAGACGAACTTTAAGTCTCCAAAATTCGAATTTCAGACAAAACAAAATTTGAGAGAATAGAAGAAATACGTCTGATACTATGTTAAAGTTCATCTGAGATCAATAATGATTTAAGTTTCAAAACTGCTCTCTGACAGACGAACTTTGAACATTGAAATTCGAATTTCAGAAGCAAAAATCTTAAGTCTATTTAAGTGAAACATCAACATTCGAATGATGAAATTAGTCTGGAAAGAGTCTCTCTGACAGACGAATTTCACCCTTTCAAAATTCGAATTTCGAGGGCACTGTAGCAAATTGAAAACACTGTTCACACTTAACCGAAAAACTTTCTTCTTGAAAATTCGTATGTCACATTGTGAAAATGTTTTGTAAGTTTCAAAATTCGAATTTCACTTAATGAACAGACGAACTTCGTGTTGTAACGTTGGAAGCTTTAACCTTCGGTTCCTTCGAAATTCGTCTGTTGACCAGCCAAAATTCAAATTTTAGTATGTCAGAAACATTAAATGCGGTTGGTAAACGGATAGTTTTTCAAAGTAACCGTTGGATAACTTCTCCAACGGATAGATTAAAGTCTCTAACGGATATTTGAGACCTAAATCTATAAATACAACAACATTTGAAGTTGTGGGTAACAAATCAAACTAGTGTGTACCGAATTTCTGCTAAATCTTTTCTCAAAAGCTTTTACCCTCTCAACTTCTATACTTGTACTGAAACTTTCATATCTACTCTTTTCAAGAGAGTTATTTTATTGTAATCAATCTACTCTTCATCTGGAAGATAGATTTACTTGTGAGGGATATTCACAAGGGGATTGGGAAGCACATAGTGAAAGTGCTTGGAGAGTTTGAGAGAGCTCAGAAACAGAGCATACTCGTGTACTGTGGCCTTAGCAAGAAGCCCATTGAAATTCTTGTTGTATAGTGGATAAATCTCAAGAGGTGTCTTGAGGACTGGATGTAGGTCAAGTGGAAAGACCGAACCAGGATAAATTACTGAGTGTTCTTCTCCCTATCTTTACTTTTCTGCTTGCTCTGCTTTACGCATTGTTTTCATTATACTGTGATATCTTCACTTACTTCACTTTGTGCAGAAAAAATTCAATCTTCCCAATTCACCCCCCTCTTGGGAAGTCAGCCTTGCTAACAGTTTTTACTTCAATTGGTCTTTTATTATGAGATGTCATGTGAAATTATATGGTTTGCCATAAATCTGTGCCTATATGTGAATATCTTCCCTTAGGTATTATGTAATATATTATATACAATGAAGACAAGTTGTGGCCATGTGTATGCATTAAGTCCATTATTATGTTAAGTTAAGGGATGTAAATGATTTTCTAGACCACTGTATGATAAGCCTAACACTATTTGAGCATTTTTTATGTTCAATATATAAGTGTTATATATATTTATATATATATGGAAACTAGATAGATAAAGCTTTAAAATGGTTTAAGGATCACTCAATTTGGAGATATGTACAATTGTATATGAATTTTCAAAGTTGGTTAGAAATTAGGAATTTCAAAAAATGACCAAATGAACAATAACTATTTTTGAAATTTACTATACCAATTGGCCTAATCAATGCTCCAATTCATTTTTTTATGTAGAAAATATTTTTAGCTATTTTTAGAGACTTTAATCACTTGTATACGATTTTTGTAGAATCTATTATCAATTTTCGAAGTTCACCTAGTAAAAAGAAAGTCACCAAATGAATAATATCAAATTTTGAGAAAAATTTTATGGTGGCTTCTAAGTGATTCAAGCATACTAATGGACTTGTTTATCATTAAATACATGGGAATTGAGCCTAGGATCTAGGTGTTATAGACTTAGGGCATTAGGGTTTTATGGGGGTGAGACGAAGTCGCTTTTTACATTAGCTTGAGCCAAAGGAGAAATGAGAACGAGGATATGTGACAACCCTAATTCAAATCTTTTGGACATGTTAGTGGGCTCGTGGAAGAATACTTTCGGATTGAAGCAGGTCTGGAGGGGCTAGGACCAAAGAAAGAGATTAGAAGCGAGAAGGAAAACAAAAAGCTTCCCACACCACAACGAGCTCATCTCGTGCCACGGCAAGAGAGTTAAATTGTGCTAGTAGAATTTGGAGACAGAAAGCACTAGCACTGCAATGCCATTAACCCACTCCACAGCACCATGTCGTGAACTATGTTTTTAAATTGCGAGATCATTTCAATAGCAGAGAAAGAAAATGGAGCAAAACACATAGTCTCTGCAAGGGTTTGAGATCTAGAGGTTGGAAACACGTTTTGGATGTTTGGGAAGGCTTTAATCCTTGAGGTAAGTTGGTTTTCTCATCATCCTCTCCTTTTTTTTCATGCTTTGTAGTGAAAATTCATGAGTCTTGGAGGGTGTCTAAGTTTTTTGGTGGTTGTAGCCGAAAGTTATGAGTTCAAATGCTTCAATGATGTGCTATTATGTGCAAATAAGCCTTGAGTTATGGGTTTTTGTGGATTATGTGGTTGATTCTCTAAACCCTAATCTCTAAGCTTTGGGTCTCCATGAGGTCCGAATTAGGTCAGGTTCAAATATGGTATTATGATTTGTTTTGAATATAACGATGGATGGAAATGGTTTTAGTAACTTGGTTTCATTGGATTTATGCTTGGGATATGAAGTTGAACTATACCGGAAGTTATGATTATGACTTGATATGTGTATCTAGTAATTATATAGGATGTGTGTGTACTTGATGAAGGTATTTATAATTCAAGAAGTTGTTTGGATGTGGCAAAACCAATGACAAGTGGTTAAAATAATGGTATGGTGGAATTGAGTCTTATGGGCTCTAAGTGGTTTTAGGTAGATTCTAACAGTTTCATTGGAGTGTATTGAATATTTGGGCTTTGTTTTAATGTAAAATATCACCTATTTGACTTGGATTGTATGCTTCTTATGTGGTAGTTAGTGATCCTTTGACCTACTGGAGTATTGAGAGAGTGTGCGGTGACTTGAGGTAACCGGGGAATAATTTTATTCATTTTATATGTTTGAACATTTTCATATCATGATATGCTATTTATATTATGGTAAGAAATTGTAAGTTTTCTCGAAACTCTCTTTCTTTGAAAAGTACAATAAAAAAGTGAAAATAGTTTATTTTGTATCCATACGTATATATGTTTATATAAATGAGAATACACGAGTTTAATCAATGAATATTATACTCTTAGTATTAGTGTGTGTAGCATTAATGATAGTGATAATAATGTCAATAATGATGAGAATGGAATTGGGTACGTATACATGTATTGGATCTTGACTTATATTGGCATACTTCTTATTAATGTGCATCCCCATCTGATAGTATGGTAGCATGATGATGATGATGATGATGATGATGATAACGATTGTGTATGACATTGACACATTAGTATAACCTTCAAGCATCATCACTACATTATACATATTGTGACATTGTTGATCAGGTGATAGTGATGTATGATACGATGACACCACATGGTGTATTGATCCATTAATGGGACACGTGAGGCCTCGTGTCTAGGTGGTGAGGTTGATGTATATATATCTGTGTCACTAAATCCTCTTCCTTTGGCCAGGAGAGTCAAGTGGCAGTGAATTAGGGATGTGCTTTCCCCAAATCACCACCAATTCAGGTGGCCTAGGGGAAGGGGAACCATGGTCTACTTATTAGTGGAATGACCTTTGGTCGGGTTATGACTAATGGTAGTGAGTTTAATAGTGTCCCGGAATTGATTTTCACTGGTTGTTGGAAAGGAGGCTGCTTATCAAAGTTACTTTGTGACAATAATTAGCTCATGGTTCCTGCGATGATCAGTATGAGTTTTGCATATCATGTGCATGACATTTCTCATATTGCATATTACATACTACATAAGTGTAATTATATATATAGTACTGTGTACTTATCTTGTAAGGCGTGTATGTGGGTGAAAACTTTTTACAATGAAACCTTTTGATTTTTATTCTTGCCCCTAGTTACTGGGACATCTATCTCACCTCTCATTGATAACCATTCACAGGAGAGGATTTCAATTCTAGCAAGGTGCCAGAGGTAGTTTCTCCTTTGGCCAGTGTAAAGGATATTCGAATACTCATGATTTGTATGAACTCATTTGAGAACACATGTTATATGTTTATTTAGTATTGTGCCAAGTGTAGAGATATGATTGGATACCATGTGTGATATGGCTCTATGTGTTCTATGGATTATTCTTGATTTCTAGACTCTATTTTTAGTCTCACGCTATCATTGATCCTGAGATTGTGGAGAATAGAATATATATAGACAAATATCTAATGGATTGTAAGGTCATACCTTGGTAGTTATCAGGGTTTCTCGCGCATATATCCCACTGCTTGTTATTGAGAGTTCAGGGTCTTGGGCATTGGCTGCCTATGTGTATCTTAATGAGTGAGAGTAATATATCATGTTATTTGTGAACTTTGGTGTGTTTGGTAGAAAAAGACTATATTGCCCGATAGGTGAGATTGGGATTCAATGGGGTCAAAACCTAACCTAGTGGTTTTCTTGGGGTGCTACCTCCTTGAATAATGTCCTTGTGTTATTTGTGATCTGGTCGAAAAGGTCTAGTGACCAAAAGGTTAGTGGTTTGTGTTTGGGTAAGGTAAATGTCAAGTTTAGTCTAAAATCTCCATATGGAGAAGTTTTGAGATAAGGTTAGTGTCTATAGTTAAAAGAGGAGAAAAATAACTTGTAAGCATTAGAATCACGCCAATTAGAGGTTCAGTTAGAGAGATATGCATGTCCAAAGTTTGTCCAAAAAATCAGTTTTGTTGTCATTTGATAGCAAGCTTTGGCGCCACAGTGCCACAACCATATTCTCTCTTTTTTGTCTTTTTCTCCCTTGATATGAGTTTTTGGGTCATTTGCTTGTGTTATCTTTAATTTTTAGCTCTTTCCCCCTAATTCTTTATCCTTTCAAGTTTTGTTGGAACACTCTGGTTTAGATATGGTTTTCGGAGGTAGTTTGGGTCTATGTTTTCTTAGGATGTTACAGGATGTAAAGTCGAATGAGATGATGTGAGTTTTACTTGTGGGAAGGCACTGAAAATTGACACGGGGGCAAGAAATAAAAGTTTACGTCGGACGATCTATGACTGTTTTTCATAAAACAGTTGTAGAAACCCTCAATCTTCTTAATTTGAAAAACATTATTTTAATTTGAAAAATCAAATAAACAATTTTTTACTACTGCTTTTTAAGAAAATAACCATAAAAGCCTTCATTTTTTTAATTTAAGAAAGGAAATAAATATACAATCTTAATTTTAATAAAAGAAATGACTATACAATTTCAATTTAAAATTTTGAATTTTTTTTAATTTAATAAGCTAAAAAATATGTTTCTTAATTTAAAAAAGCAAACAAATATTGTATTTTCTACTGTCATTATTTAACAAATAATCATAAAAAGCTCCACCAATTAGGATTGTGTTTTGAAAACTAGTTGAGGAAAACTTGAGTTTTTTTTTAATATTAAAAAAAAAAGACAGATAAAAAATACCTTTTCTATGGCTGTTATTCAAAAATCAGCCATAGAAATCAATTATGGCTGTTATTTAAAAAACAGTCGTAGAAAGTTTAGATATAATATACTTATTTACAAAAATACCACGGGTCAAGTTTTTATGTCTATTTTTAAAAAAACAGTCATAGAAAGTTTGATCGATTATGACTGTTATTTACAAAAATGCCATTGGTCAACTTTTTATATTTGTTTTTTTATAACAGATGTAAATAAAGGTCATAAAAATGTTATTTTGTAGTAGTGTTGAGGGCTTGTTTTTCTTACCTAGAAATCTTGGATTCGGTGTGGCAAGTGGCTTCTTATCCTTCTTCCTTTCTTTTCTTCATGATTTTCAGTTGGAATCTGCGGAAATGATAAGGAGTTCAACTTGGTTGATGTTTCCACTAATTAAAATGGTTGTAAATGAGTTATAGGTGTATTATTTGGTGCTCTTAAGTTTTTAGTAGGAATTTTGGGGTGTTTATGTGGAGTTTAGCTTCTAACCCTAGCCCTCAATGTCTTGGGGTATCATGAAATTCGAATATTTGAGCTTGTTTCAATTGGAATTGATGTTTGGGGGCCTTTGCGTATGTAGTTGTGCTATTGGAATGATGAATTTGTTATTACAATGTTTGGTTAGTTAAGTTGTAAGTTACTGGAATCTAAATTATATGTTAATTGATCGTGTTATGGTATTGTAGTGTTTAAGTTCGCTTAATTGGATTGTTTGGTCTTATGCGAAGTAGTCCGAAAGCATTGCATTCCATATTGGTACTTCGACAGCCTACCATTCCCCTCCGTGCGTGTGTTTGTGTTGGCAATCCAAGGCAACCGAAGTGTATTTTATGTGTTATGATTTGTTTATAAATGTACATATGTTTGTCATTTTCATATCTGATATATGTGTCACATCTTACATTCTTTTATCTTTCCCAAGAATATAAGTTTAACCTAGTCCAAAAACTCGGTCTTTAGAAAACACGAGCTCAACTTGAACCTAAAACTACAAAACTTTTTCATGTTGCTTTTACCTATTTGCACAGCAATTTTCAAAAATTCATAACTAATTCCTCAAAAAAATTTTCACAATAGTTCAAGTCTCTAGAAATAGCTTACATTCTGAATTTTATGGGAAAAATAAAAAACTAGACTTTTACTACATGAAATAGTTTAGTTTATCATAAGAAATTTACTCTTCCAAATTCATCTAGTAAACTGTCTAGTTTCGCAGCTTTTATTTCGGTGTGCCATTTCTCCTTCCACATAGAACCAAAACATTCAAACTTTATATCATATGAAAGCTTTATCTGCTTAGTTTCCAATCATATAAACCTTCCATGGTGATACTATTGTTATTGAACTAGGGGTTTGTTCAAATCACTAGTATACCAGATTACTTCTAAATTTGCACCATTTTGTAAAAACTTCCATTTCTATCATTTTATAAATTCAAATTACATCCAACATGTACCAAATGAAAGCTAACACATAAAGATACATAAACATATATCCCACATAATTTTTGGGCAACTGTATGAATTTATACATGTCCTTAAAAATTTCACAATTACATTAGATAGAAACTGTTTTGTTGCAAAACATTTTCTATAAAAAAAAAGTTTCTAAAATAGCATTTCCTCCATTATTCTTCCTAGTTCATAATCCTGCTCTTGGGAAAATTTGTTCCTAGCATTTGGAATCTTAAGGGGTGAGATTGGACATCTTAATAGCAACATTGCACATACAGTCATATTATTACATCAACTTTGAAAACATTGGAAACATTTAATAATTTTTACAAAATAATCACATAAAATCCATGTTACTTTTCAAATTATTGGCATAACTTCATCATAATATAACTAGGATATCCATAGTAAATATTTAAAATAGTCAGTCATTCATGAAAACATATAACATTCAACATGGAAATTTTGCAATAACATAAGAGTAGTATAAGTTACCACCTCAAAGCTTTAACTTTTCTTTAGCCTTTGCTTAAATTTCCATCCCTTTCCCTTGTTTCCTTTCCTTCCTTACTCTTAAAGCTTTCCCTTCCTTCTTTTTCCTCTTCCTTTCTCTTTCTTTCTTTCTTTCTTTTTCTCTCTCTCTTCCTTCCTCTCTCTCTCACACCTTCACTCACTCTCTCTTTGTTTCTTCCTCACATTGAATTGGTGAGGATTTGAGGAAGTTGGGGTGCCTTTTATAGGCTCCCACAACTTGGCTTGCAAGTTCTCCAACTTGCTTCTTCTTCTCTCCCAAGTTCCTTCCCCTTCTTGCCCAAGTTTGTGATATCATTCATTTGACATTATCCTCATGGCATCATCCTCATGACATTATCTTTTCTAATTATGACACATAAATAGCACACTAAAATTCCATTTTTGCTCTTACATTTTTGGCCAAGAGAGAGATACATTTTTCTTTCTTAAAACATCCTTTAGGCATGTTGAGAGAGAATTAGAGAAAAAAATTTCCTTTTTAAAAGCATCAAGGAAACTTAATTAAAGACCTAATCATTCATTTGTCCTATTACATCCCTTTGCATAGTAATTGGGATGTTACAATATGTCCATAGATATGTCAAACCCTTTTTCATATCATGATATGTACATGGCATAGATAGCAATGATCTGGTAATCTATTGGCTCTTCCTTTACATGCAACTTATATTGCATCCCCATTTGTAGATTTGTATATTAATTATTATACTAGCATGATGGCCATGATGATGATGATATACTTATGCACATGATGTATGATAATATGTTAGCATGACATGGAAAGGCATTATCATTAAAATATGCATATAAGACATTAGTTGTTGGGTGATAATGTCTGATCATATCATGTGGTATACCGATCCACTAATGAAACATGTGAGGCCTCGTGTCCAATTGGTGAGGTCTGATGTATACATCCCAGCCACTAAATCATCATCCTTTGCCTGGAAGATCCATGTGACAGTGGATTTAGGGATGTATCTTTCCAAAATCACCACCAATTTGGGTGGTCCAAAGGAAGAAGAACCACGATCCAATCATTAGTATGGCTTTTGGTCAGATCATGCTAATAAGTGGAGAGCTTAGTAATGTCCCGGAATTAGTCTTCACCAGTTGTTAGAAGGGAATCGCTTATTGGGTATGTCTTATAATGGTAACTAGCCCATGGTTCTAGTTATATACTTGGGGGACATTCATACCATTTCATTTGCATTGCATTACAACATTCACACATGTACAATGTTATTTGTAAATATGTTAGTAGTAGTTTTCGTTGGTTACTCGGACTCTATCTTACACCCCTTTGTAGTTAACATTTTAGGCGAAGATCGTAGCACTAGCCAAGAGAATACTAAGGAGTCTTAATTCCCTCTATAGTTTGGGAATATCTGCGCTTGTAGTTGGTGTGTGTGTGTGTTATGGTTAATTTATGTGGTTATATTGTGCCAAGTAGGATGTTCATGATAGATACCATATGTGTTGCTGTAATTGAAGTATTTGTTATTGTATGGTACCTTGTAAAATGTTTGTGGATGTCCTGGGCTAATTGTAGAACTATTATTGTAGCCTGTTGGCTGGTTGCCTTGATGATATGATATATGTGTTTTTTGTGCTAAAGCAACGGTTTAGTCGGTCTGTGGTTGTTCTATGTGTATGTTGTTCTCATAGTTAGAAATTTTGCTTTGGTGTTGGATCTTGGTGTATGCATGGTAAAATGGGTATATAGCCCATTAGTTGATTTATGGTGCTAAGGGGGTCAAATTCCAAAGGAGAGGTTCTTTTAGAATGCGACCGCCTTAAACCAAGTCCTTGGGATATTTGCAACTTGGGGAATGTGTTGGTTTGGGTTTGGATTTGGGAGGTCAAAATGTCAAGTCTTAGTTCAAAATTGACCAATTCGGCTTGGAGTGTTCAAAATCTCTATACGAAAGTATTTTGAGGTGTGGCTAGTGTCTATATTTATATTAGGATTAGAGTGACTTGTAAGTACTGGAATCAAGTCAATCGGAGGTCGGAGTTGAATTTTGTGCTTGTCGGTCATTGGTCCCGAAAATCAACAAAAAGCTAATATTGCATCAATTCATGAGTTCAGGCCGTGGTCCCACACCCCTCTATTTCATTCTCGTGTGTCCAGAATCCAACCATGTCGCGGCGCCTTTCACCAACATCGTGACTACACCTTGCCTCTTTGTGTCTCTTGTGCTACCATGTTTTATTTAGGTGATGTTTTGGGGCTTTGGTTTTAGGATGTTATAATCAACGCCCATTTAAACCATTCCAAAATACTGCCAAAACTTTTCTGACAAAGCTTGGTATATCAAAGGATGTTGTGATTCACTTGACCACACATTACAACTTTTTAAATGAAATTTTAGCCTCTTGAATTCAAAATGTCCTTAATAATTGATTCCCACAACCACTTGAATTTTCCAAAAATAATTCAAATTAAAATTTAATCCATTTTAGCACTTGTTGGCCCTTAATCAAGCTCTTAATCATGTGGGATCTTACATAGCTCCTTATAGTTTCATATCATTGAAGGATTGGTCCTTAATATTTCAAAAACTAATTTATTCCCTTTGTCTTTCAAGATGCATTAACACTATTAAAATTGAGATGAAGTGGCTGGCAGTTAAATGACTTGGATTGATATATAGATAATTAAGACCAATTGAACTGTTTTTTGAGATGTAATAGTTAAAATCTAAATCATTAGTGGACATTCACATTTTCTAAAAAAAAATACAATCCATTTAGCTTTAATAATCTGTGGTAATTCAAATTAGATAACCGTTAGCCACATCATCTCAATTTTAATAATGTTATTGTCATCCTGACAGACAGAGGGATTTGAATTACTGAGTTTTCAAAATATTAAGAATCAACTCCTTAATGATATAAAATTATAAGAAATTATTTAATCAAAATGAAAATATAAGAAAAATTTGGAAAAATTTGAGGACCAAAAGCTCCTTTATCCTTAAAAATATTACATACTATTATTAAAAGAATGCATTTTCTTACAAGTTACTAATTATAAATTTACATTCATCAAGTGTTTAAGGAGAATGTGGGAAAAAAAAAGTTTGTGGAGAAGACGATTGTTATGAAATTGATTTTCCTTTGAGAAGTCTTTTATTATTAGAACTAAAATTAACATAACCACAATATTCATAGAATACCACATTAATTTTTTGGAAAAGTAAAATTATATGTTAATTATATGCTATTCAACTATTATAATATAAAAAAATTAAATTTTAGGTTTATTATGAGTTTCAAATATGTAAAGTTTTGAAAATTATATTATCTTAAATTAGGGGTAGAATGAATGAATGAATAATAAAAGTAAGTGGAACATATTTTATTCAGTGATAGGGTGGAATGTAAGTTGGAAAATGCTAAGAGGGGGAGGAGGTAGAGTGACGTTGACAGTCAGGAGGAAGAATGGAGGTGAAAATAGGATCAGATACAAAGAGGTTATATATTAATTTAATTAAAAGAAAGAGAGAAAGATATAAAATAAAGTTATAAAAATAAAAAGTCAAGAGAAGATTTAATTTGAAAAAAAAAGTAAAAGACTAAATTTTGAAGATAGGTAATGTGTTTATTTAGGTATAGTAGAGTGATCATTGACTAAAAGACAAAATAAATATATGATGTATGTAATTACTCTCTATAATTCTTAATATAAGATCATTTTAATCGAATCACATGAATTAAGAAGAGAAGTTCAAACTAATTAACTACCTCGATTTCTCTGAAAATCCTAACATTTTTCTAAAACTACTCTTATTTATTCTCTTTCTTTTTCTCTTTGGATACATTAAATAGAGATATTTTTTGGAAATGTATAATAAATATCACATTGTATATTGTAAAAAGTCTTATATTCAGGATCAAGACAAAATCTCCTATATATAGAACCGGAGGGAGTAATATATAGAAATATGAAATAAAAAGTTAAGTATCATTATATGGAGGTGGAATGGACCTTAAAGAATAAGATATTTTCTCTGGTTAGGCTATGTTTGGTTCAAATGAGAAGAGGGGAGGGAAGAGATTTTAATGGAGGGAAATGAAAGGGGAGGAAAAAGAAGAGATTTTAATTTTACCTCGTTTGGAGGGAAAATGAGAGATTTTAATAGAAGGGTTTTAATATTACCTTGTTTGGATTAGGAGAGAAAGGGAGGGAAAATAATTATAATTTGACTATCATACCCTTAGTTTATTTAAGTTAATATTTTCTTTCTATATTAAAAAAAGAGTTTTTTTGTTTGAATATTAGACAAAATTCTTAATCAGAAGGAAATAATCTTTTTTTTTTCTCAACCTCAACCATGATTGTATGTATCTTCTTTTTTTTTCCTCAACTTTAATAATGATTATATATGTTAATATACGAATGTGTCTATGTATGTTCGTGATTTCATACATATATGTCACTAAGATATTTTATAATTTAAGAGTGAGATCAAGAAGAGACGCGATAACACTGACCAGTATATTGTGTGGTTGAGTTATGAAAAAATAAATGGTAGTTTTAGTCATATTAGACACAACAATACATTTTACTACCCTAATTTGGGGAAAAAATATACATGGGAAGAAGAGCTCCTCCAATTATTTGACTGCCAAACAAGGAAAGCGAAGTAAAATCTCTCTCATTCCTTTCCCTTCCCCCGGTTTCCCCCAACCACTCATAGACCGTTTGCATTATAATAGCCTGCGATTTCAAAGATGGGTTGACTCTCCTAGATGCAGAGTATGTGGCCAAGTAGAGTCTATTATACATGCTGTCAGAGATTGCCAACATGCACTTCAGGTTTGGCATTCTCTTAATCCTACTTCTCAATGGAATTCTTTTGTAGATTCTACTGTTTCAGATTGGATCGCCTAAAATCTTCAGCAGAGGAATTCTTTGATTAGAGGTTTATCTTGGCCTCTTGTTTTTGGTGTAACTATGTGTTTTTTGTGGAAGGAGAGAAATAGAATTATCATTGGTCCCCAACCCTGTTCCTTTAACTGTTATAATATTGTAAAAGAGTTTTAATCTCTGTCATGCTATTTTAGAAGCCAAAGAGATTGCAGGTGTTGAAAAGGTTAGGAATCCTATTTCTAATGTTGTTTCACGGAAACCCCCAGAAATAGGTTGGATCAAAATTAATACTGATGGCTCTACTAGAGGAAACCCAGGCTTGGCAGGTTGCGGTGGAGATCTGAGAGACTATACGGACAGCTCTTGGATATTGGGTTTTTTGGAAGAAAGTTGGCTACTGTCATGCTTTTAAGGCGGAGATGTGGGGGGCTTTTATGGTCTTACTATTGCTTGGGATATGAATTTGAGAAGGATTATTTTAGAGACTGATTCCAGTGTGCTTGTGAAGCATTTGCAGTCTGATTGTAGACTCTTTAAACACTGACAGATTCCTGGATTGTTTGTCTTGCTTTATGAATAGAGATTGGGATGTGAGGGTGGTTCTCATTAATAGATCTGCTTTGGCTAAGTTGAGTTAGGAGCTCACTTCAGCACAACAAATAAGGAATGAACCGTGTCATGAAGTTAGGACAGCTTACTTGAAAGATCTTAGGAAAATTGAGCAAGATGCTGCACTTCCAAAATAAATTTACGAAAACTCTACAGAATCAAAACATTTTACCAATATTCTACAAATTTGCAAATCGGAGTACCACACCGTTTTGAACCATTTTTTTCAAAAGAAAAGTGACAGGAGTCAGACCAGCTGGCCTCACCACTTTCCATGATACCCTACTCCCTCACCCTTTTATTTTATAAAATATACATATGTATTATAGTCATAAATATATATTTAAATATGCACATATTTAAATATATTTTGATATATAATTACAATATAAATAAATAATTTATATTTTTTTCAATATATAAAAAATTCAAATATTTTTATCTCACTATGTCATATTTAAACATTGTTGGATTCAAATAGGGATAACCCTCCCAACATGATTTTTTTCTATTTATAAGGGTCGAGCTATATAAATTAATACTCTATAGTTGAGTTCTTTAAATATACTATATTAGATTTAATTTCTACTATATACAAAAAATGTCTCATTGGGAAAGATAAAACATGTTTTGACGATTTCTACGTTTTAAAGTAATTGGCTTGTTAATTGGAAAATATCTTTAGTGCATAGAAAAAAAATGAAGATGTATTTGTAATTTATATGTATTGGATATGATAGATGTATTGTATTTCCTAATATATATCATTAGTTTTTCTTCTTAAAAATAGTCTTAAAATAACTTATCCATATATACATAATTTCATGTGTATAATTTTTAAGCCCATATCATAAAATTTTTAAATTTGTCATATCCAATCGTGTTGTATCCAATACTCATACTTGATACCCTAACTCCTTCAAAATATTTTTTAACATTTTACAATAATATAAATTAAATTTATATTATTTATTATATAATTTATACTTAAAAAGATTTTTACTTTTTATATTATACATTTCTAAAAAAATATAATAAAAAAGTAAAAAGATATTTATATCTTCTAATTATAATCTATATTTTATAACATTTATTTTTTTTTTAGAAACTATAACATTTATATTTTAATTAGTATAAATAATGTGTATATATATAATATATTCTATAATTTCAATAAAAATATTATATAATAATTAGTAACTAAAAAATTTCACCATCTTTTTCTAAAGAAACATTTTAGTAATGGAATATACTTGAACTTACTAGTTAGGGGTAATCTTAAAGAGAGAGAAAAATATGCTATGGAATGGGTAAGATGCACTGTATTATAAAATAAAAATTTCTTAAAAAAGTATAATATATAGCGAAATGAACAGAGTAATAATTAAAAACTTGTAAATAATAAAAATTATTTCTCCTGTTCATCTTTACAAGGGACCTTCTAAAAACTTTTCATGATTCTTTTTATAAGGGACCTTGTAATATTTAATGAGATTTTTTCTATTTTACCCTCACCATTTATTTCTTCTCATAAATTATTATTAGACTTTTTAGATGAAATAGATACTCTTAATTAGTCAAATAGTATTTAATATAGATTGTATTAGTATATTAAATAGAGATAAAATAAGAATATTTAAATTTTTTTTAAATTTAAAAAAAACAATAATTAATTTTCTTAATTTACGTAAAATAGTTAAAATTTGAGAAAATAATTTTTAGATATAAACTATTTTAATAAATATCAAAATTAATTAAGATTATTTTAAAAAAAAAAATACTCATGGAGCCCGCTGCTCCATGATGCTGCAGTTTCAACACTTTAATTAAAAGTTTATCTGACAAACTTTTATTGTCTGACAGACTTTTACTAAAGTCACATGGACAGTGTGACATTTTTTTTAAATAAATTATAAATAGTTATGATTTGATCTGTCTTGCTACATGATTCTGATTTATTCTTCACTCATCATCTTAAAAGAAAGTGGAACACCACCTTACTATTTTTTTTAAATATAATATATTAGTAAATAATTTTGAGAGTATTATATATTGATAATTTTATTTTATTTTTATTATATTTTATTCAAAAAGTCAAGATCTTACATTATCTTTGATAAAAAAAAAGTCAATTTTAAAAAAGAAAAAAGAAGAGAAACAACCTATCTAAACGTATTTAATTTCTAATAGAAGAATTATTATTAATTTTAAAAAATATTAAAATTTCTAATAAAAGAGTTATAATTAACTATTTAATATATTAAGATAAATTTTTTTCTCATATTTCTTTTTTAAAAATTAACTTTCTTTTTATCAAATATAGCCTTAAACATATGGCTTACGACACAGGAGACTGGGACATGTTTTTCTGCTCTGATGTTATTTTCTTGCTTTTAGTTTCAGGGCTTTGAACCTTCTTTGTTAACCAAAAAGAAATAAAATTTACTAAATATTGGAGACAGTTAATTTTCATACCTTATCCACATTCTATCTTTATTCACGGTGGAAATATTATTCGGTATCCATATAAATTTTATAGCGAATTCTACCTTTTTTTTTTGTCAAATAGCAAATACTATTCGCATAATACAACTTATCCCCTAAACTTTATAAATTATAAAACATAAGCGTGCACTGATAAGTAAAAACAAGAAATTAAAAAAGAAGAAGAAGAAGCGAACACATGGCATAAAGCTAAGAAAATATTAATTATGATAGGAATAAGAATTAACAAAGTTTTTATTAATAGACGTTGATTTTAGTGAAAATGGTTCAAATTGCTTAATCACGATTTTTCAAACAGTGTGAATGCAAAATACATTTAAAAAAAAAGAATTAGTGAAGTTCTTGAAAGCTTCATGCGACTGTGGGAAAGAAAAAAAAAAGCTTTTTGACTTTAAAAGTACAAATAGTGTGACTTATAACGGTGGCCGATTGGGAAAAAAGCGCGCACACACCGACACATTTGCTATCCACCTGATAATAGTCTGTCCACAATTCTGAAATACTACCGGTCCGGTCATACATATTTCACACCAACCCATATTCTAACAGTATTCACGATGGAAATATTTTTCAATATCAATATAAAATTTATAAAAATTTTACTATTTATAAATCATGAATGTAATTTAATTTCTGACACTTTATTAATTACAAAAATGAAATTCTAAAATATAAAATTTATACTAATCTGCATCACAATTTAAAGTTGTCATATAATTATTTTCTTGAGTTTTATCCCTAATTTTTAAACTTGGCTAGAGTATTGTAGATTTTTTTTTACCTTGTTCCTTCTTAATAATTAACTAAATTAATATGAACGTGTGTGTGAGGGGGAGAGACACAGAGAGATCTTAATCAACAAGCATCGTTTTCAATAAAAACAAGTCTTCTTCTAATTTCAACGATCGATCTTAGCACTATAAGAAAATAAACTAAAGGCTATAAGAAGAAGAAGAAAAACAAGAATCGACCGACGGATTTAACTCGTAGTAAGATATTCATTATAAATCATTCCAAAAAAGAAAAACATTACAAAATAATGCAGGATAACCATTCTATCAACCTCAAAATCATACCTACTTTTCCAGCAGAGAACATAACCAAATCCAATTATGTGAGTTTTATTTCATTGCCGTGCACAAGCAGCTTATCCAGGAGCTGAACCAAAAGATTCCGCCTATACTTCAATCATAACTTCACTATCACCTTCAAATTCAACCCCATACAGAGAAATTAACTCTCAATGGCGAATCAATGGAAAGCTCACTGCCTTGTAGTGGCCTATCCCGCACAAGGCCACATCAACCCAATGCTTCAATTCTGCAAGAGTTTGGAGTACCATAAAGTGAAGGCCACACTTGTTACCACTAGTACTTTTTGGAAAAAAGCCATTACCACTGAACTCACTTCCCAGTCCATAGCTATTGAAGTCATATCAGATGGCTATGATGAACTAATGGAAGAAGCAGCTAAGAACCCAACGGCTTATATGGAACGCTTTTGGCAAGTAGGACCACAAACTCTATCTGAGCTTCTTGACAAGCTTTCTAGAGATGGCTTCCCTGTAAACTGTGTTATTTATGATAGCTTTTTGCCTTGGGCTTTTGATGTGGCCAAGAAATTTGGACTTGTTGGTGCTGCATTTTTTACCCAATCTTGTGCTGTTAATAGCATTTACTTCCATGCTCATCAAGGGATTTTGAAACCCCCTATCAAGGAGAGTAAAATTTTGCTTCCAGGTGTACCAGAGCTTGAGCCTTCTGATTTGCCATCGTTCTTGTATCATCAATATGGGATCTACCCATTCATGTGGGACTTTTTTCTTGATCCTTTCAACAAAGTTGAAAAAGCTGATTGGGTGCTTTCCAACAGTGTTTATGAACTGGAACAAGAGGTACGTGTGTGTTATGCTTAGATTGGAAAGACAATTAATTATAATTAATTGGCTAAATTATTAAGCTTCATTAATTTGATTTGTACAGTCCTTGGAATTTGACAATTGAAAGCTTTCAGGTGGTGGATTGGATGAGGAAGATGTGGCCATTGAGGACGATAGGACCCACAGTGCCATCCATGTTCTTAGACCAGAGGATCCAAGATGACGATGACTATGGTATAAGTATGTTCAGACCTAGCAATGATCTTTGTATGAATTGGTTACACAATAAGCCTAATGAATCAGTTGTCTATGTCTCATTCGGAAGTATAGCATCTCATAGTGAGGAGCAAATGGAGGAACTAGCTTGGGGTTTGATAGATAGTGAGATTTATTTCTTGTGGGTAGTTAGGGCGTCTGAAGAGGGCAAACTCCCGAAGAACATTCTAGAAACTGCTTCAGAGAAGGGCTTGATAGTGACATGGTGTCCCCAACTAAGAGTACTATCTCATGAAGCTGTGGGATGTTTTGTTACTCATTGTGGATGGAATTCCTCTTTGGAAGCTCTTAGCTTAGGGGTTCCAATGATTACAATGCCATATTCGTATGATCAATACACAAATGCGAAGAATATTGTGGATGTTTGGAAAGTGGGACTTAGAGCTACCAAGGATGGGGATGGGAAGGGGATTCTTAAACGAGAAACATTGAAACATTGCATAAAGGAAGTGATGGAAAGTGAAAAAGGAAAAGAAATGAAGAACAATGCCATCAAATGGAAGAATTTTATTAGGAACTCTGTCAACAAAGGGGGAAGTTCTGATCGAAATATTGTGGAATTTGTAACTATGGTTTCTCAGTACTAGTATGTTTAATGATCTTTAGTTATATAATTATAACTCTGCCATCAAATGCAATCTGTTTGTTAGAATTTAAAATAAATACTTTCTCATGATAACTTCTTTTACAGTACTTAACAAATACTCTTCCAAGGTCACCTCCCGAGATGTTTGGCAGTGAAGCTCTACAGTAGAAATCTTTTTGTGGCAAAAAACTTGTCGCTACTGAACTGAAAACAAACCTTTAAGTAGTGACAAAAATTGCATTTTTCATCGTCCAATATTGTTTTAACACGTGGTTGGAGTTAGATTTTCCATCAAATTTTGGATAGCGACCTAAGGCAAAAATGAAAACAAGTTTCCATGAGACGTGACTTTGTGTCTTGTTTCAATTTGGATTTGAATCTGCATTATTATTACTTCCATGAATGGGTACTGTCAGTGGTTACCATGTCTCAGGATCAAATGTCACGCCTCCATTGAATCTGTGAAGACTTCCACCGTCTCGAGGCCCATCTCGACTGGAAAGAAGAATGTTACACACCACAAATTTATAACTTTCGCAATTTTCTTGTGTGGCCAATAAAGAGAGAAAAAGAAAGAAAGAAACTTTTGCTATCTGCAACATATTTTACACCTTATCCACATTCTAACCTTATCAACAATGAAAATCCTTCTTAATATTGTATATCTTATTTTTCTTGTGTTTTCATATTTCCATGGTCAAGTGCGTTTAATCTCATACAAAAAACAAATCACTGTAACTACGTACTGCTACTTGAAAACATATACCATGGACAAATTTGACAGGACATTGCTTGTACAAATTGTGCTGCCCAACCAGAGATGAACCGAATAATTCCACCTATAATTCAATTATAACAATGCTCTCTCACCTTCAAATTCAAACTCACATAGAGAAATTAACAATCAATGGCGAGGCAATGGAAAGCTCACTGCCTTCTGGTGTCCTATCCTGCACAAGGCCATATTAATCCAATGCTTAAATTCTGCAAGCGTTTGGAGCACCATCAAGTGAAGGCCACACTTGTTACCACTCGTGCTTTTTAGAAAAAAAGCCATTACCACTGTATCCATTTCTGATTCCAGCTGTGGAAACCATATCAGATGGCTACGATGAAGGAGTGGAAGAAGCAGTGAAGGGCTCAAAGGCTTATACAGAACGCTTCTGGAAAGTAGGACCACAAACTCTATCTGAGCTTATCGAAAAGCTCTCTAGAAATGGCTTGCCCTGTAGATTGTGTTATTTATGAGTTTCTTCTGCCTTGGGCTCTTGACATGACCAAGAAATTTGGACTTGTTGGTGCTGCGTTTTCTGCCCGATCTTGCGCTGTTAATAGTATTTACTTCCATCTTCATAAAGGGACTCTGAAACTTCCTATCAAGGAGAGTAAAATTCTGCTTCCTGGACTACCCGAGTTTCAACCTTCGGATTTGCCATCGTTTTTGCATCACCATTATGGGAAGTATCCTTTCTTTCGGGACGTGCATGTCGATCCTTTTTCCAACATTGAGAAAGCTGATTGGGTGCTTTCCAACACTGTTTACTAATTGGAGCAAAAGGTGTGTCGTGTTATGCATAGATTGGACATAGAATTATTATTGATTGGTGAAATTATTATCATACTTTTGTACGCAATTGATACTTATTATTGATTGGACATGGTGTCCCCAACTGAGAGTCCTCTCACATGAGGCTGTGGGAAGCTGTTACTCATTGTGGATGGAATTCCACTTTAGAAGCTGAGCTTACTAGTTCCAATGATTGGAGTGCCACAATGGAGTGATCAAAGCACAAATATGAAGTATATTGTGGATGTTTGGAAAGTGGGACTCAAAGCTCCCATGGATGAGAAAGGAATTGTTAGGCGAGAAACGTTGAAATATTGCATAAAGGAAGTGATGGAAAATGAGAAAGGAAAAAAAAAATGAAGAATAATGCCATTAAATGGAAGATTTTGACGAGAAATTCTGTCAACGAAGAAGGAAGTTCTTATCAAAATATTGCTGAATTTGTGGCTAAGATTTCTCAGTATTGCTGGTAAGCGTTTATGATCATCAGTTATACAAATTAAAATTTGTCAACAGAACATTTTGTCATCAATGTCGCATGCAATTGTATAACTATTAAATATTTTGTGGTTGTTAGTAATTAAAATTTCTCAGTGCTAACACATGGTTTAATTTAGTTAAATTTTCCATTAAAACATTTTCGATGGCGACCATAGTCACCAATGAAAGCCAGATTCAGGAAGACATGACTTTATGACATTTCAAATATAATTTCATAAGTACTAATAATAAACATATAATTCAAATATTATGACACTATAATTCAGATGTTACATTAAAACCTATATAATATCTGTAAGTCTTAATATATTTATTGACTATTGACTTTTATGACCGAAAAAGATTGAAACGAAATATAGTATTTTATTTCTTAGAAAAAGTCACAGCCCTGTTAGATTATTTTATCCTTGTGCCTGCCATTGCCCCCAAAATATTGTCGTTTTCCAAACATTTAATCTGTGATCCGCAGAGCCACTTGATAAGTATCAGTTATCATCAATCCCTAATTTTTTCATCCTTTGTGCGAACCAAAATTCAACTTCAACTAGAATTTGCCTCTTCCACAGCTTCTAGCGAGTGCGATCTTCATGTGGTTTGCTGATTGGGCTGGGGAATTTGTGGGCTATGTCGATTTCTGATCCATTTATATGAGGTCTATTTTTTGTCAAGTTCTGAATTGGACCAAGTGCTAGTTCGCTGATTTTTCAGCTAAATCGACCGGTTCAATCTTTTATTTTTTTTAAAAGAATAGTAGTAATAGTAATGGTAATTCGGATTTGCTAATATCTGCACATTTAAAAAACATATAAAAATACGCGGCTATGTACCTATTTATCTTGTATTATATATTCATTATTTATTTTCTTTTTATTTGTAACACCTTAGACTCAATAACTCCAAAAATACCACACAACAAAACACATAAAAGGGAAGGAGGAGACATGATAGAAGGGTGACACCATAGCAAAGGGGCATGGGGCCACAACAAGGGAGCATTCTGGACCAAATAGGAGAAGAGATAGGATGGCATGGCACTGCGGTCTGATAACTGTCGTCGCAGCATCAATGATAGTAAATGCATCAAATATTTTTTAATGCAACAAGGGAACTTCCAACTTTTACAACTTATTGCTCCGACCTCCGATTCACCGGATTTCAAAGCCTACAAATCACTTTACTCATATTCTAATCACAGACACCAATCATGACCCAAAATATCTCCATATGGAGAGTTTGGCTACTCCACATCAAATACCAAAACAAGGAAGTCAAACTCCTCTTATTACTACCAACCATCCTTTAGCAACCAAAGACCATACCAACAGGTCACATTAGACCTAAAAACTAAGTTCAAGGGAGTCTCACTCCAAAGAAACCACTAGTCTGAGTTTTGACCCCCTTAGGTCTAACTTCACACTAATGAGCTATATATCCAATTTACACATAGAGGACCAAATCTACAAGACATAAGATTAGGAATGTCACTGACTACATATAGATCATTTCTGACAGACATATATCATATAATCAATCATAAAGCCACACAAGGCAACCAACCATGGAATATAAAGGAGTATAGAGGGGCTACACATTACTCCAACCCACATACATACATGTCTATCATAATTACACTTAGAGTTGCACAAACGATACAATGGCACTCTATTATAGGAAAGACAAAGCAGTAACAAGGGGAGTCAACCTTAACACCCACAAGATTACTCTCAGTCCTCCTTTCTCAAGTTCTCATTGGTCATTTCCTTACTAGAGCTGGAGCATTCATCTGAGATTGCTAGCCACGAGGTGAGACATATATCCCAGTAACTAGGGATACACACATACAAATAAGCAGACTTCCATGACAATATTCCAATGCAATATTCAATATGAATGTAATTTGCATGATATACAGACACAGATTTCATCAACACACAGTTAGAATCATGACCTAGTTACTTTAACATGGTAATCTTAACCAGTGGCCCCTTCCAACGACTTGTGACTGCCAATTCCAGGGTCACCACCCAACTCTCCTCCTAATAGTTATAACCCGACCAAAGACCACTACATTAAAGGTTGGATCATAGCTTTTTTTCCTCTGAATCACCTGAATTGGTGGCTATTAGGTGTACCCCAATTCACAACCACCTAATTCTCCCGGTTATAAGACAACTATTTAGTGACTAGAATAATATAAGTTGCACCGCTTGAACACAAGGCCTTATATACTATTTAGTGGATTGGTATATCACATGGTATTTAGAACATTATCACCCAAACCATATGTCTCAATACGTGTAACATATGATAATGCCTAATGCATGCTAACATATCAACATGTATAATTTCTATCGTGTTAGCATGCCAAATGAACATACATAATAAATTACGGGGTGCATCATAATCATTTACATTTCAATATCAATCATACTCATTCATTTCACGTTCACTTCTGTCAATTGCCATTTACATCATAGTATAGAGTAAGGGTAGAGAACTTACTAGCCATATGTCAGTACATATCATGATATGAAAAGGGACATCCATAATCCATGCTAAGAGATATTTCATGATATGAAAGAGCATGATATATACATATATAATATGAGCATATCAAGTCATGAAAGGATTACACACATATATATATATCATATGAAAAACATAGAAAGGACACCCAGATTACCTCAATCTTCCAACTCACACGACACTATAGTAGGCCAAAGAGGACAACAATCACTACAACACATCAAAGAATACGAGATTATGTCACCACATTGACCCAAACCAAAATACATGCACAACCAATACATGATAATCCAACCAAGGGATCCATTACTCAAACATCAACATAACCACTTACCAACTAATTCAATACTTCCCAAATACTTTTCGGAGTCAAGAGATCCTAATTGAGCAAGTAGACAATCTACATAACATCAAATTTCCATTACCAACACAATTTTTCAACTCTTAATATACTTAATTGTCAACCCAAAGCACAACTCGAGTGAAAGAAAGCTTTCCAATGTAAACCCATACATCAAAATACCCTAATCAACTCATAGAACCATAATTAAATTCACACAACTTCGAATTTCCAATAATATCAGGAGTTAAGGGTTAGGGATTGGTGAAATACTACTTAAACACTTAAAATCCTTAACCCAAAGTTTGTACACATCCAACAACATATCAATAAAGCATTTAGACTCATTTTAATCGGTGGAAATACAACCTAAGTTGGAACCTTAGCTTCTACCATGAAGAACCACTTATTAGATCAAAGAAAATCAAGAGCAAGAAGAAGTAGACTACTTACCCATAAGATTTAAGCTTCTCCAAGGCCAAAATCACATTCTCTAGCTTCAGATTAGTCAAACCCTAGAAGAGCATCAAGATTTTCCTCTGTTTTTCTCCTCCTTGATCGACTAGTGCATCTTCTGATTTAAATGAAATTCATGACTGGTGTCACTGTGCCAAAGCATTCTGTTTTAGCCTAAGCCCAAAATCACAATTTCTCCGTCGCGGCAAGAGAGCCTTCTGTCTCCTTGTTCCCTTTTTGCATAATTTAACCTTTCTTCCAGTCTTGTACCATTCAATAATATCCTTTTTGAAATTAGTAACTAGGGTCATTACATTATCCATCTTCAAATATATTATATACATTTATTTTTCCAAAATGTAATTTAAAATATAATTTCATAGGTAGGTTCTGAAAAATGAACGTATAATTCAGATATTGTGACACCTTAATTCAAATGTTTGAAGAAAACGCACGAGTTAATGTCTACTGTGTTCTATATATATATATATATAATTATTTAATATATAATATTTTAATTTTAAACATATTTAAATTATATATTTATATTATTTATTTAATTAAATATATCTTAATTGAGTGTGATCCTTATCTTCTAAAGAAGATATCGTCAATTGAGAAATTCAGGGAATAAAGAATTAACTCAATCATAATTTTATTTTTTTTTATTTGAATTTAAATTCACTTTTTTCTTTATTTAAATTCAAATTTAAATTTAAATTTAAGAATTGATAATGGTCAAGGTCATTAAATAGATGGCTGACTGAATTAAGATTAAAATTTTGGATTCTCCAATTAGTTTAGACTAATTTCTAATCCCCATCATTGAATCTCAACTTTAAAAATACCCATATCATATCATCTAATATAGTAAGAAATATTTATAAAATCTTTGAGTGCTTTACCAAATATGTGAGAAAATTCATATATTGAATTTATTATATTAAAATTGAATTTGTCTAAGGAACATGGTGTTTCATAAAAGTTATTGTAATGCAAACATTGATTTGACCCCGTGCCTCCCTGTGTCCCTAAGAAAATGGTGTCGTCTTCCCTATTTTGATTTGTTGTGGACAAAGCGCCAGACAAGTATCAATTATTAACGATTCGTAACTATTGTCAATCCGTAATTTTTCCATGCCCGTGTAAAAGATTAACTTTACCAACTTAGATTAACGGACTTTTTCTTTTTTATTTTATTTTATCAAGGGCTTTCATTCTTTAAAACAAGTAAATACAAGTTCCATTTTTAATTCTTTGCTATAGAGCAAGTTGGGACCCACCTTTTATTCTCCATATTCCAGGTAATTAGATTAATCTCTTTTGCCAAGATTATTCCTAGTCACATCCAAATGGAAAAAAATCAACTTCAGCTTTATGCCATCTAATCAAACATGTGACAAGAAATCATTTTGATTTGTTGGGTTTGGGTTACACCCTTTGATGGGTGGAAATTAATGGCTCAATCATAAGGGCCCAAACCTAAAATAAAATAAAATTATTTTAATTTTATATTTAATTTAATAAGAGAGGGAAGGAACGGTTAATGAGAACCGCTCCCTCACACAATGCACACTACAGAAAATAAGTGAACGTGTGTGCGTAAGTGGAGGTTGGTGAGTTTTCAGTTTTCAATAGAGAGACTCTCTGATCCCGAAAGAGAATCGGATGAAAAATTATCTCTGCAAAAAAACTCTCTCTCTCTCTCTCTCTCTTCCTCTAAATTCTCCTTCTCATAGTCTATCTACGGTGAATCTGTAAATAAAATCCGAGTGATTTTGTTTTAACCGGTTGGGATTCTTTTTACTCTCTCTAAGTGGAAGAATACTTCGTAATCGGTATGTATGTCTTCCCTTCCTTTTATTTTCTATCATTGGCATCAAAGCTTGAGTTTAGATTTAGGGAAAATCTATTTCCGCTGCAAAATTTTTCTAAGTTTCATAATTTGCATACCGTGTATATTTTTCTTATGAGTTTTTTTGTATAATTTGTATACTGTTTATACTCATAAGATAAGCAAATAGGATTCAGTATAGGGAATCTAAAAAATTAAAAAAAAAAAAATTTATACACAGTACAGTTTTTGAGTACTGTAAGATAATCTCTTCCTAGAAAATAAATATACCATAGTGTAGAGAATAAAGAGATGAAAATAAAACTACTAAAATGGTGTTAAAATCTACACTGGATCGAGAGAAACTGCCGGAAGAAATTTACTGTCTGCGAAGGAGATTCAAAAATTGGGTTTATTAAAATCACAATTTTTTGGACAAAAGGAGGCCACCACCGTGTAGAGGGCGTCGAGACGAGAAAAAAGACACCAAGAACGCCTCAAACGGACGCCGGACAAAGGAGAAAACGGTGAAAAATGGTGGCGGGTTCGAGGGTCCGCCACCGAGTCGAGTTGACCCGGCGAGAGGTCAGGGATGACCTCAGCGACGCGTCGTTTTGACATTTCGCCAAAACGACACGTCGTTTAGGTTTAAAAAAAAATATTTAGGCTGGCAACAGCCGACGTTGTAAAAAAAAATTTTTGGGCCGAGACTTTGGGCCCTTCAAAAAAGAAAATAAAAATTTTTTTGGGCCGAACATTGGGCCCTTTTCAAAAAAAAAGGGGGGGGATTGCTGACGTGGCACGTGGGGCCCATCTGCACGTGATTGGGCCACGTGGAGGACACTGTCAGAATGCCAGCGACGCGTGGAAGACGATTGGCTGGCGCGTGTCGCCTAGATTGCCGTGCACTGTGGCGCGTGTATTTCACGCGCCTCCATCGCGCGTGGGATAACAATTTTTTTCATGTTTTTTGTATTCTAGACTTCTCTGGGCGCATGGAGGCGCGTGTAGGGGTATATTTGGCCACGGTTTGCTTCTAAAAATTCCTAAATTTGAGATCTTCAATTTGATATACTATTTGGCTAGTTTTGAGATAAGTTTGGATCTGTCTAGAGCTATTTCATTATATTTTTTTTAATAAAAATTTTTGTATCATTTTAATAACTCCTACTATTTTATTAAAGGTAAAATATATATATATATATATAATGAAGTAAGAGAATTCTTAGAGCACTGAAATAGTTGGATATGATTCTCCAAGTTATGAGTATTTGGAAGAATTTATTCCAGAAGATGAATTTTTGGATGAAGATCCTGATTAGGAGTTTCTAGAAGGAGAAGAAAATCCTGAGGAACTTCAAGAAGTGTATACAGATCCAAATGGGCTAAAGGAAGATGAAATTGTTTTTGAAGAGCCTAAAATTGAAGATCAAAAAGTAGATCAACCCCTTACCCACTTTGTAGCACAAGACATAGCAAATAGGGATGCGACGAAAATAAAACATTTAAAAGACTTGTATCAAATTCTTGCAAAGTATTCACACTTTGTGATGAATATGGAAGATGTTGAGTTCTTCGCGAATGTCATTATTAAGTTAAGAGAAAATCTAAATACACAAAACAAGAAATATTCAAATTACACCTAGGTCGATGCTATTAAGAGAGCGATGAAAATATTGAATAGCATTCTTAAGAGAAAAATTGTTAATTTCTGTTTTTCTATTTGATTTATGTATTTTTTATTTATTTTTTTTTGTACAACGACTATGTTCTTGTATGGATTTAATATTTTTTTATATATATGCTTTATTTGAGTAGGACCTCTTAAAATATTTTTTTTGAGTTAAATATTCTAGTATTTGTATTAAAATCTTAATAGAAAATAATAGTAACATTAGCATCCATGTGATGGGAGATACACTTGTGGTCTCCTGATCATGGAACTAATGATATTATTATTGTTCTACTGAGAAATACTACAAGTATATGACATTGTATATTGTACTGTGCTACATGTATATTTTATTAATATATTCTTTAGTTCAGCTCAATAATAGAAGTCCTTTATGTGGGATAGTTTCATAATTGATTTGAGGATGGCAACCAAAGTATAATGACTGATCTAAACAAGGAAGATAAACTAAATGGAGATAATTGGGACATCTGGCACCGAAAGGTTTCATATATATTGGAAGAACAAGATGCTGTAGAGCCACTGACTATAGTCATGGCACAACCAGAAGCAGGCAATACAGCTCAACATAGGAGAGACCAAGAGGTCTACATGGCCTGGAAAAGGAAGAACAGCATAGCACGTATAACTATGCTGGGCACTATGGCCAATGACCTAATGTGTGAGTATGAGAAATATTCAACTGCACAAGCCATGTGGACGGCATTAAAGGATAAGTTTGGAGGTACCTCTACCACCAAACTTAGAAGGCTAGCAATTAAGTTTGATACTTATAAGTTAAGGCCGAATACTCCTATGAAACAACATCTACGAGAGATGGCCAGCATGATCAGAGAACTGAAGGAAGCTGGGCATGAATTGTCTGACGAACAGCAGATCCAGGCTGTTATAAGGTCACTCCCTTCAAGCTGGGAACACATGAAAGTCAACTTAACCCATAATGAGAATATAAACACTTTTAGTGATGTGGCAAAACACCTGGAGCTTGAAGATGAACGTTTAGAGGCTTACAGAGCATCTAGACAAGCCTATCTGACTGAAGAAGCAGAAACTTCAAACCTTAAGCCTAATTTCAAAAAGGGCAAGAAATATCAAAGAAAGGGTAAGAAGAATGGCCCGAAATTTAAAAAGGGGAATAAACCTTTCAAGAAAACAGGAAAAAAGGGCGGAAAGAAGAAGAAGACTAACCTGAGTAAGGTTAAGTGTTATTCCTGCCTGAAAATGGGTCATTTTGCAAGGGATTACCCTAAGCAAAATGAACGTGAAAAGGTATTAGTGAATTATGTTAATTCACATATGTCTTATGTTTCAAGTACTGTTTTTTTAATAGAAACTATTTCTTCTTCTTGGATAATTGACCCAGGCTCCACAGACCACGTGAGCAGGGATCGAGGATCCTTTACAGAGTACCGTCGATTGCCGAATCAAAGCAAGTGGCTTTATGTTGGTAACAATGCGAGAATTGAGGTGAAAGGCATAGGAACCTGCAAATTAACTTTGCGAGGTGGAAAAACCTTAATCCTCTATGATGTACTTCATGCACCTGACATCCGACAGAACTTAGTTTCGATTTCCTACTTATTAATTTATGGGTTTAATGTAAATTTTCATGATAAAGTAACAGACATTTCATAAGGACAAACTTTTATGGTTCAGCTTTTCTTTCAAAGAAGTTCTTTGTTATTGACATTGTTGATGTATTTTATATGCATGATTGCTTTGCAACTTCTTCCAATTTAAATGTTGATATGAATGCTTGGCATGCTAGACTATGACATGTTAATCAAAATAGAATGATTAAACTAGCTAAAGAAGGACTGCTAGGTGAAATTGATAAAATGGAAATGTCCTTGTGTGAGCATTGCCTGGTTGGTAAAGCAACTAGAAAACCATTTGGAACTGGAACTAGGGCAGAAACTCCATTGCAATTAATCTATTCAGATGTTTGTGGTCCTATGAGTGTGAGGACAAAACATGGAGCTGTTTATTTCATCACTTTCATTGATGATTACTCGCGATTTGGTTATGTCTATTTGATGTTACATAAATCTGAAGCACTAGAATGTTTTAAACGATACATGAATTTAGTTGAAAATCAAATGGACAAGAAAATCAAAGCGTTAAGAACCGATCGCGGACGTGAATATTTATTGGATCAATTTAAAAAGCTCTGTGAAGAAAAGGGAATAGTAAGGCAACTTACAATTCCTAGCACCCCACAACAAAATGGTGTAGCCGAAAGAAGAAATAGAATATTACTAGATATGGTTAGGTCCATGATGGCACAAGCCAATCTACCCATTTCGTATTGGGGAGATGCAATTTTAACTGCAGCCTTCATACTTAACCGTGTGCCTTCAAAATCGGTCACATCAACACCCTATGAGCTATGGACAAATCGTAAGCCGGATTTAAATATTTTAAAACCCTGGGGGTCGGCAGCTTATGTCCATGATACTTCCCACAAATATGGAAAAATAGGTCCAAGAGGGAAGAAATGTATCTTTATTGGATACTCTGAACAATCTAAAGGTTACGTTTTCATTGGAGAAAACCAGGATGTAAGTGTCACTGAAATAGAATTTAGAGATGCAACATTTCTAGAAAACGAATTTCTTAGCAGGGGTAAGGTAGATCGTACTGTATTTCTTTATGAGATACATGAAGAAACTGAGAAACAAATTTATATACCTCAACCTCTTAATTCGAGTGGGAGCTCACAAGGACAAGTACAAGATTCTGTTGAAGAACAGAATAACTTACAAGAGATCCCACTGTGAAGAAGTAACAGAGAAAGTGTACCAAAGAGACGTTTCCCAATAGAAGGGACTGCACTTATAGTTACCCCACAAGATTATAATGAGCCTAATTCAATACATGAGGCTTTATCATATCCTGCTAGTAATGAATGGAAGAAAGCAATGGAAGAGGAAATGAATTCAATGAGAATGAACCAAGTCTGAGATTTGGTCAATCTTCCATCTGGACATAAGGTAATTGGGAATAAATGGATTCTCAAAATTAAGAGAAATGCAGATGGATCGATTGAACGATACAAGGCTTGATTAGTGGCAAAAGGCTATAATCAACAGGAAGGTATAGATTATGAAGATACTTTTTCACCTGTTGTGCGTTTTAACTCCATAAGATTAATTCTGGCAATAGTAGCAAGTTTAAATCTAGAATTACATCAGATGGGTGTAAAAACTACATTTTTAAATGGTGAACTGGATGAAGAAATCTATATGCAACAACCATTAGGTTTCATTGATAAAGGAAAAGAGAATAAAGTCTGCAAGTTGAAAAGGTCCATCTACGAACTTAAACAACCATCCAGATAGTGGTATTTGAAGTTTCACCAAGCTATAACCTTGTACGATTTCCAGAGGATCGACGAGGACCACTGTGTATACATTAAGAATTTTGAAAAGAATCTTGTGATATTATCCCTTTATGTGGATGATATACTATTAGCCGGAAATAGTCTAAAATCGATTATAGCTATCAAAGAATGACTATCTTCAAATTTTGAAATGAAAGACATGGGTGAAGCTGACTATATACTTGGAGATAAGATCCATAGAGATCGCTCAAGAAAGTTAATATCCCTTTCTCAGAAAAATTACATTGAGAAAATTCTTAAGCGATTCAATATGAAAAACTGTAAACCTATGGATACCCCTATTTCAAGAGGAGAAAATCTGAGCCGAGATATGTGTCCTCAGACTGAGTCTGATAAGAAAATGATGGAAAGAGTCCCTTATTCCAGTACAGTTGGTAGTTTAATGTATGCCATGATGTGTACGAAACCAGACATTTGTTATGTAGTTGGTTTGGTCAATAGGTACCAGTCAAACCCTGGACTGAAATATTGAAAAACTATGAAGAGGATCCTGAGATATTTGCAAGGCACAGCAGATTATGCCCTATGTTATCAAGGAAGCGATTTACGCTTGGTAGAATATTCCGATGCAGATTGGGGAGGAGATCTAGATGAGCGCAAATCGACTTCTGGATATGTTTTTGTACTAAACAATTGAGCTATATCTTGGTGTAGTAAGAAACAAACTTGTATTGCTTTGTCTACCATGGAAGCAGAGTTTGTTGCATGTTCTGCAGCAGTACAAGAAGCAATATGATTGAAAAGATTCATAAAACACTTAGGGATCATTGGTGATAAATTGGATCCAATTTTGATAAACTGTGATAGTGAGGCTGCCATTGCCTACACTAAAGATCTCAAGTATCATAGTAAGACAAAGCACATAAACACCAAGTATAATTTTGTAAGAGATGCCATAGCACAGAAAAGTGTTACAATTCGCCATATTCCTACACGTCAAATGATTGTTGATCCCTTCACCAAGCCAATACCGAGAGAGAGATATATGTTGATCATGTAAAATCACTTGGTATTCGTAGGATATGATATAACACAAATCTATGTAATGATCAATTATATGAGATTAAGTGCATTTTCTCTATAATTGAGTCATTCGAGTACATATACTTATGAAAAATATACAATGTCTAGTATGTCGTACATGTTGATAAGGTTGGCTTCCTCACACGGGCAACTGCCTTTGACACTCATGAAGAGTGGGCAAAGATGAGACATCTTTTGTATTTACTAGCAAATCTGTAAGAGAGCAGATATGACAGTTAAACAGTACAAAATAAGTCGTCCTGACAAAAGAAGAGAATAGGTCGGGATGAGATCCAATAAATATAAATTTTGGATTGAATTTTGGATACCCACAATCCATAATACATGTAACCAGATGCGAATTCTCCAACAAAGACGTTATGATAAGTGGAAGAATTGGTGGAATTCGGGTTAGACACTGTGTGTGTCTGAACTTAAATCTGTACGGTGTTAACAACAAAAACAAAATCGACATACGCTCTTATATAATAAGAGTAACATCGTAGCATGCAATTCATACTGCATGTGTTTTTTAATAAAACCGCAATTGGGAAATAAGTGAATAGATCCCTGCTTCATTGCTGTGTGAGTCCCAGAGAGAAATAAATCATCTCATTAATGTCCTTATGACTTTGACATTTTTCATGGAAAATGATTCAATGTTAGCTACTTTAGCATATATCCAATGGTCATGATAAATTCGATCAAAAGGTCTTATGCTGGGAAAGCAATTGTTTCATATTGAAATGAAATATGGGCGAAAGGAAGATTATCCGAATATATACATACTTATACTGGTGTCTAAGACATGTCCGTTAAGAAGTTATGATGTTAACATCTTAAGCGTAGACACTAAGTATACAATAGTAAGGCAATCTAAGTTTATATATAAAAACTTATGAGGGATTAAATTTGCCATGGATGAAGTGTATATGGGTAAGTTTAGGACATTCAAGGCATAATACATGAACAAAATAAATGCGAAATACATAAGGTAATTCTATACTGGTCCTTGAAAAGGATTTCTAGTATAAGAATACCTAATTATAGACGTCATGCCCATGTAGTCACGGTAGAACACTTAGTATGAAATGGAAAGAAAGAATTATAAGAGGTTAACCCATCAAGCGTGAGTGGGAGATGTTGGGTTTGGGTTACACCCTTGATGGGTGGAAATTAATGGCCCAATCATAAGGGCCCAAACCCAAAAATAAAATAAAATTATTTTAGTTTTATATTTAATTTAATAGGAGAGGGAGGGAACGGTTAATGAGAACCGCTCCCTCACACAACGCACATTACAGAAAATAAGTGAACATGTGTGCATAAGTGGAGGTTGGTGAGTTTTCAGTTTTCAATAGAGAGACTCTCTGATCCCGAAAGAGAATCGGATGAAAAATTCTCTCTACAGAAAAACTTTCTCTCTCTCTCTTCCTCTAAATTCTCCTTCTCGAAGTATATCTATGGTGAACCTGTAAACAAAATCCGAGCGATTTTGTTTCAACCGGTTGAGATTCTTTTTACTCTCTCTAAGTGGAAGAATACTTTGTAATCGATATGTATGTCTTCCCTTCCTTTTATTTTCTATCATGATTATTTTGTAATCTTAAACATAACTGAGACTCTCTCACAAGGAGGGCATCTTCAATCATTTGAAAGACTCTTTAGTAATTAATTCTGGATTACTAGCCGGCCAGTAAACAGAACCGTGATGAATAATAACTATGTTTTCAAAAGTTATTTTTAGTGACAATTAAAAAAAATGGACATTGAAACTAACCTCAAACGGTGACTAAAATTGCAATTCGATCTCGTTGAAGAATGTATTCTTGATACATGGTTAAAATATTATTTACAGCAACAAAATCTTCCACTGGAAGTTTCAATTACAGTAACTTCATTCAGGGATGGACCCACGTTATCCCGTGTGAGGGCAGCTGCCCTCACCTAAATTTTTTAAATCATTTAATAATATATGTGTATATTATATAGGTCACATTAGTTGTCCTCATAGTTCAAATTTATTACTGCCATGCCATTCTTGTCTTTGTTCCATTTTATGTAATTGTGCTGTCACTTTCTTATTGGCTCGTTATCTCCTTTTGGGAGAAAAAAAGTCAATCTGTAGTCAGTCCTTTGTTTTTTTTCCTGCGTCATTGCTCAGCGTTTCACATTCCCCTTTCTTCATCTTTTTTCATTTAATTTCCCTTACCCCTTCAATCTGGAAGCTCTGAACCGCTGGACATAAAACTTGTGGATATCTACTGGTTATGTAATATTGAATTAATATATCTGTTCTCATTTTGGGATTAGGAATCATGGTTTTTTAAATTTTTTTTATTTTTTTAATATAATTCTTCATTTATAATAACTATTTATAGTTCTAAGGAAGTTTTGTTTTTTAATTGTAAAACTAATTATAATTATATTTATTTTAGTTTTAAGTTTTAACAATAAAAAAATTTCTCAAAAGAAAATCCACAGCTTTTGATAATATTGAATGTGAAAAAATCATCCAATATTTTTAAAATATAAAAATTCGTAAAAAATAATTGTAATGTTTTAATATATATTCATACTTTTAATAATAAATATTTCATATTTTTTATAATAGGTTGCTATATTTTTACTCCTATAGATTTACAGTATATTATATATTTTCCCCACAGCGTAAAACTTTTAGGTCTGCCGCCGACTTCATTGTGAGATGCATAGGGGAAATATATATTTTTTCTTTTGAATGTACCTCCTCCTGTCTATATTATAAGATATTTTTAACTATCATATATAAATTAAAAAAAGTTGGTTATAGTCTAAAATTAATAAAAAAAAATTATGATATTCTCATCCTTAAGAAGAGAATAAAAATATATTAAATTAATAATAATGGTAAGAAGAGAGAAAAGTTAATTGAGACTTATAATAAAAATATTTAATAAAAATAAAATTAAGACTAAAATTAAATTTATTTCTTAACATCTTATATTTTGAGTCAGATAAGTTTTTTAAATAATATACTGTAGGGACATAAGGAAGTAAACATATAATTAATTACGATGTTGTGATTCCTATCCGCTAGGTGTGTACTTTAATATGGTGTCTCGTAAAATGTGTAATTATTAATTAATCCTTCCTTGCGACTGCCACTCCCCCTATAATAGATATTGTCGATGTTTTTTAGTATGTCGTTTCATAAAAAAAATTTGAAGTGTACACAAGTTTTGTTTTTAAAGAGGAAAAAAAAATCCTGAAATTATAGGATCTGTTTGATAATTTTTTTTATTTTCTGTTATTTTTAAGAATAAGTTTTAAAAATAAAAAAATAAAAAAATCTGTTTAAATAATTATTCTCAAAATCATAACTAGTGAGTAATAGATAAGTTATTCAAAATTTATAACTTTACCACTAATGAGGTAGATATTTCTCACATTTCCCTCTATTTTTCAAAATAAAAATTACAAAACACCTAAAATATATTTTGAGTTTTCTGTTCTTTTATTTTTCTATTTTCTAGAACAATTTATAAAAAATAGATTTACCAAACAAATTTTTTAAATTTTTTATTTTTAAAAATAAAAAACTTGTTTTCGGAAACAGAATCCACATAGAATTTAAACCTGGTCGACAGTCGTGTAACGTAAATCCTGCGTAAAACGTTTCAGGAGTGTTTTTGTCTTTTTCTTTTAACACATGATCTATTAAATATAAATTATCTTTTTAAAAAATAAAATATAAATTAAATTATAATTTAAAAAAATATAAAATAAATATTTTTTTATTAATAAAATTATAATTTAAAAAAAAAGAGAAGATATTAATTTTATATTATATATTTAAAAATATTTTTAATTTTTATTATTTAGATAAGATTTTGGTTTAACTATAATTTTATAAAAAAATATTTAAATATAATAATTTAAAATAAATTTAATTTTATGAAATTTTATTTTTATAACCTTTATTTATTAAGTTACTTTTCATACAAGTAAAAACCAAATAGCCCGTACGTCAAAAAGCTTACATGTGCTTCACTTACGAACCGACATAGTAGCCAACATTTTGTACTTATACAAAAAGCAAGTCAAATTGGGTGGTTGGAAAATCAACTACTCAGAAAGATTATCGTAATTGAATTGAACCAAGTTTTTTCTTTTTCCCCTCAAATTGAACTAAGATTACCTCGTGTGCCAGCACATAAAGCGAAAAGCACCACCAAATACCTTGAGAATTAACAGATTTTATAGCATATTGACATATTCATTAGCTAGTTCAATTAAATGATTTTCTCATCTTATTATTTCTGGCCAAAAGAAAAAATAATTCTCTTGTCCAATTTTGACGTAGGTTTTTTTTTAGGAACTAAATTTTGATATAGTTGAAACACTTCTATAACTAGTCTAATTAAAATGGAAAAATAAAAAATGGATCAAAACAAAAAATAATCGAAATCAATAACAACTTATTAAGAGTACTAAACAATTCATTTTTCATTTTATATAGTATTTATTATATAAAATTAAAAATATATAGACTTAATTACGACAATATCAAATCACAATGGAATCAATCAACTATCATAAAAAGTCAATGCAGTGTACAATTTGGATATCGAAACTTGTTATATCCTGTCTGGTAACTGAAATGCAATTTTCTTCACAAAAATAGGAATATGACATATCTATTATATTTTTATTATCATAAAATGTAATTATTTTTATTACTTTAATTATAAAATTGCTTTTTACTTCATTTTTATTTTTATTTTATTCTATTTAATTCTTTATTACTTTAAAATTAAATAAATGTATTAGAACCATTAAAACTGGGATAGTTAGAAAAGAAAAACTCTAACACTAAAAGCCCTTGCCGTGTACAAATTGAGTACCAAAACCTGAAAGCATAAGCCTGAAGATTCCACCAAATATTCTTCAGCATATCAATAATCTCACCTTTGAATTCAGCCCCAATTATAAAAGGAAAAGTGAAACTACCTAGCTCGCCATAAGAAAAAATGGCAAAGCAATGGAAAGCTCACTGCCTTCTAGTGGCTTATCCAGCTCAAGGCCACATCAACCCAATGCTTCAGTTCTCCAAGCGCTTGCAACATCATCAAGTCAAAGCCACATTTGTTATCCCTCGTTCTTTCTGGAAAACCATTTCCACTGAACCCACTTTTAAATCCTCCATAGCTTTTGAAACCATCTCAGATGGCTTTGATGAAGAAGGAGAAGCAGCAGCAGAGAGCAGTGAAGCTTATATAGAAAGCTTTCGGAAGGTAGGATCTCAAACCCTATCTGAGCTTCTTCAAAAGCTTTCCAAAAATGGCTTCCCTGTGGATTGTGTTATTTATGATACTTTCCTTCCCTGGGTTCTTGATGTGACCAAGAAGTTTGGCCTTATTGGTGCTGCATTTTTGACCCAATCCTGTACTGTTAATAGCATTTACTTCCATCTTCATCAAGGGATTTTGAAACTTCCGATCAAGGAGAGTAAAATTTTGCTTCCTGGAGTACCGGAACTTGAGCCTTCGGATTTGCCATCGTTTCTATATCTTCAATATGGGACGTTCCCATTCTTTTGGGACTTGCTTGTTGAACCTTTTTCCGACTTTGGAAAAGCTGATTGGGTCCTTTCCAACACTGTTTATGAACTGGAGCATGAGGTATGTATTATGTATAGATCTTCGACATATTGAATGATCAATTTCTGAAATAATATAATAGCTGTGAAACATGTACTTTTCTAGGCAATTGATAATTAAAAGCTTTCAGGTGGTGGATTGGATGAGAAAGATGTGGCCATTCAAGACAATAGGACCCACAGTGCCATCCATGTTCTTAGACAAGAGGATCCAAGATGACGACGACTATGGTATAAGCATGTTCAAACCCAGCAACGATCTTTGCATGAATTGGCTACAAGACAAGCCTAAAGGATCAGTTGTTTATGCGTCCTTCGGAAGTATAGCATCTCATAGTGAAGAGCAAATAGAGGAACTAGCTTGGGGTTTGATAAATTGTGAGACTTATTTCTTGTGGGTGGTTAGGGCATCTGAAGAGGCCAAACTCCCAAAGAACATTATAGAAATTGTTTCAGAGAAGGGTTTGATAGTGACATGGTGTCCCCAACTCAAAGTCCTATCACATGAGGCTGTGGGATGCTTTGTCTCTCATTGTGGATGGAATTCCACTTTGGAAGCTCTGAGCTTAGGAGTTCCAATGATCACAATGCCATATTGGTCTGATCAATATACAAATACGAAGAATACTGTGGATGTTTGGAAAGTAGGACTCAGAGCTCCCTTGGATGAGAAAGGAGTTCTTAGACGAGAGACAATGATACATTGCATAAAGGAAGTGATGGAAAGTGAGAAAGGAAAAGAAATGAAGAATAATGCCATCAAATGGAAGAATTTGATTAGAAATTCTGTCAGCGAAGGAGGCAGTTCTGATCAAAATATCGCAGAATTTGTGGATGAGATTTCTCGGTAGTGGTGAGCTAGCTTCATGATCTTTAGTTATAGAAATAAAACATTTTATCTACAGAATATTTTGAAAACTATCGATGTTGTGCGCACTAAGAAATATATTTGGTTTGTTATAGCTTTAATATGGTGTTTGATAAAAGTTATAGCTTTGCTAAGATTAATTTAACCTCATACATTCCACTGCCACTTTAAAAGTATTGTAGTTTTATTAATTTGTGGCGGGCGCGCAAAAGCACCGGATAAGTTTCAACTAGAAGGTTACCCGTTGGAACGCGTTCGCATGGGTGAAATAAATTAAAATTAGTAAGTTATACAATAGTAAAAAAGTTATATTAATAATTAGTGAAATAAATATGAAATTAAAAAAGTGGATTGTTCGTGATGTTTTATGTGTGGACACATTTAGCATCTTCAACAACTTGATTTCGCTTGGATATTACATTGCATTTGTTTCCAAACTTGTGGGTCCTTCATCTGGAACTTGCTAATTGTAGGAAGTGTCAAGATTGCAATATTGTATGGCTTGGTGTGTTTGTGTGAACGGACTTGCATTTATTTATTTGACTCAAAGACATAAATATGTTGGGTTCCAACCCAAATGGTGAGTTCCATAATGAACGAAATCCCCATGACAACCATATTATTTGTGTGCATCGATGAGTGCAGTACCATTGCGATTTAAGATTAGACTTTGGCCATAAAGGAAAGCTATGCACATACTTTTGATCCCCAATAGAAACGTGACTTCATTTACTGCATAATTGATTTACTTTTTGGTGATTGAAAGTATAATGTGTGATAATGTTGTTCTGAGAAAATATTAGCTTAGACTTCTTAAATAATGTTGGCTTTGTCTCTCTTGTAAAGAAACATTAGTTTTATCTTGGTTCAAATGCTTTCAAGATCAGTTATAATTATCCCTCTTTTATTTATTTATTTTATTTATTTATTTTGAGCACTAAGGAAGCATGAACCAAGTTTGGGAGAAATCAAAGTTTTCATCATCAAAGCAAGGGGCGAATGGAGAATAAAGCAACGTATCTCCTAAATGTCACGTGAGCATGGACCAAGCTTAAAAATTGAGCTATTATCTTTGAAGCGAAGGAAAGGAAAAGAAAGACCCAAGAGTTTGCATCTTTTCATCTTATGATTGTGTTTGCACATTAACACACACACCATCACAAAATCCTACATATTTATAAATATTTGTCATAATACATATTCTTCTTGTTTGCTTTTAAAATTGGTCACGAAGGTTTTTAGAACTTTCATAGACCCTAAAACAATAACACCGTGTAAATCTACGGGGGCTGCACGAGTGTATTATGAAAGTATACTTATAATAGGTCCCAATGACATTTTCATTCGAAATTTTATTTTCTCACAAAAAATGAATAAATAAATAATGGCCTACATAATTACGCCACGTGAAGTTTTTGAACTCACGCAAGCATCTTAATTAATCATGTTGCATATGATTTAGATAAGTGAGTTGTATTCAGAGAAATAAATAATTCTTGGTTGTATAATTTTTCAATAAAATATATATTTTGAAATATTTTAAATAAATAATAATATTTAGTGATTTTTTTATTATCTATTTAAAAATATAATAAAAAAAATAATTGACTTAATAATTACACCACGTGAAATTTTCAGAACCTATGTAGGTATTCTGGTTAACAGTATTGTTACGTAAGATTGCGAATTTATGTAGATGTACCGGTCGAACTTTCTTTTAATAAAATAATTATATTTATAAAAAATAAATAATAATGATATAACAAGTTTTTCAAATTCTGTTTTAAAATATATGATAAAACTATTATATAGTAGTTACCAAACTATTGCTTTGAAATACAATAAAACCTTTATACCGTGAGATTTAGAACTTCCGTAGGTAATTAAAGAATCGATCTAGGCACGATTGTGAGTTTGCAACAGGTAAATTAGTTTTCTTTTTTAAAAGGAAAACTGTCAAAAGTATAAAAAAATATATGATGATACTTCAAAAGTCAAAAATCAAATAAAAGTATTAAAAAATAAATAAAAATAAAGAAAAAGACATTTTCATAATTAAATAAAAATAAGAGTAAGTCAACGAAATTAGATTATCTTTGGCAAATTAAAATACATCAACCCAAATTTCAAAAAATTGTTTTGTTTGCAAAAAGGCGAATTATTTTCAATCAACTTTCTTCTATTACAAAATTATACAAAAATTACAATTAAAAAATATCAACCTAGTGACACGTATTTTTACTCTCAAACTACGTGAACTTTGATTCTTATCGCATGGTACGTAGATCCTGAGCTTTGATCCTGAGTCAAGTCCGCCATTGTAAATAAATAAATATTTTTCAATTTATTTTTTTTTCTTAATTTAATAAACATTTCCCAATTTAATTTTCCTTAACTTCTTCATTTTGTTTTTTTTTCAAATTTTCTTAATTCCTTTAATTTCTTTCTTTTCTACCCTTAAATCTTGCATGCGAATAAAAAAAAAGAAAACCAAAATACTTTTAAAACCATATTAATTTGCACAATTAACGTAAGGTAACCGTTCATAGGAACGGGTGTTGTGGGGTGCCTAACACCTTCCCTACACACAATTGACTCCCGAATCCAACTCTAACTATGCAGACCATTCTTTTTCTTTCTAATTCAGTTTTTCAAGATTTTCTCTTAAAATTTTGGTGACGACTCCTCACAAGTTGGCTTTTGTTTGGAAACCTGATTTATCTTCTTTTTTCTTTCATCATATTTTTCCGGGTGTGACAGCGATAATATCTAGTGAAACATCTTGTACTTGACTATAACATATACCACTTTTCTTGATGAGTTTGAATAGTTTTTAATCCACTGCAACATCAATTCATCCAATAATTTTATTGATTGAATAGAAAGAAAAATTGACAACCACATTCACTTTTCCTTTGATCGAAATCATTGAAATGTTAGGACATAGACATGATTCAAGAGCATTATAGAAAAATTCAGATATAATTTTCAATATATGGGAAATGATCATTAATAGTGTTACTGGAGCACTTTCCTCCAATGGACCTCCCCCAATTAGAAGCCTTTGTATAATTGTATCACCCTAAAAAAGTAAAAGTTAAAGATTGAATACTTCAAACATTACTTAAATTTGGAATAATCATACTATGAAAAAGACTTTAAAATTGCTTTGCAGCTACTTTCAACTTTTTCTTATGTTCTTCTTTTCTTTATTTGTAACATTTAGATATGTTCGGGAAATTTTTTTTTTGGCTTATTCAAAGCTAAAAAAATCCAATGCAAAACTTTATTTCTTGATTCTATCATTGTAAATTTCAGCTTGATTAAAACTTTTTTTTCTTGGTTTATGTCAAATTTTTAGGCTTGTAGACAGCACAATGATAGCAACACCTAGAAATTCAAGAAAAGATGTAAAGACAATAGAGTTTGATCAGCATGGGATGAAGCATTTGGGTATCATAATATGTCAATTAAACAAAGCACCTAACCTATAGAATTGCAGAAATTTGTAAGCCAAGTATATTTGGTCTAGATAAGTTAGTTTCGATCAAATGCTTCTGCATAATATTATCTCTCCAATGTAATGCACAAAATGCTTCTTCCAACAAATAGTACAACAGCTACACATTGAGGACGGTGTAGAGGTATTTGCTTACCAACATAATATTATTACTTATAAATATATTATTATCATAAATTAGTTATTTATGTAGAAAGAATATTTTTATTTTTTATTTTTTAATTTTAATTCAAATTACCAATTTTAGTATTTTTTTTAGAATTAGGGTAAATTAGGATAATTTTTAAAAATATCTTACTTTTTTAGTATTTATCTAAAATGTTTTCCAAAATATTTCGTACTCCTACAAAATAATAAACAGAGGTAAATCTCTTTAACCCCGTGATAAACCAATGAACCATTGACCACTGTTTTTAGGAGGACACAAATCGGCAGTGATTGCTTTCATGTCAGATGTACAAGTGATCTTAGCAGATTCTGTGTCATCTTTTATAAGTTTAGGCCATCATTACTTACAAGATCAACAATTTCAAAGGAGAGGTGTTAATCTTTAAAATCTAAACTGTCCCTTCATATTTCATAATGTAAAAATAACGATGAAGATATTATCCACTCACAAAATCTACATTCGATGAAGTAAGCATGGTAGAAATAAATTTTCAAGTTTTATAAAAAAAAAAAGAAATAAATTTCCAACTATTAACATTTATCTCCTTATGGGCAATAATTTCGTTCACAGCTTTGAACTCAATTTTTTTTTTATTTGAACGTTTTATAATTTCAACATTATTGAAGCTTTATGTTTCACTATTTATTAGACTAGAATACCAAAGTTAGCTTGGAAGTGTTGATTTTTTTTAATAAAAAGTTAAGTAAATGTTGAATAATATTTAAAAAAATAATATAAAATCTAATACCAAAGCCAAGGTCTTCCTTTCTTTTTGATTCAAGATGCATAAGTGGTTCTAGGAGATTTTGTGTAAAATAATAAAAATACTGGACAAAACTTTATATTAATTGATAATTTAAATACTTAATTTAATGGAAGAAAATAATAAAATTTAGATATAAAAACTAACATGATATTATGTATACATATTTTAAAAAACTTAACTTAATATACATATAATAAGTGATACTATAAAAATAATATAAATAAATATTAATATTTTATATTTATAACATAACCAAAAAAGTAGGGAGAAAAACCTCCTGTAGATTTGATTTTAAAAAAAATTCTCTGTTTTCGTTCTAAACAAAAACTAAAAAAGGAAAAGGAAAAAAATGCATAAAACAACTACGTGGGTCCCACTTCAAAAAATAGTGATATGGAGGCGCTACATGCTAGAATCCAAGGAGAGGTGATATTTTTTGGTTGATGGAGTGCTTGATTCAAAAGATTCTTTTTTTTAAATAAGAAAGCAGATCAACTTTTTCATAAGTGGGACCCACGTGTTTTTAAATAAAAAAAAAGTAACCACCCTTTGTTTTTTTGTTTAGAGTAAAGTTCACATGCTTAAGGATGAACAGTGAAGGTAGGCCTTGGATAACCATTGAAGTGAACGTGAGATTCCATAGATAATTACATGTTAGAGTTATTGAATGAAAATAGATTTTAATAAGAATTTATGTCTCAAATAAGTGTTTATAAAAAAAATTATTATTTTTTATTTATGATAATCACTTATTTTCTCATAATTTATTTTATTTTTTTTTATTATTTATTTAATAATTATTTAAAACCCCAATATCTAAACATATTTTTTTCTTAAAATCACTTATAGAATAAAAATATTTAAATACAAATTACTTTTCACATAATTACTTATTCTTATAATTTATTATGAATAAATACTTATCTCATAATCATTTATACATAAATCAACCCAAACACACTCTAATTATGAAAAAAGTTTAGATGAATAGTAAATTGTGTGTGCATATACACTAGAAAGAAAGCTAGTTTACATTTGTGTGTTTGTATAGGGAAATAGTATAATTAAAATCTTAAATTAAAAAAAATTATAGGCTTATAATGTTACAAAAAAAATTAAAACAAAAATTGAAAAAACAAAAGAAAAAAGAGGCAAATTGTTCCACACTCAAACGAATGGATATTTGAGTTCATTGCATGGTAGATATCCCACAGCTCTCCAAATTGTTCTAGATTTGTGTCTTATTATTATTATTTTTTTTTTTTAAGATCTTTCAATAGGATCCATACGTTCATGAATGTTTAGAAAGAAGAGGCACATGATCTTTTTCATAGTAAAACCTACGTGATTAAGGTGAAGTGAACAATAAATTGCTTTTCTTAATTGAAAAAAAAAAGGAGAAAGGTAGATCATGTTTAGTGAGGTCTACACTAATTTGGGGTGTGACAGAAAGTAGTACTCCTTCTTTTTAGTTTATAGTTTACTTTTAATTACTACATAAAGAACAAAATAATAATTAATGATGAAATTTTTTTTAATTTTTATCAAATTATCCTTATTAAATACATTAAAAATGAAATATTTTAATAATAAATAAATATTTAAATCTATTAGTCTGGGCTAATTTTGAAAAAAAAAAATATTATGTAATCCATAAAATATACTATATTATAAAACATAAATTTCTAAAAGAAAAATACACTATATAATAGAATAGAGGGAGTATAATTCATCACATCGTATATATTGAATTTTTTTTTTAAGAAGCCCACTAATTGTAGTTAAGTGGGGTTCATCCAATGAAATTGCAGCAGCAAATAAATTAGGACAAAACAAAAAGTTTGGATGAAGAGTGCTGCCTATGCTAGTTTGTACCCACATTATTCATCTGCCCACGATGAATACAAACCACCTTTTTTCTTGTCATCATCTACACTTAAAAATTCAATAATTCTCAATATATTCCCCATTGTTTTGTACTTATTTTCAATGAATTCCAAATTGCAATCTATCTTTTTTATGATTAATTGTAGCAATTTTAGCCTCAAATAAAATATGAATATAGCATTTGACAGAAAACATAATAATTAATTGAATCATAAGAAAAGTGGAATTGATTGATAAGTGACATATATTTAAAAAGAAAACCAATGACCTGGAATTCAATGAACCTGACCCAAACTATTATGCAATAGAAATATTAAAATTACTAATTGTAGGAGTGTTCTGCGGTAAAATGGGATTGCGGTTAATTTCTAATAGTGTGAGAGGACTCTTTAATTACCAACTTAAAGAGCTAACTTGTGAATTCGTGTAATCTGAATGCCTACACTAAGATCATAAAAGAAAATATGAGGATTATTATCTACTGATAAAATTTATTTTGATCAGACATTCTTGAAAGGTTAAAGGCAAGTTTTATCAAAATATGAAAGTGGGTATTAATTTTAAGTACTCGCATCTATATGAATTAAGTGAACAAATAAATAAGTAAAATACATTTCAGTAATGGTAGTATAAAAATAATTTGAATAAAATACTAATATTCAAAATTTATAATTAGGACATTACTCTTTCTCTAATTCAAATTATAAATCTTATTTAATTAATTATATAGAAATCAAGAAAGAAAATTAAAAATATATTAATTATATAAATTTATTAAAAAATTATATTATTTTTTAATATTATCGTTATTGAATGAAGTAACCGACATAAATCACATATCAATTTTCTATGCAAATAAGAGTTAATTAAGAAAAAAAATTTAATGCGACAAATGATATCTAAATAAAACTTATATTTTAACAAAAAAAAATTTAAAAACAGAACAAATACCTTACGGACAACAAATAAAATAAAATAAAATTTAAGAAAAGGAAACCTACAGGCATGGCTTGCATGCTTCTGCAGCAGCCGTCAGTCTACTGACTGTTGCAACAGATTTGTTAAAAAATACAAAAATTAAAAGAAAAAAAAGGGCAAAACAACAACGCAGGTCCCACAAGGTTAAAAAGTTTACCCATCCCTAGCTTGGGTTAAAAAGTTATATAAGGAGCAGCATCACGTGGATTGTATTCTTGGCAACGTTCCAAAAATCCAACCGGGTATTAAATTTGTTAAAATATTAATTTAAAATTTAGTGGTTAGATTGAGATTGAATAGTGGTAAGAACGATTATAAATAAATTAATATATTTTAAATAATATGAAAAAAATATAAATGATATTCATACAATTAATTTTTAAACTAAGATAAAAATAATAATTTAGTATAATAATTAACCAATATTTATTATAAATATTATGAGTTTATAAATTTTATACTTTTTTTAAATTAATAAATATGTATATATTAAATATTACACTCATATAATAAGAGAGACTTGTAACTCAATGATGAAGTGGTATTCTAATATTATAAGGTTGTAGGCTTAGAATGTAGTCTTTGTAACTTTAACTTCTAATAAACGTACATATATAAAATATTGCGCATATGTATCAAAGAAAGCAAGTGGCTTAGTGGTGAAGTGTAGCTGGCAATTCTCTAGGTCATGGGTTTGAGAATTTTTTTTTTTTTTTTTTTTTTGGTGAAAATGGGTTTGAGAATTTGCACACACAAAGGTGTTGTTTTTTCTCCAAATCGGCTCAATCCTCAACCAGTTCATCTACAAACCACCAGTCTAATCTAGTTCTTAACCAAGTTTGACTGATTCATATACATAGTTCGATTCAAATGATTCTAAGATGGTCTGTTTGGATATAAATATCATACTAATTAATAAAATGACATCCATAAGTAACCATTATAACCAAAAAACAAAAATCAAAATCCACACAAAGAAAGAATAAGAAAGCAACAACAATTCACAAAAGTAATGCTGTAGTAAATAAGTTAATTGGCATGGATATTAGATAACTAGTATGAATTAACCCAGAAGAAATCAACCTAGTTTTCTACCCCTCACAAAAGAAATCAACCCAGCTAAGACATTTAGGGTAAAACAAAGTAAAAACTAACTTCTCAACAAATAAACCATTTTTTTAATCTGACATAAAAAAACAAAGTAAAAATTAAATTCCCATCAACCTAACAAACAACATAAACTCAATATTTATTATTGAAACAAAAATGCCAGAATGTTTTCCCGAACTCATTTGTCGGACCTCCACATTCAGATATATTGCGTTCATCACCACAGTAAACATCGCAACAATGCACCTCTTGCTGAATTCAATACACCAAAGTCCTGACACAGAAGAACACATGCATTAAGAAATAATGAAAGACTACTAACTCAAAATGAATTCATTAATAAATTCCAACCTCAAAACAAAGTAGTTAGCCACATCAACCATTAAATCTAGCAAATGAGTTTATGCTTTAAGGTACAGTAATTGATCCCCATGCATTATCATTCCCTGTGAGGGTATCAATCCACTAATAAATTTGCTTTAAGGATCACATAATTATATTGGGCAACATTATTACTACTCATGACTTTATAATTGACATTATTCCAAAACCAACCAGGCAAGCTAAAACAACTCAAAACATACCTCCTCACTACACGCCTAGATCATACTCTCTATGCTTCCTGCACAAATAATAATAAGAAGAAGAAGAAGAAGAAAGGAGGGAAAAAAAAAACCCACCCTGCTCAAACTATCATTCGTTCCACCATAATCACAATTCGATCCTCCAACTATTATACCACCATCAAAATAATAACACATAAACTTCACAGAACCAAAATTAAGAGGAAAGAAATTCCATCAGTACTCCCTCGGCTCCTCTGGTCAGTGACCAAAGATGAGGCTTTTCTCTTTCTCCCTCAATCTCCACAAACCTCGCTAGAACAGCCCAACCAGAGCACCTTTTGTGTGTCAGAAACAGAAAACCTTTCGCAAAAGCAGATTTGTTACTCAAGGTAGGTAACAAAAAAAAAATCAAACGAATACAGATTTCTTAGTCATTCAATTTGATGTAGTCATTCAATTTCATGGTAATCGATACAAATTTCTTAGTCATTCAATTTAACTATTGCTCGTCCTAGAACCACGGCGACCTTTACGTTTGCTCCCTAGCTGCTAGATTTGCTCCGCAACTGTCGATGGTCTCTTCTCCCACTCAATAGTCAAAGATCACACACAAACTTGACACCATCACAAGGACACACAATATTTGAAGAAAAATAAAACAAGAGTAAAACACCAAGAATAAAGAAAACACACAAATTTGACTCCATCGCAACTCGTAACCTCTGTGTACAAGGAACAACAGGAGAATCTAAACCACACAGCCGATCTGGAAAGAAACAAACCACATGAGACACGAGGAAAAAAATCCGACAGATATACAACACTAACATATAAAACATATCAATGAACTCTGGTTGACCTTTTTCACTAACAGATACTTCATCCAGTCCACATTATAAAGTATTTTATATCAATTATATACATATTAAAAAAATTATTTTTTTTAACTGAAATCAATGTAAAAAGTACTCATATTTATTATTTTACCCTTATTAAATATCACATTCTATTATCATTGTAGAGTTATAAATGAGAAGAGAGAAAATATTAAAGATATGAGTAAATGGAAAGAAAAATATCTAATGTCTCATTGGACCAAAAACTTATATACAATATGTGTTGTAATATGGATTGGGAGACGCATTTCAATAAAATACAACACAAAAGAAAAAATCACCTTTCAAATAAAAGAAACCCGAGCTGAAAACAACAAAAACAAAGTCAATTCTGCCACTTTGAAAATGGCACACACATTCTAATTTTGTCCCACCTTCAAATTTTTCTGACGATGGAAAGATAACAAACAATAGCTAACAGCACCTATGGGAAAATAGAACAAATGCGTTAGCTGACAGAGAGAAACAAACATAATAGAGGAATTTAGTTGCAAGAACTAGGAAAAGAGAATAGACTACCGCTAACCTTCCTACCAACATATATTCCAATAAAAAAACCCTCTCCTCAACACCTCTTCCATCATCCAAGAGAGAAGAAATCTGATATGAAGACGACGGCAACTTAAACTACATACTCACAAAACCATAGACACAACACGGCAACATCTGGGAAGAAGAAAAGAGAAGAATAGAACAATCCGAATACAAGAAAGAAACAGAGAAAATCAACACTAAGCACAAAAAAGAATAGAAAATAAAAACCTGAACAAAAAGAAAGAAACGGAGAGATGGAAAAGGGAATAAAGAATACAGACATAGAAAAATCACTGATTTGAAAACAGCAGGCAGAAAAAGAAAATGAAGAGCCAAAAAACCAAATCAAGCACAAAGATAGAAAAAAGAATTGTTGGGTTGCATTATATCCACCCTTGATGGATGGAGATTAAGAGCCCAAAAGGCCCATTAACAAAATAGGGTTCATTGATCTTTTAAATTATTCAGGAGAAAACGGTTGATTATAACCGATCCCACACACCACGCGTCAGTATATTCACAAGTGTGCGTTCTTTCTGAATGAGTAACTCTCTCACAAAGAAAATGCATTCTGGTTTTCTCTCGGTGACTTCTCTCCTCACAATTTCTTTCCTGGAGTGTATCTACGGTGGATCAGATAGGAAAGTCTGAGTGATTTTATTCTATCCACTTGACGTATGTCTTTTTCATTCTCTCAGTGGAAGAACATTCTAGATCTGTATGTATTTCTTCCCTATCTTATTATCCTGTCAAGAATAAAAGAATCCAAACATAGAAAAGCAATTGATTTGAACGTAGTGGAACCTACCACAAGAAAAAAAGTTGAGCAGCTTATGGTTAATTTCAACAAAAAATGATGGCTTTGATGAATAGTAATTTTAGACGAACCAAACAATGCATCTCCCATGGGCATACAAACAGTATTTTGGTTAGGATTCTCAAGAGGTTTTAATAGTTCTTCGGTGACGGAGAGTAAGACTCTATTTGGTTCAATTGAGGGGATTTGAGAGGAAGGGATTAGATGGATTTTAATAGAGCGGATTGAAGAGGAAGTGATAAGAGGGATTTTAAAATTTTATTGTTTGATGCTATTGGAGGGGAGAGAATTGGAGGGATTTTAATAAAATCTTATTTGATTCAGAAAAGAATTTAAGGGGATTTAGTAATAAATACTTTCTTCTCTCCAAAAAAACCCTAATTTGGAGAGAATTTATAAAGGAGTAGGGGAAGGGATTGACGGGAATTAAATTTTCCCCAATCCCCTCCCATTTTTTCAGCCAAACAAGGGGAGGTGATTTAATCATCTCTAATTCCCTCCCATTTCCTTAAAAACCTTCAATTACCTCAAACCAATTGAGTCTAAGGAAGAGAGAGAGAGAGAGAGGAGAATGGCTCAATAGGAGAAAAATTAGAGTATTGAAAATCGGGCTGGAATGACTGGTTCGATCGATCCAACCGGGAACTGGTGTCTGGTTTGGTTCGGTTATAGATGCAGACTGGAGGTTTTCAGAATAGGTATGAACCGGTTCAACTAGTCAAAAATCGGTACAAAATCGGGTTGAACCGGTTTGGGCTTTTCTTTTTTATTTTTTTTAAATATTTTTTAAAAATAAAATTACATTATTTTTAGTACTAAGTAACATTATTTTTTATATAAGTTTTTTTCTTTCTATATTATAATATGTTATAAATATTATTATGATATATAATTATTAATAATGATAAATGTACTTAACAAATAATATGAAAATAGAATATTCATTAATTATTTTAAATTTAAAATATAATTATAGATAAATATTAACTTGTTTAGATTTTAATATTAGATTATAAAACTTATTAATAATATTTTTAATTTTCTATATATTATTAAATTTACTTTTTATTCTAGAATGAATATTAATTTTATGATCATATATAAATATTTTTTATATTTTTTACCTATATTATTTAAAATATATCAATTTATTCATAACTGATTCAACCCCAATCCAATCCTGATCTAACAACTAAATCTTAAACTATTATCTTATCTGATTTAATAATTGGTCTAATTTTTAATCTCTTAACAAAAAAAAATAAAACAAGAAGATTGTGGAGATTTGGCCTTTTGTTTTTTCTTTTCTTCAAATCTTCAAGCAGGCCCACCTGTTTTTAATAAAAAAAGGCATTCATTCTTATCAGAATCAGAATGGGGCCACATGTTTAAAAAGTTATTAGTAAGAAAAGTTATAAAATAAAGATGGATAGTTGATCTAGTTACTTAAAAAAGTTGGAATGAATAGTTATATGTGTTGATGAGCACAACAAAAATGAACGAACCATTGTAGTTGGCTGGGATGAACAGTAGGTAGTTGAGATGAACAGTAATTAGTGAGATTTTACTTTTTTTTTTTTAATATATTTATACACTATTGAGATGAGATATTGGTACTGAGATTAATATTGATGATAAGGATATTGATATTGATGATGATAATTATTATCGATCCCTAATTTTTCCAACCTCGTGCTTATCAAAAGTCAACTTCAACTCAGCGCCGGTCTAATCAAACAGGTGAAAAGAAATCATTTTGGTCATTTTGTAAACGACATGGCGTGCACAAGTTATCAATTGCATTGTGCTTGTTATAATTTAAAAAATTAAAGGTACTTATATAAAAACAAAATTACGCGTGTAAGTTTCTTCATGACAAGAACTTGCCAACTTTTGCTTCACAAAACCAATACTCTCTTACAACGTGGCGCATCTTCTAGCAGTGACAAAAATTCCATTCTAATCGTTGAAGATTATTGTATTGACACATAATTGTAGTTAGATTATCATTAAAATATTTTCTATATATAGGAGCAAAATTCACACTAACGAAAGCAAACTTCAATTACAGCGACTTTATAAAGAAACATAGTAAAAAAAAATTATATCTTTCAAATGCAATAGTGATCTGGTTCAAGCGGCCGGCAATATCTATATATACACACACATACGCTGGTCGGTGCAAACGTTAACATTTAGTATTTGATTTTACTCTTTTGGGACCATCTGAACATGACTAATTTCTTGTCTCGTACCTAGTGAGCAGTCATCATGCTGCTCCTAGACAGAAAGTCAGAGACTCCAGAATTACGATCTTCCACGAAGAAGGAGCACAAACTAGTGTTTATTTTAATAAAAAGCTTCGGAAAATGTGGATTGCTAAAACCAAACTTCAGACTCACACAAAAAGTCATTGCCGTGATCAAATTGATCAGCAAAACCTAAAGCATAAGCCACTTATAATAATCCACGTAATATTGAATAATATATAGCTATAGTCTCACCTTTGAATTCAGCTCCAATTATAAAAGCAAATGGTACACTAATTAACCTGGCCATGGGATAAAATGGCGAATCAATGGAAAGCTCACTGCCTTCTAGTGCCTCATCCATCTCAAGGCCACGTCAACCCAATGCTTCAGTTCTCTAAGCGCTTGCAACACCATCAAGTCAAAGCCACATTTGTTACCCCTCTTTCTTTCTGGAAAACCATTACCATTGAACCCACTTCTAAATCTTCCATAGCTTTTGAAACCATCTCAGATGGCTTTGATGGAGGGAAAAAAGAAGCAGAGAGCAGTGAAGCTTACATAGACCGCTTTCGCAAGGTAGGATCTCAAACCCTATCTGAACTTCTTGACAAGCTCTCCAAAGATGGCTTCCCAGTGGATTGTGTTATTTATGATACTTTCCTTCCCTGGGTTCTTGATGTGGCCAAGAAGTTTGGCCTTATTGGTGTTGCGTTTTTGACCCAATCCTGTACTGTTAATAGCATATACTTTCATCTTCATCAAGGGATTCTGAAACTTCCTATCAAGGAGAGTAAAATTTTGCTTCCTGAACTGCCAGAACTTGATCCTTCGGATTTGCCATCGTTTTTATACTCTCAATATGGGACGCACCCTTACTTCAGGGCCTACCTTCTTGATCATTTTTCCAACATTGGAAAAGCTGATTGGGTCCTCTTCAACACTGTTTATGAACTGGAGAAAGAGGTAAGCATGTTTACATCTTTGACACTGAGTGATTAACTTGTGAAATTATATATTAATTAGCTTTGATATATGGGTCTGCAATTACAATCACGTTGAAATAGCTTCTGCAACGAGAATTTATCACATACATGTGTATATTAACTCAACGGTAAAACTCACATAACACAAATACTTTGTCCAATTCCTATATGCTTCATGTTTTACAACTATACTTTGTGATCATACTTTGGCATGGTTTTTTTATTTCCTCTTTCACATTTTGTTGTACTTCTCTGCAATAATATCAGTGAAAGCTATATGATAATTGTAAAACTTGTACTTTACTTGGCAACTGATAACAAAAAACTTTCAGGTGGTGGATTGGATGAAAAAAATGTGGCCATTGAGGACAATGGGACCAACTCTGCCATCCATGTTCCTAGACAAGAGGATCCAAGATGATACTGACTATGATATAAGAATGTTCAAACCCAGCAACGACCTTTGCATGAATTGGCTACACGACAAGCCCAAAGGATCCGTTGTTTATGTCTCGTTTGGAAGTATAGCATCTCATAGTGAAGAACAAATGGAGGAACTAGCTTGGGGTTTGATACATACTGAGACTTATTTCCTGTGGGTGGTTAGGGCATCTGAAGAGGCGAAGCTCCCAAAGAACATTCTAGAAATCGTTTTAGAGAAGGGTTTGATAGTGACATGGTGTCCTCAGCTAAAAGTCCTATCACATGAGGCTGTGGGATGCTTTGTTACTCATTGTGGATGGAATTCCACTCTAGAAGCTCTGAGTTTCGGTGTTCCAATGATTGGAGTGCCATACTGGAGTGATCAAAGCACAAATCTGAAGAATATTGTGGATGTTTGGAAAGTAGGACTTAGAGCTGCCATGGATGAGAAAGGGATTCTTAGACGAGAAATGTTGAAACATAGCATAAAGGAAATGATGGAAAGTGAGAAAGGAAAAGAAATGAAGAATAATGCCATCAAATGGAAGAATGTGATTAGGAATTCTGTCAAAATATTGCAGAATTTGTAACAATGATTTCTCAGAACTAGTAATAAGCACAATTTTTAGTTACACAAATAAATTTCTGCCAACAGAACATTTTGCAGACAATGGAGCAGAAACTAGAATAAAATGTACTTTCTTTGTTATAATTTAGAAGAGATATGCTTTTTAGTGACAAGACAACTTTAATTACGCAGAACAAAACTCTCCAAAGCTCACTTCTTGTAGTGAAGCTCTGTTGTTGAAAGCAGCTAGCAGGTTACAGTCTAACAGAAAAAGGCGCCGGGTGGTTGGAAAATCAGGACTTTAGTCGATTTTGTTCCCCTAAATTGGATTGAATTCTAGTTCAATCACAAATTTAATTCTCGAATTTTGATATAGTTTAGAGTACGCTTCTAAAACTAGTTCAATAAAAAAATTAAAATTGAAAATTGATATAAATATAACAAAAAAATATATTAGAAAGAAATCAGAATCAATAAAAACTAATAATCAACTAGTAAAATGTTGGTTTTAAATTTTTTCTATAATTTCTGCATAGAAAGGAAAATGTTATAAATTTAATTACCACAATTGAATGAATAAATTTTGAACCAGTGATTCTTCTAATCTATTAACTAACCGATTGCACTTTTAAAGCATTGATTTAAACTAACACAAAAAGTCACAGCAGTGCACAAATTGTGCAGCCAATCTTGTCACATCCTGTTTGGTATGAAAATGTAGAGTATTTTTTTTCACATAAAAATACAAATATATAATATCATTTATTATGTCTAGGAGAGAGTAAGAACTCTTAACCTATGCCCATATAAACTCAACTTTTTATAATCCCATTTGAATCACGCAATTAATTATGTCTAGGAGAGAGAAGTAATGGGTGACCTCAAATTAAAGTAATATTATATTTTTATTACCATTAATACTTAACACTAACAATTTTTTTATTTCTCGGGTTTAAAATATAAGTCATCTTTAATGAAATGTATACAAATCAAGAAAGAGAGTTAAACTACTTAAATATATCCAAAACTTATATTATTTTTTAACATTACCCTTAGTAAATACAATTTTCAAAATAATTTTATCTTTCATAAGTTAATTAATGACAAAAATAAATTAGAAAAAAATCATTAATACTTTTAACTCTGTATAAAGAAAACTTATATTTTGATCCAAAAAATATTCTAAAAAAGAAATTATATTTTGGACATGAGGGAATAATTACTTTTTCCATAAAATGCAATCCTTATATATGAAACTAAGTTTTGAATCCCATGCAGTATATAGAGTGTGAGTTGGTTGGAAGTCACAACATTGTTATGGCTTTTTTTGCACAGTATGTTATATTTTACATTTTAAGGCATTTTTTATGAAAATTGCTTATTTTTACTTCATAAAAATAATTTTTGAAAGTTTGAACCAATTAAAAATTTAAAATGATATAAAATTGTTTTTCGCAGTTTTAACAGCTCATTGCACAATAAGCTTTTAAAATTCATAATTAAATATAGAAAAATCATTTGATAGTAGTTCAAGTTTTTAAAAATCTTGCACATATATGAAATTGGAAAATAAACACGCAGATTCATACAATTTATTGTATAAATATTACTATTTATTTATTCGTTATTGTTTCTATCCGAAATCTGAGTTTCAAATTTAAAAATTCATTTATCATAAAATACAAAGTCATTTGGTGAATATTTATCATTTTTAAAAAGCTTTACGGATCTACTTTCTAACCATATTTTTCTTATATATTTATTCTACTCTTAATGGCCATAATATCAACATAAACATTAAAGGGTCAGAACTATCTTAAACTGGAACAGTTGTAGCACAACATGAATAACTATCATCATACAAAACCAAATACAACCAAAAGTGTTATTTTGTTCTGGAGACATAGATCTATCCATACATATAGGCACCAAAATTTTTGGAGGCATATTTGATTAATTTTATAAAATATTTTGAACTAGACAGTACATAACAATACAAAATAGTTTCTAGCAAGGTTTCATCATCATTATCATTCTTCATGCTTCACATGCTTCCCCTTACCATAACTTGGCCCTATAATTGAGGAACTATAGAGTGGGATTTGGAAAATCTCAATAGCCAACTTGCAAATGCTATCATATTATCACAAAACATTTAAAATCATATAAAACATAGCATACTTTCATTGAAATATCAGAACTTTTATATTGTTGAACAAAAATTTGGCAACATAATGGCTTAATAAATAAGTACCTCAAGGCATAGCCCTTAATATAAAATAGCTACCAATTATAAAAAAACATTCATAACAGTAATATGACATCATTTACAAATCATAATGACACATAAAATTAAATATTCATAAACAATAACATTAAGTATGAGTAAGAAACTACCTTGGAGCTTTAACTTTTCAACCTTACTTCTCTCTTGATTTGTGTTAGTTCCTTAACTTGTTTAGAGCCTATGAGTATTATTAAACTTTACTTAACAACTTTGATAACATCATATAAACTATGTATGTATAAGTTGCCATAAACTTTGACATTATGTAAACTCCTTTCTTTAATGAATACTTTAACCTCTCTAGGCTATTTTGCATGCTAGGAATTCATTGGAAACATCAATTTCATGAGATTCCAACCCTAAGGCCATAATCATTGTTTGGCCAAGATCTCCCTCCGAGGAAGATCAAGTTGGAAACTTCAACATTTCCTCATACTTTTAATGTATTCTAGGTTTTATGCAACCTTGCAAACTCATTACAACCTTGTCTAAATGGAACACAATACTTTGCCTCCAAATCCTAGCTTTGGTTGAGGCATTATGGGATTATGGGAGGGGGAAGAAATACTTCAAACTCTAACCAAAATGAAACAAAATGAATGAGGAAGAATACTAGAAGAGATGGGAGAAGAACTCATACCTCTTGGAGCTTTCACCTCGCCTCCTTTCCTTTCCTCTTTCTCTTCCTTTCTTCCTTTTCCTCATCCTCTCTTCCTCTATTGGCTTCCCTCCCTTCCATTCCCTCTTTCTCACGCGCTCTCCCTCTCTTCTTTCTCTTTTCTTGCCTTGGCTTGGTGTGAGCAAATGAGAGAGGGAGGTTTGGTATTTATAGACGGAATGGGAGGATGTAAGCCATTGGATTACAACTTGATCCAAGGGTTAGAATTGAAACTTGGTGGCTAAGACAAGAGAAGCTTCTTGTGTAAGCCTTGGTTGTTGGTAATTTTTCATATTTACCATGGTAAATTTTGTCCATAAGAGAGAGAGAGGTAAAACTTTTTACTATTACCATGTATTTTTACTTTTACCCGATTCGGTAACTTTTTAAGCAGTTACCTTTTTACTGAGTTTTACTATACTTAATAAATAATCTTTACTAATCCCTTTTTATTGTGATAAAAGTATATTACTCTTTTAACTCTTATTTAGTTTATTACTTTTACTTTAGGATCCACCTGTCTTACTTTTGCTATTTATTTTCTCCGATATTTACTATTCATGTGGGATTCGCTTTTATCAGACTTATATTTTTTTTTTCTTTAGGCACACATAATCAGTATCACTTATACTTTTAGTCTACACCACAATATCAAAATATTATTTTCTCTCTCTTATTGTAAAATGATTATTTTGTTCTTATCTTTTGGCAAAATAACTATTTTTCTCTTTTACGTTTCTTTTTTATATTTTTTTTATAATATTTTGAGTCTTAAACCTATTTAATTAAGTATTCAAATTTCTCAATTATTATAGATTAATCCAAAACAATCTAGTGTCATTTATAGTATTATTTAGTTATGATATACATATATATATATATATATATATATGAAAATTGGGATGTTACAGAGTACATCTTCTAAATTATATATATAGGTATATACTGGTATTGATTACTTTTTTTATTTTCATCCTACTTTGCGGACAAACTAACAAATGTATTTTGTCTCATATACAGGACAAATATTGAAAATTGGTAGCCAACAAAAACTTTAAACTGATACAAAGACGTCATTGCCGTGTACAAATTGAGCAAGAAAACCAGAAGTACAAGCCATAAGATTCCACCTAATATTGAATTATGAATTATATGTAGCAATAGTCAGAACCTTTGAATTCCACAGGTCATGAGAGAACATGGCGAAGCAATGGAAAGCTCACTGCCTTCTGGTGGCTTATCCAGCTCAAGGCCACATCAACCCAATGCTTCACTTCTCCAAGCGCTTGCATCACCATAAAGTGAAAGCCACATTTGTTACTCCTCTTTCTTTTTGGAAAACCATCGCCACTGAACCCACTTCTGAATCTTCCATATCCTTTGAAACCATCTCAGACGGCTTCGATGAAGGAGGAGAGGAAGCAGCAGAGAGCGGTGAAGCTTATATCGAACGCTTTCGGGAGGTAGGATCTCAAAACCTATTTGAACTTCTTCACAAGCTTTCCAGAAATGGCTTCCCTGTAGATTGTGTTATTTATGATACTTTCCTTCCCTGGGTGCTTGATGTGGCCAAGAAGTTTGGTCTGGTTGTTGCTGCGTTTTTGACCCAATCCTGTACTGTTAATAGCATTTACTTCCATCTTCATCAAGGGAATTTGAAACTTCCGATCAAGGAGAGTAAAATTTTGCTTCCTGGACTGCCAGAACTTGAGCCTTCGGATTTGCCATTCTTTTTATATCTTCGATATGGGACGTACCCATTCTTTTGGGACTTGCTTGTTGATAATTTTTTCAACATTGGAAAAGCTAATTGGGTCCTCTCCAACACTGTTTATGAACTGGAGCATGAGGTATGTGTCTCTATGACCAAATCTTGTGATCCCATTCACTTGCGCACTTATACAGATCTTGGTTACTATAATTGTGAAAGATTGACGTGGTTGCTTTATTTGTATTTTAATTTAATGGTACTTCTCAGCAACATGGCAACCTCACTAATCATAATGAAATCTAAAATTTAAACTCTAACATTGGCCACTATAATTGTGAAACTAGTACTTTTCTATGCAATTGATACTTAAAAGCATTCAGGTGGTGGATTGGATGAGGAAGGAGTGGCCATTGAGGACAATAGGGCCCACAGTGCCATCCATGTTCTTAGACAAGAGGATCCAAGATGACGATGACTATGGCATAAGCATATTCAAACCCAACAACGATCTTTGCATGAATTGGCTCCAAGATAAGCCTAAAGTATCAGTTGTTTATGTCTCCTTCGGAAGTATGGCATCTCTTAGTGAGGAGCAAATGGAGGAACTAGCTTGGGGTTTGATAGATAGTGAAACTTATTTTTTGTGGGTTGTTAGGTCATCTGAAGAGGCCAAGCTGCCAAGAAACATTCTAGAACTTGTTTCAGAGAGGGGTTTGATAGTGACATGGTGTCCTCAACTGAGAGTCCTATCACATGAGGCTGTGGGATGCTTTGTTACTCATTGTGGGTGGAATTCCACTTTAGAAGCTCTGAGCTTAGGAGTTCCAATGATTGGCGTGCCATATTGGAGTGATCAAAGCACAAATTTGAGGAACATTGTGGATGTTTGGAAAGTGGGACTTAGAGCTCCCATGGATGAGAAAGAGATTCTTAGACGAGAAACATTGAAATATTGCATAAAGGAGGTAATGGAAAGTGGAAAAGGAAAAGAAATGAAGAATAATGCCATCAAATGGAAGAATTTGATTCGGAATTCTGTCAACGAGGGAGGAAGCTCTGATCAAAATATTGCAGAATTTGTGGCTAAGGTTTCTCAATACTAACGAGCTTCATAATCCTTAGCTATACAGTTCAGGTTGGATAAAAGATTTAAAACTCATGCAGCTCAAATGCACTCTTTATATTGACATCAAATGCTTTGTGGTTGTTAGAAGTTAATTCAAAAATAAAAAGTATATCTAACTTTTATATGTCCAGGTAGAGTCTTAAAATTTTGTCATCACTTAAAAAGCTAATATTATTTTTTTATTAAAAATATGTAGGCTCAATTGAGGACTAGCCACAACATAACTTATGATGAATTGTCTTGGCCATTTCTATTTGTAAAACATACAGAGAACACCTATTTGTCTCCGGTGAGAATTGAAAGAACTTTTGTTCTATTGCTTCTTGTTCTTTACCTTTGTATTCACTGATGACGAGTCAATCTGCTGAAACATTGATTGACGCTTCATGGGTTTTTTTCTTCCTTAATGCCAACATTTATATATGAATAAATACAAAATTTTAGTACCCAACATTTAGTACAAACAAAGACAAAACAAAAACAAACGGATACATAAAGAAAGAATACAAATAAAGAAGACATACATAGCTTAGCTCTGATGTTTGAGATGAAATGGGCTTCCTCTAAATTGTCAAATTATTGGAACGGTCAATCAACAAGCTAGGATTTGGTCACTGGGGTCTGAGATTAAAAAGTATATATGTTAATGGAAGAGAAGTTTAAAATCTAAAATATGAAATAAGTTATAATATTAAAACAAAAATAAATGTACAATTGGGATTTTTATTAAAAAACTAAGGGTTTGTTTGAATCGTTGGATTTGTATATAGGAAAAGAAAAATTTTCTATCTTATTTTTTCTTAAACCAAATAATGGAAGAAATCATTTTTGCTTCTATCCTTAAAAATGAGGAAGAGCCAGAGAGGAGGGGATGAGAGGAAAAATACTTCTCTTTCCTTATTTTGTTTTAAAAAAAATAGAACAGACAAATTTTCCCTAGGCTTAGGAAAAATTGAAAATGAAGAAAAAGTTAAATGAGAAAGTGAAGTTGATATTTATATAATAAAGTAAAAGAGAGAATAAATCCTATAAGTCCAAGACATCATATAGATAGATACTGTAAAAAGAATAAAGAGCATTAACTTTTTAAATTTATTACCTATTTCCAGAATAAAGTGTAAGTTGGAATAAAAAAATAGTGTAAATTTAGGGACCAAATACTGAAATACATATAATCTATATATAATATGAAAATTTGGTATGCAAATATATATCATATTAGATAAAAATTGAAAAGTTGGGAGGACTATATCTCCCCCATGTCCCCCCTTCCATCGTTCTTGACTGCATAATTTAAGCAAGATGAGAATCCTTTTCTCACCTTAACATTTTCAGGTTCATGTTTTTCATATTGTATGGATATTTATTCAACATTATATATCTATATATTTATATTTATTTAAAAGACAAAATGATAATATGTATAAATTATATGAAAAAATATATGAATAAATATGAAAAAATTATATAATATTGTCCATTAAATATTTAGTGTTTTATTAAAATATAAAATTAATTTTAAAATATTTATAAATAAAAAGTTTTAAGTTGATGTTTTGAATTGCACATTTTTCTAGGGATAAAATTTTTAGTATTTAATCATTTAAAATATCAATGCATTTATATTAATTTTTTAAAAATATACAATACATTATTTATAAATATTGAATTTTTTTATTTGAATGAATTAAATCTATGTTAAAAAAAGGAAAAAAATTAAAATTAGTCAAAGGAACAAAAAGAAGAAAAGCCCAGAGGCCAATTACAACACAAAAGCTGTGGCTTCGGAGAAGCAGAATTTCAGGATGAACTGCCTCAATTCAGTCACTTTACTTTGATGGTAAAAAAAAAAAAACTCTACTTCCCCCGGAATCAATAAAAAAAAAATATAATATTGTCCTTTTAATAAATATAATATTGCATAAATATCCATACAATATCTATAAATTATATTAATTAGTATACCCTTTTTTTTTACTAGATATTAATTAGAATATCAAAATTATACCAATTTGAGTATATAAAATATACTTATCAAAATCAATAAAATAAAATCTGTAAGGTTTATCTTTTGAGATTTTACAAATCTCAAATTATTTATAGGAGCTTTAATTTTTTTTATTTTTAAATTAAATTTCATCCCTATGAGATTATTTAATTTAAATATTAAAAAAAACAAACAAGAAGTAGATGAGTAAGGAAACGTAGGAAGAAACACCATCTCTTCCATATTTCACTCACCCCTATCTCTTCCACATTTCTGAACGGGAAGCAACACACCGTTGAGGAGGCAAGGGCGCATGATAGGGGACAAAGGTGCACTAACCTGCGGAACAGATCGTGATTTTTTTTTTTTATTTAATCATATTTATATTCAATACTTACTTTAAACTCTGATTAATTCAGGTTAAATCAATAAATTGTAATTTTGGCACAACAACGCACTTGGCCATTTTAGAGGGGGATGGATTGGATTCGAAGGGGTGAGAAGGACAGCGAAATTACGAAAGATAGGAGGAGACGCAGAGGAAGAGGCGGGTTGAGTCAGATAGAAAGCAAAATCGAGAGAGAAAAAACAAATCCAAGGTACGGGCTAATCAGCTTTTTTTTTTAATTAATAATTTATTTGAAAAAAAAAATCCAAGGTACGGGCTAATCAGCTTTTTTTTTTAATTAATAATTTATTTAAGGGTTGCTCTGAAGGGTAAGGTTGTCATATCATTTATTGCGCCTATTTGATGTTTATTTTGATTGGGCACATCCTGGTCCAGCCCAATTAATGAAAGTGAAAAAGGAAAATAATTCGACCCGTAAGTGGCCCCAAAGTCCGGCCCGGATTAGTGATGATAGGTAAGCTTCTGGGCTCCGTAGTTACACAGCAGTCATCAACGCTCTCTCGTCTTCTAGGGTAACAACGCTGGAGAGTGGAACGAGAGCGGCCATCTCTGTAGGATCTACTCTTCGACAATCGACCGAGGTTTTTTCCTTCTCTCTTTTTCTGCCATTTCCTTCTCCATCATAGCTCTTGATAATGATGAATCCCTGCTTATCCTATTTGGTTTTTACCCTTCCCTAACACCAGACGTGGGATTTCTAATCCTTTAATATCGTTCGTGGTCATCAAGTTTTTAACTTTATGTTCTGCTTGTCTGTTTTTTTTTATCGTGTGTTAATTATCGTAGTTTTGATCCTAAATTGGCTAGAATGTCTCTGTTTTTTGTACCTTGTTTTGTGATACGTTGAGGTTGTCGTTATTTTTGCGTATCAGTGAAAAATCTAATTCGCCAATTCTCGGCAACGGTTTTTTCTTCCCATCTGAACTTCAATTGATCTTTTTGTATTTGCACTATCTGTTGAAAAGGGGGGGGGTACCACTTCACGAATGTTCCCAAATTTACCCGATTCCCCTTACATTTTACATTGATGTGGTTTTTCTTTTTCATTCTGTTTATTGGAAATTTGTGTCCTTATGTTATTCTTTTTATATTTTCATCTTTGAGCAGGCAATATCTGATTTCTGTTGAAAGCTTCAAAATGACTTCGTTTTTGAAGCCTGAAAATGCTCTTAAAAGAGCAGAAGGTGAGTTCAAGAGAGGATCAGTTACTTTTTTTTTTTCCTCCTTCTTTCTTTCCAGTCAAATGCTTTCATGTCTTTGTTGGAAGCTATGATTCTATTTTCAAATGTAGTAATGCACTGGACTCATTCTATGTGAAATTCGATATACAGAATTGATCAATGTTGGACAGAAGCAAGATGCTTTGCAAACTCTTCATGGCCTTATCACTTCTAAAAGATACAGAGCATGGCAGAAGACACTTGAAAGGATAATGTTTAAATATGTAGAACTGTGTGTAGACATGCGGAAAGGGCGGTTTGCAAAGGATGGGCTCATTCAGTATCGTATTATATGTCAGCAAGTTAATGTTAGTTCACTTGAGGAGGTGATCAAACATTTTATGCATCTGTCAACTGAGAAAGCTGAACAAGCTCGCAGCCAAGCGCAGGCATTAGAAGAGGCTCTTGATGTCGATGATTTAGAGGCAGATAAAAGGCCAGAGGACTTGATGCTTAGCTATGTGAGTGGAGAAAAAGGAAAAGACAGATCTGACCGGGAGCTTGTTACTCCATGGTTTAAATTTCTTTGGGAAACATACAGGACGGTGCTTGAAATATTACGTAACAATTCAAAATTGGAAGCTTTATATGCTGTAAGCTGTTTTCTTTTTTCCCCTTTTGGTTTTGCTGTTCCTGCTGTGTGTTCTATATTTTTAGGGGTGGATGCTGTTGTTTATAAAGTTGCCTTATGTTTATCTTTAAAAAATTTTCACCTTAACCAATTTAGATTATTGATCTCTCTCTCCACCCCATCTCCCCCCCCTCCCCCCCCCCCCCCCTCCCCCCTGGTCTCTCTCTCGCATTTTATTTTTGACTTTGACATGTGGATTGGTGATGGACTTGAAATTTCCTGTTGTATTTAATTTCTTGCGGAAATGTAATTCTTTTTATGTCTGTTATTGGTCATTATGTGGAGGGCACCATCATTATTGCTTAGATACTTATATCTGTCACAAAAGTGTCCTAATGCTGATGTGCAGATCATATACTTCTTAGAGTCTTATTGAGTAGTCTTAATTGGAATATCTAAGACAGAATAGAGCCTCGTGAATTACTTATAAATTTTGCAGGCAACAGGGACTGTGTGATTGCCATGTACCTGTCGTACATAGACATTTTGTATGCATTGATTTGATCTGAATAATTTACCAAACTATTAATAATCTATTTTGCCTTGTGTAGATGACAGCACATCGGGCTTTCCAATTTTGTAAGCAATATAAGCGAACCACTGAGTTCCGCAGGCTCTGTGAAATTATAAGAAACCATCTAGCCAATCTTAATAAATATCGAGACCAACGGGACCGACCTGATCTTTCAGCGCCTGAAAGCTTACAATTATATCTGGATACCAGATTTGAGCAGCTGAAAGTTGCCACTGAACTTGAACTGTGGCAGGTTAGTTATTCTCTCCTATTTTTCTTATGCATCTTTTAGATGCTTGTTAATTAAGAATGTTTGCAAAACATGCTTGAATTTTTTTTATTGTGCAGGAAGCTTTTCGTTCAATTGAAGATATACATGGGCTAATGTGCATTGTCAAGAAAACACCCAAGGCATCCTTGATGGTTCTTTACTATGCTAAGCTCACAGAAATATTCTGGATATCATCGAGCCATCTTTATCATGCCTATGCGTGGTTCAGGCTCTTTTTGCTGCAGAAGAGCTTCAATAAGAATTTGAGCCAGAAGGATCTGCAATTGATTGCTTCATCTGTTGTTCTGGCTGCACTTTCAGTGCCTCCTCATGATCACTCTCAAGGTGCATCTCATTTGGAATTGGAGCATGAGAAAGAGAGAAACTTGAGGATGTCTAATCTCATTGGTTTTAACCTTGAAAGTAAACCTGAGAGCAGAGAAGTGGTAACGTACTTTTTTGGTTTTTACTGTCCTCTCAAGTTAGCATATCTATATTTTTTTTCCTGATTCTAACTATTTTGCTTCTGCTTCCTTTTCTTTTCTCCACCTTTCAGCTTTCAAGGTCATCCCTTTTTGCTGAACTGGTAAGGTTGAATCTTTATTAGTTTTGCAATTATGTTTTCTTTTACTTTTAATCGCCATTAGTTTCTTTATCTTTTCTTGCATTGAGCAGAGAATTCTTCTGTGTACTATGAACAATTCCTTCTTTTATGCCTTTTTTATTTCAGGATGTGATATTGGTAGAGTCTTTTACCGTCGTTATTATTTCTCCTGTGTATTTATTTATTTGTCTTTTTGAAAGATTTGTGGATTGTGGAGTTTAATTAGGTTGCAAAACTTAAGACCAAAAAGTAATTAGGCTGCAAAACTTTGTTTAGGTTATGGATATCAGAATTTTCCGTATTGCTGACAATCCTTTTGTGATTGTTTTATTTATTTTATCTTACGTAATTGTTCTCTCTATCTCTTCCTCCCTCTCTACTTCCCTCCCTCTCATTCATATATCCTTTCCTTAAGCCGGCAGTTTAGAGATCATTTGTGTTGAGGTAGTGAGGTTAAAATAAAGGGTTTGGAAAGTTTCATGAATCTTTTTATTTTTTAAATTGCTGGTGGTACAATCAATCTCATGTTTGTCTTCTGGTTGTCACTGCAGGTGTCCAAGGGGGTAATGTCCTGTGTAACTCAGGAAGTGAAGGACATTTACCATCTCCTGGAACATGAATTTCTTCCCTTAGATCTTCCATCAAAAGTTCAGCCTCTGCTAACTAAAATATCAAAGTTAGGGGGTAAGCTTTCCACTGCTTCTTCTGTCCCTGAGGTGCAGCTGTCTCAGTATGTCCTAGCACTGGAAAAACTAGCTACCTTGAGGTTGCTACAGCAGGTGCTTTTAATATATGTGGTTATTTTTCGGATGTAAATGGTTTCTTTTGATACTTAATTTATATTTTGAATATTCCCCTTTGGTTTTCCAGGTGTCAAATGTATACCAGACAATGAAGATTGAGACCTTATCTGGAATGATCCCCTTTTTTGATTTTTCTGTTGTTGAAAAGATTTCTGTGGATGCTGTTAAGCATAAGTTTGTGTCCATGAGAGTTGACCACATGAGAAGTGTTGTAGTTTTCTGCAAGACGGTATGCTTTCATTCAGTTGGTTTAGTTGCCTTTTTGATGCAACATGATATGATAGGAGAACAATGCACCCTTTATTTGGTGTGAAGTTTACCTAATAATGGTGTAGATGCAATTTTTGGCATGTTATATTATCCCAGGAATACGTGGGCTTGCTGATCGATTGTTCCTTTGCCGAAAACACCATGCCTTGTGATATGAGAAAAAATGAGTCTTTTTATTAGCTTCATCCTGGAATCTCTTGAATGTTCATTCCTATATACTCAGGTGCACTCAAAGTAAATATTAATTACTCATTTACTATTGCAGAGTCTTGAGTCTGATGGCTTAAGGGATCACCTGGCTAATTTTACTGAACATTTGAATAAGGCAAGACAAATGATTCATCCTCCTGATAGAAAACCGTCAAAAATTGGAGCTTTGCTTCCCACTTTGACTGAGGTTGTGGCCAAGGAACACAAGAGGCTTCTCGCACGGAAATCAATTATTGAGAAGCGGAAGGAGGAACAAGAACGGCAGCTTCTTGAAATGGTATGATCTTTTGAAGTAGTATTGCATGTGGTCTTGCAATTAGGTCCTAATCATTTTTAAATAATTCGATTTTCCCTTGAACTTGTGTATATGAAGGAAAGAGAGGAGGAATCGAAGAGATTAAGACTGCAGAAAATAACTGAAGAAGCAGAACAAAGAAGACTTGCCAATGAGTATGAGCAGAGGAAGAATCAGAGAATCCTCAGAGAAATAGAAGAAAGAGAAATGGAAGAAGCTCAAGCTTTGCTTCAGGAAGCTGAGAAGCGCATTAAAAAGAAGGGAAAGAAGCCAATAATTGAGGGTGTAAGTTGAAGTCTACATTTGATTAAATTCCCAATTATTTTGGGGCAAGTATTGAGAATAAGTTATATCTGTAGGAAAAACTGACTAAGCAAACATTGATGGAGTTGACTTTGACTGAGCAACTCCGGGAAAGGCAGGAAATGGAAAAGAAACTGCAAAAATTAGCTAAAACCATGGACTATTTGGAAAGAGCCAAAAGAGAAGAGGCTGCACCCCTGATTGAAGCATCATATCAAAAGCGCCTAGTTGAAGAGAAGCTTCTTCATGAGCGTGAGCAACAGGTAATTTACTTCCTTTGGTCTTCTAAAAAGGATGTGTGCTACTCTGTAATAAAGAGATTCTTTCTTTTGCATGAATAAAATGATATTTTTTTCTCCTATTTGAATTTTTAAAAATATGTTGTGTGACATTGTGCTGAATCTTTGGCACTCCCTTTAAGTTATTTTTTTTTTTAATACTGATTGGCTGACCTATGATTTGATGCAGCATGAGATTGAAGTAAGCAAAGAGCGCCATGAGGAAGATCTCAAGGAGAAAGAAAGGCTGGCTCGCATGATTGGCAATAAAGTCAGTTACCGTAAACTTTTGTGGCTCGTTTGATAGTTGTGGCTTTTCTGTAATTGCTATAGATAAATTGTGTTATCTGCTTTATATTTAATGGAAACATATTTAGAGGACATAATAACCAGAGAGGACAGTGGGAGGCTTTTCTTGATCTTTTATGTTCTTCATATATGTGCTTCCTGTCTTTTCTTAACCTAGTTGGGAGCTGCCTGCTCATTATCTCACAGGTATGCACTTTTGCTGATTCATGTTGTGATGATGTTCATGCAGGAGATTTATCAGGAGAGAGTTGTCAGTCATCGTCAGGCAGAATTTAATAGATTGAGGCGGGAAAGAGAGGAGCGAATCTCTAGGATTTTACAGTCTAGGAGACAAGAGAGAGAGAAAATGAGGAAGTTGAAGTTTTATCTGAGGTTAGAAGAAGAGAGACAGCAAAAATTGCGTGAAGAGGAGGAAGGTCGGAAGCGTGAAGGTAAATTTCTTTTAACTCCAGCATTGCCTTGACATCCTTTAATATTTTTAGATCATCTTTGTGTTTGGAGTATATTTCTGAACAATATGTTGCCGTATGCCATCAAGTTGAAACATATTTTACTTTTCTTCTTCACTTCCCCCTCACATTTTGCATAAATACACTCTTTGATTTTAAATGCTCTGTTATACAGTCAGATACCTTTTGCCATTTCTCTATACTTCTCCTGCTTACTGGTATTGATGACTTTGCAGAGGCTGAGAGGCGAAAGAAGGAAGAGGCTGAGCGCTTGGCGAAGTTGGCTGAGATAGCAGAAAAGCAGAGGCAAAGAGAGCGGGAACTTGAAGAGAAGGATAGGCTACGGAAAGAACAACTGTTGGGCAGAAGTAGTGAAGCAGCCGTTAAGCCCGTTGAACCTTCAGCCCATCCATTGGAAGCTGGCTCTAACGCTCCTGCAGCTGCTGCAGCCGCAGCTGCACCAAGCCCTGGGAAATATGTCCCCAAGTTCCTGCGTGAGAGAACTGAAGGAACAAGCCCTGCTGCTCCTCCACAAACTGATCGTTGGACAAGCTCCAACAGCAGGCCAGATGGTGACAGGTGGCGTAGTGATGATCGAAGACCTGCTTTTGGTGCTGGTGGGGGTTCCAGGTCATCTTCATCATGGTCCTCATCCAGGCGTGGATCTGATCGCTGATTTTGTTGGGGTGGGGGATTGCCTAATTTTGTGTTTGTTCCTGGAAGACCGGATTATTTATCAAGTTTTGTTTATAAACCTGTCGTGTTTTGAGTTCTAGGATTCTTTTTATTATGGAAGACTTTAAATTTATCTACATAACATAATGCTCATAGAGCTGTGGTTTCGGTTGAGGAACACGCCTGTAATTTTCTTAATTTTACGAAATCAGGTCGAGTGTATTGGTTATCGAAAGCTGAAATTGGAATTTCAAACGAGATTTGTCTCAGACCTATTTATCTGTGATTGTAATATTGAAATGCAAATTTTAAGTTTCTTAGCTTGCTTACGTCTGTCTATCATAGGATATTTAGCCAGGCAGAGTAGTTGGATTTGAAATTAATAGAAAGTATTAAATTTATATTGAACTTAATAGAAAATATAAAATTTATAACAAGTATTATTCGTATGGACATGGAAGAAGAAGAAAGATGAAGTTGTCCATTTATACTGAGAAAAATGACATGTAATATTTAATTCCAAAATTATAAGAGCTGATCAGAATATTTTTAAAGAAAAAAAACGAAATTCAGATAAATTATATTTTTGAAGAACGATAATGTAAAATTGTCTTAATGTCATTTTGGAAAATGGAATTTGAACACACGGGCATATTGAGTCTCAGTGGAAAATGGAATTTGAACATTCTTATTTGAACAAGCAGAACTTTAGAGTAGATCTTAACTTTGAACATCCAGATCCGACGGTAGAAATAAAAGGTGAAACCTGCAGAAGTAGAAACTCGCAAATAAATAAATCTCTGAAAAATGACGAGTAAAAGGTCATAGCGCGGGAATAATGAGTAATAAATTATCATCATTCTTTTCTTAGAGAAGAATCATAATCCATCCCCAATTTTAGGTTCACTGACTTTCCTATCAACGCCAATATTTGTGGATCGTTTCGTCTCAATTTTCAATTCAACCTGTATGAATGCTAATACTTATGCTTTTCATAGCTATCCCTCCTGCCATTATCTTAGAAGTTCTTGTTTTGTAAATATTTAATTAGGAATAACTAAAATACCTAATGGTATGATGCCATTATGCCAAATGGAGTTTAGTCTATTAGAACTTCTCAAACCACAGGAGGGCAAAAGTACATTAAGCATTAACTAAAAGAACAAAGATCCTTAATGCCAAAAGGAGATTTCTGCTATACACATCGGCGTTACAAGGGAGAGGATAAGGAAATCAAAATACATTAAGCAGAGAACCAAAGTAACTCACCTATATATACTGGTCGTTCATTAGACCAATATTATATTGTTGTTTCAATATTGATAGCACACAACTAGATCTAGATCACTAGGAAATATATTACACTACGGTTTATTCTCGGACTACAAAGCAAGAGATAGTTGCATGTGAAAATTGCTTAAATTAACACCTATCTATATATATCTATATCTCACATAACTTTCCAATCATTCCTTTTCTCGTGCTACAATAAGTTCCTCTAGATTTTCAGCGTCACCAACATCTGTAGGTACCAATATCTCATCCTCAGTTGTGAAATTGTACCTCCCTCCAATGGCTCTTAGAAACTGGTATACTTCAAACAAAGTGGGCCTTTCCTTTGCAGTTGGTGAAACACAGTTCATTGCAACCTTAAGAAATTGGAAAAGCTCATGATCAAACCCCTTCCCAACTAGTGATTCATCAATGGCAGTCTGCAGTTCAGAGCTACTTGAGAGTTGGGTAATCCATTCAACCAAACTTCCCTTAAACGTTTCTGCAGCTTTAGCCACATGGGTGGGTCTTTCACCAGTCACCAGCTCAAGAAGAACAACCCCGAAACTATAAACATCCCCCTTAGGTGTAGCCACCAGTGTTCTTGTGTACTCAGGAGCAACATAACCTAAATCCCCAAACTCCCCATTTACAAAAGTACTCAAATGTGTATCAATTGGGTTCATCAGTCTTGCAAGGCCAAAATCAGAAATTTTGGGCTCAAAATCAGCATCCAATAGGATGCAGTTAGAGCTTATGTTACGATGGATGATACGGGGATTGCAGCTATGATGAAGCCATGCTAATCCTTTGGCTGCTCCAATTGCAATTTTAAGCCTTAAAGGCCATTCCATGGTGCTCTGACCCTCAGCAGGATGCAGCTGATCATGAAGAGTGCCATTTTGCATAAGTTTATAGACTAAGAGCCTCTCCTTCTTGGCCAGGCAAAAACCTAAAAGCGGAACCAAGTTACGATGTCTGACGCTCCCGAGGGTGGACATCTCAGACAGAAATTCTTTCTCAGAGTGTTGAGATTCCTGCAATCTCTTAACCATGAGTGACGTGCCATCATCAAGGACAGCTTTGTACACAGTTCCTGTTCTTCCAGACCCGATAATATTGCTTTTACTAAAGTTGTTAGTAGCCTTCATGAGATCACTCAATTTCATTTTTGAAACTGACTTCTCAAACATTGAAACCTGATCCAATTCAATACAGGTAAACACTATTCACCCAAGAGTTCAAAAGAATGTAACTCAGAAATTGAGGCTGTTTGTATTACAAACAATAACCAAGTAAAATATATTTTCCACATCATCCAGCGATTGGTAAGAAAACATGTCATATTCATGAATCTGGCAGAGAACAAAAGAAACTAACAAACGATGTTATTGCAGTTAATGGTAACATCAATTTTAAGAGAAAAATGTAAAGTTACAGATTTAGTAAAACCAACCACAAGCCTTCAACTATTCATGTCAGACCATTTCATACTAAAAACTGGAGTTGTTAAAGTGAAGGCCCAAGCATGGTTTTATTACAATATCAATTGAAAATTATATCTATTAAGATATTTTAAATTCAAAATGACTTATAAAGAACTTTTGCTATTAAAAAAATTTTGTCATATAATTTTCTAAAATACCAACGGAGAGAAGAAAAATGAGGAGCTGTTCAATGTGTTAAGTAAACATATTTTTTCACGAGTGATGCATGAATAAAACTTACCTTTATTCCTTTAGTTCCCTTTAGACTTCTTGCCCATTTGTTTCCTTCAGGGTCCTCTTCCTTCTTAATCACAGATACTCTTCGTACAAAGAAGAACAATCCAATACCTATTCCTAATGCAGCAACAGTCACCCCACCAACAGCTGCTCCAGCTATAACTGCAGTATTACTTTTGGAGGATTGGGACTGGCAACCTGGCAGAGGATAACCACAGAGTCCAGGATTATTGGCATAACTATCAGATGAGACATTAAGGTTGGGAACTTGCCCCGTCAAGAGATTGTTTGAGACACTAAATGCCTTGAGCCTTGAGAGCGTGCTGAATTGACCAGGAATTTGCCCGGTGAATCGATTTTGATCAAGTTTGAGAGAGTTAAGATAAGTACAATTTGCAAGGCCCGCAGGAATCGACCCAGAAAAATCATTTGAAGATAGATCAAGAGTTGTCACGTATGCAAGGATATGATTGATGTCTGCTGGAATTGTTCCAGAAAGTTTGTTAATTGATAGATCCAACCCTGTTAAGCTGGAGCAATTTTGAATTGCACGAGGAAACTGGCCCTTGAGTCCCATGTTTGACAGCTTAAGATTTAAGACTTTGTTCTCATCAGGGTGCCAACATTCAACCCCAGTAAATCTACAGATAAATCCTTCTGTGTTGTTGTTAAAATCCCAGGAAGACTTCAAATAACCATATGGGTCTTCAAGTGAATTTTTTATACTTTGCAAGCAGAAGATGTCAGTCACAGTCCCATAGGGCATGCTACAACTAAGCAGCAGCAAGAAATTAATCATAAAAACATGAGCACAGAAAGTTCGGCTAGTCAGAATAACCATCTTCACCCACGATCCTCAAACCCAAGCCAACAAGAAACTATCCAGATACCTCACTTCGATTGGTATCCGTTAAAGTTATACATACTATAGAGCCCTCATTAACACACCCTGAGATAAATTTGAAAGAAATTAAAGAACAGAAACGCTAATCAACTCTAAACACAAACTGAAACCACCAGTTAATAAATCGCAGCAGAGAAAAGAAAACACGAACTATTATTCAAACAAAATTAACCCACTCTACTACTTGACGGATGCAAAAGAGATTTCAAAACCCTGACAAACCAGGTCAAATTGACTTTGATACTGACCGATAAAGTAAAAACCCAAGTAATCAATATCAGAAATTACACGAATTCTGCACAAGTACTCAAATACCCACCTGAATTATAGAAGAATCCAGCTCAGGAAAAACAAAGACGCTTGCGGAGCTCTCGAAATAACGTGGAAGCATCGCTCTGCCCAGAAGGAAAGGCAGAAAAAAGTTGCTAACTTGGAGAAAAGGAAGTGCACAGAAGCTTTGAATAATCAAAGCCCAAATCGGAGGACTAAAAAAGAAAAAGATAAGTAATCTCTGAAGAACAATGGTGTGAATAGAAGAGAGAGGATAACCACCGGGTCAAAGAAGGCAGAGGCAAAAAATTCCAAGCTCAGGGACGACGAGACTGCGTGCAGGAAAGCGAAGACTTTTTGTGTGCTTGACATGCTGACTTGCTTTTGCTCAATTAAAGGGGCACAATGGCCCAATGAAAATGAAAAGCGTGTGTGTGTGGGAGAATAAATATTCAATTTTTTCTAATTAGAAAGTGTAATAAATAATTTAATATTATATAGTTATTAATTATCTGAAAAAATAAAATATTATAGTTTTATTGAAATTACTAATAAATAAAATTTAACAATTGTATTAAAAAATGAAGAAAGCAAAACATGACCATTTATTTTATATATTCTATATTTTTGAGATATAATTTTTTTTATTCTTGTAAGTTAAAATGTGAAGAAATATATATACAAAACTTATGTAGATATCTATAAATTATTCTCTTACACATTATTATTTTTATATGTATATTTTGAATGTATTATTTAAAATAAGGAGAATATACAAAATCATCAAGTATATGTTAATTACTATATATAATTTATAGTACATTATATTATTTACAAATCATAGTCATAAATAGCATGACTTATTTCTCAAACTTACTATGTTACCTTGAAATATGAATTTTAAAAGCTAATATAAATAAAAATAAAAAACTGTTTTAACTTTTTAAACATAAAAGTATATTCATCAAAATAAATTTGTTTGGACAATATTAAAATCTTTTGTGGAGCCTTCGTTTACCGCATACTTGTAAGACGATTGGCACTTCGGTGATTCTGCCTCTTTTTTTGGTGTTAAAAATGGTAATAAAATACGAAATATTTTGACATTTAATTAATCAATCAATCAATAATAAAAGAAATTGCGAGTTATAACGAGCCGGCTGACAGCCGAAAAAAGTCGCTTAAAGATAAAAAAATGTAGTTTTGAATATTTCATAGTTTTCTTGGTAAGGGAAAAAAATCATGATTTTTCAATTATTATATTCTAAAAATAATGCTGACTATTTTTTTTCAAATAATTTAAATTATAACTACTCTTATTTGTTAAAATTTAAAACAACCAGAAACACCTGCATCCGATCCACAATGAAAATAGTAATAACTTTAAAATTTTCCATATATAAAAGCAACAGAACTTATCCAAAATTTAGAAAGAAAAATACGTGAGACAGTCATGATTCCGAAAAAGACTACGTACCTGTTTAAATTGGGGGCAATAATCACTTGTGAATTATATGTTAGACTTGTCAAACATAAATTATTTTTTAATAAGTATTTATATTTAAAATAAATACTTATAAAAGAAATTAATTTTTTTTATTTATAAAAATTATTTATTTTTTCATAATCACTTATTTCACTTTTTCTTCTTATTATTTATCAATAATCACTTAAACCTTAATATTTAAACATATTTCTTTTCTTAAAATTATTTATGATTTAAAAATATCTAAACACAAATTATTTTTAATATAATCACTTATTCTCATTGAATAAATAAGTACTTATACTCATAATTATTTATACATATCCAAATATATCCTACTTATTTTAGAAGAGTGAAGTAAGGAAAAAGTAACAGAATAGTAACGGCAATGGGATAAAAACAACATTATTTTTATTTTTATTTCCTTTTTTGGTGTTAAGGATGTCAATTTATTAGGTAAAGATATTGATGACATTTATATATTTCAATTAAAATATAATATATCATTGTCAATATGTCACCATCAAGCGATATATTATTATTGTGTCAAATAGATAGTCAAAGCAATGCATTATGGCCACGACAGAGCAAAAAAATAAATTTTTTTTTACTAAAATTATAAGTGGCCTAAACGCGAAATGGGAAAGAAAGGCAACATCATAAAATGGCTAAATAAAAATGATATATTGCTGCCACCAAACATTTGATTCAATCGGTAGGAATTGTACCAATTTAATAAAAAATTTTGTGTTGGAGTTTTAAAAATTATTAATTAATAATAATTATTCTCATACTTGATATTTTAAATGTTAATATTTTCTGTCTATTTACTTCAATTTTTCCTTGGAAAAAAAAATAAAGTCATTTGGATGCTTGAATTTGAGTCATATATATAAGCCCACACATAAACAACATACTTGGGCCAGTAAACCAAACGTGAGGAAATAATTTAACATTTTAAAATAAAAAACAGTGTGTTTTATTTGAACCTAAAAAAAATCATGAGTTATTTATTTGACCATTATGAGTTGTATGTAGCTCAAATGGTCCGAGCCTCACCTTATCCAAAGTGTTAGTGTTTTGTTTGGTATTGGGAAGGTTATGGAGTCTTGGTCTTGGCTATTTATAGTTTCTAACATGTTTTCAAAATTTTTAGCTCGAATTATCTATCAAAATAGATTTTTTCCATGCAATGCAAGGGATAATTAATAATTATATGCCTCAAAAAACTTTTAACTGATGAATAATATATTAATTTGAACAAAATTTCAGGCGAAAGGTTCAAAATTCAAATTCAAGTAATAAAAAAATAGAGAGAATAGATAAAAATAAAAATAATAATGATAGAAAAAAAAAAAGAGAGGAACGGATTTAGTACAAACCGCACTATACACACACACACGTAAATAATAAATTATTGAAAGACTGCACTACTTGCAAATTATAAATAATATGTTGTCAGTACATGAGATATTATATAGATATAAATGATTATTTTTTTGTATTATTAATTAATCTATACAGTTTTTTTTCATTGCAGGTCTAGGAATGGATATTATCTGAGAATATTTTTTCCATTTGCATAACATAAAAAAAAAATCTAATGCTGCAGTAACCAAAAAAAAAATAGTACTGCAAAATTTGATGGGAATATAGATAGAGACCATCTTTTCCTAATTCCTAAATTTTAATACTAAGGTCTATTTTACTACACGCGTAATGAAATAAAATAAAAAAAAAACTTTTTATATGAGAAATTTCTTTTATATTTCTAAATAAAAAATAATAAACATATAGAGTTATCATTGAATAATGATGTAGTGGCATAATACATATTGCGTGCCTCGAATTTTGTACTGTAGATTCCTTTTATATTTTCTTCAAAATAAACAAACAAAGCCCTTACAACTATTAGGACCACACCTTCACCAAAATAGAAAAGAGAACTACAGCGACCCTTTTATAACGACACAAATTTATATATTAACTGAAAGGATTAATAATATACTGATATATGCACTTAATTGAACTTCGATATATATGGTTTGTTAAAAAAAAAACTCTTAAATGCCCGTTTGATTTGTCTTTTTGTAAAATATTTTTAGAATAATCACAGTTTACAAAAATGAAATTTAGATAAAAGTAGAGAAGTTTACTGAAAAGTTGTTTGGATGAAAAAAGAGAAAATGATGGTTAGAAAGTACAATTTAATTTGTAAAAATATAAACCAAACAGCCCCTGAATCTTAAGCATCATTTTTTTAAATTACAAAATGGACAATCATAGATAACCCTTCGAACAAGTCTAGAAATCTAGTCAAAAGTAGTAAAGGCCTGAGTCCAAAATACGTAGGTCCACACGTCAATGTAAATGAAATTATTTACTAACTAACATCAACCTTGAATCATGAAAACGCATGGGTCCTGGCCTTCCGCAATGTCTAATAATATATCGTTTATGACTTGTAAAAATCGCGGCTTCATAAACTTTAGAGATATAATTATAGATATAATATGTATACATTTATCATGGGCCACATCAATTCATTAAAAGTCACTTAATTCATTATTCGTCTACATAGAAGAGTTCAAATCTTCATGTATGGACACACATATAATTTGTAAAAGCATCAAAGGTCCCCTCTCATTCAATGATTTGATTAATCCCTTTTCATATTTATATTAGAAGAAAAGTTTATTATTTTAATATCAAATTCTGGAATAAAAACAATAAAGAAATATACTTCACAATTTAGTTTCACCAATTAGATGCTTAAAGATGTATTACATATCATTAACTAGCATTTGATTCAAACTGATGGAGAATTGTACCGGCTTAACCAACGTGCTTGGATTTTGGGAATGTAATTGCATTAAATACTTAGTGGTAAAATTTTGTGATTCTTTATAGTTATGTTTGACTTAATTTAAATTAGTCTGACATCAAATTTTCAAATTGAAATGAGATAAATCTAAGATATCAGATGCTCTAAGTAAAAAGAAGTATTACATATCATTGAAGAACATATTAATTAATTAAGAGATAACTAATCTTAATTAGATATAATCATTATTTATTATTGATTGCACTATAATTACATTATTTTAGTCCAGGAAGCTCATCCAAATGATTGCTCATCCAAATGATTGCAGATCGATGTAGAGCCAATTATCTATGGTATCTATCAATAAAATTGGGTAAAGTTGGTAGATTTGGGTCTCTTAAACAAGATATCTGAGATTCAATTCCTTATTATGTATATAAAAAAAATCTTGTTATAGAATATGCAAAGTCCATTTTGATAATTTTTTCACAAGAAATTAGAATTTGATTGTCAGCAGGAGATATCCTTATTGCTGACAAAAAAATATTCATATATATATATATATATATATATCAATCGTACCTCCATATATAAAAGTATTTAACAAAAGTTTTAGTTTTGACGACTCTCTTTATTTAACCAAGTTATTGGGGAAACCAATATAGGATTATGTTTGATCAACATCTATCAAGTCAAATTCCTCATCTAGAGAATCGATGAAATTATAAACCATGTGGGACAAAAGGTTTGAGTATCTTTATTAGTATACAAGGGAAGGAGTTAGGACTTAGGAGATTCAATTTATCATAAAGGTAATAAGTATCCCATCATATATATTCTTCTAATTTGAACAAGAATTGATCTAGCAATAATCCATGAACAATAATTACAAATTTGAGAGAATATCCACCATTGTCATATATATATATATATATATTTATCATGACTTCACCATTATCATATTTAATCTCATGATCATAAAGGAAGTCTACGTGTTTGTAATATTTATATTTAATAAAAATTATTAATAATCTAATATAATATAAGTTTTATAGTAATGCAATATAGAAAAATGCCTTATAAATAGTGTTGTGAGGTGACTCATGTGCCTTATAAATCTAGTTATATACAAAACTAATATATATAGCAATAGATTATAAGAAGAAAAAACCACAAAAACTATGTTATTTTAACAAAAAAGAAAACCCTTTCTAGTTGAATCCATAACAAGTTCAATAATTTTTTTTCCTTACTTTGACCTCTGTTTTAAGTTTTAACAGTTTTTTCCCAATCAAAATCAATATAAAATATAAAATAATACACTGCATGCATTATTTAATTAATAATGAGAGTACTTGGAGGCGATCGTTGCAGATTAATTTAATTTGTTTCCTTGAGGCTCATCCTCTCCATTGATGGACATAATGACAGGAACACCGGCGTCGCACGTTTATGGCGGAGCAATTTCGTAAGGCACGAGGAAACTGGCCCTTGAGCCCCATGTTTGACAGCTTCTGATTTAAGACTATTAATCATATCAGGTTTCCAACATTCAACCCCATTAAATCTACAGATAAATCCTTCTATGTTGTTGTTGAAATCCCAGAGAGACTTCAAATACCCGTATGCATGGGTCTTCAAGTGAATCTTTTATACTTTTCAAGCAGAAGATATCAGCCTCAGTCCCATATATAGGTTATGCTCCCACCAAGAAGCCAGAAATTAATAATAATAACATAAGAAACGAAAGTTTGGCTACTCACAACAATCAGCTTCACCCACGATCTCACACACATGCCAACAAGAAACAATTCAGATACCTCACTTCGATTGGTACTCTATGAAGCTAAAAAACTAAAGGAATCCAGATAAAAAAATGCATGAATTTCAGAAAGAAGGTTTGAGTTATAAAAGCTAAAATCGGAGGACTAACAAGAGAAATGTCATAGAAAGGAAGAAGAATATATATCATTTACTTGTTAACTGATCCGAATGTTGCAATTCTTGGAATGGAATTTGTTTCGCCTAAAATATTGATATTTTTTACATTTATATGTAGAGCATGAATAATAATTTCACGTAGCACAAATAATAAATGTGATTCTTAAAAATAAAATTTAAAATTTTTAAATTTTTAAATCATTAAATGTCTTTAATACTTTGCATGAGTTTTTGCATGTATTTTTCAAAAAATGTAATATCCCACTTCTCATGGAAATAGGAACTGGCGAACCGCCTTTACTTAATACTAAAAGACTATCTATGAACTGTTGGTAAAAGAAAAAAAAAAAATCCATAAGGACTACCTTTATAACGACAATATATATATATATAAAGCAGTAATAATAAGGTATACCATTGTGCACTTAATTAAAATTGATTGTTAAAATTACTCTTAAGCACTATTTTTAAAAACGTACAAAATCGATAGTCCGCAGATAACCCCTCAAACAAGCCTTATATAATCACGTCAACTTCAGAAGCGATAAAACCAAAGACCAAAAACACTTCGGTCCACATGTTAACATTAATGAAATTTACTGGTTAAGGGGCCATCAAGTTTAAATGAATACACTTGTGCAATCAATTCTTGCTTTGTGTCTGTGTGTGTTTTTTTAAAAGGAAACTTTTTTTTAAACAAAAAACCTTGATATATTTTCTCATATATTATATATATACAGAATATGAAAAACGGAACATAATATTTATAACTTGTTAATAGTACAATTTACGATAAAATTTTTATATATAATGAGGCTCAAGTATCATTTCATTTGTCTTGTCCATTTATTCAGAGAAATTTTATATTTTACCATTTATTCACTAACACTTTGTAAAAGAAAGTAGTTCGAAATCAAGGTTGCTGTCATCCCCATTAAATAATCTGATTAATCCCTTTTAATATTTACATTAGAAGATAAAATTTAATATCAAATTTAATATTTTTATTATCATATAGCATTTTCTTACAACTTAATTAGTTTCACCTGACATTATTAATTGGTTAAAAAACACTAATAAAGAAATCAATAATTGTAATTAAATATAATCCTTATTTATAACTTGTTGAAGGGTCAAATCACTCAAATTGTTTACAACCTTACAACCATATCTAATCACATCTTAATAATTGCAAAGCAGATCAAATTTTAATCAAGTTCTATAAAGTTATTAAGGTGATTAGCAAGTACAATTAAAAAAAATGGAGTGAGACTGAGAATTACTCTCCATTGTTTACAGTATATTTGTGAACGTACGATTGTAAAGAGAGGAAACCCTAACAATTTGGGAGCACTTGAACTTTAACTAATGCCCTAACTTCAATATATCTATGTCGCTATGTAATATACTTTATCATGTGACAGAAAATATTATTGTAATTTTATTATGGATTGAGTAGTAAACAAAAATCAATATCTCTTAAATTAAAGTTATGAATTTGAGTTTAAATTTATGAATGAAAAATTGCATTAGAAGAGTTTTCTTCCATTTAAGACTAATATAACTCAAATTCAGATAAGTCAATAGTATCCAATATATTGAATAATTTGTATAAAAAATATTTTAATTTCAATCATGTTTGATGTTGGATTGTCAAATAGATAGTCAAAGCAATACATTATGGTCACGAAAGAGAAAAATCATGGATTTTTCGTTTTTCACTGAAATTAAGTGACTTAAACGCGGAATAAGAAAACGAGGGAACATCATGGAACTTACGTACAAACACATACCAACCACTATCATTTACCAGTTCCACTTGCCGTCTTCAACTACCAACTTTTCTTTATATATAATTATTTAATATTTAATATTATCGTGTTAAATTTAAGTATTGCCGAGCTCAATTAAGATAATTCTTTTAATTTGATATTTTTCATTCACAAGGTTCTAACCCTTGATTTTGCATAAAAGAAATTTAGTTATTTTCACTTAATCCAACCACCGTTAATTCTTCACCTATCAACATTAAATAATATTTGAAATGACTATCGAAGTGAACAATGATATCTTAATACTAACCTTCTAGTGGGTTTTTGAATCTGAACTTGTAAAACCCTTTTTTTTATCTTTTGTAATTTTCTTTATTTACTGCATTCCATTCCATTCCATTCCATGTGGCCTAGAGTACACCAAAATTAATAAAATGCAACAATGATTAGGAGCAAGATTCAAACTAAGTCCTTGGAGAGGCCATGCCCATTTGTGTCCATCAGGACTTTCATCCTTCTGAGTCATAAATACTGGCACGTCGCACATAGAAGAACAAACCAATACCTATTCCTAAAGCTGCTCCACCAACAGCTGCTCCAGCTATAACTGCACCATTTCTCTTCGACGGGCAAGACTGTAAGGGACCACCACACAGTCCTGCATTACCTGCATAACTATCCGCTGCAAATTGTGGAAGGTTTGGAACTCGCCCCCTCAAAATATTGTTTGTCTTGACTTCAGCCTTGAGAGCAAGCTCAATTCTTCAGGAATTTGCCCGCTGAGTCGATTTTGATCAAGTTTAAGGTATTTAGGTAGCTGCAATATGCAAGACCCTTGGGGATTTTCCCAGAAAAATTATTTGAAGATAGATCTAGAGACGTTACCAATGGAAGAAGGACATTGATATGTAGTGGAATTGTCTCATAAAGTTTGTTCATTGATAGATCCCATCCTGTTAAGCTCAAGCAATTTTGAACCGCACGAGGAAACTGGCCCTTGAGCCCCATGTTTGACAGGTTGAGATTTAGGACTCTTTTTCTCATCAGGATCCCAACATTCATCCCCAGTAAAGTTACAGATAAATCCTTGTGTGGCGTAGCTGTTGAAATCCCAGGAAGACTTGAAAAAACCATATGGGTCTTGGAGTGAAACTTTTATACTTTTCAAGTAGAAAATATCGGTCTCATTCCCATAGCTCATTCTACAACTAAGCGGCATCCAGAAAATAAAAACAATAATATGAGGACAGAAAGTTCGGCTCCTCAGAACAACCATCTTCACCCACGATCTCAAACTCAAGCCAACAAGTAACCAATGAAGGGTTATAAAATCGTTACTATACAATATTACTCCTCTCACGAGCACACCCTGAGGCCTGAGACACGTTTAATAAAAATTGAAAAGGGCAAAAAAAAAAAAACCAGAAACGCGAGTCAACACTAAACACAATCTGAAACAACCAGTCAGAAGATTAAAATTTTTACAGAATTCACACACTCTACTACTTGACGTGTGCAGATGATATATACCAAAGCAAACAAAACTCTGAGAAACCAAATCAAATTGGCTTCAATATTAACGGAATAAAGCAAACAAAAATACCAAAGGAAAATCAAGAAGGTTTGAGTTATGAAAGCTCAAATCGGAGGATTAAGAAGACGAATGATAGAAAGTAAGGAGATGAGTTACCTGTAAAGAAAATTTGTGTGAATTGGGAAGAAAGAGAAGCCAAAAGATATCTAGCGGGTCACAGAATACTTAGTAACATACCAAGAAATGTTATATATTGGTACTTGAATTTAGGCACCATATTCTTGAATATGTATACATGTCATTAACCCTACTTTCTTAAAAATTTAGAACAATGTATCCACCTATGTAAGGCAAATTAAACTGAATTAATTGATTGAAAAATTAGTGAATTCATTTTTAATTTCATTCGATTGGCTCAAAAAAATAGTCAAGTTAACCCTCAATAATTAGTACTTCAGTGTAGAACTAGTAAAAAACTAGTAAAACCAATAAAAATTGGTCAATAATTCAATTGCATCTCTATTTATGTGGAAAAAATAATTATTAAGCGGAAGTGAACCTTTAAAGTACATATAATAGTTGGCCGAAAAAAGTGCATCTAATGGTTTCTCTAAATAGTGTTCTATCTCTCAGTGGAAATCAACCAACATCTAATGTGGATGAGTGGATCTTATAATTTCTTTAAGCTATCTCTAAAGCGGAAATGAACCTGTAAAATAAAATACTTGATCATTTGATCCCCCAGAATGCACTCCAGCTAAAATGTAAAGAGGTAGATACAGATATGTGTCCTAATTTTGTAATTCCTCTAGTCCAAAATATGAATTATTTTTAACTATCTTATGCATATTAGGAAAATTAGCTGTTAAATTTTCAAAAAACTTCAATACTTTTCACCATTTATTCTTATTAATTATACAATTTCTCACATTTTTCTTAACATTTATTGCTCACCTATTAATTATAGACTAATGAAGGGTATAAATGACAAAAAATAATTAATATAACAAACATCTCCTAAAATGATATGGCTTATATTTTTTACAAGACATGTTTAAAAAAAAACATACATTTTAGATTTGAGGGAGTACAATTCACATTATCAAATGGGACTCACTTTTGTATCTATCACTCTTTTTAATATAAGGTGAATTGCACTTTAGGCAATCCAAATGTAACAACACTAATGTGATTCTTCTGGACATGTTAGTAGACTTATAGAAGAATACTTTCAGATTAGTGCAAGTTCGGAGGGGCCAGGACCAAAGGAAGAGATGAGAAAAGAGAAGGAAGAAAAACCTTCCATGCCACGGTGGGCTCCTTTTGTGTCGTGGCGGGAAGACGAATTTGGGCCAGTGTTGTTTGGAGACATAAATCACTGGTGTCATGGCACTAATAACCTTTGTTGCAACGCCATGTTGCAAACTCTTATTTTAAATAATGTGAACCAATCGATGAGAGAAGGAGAAAATGGAGGAGTAACGAAGAGCTCTGTTAGGGCTTGATGATTTTGGTACAGAAGGCTCAGTTTTTGAGATTTGAAGGCCATAAATTTGTAGGTATGTTGATTCTACCTCTTCTATCCCTTCTTGTTTCAAGTTTTGGGCATGATTTTTGGGGTTCAAGTTTGGATAAAAAAGTACTCAAACCAGAGTTAAATTTATCTGCAAAAGTAAAAAGTACATTATCCCCTTTTCTTGATATGAAATAAATTTTGGAGGAAAAAGTTGAAAATTTTTACCCTTCTCTACTCTCTTACAAGCTAAAAAATATCTAGGGTCATAATAGGAAATTGGTATATAAAATGTGAGAATAACTGTGAGCTCTCGGATTAAATCTCGATCTGATGGTCCACAATCTTCAGCCTTTCCTATAAATACCCCCTTCCCCTTTGGCATTCTCACACACACGCAGTGAGAGAAAGAGAGAGAAGGCACAGAGAGCGGGAAAGGAGGGAGTGAGCCGAGGAGAGAAAAAGAAAAAAAGAAAAAAGAAGAAAGAAGAAGAAAAAGAAGAAAGAAGGAAGGAGGAAGGAAAGGGAGACAAGTAGAGGTCTTCTAAGATAAGCTCATATTCCAAATCTCTTCTAGATTTCTTTTTTATTTATTTAGTTTAAGATTAGTTAGAGTTTAAGTTATTTTCTTCCTCCCTCCTGCTCATCTTTTTGGATCAAGACATGATTTTGAGGGAAGAATTCATGGTTCATCGTTGAGTTAAATTTATATGATGGTAATAAATTATTAAGTAAGGTTTAATGATATTAATAGGCTCTAATCAAGCCAAAGAAGTGACTTGAGAAATAGAGAATCCAAGATTAAGTGAGTAAAGCTCTAAGGTAGTAACTCTTACTCTAAGCTTTTTATATTTATACATTGTGCTTATGTTTTAAAAGTGTTGTTGTGTTATTTGGCTGCTTTTTATGATTGATTTGGCTATTTTAAGTTAAGAACTAAGCCCCGAGATGCTCATTTGCTAAGCCATTATGCTGCTGAAATTTCTACTGCAACTTATAGTTTTAATTGTTTTACCAAAAGCATATTATGAAAATATTGTGATTATATTATGTTTATGCAAAGTTTCAGTTAATTTGATAATGTGATAAGTTTCAGTTATGTTGCTACCGAGATGTCCCCCCATCTCATCCCATGTTTCCCAATGATAAGGCCAAGTAATGTTAAAGGAAAAGATTTAGCAAGGATGATGGAGGAAGAAGAATGTAGTAATGAAATTGAATCGCTCTATTTTGGCTGTCTAGTTTAATGCATTGTATAAATTTGAATATGTCTCCAAAAATTTTGTGGTTTATATGCATGGATAGATCCATGTAATGGCATTAATTTGGTTATATTTGGATTTATACAATGATAGTTATGCATGATTTACTAAAACTACTCCAGTGATAGTTTTATCTGACCTCTGATAATATATATTGATGCTCTGACTAGTAGGAGTATAATAAATGTACAAAAAAAAATAAGGTTAGAAAGTAGACAAGTAAAGTTTTCAATGATACTAAGTATGCATCAAATGACTTTGTATATTAAGAGAAATGAATTTTCAAATTTAAGATTCAGATTTCAGACAGAAATAAATATGTGAAAATGAACAGTAATATTTATATAATAAACTATATGAATCTGTGCGTTCATTTCATGGTTCCTTATTTTTCCCTTAAAATTAAGATGTTCATGATTTTTAAGACTTAAAACGATGAAAAATGATTTTTCTACATTTAGTTATGATTTTTAAAAAAAATTTGCACAATGAGCTATAAACCAGTAAAAACAGTTTTGTTCAATTTTAAAGTTTTACTTTGTTTGAGTTTTTTAAGACTGTTTTCATATGTTAAAACCAAACAGTTTTCATGGGAAAAGTTAATGTAAGATGTAACATGTACCCTTTTTCCATAGAATATCATGAAACTCCCAAACGATCATGTAACTTACTCAGACTCAGCAATATACACATGGGCAACTAATGCCTTAGACCCTAAACTCTCAATCAAAATGAATACGGTGTATTCCCGGTAACACTCTATAAACACCAAGAATTGGCTTAGCATATACAACCACAGAGGGTACAACCTCTCCAATCACCAACATAAACACATCTTAACCCCAAACAATCTTGGGGTTGTAGATGACAAGAGACAGCCATTGCAAAATAGGAACCCAAGCTAATGACCTGGAGGATTCACATAAATCCACATCACACATGGCATCCAATCATGCCTATACACTTGGCACAATACTAAACTAACATGTAACATATGTTCTCGGATGAGCTCATACCAATCATGAGTACTCAAACATCTCATGCACCGGCCAAAGAGAAACCACCTCGGTCACCATCTTGCTAGAACTGAATCCTCTCCTGTAAATAGTTATCAATGGGGTGTGAGAGAAACATCCTAGTAACCAAGGGCCAACTATGAAAACATGAGACTCAGTCCACACACACGCAATGCAAGACAAGTACACAGTACTATATATAAATACATATATTGACACTTTGTAGTATGTAATATGCAATATAAGAAATGCTATGTATATGATATGAAAAACCCACATCGATCACGGTAGTAACCATGAGCTAGTTACTGTCACAAAGTAATTTTGATAAGCAGCCTCATTCCAACAACCGATGAAGGCTGATTATGGGGTATTACTAAGCTAACTACCATTAGTCATAACTCGGCCAAAGGTTATTCTACTAATGAGTAGACCATGATTCCCCTTCCCTTGAACCACCTAAATTGGTGGTAATTTATGGATGGTGTATCTTCAATCTACTGCCACTTAGCTCTTCTAGCTAGAGGAAGAGGATTTAGTGAAAGGGATATATATATATATCAACCTCACCACCTGGATATAGGGCCTCACATGTCCCATCAGCCGATCGGTATACCACACGGTATCATTATATCGCAAGTCATTATCACCTAACTAATAATGTTCCAATATGCATAATATAGTGATGATGCCCGAATGTTATGCTAACATGTTAATGCCATACATACTTATCATTATTATCATCATGATGCTAGCATAATATCATATAGGGATGCACAATAACAAGGAGTATGTTAATATGAGTCATGATTCGATATATGTATAAGTGGTTAATTTCATTCTCATCATTATTAACATTTCCACTATCATCATTGTTACACATACTAATACTAAGAGTATAACATTCATAGGTTAAGTTCATGTATTCCCATTTATATAAACATATCTATATCAATACAAAATAGACTATTTTCACTTCTTTATCATACTTTTTAAGGAAAGAGAGTTTAAGAAAACTTATCATTTCTTGTCATGATATAAGTAGCATATCATGATATGAAAACTTTCACACATATAGAATAAGTAAAATTATTCCCCAGTTACTGCAAGTTGCTACACATCCACAACACCTCGGTAAGCCAGAGGATCATCAACTTCAACATATAAGAGGAAATACAGTCCAAAACAATTGTCAGACCTTATGTTAGGCCCATTTTCCAATGAATTATACCATTATAAAGTCCATTTATACATGAAGAGAAGCTTGAATTAATTTAAAACCAAAAAGATTTTTTTTATTTTTGGGTACTAGTCACATCACTACTATAGGTTTTGGATTTTGGTGAACACATATGGGTATGCTTATTTAAAAAGCGTACTAAAAAAACCTTTAGGTATGTTTACAGCAAAAAGCATACCCAAACATCTATTGTTTGGTACGCTTATTACAAAAAGCGTATAAAAATATCACTACCAAATATATTTGGGTACACTTTTCTTAAAAGCATACCAATACAATGGGAGTCTTTTGGCACTGTATTTTTATAAGCACACCCAAAACCCAATTAAAATGGTACAGTACACCTTTGCTCCTTCGAACTTAACATTGCGCTACTCATAGAAGTTCACTTTCCCTTTATTCTCTGAATGAAAATTCTCTCCCGCCTCTTCTTCACGCGAACTCCATTGTGGGTCTTCCTATTCTATTTAGCCGATGATCAACTAAGAATCCTCTCACTCTTTCTCTGGATTTCAGCACTCCCATACTATTTTTCTGTACAGGTCGTGCATGGGTTACCGAGTCGTTGGCCAGAGCTCTTTGTTCTGGCAAGATCTGCTTTGTTGGTCTCTGGCTGTGGGTTACTGGAGCTTCTTGAGTGTGGATAAGTGTTGTGGTGGCGGCTAGTAGGTTGTGCATAGAGCTCCATTGGTTTCAACTCGTGGGTCATGGTGGCTAGTGGGTTGTGCGCAATCGGCCGTGAGTTGTCCATCCTGTTCACCGGAGCTTCGTGGTCTCCGTCGTAGTCATCAGCTTCGTGGGTCTCTTTCATCTTCATTAGGTCATGGGTCTTCTCCATATTCTCCATCAGCGGATCTGGTCTCTATTCTCCATTAGCTCGTGGGTCTCTTGTCCCTTGCAAAGGTACTTACTACCTTCAAATTACATAAAGATACTTGAGGTTTTGTTGTGCGCTTGTGTGTGTATTAGAGCCTCATGTTTCATGTTAAATGGGCATGAGCTTTTGTGCAGGATCAATGCTTTGAATTTCCTGGAGATATACAGGGGGAAGAAGATTATGTTTGTGGGTGATTCATTGAGTATGAACTAGTTCAATTCTCTGGCTTGTATGATTCACGCTTGGGTACCCAATTCTAGGACCTCCTTTGTCCAAAAAGACGTTCTCTTCCATCACATTCGAGGTTGATTTTTTCTTTGTCATTTTTGAAAATTTGAAACTTGCAATGAAAAGAATGATTACTGTTTTGGCTTTATCCATGCAAGTCTTGTCATTTTGGATTTATATATCGTATACTCAAGCATTTTTTAATCCAATAATAAAATCTCACATAAGAGTACTTATATTCTATTTTTGTGTCCTACTTCCTTCTATCCCTGCTTTATATGATGTAAACTTGCCAAGTTGTAAGCATAGAGTTTTCTCTCTTGCAGCTTTTCACTCAAGAATCAGTACAGCTAGTGCTTTCTAAAACTATGTACTTGTTAAGCCTTCTTTGTTTAGACACCATGCTTTTGCTGCATAAAATGTGTTTGAAACATTCTACTTCTCTATTGAAGACTCCCTATTTATGACAAAAAAGGAAGACGTGGACAATTTCTTTGTTCCTTGGCTTCAAAATGGGTCTCTCTATTTTTGGGTTTCTTAAATTTTGTTTGACTTGACTGTTATTCCTTTGATTATGTCCTTATCAAGAAGTTTCACTTTGTTTAAATTGTAATCTAACATTCTTGGATCTTGATTGAATGCAGTTTTTACGGATGTTATTCCGTTGATTATGTCCTTATAATTATTTCTTGCTTTTGGTTTGAAGGCCCTGTTCTTCTGGTATGTTTCTTTTCTTTCTTATTTCTACTTTACTAAGATTTAGTCTTTTACTTATTTTTTATTTTACTTGTATATTTATCAGGAAGCACAAATATAGAGGCCAATGTTTCTACAGTGCCAAATAGATGCATCGCAAAAGCAGTGAATTCAATATGAATCTTATTGAGCATACTACTTTATTACTATTTATATTTAGATGTAGTGATTTTTTTCTTTATTTTGTTATCAAATGTTTTTTCTATTATCTATTACTTTGACAAGTTTTCATTCAATATTAATTGATGCCTTTTAGGTTTGGGTAAAGTAGGAGTAGAGACACTGGCTCATTTACCTCAACAATTGAACAGGTCACTAAGATTCTGAATAACAAAAGTTGTTTTAGCAGACTCAGGCCTGGCTGTTAGTCCTTATTTTTAATGATCCCTTTGCTTGTTGAGTAGCCTTGTACTTTGCATATTTCTAGGACTTGATGCATGTATCTAGATGACCAAAGAAATTTATCTATCTGGAGATATATCTTAGAAAAAATTTTTGCTTAGACCATTAATTGGTTCCAGAATATGTAAGTTTGATTTGAGTTTGCTATCTTTCCATTTCCTTTTGGCTTATACCCATCCAAACTTGTGAGTTAAATTGGCTAGCAATTTTTTATTATTAAATTCATGATATAATATTATTTTACTTTATTGAATGGATGCTTCCAATACTTTCTAGTTAGAGGTGCAATTTAGTGAAGTTTAGGCACTTGATTTCTGAACTAACTGTTACACATTCATCTTTTCTTTTGCTAGTGTGAACCAGTTGGCAGGGTTGCAAATGCTGTTTAGATTCCAGCATTCTTATGTCATTAAGTAAAATAATTTTTTTCTAGTTCAATTATCAGTACCTGTATAACTGACTAGCTTTTCTAGTAGATAGATATCCTCGATTTCATTTCTTTCTTTTATTTCCCCTCTAATGACAAACAGATCTTCTAGTGGCAGCAACTAAAACTAGAAAAATTGTCAACATCAAGAAAGGCTAGTTCTGTAGCTTGAATTAATGATAGGCTGATTATTTAAAAATCCAAAATATATTAATCTGTTGCTTTGTTCTATAGATGATTTGATTGTTGATCAATGAAACTTGGAGTGGATGAGAGAAGCCAACTATCTCATTTTAAATAAATATTTTCTGCCATAGATCACTGAAAATGTTGATTCTATGACCTACATCTCTACTAAAGCTTTTACATGTAACTTTTCTTGAAGATCTTTTGTAATAATTTTTACATGATAGCTATTTGTATGCAATGAATGTATTCTTTGACATGTTTCATAGGACCTATGTCATACTTACTGATATGTTAATGTAGAGTTCAAAGAAGGCTATAGAGTGTGTATGAAAGTAGAGTTCAAAGTAAATATACATCATTTCTTCTGCCTTAGAGCTGGTTGGAAGAAGATTTCTCTAAATGATCTTTGATTTCCAAGTCAATAAGGACATAAATGTTCAAATGATTCCTTGATCCTGGTTAATTAATCAAACATCAATTCTGTAGTCAACACTACGTCCATACACCATTCTATTTCTTGTTAAACTAATGATTCCAGGTAGCTGATATCACACATTCATTACAACAGTTTGCTAGAAAAGGGCTATGAAAATTAATTATAATTCCCTTTCTTGTTTTGTATTGAATATGGTTCTGCCTCTTTATTTTTTGTATATAATATAATATGCAGCAGATTATTCTACCCTATGGTGCTCTTGACAATTGCATAAGATAAAGATAAATGTATATTGCATTTTTTTTTCTAAATAAACCATTTCATAGCATGTCAGTACATTCTAGCTTGTCTTACTTTGGAGGGAAAGCATAACTTTGGTTTCGCAAGATTCATGTTGTCAAAATTCCTTGTACGTGTTGCTTTCATTCTCAGCTGGAACAATAGTTGTGTTATCCATTCCAGTAAATCATTTTTGCAAGGTGCAAGGACAGTGTATTTTTCAAGTATCATGTGTGTCACTTGCCAAACTAAAGCCTTTCTTGACCCACGAGTATATTTCATCTAGATCTGATATCCATTTTCCCACACTTACCTAGCTTTTAAAAGAATTTTTCAAATCTTAATCAGTGATTATAGTTCTACTTCTTTGTGTAGTTGTAAGGTGGGGGTGCTGCTACTGGAGGCCTTCGAGAATTGGTACCATGCATTGGAAGGACAACAGTTGTTGTTGGAGTGGATGGGATTTTCATGGAGGTACTTAGAATATGTTAAAGCCAAAACGAATATGTTAGTTATATCATAAAACAATAGTTTTGGGTGAATTCTCTGGTATATGAGACCCTTCTTGATTTCCCAATGTAGTTTGTGAAATTTTGATATGATGGAGAAACTTCTTTGATAGTATCTTTTTAATGAAGAAAAATAAAATGGAGACTAGAAATGAAAAAAGAGTATAGAGTTGAGAGGGGCAGTAAGGATAACAATTTAAAAAAATATTCTAAATTCATCAAATGGTTGGACTTCCAAATTAAGATTTGGCCTGTGACTTTTTATAATCTTGCCTAGAAAATTTTTGGCATGTTTTGGAAATAGAAGAACTCCATGAAGTTTTAGACATTGTTAGGAGACTTTTTGGCATGTTTTGTATATGTTAGAACAATGCATCTTGTTGGTCTCTGCTTTTCCTTCTGATTTCTACTCAAGTCAAGTATTCAATTAATTTTGCTCTTCACTTAATTTTGGAACCCCGTCTAAAATCATGTGTACATTCGTTTGTGTTTTGTTTTTGGATAATTGCTTTTTATCTAGATTTTCAAGTTTGTATACTCTGGAAGGGATCAAATTTACATAGTCAAGCTCTAAATTAAGAGCATTCTACTAGTATTATTAAACTATGGTGCTAGTTTCAAGCTGACGATACAGTCAATTAAAACATATTCCTTGAAAAAAACCTCTATTCAATTTTTTTTTGGCTAAAGAATATCTGGAACTAGTGGGTATTCTACTTGTATTAATAAGTGGACTGTTTTATTGCTTAATCTAAATTTAGCTAAATTTTGGCCAGTTTCTTTGGAATTGTAGGGAATATTAAACAATTGCCTGAATATGAGAATGTATATTGGTGGTTCTATTTTAAACTTAATTTTGGCTTTGCTCATTTCAATAATTGTGCCATATTTGTTGAGGCCTGCCTACTAGTTCTAAGATGTACATACGACATTTTTTAACTAGATTAATTGTGTTAATTTTTGGTAAAATGCAGGATTAATCCGATTTATATAAGAATAGTGGAGGAATAGTTGTTAGTTGTGAGGCATCACGAGGATGAAGAGTTTCATGCTAGAAATGGTGTTGGCCAATTGATTCTACTACGTTCTTGTTGATTTTTTTTGTTATAGGTTGTATGCTAAGTGATTTGTGTATTTTATTTTGTTCTTTCATAGGTTGTATGATAGGATTTTTATTTTCTTGTTTAAATGTGTGTAAATATTTTTTTTATATTAATAAAATTTCTTTTTTGGCCAAAAACCTGGAGTCGGGGTGCAAAACAAATGAGAATTATATATATATTTTTTTGAAAAAATTAAGGTCTTTGCGTATGCTTCTTTTTAAGTATACCCAAATAATATAATTTTGGTACGCTTTTGAAAAGGTACCTAAATGTTTTTGGAGTGGTTACATAGGGTACGCTTCAAAAGCGTATCCAAAGGAAGAAAATAAGCGTACCTAAAAGAAATTTTTGAAAATTCATAACTAATTCTACAAAAATCATCTTGGAGTGATTCAAGTTTGTAAAAATAGATAAAATCCAAATTATACTCTATATGAAAAAATAAGAAATAGAACAAAATATGGGCCTATTCAAACAGTAAATTCATCCAAGAAATACAATAACAATGGTCATTTTCCAAAATTCCTATATTTGACCATAATTTTAAAAAAATCACAATATATCATACACAACTTCAAATTAAGTGATCTCTGTGTCTATGGAAATTTTTCTTATCTAGTTTTTAACCATATAAAATATTCCTACATTAAACATAAAAAGCCTGTACAATACACAAATTTCTCAACAATAGTCAAAGAGGTCATTTACGTTCACATTCTTCCCAAAATAAAATTCATACATTATCCATATGATCATAATTAGGTTTGAAACTTATTTACACATTACATAACACTTAGGGAAACATATTGGCATGAAGATATAGAACCATCATATGTCATGATTTTGCATAATATTTCATAAACCATAATCATCCTAAGCATCAAGATCCTATGCATCAACTTCTCCTTCCTTGCCCTTGACTTCTTTAGCAACCTTGCCATAACTTGGACCTAAATTATTTGAACATTGGAGAGGGATGAGATTTAAAGAATCCCAATAGTTAAACCCAATAATGCATTCACTACTGCACAAATGACTTTTAAGGACGGTTAAAAAGAACTTTTGAGGACGGTTCTTACACAGTAGTAGATTTGACGGTGGTAAAAAGTGAGACTTTCCAGGACGGTTTTTAACCGTCCTCGAAGTTAATATTCAAGGATGGTTATAATAGCATCCAGCCTTAAAAAAAGAAGAAAATAAAAATTAATTACAAATTTTAATTGACTTTCAAGGACGGTTATGAACAAAACCATCCTTGAATGTCACTTTCAAGGACAGTTTTGTTCATGACCGTCCTTGAATATCACTTTCAAGGATGATTTTGTTCATAACCGTCCTTGAATATTGGACTTTCAAGAACAGTCACGTATATAACCGTCCTTAACATTCTGTACATTTTTTTTATAATATACAAATTTGAATAAATATACCCATCCTGCAAACACATTCATCCAAAATACCAAAATATATACATATCCAATTTACATCCAGCCAACACCTAAACTACTTTACATAACAATTAACTCCCTAAAAGCTATCTTTAATTGTAATAGATATCCAACAAAAGTTCATGGACATTTGGACCAAAAGAGAGAAAACTCAACTTTAAAGTTCACTAAACTACAATTCAATTAGTAGCATGACAAGTCCCAAAAATTAACATTAGAAGAAACTGAAAACTAACCTACATGTACAATGCCTTTGAACTTTAAACTGATGTTTTCTCTAGAAAATAGTTTGCCCAACGGCTACAAATGTCGTTAATTTCCTCATCAGAAAAAGGCTCTGTACAAGTGAATTTCTGCAAGTTCAACACATATGAAAACATGAATAACTCATAAAGGAACATGACCAAGTTGAAGACTTTATGAAATTTCATTTGTTACCTCTTTGAATGAATCAATAACGCCTAAAGTGATAATATCAAACATATGTTTCATGACATAGTATCCACATTCTGTATTTCCCGGTTGTTTGCAACACTAAAAAAGAATAAAGAATGACTCAAATAAAAAAAAAAGTCACATGATATTAGTTCAAAAAGTCTCAAGTTCTAATAACTTTTACCTTAGGGTAGATCCATTCAGCCTTCTGTAGCTGACTTGAGTGCTTCCCCCTCATGACATGGTAAGAGTTCAAAGCTCTATGTTGAAATACATGTAAGGAATTATATTATAGACTAATAAGTATCACAAAGCATAATTTTACATAGACACACTTACGTGTTAACATATTGCTTCAATTTCAAGGGCGGATAACCCCATGTGGAGCAAAACCAAATGACAAGATTCTGAGGGGGACAAATAACCATAAGCGTCCAATGGTTCCTATAAAATAAGGAATGAATTAGACAAAGTTACAATATCATATAAATTACAAAACATTTCTTACTCTTCATGATATAGTGCCAAGAAACATTGCTTGTTGCCTTCCCGAATCCTAGATGAGATGTAACTTTTTATTTGTTTTGGCTCAGACAATTTATTGTGGATATGGTTAGGCGAAATGAATGCATACTTATCTTGTCCCGATAAGTTGCACAGGCGATGTAGATACCTATGATGTTGCAAGCATGTTAGTTTCAAGAGGCGAATGCATAAATATCATTTATAAATGATAAATATACATATATCATAAACAATTGCAAAATCAATATGTCTAACTTCTCCTGCATCAAGATGTCCATAACATCCTTGCGGTCAATGTAAAAGTTGTACTCCAACTCATCACCGACAATCCCTAGAGGCATGTTGATCTCTATAACATTCTTGATTTTCCTTGATGCTATAAGCAAACGTCCCAAGGCATCCGTATGGGATTGGGTCTTAGGTTCGATAGCATTCCAACTCGAATCGAAGTCAACACATATCCTTTGCTCATTTCCTTGGCCGAGAGTCAAGTCTTTCAACCGTGTGGCACGTCTACCTCTCTTACAAATAGACTTGTTGGCTTCCATGTACTTGTTTAGACAATAAGATAGTTAAGGGAAGTAAACTGCAGATAAGATAAGATAATTAAGGTCAGTAAACTATCAAACCTTATAAAATTGAATTTTCTCATTTAGGTATATTTAAACAATCAGATAAGACAAATAACAAACTTAGTAAAATCACCTGTACTATTTCAATTTTTTCATGTAGGGATATTCTCCCATATCCCTTCATCATGATCATCTCGTGTGACATGTACTTCATCTTCTTCATTCAATTCAGGTGGCCTTGATAAGAATGGAGGATTCTCACAAATATCAAAATTTGGTTCATCCTTCTTATCACCAGGAGTTACCCTTTTCCCTTGGAGAACCACAGACCACCTTTCATTAGCTGGATCAGTGATATAAAATACTTGTTTCGCTTGAAATGCGATGATAAAGGGCTCATCCTTATAACCCACCCTATTAAGATCCATTAAAGTAAATCCTAAATCATCTGTTTGCACACCATTATTACTATCAACCCATTTACATTTGAAAACAGGCACTTTGAATTTCATATAGTTAACCTCCCAAAATCTCTTTAATAACCCCAAAATATGATATGGCTGCCATTACAGGGTTTTTATCTTTTAAGCTAGAAAAATGCATTGATTCAGCCACTATCATAACTCCACTATTTTGCATAGTACTCTTATCATCCTGGGTCTTTGTATAGAATGAATATCCATTAATATCATATCCACTCCAATATATGACCTCAAATTGAGGCCCATTGGCTAACCATATTCATCACTTGTTCATCTAGCGTTCATCCAACTACGATCCATGACTAAATTTAAACAGTAACCAATAGTACAAATATAGCTCATTAGGAAAAAATATACAACTTGACCCATTACCAACTAATTAGAAAATAGAATAATTATGGACTAATTTAAAAGGCTGTGACAAAAACCTATCATTATATTTTCATACAATTGAGAGAGACATGTAATTTCATTCACAAAGTAATATTTAAAAGAAAATCCTATAGCCATGCCCTGCCTTTACTATAATGTAGCATCAATTTAGCATTAAACAATGACCAACTAGTAGAAATACAATTACTACATGAACACATTTAACATGGAGAGGGGTTACCTTGCTATTGCCTTTACTAGAATGGTGAGTGATCTCAAGCCACGGTTATGATGCAGCAAATCACATTCACATGGACTTTCCGCTTCAAAACTAATATATTAAATCGATGAGGCAGGTTAAATTATTGGGCATTTTATAATACATTTTTTAGTTAAAAAATGCTTGTAACTATGAAGAGTAAATATAGTGTACTGATTTCCAGTCATAATTATATTTTTGTATGTGTAGTTGTGCTTTTTGACAATAAAAGAACAAAATCAATGAAATTAGTAATCAAAACTTAAAAAGACATAACAACCAAAGAAAGCAAAAATAGGAATTGATAATGGAAAAAATGGCCCACCTTTTATCCAATGAAACTTAAAAAATACGAATTGATAATAGCAAACGTGGCCCACCTCTTATTGAAAACAAAAATAGCTTCACAAATGTTAACAAACTAACCATACATAAAAGTTTCACACCATAAAAATAAAAAATTATATCAAATCATCCTCATATTGGTCATTAATTCGTGAGACCATGACTTATAAAAAAAAAAGTAGAAAAGCCTACTAACCCATCTCATATGTTATGGATAATTCAGAAATTACATTGATTCAATGGCGGCCGTCTTACACATGCAGTATGTTAATGTTTATTGCCTATGGACTCCAATGACTTTGACACTCATCAACATCATTAACATTCAATGTTTTCAATTCATCCATTTACTTTTTTTTTTAAACAATAAGGAAAAGTATATGATTTTAATTTACCATCAAATTAAAAGAACCATATAATAGGAAAAAAAGTTCACCCAACCTTTCTATAAAAATTATATCAAATCAAATTTTTTAAAAAAGAAAAGGCCGCAAACGAGAAACATATTCACTACAAAATAGAGCAACAAACATAGGGTAATAGGTAAATATTCACTAACCACCACAAAAAAGCAACAAAGCACAAGATTAAGAATGACAGTAGCGAACAAGAAACATTACCTACTTTGATGTGTGTAGATGTCCTGCTTTGATGATTGCAGAGCACTGCAATGCTTCCTCTGAAGACGATGGCCGAATGAGCTCTTCTAAAGATGACGGTCGAGTGAAGGTGAAGATCAAGGAAGTTGAAAATTGAATGAGGAGGAAGACAGAAGCTGAAATGAAGATGAAGGTTCAAATTTAACACCAGAATGAAGAAGGCATGGATTTTTGAGTGGATTTAGGGAGGAGCACAGTAGGTTTTTGCCAAATGGAAGAAGACTTTGGAGGAGCACATTGGTTTTTGCCAAAATGAAGCAACATTGTTGGAACAAATTGAAGAAGCTTGTGGGTTTTGCAGACGGGTGAACAGTAACGTGAGCTTTGGGTTTTGAAGAAGACAAAATTTGAAATTGTAGCTGAGCGAAGTAAATGTGCTGACCGTAGGAAAGAGCAAAAGTTATATTAATTAAGAGCTGACCGAAGGAAAGAGACAAAGTTATATTAATTAAGAGGACGGTTTCAGCTGTGAAACCGTCCTCCTATATATTATAATATAATAATAAAATTATATTATATTATATAATAAAATGTAATAATAAAATTTTATTATATTAAAATATAATAATAAGATTTTATTATATTAATTTTTAATAATAAAATTTTATTAATTAAGAGGACGGTTTCAGTGAAACCGTCCTCTTATATCTTATAATATAATAATCAAATTTAATAATAAAATTTTATTATATTATAGAGTAGTAATAAAATGCAATAATAGAATTTTATTATATTAAAATGTAATAATAAAATTTTATTATACTTAAAAAGATAGTTGCCATTAAAGACGTCCTCTTATATGCACTTAGGGGGACTAAGAGGACAGTTCTTGTAGAAGCCGTCCTCTTAAGTTCAACACATTACAACTTAATTATAAAATTGCCACCGGTCATATTTTAGAGGACAGTTCCCACATAACCGTCCTCATATATCGTCCTAGAATTGCTTTTATGTACTAGTGATTCATATAATCATAATATTTAATGAAATCATCAATGGAAATTATAAAATCATATTATACCGTATAATTTTATAAAAATTTTGGCATGGTAACACCTTGTAAAATGGACATCCTATGGTCGTAAAACTCTTCAAACAACCATCCAATCAATGCAAAACCATCAATAAGCATCTAAATAAATATATGGCATAGTTATAAATGTATGAAAATAAAGCATGATAACATTAGACATAATAGGTAAATTAACTACCTTCTTACTTTTCAATGATCTTCAAACTTTGTGGATCCTTCCTTTGGCCTTTCAATACTTCCTTGAACTCTATTGCATCATAAGATAATGCCATGAGCCATTGATTACATGAGCTCAATAACAAAGGGCTCTTTTGAACCTTAAATTTTCACTTTGCTATCTATTAGTATTTTCTTATCCAACACACACATTTCTACCTATTTTGGATCCAAAGAATCCATTTTTGAGGTCAAAAGTTTGAAATTTCTAGTCTACATAAACCCTAGGTCTAGTTGAAAATATAGAGGAAAATGTAGAAAATTATTTGCTTGATAGAATTTCAAATAACTTGTACTTTCATCCATCTTGAGACATTTACAAGCTTTTCCATGGTTTAGTTTGAACATAACTCTACTTTCTCTCTCTAGGCTAGGGTTTGTCATGGCTGAAACTTTCAAACTTGGACATGCAAGAACTAACCATAAAAGCTTACCCTAAATCTTTAAAACCTTAGCTTTGCCTCTTCTTTCTTCTTTCTCTCCAATTTCTTTTAATGCTCGCTCTCTCTCACTCTTGGCCCTCTATTTCAGACGGGTTTGAGGTGACAAAATTGAAGACTAATAATGGCTTAACCAAGGCTTAAGAGCAAATATATCAAATAAAAAATAAATCATGGTTAATTTTCCCTAACCTTCAGTTACTTTATTTAAAAGCTTTTCAAATAATTCCCATGGTGTCTTAGTCTAATTTTCAGACCTGATTCATCCTCAATTTTGGCCAAAAATTACTTTAATAATTTTTATGAATCAATATATCTTTTACCAATTAATTTTACCCATATGATTAAATATTTTTGCTATAATTGTCATTAAATTGATATAGGATTATCCAAAATTTACTTTTAGACTAAAATTATTACCTTAACCCAAAATACATTTGGGTAGGATGCATTTATTGTCCATGATCTAGTAATGCTTTTTTTGTAGTCCAAAATAACCTTTAATTGGTATAATACTGACTTTTTATTCCAAATACTCATAATAAATTCATATTGACTCCATTAACTTCCAAGCATTATTCCATCGAGTTTGACCTATCAAGAGCTTTATTTTAATTATAATTTTTTATATTTTCAAAAATGCCTTTAACTTAAGATAAAATTATGATTTTTAATTCTTTTAGGTCTTTAAGTACAATTTTCTCCAAGGACTATTTTGCACTAAATTTTTCTTCTTTTAAGGAATAAAATCCATAGAATTTTTATTTCTTAGGGCCCAATTATAATTTCCTCATTTTTCCTTTCTAACTTGAAAAAATATTTTTTACCCTTTTTCATTTTTCTCTGTATCTCTCTGTTTTCTCTATTTCTCTATGCATTTATAATATCAACATTGTTTTCCTTAGGCTTAAATGAAAATTTCACATTTTATTTTTAATAATATGGGAAATGATCATTTTACCCTTGAGTCGAATAAAAAATGTATATATTGATTTTTTTAGATACTTTCTCATAATTTTTCCCATAGACAACTTTTTTTAATAATTCTATTTGTACTATTCATCTTATACTTTTAAGGAAAAATGATAGTTGAGGACCAAAACTTTGAATTAAATACAGTAAAGGACCTTGCAGGTTTTTCAGTAGTAAATACAGAACAAGCCAGTAGTAAATTTGCGATGTTCAGTAGTAAAAAAAATTACAAGGTCCTTTACTGTATTTAATTCAAAGTTTTGGTCCTCAACTGTCATTCCCCCTACTTTTAAATTGGTCTATCTTTCAATCTCAACCCCCCAACTACGTAATACTTATATCATTGAGCTCAATTCAAGATAAGCTTCAATTCAATTGGTATATTACATACCTTTCGGCTCAGTTCTAGAGTTAATCCCTGCTAAGGTTCTTATGAAAAATTAATTTCAATTAAAAATCGAGCAAGTAACCTTACCGTCTTCCTTCCTTTCCCATCTACTTATGCATTTTATAGTATCCCGTAAAAATAAGGATATTACAACAATTAATCAATATTCCGCATCAATCTAAATCCAAATATTCAACCAAAACTTCCAAATAAATCGATAAAATTACCCAAAATTACTTAATGCCTCCAAGACCCAAATTCACCATAACACAATTTGTCCACTCACCAATGGATTTGTTGCATTCAAATAACTTCTCAGAATCCATATGCCTCATCAAAATATACACACACCTTATACAAGAACCAAACACAAAAATAAAGCTCAAACACATGTCCTAATAGAACCCAAATCAACATTCAAGCATAAACCCAATGAAACCAAGTTTCCACTACCATTTCCAACCATCTTTATATTAAAAATAACCCATAATTTCATATTTGACCCTAAACAAATTTGGACATTATAAGAATTCAAAGCTTAGAGATTAAGATTTGGAGAACCAATTACATAATCTACAAAAATTCATAACCCAAGGCCTAACTGAAGACAATAACACATCATTAAAGCATTTGAACTCAATTTAATCAGTAGAAATCCAACCAAACCAGACCCCCAACATCCAACACCAAAAATCCATCATTTAAAACAAAAAAAAAAAAGAGGAAGGAGTAGGTGGAGAATCATTATACCTACAAAATTCAATCTTCTTGGATCTCTAAAATGTGTTCCAACACCTCAGATCTTTGAACCTAAGCAGAGCCTCTTCATTCTCCTCCATTTCCTTTTCCTTTGGATAAATTCATGCATTATTTCAAAATAGAGTTTGTGACATGGTGCTGTGGTAAGGGTTATTAGCGTCGTTGTGCCAGTGTTTTCTATCTCCAAATTTCATTGATGCAATTTGACTCTCTTGTCATGATGTAAAGGGAGCTCCTTGCGGTATGGGAGATTTTCTTCCTTCTTCCTTTGTCATCTCTTTCTTTGATCCTGTTTTCCCTAATCTTGTACAATTCAAGTGATAACTTTTCATTAGTTTCATACCAAGTTCAAAATAACAAGCTGAGGGTCGTTACACTTAGCCCACTTAATTTTTGGGCAACTGTATGAATTTATACATGCTCTTAAGCATTACATCAGACAAAAACTATTTCCAAGCAAAACATTTCAATAAGAACAGTTTCTAAAATAGTTATTCCTCTGTCATTCTTTTGGTTCACATACTTGCTCTTGAGAAAGCTTGTTCCTAGCATTTGGGAACCTAAGGTAAGATTGGCCATCTTAGTAGCAACTTAGCACATACAATCATATTATTACATTAACTTCGAAACCATTGAAATCATTTCATAAACTTTCATAAAACATCTAACAAATTCCATGTTGCTTTTCAAAACTTTGGCATAAACTCATCATAAAAATAATAGGATATCCAATTAAACATTTAAAATATACCAATCATTTATAGAAACATATATGATTTAACATGGATATCATATATATGCAATAACATAAAAGTAATACAAGTTACTACCTCAGAGTTTTAGTCTTTTTTTAACCTTTGCTTTAATCTTCACTCACTTACCTAAGCTTAGTCTTGAAGCCTTGTTTCAATTTTCTCCTTTCTCTTCAAACTTTCCCATCCTTATTTTTCTCTTTCTTTTTCTCCTTTTTCTTCTTTCTTCTTTCTTTTCTTTCTCGCTTTCTTCCTTCCTCTCCTGTCACTCTATTTCTCTCTCTATCTCATCTTCTTGTTCGGCCAATTTGTGAGGAAATAAGGGAGGGGAGTGGCCTTTATATAGGCTTCCCAAACTTGGCCTCCAAGTCTTTCTACTTGCCTCTCAAGTTCCTCCTTTTCTTACCTAAGTTATCTATGACATCATCTTCATGACATCACATTTATGACATCATCATATCTAATTATAATATTATAATTGGCACCCTAAAATTTCATTTTTGCCCTCACATTTTTGGCCAAGAGAGAGACTAGTGAGAGAACAAATTCTTTTTCCAATACTATCCTTTAGACATGACTAAAGAGAATTAGAAAGAAAAATTTTCCTTTGAACCAAAATGCCTTTACATTATCCGTATATATACTTTTCCTTCGATTTCACATTCCTCAATTTCTTGCATTTTGGCATCTCAATATTCTCCATATTAATTTCAAAATTATCTTTCAATTTCCATAAAAATTCCAAAATTAATTACATCCAAGGACTAAGCTTACATTCATTTCCAATCAAGGTCCTAACATATTTCCTTTTAAAAGCCTTAAAAAAACTTAATTTCAATTAAGGACCCTTTCTCTTCTTTACCCTATTACATCTCTATACATTTTATAGAATAATCTCTTATTATTCTATGCACAAAAATTCAAAATGTTATAGTGATGGACGTTGCTAAGTATATATATAATGATTAATGCGCATTCCCATGAACACTACTACAAAATAATCATTTTATGTCTCTTATTTACGTCTGTTAAAACAAAAACAGACATAAAAAGTTGACCGGTGGAAATTTTGTAAATATGTGGGTAATATTTAGGGTTTCTATGACTGTTTTTTAAAAAACAGCCATATATAGAAATCTTTTTAAGGCTGTTTTTCCAAAAAACAACTATAGAAAGATCACTCATTTTAATTTAAATATTTTTGTAATTATTTTTCAAAAAAGTAACAATAGAAAAATTTTCAAATAAAAAGAATATTTTTATTTTTGTTTACTTTTTGGTTTTTTAAGGAGAGCTTTCTATAACTGTTTTGTCAAAAACAGCCATAGAGAGGTCAATAAAATAATCAATGTTTTAGATTAAAAATGTTATATATTTATTTGTTTTTTCAAAATAAAAAAAGAAGTTTTATATTTTAAATAAAAAATTTAAAGGTTTTTGTGGTTATTTTTAGAAAAGTAGCAATAGAAAAAATTTTCAATTAAAAAGAATATTTTTATTTTTGTTTATTTTTAATTTTTAATTTTTTAAAGAGAGTTTTCTATGGCGGTTTTTCTAAAAACAGTCGTATAAAGGTTAAGAAAAAATTCAATGATTTAGATTGAAAAATGTTGTAAATTTTTTTTTAAAAAAAACAAAAAAGAAAGTTTTATTTTGTTTAAATTAAAAAATTTAATTTTTTTTGTGGTTATTTTTAATAAAAGTAGCAATGGAAAAATTTTCAATTAAAAAAATATTTTTATTTTTATTTATTTTTTTTGTCTTTTAAGGAGAGCTTTCTATGACTGTTTTTGAAAAAACAGCCATAGAAAGATTTGTACAAAATTCAATGTTTTAAATTAAAAAATGTTGTGTAGTTTTTTTTTAAATAAAAAAGAAAATTTTTAAAGTAATAGTTGTAATTAGTGAAATATTTTGTGGTTATTTGTTAAATAATAATGATAAAAAAGATCATATTTATTTTATTTTTAAATAAAAATAGTATTTTTATATTTTAAAATAAAATAAAATCAAAGTTTTTAATTAAAAATTATTTAAAATAGAAAAAGATGTTTTAGATTAAAAATGTTGTTTATTTATTTTATTTTTTAATTTGAAAAAGAATGTTTTATTTTTTTAAATTAAAAAATTTGAAGGTTTTGATGGTTATTTTTCATAAAACCAGCAATTGAAAATTTTTCAATTAAAAAGAATGTTATTTTTTTGTATGATTTATATGTTTTTAAAGAGGTAACTTATCAAGTTTTCTATGGTTATTTTTTATAAAATAGCCATAGAAATATTGTAAATTATAATTATATATTTATTTGCTATTTTTTGAAAAAAAATATTTTTATTTTTTAAATAAAAAAATTTTGCTTTCTACGGGTGTTTTTCATAAAACAGTCTAAGAAAACCATCTAAATCTAGTTTCTCGTGGTTAATAACAATAGGCGCCGCTGCACTTTTCATTTTCGAGTTCCTTATTTTTTTACTCAACGACTCAAATGCTCCACTAAAATCCCTTCTGAAATATGGTGCTCATGTAGTTAACTAGCCCGAAAGCCCCTATTCCTTCTCCAAACTTTAGTCTTCATCAGTTTTGTTCCTCCTTCGGCCTCCACTTCTGCCATGGTCTTCATCTCTGTATTCCTCCTTTGATTTGTTTGCGTTACCACTAGCTATTTGCTCCACTGAAATCCCTCGCCAAATCTGGCACTACCTCAAGCCCTAAAACCCACCTTCGTTGCCTCCGTCTCCACCCGCGTGTTCGAAGCTGTCCCCTGGTTTGCTTCACTTCTATCCATGCCTTCATTTCCACTTGCTGCATTTTCTCTTAGGTTTGCTTTACTTCAGTTTTGTTCGCTTGGTTCAGCTAATGTGCTCCATTTTGGGCATTTTTGTTTCTGTTTTAGAGTGAACAAGGAATGCAAGGTTTTGCTCTTGAACCCATTCAATCAGATTAGGGATTGAGTGATTTTTGTTATTCTTCATCTTTGTTAACATATACTGCAGTTTGATTACTTGTAGCTGAGATTTGGGTTTTGAATTTCACTCTGGAGATCAGGGGTTGTAAATTGTGGTATTTTGCTATGTAATTTTATTCTATTAGTAGATTTTGATTCTTTCTACCACTTGAGATACCTTGAAGCATCCGTAGGTTGCATATTTTCTTTTACTCCTGTTGAAATTGGCTGTGTAAATGGATTCTGAAATTGGTTTCTGCAATTTGTAGAAAACTTGATATATTAATTTGCTCTACATGTATATATTTGATTGACTTAATGCAATGGAAATGTTTTGCTGATTTATTTGTCTCAATATCATTAAGAATATGTCATTTTCCTTGCTTAATGAACTTGACAAAATGATTTGGGTGGGAATTCATCAGGTAAAAATAAGCTTGCATAAGGCTATGCCGTTTTGGTTATAAATATGTGGTTATCTAATATAATATCTTTATTAGCTCTGGCAATATATATATTTGACATTTGAAATGGCCCCACTTTGCCACTTAGCTTTATTAGCATTATTGTTAATTATTTTATTGTTTTGCCATGTGTTGCGTATTTGTCTCATGCACGTACAAACCAATTATAGGGATACCAGCGTGCTTCCTAATGCAAATGACAATGGTTTTGTGGGTAATGTTAATTCTTTGCCTAAAGAAGAGCCTACATGTTCAATTGGATTAGAGCCTTCAAGAGTTTTATTTTGTGTGTTTATTATTTTGTCTTTTTTTTTTATACTCTCTAAGCAAAGTGCTCTTCATAATTGTTGCAGGATCAGGATGAGCATTACCTGACTTTTGATGATGAAGATGTTCAAGTCAGGATGTGTTTATATCAAAAAGCAAATAACGCTGCAAAAGAAATGTATAGATCTAAGCACAATGGCTTTCAATATTTGATATGATAACTGTTTTGTTCAATTTCTTCTTCTAATACGATCTATGTCCTGTGTTCAAGTGTTTGTTCATTTCTTTTCTTTCATTTTTTTAGTAATCTTTTTCATTTATATTTTTCTTTAACTTTTAGTCACCTGAGTTATGGATGATTTTGGTTTTGTCCACTTTTAGGAGTGCAAACCTGAGCTAGCATATGAGATAATGGCTTTTAGGGAGTATCTATTATCATCAACTGTATCAGACACTCTTGATGTTTGGGAACTAAAGGGTATTTTTATCATTTTTTCCTATTACTTGAATTTGATGATAATGGACTTTTTACTTTGCTCACTTGAACTTTGTTCTATTTATTTTCTCATGACAAATAGATTTAGGACATCAAACAACTCAGAGAAAAGTCAGGACTTCTGATCCTCTGCAGTCAATGCAGGAAATTAATCAAAACTTCCCTAACATAGTTTCTTCTTTGTCTTGCATGAAGGTGCATAATCTTGTTACTTATATTTATTCTTTTTTTAGGTTGAAATCTTGATGATTCTGTTAAAGATGAAATAATGGCAAACCAATGCATGATTACTCCGGGCAGGTCTTTAATGGCTCTCAGTGGTGCTTTAGTCAGTGTCAAAGTTATAGACCTTTATTTGTAATGCCTTTTCTCCTGCTGATATTTTTTAAATTATCATGGTGAAGCATTTCATTTTTATTATGTGCCTTTATTGAACCTTATAGTTGCTACTATCCTACTCCCTTCAACTTATTAAAAATTGATGTTCTATTCTTATGGTTCCTTGATGTACACACTAAGAGTCAGATATAAGTCTATCTGGAAAATTATTGTAAGATGTGTTGATTATGGCTGTGCTTATTAATGTAAGCTTAGATATTGGGTGAATTTATTATATAACATTTTGCTAGATCAATACTAGTTGTTTCCCCTTTTTACATTGTGATGTAGCCACTTCTAGATTATCTTTGGACGGTTTGGAAGGAGAAAGGGATGCAAAAGTCGTTAGTGGTTTCAATGGCTATTTTTTTAAAACCAACCCTAGAAAGTATACCTTTCTACGGCTGTTTTTCCAAAAAACAGCTGTAGAAAGGTATACTTTCTATGGTTGTTATTTCATAAACAGCCGTAAAAAGATATACTTTCTATGTCTGTTTTTTAACAGACGTAAAATGCTATATTTTTTATGTCTGTAGCTTCTACGTCTCTTCAAAAACAGCCATAAAAAACCCAAAATAACAGTCATAAAAAGGTATTTTTTGTAGTAGTGAATATCTTGCATGATAAAGTTATGCTAGCATGATGATAGTGATAATGATGTTGATGATGATATTGGCCTATATGTATTGTATGATGACATGTTAGTACAACATTTGGGTATCATCACTACATTATGCATATTGGGACATTGTTGGTTGGGTGATGATATCTTATGATATGATGATACCACATCATATGCTGATCCATTGGTGAGATATGTGAGGCCTCGTGTCTAGGTGGTAAGGTTGATATATATATCCCTGCCACTAAATCATTATCCTTTGGCTGGGAAGATCCGGGTGGCAATAGATTAAGGATGTATCTTCCCTAAATTATCACTAATTTTGGTGGTCCAGGGGAAGGGAAACATGGTCTACTCACTATTAGAATGACTTTTGATCAAGTTATGACTAGTAGTAGTGAGCTTAATAGTTACCTAGAATCGACCTTCATCGATTGTTTCTTGCCATGATTGATATGGAATCATGCATATCATATGCATTGTGTTATGCATAGTACATGATGCATGTGTGATATATATATAGAATATTGATATTTGGTTTTATGTTGTATCGTTGTATATGTAATCCTTTTGTAAACGTAAGTCTATTTCTTTAGTCACCTAGTTACTAGGACTTTTGTCTCATCCCTTGGGGATAACATTTACAGGAAATCGGATCCAGTTCTAGTAAGGAGTAATGGTGATGGACAAATTTCCTCGAGGACATACGGGATATCTGAGTACCTATATTGGTATGTGTTTTGTAAAATGCATGTTACGTTTATTATTGTGCCAAGTGTAGGATATGTAATGATGTCCTATGTAATTGCAATGCATGTGTTTCCTAGGGACTTTATTATTCTTGTCCCTCGCGTATGTCTTATGTTATTATCGACCTCAAGAATGATTGAGGCTTTCTAGGGTACAAAGGCATATGATGAGTCATGTGTGTTTGTGTGCATGGATGACATGGTAGTATAACCATCTTAATGCTTTTTGTGATGCTGTTTGTAGTTATCTTGTATTTAGGGGTCGTTATCCATTGATGTCATTATGAGTTTAGGCCCCAGGCAATGAGTGGCCCAGGAGTGTTTTGTTATATGTGAGTGGTTTATGAGGTCTCACTTGAGCTTTGGTAAATTTTGGAGAAAATGGGTATGTAACTCATTAGTTCGTTTTAGGGTTCAAAGGGGACAAATCTTAGGAAAATGGTTTCTTTAAGATGTGATGGCCTTGGATAATGTCTTTGGGCAAATTGTGACCTATTGAAAGAAGCTCGGTGGTTAAAGGGTATATGGTTTGGAAATGAGAAGGTGTTGAAGTGATGTTTTAACCAAAAATTACCATTTTGGTCATAGATGTCCAAAACAGAGGAAGTTTCGGATACGATTTGTAGAGTGATTTGTAGGCTTTGAAATCATGTCAATTGGTGGTACGAGTAAGAAGTTATGCTTGTTCGAAGTTTGCCCAATTTGACAATAATTTGCTATCAAAACAGTAGTTGGTGGGGCCCCGGCGCCATATCTCTGAGCCACGGTGCCACATGGGAGATTGGTTTCCCTCATTTTTCTTGTTGTCTAGTCCTAGTTAGACGTCATCTGGCTATGTGTAACCCAAATTTTCTATGTCTCTCCTCATGTTACTTATCTTTGGTGTCTTCTGTTGATCATTTTTCGTTCATGTCTTGTTCCTTATCATTCAAATTATCCCCTTGAGTCCATTTCATGGTCTTAAGTTGTAGGGTGTTACACTAATCTCCTAAAGTGCACCAAAATTAATAAAATCCTAGCAACCAATGATTGCAAGCAAGATTTCAAACCAAGTCCCATGTCCATTTGTTTCCTTTGTATTAGTCACAGATACTGCCTGGAAAACTCATTTGAAGATAGATCACAAGGGTCCCCACAAATGAAAGAAGGACATTAATATCTATTGGAATTGTCCCAGAAAGTTGGCTCATTGATAGTTCTAATTTTGTTAAGCTGGAGCAATTTTGAAGATCACGAAGAAGTAGATGGCCATTGAGTCCCATGTTTGACAGCTTGAGATTTAAGATTCTATTCTCATCAAATTTCCAACATTTTAGCCCCAGTAAATCTACAAATAAATTTCTGTGTAGTTGTTGAAATTCCAGGAATTATTATCTATGTGGGTCTCTTGATGTGAATCTTTATATGTCTCGAGCAAAAGAAATCAATCTCAGTCCCATTAGGTCAGGCTACTACTTTTCCTTGAGATTTTCTTCTCTTCGCCCTGAGACTTTCTAGTATCTTTCTTTTCTATATTTTCCTTCTAAGAGAGATTTTCTCTAGAGTTGTGACTAGTTTCAGTGAGATCATCATCACTGTAACGAGCTATTTTTTAGTGAATGTGATTCAATAAAGCTATTGTAGCTTTGCATTCTCCGTTTTTTGTTCAATCGTTCTTGCAGCTCATAACATTCAGCAACTCAACCATTTTTATCTTCCATCTTAAACAAGTCTAAAAGAAACAATCTGAAACAATCTGTTGATGAATCGAACAAGAAAAAAGTAAAACACATCATGATTTGAACTAGATTCACACACTCTTACTACTTAACGAATGAAAGCATGTATCAAAATCTAAGAAACAATGTCGAATTGACTTTGGCGTTGATAGTTACAAGCAAACACAGGAAAAATGACAACGCTATTGCTAACGCCCTGCCAACAAGAAAAGGCTAAAAGGTAGCTAGCTTCGAGCAAAGGAAGTGCATAGAAAGGCTTGAACAATCAAAGCCAAAATCAAAGGACTAAAAAGGGAAATGATTGAAAGGAAGAAGACAAGTTAACTATTAACGAAAAAAAAGTGTGTGTGAATTGGGAAGGAAGAGAAGAGTCAACATACCCGCTGGTCAAAGAAAAAGACAAGTCATGACTTGTCCATTTGATGGATATATATACTGAGAAGAAAATACAAGTTGTGAACTGTAGTTTGTTGATTGTATATACAAGGTTATCGAAACAAAATGAACTAATTTTTTTTTTTAAAAAAATTGGCTTTAGTTGGAGTTTCCATATGAAAACTCCAACTTAAGCCATGTTTAAAAAAGTAATAATAAAGATAGGCATTTATTTTGGAAACGCCAACACTTTAGTTGGCATTTTCCTCATAAATGTAGGTACTTTAGTTGGCATTTGTAATAATAAATAACATTTAAAGTACACTTTAAGTTGGAGAAACGCATATTTCTTAAAGAAATGTCAACTAAAAGTAATTTTAGTTGGCATTTTACAAACACTAACTAAAGTATTATTTTTCACAAAAGGTATATTGGACCAATAAAAATGGATAACCTACACAAACACATTGGCTTTTCACGTATATGTGATGCAGTGGTATAAATGCAATTATCTGGGGGAGGATCACCTGGGTAAGGCCATATATGGAGGCTCACGATGTTGAACAATCGCATCAGACCTGTAACTAACATGAAGAAATAATCGAACTTAACTTCAATTGTTTCATTGGTGTCGCATATATATTTTAGAACAACTTTACACTTGAAATCAATATATAATTTATAGATAGCCGTTGAGATACATGATTATGACATTCCTTATTATTTTTAAGTTTACTGGTGTGTACGTAGCTAGCTTAACATTAGTTTACAGGTTTTCCTCACCGGAACTAATTATGCAGGAGCAATGACATTTTAGGCTGCGTTGTACGATGAAACCATGCATTACGTTAGGTTAAAACCACATCACATGTGACAATCCTTGAAGTGGTTGTTCTCAAGATTCTTAAAAGCACATCTCGATCAGTAGATAGGATCACAACTTGTATTCAGTATCAAGCAACGACCAAATACATGAGATGATGCTTGAGACATCAAATGAATTATATGCTTAACATTCGAAGATAAACAAAATCAAACATCAAGACGCAACGATGAAGAACGAATATTCTCATTTGGTAATTAACTTAAACAAGTTCGTATATAGGTCTGAGGAGGAATCACAGTTGGAGTTGGCATGGAGCAATTTAGTAACACAATATAATATTCGTGAAAATAATTGGATTAGATCAATGGACATCGTTAAAAGACACTATGGGCTTATCTCTAGAGATCTAAAGGCAAAACAACATATGGTTAGGCGTGTCAGAGGATTTGAACCTAACAAATGGAATTAAATATCTGAATTCTGAATCAAACATTGTGGGTATAGGGTCTTTTAATTTACCATAATTTCCCCAAGTGTCAAAAGAAATACAAGAAGAATAATCAACAGGGTATATATATGCTATGTACAATGATGAAATTGAAATGTGAATGTAAGCTAGAATTGACCAACTCCCGGTGTCGATTGAGCCTGGGCACGTTCAAATCTCAGGGACTCGATAAACTAATCTAATCATAAGATAAACACCACCAATACGATTTTTGCCGGTGCGAAGGGATAAACTAGCTGCGGTGGCTGAAGGAAGCTTTGAGAGCTTTGGATATGCCGGTGTGTGTTTTTCTGCTTGTCTTTCTTGTGTTTCTTCGAGGTTTTATATCAGTAGAGGTCAGCTGAATCTTCATTCCCGAGTGCGCAATCCCACTTCCCAGAAATCCTGCTAAGCTCCCACATTTCCCGTCATGTTCACGTCCTCTGCTTCCGCATTATGGGTGGTTGGTGTTGAAATATCTCGTTTAAGGCTTAATCCGAGCCGCACTAGGCATAAAATCCTATTGGGCTTGGCCCACTAACATTCGGGCGCCAACCAATTCATTGAACTAGCTAAAAAACCGTGGTTATAAAGGTGTGTGCTTTTTTGTTTTTTTAATATTTTGTGGCGGAAAATAATTCAATTTAAATGGATCTCAGTCATGGAGATTATATGAGAAAACTTGTTTAATTTAGTCTTCGGGAGCAAAGATTATTTTATTTGAATAGTCCAAATTTATTCAATATAACTGATTATTAAATTGAGAAAGTCGAACTCGTTAGAGTATGAAAAGAACAGCCACCATCTAATGAAGCATAAAACGAAACACTGAATCAAACAACGAAAAATGCAACCATCAACTATGTCATCGTTGCTTTATTATTATTATTATTATTTTTAATTTAATGATTTAACATCTTGGTAGGGACTACGGGCAAGGCACACCGCAATTATCAAAAGGCTAACAACACAGGATTACGAGCATGATTGAGACCAAGTTATTGGAGGCCTAGCCCTGAGCAAGGTGGCAAGGGACCACCACACAGTCCTGAATTATTTGCATAGCTCGCAGCTGGGATTTGTGGAAGATTTGGAACTGGACCCGTCAAGAGATTGTTCGTCACTGTAAAGTTTCTAAGCCTTCTGAGATAGCTCAATTCTCCAGGAATTCGCCCGCTGAGTTGGTTCCCATCAAGTTTAAGGGAATTCAGATAACTGCAATTCGCCAGGCCCCTAGGGATCTTCCCAGAAAAATTATTTGAAGATAGATCAAGAACCGTCACAAATGGAAGAAGCACATAGATATCCGCAGGAATTGTCCCAGAAAGTTTGTTCATTGATAGATCCAATCCTGTTAAGCTGGAGCAATTTTGAATGGCACGTGGAAACTGACCCTTCAGTCCCATGTTTGACAACTTCAGATTTAAGACTTTGTTCTCACTAGGGTTCCAACATTCAACCCCGGTAAAGACGCAGATAGATCCTTCTGTGGTGGTGTTGTTGAAATCCCAGGAAGACTTCAAATAACCATATGGGTCTTCAAGTGAATCTTTTATACCTTTCAAGCACAAGATATCAGACTCAGTCCCATAGGTGATGCTCCCACTAAGCAGCAGCCAGAAATTAAAAACAATAACATGAGCACAAAATGTTCGGCTGCTCAGAACAACCATCTCAACTCACGATCCTCAAACACAAGCCAACAAGAAAGTGTCCAGATATTCTTAGAGAACACCCTGAGATAAATTGAAAAGAAGTTAAGGAACAGAAAAACGACTCAGCACTTAAAAACAGAAACTTAAACGAGCAGGACCAGTTTATTATCACAGCAGAAAAATGAAAAACTCTAATTCTGATATTTAAACCGAATTCACAATATATACTTTACACGGTTGCTAAAAATAAAGATATCAAAACCACGAGAAACCAAGTCAAATTGTTTAAGTAATCGAATGAATGCCCACCTGAGTTATTGAAGAATACAAACAGCTCTCTAAATAGCGTTCAAGTGTGCCCAAAGGAAAGACAAAATCTTGATTAATATACAGGATTAGAGTCTGTGCAGAGGCTTGAATATAATGGCGTATTATGTAGGTTATATATATATATATATAACGTACTTAACAAGTCTTGAAAGTGACGTAAGGGATCATTGTTTTTAAAAGTCTTTATTAGAAGCAGGTCAAAAAGGAAAGTCTTTCATTGGAAAGACTGGCATTAAAAAAAAAACAAAAAAACTGAGGATAGAGTTTAATTTCTTGACCAAGTAAACAATGTTTAGAATTTAAAATAAACAAGAATTTCTTTAATTAATACTACTTGACGTAGTCCTATATTGATTAGAAATATTTGTTATGAATCGACAGGCGAGAGATTTTTTATTAGTAGTCTTTTGAGACATTAATTTATTTCATCACAACATATATATATCCCGTAGTCATAAAATATTCAGTCGATAGATTTATGAAATTGAATATTTGTAATCAAGTAATTTGGGACAAAACTATACACAGAATTATATACAAGAGTATAATCGAGATTAATTTTTGATGGTTGCGATTAATTTGTGAGGATATAGTTTTACCATTTTTTTTCATTTAATTTGAAGAGACTTTTCTAACTTTTTTTCCTTTAAAATATATTGTATGAAGAGAGTATTTGCAATTTTTTGTTGAAATATTTGCTAGAGACAAAGATATAAAACAGTTGTAGGATATCTGAGAGATTATATTACGTTAAATTTGTGTGTATTGTTTTTTTATTTTTGTCTTATGTATACTTTAACTATTAAATTCAAAAAGAGAAGTGAATGGATATTGAGTGGGTCAGAGAAGCAAGGGGCAGAAATTTCCAAGCTGAGGGACGAATAGACTGTGAGTGTGAACTTATTTTTGTTGAGGACATCTCTCAGAAATTACCATCATCAAGACCAATTGTCATCTCATGCATAAATCACGAAAAGGAATTCACGGTTTATCGGTCCTAAAGTAAATTATTTTTAACTACTTTATATATTTTAGGGAAAGTTAGTTATATTTTTAATTATTTTTTTAAAAAAATACCAATTATTTCTAATTTTATCCATATTTACTCAATTAACGTCAAAATTACATTAACTTGTTTTTAACGCGCCTCTTTGTTGACAATTGAAAATCTGAAATGACACTCTAAATATTTAATAATGACAAGTGGAGTAGTCATAGTACATTATGTAGCCTTATAAAAATAAGGGGAGAGCTGGAAAAAAATTGTTAATACTGCAAGATACTTTATATTTTGAAATCTAACCTCACTTAAAGATGTCTTACATTTAAAATTAGAATACTACTTTCTATTTATAAGTTATATTTTATAAGCTTTTTACTTATTGAAAATATAAGTTATTTTACAAGATTTAAAAAGTATTGAATTATTATTTTTTTTAATTTTATCCTAAATATGAGAGAGAGATAAGTTTTAAAAGGGATATAATTAATATAGATAACAATTTAATTAGGATAATATTATAAAGATAATAATTTTAAAAAATTTCGACAAGCTTAATTAATTTTATCTATTTTTTTACGTATACAAAATAATTAAAAATAATTTATAAATAAAAATAGGGGAGGAATATAGAACAACCAACTTTTACACCATCAAAACCACATTAATTTTCTCCCGATCTTTGGACTTTTAGATTTCCTGATCAGTCAATCACATTTAGAGCCGGAAAAACGGGCTTCAACCCATGGGTTGACTCGTTTTGACCCGCTTTATGGTGGTCCTGAGTTGGAAAAAATAGAACTCATATTGAGGCGGTTTTTTTCCAGTTCAGATCGCTTAACCCTTGGGTTAAGCGAACTAACCCGCCAAACCAGCAGATTAGTCCGTTTAGCCCACCTTTTTTTTTTAAATTTTTTTAATGGGCTTCAACCCATGGGTTGACCCGTTTTGGCCCGCTTTATGGCGGTTCTGAATTAGAAAAAATAGAACCCATATTGAGGCGGTTTTTTCCCAGCTCAAATCGCTTAACCCTCGGGTTAAGCGAGCTAACCCGCCAAACCAGCAGGTTAATCCGTTTAGCCCACCTTTTTTTTATTTTTTTAATTTTTTTCTTTCAAATTACCTTGTTTCTATTTCTTTATATATATATATATATATTGTTTAATATTGAAACTTGAAATTAGAATTGTTTTATACTTGAAGTTAAAATTTTCTCATATTTCATATTTAATGCTGTTGAATTATGATACTTACATAAATGATAATTAATATGTGTTAATATATTTTGATAAATTAATAGTTTATGTGTTTTTTATTTCTAATTTAATTATGAATCAATCATATTATTTTTTTATTATTTATATCGGTAATTTAAGTTATTATTTAAACTTGTGGGTTAGCTCGTTTAGCCCGCTTCTTTTAATTTTAAAATTTTTTCTTTCAAATTACATTTTTTCTATTTCTTTACATATATTGTTTAATATTGAAACTTAAAACTACAATTGCTTTATATTTGGAGTTGAAATTTTTCCATATTTCATATTTAATATTGTTGAATTGTAATACTTACATAAATGATAATTAGTATGTGTTAATATATTTTAATAAATTAATGGTTTATATGATTTCTATTTCTAATTTAATTATTAATCAATCATGTTATTTTTTTTATTATTTATATTGGCGGTTCTGGGCTAGGATTTTCCTAGCCCACCAAAAAATGGACTGACTAGTCCTAGCCAGTTTTCTAGTAGGCCACAGTGGACCAACCCATTTTAAGGTGAATTGACCCGATTCCCAGCACCATTCTTGAAGATGCATTAATCAATGATCTAATGTTCAGGTGAAGGGTCAAATCACTTAAAACAATTAACCTTTGATGATGATCATAAATTTCAGCATATCCTCCACGTGGGTTTACGACTTTTGTTCCTGGGCCTGACTACTGTTGCCACGTCACCCATTCTATGGCTTTTAGAAGTTGGGCCTTGTGGTACTTGGGCCCCTGAACATAGTGGGCTGGCTGGTCATGACATGCCAAAGCTGCATTGTGGGCTTGGTTTAATTATCTGTATTCTCTTCTCTTGAGAAATGCAGATCCTCTAAAGACGCTAAAGCCTCACGGGGAAGGCGCTCTATGATTAAAGTAGTTGAGTTATTGAAGATAAAAGCCAGTGATTAGATTCATTTAAGCACTGGTCCATTGATCATCGGTAGTTCTGCTAAATGGCATCATTCTTCGTATCAATTTTGTCTCTGTTTGTAGTAAAGCTGGAAAAGAACTAACTCATCCTGCAGGGTGAAATATACATAATCTATATATGCTGTGTCCTTGGAATCTATCTAATAGGAAGAAATCCATAGTTTTGTTTCTTTTTGAATCGTGAGGTAGAAAATCTCACAGCCAAGAGCATCGCGTTAAAGCAAACTCTAACTTGGACTTCCTTTTTTTTTTTCCACCGAACCACAATGAAAAAAACGCAAACAGATTCCTCCTCCTTAGCATCGCAAGCTTCCCCCTCTAATGTTATGATTCTCCAAATTCATGTTTCCATTTATATCATCACAACACAGTAAAATCATGTTCCATTTGGTGAGGGTTATTATATCGGCTGGAAAGAACCAAAGAGTTCCACATCGTGTAGTTTTTAAAACAAATTAATGTATATATAGGCTCTTGCGTCAAGGATTGCCTGCCGAGTTGTGTTGCGATAGCTTGTAACCTGAGTGGGGGCATTAAGACAGTGGGATGGAACATGGTTGAGTAAGGGGTTACTTGTTGGTCTTCACGGTGGAAGTTGGGAGTTGAATCAAAGAAAACTAGGAATAATCGTTTATTCGTAGGAACACAAAAAGCGAAGACAAAATGCCAAGGAGAATAACACTTAAAATTTAGCACTTACTTTTTTTATATTGTTTTAATTCGCCGATGGGTCCCTCTTGATCCTTCCTACTCTTACCTTTGCCAATTTTCGTGAAAATAATCGGACTAGGTCAGTGTATACCATCAACACAGAGTGAACTTAAAAACCATGCATGAAGAGGATCCCCACACACACAAGCACACACATCAAGAATTTGTTTAATAACACACAATAGAACATAACAACAACCAACCCAAATTGGCTAATTTTGAATGGTGGACACTCATTTTTTTATTTTTTTTAAAGTAAGTAGTTAGAAACTTGATTCATAGATCTTATGTATTCAGCAAATCTGGTTGATAGAAATTTACCCTTTGCCCTCTATACTACAAGAGACTAATCACTAATTTTTACTATGGGTGGAAATAATCTTAGTCACATAAAAAAAACTATATATATATATATATTAAACTCTTTTATTAAAAAAGAAATTCATTACCAGGGTATTTTAATGATTTTTCATTCAATTAATGGCGCAAACTCCTTTTTTTCCCGTCAATTTTAATGTGCCATAAAAGAACATTATCCTTCGTTGGCATGAAATAGGATTCTCGTCACACATTGCAAAAATGCGTTTTATTTGGACCTGAAATGAGATTTTACCTTCAAAATTTAGAATGATTATATATATATAATTCAAATATTAAAAAGAAAAGAAAAAGAAAATTATGTGTATTGTAACCTAATTATCTTAATAGATTTGAACTCTGAAAAAGAAAACAGAGACAATTTTATTAGCATTAACATTGCAAAAGTGCAACCAGAGGCCAGGAGTACGCGATCCCAAACGTCAAACTTGGATCAATTATTGGCTATCACAAAGTTCGCCACACACAACGAGACACAGAACATAACTAAATTACATTTGATGGAGCCAAACTTTAATCTAGCCTTCTAGGAGTTGATAGACGACATTAAACAATGGACCTGGATGTCCAAATAAAACTGTTAATAAAACGCCAAAAACGATTTTCGTGGCTCTGGTCAACACACGAGTGACTGTCGGCCTCAAAGTTGATCTTCTTTCTACCATGGTCGTTGGCAAGCTTCCTTTTACCCAGTTATCCGCAATCAATTTCTTCACACAATAAACATGGAAGCATTCCTTTCCACAAGAATAGGACCACACTTTGAAAGATCTATTGTTCTCTGTAACTAAATTCTTTCCCTTACATTTCACACAATTTGAAGTTACTTTGTCCTGCAGCTTCAGCTCCGTCTTCCCGTCGGGACTCGGGATTATCATTTTAAGGTTCATGCAACAAGGGTGCAAGTAAAGTTTGTGTTGGGATTGATACGCGAACCCTCGAATATCCCTCCCACAAGCATCGCAGATTCTCGCAGTTTGCTTGGCCGGAGGTCGCCAAATGAACTTGAATTTGCGGCCACCCTCGAATGGATGCTCTCTGGCGAGGTCTGTGGGGCGAGCCATGGCACACTGGTCGTGAAGGACGAAGTGACATCGTTCCTTTTCACACAGATACCTTGGGCCAAACCCTAGTTCCTTGCATCCGCTGCACTCAAATGGGTTTCCTTGGCGCATCAGTGTTAATTGGCACTCCGCATGCTTTGGATGCCTAAATTGGGACGACCTTTTCCCTTTCGAACTAGCATTACTCTTACCACTTTTCCCGCTCTTTAGAATCAATTTCTTCGTGGTCGACTCTCCATCACTTCCCTTGCTCACCAGAGCCAATCCCTTCTTGGTCGAGCTTCCCATAGACTTCTTCTCTATCTTCTGGGCAGAGCTACTACCACTATTAGGCAAGCCTCCAGTTCTTGACGAGCTTCTAGGATTACTTTCAGACGAGGCTTTTTCTCTCAAAGAAGACGACCCACCATTATGATCACTTTTCTTGTTCTCTGTCTTCTGGGCTGAGCTTCTACCACCATGCGGCGAGCCTCCAGTTCCAGACGACGCTTTTGCTATCGAAGAAGACGACCCACCACTATGATGATCACTTTTTTTGTTCTGTGTCTTCTGGGCTGAGCTTGTACCACCACGCGGCGAGCCTCCAGTTCTTGACGATCTTCTAGGATTGCTTTCAGACGAGCCTTTTTCTCTCGAAGAAGACGACGAACCATTATGATGATCACTTTTCTTGTTCTCTGTCTTCTGGGCTGAGCTTGTACCACCATGCGGCAAGCTTCCAGTTCTTGACGAGCTTCTAGGATAAATTTCAGACGAGGCTCTTTCTCTCAAAGAAGATGAACCGCCATTAGGATGATTACTCTTCTTGTTCTCCATATTAAATTTCTTCGTGGCTCAGCATCCACAATTAGACAAGTTTCTCTTACTTGACGACCTTCAAGTGTTAATCCCTGGGTGATAGAGCTCACAAACCTCCTCTCTTTTTTTTTTTTTTCAAGTAAAACTCACAAACTTTAACCATAGGATCAATAGTGGAGGCAACCACATAACCGTCTATATCTCTCTCACATACACACACACTACATATATATATATATATATATAGTGGCAGAGCACGCGTTTTTCTCGTCTTATCCTATGCATTGCTGACTGCTGTACCATATGTTTTGACAGCAAATCCAGAAATGAGAAAATAAAATAAAATAAAGAAATTTAAAATTTAAATTTAAAAAATACATTTGTATTATTTGGGAGAGAATAATGGGAAAAAATAGTGGTTAAAGGAAAGAGAAAACAAAAAATGAAAAGGAAATAAAAAGAAAGAGAAAAAAATGGAGATATATTTTATAATATTTTATAAAATATTGAAAATTAAAATAATTAAAATTTAAAAATAAAAATGTGTAAACAATTTTAAAACATAGATAATGTTAAAGAAAGTTGGAGAATTAAAAGTTAAAAATAAAGATGTGAGAATGATTTAAAAAAGAGAAAATATTAAAGATAGTGGAGCGAACAGGGGAGAGTACTACTCATAGCAATACTTCTAAATAATAAAATCTCCTTAAAAATATGAGAATATATGGAATGGAATTTTGTGAGTATATATTTTATCTATTGAAATTTTGCATTATTATATTTAAGGAACTTATCAAACACGTGTGCAGAAAAAAAAAAAAGCGAAAGTTATAAAACACTTTGAAATGGAAGGCACTAAAAATTTATACACACAAACTTATCTTCTCCTCCCAGCCCAAGATTTTATTGATGTGCAATTTTTTATTGGATCAGGGATATTTTTTATTTCAGAATAATTTCTTTTAGGATAATTTGCAAGTATCTTTGTAAATGCTCCTTAAGCCATGAAATATATATATATATATATATATATTGATGAAGTGATTCTAAGACCCAATTTATCTAAGCTTTTTGTTTATAAAAAAACTCATCAAACAAATTCTTTTTATAATTTGATATTTTAAATTGAAGACACTAAACTTATAATTTGATATTTTAAATTGAAGACCCTAGTCATTCATTGTCATGACTGAGTGCATTGTAAGATAAAATAATTATTTATGCCAAACGAGCAATTGGTGTCCCTATCCAGTAATGTATCCAGTAATGGAGACATTAGGGATAATAAATGGTGACTTTTCTTAGTAGAAGAATGATAATCCAGCTTTATCCGTTAAAACGGCCTCTCCTGGGCACTCTGGACGGACCACCTTAGGATTATCAATCTCTGTCGTAAAATAGCCATCATGTATGAACCCTAGAATATCATTACAAGAAAGTTACTGGAAAAATGGATCTGGTTCCGTTTTCTTTCTGATACTTAAGATCCTCCTTAGAGGCGAGAGTAGAGCATACTCGAGAACTAGGATAGACAGGTTAGAGATATAACTACTTCAGAATTCTAGAGAGAGATAAGAGAATTTAGAATCCAAGTATTGTATATTACAAAGGGAGTTTTTGAATGAGTTTCAGCTTATCCCAAGCTTACAAACTGCGTCCCTTATATAGAGTGAGGGACTACAAACTTACAAAACACTCTTATGACTCATCACTTACTATTTTACTTTTAGTACAACCATGGCTGACAAGGTGGCCGACCAACAGACAAACTTTTACATGCTTTTAATAAAGTAAAGTAGCTGAGTCACCATACACATTTAACATGTGACTATCGACATAACAAACAAAATACAACAGCTGTTCAAGGCGACAAACTATGACGTGACTGCACACCAAACTGTAGGCCTTCACTACCCTAATCTTCTTTCTTGTGAAGTATCCTATTCACTGTCGTCTTCTTCTGTATCCATGTCACTTTCAGCACGGTATTTTCCTTGTCTGATTAGCATCTCTTGTTGTGCTTTGATTATTTCCAGTTCTTCTTCAATAGTTTTCTTTGAAGGTTGTGACGATTGTGGATATTGAGTCCATTCTGGGGTTGTCTCAAGAAACTGCTGAAGAAAATGTGGATCTATCTCATATAGATCCTGGGAATCCATAAAGAATGATGGATCCTGAGAAGCATATGGATTCTTACTGTTAGAGGCTTCTCCTGGGTCTTCTGCTGGAGCGAGACTGAGTTGTGGCCATTCAAAGGAGATGGCTTGTCCGACTGTCATTACTTCATTTGGATCATAAAATTATCCTGGAAAGGGTCCGAGAGAAGTACAAACTTGATCTTCCTTGTCACCTGCAAAATTATTCAAATCTAACAAAAAGTCACGTAATTCATTAATAACTTGCTTCTGGCGTAAAGGCCAGTGTAGGGCAGTGCCCCAAAGGTGAGACTGGACAGGGGTGTAAATAAGGCCTTGGTGGTCTGTTTGGTAGGGTTTATGAACAACGAAAAAGGAATAGGCCTTGGTTCTGGAAGAGGGAATATTCCAGAGGTTATTCTCATTGATGGTATTGTACAGTTTTCATCTCCATATTGCAAGTGGTGCAAACCAGGATAAGAAAATAGATAGGTTGGACCTTTCATTTTTCTTGTCCGTAAGATAATGGTAAGTTTGTTTGGGAGGAAGGGCAATGACACAGGCAAACAGGGTTGACATTGACCATACGTACCACATAAACTCTGGAGTTATTGGACCTTTAACAAAGGGAATAACCAGATAGGGTAATTGGGGATCAAAGTACTCCGGTTTAGGAGTAATACCCGTATCATTCAGGAAAAGATGAAAGTAGAAAAATAAGGTTTTTCTGGCTAAACTGTTGATCTGGGAAATGGTAGTAGGATGGTGAGATGGAGGGAATACAAGATCATAACTCAGATGAGTCGAAAGAGGAGGATGATTTTTAGGCATTTCTGAGATGGTTAATATGAACAAGGGGTTTTGCCTGAGATGGTTTATTTGATTCTTTGGAAGAGGTCTTGAGAGTAAATCAGCTAGGAGATTGTGTTTCCCTTGGATGTGCTTTACGGAGAATTTATAGCAGGAAAACCAATCTTTCCACCTGAGCAGTTATTTTTCTGGGAGAATCTTCTTTTTCTGGTTCAGTATGGCTGGAAATGATGTATTGTCCATTTCCACTGTGAAAGGTGTAAAGCTGAGATAAAAACTTAGCTTTTCAATACCACGTTTTACTGCCAGAATCTCCTTGTAGATGGTATGATAATGTTTCTCTGCATATTTGAATTCTCCACTGGCGTGAGCACAGTAGTGTCTTTTGTCTCCATCTTGTTCAATCAATACTGCTCCCCAGTGATTTTCACTGGCATCAGTCTGTAAAACCAATTCACCTTTATCAGGAATTTTTAATGGTGGAGGATTTTGAGCAATCTGCTTCAACTTCTTTACTGCCGCAGTTTGCTGATCTGTCCATGGGGGTGCATTCTTTTTTAACATCTTGGACAGCTGGCTTGTATATTTGCTGACGTGTGGAATGAAATCTCGGATATAATTGACCACTCCGAGAAAGCTTTGTATCTGCTTGTTTGTCAGCTTATCAGGAAAATCCAATAGCTTTGTTGCTATATGTGGGCTAGGCTGATATTGTCCAGCTGAGAAAGTCATGCCCAAAAATTCTATTTGGTCTAAGCCCATTTGGCTCTTTGAGGTTGAGAGCATAATCCCATACTTCTGAACTATATTATAAAATTGGTCTAGTAGGGTTTTATGGGCATCCACAGTTTCTGAGTATAAAAGGATATCATCCAGGTATATTAAAGCAGAATGTATAATGGGCTCAAAGATTCTGATCATGGCTTTTTGAAATAGTGATGGGGCCGGTTTAAGCCCAAATGGCATAACCGTCCATTGATATTGAGCATTAGGTATACAGAAAGCTATTTTATACATGTCTTCTAGATGGACTCCCAATTGCCAGTAACCCGCTTTGAGGTCAAATTTTGAGAATATTTGGGCTTTTCTCAAATGTATTATTTGGGTATTGATTTTGGGCAAAGGGAACTTGTCATCTTGAAGGAAGTGGTTTAATGGAGTATAATCCACTACGAACCTTTTCTTATTCCTTTTCTTCTCTGCATCCTTTTCTACATAGAAAGCATAACAAGCCCATTGTGAAGTTGTAGGCTCAATTAAACCTTGTGCCAACAGTTCCGCACACTCTGTTCTGGCTAACTTTAGATCTTCTGGAGACATGCCAGGATGAGATGCTTTAATAGGATTAATATCCTCATTTCTTTTGAATGGAAGTTTCACAAAGAACTCTTCATTTTTCCATAATGGGTGAGGATGCTTAAAACTCTGATGGTTTTCTGGACATAAGGGTAGCAGCTTATCTCTGAGAGGGATATAATCTGAAGGGACTTGTAGAAGTTCAAATAAGTTATTAATGGGCTCCCATGGAATAAATTGAGCTTTATAACGGACTTCTTTTGGGAGTATTTGTAACTTCTTTGCTTTGTGATACACATCCATTCCGATCAGTAAATCTTTTGTTGGTAGATTGCTGCCTAGTATTCTTGTCCATACCACACAGTTAGGAAAGAACTGAACTCCAATCTTTCTTCTGGAGATAAGATTAATAGAGAAATATTTTCCGTCTGCTGAAGAGAAATACTCTTCATGTGGCAACCATTCTTCTTCTGGTAGGATGTTGGGATTCATAACACTTCTGCATGAACCTGTGTCCATGAACCCAATAACTGAAATTGGCTTGGCATACTTTTCTATCAAAACTTGAACTTTGATGTTTGGAGAAGGGATTTTCTTTAATAATAGGCTTTACTAGATTAATATTGCAAATTTGATGATTGCAAGAATAATCTACTTCTTCTTCTTCTTCAGAACTAGACTCATCTGACTGAGGAACAACTATAACCGTTTGCTCATTCTTCTCATCCTGCTCTTCATAAATTTCTTCAAAATCTTCTTCTGGAGATAATAGATACATCTCCTGGAGTTTTGTCAACAACTTCATTCCTTTCTTGGTCTTATTTGGACATTGTTTTGCATAATGTCCTTTTTGACCACAGAGATAACACCCATTCGAGAATTTGCTGGCTGAAGATGTTCTCTTTCTGAAAAACCTGAAAGGTTTTCTTCTCCTTCTTGAGTAGAACTTCTTTTTCTTCGGATACTGAAAGAAGTGTGATTTCTTCTTTGATGAACATGAGCAAGTTTCTTTATCCTTGCATTTGATTTTCAAATCTGGCCTCCTGCAGACTTTATAAAGATGAGTCTTCTCCTTAAGCACATTCTTAACAAATTTTTGCTGTTCGCATAATCTGTCTAGTGCTCCTAAAGCCATTTGATAAATTTCTCCGAGAGATATATGTGTCATATCTCTTTGCAAGGCATTGATGGATTTTTGTATTTCTGGCAACAGTTCTTCTGGTAGAGAAGCTATGAAGACATGCCTCAAATTTACGTCATTAGCTCCTCCTAGCATATAATACCTTTCTGCCATTCTTTTATAATGCTTCTGCAAGTCATGTCTCTCTAATGAGCAACATTTCATTTCAAAATACTCTTGACGAGCCCTCCTGTCAATGATTCCGAAATCTCCAATGAATTCTTTGTGCAAAATTCCCAAGAAAGTAGGTATGTCATGTTGAGCCATCTGGAGTCTTTGATACTCACTAAGACTGGTAAACCACTCTCTTAGATTTCCAGTTAATCTAGATAAGAAATTAGTCAACACTTCTTGTCTGTTGGCTCCAGGGTCATTCATCTGCACATCTAGCCATGCACCAAATTGATGAAGTTTCTCTCTCCACCGATGATGGGGAAGATCATCAAATGTAAAATATGGACCATTTGAAGGTTTGTGAAAACCTTCTTGCCCACTATGAATTGATTCAGGTGTTTCTTGGACCATAGGTTCAGGTTCTTCCACAGCTGAAGCTGGTGTTTCCTCAAATGGAGGAGGATTTATATCCACCATGAAGATAGGAGGTTGTTTTAAAGGTAAGGATGATAAAGAGGAATTGGTGGTTGTAACAGACTCTGATTCTGAGAAAGACAAATCTCCTTCAAATCAGTGGAAGGTTCTGACATGGGTTTGATGGTGGCAATGGTCTTATTTTTTGAGAAGTCTTTAGGTGGCGGCTGTCTTTCTGGTGATGATGATGGGGTATGAATCTTCAAGGGTTTTTGTGGAGGTATGTATTCTGGTGTGTATGAGGTAGATGGAAGAGACACTTGGGCCTGGGAGTTTGTTTGATGAGCTGGGGAAACTGATTGGTGTTTTTGGGTTTGCTGTTTTCTTTCCTTTCTAAGCTGTTGAAAAATTGGATAATTCATCTTGAAAGGTTCTTGAGCTGAAGATGGGTAATATGGGGTGGAGGACACAAATGGTGGTGTATATAACGGGGTATGGAATAATGGTTCTTGATGGATGGCTGATTGTTTGGCAAAGTCTGCCTCAATCCTTTTTAGTTCCTCTTTTACATGCTTCAATTTCTGTTCTTTCTGGAAAAACAATGGTCCTGTGTACCTAGCGTCAATATATCCCCTGAGCTCTTGATCAAGCTTCTGAGCTCTGTGAGAGTAGTTCTCATAAAGATTTTTGACCGTTTGATCCAGAATATCCAGTTTGCTGGAGAACACATTCGTCTTATCATGAAGTTGTTCTAATCTAGTATTTATCCTATGTAGGACTTTGTTTTGGCTAACTGAGTTTTCAGTATGCCAATTTAGAACTTCTTCAGATTGGGTTGCAGTTCTTGCTCCTTGAGGAGTCATTTGATCCTGCTGGACAAATGGTCGGGAAGTGTATCTGGATGATTCATTAGTCCTGCGTTCTAAAGGAGGAAAATCCTCTTCATATGTAGGACGAATCATTGCTATGCAAGGGAGATCTTGGATGGGCTTTGATGGAATTGTGGGGATGACAGGTTCTGGTAAATAAGTTGAAAATGTGAAGTCTTCCTTGGAAAAGACTGATGAAGCTAAGTCCGAATGACCTAACTCTTTAAGCATTTGATGGAAGGTAGTTGGTTTAGGTGTTTCTTTGGGTATCTCTACCCATTCTTTCTTTCTTCGGATATTTTGTTTTGGACCATGATCAAAATCATGATCCTGGCTGGCTTTGAACGATTTGCAGGATGGTTTCTGTTTAAGGTATGGAGTGGGTTTGGGCTGAGAAGTTTGGTCTAAGTTTTGTTCAGGTCCTTGCCAATGATCCCAATCATAGCAACCACAGTCTGGGTCGCATTCTTTTGGAGCTGCATCCCATACAAAATAACCATGTATTTTTGACACAAAACATGGCTTAGCCTCAGCATCTACTAAATGAATAGGAACTTTCTCCTTGTGCTTATAGGCTGGATTAATCGTTAGAATTTGCCCTGAATAGGACGCTGGCGGTTGTCCTGGCCTCTTGAAAGTGGATTTTACCATTCCATTCTCTAGGCGTTCTAGGACTGGAGCATCAATAGTATGTACATCCCTACAAGAAGAGTGAAACTCTTTCTCATAGTTGTTGATCCATTCCAGGGGCATAATCTGTGCCAATTCTGTCTTTGGAATTCTCCTGGGTATCTGGATCACAGAGGTATCCGATTGATTGGACACCATGCAGAGTGCATCAGGGGTAGAGTTTGGGAACTCTAAGTTCACTGCATGATCCTGCAGTCTATAGATCATCTGGTGATGGAGAGTAGCCATGATGGCTTTCTCATCCTGTTCTGCTCCATGGATCTGGATTTGTACCTTCAGTCGGTACGGTAAAGTAGCATCATCCAACTTGATGTTGAAGTCAGGAGCAATTGTCATAACCACGCTTCCATTGCTGCAAGTGGTAAGGAGTGCACCAATCATAGCGTTGGAGTATGATTTATAAGTGGAGTCAAGAATTGCAACTCTGGCAGTAGCCGAAATGCCTTTTGTTCCATGAAGAGTGAGTTCCAATCTAATGGCACCAATATGGATGTGGGTGTATCCCTGCTGTCTCCAGGTGTTGATCAGGAGTTGAGGGATCTCCCGTGTAACATACTGTTCTGCTGTTGTGGCTTTGAGTCCACACTGTTCCAGTTTGGAACTTTGGACATATTCTTTCACCTGCGGCCTGGGAGTATGAACAATCCTTGCTATTCTCTGGCGAAGAGATCTAGCATAGGTTTTATCCTGAGAGAAGATTGCATAGGGACTGAGTAAGGGTAACTCAGTGTTATCAATACGAACTTCTTCTGGGATATGGGTGATCTCAACAAGATTATCTATCTTGTTGGAAAGGATTCTTTTAACTGAAGAAGGGAGTTTATCTAGGGAGAAGGCTGAAGAAAGTCTAACTGGAGTAGTAGAAGTGGAAGTAGATTCTGATAACTCAGTCATGGTATTCTAGAGTTCTCTCTCTATCATTCTTTCATAAATATATCTTCCTTCCTGTCTGGCCTGATTAGGCTCTGATACCATTTCAATCAATACTAATTTGTCAGCCATCAAATTTGAATCATCAATGGAAGGCATAGACTACGAGTAGAAAAAAGTCAATCAATTCATTTGTGAATCAGCCACCACAGTTGAACTAATGCTATTCGATCATTGAATTCAATAATTGATACGAAATTGCTACAAGAAAACAAGGCATGATGTGTCCACCCATGGTTCTGGCTTCCTCTGGACAAACTTCTCGATGTCTATGGCTACCAACTAAAAATATCTTCTAAAAACATGGCAATGAACATGCTATACAACTTAAATCCCTATTCCTACTGAATTAATATTTTTTAAGGAAGATTACTGTTCATAACCATTGTTTTGAACAGTACTGATATTTAAAAATTACAAATTATAAAATATTACAAATTCTCCCATAATCTTAATTTCCTTCTCATTATCTCAATTTCCTTTTTTATTTTTTTACATTAAATTATTATTTTTAATTTTTCTACAAAATTTTAAATTATTTTCACCCTTCTTATTGTTTTACTGTTTCAATTAAAAATTGTAAAATTTTTTAAATTTTCCCCATAATCTCCACTTCCCTCATAATTTTCTCTATTTCTTTCGACAAATTTTAAATTCATGTATTTGTATCTAAGTCTTATTTTTAAATTATACTTTATTTATCTGTGCAATGTACGGGAAATAATCTAGTTTATGAAGTTGTTGGGTGACTCATTTTTCTTTTCTCCTTGTCATTCGTTAATTTGGAAGAAAAAAACGACATGCCATTACCTATAAGGAAAACCAGGCGTGATGATTTTATTATCAAGAAAGTCATTCTAATTAATTCATATCTCAGTCATTCAAGGTTGGATTGTTTTCAGTAATATCCCTATTTTTATGAGATATTATAAAATAAATAAAAAATAAGAAATGAAACGAGACAAAAATATTATATATAATTAGATTTTAGAAGGAATTAATTTCTTATCTAATTTTCTGAAGAAATTTTATTTGATCATTAATTGGAATTAATATTTCATAATGTCCTTAGTAGAAATTAATTTTAGAACTTACCTAAAAAAATATGCAATATACCACTTGAATAAAAGTCCACTCCAAGCTGAGTACAATGGTATAAGTATTGTATTCTCGAGAGGTCCAACTTAAGAGATAGACCAATTTAAAGTTAATGTGCATAGTAAAAAAAAAGAAATAATAAAAAATTAGTCTTTCAGAAAAATTACAAGAAGTTACCCAAAAGAATGAATAATTACATTTTTACTTGACTTAAGGGCAAAACAGTCATTTTTTAAATTAGAAGTAAAATGTGAATAATGAATTAAAGGTCTAAAAATGAAAAATTTGACATCGTAAAATACAAAAGGAATTAGGAAAAATGGTGAGATACCATTAAGTATAAAGAAGGGTAAAGAGATTTTTTTTTGGTTATACAAAAAAATAAAAAATTGCATTAGCCCCAAGAATCAAGAATCTTTGCAATCTAGTTCCTTTATAATGATTTCAACGTGAAAGGGGTAGGTAGAGAAGTTTGGGAAAAATTACACCTAATAATTTGAAAGTTTAAAAAATTATAAATTTATACTAGGTTAAGGGTATTTTTATAAATATGAAAAATTATAGTCAAAATGAAGCTCTCAATGAGTTAGACCCAATGAAATATAGTATGGAATTTATTAAGGTAAAAATAATATTTATTGGGTGATTAGGTTTTAATATCAATATTTTACCCAGTAAAAGTTAATTTGCACTGCAGGAAGAGACAATATTAATTCCAGAGAAATTTTTAGGCCTTAATAAAATAAATTTTGGGTCTAGATAATGATTTTGGACTAAAAGTAATTGTTGAATAATCCTGTACTAATTTAATGACAATTTTGGTAAAAATACTCAATCGGTACAGGTAAATTTAATCGGTAAAGGGTATTTTGATCCATTAAACTTTATGAAGTAATTTTTGGCCAAAAAGGGAGTGAATCACATTGGAATTCAGGTTTGGACACAAGTGAAATTTTCTAAAAGCTTTTTTAAGAAAAAAAGCAATAAAGTCAAAAAGAAAAGTTGATTAAGTGAGTTTATTACATAAATATCTTAGCAAGTCATTAAGCTTCATCTTCCTTACTTCATTCACGACATCTGCAGCAATAGAAAGAGGGGAGAAAGTGTGAAGTCCCTAGAAAAAAAAAAGAAGAGAAAGGCAAAGTTAAAGTCTCAAAAACTCAAGGTAAAATCTTATGGCTATTTTATTATGTATACTTGAGTTTGGATAAGTTTTATGGATTATTTCTCTCCATTTTATCTCTGAAAAATTCTGCCTAGAGAGAGAGAGTAGAGAGAGAAAATGAAGCAATGAAGAAAGTGATCCATGAAAAGTGATGTATAGGCTTCAAGGATTAAAGATATGCCATTAGATTGCAAATTAATGGGGTGGATATTTTTCTACATTTTTCTAAAAATTTCTGCCTATTTAGGGTTTAAAAAGGAAAGGAAATTTCATGATTTTGACCCCGAAAATGGATTCCTTGGGGCCAAATTATGTAAGAACAATGATGTTGTACAAGAAAAACTCAAAGGAAAGTAAAGTGAAAATTTTAATCCAAGTATGCACACTTTGTGAATGAGGTTGTGTAATTGGTGGCTAATGGCCTCATTTTGTGATACTATAGGACTCAAAGAAGTGTTAGAAGTCTAAAGGATAGAAGTCTAAAGGAAAGATGTGCAAAGTTTGGAAAGGATTGAAAAGCTAAAAAGTAGTTTACTAACCTAATCTTGCATTATATGGTTATATAGTTGCAATGGCTTTAATGTTATACCAAATATTTGCAATGATGTTGTGTGATGATTTGTTGATATTGGCTGAGTTATTTGAGGGGTTTTATGACCCTGGGATGTCCAAAATGTAAGGGGAATCTCTGTCCAATTTTCTATAAAATGTTTAAGCATAAATGATTTTAAATGTTTGAATGATGATTTAATGAAGCGTGCTTGTATTATGATTATATATTTGCTTGATTAGTGGTAACTATTGAGATTTTTTGAATCTCACTCTTGCAAATGCTAACCATAGTAGGGCCATGCAATGCAAGGAATCCAAGAAGAGCTAAAGGAAAAGAGGAAGAGAATGATGAATGATATTATTATGCAAGTCTTAATGTTATATTTTGGGAATTTGTATAAGTTTGTATGAAAGGGATAAATCTTGTTTGATGCCCTGAAGATATTCTTTTAAGTCCTCTATGATATTATGCATGAAATTGGAGCAATATATGGCAATGTAAATGTGTTATGAAGCTTATTATGTAAGTTATGCCATAAGTTTGTTTGAGATGATTAGTATTGATTTGAGTAGGGGAACTCTATTCGAAATAGAATATCCTATGTAAGTGTTATACATGCTCTTAAAGTAGACAGAACAAGCTTTTCATAGAGCTAAAAAACACCTAAATTAGACAAGTGTATGATTTATAATGAAAATTTGAAATTAGGATTCAAAACTGGATAGTATTGGAAAAACTGGAACTTATACTGTGAACACTGGATTTTTCAAAAGGCACTATAAAATCGTGTATAGCTCCAAAAATTTAGTGATTTGCATTTATGGAAAGCTCCAAGTCTTAGGAAACTGATTCCACTAGTTTGAAACCATTTGGAGCTATAAAGAAGGAGTTATGTAATTTCTCCTAAAACGGTTCCACTAGAGGTAGTGTTTTGAATAAATGTACAAGAAAAATATTTCTAGAAATTAGACTCATAGGGATTTCATATGACATAAATAATGTATGATTTGGATCAGGATATAATGAGATATTAATTTTTAAATATAAGGTCAAAATCCTAGGGAATAGAAAATGACCAAATATACAGTAAATATTTGAGAAATAAACTGTATAAATTGGTCAATAGAATTCTCTGTCTCATATTTTTCCCACATATAGAAAGTTTTTTTCTATATTTAGAGACTTGAATCACTATGAAATGATTTTTCTAGAATTATTTATGAATTTTTAAAATTGAGTCAGTAAAGTGGAAACTGCCACATAAACAGTAATCGAAAATTTTGGAAATTCTAATTTTCATTCTTATGTGATTCAAGCTTAGAATCGAGTATAATCAGACTTAAAAGGAGTTTAATTCATGTGAAATGAGTCTAAAAGTAAGGTGTTACATTTTCAGTAAAGGCGAGTGATGAAAGAAAAAAAGTTTAATTTATAATTTTTGATTTGGTTTTGTTTAGTTTTTTTCTTTCCTTTTAAGAAGTTTAATTTCTGTCATCATCCATTCATTTCATTTATTTTTTTCAACTTTTTTTATTTTTCTGTCACTTTTTCCTTTTTCCCCCTTAACTAGGTAGATTTTATCCAGTTAGTTTTGTCCCTTATTTTTTCTGAAAGTCTTTTCTTGTTGTACTTAATTTTCCCAATATTTCTTTGACTTTTCAATTTCTTATACATGTTTGCACAATTAGTAGTTTTATAGTAATTGCATAAAAGATAACCGAGTTTAATGGTAATATTTTTTTTAATTTGATCGAAAATTGTTTTAGAAAATAATTGAAAATTTTGTGAAACATTTATGAATAAAAAGTTTTTGTGTCTTTGTAAGTGTACATTTTTTTTAAAAGAATTTGACAGTATAAAATTTCTATTCTTCATTACATAAATTGGTATTCTATAAAAAATATTACCATGAATTATTTAAGAAATTATTATGATGATATTATTAGTTTGTCTTTACTTTGTGTTGTTTCTAAAAGATATATGTGATGACCTTATATTACCGTAAATTTGTGTATACTGTAACTAATAAGGTGTTTGGTAGGACTTTGTTGGTTACACCGACTTTGAGTGTGAATGCCAAAACCTTTTCACCAACTTTTAATTTATAAAATTAACCACTCTTGTCATCATGAAAAGAAGATTTTATCAATTCTTGTCATATTCATAGAGGACATTTCTCATAAATTCCCATAATGAAGAAAAACTTCCATCTCAGAAAAAAAAGGAATTCATAGTTTATCAAAGATACTCGTACTTCTGAACTCTTGATCCTTGAGCTGCAAAATACTAGTATAATACTATACAGTTTAATATAACACTTTACTCCTAAACACCTCCAGACTTGACTAGAAACCTTAAAATCCAACTAAGTACAACCCAAACATCTCAAAACAACTTCCCAAAACATCAGAGCAGTGAAAACAAACCAAATAACACCAGAAACTAGGCTGGGGCCGTGGCCGCTACAGTACTGCTGTAGCTCCAGCTCATCCCAAAAACTTACTTGCTATTGTCTCCACTAGCGCCACGGCCTGCCTTCCTGGCACCACGGCACCCTCTGCTAGATTTCTATACCAGCAAATTTCATACTCTAGGGCGAATTTTCAACGCGTATAACTTTATGCTCCAATCTCCAATTGACCTGATTCTAACTCCTACAAGTTAATTTAGTTCCAATCTATTCATAGACACCAATTTCACTTTAATCCAACTCTGTATAGAGATTCTCAACATTCAACACCATTTTGGCCACTTTTTGACTAAAACTCACAACTCCCATTTGCCACCAAACACAACCTGACCATTCATACAGATCCTAAACCACTTAACCAACTTGTCCAAAAAGGTTTCATCTTAAAAGAACCATTCATCTGGTATTTGATCCCCTTGAATCCTAATTGATAAAATGGGCTACAAGCCCTAAAACACACCGACAAGGTCCAATTCCATCTTTAAGCTTACAAACACTACCATCCATCATACATGTCACAAATAACACAATTCCACATACATAACACACCAATAACAAAACTTCGTTACAATAACAATATCAAAGTCACCACTTAGTTACAAACCATCTATCCTACTTGGCACAAGATACATATCCAAAATATACACAAACTACATAGACCTAGTATTCCCACATCCAATGTTACTCCCTTGCCTTCTCCAGACTAGTGCCAGAACCGTCACCTGAAATGTTAGTTCATGGGAGAGGGGTGTGAGACAATGTCGTAGTAGTTGGGGACAACCACACACACACACACACACACACACACACATATCTCAAACAACTTATGAATGCAATATGAAATGAATGCATGTCTTCCTCGCACACAGCTAGAACAACGGGCTATCATCATAATAGGACATTTCATATAGGTAATTTCCTTCCAATAGTCGGTGAAGAATGATTCTAGGACATCACCAAGCTCATCTCCCATTAGTGTACCCGGCCAAAGATAACACTAATGTTCAGACCGTAGCTCTAATTCCCCTTTCCCACCATGAATTGACAGTGATTTAGGGAAGGTGCAGTCCACTGCACGCCTTTCTCTCTTGGCCATAGGAGGCGAATTAGCTGCAGGGATCCCATCCTTATCCTCCCTAATCATATATCATCATAATCATATCATATCATATATCATATCATTATCACCCAATTTGCCATATATCATAATCTCACAATGCTATGTGGTGATGCTCATGTATCATCATATAATCATCATCCTCATCATGATCTCAATGTCATGTTATGCATCATGCTATATCACATCATCATCATATGTAATCATCATCATAATCATCATCTAGCTGTGCGCATACTACGATATATAGAAAACATTACACGCAAACACATCTATATGGTATGAAAGAAACATGCATATATACACTAATATACATAATATCATACAATACAATACAATACAAACACCTTGTTACCTCTGGTTGTCAATACCACACACACGTGATTCTACGAGCTTTCTTGAACGCCAATCCCATGACTAGTCTTCTTCAATTAGCCAATAACCTTAACAACATCATAATACCTCAATTAACATACAATGCAATTATCCAAATTCCAAAATTCAACTACTTTAGACCTAACCTAAGGTTCCAACACCACTTTCATGGATCATTTAGCCCCTAGGAACCATTCAAATATCATCCAATCCCATACACTTTAGATTCCCAAGAGCCCAAACTAAAAATAACCTAGGGTTAAGCTTAAATCATGCACAAACCCTTCAAAACTTACACCCAAGTAACAAGAACACCCAAACACACTTCCTTAATCCCATTTCATCAATTTCAATCAGTGGATTTCGGCCCAAACCAGAAATGCCACCATTTAACTAAAAAATCCCAAGTTTAAATTGAAGAAAATAGAGAGGGAGGAGTAAGGATCACTTACCAACCAAGATCCAAGCTTCAAGAGGTTGAAAATCACTCCCAAGGGCCGGAAAACTCGAGCCTTAGCAAAGCTCCCTCGATTTCTCCTCCGTTTCTTTCTTTCCAATATTCCGAAATGATTCTAATTTAAGCAAAAATCCTGACTCTCGCCGTGGCACCACCATGTTTAGCTGACAATGCCATTGGAATTTGCTCTCGCCATGGCGACCCTGCTTCTCGCCATGACGTGGAGCTCATTTCTGCTCCACTTGAACCTTCCTCCATCTTGTTTTCTCTAGTTCTACACACAATGCTAATAACTAATAGTCCTGCATTGCAAGCTCTAAGGGTGAGAACAGGGAACTATATGGAGAATTGCAGTCTCAACTTAAAAGCCTACTTTGAATGTAATCCAAGTGACATAAGTAATTAAGGAAATTAGTTAATTAAAGTGTTAACACTTGTTGACTTGTTGAGAAGTAAAATCTCAAAATATTGACAATGTATTTTTGTGTAAATCTATTGAAGTATGACAAAGTTTTGAGAAAATATACACAATTTTCCTGTAGGAGGTGATTACCCTACTTTTTGTCATCTATAAATAAATGAGAAATTGTGATATTCGAAGGTATGATGAATCAATCAATATGTGACCTGTGAACACCGTATTTTGTCCGGGTATTATACATAAAACTAAAAATGGATAAAAAAAAGAAACAAATAATAATGAAAATAAAATAAGATAAGTCAATAATAAAATAAAAAGAGAGAAAAAAAAAGAAGAAAAATAAATAAATAAAATTAGGATGGAATTTGTGTCAAATGTAGGTAGCCCAATCTTCTAATCCCAAAATGCGAATACTAAAAAAATAATAAAATAAATAAACAAAATACAAAAATTAAAAAAATAATAATAATAATAAATAAGATAAAAAAAATAATAAATAGAAAAAAAAAAGAAAGGTATGTGTTTGGGCTGAAATGCGGTTTTCAGCCCAAACACCCACGAGCCCAATTGAGAAGGGCTCGTGGATAGCCAAGGGAGCCCCTAAGGGCTCAGGCAGGAGGCCGCGTGAGACAGAAAGTGAAGCTAGGGTTCAGAAAGAAAGAAAAAGGAAAGGAGCCGTGAGAGAAAAGGAGAGAGGAGCAGAGGAAAGGCACCGCATACAGAGGTTGACCGAGGGAACCGTGTGCAGTCTGAGCAGAGCTGGAGGGAGTCGCAGAGAAAGCTGCAGGAGACATGGCCGCGAGGGAAAAAAGCTGCAGGAGGGAGACCTACGCGAGCACGAAGAGCACAGAATGAGCCGCGAAAACAGAGGGGGTTAGGGTGAGAGCAGCACGCAAACACGAGAAGACAGGGAAGACGTGCACGAAAGGGAAAAGGAGAGGGAGGCGATGGTAGAGGATGGCCGCACGCTCGGGGTTCCTTCTCTTTCCAGTCGCGAGAACCCTATAAAAGGGGCCGCGAGGAGCAATTGTAAGGGGGAGGTGTCTGGACAGGGGAGAGCGCAAGCGTGAGAGGAAACAAAGATTGAAGGAAGATTCGGGTTAACTCACGGAGGGGTACTACGAAGGACGGTGAGGCAAATTTGTGCACAAGGAAAGCCGAGAATCCGAGTGGAAGAGGCAGTAGAGTATTTGGTGCAAGGTACTGGTTGGCCTTATGAGTAGTCTGTCTTTTAACTTTCTAATTTTAAAGCGATGGATGATATAATTTAGGGTGATGTTTACTGTCTCCATGTGGTTCGGATTGAATACTCTGTTGCCTATGACTGACCGAGACATGTCAGTGGGTTGGGTGATGAGAATTTCATCTTAGCACCCATGTAATTTCTTTTATCTAATTGTGATTCTTGCTGGGTACGCGCTCTGTGTAGCTTTGGAATTCTTGTCCTTATAGAAAATATTGTCATAATTCCATTAATCTGTGTGGTGCCAATGTTGTGTTCGAGCTAAGTTGTTTAACTAAGAAAGAAACATCATGTACCTCAAAATGTAGCTGATGGTTATTTCAAGTCTAATGGTCCCGAATTTCTTGTTCTTCCAAAGGTTGTAATGTTCTATAATATGCTTGTTAAATAGGCCACGAGGTGTTTCTAAAGGGGGTCTATGGTCATGACTTTCTTAGCCTGGGTATTGATCCGATTGTTGTATATTATGCTGCAAATAATTTTTGTTTTTAAGCATGACATAGGGAGCTTCTCAGTTTGTGGAATGAATGCTTAAGCAGGACATTAAGAATCATGGTATGAATATGGTTTTGGAGCTAAGGGGATGACCAATTAGTTGGTCCTTGGCAAAGCATAGATTCGTTTAGCTATTTTAATGTCCCATTCTCTGCTGTCATGTATGAATTGTAATAGTAAGGTGTTACCTTTAGTTGTATCCCTTAGTCTTCGGTTGGATTGGACAAGCAGCAGTGTAGTATCTATAAGGTCAGTTTGTTAAGCATGCTTATATACACTCCGCAACTGTCCAGCATGCTAATAGATGAATCCAAAATTCTTGTTCGGGAAAGCAAGTTTTGATGTTTATAACTTCACGTGGGAAAATGTCTAGATGCCTGCAAGTTTTGATGTTTATAACTTCACGTGGGAAAATGTCTAGATGCCTGCATTGCATATTCGATTTGCCTAATAAGTCTTGGTACCCTATGGAATATCATACTAAATTTTCAATCACCCTACTTACGCACCATAATTAGGATCATTTGTTGCACATAAATATATGCACCTTATGCTGTAAATGATGTGTGTTACTTAAAGTGATACAAGAAGTTTTCATTTAGGAAGTAGGTTCATTTTGAGGGGATTAGGCCACGAATCACAGCTAGTTAAGGTTGTGGCCAATCCAATTCTTTAATATGAAAAGTATACCTCCGTTTGGTTTCGCATGAACTCTCCTAAGTCTTCACAAATGAATATTGCAGTTTTGATCAATAGGCATTCTTAGCTTCAAAGGTTCACATCTTGCGAAGTTGTATGCTGGTTAGTCACATACTTTTGATAGGGGTGGGCCAAAGTTAGCAACTTCTTGAAAATAAATGATTGAAAAAGTGTCTCTGGGTTGTAACTATCATCTGCGTTCCCTTTAATGATTGAATTATGTCAATTTTTCAAAAAAAAAAAAAAGAATCTAACCGCATTTTCCTATTTTTTAGTAAAAATACAAATAATTCGTAAATAAAAAGTAAAAAAGATGGATATGGGATATAGCAATTTTATCTTAAGTTTCTTTTTTGAGTGAAAATAAAAAAAATTATAATAAAATAAAGGGAGGTTTCTGCAACTACACCTCATAATTTGAAATGAGGGAGTGAAATAATTTAAATAAAAATTACTCCTTAAAAGAAAAAAAATAGAGAGAGTATTTTCTGATGGCATCCTTTTTTATAAATAAAAATCATAAAAAAAAAATTAACCATTTCATTCAGGTTTTTATCCATTTCACTTATCTACTCCGAGTGGTAACACCGTGGGTATTTTAAATGCTGATCAGTAACTTGTGAGTGATAAAGTCACCACATATGCTGATAATTTTTCTTAAAAAAAAAGAATATATATGTGGGAATCACACCTTTGAATTCTTTTAAGGATCTATGCTACTTTTGTAATAAAAAATATATATTTTGTATAAAAAAAATAATAATAAATAAAATTATTTATTTTCTTTTGAATTTTTACGCCTTTTTGTCTCGAGTGACACCACCGTGGACACCTAGGTATCAATGGGTAAATGTGAGTGATAAAGTCACCACATGAGCCAATTGGTTTTATTTTGTAAAAATAAAATTGTTTCCAAATATTTCCTTTTCAAATCAAAATAAAATTGTTCAAAATCACACATAATTTTAATCCTATTTTTTTATTGAGGAAAAACATATGCTTTCTTTTAGGAATTGATTAAATATATATATATATATATATACTCTTAAAAGAAAAGAGCAAATAATGGAGATTAATCTGTCTTTCGCAAATTAAAACACACCAACCAATTCTAAAAATTGTTTTCTTTGTGGAAAGATAAATTATTTTCTATGAACTTCTCTTTTCAAAGAATATAAAAAATAAAAAATATTAACCCAGTGACACGCTTTTCTAGCCCGAACTACGTCGACTTTGATCCCTATTGCAGGGTACGTAGGCCCCGGACTCTCATTCTGGGTCAAGTCCACCTTTGTAAATAAATAAATATTTTTCTGATTTATTTGGTGTTTTTTCTCTTAATTTACTAAATATTTACCAATTTATTTTTCCAAGTCCACTTTTGTAAATAAATAAGTATTTTCTGATTTATTTGGTGTTTTTTCTCTTAATTTAATAAATATTTACCAATTTATTTTCCCAAGTCCACCTTTGTATATATATAACATTTTCCTCTTAATTTATTTTTCTCAACTTTCCATATTTTCATTTTATTATTTATTTTCGTTTTTACATTTTTATTTTTATATTTATTTTAGCATGTGAATGATTAAAGGGCAGCCAAAATAAACGTTTTAAAAGCCATAAAAATTGCATGATCAACCTAAGGTAACCGTTCTTAGGAACGGGTGTTGTGGGGATGCCTAACACCTTCCCCACTTACAATCATACTCCCGAACCCAACTCTGATCCGCAGACCATCATTGTCCCTTTTTGTTTTTGTTTCGGTTTTCCAAAATTTCCCTTAAAATTTTGGTGGCGACTCCCTCGAAATCGGCTCTTGTCGTGCGGGCCGATTTCTTCCCTTTTTCTTTTATTTCTATTTCCCGCGCCATCCGCGTCGCATTTTCGGGTGTGACATGACCAATTTCTGTTCTTGGTGTTATTTGGTCTAATTAAAATAATGTTTGAAGGTATGATGAATCAACAACTTCTACTTGTAGTCATTGTTATTTGGTCTAATTACCCACCATAATCTTATTTTGATTGATTCCTTAAATTTATGAAGCATGTCTTATAGTTTGTAAGGTGAGTATTAAATTTTTCTATCCAACTTGTAGATAGCATATAGCTAGCGCTTGCTGAATTCAGTATGATTTTTAGCCATATTATATAGATCTATTTTTATTTGCGTGTATGTGTATGTGGGGTGATTGGCAATGATCTAATATGTTGCATATGTTTTCTATAGGAGCATCTTAAAGAAACTAATATGTCATTTGTATTTTGGCTATAGGTAATTACATCAATATGCACTAGTGGAAAAAAGCCTTTTTAGAACGGTTGAAATGGACTTTCTAGAATGGTTGCCACGTAGTTATAGAAAAAATGACATTTTAGAACGGTCATAGAACCGTTCTAGAAATTAATTTCTAGGACGGTTGTGATCACAAAACGTTCTAGAAAGTCCACTTTCAAGGACTGATATAGCCTTATAACAATCCTAGAAAGTGGACTTTCTAGGACTGTTGTGACCTACAACCGTCCTAGAAAGTGAGCATTTTTTAAAAAAAATTGCATATATGCAATCATATTAATTTCAATTTAATAAGAATATATTAGCACTTGTTTCTTTCACACACATTCAAAATTTTACATTAACCCAATCAAAACAAATATTACATTATACCAATTAAAATAAATAAAGATTCTTGACAAATTCAACATTTCAGCAGCATCCCTTCACCATATTTATAAAATTTACTTTCCTTTAGTCTCAATTTTTTAGTAGGTATGCAAGAGCTTAACCTTTGCCAACATGTTGTGGTAATATATCCAAATCAATTCCTCAACTATATATTAAAACACATACCTTAAAAAAGATTTTCCTGTCATTTTGAGAACTCCTAGATTTGACAACCTACAAGATCAGTACAAAAATATTAATACCAGTATAATTAAGCAAATTAACATTTGTAGCTTTTAACTATCTTTAATGTTACACTTTATGCCTTGAAGACTAAAATTATGAATAGAGCAATCAACCATTACAACTAATAAGAATAAGTAGTTTAACAACATTCTAATTAAGGGCATAGCAAATTTCTATACAATCAATTCACCAAAAAATTATTGTTACTTGCTTAAGACGATGAAGAGTGATATGCCTTTACTATATGTACAAAGAAAATTATCTCTACAAAACTGTAGCAAAATATTTCACATGCATAACTACAGAATTTCACCCTTAAAAAAAGTAGTCTTACATAAACCATCATACATTTCACTTTGAACCATGAGTGAAAAATGTTGGCTCAATTTTGGAGGACTTACCCTGTCTCCAATAATTTTGTTGCCACTAATATTGAATGTTGAAAGCAATGCACAAATAAAACCCTTCAACTAGAGGCACTAAATTGGAAATTGAACAACATGGCATATCATCTTTGTTTTGGTAACATAGGCAAGATGTGTCATAGTTTTCGATTTACATGGTACAGGAAGTTAAATACCGGCCAAACTGAAAAATTTAGGCCTATGAGTTGCTACAATGTCCTATTAAGAGTTTGTTGCTGGCTCAAGCTAAATCAGATCCAAAGATATCCTCCATCATTTTTGTCTCTATCTTATGGTCATTCCTTGATTTCATACTCTCATTAAAAAAAATTAGCAACAGTATATTTCCACTCAAAACTGAAAGTGATATTTCCACTCAAAACAAAGAATAAAATGATTCTTAGAATAAGAAAAACTACCAGTTGATGCATTTGGATGGGGCATGAGACAACCTAGAAATAACAACACAATTTACAGAACAACCCAATCATATAATGCATGCATTTAGATGCGTCCATGCCTAAGGTGTGTCCATCATGTATTTAAAATCTAGCAAAATAGTATCCATGTCTTTGAGGAGTCCAAGAAGTGTTTTCTATAAAATATGACTCAAGAAGCTTCTGTTTTGTTTGAAAGCCCAAGGAACTTTTGCCTATAAAAGAGTAAACTAAACACAAAGGAAAATTACTTGCACTTGATTACAGACGAGACAATGATGAAGCAAGAAAATAGGTGAGCCAAAAGTTATGTTTGAAAGCCCAAGGAGCTTTTGACTATAAAATTATCATGAAGCATAACAGTATTGATATGGGCATTTATTTATTATCAAGTATAATTTTCAAACAAAAGATAAAGGGGAAAAACATAATTTTGTAACTCCATATGTACAAGACAATGTTGTTTTAAAATATCAATTATAAGAAAATCTCCATATATTGCCATAAAGGACGTGACTTGATGTTGCTAGATAAAGCAACAGTATATAGCTCTACTGCTTTTGTATACTTTCTCAATTTAAAATATACATTTCATACATTTTGTTATTAATAAGAATAATAAGGACAAAATGTACCCCCAAAAGATTGCTGATAACACATGTGAAGTTAGTACACATTGGACTTGTAGTCTTTGAGCAAATGAGCAGTGAGTAAGGTAAACTATGTTAAAGGAAAATGATTCTAGCATGCCTTTCTACCTAGGACAAAGGCCATGAACTTGTAGTCATGTACATCCAATGGGCAAATAAATGTAGTCCCTATAGCCTCTACAATGCAGACGAGTCAACTCTCTAGTAATAAATTTGACACAACACAATGCTATAATATAACCAAGACAAAGCCTCAAGTTTATTCATGGGGAGGGGACTGAACATGTATGGAAGCCATCATTCTGAGCGGAGAAAAAAGTAATAAAATCCAACAATAATTGCTCATTACCTGTACAAACTTCATTTGTAAGACTGCTTGTGGCCAATTAGTGATATCTTGATCTATGCTTCCTTTTCACTATGTATCTTTGCCATCCAACATCTGTCTTCCTTCTTTTCATTAATTATCTCACTACATGTTTACGTGCCTGTGTATTTCTACATCAATTTAACAGAACCATTCTTTTATACACTAACCAACATTATGAATTATTATAAATAAAATATAATGAAGTATAAAAGAATTTCTAATTGTCATTACATTCTAATGCAATACACAGGAAAGTAGCAACTCCTATAAAGCTATTGTATCTAATAAAGACAGCAACCAAATCATAGGAAAAACACATATATAACAAAAAGTTCTGCATGCAATTGCAATTTATTGAGATTTATTAAAGAAAGTCCTCTTACATAAATCAAATATAAACAAATTTATTAGGATTCTTGTACAAATCTTTCTAACATACGACATTTATAACACATTGCCTGTAATAGAAGATACCAAAAGATGAGGGCTCACTTTTCTATCTTTGACAACCATACAAGTATCTTCCCTGCTTCTCTCCCTAAATAACACAACAAAAAGCTATCAATTTTACAGTATTGCCAGAATAAAAGATGACAGAATAGGAAAACATATACATGACAAATCATTTGTGCATCACCTGGTATCTTTATAACTATTAGTAGACTGAGGATCAACCTAAATCAAAATAGAGGAAACATTTTAAAATCTAGTAATTTGGATACAATATTTTAATTGTGCCCACCGTCAAATTAAGCAAAGCATTTTAATGGCCTAAAAAAGCATAGTATTTTAATTGTGACCACCCTCGAATTCATGCCAATCTACAATTGTTGAGAAGAATTATATCATTTTATCATTGGAATAAACCAGTGTCATAAAAGAAAGTTTATATGTAAGTATTCTATTTAACTTATATTAGTGATCAATCGGGATAAATGGAAAGCCATAGAAACTATAATCAATCCACTGAACTAAGTTTTGTCTTCCATACATATAAATATGACTTCACTTGCAAATTCATCCTTCCTAATGGCGGCAAGAGGTTGTCAATATTTAATTAAAATTGTATATATCATTTCAAGTCTATTAACTTAACGTATATCATGATGTGTGAAACTAACAGTTTAAATCATGTTATATGTTTTCCTATTCTACAATAGTTGCTACAGATTTATTGAAAAAATAAATAATGGCAGAACAGCAATCTTGTTACAGAGTAGGTGATGAGTGCTACTTGTTTACTATAAATACCCATGTCTTTACATCTACCGAATGATCCTCCTCAAAATGACCCCACAGATCCAAAAGATCAAAATCCCCTCCACAAATAGGCATAGAGAATTATACAGCACAAGTATACAACACAATGCTTCAATATATCAAAAAAGTCAATGCTTCAATATATCAAATCTCTGAACAATCTAAACTGATGGAGAATTTTACAGCATAAGTTAAGAAAATACCCAGAATTTATAGTAGAATCCCAAGTTGGAAGTTCATCATTGACCCTATACGTATCTTCCCAAACTCATTCCATTCCATTTGCAAGTCTCACGAGCAAAGACACAAAGCACAAACAAAGAAGATTATCCAAAACATAAAGCAAATATAAGGAAGGTTAAAATAAATAAATAAAAAAAATTGGTACCTGGGAGAGGAGATCTAAAGAAAACCCTAGAGTTCTATTAAAGCCGAAGCTAGCATAAGGATATAGGAGAGTATAGTGACAATGCCGAAACTAGAAAGAGGACTTGGAGGAACAGGTTCAAAATTTGGGAAAAGAAAGAATGATGGGAAACAACACAAAAATGGAATTCGGAGTTCGGCCAAAAGTCAGGAAATATGTTGGATAGTACTGATGGAGTGTGGTGGAGAAAGTACCGACGATGGAGGGAGCATTGACGATGGGAAGAGTATTAGCAGTATAAAGGGAGAGAGTTGATAATGGGTTTGCTATGAGAGAACCAAAAATTTGTGTTTGCCACAATAGAAAGTGGCAAACTAAGATGATGCTGAAATTGGTAAGGGTACAAAGAGTTGACGAGAAAGACACTGAAAACTGGTGTCCCAAAACTAGAAAGAGATAAAAGACTCACTTGCCGGTGAAGAAAGCGCCGATAGTTAAGAGGAGAGAACACCTATGGGAGACACACTGAAAATGAGTTTGCTGCGAGGGAGGACGAAAATTTCAAGTTTGCCGCGAGAGAGTTGAGTGATCAAGCTAAACTTCTGTGCGATTATGGAGAAAAAATAATTTCCTATAATTTAAAAATCTTTCTAGAATGGTGCAATGAGCCATCATTCTACAAAACTAAAAAAATTAATTTTTTATAAATTAAAAACCTTTTTTCAGAACAGGGAGATAAGCCACCGTTTTGGAAAGCTAAAATCCAGTACAGTGCCATGTGCCACCGTTCTAGAAAACTTATTTTTCACTAACTTATTTACAAAAATGCCACCAGTCACTTTTTTAGAATAGACTTTTTACTGACCGTTTTAAAACTCAGTCTTAAATAGCCTTTTTTCCACTAGTGATGATCTTTGTTACCTTGTTTTTCTTTGAATGTGCATATTATTTTTCTTGTTTAACACTTCCATTTGCACTCAATGCTAAATCATATTTTTTGAACTTTTTAATTTTTATTATCTAGGCATGTTTGTGATGGGAAGAAAGAAGAAAAATAATTGAAAAGGACAAAATTGTTCAGTTCTAAAATGTTGAACTTGATTCTTTTGCAAAGAGTGCACTAATTGATATTGCCATGAAATGAGCAAGATTTGAACAAATGCTAGTGCTAGATGTGTTAGTTTTCGTGTTTGAATGTTGTTACTTTTGTGGATAGCATAAAATCATTGGGTCTGAACTTCAAAGTTTGATGCATATGGTTGGAAACACATTATTGCAATTCATCGAATATAAATTGTAGAAATTGAGTAGATTTACTTGAGTGACCAATCCTAAATGCAAATAATGTTAATAAGGTGCTTGTTTGAAAAATACAAACACCCTATTAAGTGCTTGTATGAAAAATAAAATAGAGTTGCATATATACAATTGCAATTTTTAAAAAAAAAAACTTGCCACTTTTAGGGATAATTGTACCTGGAAAGTTCACTTTCCAAGATGGTTGTGGCCACCGATTATGGTTGTGATTCTAGAATTGGTCAAGTTTCCATTGATTGTTTTGTGTTTAAATGTGTTATTGAAGTGCTGTTTAATGTTCACAAGCATTGGGTTATGGTTTTGGGTGTTTGAATCTTCTCCAAACCCTAGCTCTTCTCTTCAGGATTCTTCTTGGAGTTCAAAATTCCTAAGCTAATAGCTGCTTTAGAAAGTTGTTTTTGGCATTAATATGAGTAGGTGTGGTGTTGAATACTTGATTTTGTTAGGGTTATGCTTGAGCTGCCTAGTTTTGGGTTATTGAAGTCTATGTCTTCTCTTAATTAGGGTGTTTTATGACTTTGTTGAGTGTTAAGCTTGCTCAATTTAAGTTTGCACACTCCATGTAGTCACTAAGAAGTGCCGAATTGGTTGGTAAATGATTACCATATGGTGTAAGGAAATTGGGTCTCTCAGGCATTAAGTGACGTTGTATAGTTTGATAAGTACTATTAGGGTTTAATGCTTGTTTTGGGTCCTAAATCCATGTTCGAGAAGTCATATATTAAGTTGGTTGTCTCCCTCTTGTGCATGTGTAGTTGGTGTTACAACAGCCTACCGTGGTTTGTATGTGTGCAGGCAACTCAAGGTAACCTGAGTGTAATTCTTATTATTTATGCATGCTTGAAACTTTTCTGACACAAATAAGGTGGCCCAAATCTCTAATACTCCACCGTTTTTAAATTACAAGTAATTTTTAACCATTTTGAAGATGGTTGGTTAAAATTAGTTGGAATCATGGAACTTTTTAAAAATTATCATAATTTTCTAAAATTATTCTTACTAAATTGTATTTAACCTCATCTTAATTATAGAGTCTGTTTGCTTGAACTTTTATACAAAGTGATTTTTATAAATTAATACTTAATTGTGATTATTTAAAAAAATGATTAATTGTTTAGAAATTTTATGAATCCATACCCTGGCTGCATGGCAAATTATTATCATCCCCCTCTCTCACTCTCTCTAAGATTTTATGTGAATTAATTTTAACACTTGCTTAATCACTTTACAAAGTTTACGCGCGCGCGCGCACACACACACATATATATATAATCACTTTGGAGAGGAGGGGATAGAAAATTTTCCCTTCTATTTGTTTCCCCTAAACCAAATAAGGGGAACACTTTTTAGCTCATTCTCATCTACAAACTGATGACCAAATGGAGCAAGTATTGAAGGGGTTAATTACTTGAGTTGTACTTAAGGCACTATGAAAGTCCTCCACTATAAGAAAGGGAGGGAAAGGTAAAGTGCTTCTCCTTTATTTGGTGTAATGACCTTAAACATTATTTCTAAGAATGACTTTGTTGATTGGTGTAGGACCGAAGGGACTAAGCCCAGAGAAAGGGTCCAATTAAGCAAGAGAGAAGAGGAAGAAAATTTTTGCACTAATACCATGGCAAGATGCAGAGCCACCATGACGAACGAGTTTGAAATTTTGGGCTTGAGCTGACAGTAAGCATTGACACCACGGTGAGCTTAAGTGGCACCGCGGTGCTAGTCACAAATTCTATTTAAGTCATAAGTCGAAACTAGTCACCAACGGAAAGAAAAATAGAGGAAAAGCGATGTGCTCTACTAGGGTTTTGAATTTTCGGCTTTATAGCTCAATTTCTAAGACTTTGAAGGCTTGATTTTTGTTGGTAAGTCATCTTTCTCCTCTTCTCTCAGTCTTTCCTAAAGAATTTCATTGGTTTTTCATAGTGGTGGTTAGGGTACTTGTGTTGTATTTCTATAGATTAATCAATGTTTAAATGCCTTATTGATGTATTATTGGATGTGTACAAACTCTGGGTTAATGATTTTAAGTGTTTAAGTAGGGTATTTCCCAAACTCTAACTCTCAGCCATTGATATGTCTGAGAATCCAAAGTTGTATAGGTTAGATTATGGATCTATGAATTGTTTAAGGTATTTTGATGTCTGAGTTTGCATTAAAAAGGTTTGTTTTAACCGAATTAAGCTTTGGGTTGACAATTAAGTTTGCTGAGTGTTGAGATATGATGTTGGTAATAAAAATTTGGTGCTGTATAGGTTGTCTATTTACTCAATTGGGATCTCTTGACTCTAGGAAATAATTGGAAGTATTGAATTAGTTGTGGTTGTTGTTCTCCTTGGCCCACCATGGTGTCGAGTTGGTTCAGACAGTTGAGGTAAAACTGGTGTCTTTTCCTATATCTCTGAATGATTATATATATATATGGCTAACCCTTTTAATAGCATGATATGCATTCTTTTATGTGGTACTCTTTCATATCATGATATGCATCAAGAACCAGTTATGGTCATCCCTTTTCATATTATGATATGTATGGTTACACCGCTAGTAAGTCCTCTATTTTTACTTTATATTATGTTGAAATGGATATTGGCGATAGTGAATATGATATATACATATTGATGGATGTTGGCATGTAATGATGATTATACACCCTATGACTTGTCATGTACGATCTTATGGCGTGCTAGCACTATAGGGGATAACATGTATTGGTATGTTAGTATGCATTAGGCATTGTCACATGATACACATTGTTGGGACATATGGCTTGGGTAACGATGACCTATATACCATGTGGTATGCCAATCCGTTAAATAGCATACGAGGCTTTGTGTTCAGGCGGTGCTATTAATGTTATTCCAGTCACTAAATAATCATCTTATGGTCAGGAGACTTAGGTGGTTATAAATTGGGATGCACCTTCTCTAAATAGCTACCAATTTGGGTAGTTTAGAGAAAGGAGCCATGATCCAACCTTTAATGCATTGGTCTTTGGCCGAGTCATAACTATTGGGAGGAAAGCTTGGTGGTAACCCCAGAATCAGCCATCACGGTTCACTAGAAGGGGGCAACTAGTTAAGGTTACCTTGTCATGGTAGCTAGCCATGGTTCTAGCCGTGTATTGATGGGATTTGTGTCTGCATATCATACATACTACATTCATATTGAGTTTGCATTTGGAAACTATTGTGGAACCATGTTTTTATGCTTATATGTTTGTATATAAAACTCTTAGTTATTGGGACTTATATCTCACCACATGGCTAATAATCCTAGGTAAAGGATCCAGCTTTAGCAAGGAAAGGACCAAAGATGGCTTGGGAAAGGAGGACTTAGAGTACTTACGGGTGTTGGGGTCATCCATTTTTTGTTGTTGTTATTTTGTTGTGTTGTTGGTAAAGTGTCATTTATATTGTTATATAATATTATATGTATCAAGGTATATCTCTTTGTTTTGGGTCAAAATTAAGGTGTAGCCCCTCCTATACTCTCTTATGTTTCATAAATGGCCTTTTGTTTGTTATTGGGCCTATAGTTATGCTAGTAGTACTATGATTGATAATTATGTCCTTTATGTGATTGTAATGTCCCAAGCATAGTTGTCCTATTATTTTGGGTCGTGGATCTATGGTCCCAAATCTCTATTGATGTGATTGGTTAGGTTATGAGTTCTGTTGAGTTCATAGGTTTTAGTTGTGTAAATTGGGTACATAGCTCATAAGCTCGGTTTAGGGTTCAAAGAGGTCAAAACTCAGAGGACTAGTTTCTTCGAGATAAAATCTCTTTGGACGAGGTCCTTATATAAGGTGTGACTTGTTGGTATAGCTATTGGTTGCCAACTAACCATTGGTAGAGATTGGAGGAGTTTGGTTCTTGGTTTTGGTAAAAAATGACCAATTTGGTTTTAAATATCCAAAATATCCATATGGAAGATTATAAGGTGTAGTTGGTGTCTATGGTTAGAGTAGGAGTAAAGTAGTATGTAGACTTTGAAATCAGGTCAATCAGAGGTTGGAACGCGAAGTTATGTATGGTGGAAGTTGGCACGTTGCATCAGCAAATTGTTGATGTGCATTCTGCTATCATTAGTGCTGCAACGTCATAACTATGGTTGTAGCGCCATGTGTTACTGTCTCTTGTTCATTCTTACCAGAAATGCTTCTTGCCGCGGCGCTACTCTGCTATTTTGTCTTCTCTCCCCTATTTCTAGTTATGTTAGGTATGCTTTAGGGGCTTTGAATATAGGATGTTACATTTGGTCTGGAAAAAAAATGGATAGAAATTCCCCCTTACCTCCACATCCCGTGAACCAAACATGTGGTTACTTTAACTTGATTTAGGGCCCATTTGATTTTTAGTTAGTTAAAAACAAGTTTTGGTAAAATTGGTTTTTGCAACGTAATTATGATAAAAATTGATTTTGGACTAACATGTTTATGTTTGGATGATTTATTTGAAAATTGGTTTTGACAAAACTCATAATTTTTCTTCAAATTGAGCTGAAACTCTATTACATGATTAATTTAATTTACTTGAACTAAAATTTAATTTACATTTATTTAATTGAGAACATAATATATCTGATGTAGCATTTTCTTACAGGTTGTAGTCCATGGAGAATAAAATTTTGAATGGACATTTTAGTCATTAGATAAGAGAAATTTTACGAAAATTTTATTTTTTTTAAATTTTTCATTTTTCTCATTTTTATTGATCCATTTTTATCTGACTTTAAAATAAATGTAGATAAGAATGGGGAATTAGAACGGAGAAGGAGGTGTGAAGTTGATTTGGGTAAAAATGAATTTTGTGCCCAAACCACGTTTGCTAACATGGTGGCAAGAACAATCAAACAAGATAAAAATATGAATAACTACTTTTGGATTTAAAAACAGAGTTCTGAATGTGCATCCAAACAGACCCTTAATATTCTACATATGCATAATCAGTTCACATATTTATAAATGTAGCAATTTTTTTTTGGTAAAATGAATCAATCTACCAATTATGAAAAAACTTAAAAAACGGGTAAAAAAACATTTAAAACCCTCCATCAATTACAATTACTTTGAACTCATATAATAGTCATTTATAATTTTACACTTTGTTGTGATGTTGAAATCACATCATTGCAACTATTTCATATATAAATTATATCATATTGGTAATTACATTACTAGATTTGTGATGAAAAAAAAGATTGTCTAAGAATTCTGTTAATAGGAAACTCTCACCTTTCATATTAAATTCGTAATGGATATAAGACCCAAAAAATATATTAGTATTCAAACAAATTCCCGTTTATCAAATTCCTAAACATTTATTAAAAAAATCCTAAACATTTCTATTTGTTCTGAAAATTAAACTCTATGCTCCTGAGTGTCTTTCCTTTCAATAGAAGTTTTGCAAAAATAATCCCAATATTATTCGCAAGATTCGATTTAAACAACAATATTATATCGGCATTTTTTTCCTTGTGCGATTAATCAATTGGTGGTTTAAATAACATTATCTGGCTGCTGCTAAGGACCCATTTGGTTCTCAGTTTTGTAAAATTAAATTAAGATAAATAAAGTTTAGATAAATTAAGTTTGTTGTAAGTTGTTATGTTTGGATATTTTTTTTGTAAAAGTAAGTTTGACAAAAAATATGCTTAGATGATAAGGGTTAAAAGTACTTTTAGATATATAATATAGAGTAAATTTACTTCTCTTTTTCCAAAACCCACATTTTATTAAAGGAAAAGTAACTTTTTCCCTTCTTTTTTAAAATTACAATTTAACTCACTTTTTATTTTTCAAAAAGACAATTTATGTTTGTTCAAACACATCTTTTTAAAAAACTATGATTAAAAATTATGGTTTTTTTTCCATAAAGATGAACTAAATAGGCACTTAGTCGTAGCAAGACCAAATTAATGAAAAGGAAATGAACGTTTTGCCCAAATAAAAGTGCGTATAGAGTTTAACACTAGTCCTCAATTAAAATATGGGGAAATGATACTTGAGAACTAAAACTTTCAATTAATTTTATTTTAAGACCAAAAAATTCAAAAATACCAAAAAATGACCATGTCTCAAATTAATTAAAAATATAAATATGAAATTACCTAAATACCCTTGTAAAAAGGTTTTACACTCTATATCTGCTTTTTACTACATTTTTTTCATAAATTTGACACTAAATATCCCCAATTTTACACTGAACACATTATGGAATATGAATGTAAAATTAAGGAAGTTTAGTGTCAAATTTATGAAAAAGAGTAGTAAAAAGCAGATGTTGAGTAATAAAAATGGAAGTTGAGTATAAAATTCTAAGACTTATCCAGTGTAAAATCGGGGGTCTTCAGTGTTAAATCGTGGAACATGAGTAGTAAAATACAGAAGATGAGTGTAAAATTCTAAGAGTTGAATTTTTTATTGTGTCCAGTGTAAAATCAGGGAAGTTCAATATTAAATTTCAGAAGAAAAGTAGTAAAAAGTAGATGTTGAGTGTAAAACATTTTAACAAGGATATTTAGGTTATTTCCTATTTAGAATTTTGATCAATTTGAGATCATGGTCCTTTTCTGGTATTTTTGAATTTTTTGGTCCTAAAATGAAATTAATTGAAAGTTTTAGTTCCCAAGTGTCATTTTTCCTTAAAATATATGTCTATGATAGACCTGCATAATTTCTAGATATATAGAGTAAGGGCTTATTTGGTTTTCAATTAGCTAAAAATGAGTTTTGGTAGAATTGATTTTGCAACGTAGTTATAATAAAAATTGGTTTTGCACTAACGTGTTTATGTTTGGATGATATATTTGAAAATTGGTTTTGACAAAACTCATAATTTTCCTCTAAATTGAGCTTAAACTCTATCTTATAATTAATATAATTTTCTTAAACTAAAATTTAATATGCATTTATTTAATTAGAAACAAAATATATCTGATATAACATTTATGAAAATTAAAATTTTGAAGAGATATTTTGATCAATAGATAGAAAAAATTATATGGAAATTTTATTTTCCCAATTTTTTTATTTTTTATCATTTTTATTAGTCTATTTTTAATCTGACTTTAAAATAAATACAAATAGGAATAAAGAAGCAAAACGAAAAAGTATGGATCCATCTGCTTCTTCAGAAACGGGGTTTGCCACCAGAAATGATTCTTTAACGGAAAAGTGAAATCCAACCAAACATACTTTAAACTTTATTAAACTTGGTTTTGACCCCAAACCTTGGTTTATGTAGTGAATCCAAATGGGTCCTAAAACATTTTGAAGTGAACAGAATATTAACTTGTTCTATGATCACCTCTTCCATACGTTTTGAAGTGAACGGAATATTAACTTTCTATGATCACCTCTTCCATATATACACACACACAATGGCGGACCTATATATAGATAAGGCGGGTCAGCTGAATTCGTCAACTTGAAAAAATTGTATATTATAGTGCTAAGTTTTAACATTTTGACACCATTAATTTTGATGTTTTAACTACACTGGATTCAGGTTTTATTTTTTCAATCTCTAAACTCAAGTTTTAAATACATTTTAATTCAATTTTTTTTGAATACATAGTTCAAAATTTTTGTGAAGATTTTATTAAGTTTAATAAATACAGATATGTAAGAGAAAAGACCAACTAACTTAAATCTTCAAATGATTTTTATAACGAATATCATTTTATTTTCTAAAACTCAAATTAATGAAGAAGAGAATTGAAAGATTATTAAATTAAATTTTTTTTATATTAGATCATCTCCACTGATCCTAAGTCCTAGGTCCGCCATTGACTCACACAATTGACAATAAATTCACGATAGGAAACAACAGCGTGACAAGAAGATTGACTAGCGCTTCTAACCGCAACGAACAAAATTGTGCAACATGATGAACCATTAATTAAGAGGGGAAAAAAAAGGTCTCATTATTTATCATTACGGTCAAATTTTTTTTTCTATTCTTTAATTATTCAAAATTATTAAGAACAAATTATTCTTAATAATCAGCAAGATTAATTTTGGATAGAGTTATGATACTGAGTAGTTGTAATCAAGTAATTTGGACAAAACTAACTAGATATAGAATTATACACACTATAAATTTACAATCACGATTAATTTTGGATGGATACGATTTGTGAGGACATTTCTCAGAAACTACCATGATCAAGAATAACTGTCATCTCATAAAAAATGAAAAGAAATTCACAGTTTATCAAACCCACTCGTAGTTTTGAACTCATGGTCCTTGAACTGCGCAAAATATATACTCCTCTTAATCTATATATATATATATATATATGAGGCTACCTCATCGTATATGTAAGCAATCTTATTAGTATAAAAATATGTTAAGACAAAAAACTTGTCACTTTGGGAAATGTCTTCCAAGTTCTTATCTAACCGCCAATGAATGCTGCCTGTGTTATCTTGAATCAGGGATCCAAAAACATGAAGTATTTCCTCATCAAAGCTGCACAGATGAATCATTGATGTGAATTACATAATGAAAATAACTTTACTGATGGAGCTTTGACACACTTAAAACACATAAAAGCATGTGTATGATCTAATAATAATTAAAATTCAAGAAGCTATAGCACGAATATAATTAACAATAGCTAATCATGTCACAAAAGTTGCAATTACAGTAGATATATCAAATCAGTAAACTTAAACGAGGCTATGCTTATTGTCTATTCACCAATTAATGATCTGCAGCAAGGTGACTTCCGTGAGAAAATTTTGAAAAATGTTTTGGAGATGTGGGATATCAAATTCTTGCTAATATACCAATTAATGATCATGGTTCCAAGAAATATTTGTCAGAGAAACTGAAAATAAATAAATCTAAAAAATTAATTAAAATGTTTTTTTATTCTACTACCCATGATAAAATATTCATTTTTTATCACAATATCATATGTGGGTACTTGGGGGAATTCGCAAGTAACTGAATGACACCCACCACCTATAGTACATATACAGAGGACATATAGATAACCCGAATGGGCTCTGGTTTCGCAAGCTTGGGCTGGAGGGGGCTTTGGACCACTGTCTTTCGGTTTCTGAAAAGTGGATGGCCCAAAGAAAATTAGGAAGAATTGTTTATTCGTAGGAAACCGAAAGCCAGGACAAATTGCTAGGAGAATAAGGGCATGTTTGATAGCGTTTTCTATTTTATTGTTCTGAGAACAGTTTTGTAAAATTATTTTAAAAAATAAATTTAAAAAAAAAGAAAACAAAAAAATCTGTTTGAATAATTGTTCTCAAAATCATAACTAGTGAGTGATATATGAGTTATTTTAAATTTATAACTTTATCATTAATGATGTGGATGTTTCTTATATTTTCTTGTGTTTTCCAGAACAAAAATTACAAAACACCTTAAAGGTGTTCTGAGTTTTTTGTTCTCTTATTTTTCTGGTTTTCACAACAGTTTATAAAAAAACAGATTTATCAAACAATTTTTCTGAGTTTTCTGTTTTCGAAAACAGAAAAACTGTTTTCGAAAACAGAACCAAATAGGCCCTAAGGGCTGTTTGACAGTGCTTTTTATTTTATTGTTTTGAGAACAGTTTTGTAAAACTATTTTCGAAAATAAGTTTTGAAAACAAAAAAATCTGTTTGAATAGTTATTCTCAAAATTATAACTAATGAGTGATAGATGAGTTATTCAAAATTTATAATTTTATCATTAATGAGGTGGTGTTTTTCACCTTTTCTTTTCTTTTCCAGAACAAAAACTACAAAATACCTTAAAGATATTCTGAGTTTTCTATTTTTTTGTTTTTCTATTTTTCAGAACAGTTTTTCAAAACAGGTTTACCAAACAAGTTTTTTTATTTTTTTATTTTCGAAAATGAAAAAACTATTTTTAAAAACTACACCAAATAGGCCCTAACACTTGAAATTTAGCACTTATTTCTTCTTTTATTTTTTTAATTCGCCCATGGGTCCCTCTTGATCCTCCCCACTTTGATCCTCGCCAATTTTCGTCAAAATAATTGGATTAGGTCGGTGTATACCATCAACACAAAGTGAACTAAAAAACCATGCATGGTTGTAAAGGTGTGCATAATAATTTGTTTCCTTAAATTTGTGCCAGAAAATGATTCATTTTGAAGAAATCTTAATTTGTCATCGAGATTATACGAGAAAATTTGTATTTTTTTCGTGAGTGAAGTTTATGTAACATGTTTCAATTATGATTTGACTAGTCCATATATATTCGAAATGACTGATTTTTATTTTATAACATACATACATACATAAATACATATATACATACATACATACATATATATATATATTGTTTGAGAGAAGCTGAACTCGTTACACTGTGTGAAAGAACATCCACCATCTAATGAAGCATAAAACGAGAGAACTGAGTGCCCTCTTCGAAAGTAACAATAAATGCAAACACCAACCATGTCATCGATTCCCCCGTCTTTATTTAAACTCACTGATTTAAAAGCTTGGGAGGGAAATAGGTTGTTCTAGATAACTCTAATGCAAGGCACATCGTAATTATTTAAAGACTAACAACAAAAGATTCGAGCAAGATTCAGAACAAGTTATTATTGGAGGCCTAGCCCTGGCAAGGTGGCAAGGGACCACCACACAGTCCTGAATTATTTGCATAGCTCTCAGCTGGCACTTGTGGAAGGTTTGGAACTGGGCCCCTCAAAACATTGTTCGTCACAGTAAAGGTTCTTAGCCTCGTGAGCAATCCCAATTCTCCAGGAATATGTCCACTGAGTCGATTTCTGTCAAGTTTAAGGGAATTAAGATAAGTGCAATTTGCAAGGCCCTTGGGGATTTTCCCAGAAAAATTATTTGAAGATAGATCAAGAGTTGTCACATATGGAAGAAGGACGTTGATATCTGCTGGAATTGTCCCAGAAAGTTTGTTTATTGATAGATCCAATCCTGTTAAGCTGGAGCAATTTTGAATGGCACGAGGAAACTGGCCCTTGAGTCCCATGTTTGACAGCTTCAGATTTAAGACTCTATTCTCATCAGGGTGCCAACATTCAACCCCATTAAATCTGCAGATAAATCCTTCTGCGTTGTTGTTGAAATCCCAGGAAGACTTCAAATAACCATATGGGTCTTCAACTGAGTCTTTTATACTTTTCAGGCAGAAGATATCAGTCACAGTCCCATAGGTCATTGTCCAACTAAGCAGCAGCCAGAAATTAATAATAATAACACGAGCACAGAAAGTTTGGCTACTCAGAACGACCATCTTCACCCACGAACAAGAAACTATCCAGATATTCTTAAGAACACACCCTGAGGCACATTTAAAAGAGGTCAAAGAACAGAAAAACCAGTCAACACTATCAGAAACTGAAATGATCAGCTGATTAATTGCACCTGAGAAACCAAGTCAAATTGCAAAGTACTCACCTGAGTTATCCGAGAATCCAACTCAGGAAAAAGGACGATCAGTTGACTTAAAACAAATTCACAATCAGAATGCCGAGAAACCAGTTCAAATTGTAAAGTACTCAAATACTCACTTGAGTTATCGGAGAAGCCAACTCAGGAAAAGGGACGATCGGTGCTTGAGTAGCTTCCGAAGTGGAGGTGTGCCCAGATGGAAAGGCGAAAACCTGATTAATATATTGGGAAAGTGGAAGTGCAGAGAGGGTTAAGGCTCATTTTTCCAAGTATTCCAAATAACGTTAGGAGTGTTTTTCCAAGTCTTCTATCGTAAAAGACATGCATTGAAAAGTCTAATGATAGAGTTTAATTTTCGAATAAATTAGAAATATTTAGTGCTTTCGAATAACTAGATATTTGTTTATATAGTTAATTTCCTTAGTTTTTTTTTATTGATTAAGAATTTGAAAAGAAAAAGAGAATTTCTTATGAACTGACTATTTAAACATTGATTTTTCTTTTTTCACCACAACAGGTCCAACAATGGCCAATGGGATTACCAAGATGATATAAGTAGAATATTGAGTAATTCTGCATTATTGTTTTTCTAAAAAAGGAACAACTACACATAATAATCGAGTAGTTTCGCTTAAGCAATTTAGCTATCCTATGAAATTATAAATGACTATAACAAAATTTTGGAAAATTACCAACCGCGGATAGATTGAATGGTAATAAACTCAATATGTATTAAAAACAACCTTGAGTTTAAATCTTATAGATATAAAAAAGCACGTTATCATAACTATATTATTTAGACTCGATAATATTCAAAATCTAACATGATAGTATTAGATATTCGATAATTATATCAAAAGAAAATTTTGGATAGTTGATTTGGTAACAGAGTTATGCAATTTTTTAATGGAAATATTATGCATGTTAACAGGGTTTTATAATTAATATTAGGAACATAAAATTTGCAACAAATCGCACAATTACCAAATATGAGACTCAATATGTGGTTAACGTTTCCTTTTAAAAATTGTATATAAGAAGAAACTTTTTAATTTTTCTGTTCAACAATTATTAAAGTTACAAAGATGTGGAGTGATTAAGATACAACTACATATATACTAGTATATTCGAAAAATACTAAACTATCTTTCCCTCTGTGTACTTTCTATCGAGGTCCCAACAAATAACTGAACTCAAAAGAATTGTCGTCAAATAGTAAAAGAAGATAAGTAAGCTCTAAAGATTTGTCGTGAAAGAAAGAGAACAGAGATTGAGTGGGTCAAAAAAGGAAGGGGCAGAAATTTCCAGGCTCATGCAGAGACCACTAGACTGCTAGTGCAAATGCGTAGACTTTTTGCCAACTATTAATTACAATTATTTAATCAATATATATATATATATTAAAATCTATAACAAATCATAGATAAACAATATGACTCATTCTTCAAATTCTATCTATCCAGTGTTAATATTATACTAACGCTTAGAGCTCCAGCACGCCCTGCTTGATTGATTCAGTCACAAAAAATTAAAGGTTTTAAATATAGAGCCCTATCCAAACGTTTTCTCCTCTAATTTTTTCTTCCCTTATTTTTTTTTTTCTCCCTGATGAACCAAAGACGAGTCCATAAATCAATATATATATATAAAAGAAAAATCTTATTAGCATTAACAGTGAAAAATACAAACAAATGCCAAGAGTACACGAAGCCAAATGTCATACTTGGATCAATTATTGGCTATCTCAAGTTCGTCACACTCACACACAATGATTAATACAAACATATATAACTCAATTATGTGCAATGGAACCAAACAAACTTTGATGGCCAAAAAAAAAACAACCAAACCAACTTTTAATCTAACAAGGCTTGAAGGAGAGGAGTAAGCATTGGAACTGGATTTCCGAATAAAACTGATAATAAAATGCTGAAACCCACCTCTGCCACTTTGGTCATCGCTGTTAGGAAAAGGCTTTGAAACAACCGACGAATCACCCCTAGGAGTTATTCTAAGCACCAAAGATATCTGACAACAACTTCAGATACCTTGAAACACAGAACGAAACAGAGAGTTTGTAAGCAAGAGAAGAGAATGTAAGGTATATTTTTAGTCTCTAGTCTGATCCTTTTATAATAGTAGAAAACAGAAAATTGAAACATTGTGTATGAATCTGTTTGTTTCTGAACATTGTATTTGAAACGTTGTTCATGAACCTGTTTATTTCTGAACATTGTATTTGAAATGTTGTTCATGAACCTGTTCATTTCTGAACTTTGTATTTGAAACGTTGTTGTCAAATTGAAACAGAATATCAAATGACATGTTATTTCAGAATGTACTGTTTCAAAACGTTGTTATTTGAAATTCTGTTTCTGAAAAAAAAAATGATTAATTAAAATATTAATCTGAAATTCATACCAGACCAAATCTCTACCGTTAGATGAATCCAATGATCACGACGCGTCACGTGCGAAGTGCTAAGTGCTTTAAATATTAAATAAATAATATTTAAATCCACTTAACAATTTGTTCAATAATTATTTTAATATACTTTGTCTTCTCTCTCTTATATACATTTCATAAACCTTACTCCCATCCAATATGGGACTTTAGTTTTTTTCAAGCTATCTCTAACAATCGCAGCAGTGAGTCTCGGCCTCGACGCGCTTCTTCTTGCCAATGCCAAAGAGCTTGTGGCTGATGTGACCGAGCTTCTACTACTATGCAAGCTTCTGCTTGTTGAGGAGCTTCCATTTTCACTTCCGGACAAGCTTCTTCCTCTCCTTGAAGAAGAACCAACATCAAAATAGCCATTTTCCCAGTTCTCCAGAATCAATTTCTTCATACAATAAACATGGTAGCAATAATTTCCACAAGACGACACATAGGACCACCCTCTGAACAACCCATTGTTGTTCTCTGTTATTATATCCTTACTCTTACATTTCACACACTTGGAGAGCACTCTTCCCTTCGGGATCAGCTCCATCCTCCCATGGGGATCACACATGGTGCTTTTAAGGTTCATGCAACAAGGGTGCAAATCAAGTTTGTGTTGGGATCCATCATGATACACAAACTCCTGAACATCCCTCCCGCAAGCATCACAGATTCTGGCTGTTAGTCCCCCTGGAGGTTCCCGGAGGAACTCGAATTTGCAGTCACCCATGAATGGATGTTTTTTGGAGAGGTATGAGCGGCGAGCCTTGGCACACTCGTCGTGAAGGACGAAGTCACAACTATCCCTTTCACACTGATACCTACGGCCAAACCCTAGTTCTTTGCATCCACTACACTTGAATGGGTTTCCTTCGCGCATCGGTGTTATTGGGTGCTGATGCCATGGGTGATTCATCGTCTCCAAAATCAATTTCTTCGCGGCAAAGCTTCTACCATGAGACTTGCTTCTGGTTTCTGACGAGCTTCCGGTGTTTGGCAAACTTCTAGTGTTACTTCTTCTGGATGAGCTTCTGGTGTCTGACGATCTTCTAGTGTTGCTTCTCCTGGACGAGCTTCTAAAGTCTGACGATCTTCTAGTGTTGCTTCTAGAGTCTGATGATCTTCTAGTGCTGCTTCTTCTGGACGAGCTTCTAGCGTCTGACGATCTTCTAGTGCTGCTTCTTCTGGACGAGCTTCTAGCGTCTGACGATCTTCTAGTGCTGCTTCTTCTGGACGAGCTTCTAGTGTGTGATGATCTTCTAGTGCCGCTTTTTCTGGACGAGCTTCTAGTACTGTCTGATGATCTTCTTGTGCCGCTTCTTCTGGACGAGCATCTAGTGTCTGACGATCTTCTGGTGCGCCGCTTCTTCTGGACGAGCATCTAGTGTCTGACGATCTTCTGGTGTTGCTTCTTCTGGACGAGCGTCTAGTGTCTGACGATCTTCTGGTGTTACTTCTTCTAGACGAGCTTCTAGTGTTTGATGATCTTCTACTGTCGCTTCTTCTGGACAAGCTTCTTCCTCTGGAAGAAGAAGAAGAACCTGGATTAAAATCATCACTTTTCATGTTCTTCAAAATGAACGGCTCGAAGATTGAGCTCACTCACAAGCTTTTTAGATTGAGAACAGTGGAAGTATAAAAGTCTATATCACAAAACACGTTATCTATATAGTGGTAAAACACGCGTCTTTCTCCTAACTTTTTAGCATTATTATATATACCAGACTTACTAAACACAGTTTTTTAATTTTTCATAATTTGATAGTTTGAATTGAAGGCACCACATTTACAATATGTTTTTTTTTTCTTATCCATTTCATTTTTTCTATTTTCCAGCTTTTTTTATTTCTCCACTTTTTTCGTTTTTTTTCCTTTTTTTTTTCTTAACTAGTTAGACTTCGTGCAATTTCCCCCCTCTTATTATTCTTTGTCTAATATTTCTTCAAATTTTCAATTCACTATTTAGCCATATGCATATATTCATTCTTTTATTAATGTATTAATTTAAAAATAGGACATAATTCGGTGCCGAAGATGCCAGCAAGTTTCTTCAATAAGAAAAGAGGGATATAAACTCCACTGATTGCCATGGATGACGACATTTGTAAGATCATTAAAGAAAGTATTTTTACCTAACTTATCTTTGGCGCTACCACTCCTAAATAATTAATTTGTGATCCATCAAAATTGAATCACACATAAATGCCAGAGAAAGGAAATCAACTTGTGGAAGAAAAGAAATCCCTTTTCCACAATCTACTTAAAATGTAAAGTTTTATTTATATTTCATAGGTTCCATACTTCCATTGACTCAATAAATCAACTTATATGTCGTCAAAGTCCATATAATATCACCAATTTAAAGCAGCCTAATAACAACTTGCTTAAATTTTTTATGTATAAAATTAAATGAACTTTTTTATTTTGCCAACATAAAATGAACGTTTTTTGAACATAGTGAAATAAAAAAAAAAGAGTACGTATCGAGATACAGTTAGGTGAAATTATAAAAAAAAAATTACTCCGGGCACAATATTTCGTGGGAAACTCGGAATTAAATATATTATTATATTTATTTTGTTGAGTAAGAGTGAGAACGTGCAAATCACCATGCGAGATAATCGTTAATCTTCGGACAATTAATTTAATTCACAGTTCAATCAGCATTATAGATGTGCATGTAGAATAATGTATGACATTATTACGTGAAAAAATTAATTAAAATAAGCCTTAAATAAAAATTTATAATTGTTTGTTGTCAGATATTTTATATATTTGGACGGCAGAGCGGAAAGAAGTAATACTTATGCGATAACCGACCAATGTTTTGGTTTCTAGTGGAGAAGCTTCGCGCCGTACTACCAATTTAATTTTAAAATATTTTAAAATAATATATTGATTATAAGGGTTAAAACGAAAAAGAGAACGATAATTCGGGCCTGTTTTGACAGTGTTTCCTATTTTCTGTTCTAAAAAATAGTTTTGTAAAATTGTTTTCAAGAATAAGTTTTGAAAACAAAAAAATAAAAAAATCTGTTTGAATAATTGTTCTCAAAATCATAACTAGTGAATGATAGATGAATTATTCAAAATTTATAACTTTACCATTAATGAGGTAGATGTTTCTCATATTTTTTTGTGTTTTCCAGAATAAAAACTACAAAACACCTAAAAGGTGTTCTGAGTTTTCTATTCTTTTATTTTTCTATTTTCTAGAATAGTTTATAAAAAACAGGTTTACCAAACAAGTTTTCTGAGTTTTCTGTTTCCAAAAACAGAAAAACTATTTTCAGAAACAGAATCAAACAGCCCCTTCATCACCCATAGAGAAACAAGTGTAGCGGTCCAAGTTTGAATTAGCGTACATTTGATCGTTTAATTTTGAAGTAGATTTTATTTTACTTTTTTAATTTTTAAAAATTTTATTATAATTTTTTAACTTTAAACAGGTGGTTAAAAGATTCCTGAATTTAATACCGTTAAATAAGTTAACAGAAAATTTACTTAAATTGATCTAATTATTATTATTATACATTAATTAATATAATAATTATAATTATCATTTTTTAGGCTCAAAATAAATAATTAATACCTTAGAAAAATAAAAAAAATTAAAAAATATATTAATTCAAGGCATTAAAAATTATAACCTTAGAATAAATTATTTTTAAAATATTTTTGTAAAATGTTTAAAATTATTATATTAAAATGAATAATTTTTATTTATTTTGGACAAGTTGATAAGTGAAAAAATTTAATTTGAGAATATAAAGTATAAAAAATAAATATTTATTTTTTATAATAAAAATATTTTAATGTCTTAAAATAAATATTTTAAATTTTAAATATTTATTTTGTTAAAATATTTTTAAAATAATAAATATTTAAGCCTTAAAATTATTTTTGTTATAATTTTTATATTAATTAATATATAATAATATTAATGATGTCACTTTTAAATAAGTAAATTATTATTTTTGTTTATTTATTTAACAGTGTTAAGAATTAAGAAATTTGTTGTTACATGTTAATAATTAAATGATTAATATAAAATATAATAAAATTAAAAGACTAACATAAAATTTATCTCACAATTAAAAGATAAAAAATATATTTTAACTTTTAGAGAGATTATTAAATTAAAAAGTCGGTCAATTATATTTATAATTTATGATTCGGTTTTCTTTAGCCTTTTCTTTCTTTCTTTTTGACTTGAAAGGCCACTACATACACAACATGTGGCAGAGGAAAAGGTTTGTGTCCTGCACTCCATTGAGAGGAACTCACAATTAAAGACAAGCAGAAGGAATTAATTATAAAGAATAATTTTTAAATAATAAAAATTAGAAGACTAAAAGTGAAATTAAAAAAATAAATAATAAAAGATTCTATTTTGTAATGAGTTTATTATATTGATTCCAAAATGTGATTCTCCCTTTATTTTAGAGGAAATCACATTTGAAGACCTATACTATTAAGAAATTAATAATAAATAAAATATTTTATATGATAAAAAGAAATAAAAGCTGAAAAATTAATTAATAAAATTGAAAAAATAAGTAATAATATAGAATTTAGTATATCAATGTTTAAGAAAATCGAACTGATTATTGTATCGGTTAAGGTACTGGTTTAAGATTCAATGATTTAATCAGTATTAGACTGGTCATAATTAATACGTATTATAAATATTAAAATGATATAAAAATAGAAAAAGTTTGAAGAAGAGAAAAAAAATTAAAAGAAAGGAAAGATATGAACCTTTGTTATTAAATACTTTTAAGAGATATATTAAAACTAAATTAAAAATTATTAAGTTTAAAATTAAAATATAGATAATTACAAATAATAAAATGATGTTATCATGTAAATAAAAAATATTCAAGAAATAAACTAAAAAAATAAAGATTGAAGAAAAAAGAAAAAATGCTAGAGAAAAAAATGATATAAATCTTTATTACTAAATACTTTTAAGAAATTAAATTAAAAGAATTAAACTTAAAAATAAAATATAAATAAATAATTTGAAGTAGAAATATGAAATATATGTACACATCTAAAAACAACATATTAAAGAAACCAAGTAGGAAATGACTAAAAGATCAATAGAAAAAAAAAAAAAGAATTGGTATTGGGACCAAACCCCACGTCCGTATAAGAGTTGTGCATTGGGCGGGGGGGGGGGGGGGGGGGGGGGCGGCGGTGTTTTGGGGGGAGCCCGCGCCTGTAATGGAAGGGTGTAAATCGAACATATCACCAAGGCATCTAAAGTGTAAGAATTACACGCCACAGCCCCATGCTTAATGATTCTTGGGCCTATTATAGTATTTTTATCTTTAACGTTTTATAATATTTGGGTTCACTGTTTTTTTTTCCCATGTTTCTTGTTCTGATTTTAATTTTAACGGATTGTATTAAATTGGTTAACCGGCTCAAACAGGTTTTATCATTTAAAGCTGTTCCAGTTATTCAGGCCAAAAAAAAAAAAAACTGTTCCAGTTATATATGACTTTCAAACTGAACAAGTGACTAGTTTCTAGTTGGATTGGTCAACTCAACTAGTCCAATCTAATTTTTAAAATATTATTAATTATAAATACATATTCTCAATTCCTCCTTTATTTTACTCCTTCCAACCCAAACCTAACTAACATGTTTGGTTTTCTAATTTCCATCCCAAAAACTTGAGTTTTGAAACCCATGTCTTAGTTCAGAAAAAGGAAAAACTTATATTTTAGTTAAATTGTTGTTTGACTTATTTGTGAACTTCATTTTGCAAATTTCATTTTAACCTTAAATTAAGGTTTGGCCAATAAATTAGAAAAGATGCTTTTGGGTTAGAGGAAACTTGGGTTTTGTATTTTGAGTTTTATAATGTTATATTACAAAATTTATATTTTTCTTAGTAACTATACATCTAAAAACACATTTAGCTTTTATCATTTAATTAATAATTTTAATTTCATCAAAATATTTTTATAAGGCATCCAAACATAAATCACGTAAAAAATCTTATTTTTATCCAAAACTTCAATTTGGCAAAATGTAAGTTTGTTCAAACATAAGTTTCCAAACTTAAAACAAAACATACATCTTTATTTTATTTAAACTTTAGTTTGGCAAAACATAAGTTTTTTCAAACTTTATTTAAAATCAAACACAGAAGTTTGCAAATTTAAAACAAAACATATATAGATGATGTATGAACAAACATGGGAGGGAGACCTAGTTAGTTATATGCGGGCCTTTAATATAATTAGGGTATATGAAGCACAATCTGAGGCGTAGAAGCAGAGAACGGCTGGGATGGAATGAGTTAAATTAAATAAGTCGCATCCCACAAGCACTTTTTCACTGCATGTCCAAGCCTTATTCTTTAGATTAAACAAACATTTTGGAGTTATATACCTATACTGACAAATAATTTGGTGATTAGCAAAATATGAATATATTTTATATAATATTTTTACTTATGAATACTTAAACCATAAACTAATTAGTGATATCATTAAGGATAAACCTATCAAAATATGATTAATATTATCTTAAAAATTATAAAATAATAATTATTTTAAAATAGGGGAATATTTCGTTAGCCCAAAAAATAAAAAACAGGAGCTTCATTATGATTCATATTAGATTTATTTCAGTTTTTTAAAAGAGAGTCTTTTGCTTAAGGGCAACGGATTAGTGACAAGATAGGCGGCAGCCGCGGAACATCCCACGATCAATTCAGTTGGACCACTTTCCCCCTCCCAAGTCGGCTGGCAGTAGCGGTGATAATATTATCAACTATAAAGGCTCTCAAAGAAACAAATATTTATTTTTTAAAAATTAAAAGATAATTAGAATTATTAAATTTGTCAAAAAAAATTTATTTTCCAAAAACACCCCATTTAATATTTAAAACTCATATTATGTAATTAATTATTTATTAATTTTTTTCTCTTATGAGTAAATTAATTAAGGAGAAGTATATGAAAAAAATTGAACACAACAAAAAACTTAGATCTGTAACTTATATTTTGGATAAAGATAAGTTCCTCATACAACTCTTAGAGTATTACTGTTAATCACTTTGCCATCTTGACTAATATTTCTTTCTTTCTTTTTTTGGCGCGCCCGAGCATCTAGACTCTGATTATACATCCTTTGAATAACTCGAAAATTTCAACTACTTAAGTTTATATGAATTTAAAATATTTTAAAATTAAATTAGAATATATAGATTTTTTTTACGCACAATTTATCTTACCAAGACTTTTTTTTTAACATGAGAAGGCAAGCAAAAGCTTGAAAGAACAAAGATCGGCAGTCATCCGGGGAGAGTCGAGCAAAAGAAAGTCTTCATCCATGCGATGCGCTTTTTTAGCTAACAGATGAGCACAGTGAAGAGCTTCCCTTGGAAAAAATTAAAAGGAAAAATGATGATTGAAGATGAAAAGTTTGAATTAAATATAGTAAAAAATATTGTAATTTTTTTATTACTAAATATTGAGAATTTATTACTGTTTTATTCTGTATTTACAACTGAAAAAAAATGCAAAATCTTATACTATATTTAATTTAAACTTTTGATCCTCAATCATCATTTCCCCAAATTAAAATCAGGTGCGATGTCCCAATTCACAAAAATTAGCTCTCTGGTTATTTGAATGTCTTCCCAATAAGGGTGGTCTGGGCTTGCTACCATGTATCTCTTCAAATAAGATTGATAGCTTTTAAGGAATCCGAATGAAACATGCACTTCGTGAACCCACGATTTTTGCAAATTTGCAGACCTGTTTGTATGGCCTTAAGTTCCGCAACCGTGTTTGGTATGAATTCTAGACTCTTTTGGAAACCAAGGATCCAGGTTTTCCATGAGAACCACGAATAAGACTAATCTGACTATTAATACTTTTAATTTATCTTCAACTTTAAAATTCACTTGTTCTAATTTAATTGAAAAATACCTTTTTAAAAAAAAAAGGGTAAGTAGAAGAATACTTTCAAGCATGTAATTTTTCTCCTAAATAGTTACCTCTTCATAATCAAAAAAGAAAAAAAATTAAACAATATAAATTAAATTATTTCATGTATTTAGATAAATCCAAATGTTCTGATATTAAAATTTACAAATAAATTGTAATAAAATTTTTTATCAAAATTACAAATAAGCAGAAGGATATTTAAATTTTTAAAAATAAATGTGTTTGAAAAATATACCATGTCTATGCATCCAAAATAATAATAATAATAATAATAATAATAATAAATTATTTGATTTTATAATATTATCAGATTAAATAAATAGTAATTACATAGTTATAAATGATTTTACTTCTATATACAATATTGATTTTGTTCAAAATTACAATTTTTATTCTAGCTTGTGAGCAGCTAAAATGGTCTTCGTGTATTGTATTAGGGCATACCATTTCTTAGGAAAAAGTAATTTGAAATGGTATATAATGCCTACACACACACATTAAAATCTACAAACCAGATATGTGAACAGTATAGCTCATCTAATTCCATATATTCAATTCCATATGGTCTATATCTATCTAGTCTAGTCTAGTTTTTGTTAACATAATATTGACACTTGGCTCCAGCACTGAAAACTGTTTGATTGATTCAGTTACACAAAAAGGGAGCGCTGGTGGCAGACCCTTTGAGTTTTGCTGTTGCTGCAAACATATTCATCGTCAAAAGCTAACCCAAGTTACTAGGTATAACACATGTCATAGGATTCAATGCTTACAAGATCATAGTACTCCGTCTGTCTTAATTAGCAGTTGGCATCAACCTGAATCCAAAACATATGAGGTTGACAAAAATAAGTTGGGGAGGTTTCCTCGGATAGTTGGTGTGAACACCGTATTTTATCCGAATAAATATATATATAAAGTAAAATAAAGTAAAATAATAATGAAAAAAAAAAGAAGAGGAAATAAGATAAAAAATAATAATAAATAAGGGGAAGACAAAGAGGGGAAAGTGAGTTGCGATGGAATTTGGACTAAGTGCAGGTGAACCAATTCTCTAAACGAAAGAGGAGTAATGATAAATAAGTATAGCCAAGTATAAAAAAATAAGAATAGGAAAAATATAATAACAAGAATGAAAGTAAATAGTAAAGAAGAATAATAATAATATAAAATAATAATGGCAAAGTAAAATTAAGGAAAACAAACTAATGATAATAAAAAAAAGGGGGGGGGAAGAGAGAGAGAGGATTAAAGGCTTGAAACGCTGAAAACGCTGAAAACTAAGCGTTTCAGCCTCTAATCTCCTAAAGGGCTCAGGAGCCCAGAAATTGAAGGACCAGAAGGAGCTGCGGGAGGCACGAAGACGAAGGAGCTACGGGAGGCATCAGGAGTGAGACCGCCATTGGGAGGAGAGGTGGAGAGCGAAGGAGGCGTCCGGAGGAGAAGGAGCCGCCGCACCGTCGAAGCCACTCAAGTCATTGTCGAAGCCATTTGAGTGTGGTGCTGCCACGGACAAGCAGGGAAAGAGAAGACGAGGATGGGTAGATGTTCGGGACTCGTGAAGCACCACTGTGGACCACCAAGCCCAATCTGCAGCCGTTTGCATCTTCTTCAAATTTTGGCAGATGGCGGTCGCATATTGCAAATAGAGTCAAATCAATGTCGCTTTGGTGATCCCCTGAACCTGGAAGCTGGACGACCACGCAAAGCTCGGCCGAAGGAAAAGAAAAGCAGAGGGGGCGGGGCAGAGTGGAGGAGACCGAGAAGAGAAAAAAAAAACAGAGGGAGCCGAGGGGGTGCAAAAAGGAAAAAACAGAGGGGGTCATGGGGTACGAAGAAAAAGAACAGAGGGAACCAAGAAATGAGAGAAAAAGAGACAAGGGGAGCCGAGCGTGGGACTGAATGAGTAGCTCAGAAAAAAAAAAAAAAGCTATGGGCTTTTGGAAATCAAAAAGGGAGCTAGGGTCTGAGCGCGAGGGGGTGGTCAGAGGGACACTGAACACGCAATACTTGAAAAGGGGAAGACCAGAGGGAGCCTGGCACCAGTGAAAAGGACAGAGGGAGTCACGGGTGAAGAGGAAACCGGAGAACTGAAGCTAAGACACGACAAAAAGGTTAGGACCATTACTCTATACCTACTGCAACAGAGTAGAAGAGGCGGAAGAGTGCACGGTTGCAAGTAACTGGAACAGGGAAGCAAATGGACAGCGCACGAAAGCAGGACTAAAAAGATGCAGAAAGCAATCACGCACAGTCACGCATGGGAGGCCTCAAACTTTCTTCTTCTCTCGGGGACCCTATAAAAGGACCGAGAGAGCAAAAAGCAAGGGGGGCAGAGCAAAGAGTGGTTGAGTAAGAAGAGAATAAAGAAGCTAAGGGGTGTCAGAGAACAACACTGAGCATTTAGCAACAAAGATCCTAGACCGGTAATCTTTATTTCTCAGCACAGGATTCAGTATGTTTATTTATTACAATGGAAAAGATGGATGCTTAGTTTTTTAACCCCTGTTGACTACTGGGATCTGTGAACGTATAGCTCGTCTTGAAGTTGCAAGATTTTGCCTTCAGCCTTGACAATGGCGTTTTGTGGTTTGTGATGACATGCTGTTATACTTTGGTGAATATCTTGTATTTCCTCGATGGATGGAATCTTGAGTATGTTCAGTTTTAAGCATTGTCCGAACTTTAGCTATGTTTTAGCTATGTTTTGTGATGAGGTTTTGGGTTTTCTTTTCCCAGCATTGAATGAGCTTATGGTTCCTTTATAATTAAGTACCAAGACTTTCATTTTAGGATTTACCCAGTTTGTATGAAGAATTCTGAAAGCCTTTGTTTGATCGGTTTGTTGAACACTCATTTTTGTTGTGATGTCGCATAAGGTCATCTCGGTGGAGTTGTCTCTAACCTGTAAGTGATTAGTCTGTGCTAAATAGCAATGGTTTAGAATCAACTAAACGTGGCAAATGAAATAATTCTAAGTGGGGGAAGTTTGTTCCCCAACACAAGTGCTTTAGGATTAGTTTTGTGGATGCCCGCATCATCAATGCTCTATTTTATAGGAGTTTGATTTGGTATCCCATGTGGGTTAGGTACAGTAATGCTTTTTGTTTTGTCCCTCACGTAGCCATGATTTCATAATCACTGAACTGAAATGGAAATCCTAGCTTCTGTCCTGGTTCACTTTGAGGTTAGCCATGGGTTCCTTTTATTTTTGGTTTGAGTTGTCGGCATGAAGTTACGTGGGTTCATAAATATGTTAGTGGCATTTGGCTTGAGATGTGTATTCCACTTGTAAATATGATTAAGTTTTGATGGTGGCTGCACTTTTAATAGTCCGGCTATAATGGACCCCAAACATGAAGTTTTCAATGGTGAGAAGTGATTACTCATGCATGTTTTCTTAATGAATTTCTGAAACAATACCACATGAGGTTATTTAACACTCGTGATTGCCTAATTCATTTGTTCCTATGCGTACTCTATTAGATACTTGTATTAATCATTAAATTCATTGATGCCCCTTTTAAGTGTTAATTGATCATTAATCTCTTATTCTTAACTCATCTACTTTAGAGTTTGCCCCCGAGGGACTAAGTCCCCGTGTGCTTATGGAGCGTCGGCTAAATCGTATTTTATTTTATTTCATTTTTTTTATGAGTACCAATGTTTTCATTTAATAAAAGTAAAAGTAAATAATTCAATGAGAGCTCTTTATTTCAAATTTTTATTTTGGCCTTTATGTTCCGAGTGGCAATACCGTGGGCATTTAGGTGTTAATTAGTGAGCTGTAAGTGATAAAAGTCACCACGGATCCTAATTGATTTTTTTTTTTGAAAAATATATATATAATAATAAAAATAAAATAAAATAAAATAAAACAAATAAACAAATAAAAATGAATAATATGTTCATAGAAGGCATATTTTTTTAAAATTGTTTTTACCACTGTTCCTTTTAATCATAATTGTATTTATTTTTATAATTTAATATAAAAATGATTTCATTTTTTTTTTCTTTTAAGTCAAGCGTAAATCAGCAAATTATGAGTGATCAAGTCACCATATATGCTGTTCGATTTTCATTTAAAATTTTCCTTCTGGTATTACTCCGAGTGATAACACCGTGAGCATGTAAGCATAAATCAGTAACTTGTGAGTGATAAAGTCACCATATATGCTGATTGTTATTTCTCATAACCTACGTAATGATTACATTTTTTTATTTTTTTAAAAATAGGTGTTAAAATGATTTTTATGATAAAAGAAAATAAAAAAATAATTTGTACAAAAAAAAAAGATTTTTTTTCCTTTTTTTATTTTGAACCTTCTCTATACCTTTTGTCTCGAGTGACACCACCTTGGACATTTAGGTATCAATTGATATATTGGGAGTGATAAAGTCACCACATAAGCCAATTGATTCTATTTTGTAAAAATAAAATTATTTTCGAATATGTCCCTTCCAAATTAAAATAAAGTGTTTAAGATCACACATAATTTTAATTATATCTTTCAAATTGAGGAAAAACACATCTTCTTTTTTTTAAAAGCAGATTAAACCAAAAATAAATAAATGAAAAGAGTAAATAATGGGAATTAACTTGTATTTTACAAATTAAAACACACCAACCAGTTCTAAAAATTGTTTTCTTTGTGGAAAGATAAATTATTTTCTATGAACCTCTTTTTTCCAAAGAACATATATAATAAAAAAATACCAACCCATTAACACGCATTTTTATTCTGAACTACGTCGACTTTAATCCCTATCGCAGGGTACGTAGGCCCCAAACTCTAATTCTGGATCAAGTCCACTTTTGTATATAAATAACATTTTCCTCTTAATTTATTTTTCCCAGCTTTTCATATATTCATTTTATTATTTATTTTCGTTTTTACATTATTTTTATTTTTACATTTATTTTTGCATGTGAATGGTAAAAGGGCAAAGAAAATAAATTTATAAAAAGCCATAAAAATTGCATGATCAACCTAAGGTAACCGTTCTTAGGAACGAGTGTTGTGGGGGTGCCTAATACTTTTCCCACTCATAATCGTATTCCCGAACCCAACTCTGATTCGCAGACCATCCTTATCCCTTTTTTTTGTTTTTTATCTCGGTTTTCCAAAATTTCCCTTAAAATTTTGGTGGCGCCTCCCTCGGAAATCGGCCTTCTGTCGTGTGGGCCGATTTCTCTCTTTTTCTTTCATTTCGCGCCATCCGCGTCACATTTCCAGGTGTGACAATTGGAGACATATGAGGCATCTTATTGGCGTTAACAGTGCAGAAGTACAACCAAGTGCCAAGAGTGTACACGAAGCCAAATGTCATGCAAGGATCAAATTATTGGTTATCACAAGTTCGTCACACACAATGATTAACACAAACATATATAACTAGATTACGTATAATGGAACCAAAGTTTAATCTAGTAGGTCAGCGAGAGAAGCAAGCATTGGAGTTAGATTTCCGAATATAACTTATAATAAAATGCTGAACCCTAATTTCTCCATTTTTGTTTGTCAACGCACCAATCAGACCTGATCTCGGTCTTGATGCGCTTCTTCTTGCCAAGGCAAAATAGCTTGTGGCTGATGTAACACTGCTACTCTATTATGCAAGCTTCTACTTCTTGACAAGCTTCCAGTCTCTCTTCTCGAAGAAGAGCAACATTGAAATAGCCACTGTCCCAGTTCTCCACAATCAGTTTCTTCACACATTAAACATGGTAGCAATATTTTTCATATGACGACACATAGGAGCACCCTCTGAATGGTGCAATATTGTTCCCTTTTATTACATCCTTACTCTTATATTTCACACACTTGGAGGGCACTCTGCCCTTAAGGTTCAGCTTCATCGTCCCATGGGGATCAGACATGGTGCTTTTGAGGTTCATGCAACAAGGGTCAAGTCAAGTTTGTGTTGGGATCGATCATGATACAGGAAACCTCGAACATCCCTCCTTCAAGAATCGCAGATTCTGGCGTTTGGTCCGCCGGGAGGTTCCCGAAGGAACTTGAGTTTTGGAGCGGTCGGTGGGGCGAGCGATAGCACACTCGTCGTAAAGGACGAATTGACAGTGATCACACTGATACCTTGTGCCAAACCCTAGTTCTTTGCATCCATTGCAGTTGAGTGGGTTTCCTTCGAGCATCAGTCTTATTGGGAGCCGATGCTGAGGGTGATTCATCATTGAGGAGGAAGAAGAAGAAGAATGAACAATAAAATGACCACTTTCCGGTTCTCCAGAATCACTTCCTCCATGGCTGAGCTCCTTCCATTTTGCAAGCTTCTACTTCTTGACTAGCCTTCCAGGGTTAGTACTTCTGGACGAGCCGTGGTACGTACTCTCGTCGTGAAGGATGAGACGTTTTAGATTGAAAGAATCACTACAAAAAATTTGACTTTTGGCGGCGACTTCCTGAAAGAAGAAATGTCGCCGCCAAAAGTTTTCAGCGGCGACATTTTTGTCTCCACCATGTCGCCGCCACAAATCCCGTTACCAAAAGTTTGGCAACGATAAAAATGTCGCTGCCAAAAGTTGACATTTAGTGGCGAAAAGAGTTGTCGCTAAAAATATAAATTGTCGCCGCCAAATATTTCTCATTTGGCGACAACATTTAGTCGCCGCTGAAAATTTATTATTTGGCGACAACATTTAGTAGCCGCTGAAAGTTGTTTGGCCATGTCAGCCACTGGACCCCGCCACGTAACCACCACTGGCCGGCCGCCACGTCACCACCGCCACGTCATCGGATCGCCGCCACATCACCACCGCCAAACGGATGCCACGTCACCTCTCATATCACCACCGCCACGTCATATATTTGTTTCAAATGTGCGTTCACCTTGGTTCGAACCCATGACCTCTTGCTTGCAATGCCTTTATGTTTACTTTTTTGCCAGTTGAGCTGAAATGCACCTACAGTCTTTATTTAAGATATTAAATATATATTGTTTATCTACACACTAATACACACATATATATTTATAAATCAATATTATTATTAAAAAATACACATATATTTTATTTTCAATTATTAATATCGTTAAATATTTTATTTATATACATATATATTTATATTATATTTTTTATTTTATATTATGACATATCATATAATATATCATATATATCATATATTATATTATTTGATAAGTTATATTATATATATATATATGCTTAATATATATATAATATAATGTAATAGAAAATTGTTAAAAAATCATTAAAATAAATATTATAATTTTGATTGTCAAATGATTTAAAAAAATGCAATAAATTGAATATATTATTACTTCATCAAAATTATTATTGGTAATAAATAATATTAATATTAATTTATATGTTAAAAATATTAGAAATTAAATTAACCTAATAAGAATTCCTTCAAATATAGGGTTGATCACATTAAATAATTAGGGATTAGTTTATCTTCCTAATTTTTTTTTGAGTTATCAATCCCTTTATGAATTAAAAAAAATTATCCTAATAAGAATAACCTATTTCATTAATTAGGATAAGGAAAAGTAAAAATAAATATAGATAAAATTCAATATTCAACATTTCAAATCTTTAATCTCCGGTAGAGATAAAGTACTTTCAAAATGTCCAGAATATTTTATATGAAAAAATAGTAAACTACTTTACCTTTAAATAAAGATACTAGATAATATAAAATATATATTAAATATTTAATTACTTATAATAAAAATGTATAAATAAAACACAATTATTATTTTAATATGTTATTTATTAATTTTTAAAATGAAAATAGCAAAAATTTATAAAATTAACTTTGGTAGCGACATTAAAATGAAAGACGGACTATATATCAGTGTGTTTTCAGCGGCGACTCTTTTAGTCGCCGCTGAAAGATGGACTTTCAGCGGCGACCAAAAAGGTCGCCGCCGAAAGTCGTCACTTAAGATCTATTTTTTTGTAGTGAATGATGGAGGTAAGATCGTCTGTATCTCACCCACAAATACACACTGATATATAGTGGCAGAGCACGCATTTTTCTCAAATAGAAACCCGAATACATATATATATATCACATTGACATCCTACGCAATTATATATATAGATAGATTTTATGAGTATATACTTTAACTCTTGAAATTTTGCGTTATTATAGTTGTGAAACTTACTCTCTCCTTTTGTTTTTTTGTTATTTGGTAAAAATTTCTTCAAATTTTCAATTTACTATGTAATCAGTGCATATATCCATTGTTTTATTAAGGTATTTATTTTTTAAAAAAATGATATAATTGGGTGCCGAATGTGCTAACAAGTTTCCTCAAAATAATAATAAGAAGAAGAAAAGAAAGTGGGATATAATTAATACTGTACCGATCGTCATGGCTGAGGGCATTGTAAGATTATAGAAGTATTCGTATTGATCCAAAAAATAGAAGTATTTGTACCTAAAGGAAGAATCTTTCGCGCTATCACTATCTAGTTAATTAATTTGTCAACCATCAAAATTGAATCATCTATAAAAAGCAAGAGACAGCGAGTAGAGAAAAAGGCATATATATATATATGTATATATATATATATAATAGAATGGAACCATATAAGTATCTCCAACTATTGGGGTTAATCAGTCAATTAAAACTAAAAAGTTTAGTCCTGAATATATTGGGCCATTTCAAATCTTAGCCAAAATTGGGCCTGTAGCTTATAGAATTGGCTTACCCCCAAATTTGAGTCAAATCCATGGTATTTTTCATGTTTTCCAAATCAAAAGGTACCAATCAGACCTATCACATATTATAGAAGATGAAAATATTACTTTACAAGATAATTTATCTTATGAGGTAAAATCGAAGAAAATCATAGATCGACGAGTCAAACAGTTAAGAAATAAAAATATTCCTCTAGTTAAAGTGGTCTGGAAGGGTTTAAGGTTAGAAGAAGCAACTTGGGAAATAGAGGACGACATGAGACGAAAATACGCAGAACTATTTGACTAAGGTATGTTTTAAATTCGATAACGAAATTTTGTTTAAGGGGATAGAAATGTAGCATCCAGAAATTTTTATCAATGATTTAGAATTTTTAATATGGTTTATGTTTAGATTACAAGCAATAAAGATATACAATGAATTGTGATTCCAATAAATTATATTAAATTATAATGAGCATACACTGAATGAAGATATACAATGAATTGTGGTCCTAATAAATTACATTGAATTATGATGAACGTACACTGAATGAAGATATAGTGTAGTAGGAAACGTCACTTGCTGGCTAAGATATTAACACTATAAATACCCCTCTCATTTCCTTATTTTAGCGCACCACCAGTTGAGAGTGAGAGTTGGGAGTGAGTGAGAGAAAGAGAGAGTTGAGGAAAAGAAAGAGAGTGTGAGTGAAAGAGAAGGAAAAGGAAGGAAAACTAGCTTCAAGTAAGGTACTTAAAAATTCAAGAAGGAAGGTAAGCTGCTTAGCTCAAGATATTTTTTGGTGGAGGTAGTATATTATTTATTTCATTTATTTTCTGTAAATTAATTATAAATGTTATGTGATACTATTGGATAAGTTATTTCCATATAAATGTTTTGAAATGCTATGAATGTCTAATATTAAGAGGAGGCTCTGCCGAAATTTATATGAATAGTACTAAGAGGAGACTTTGCCGAAATTTATATGAATTGTACTAAGTGGAGACTTTGTCTAATATTTGAGTTATTTGGTTTGCTTGTATAACTATTTGATTATGAGCATGATTTGTATGAATGAATATATATACTACTGAGATTTTCTCAAATCCCACTCCCAATGACTAACAATGTTAGGGCAAGTATAGGCAAGGACAAAAGTAATGAGATAGTTAACTAAAGGAAAGCAGACTGGCAAATATTATTTTATATGTTATACTTAGAATAAATGTATTAAATTATGGTGATATGTTTTAGTTATGATTTCTATCCTAGATACTTGCTGGCTTTACTTTAGATGTTCCGGAACATTAGTCAGATAATTACAATTTGATTGACTTGATTATTAATAATTAAAGTAAACTTTTAGTTAAACTATTATCTTTTGAGTAACTCAATTTTAAAAAGTTTAATTATTTTAGATTTTTAATTCTTTCTACTAGACATATAAAGTATGATTAAAAGTATAGTAAGCTAAGATATTACATTTTTTGTATCAAAGCTAGGTTTCGATCATGGGACTTGTGAGTTATGGGCCCACCATGCTTAATTAACACCTTAACTTACTAGACTTTTAATCATATTTTATATGTCTAGTGGAAAGAATTAAAACCTATAACAATTAAATTTTTAAACTTTTCAAAATTGACTTGCTCAAAAGATAATAGGTTAACTAAAAGTTTACTTTAATTATTAATAATCAAGTCAATCGAACTGTAATTATCTTACTAATATTCTAGAATATTTAAAGTAAAGTCAACAAGTATCTAGGATAGAAATCATAACTAGAGCATATCACCATAATTTAATGCATTTATTCTAAGTATAACATATAAAATAATATCTTCCAGTCTGCTTTCTCTTAGTTAACCACCTCATTGCCTTTGTTTTTACTTGTACTTGGTCTTAACATTGTAAGTCATTAGGGTGAGATTTGGGGAAATCTTAGTAGTATATATATCCATTCATACAAATCATACTCGTAATCAGGTAGGTATGCAGGCAAACCAAATAACTCATATTTCATGCATCTATAAGAGTTTCACCTTAACACTATTCACATCTAAATTTCGGCTGAGCCTCCTCTTAGTACTATTCATATAAATTTGGGCAGAGCCTCCTTTTAATATTAGACATCCATAGCATTTCAAAACATTTATATGGAAATAACTCATCCAATAACATCACATAATATTCATAATTAAGTCACAGAAAATACATAAAATAAATAATATACTACCTCAATCGAAAAATATCATGAGCTAAGCAGTTTGCCTTCCTTCTTAAATTTTTAAGTACCTTACTTGAAACTAATTTTCTCTCATTTTCCTTCTCTTTCACTCATAGTCTCTTTCTCTCCATGAGCTCTCTCTTTCTCTCACTCACTCATAACTCTCACTCTCAACTGGTGGTGCACTAAAATGAGCAAAAGGGAGGGGTATTTATAGTGTTGATGTCTTGGCCAACAAGTGATGTTTCCTACTGCATCATATCTTCATTAAGTGTACGCTTATTATAATTCAATGTAATTTATTAGGACCATAATTTATTGTATATCTTCATTTAGTGTATGCTCATCATAATTCAATGTAATTTATTGGGACCATAATTCATTGTATATCTTCATTTAATGTATGCTCATCATAATTCAATGTAATTTATTGGGACAAGAATTTATTATATATCTTCATTCAATATATATTCATCATAATTCAATGTAATTTATTGGGATCACAATTTATTGTATATATTCATTCCTTATAATCTAAACATAAAACATATTAAAAATTCTAAATCAAAGATGAAAATTTCTGAATGTTACATTTACAGCCCCAAAGCTGTAAAAAAAAGTACGAATGAATAATATTAATAATAATGAAGTTACAATAAGCATTACGTATTTCAATTTTCATGCAAGAAATTTAAAAGAAATCTCTTTTTGACAATCTAGTTTAAGATTTAAGAGGTTGTAAAGTGTTATTCATATTTTATAGCTATTCTCAATAGATATCACAATAAGTTGACGAAGTCCATAATATATATAAATATATAATATCACCAACTTATTAAAGCAGCCTAACAACAACTTGCATAAAGAAAGAGAAACGAAATTAAGGAAGAAGATAAGTTAGCTAGCACCTGAGAAGTTTCGTGTGAATTGTAAAGAAAGAGAAGACAATAGATATTGAGCGGGTAAGAAGGAAAGGCCAGGGAAGAAATTTCCAAGCCCAGGTACCTCTAAACTGCGACTATGCAAGTTGGAAAGCGAAGACCTTTTTTTTCGTTCAGCCATTAATTACAATTATTATTATTTTTTTGCCAGAATTAATTACAATTATTTGAATCATTTGATTTTGACAATAGTAATATCAAATTGAAGCATCACTTGTCATGTACGCTCAGAGCTCCAGCAGCACTGCACCCTCTTTTATTTTGTGTTTTTGGGCCATCGCTGTTTGATCGGTTCAATAACACAAAATGCGAGCGTTGGTGCCAAGCCAGCTCCCTGATTCTCATGCAAGCGGCGGGAAAAAAGGGAAAAAGAAAAAAGGAAAAACTGAGGAATTATTAGTACTCTAAATAGAGTAAGAATATATATCATATTAATTGTACGCTGACCAATATAAAATTTACAAATCATATATATAATGAGCCACATGTTTCCTAAGTTTTGTATTGTTTTATTTCTTGTTCTATTCAGTCTAAAATATAAGAAAATTTTGATGAAATTATTTTGTTTTAAAATATAAAAAATAAATATAAATGTATGATACAATAAATATTTTTCCTAATCACACTCCTTGTTAAGAATTTGGGGAAATTTGTGATTCTCAATGATCATTAATTGATCTAGTAAAAAAATTATTGATTGAAAATAATTTAAAAAAAAACATGTTTTGTTATAAATTAAATGAAATAAATAAACTTTATATATTACTCTCCTGTCCTATATATATGACTTTTTACCCTGATCCTAAATATAAGATCTTTTACAATATACGAGGTAGTATTTATTATACATTTTTGAAAAAATACCAATATTTAATGTATTCAAAGAGAAAGAGAGAGAGATTAAATAAGGGTAGTTCTGGAAAAATATTGGGATTTTTGGAGAAATTGAGATAGTTAATTAGTTTTAATTCTAATCCTTAATCCACGTAATTCGGTTAAAATGGTCTTATATTAAGAACCAGAGTTAGTAACTAGCATTATTGGTCTTTGTGAAGTAATTGTTTTTTTCTTCTATTTGAGATTCGGAGGGAGTACGTAGGAAATAAGTATCTTTTTCACAATCTAATCAGAATGTAGAGTGTTCTTTATCTTTTATATATGTATAATATAACATTATTCTTATAAACTCGATAGATCAACTTATGTTGTCAAAGTCCATATAATAATATCACCAAACTTATAGCAGCCTAATTAACGACTTTACATAAAAATTTGTATGTATAAACTAAAATGAACTTTTTTGAACATAGTAAAATAAAAAAATTGTATCAAGATACAATTAGGTGAAAAATAATTACTCCAGGTACAACAATATTTCATGGGGAACTTGGAATATGTTATGAGTACAAGTTTAAGGGGAGAGCTCATCCCACCAAGACACTGTGACACCTTACTCAACCTCCTAGTTGGTCAAAACGTCCCTCCAGCAATTAGAACCCTCCGTGGGTAACCCTTTCCATGATGTCAGCCTTTCAACAAAAACATTATTTGTTATAAGCACAAGTTCAAGGGGAAAACATATTTCAAAAGACTAGTCTATTAGGTGGGAGAACTCCTTAACTTTATAAATCCTACTTCCTATATGAGACTTCTCGATATAAGACTCATAACAAAATCAAATATATTACAATTTTTATTTTGTTGTGAAAGAGTGAAAAAAAAAAATTTTTGTGTGAACTGCAAATCATCATACGAGATAATCGTTAACCTTCGCACAATTAATTCAAAGTTCAATCAGCATTATAGGTTTGTCATTAGAGTAATGTATGACATTATTATGTGAAAGATTAATTAAAAATAAAACTAGAATAAAAATTATAATTATTCATTGTCAGATATTTTAATAAGAAGAAATATTTGAGCAGCGAAGTAGAAATAATGTACATGTCGTAAATGACTAACTTTAAATGCTACAAAATAAAGGTTGAGACTCAAATTGCAACGATTTTTCTAGTAAGAGTCCTTATTACTTTATCATGAGTTGGTAAAACGATATGCCATTACCTATGATTATATTTGATAAAAATGATTTATTTTTATAAGAACGGAAATGAAGAAGGAAAGGAAAAAGATGTTTCCTTCAAAAATTATTTTTGGTCCCTGGGATACTTAAATCATGTGTACCAGATATTTTTAAAAAGGATTTTTCCCTACTTTCCTTTCAATTAAAAAACTCTTTTTCTATTTACCAAACCTAGCACATAGGGAACAGACGTGATGATTTTATATTAAGAGAGTCATTAGAATTAATTTATTAGTTGTCCAAGTTTGAATTGTTTTTGTATGAAAGCAAGAGATAATTAAACTAAAAGGTCGGTCAATTATGATTAATGATTCGTTTTCTTTAGCTTTTTCTTTCTTTCTTTTTTATCAGAGAGACGAGTGCACGACATGTGGCAAAGGTCAAAAAACTTGTGCGCCTCCTTCAAACCCAAACGCAGCGTCGAAACCTGCTGCACAGCTGATGTATGAAACTTGGGAGGGAGACTGCCATAGGCAGCGTTTGCATATAATTAGGATTTAAATATTCAAATTTTAATAATAAATATTGGGCCTAATATATGCTTTTCTTTATCAAGGGGCCTGACATATGTTATACATGTCGACATTTGAGTGTTATGTTGATAGTTGACTTTGGCTGAGAAAAGAGAGGGTTATTAACCCCTTGCATTGCCTTAGAGATTCTCCAATCTCCACTAGAGCCGTTAAAGTGGACCAATTTTAACAGGTCAGTCTGAAAAAATAAGCAGGTTCAAATCTTAATTTTGAGAGTAAATACATAATCCAGACTTTTTGAGCTCGGTCCGTTTAGACCCGGCCCGAGCGGGTCACATGACGGCCCGAAAACCCGAGACTTTTTTTTTTTCTTTTGTTTTTGATTTAAAATATTAAAAATACATATTATTTTATTAATTAGTGATATATAAATTATAAAATTTAAATATTATGTTAGTTTTTGATGAATTATGATGATAATTAGTTGTATTAATTTAAATTATTATATAAAAAATTTTATTAAAAAACATAAAAAAAATATTAAAATATTAAAAAAAAACCTGCAGATCGGCCCATAGGCCCGATTCTGCGCTGGCTCGGACTTGAAAAATCAAGCCCATTTTTCAAATCAGGCCTTTTGGCACGGCTCAACCCAAATTAACAGTGTTAGTCTCCACACAGGCACAAGCCTAAAGGATGCATCTGATATTGTCTATAAAGTCGAATTATCAGAGGGATGTCTCCTGCAAGATGGAGAGGACTAAAATGGACAAGCTCTATGATACTAGATGCATTGCTTGGATTGATCATTTGTCTCACGAGAATTTTTCTATTTGCTAGTTTCTTTCTGATCAATTAAGAGATGAATCTTATGAATTGAGTGTTATTAATTACGTCCACCATCTCCCTTCTCCTTCTTTTCAATCACATAGTAGGACTGATGTTTCTGTTTCTCAACAAGATGAAACTTGAAACTTGTAATGTTGTCCCATCAAAATGATATGGAATATTTTAGGGGAATTATATATTATGTCCAAGATTTTGAATTAATTAAAAATTGAGACTAATTATTCATTTAATTATAATAAATGACTAAATATTTTTAAATAAAATAAAAAGATTGTGAGATTACTAAAATGTCCCTGAAACACTTCTCCACCCCCATCATTGCTAGCCGTCAATCAATGGCCAGTAATGACTGGTCAACACTGTTGACCAATGGTTGATCTATTAATGGCCACAATTAAATGGTCACTGGTAATTAGTCAACGCTAGTCAATAGTTATCAATGATTGGCTAACAGTGACTGGTTATAAGTTGCAAAATAAAAAAAGAGAAGTTGCAAAATATAAGTAAAAAGTTACAAATTTATAAAGTCATTTTGATTCTAATATGGTTTAAATTTGATTACTCGATATTAAAATTATGAAAATAAGTTGAAAAATCAAAACATAAAAGTTGTAAAATGTGAGTAAAAAATTACAAATACTTAGATTCAATTTGATACTTATAAAATTAAAATTCAATTGCTCCATATTAAAATTTGAAAAATAAGTTGCAAAATTAAAACATAAGAGTTACAAAATATGAGTAAGAAATTGCAAATATTTAAACCCAATTTGATGCTTATAAAGTTAAAATTTGATTACTTTATGTTAAAATTTGAAAAATAAGTTATAAAATTACAATAGGGGAGTTGTAAAATGTAAGTAAAAAGTTGTAAATACCTAAACCTACTTATAAAGTTTAAATCATTGTTCTTATTGGGAACAAGACTGACCTTGTTAAGAACAAACAAATTTGATACTTATAAAGTAATTGATTTTTATCTTATTAACATTGAAGTGACTCCAAGAATTTGCAACTTCTTACTCACATTTTATAATTCTCCTGTTTTGATTTTACAGTTTATTTTTAAAATTTTAATATGAAGCAATTGGATTTTAACTTTATAAATATTAAATTGGTCCTAGGCATTTGCAACTCCTATATTCTGATTTTGCAATTTTCATATTTTAATTTTGCAATTTATTTTTTGAATTTTAACATGGAGTAATCGAATTTTAACTTTATAAGTATTAAATTGTCTCTAGGAATTTGTAACTTCTTACTTATATTTTATAACTCTCATATTCTAATTTTATAACTTATTTTTCAAATTTTGATATGAAGCAATCGGATTTTAACTTTATAAATACCAAATAGAGTCCAGATATTTACAACTTATTACTCACATTTTGCAAGTTATTTTTTGAATTTTAATATGAAAAAATCAGATTTTAACTTTATAAGTATTAAATTAGGTCCAAATGTTTGCAACTTCTTATTCACATTTTACAACTTTCATGTTTTGATTTTATAACTTATTTTTTGAATTTTTATATGGAGCAATCAGATTTTAACTTTATAAACATCAAATTGGATCCAGATATTTGTAACTTTTTACTCATATTATGTAATTTTTATATTCTAATTTTTTAACTTATTTTTATAATTTTAACATCAAGTAATCAAATTTGAATCATATTAGAATCAAAATAGCTTCAGAAATTTACAGTTTTTTACTCATATTTAGTAACTTCCCTATTGTAATTTTATAATTTATAACTAGTCATCGTTAATCAATCATCGGTGACTATTGACCAGCATTGACCGATAACTGGTAACTAGAGATGATGGGGGAGAGTTTAAGGAAAATTTTGGTAATCTCATAATTTTTTTAATTTTATTTAAAAATATTTGATCCTTTATTATAATTAAATAAATAGTTAAGCTAAATTTTTAATTAATTTAAAATTTTAGTCCTAATATATAATTACCCAATATTTTATGGGAAAAAAAATCAAGAATAGGAGTTTCATTATTTTGGTTGACGGTTGGTTTATTTATTTCAGTTTTGACAAAAAGAGATTTTGCTCAATGGCAACGGCGGAGACAAGACAGGCGGGACTATCCCACAGTTAAGTTGGACCCCTCTTTGCCTCGCAAACTGGCTGCCACAATTGTTGACAATTATTACTCATCAATTATGGTACTATTATCAACCACCCCCTCAGATTCTTTTAATAGGGGCTGCCACAATTGTTGACAATTATTACTCATCAATTATGGTACTATTATCAACCACTCCCTCAGATTCTTTTAATAGCTTTAAGATGCATATTAACAAATATTTTTAATATATAATTTTTTTAATTAAATTATGTAGTTAGTTTATTATCTTAATTTTTTAAAAAATTATAATATTTTTTTAAAATTATTTTTATTTAATTTATTTATCTCTTTCTTTAGAATATATTAAATAGAAATTTTTTTAAAATATTTAATAAATACTATCTCATATATTGTAAATAATTTTATATTTAGAATTAAAATAAAGTATCTCATATCTAAGTATACATTTATTTTAAATTTTTTTAATATGTCATCCAATAAATAGATATATAAGAATGAACAATTAATGATATTTTGAATTTTAAAAAAATAAATAAAAATATAATTAGAAAAATAATAATTAATATTATCTTGAAATTTAGAAATAACATATAAATAGAAATAATTTTTTAAAAGTGACAAATAAAAAGAAATAGAGGGAGTATTGTTAATGTTAACCACTTTGCCATCTTGACTAATCTGATTATAATAGTACATCCTTTGGAATAGCTAAAAAATTGGATGTGGATCCTCTTAAAATAGTTGTAAGTGTTAAAGTACTATTTGATAGTGTTTTCTATTTTATTGTTCTCAAAATAGTTTTATAAAATATTTTTGAGAATAAGTTTTAAAAATAAGAAAATAAAAAAAATTTGTTTGAATAATTATTCTCAAAATCATAACCAATGAGTGATAAATAAGTTATTCAAAATTTATAACTTTAACATTAATGAGGTGAGTGTTTTTCACCTTTTCTTATATTTTTCAAAACAAAAATTACAAAATACCTTAAAAATATTCTAAGTTTTCTATAGCTTTATTGATATATTTTTCGGAACAATTTTTAAAAAATAGGTTTACTAAACAAATTTTTTTATTTTTCTATTTTCAAAAATAAAAAAATTATTTTTAAAAACTCTGTGATACAGCCCCTAAATATTACAAATTTGTTTCAGTTCACATTGATGATTTAGTATTCTTATATTATTTCTTTATGTCTTCGTTCTTTATGTCTTAGGCTTTTTTAGGTTGAAAAGTACCAGTCTTCTTTTCATGTATTTTGGCTCAATGAAAAAAAAAAAAGGGCTTTGTGTTTTGATGTTGACGGTAATTCCATATCCAAAATAATTTCCTTTACTTAAAAATTGATTCTGTTAAGAGACGCATCAATCACCCAACATTGCATAAAAAATTAATTTGACATCTATACTTATTCACAATGAATGTTATTAATGTTAATTTGCTAACCCTATGATACATCTAATGACTAGTATTTATTCTTTTTTCATATTTTTAATGTTTTATTAACTTGATCTATTTAGATATTGGATTTTATAAATGTATAAGATCTTGTTTTAAGAGATGATTGAGAGAATGTTAATTGTGAGGATTTGGATAAAAAATTTAGACATAACTAATTTTTTTCCTAAAAGGACATAACGTAGTGTCTTTTTTTCGTCTAAATTTTTAGCACTTATTGCTTGAAAAAAATGTTAGGTTGATCCCAATTACTCTATTCCAAAATTTTTAATTATGTTAGATTCTTCATTTTGTTTCAAAACCTGTGTGATTTTAAAATTTCGGGGCTTCATTTTCTAGTTATGTCTTTATTTATTACTATTGTTCTCTTTTCTCTTTCTTTCACTAAGTTACAATATAAATTAATTAAATGATGATATTTTTGTCTACATATATCATAATTAATTAGTTCTTAATCTATGTGCCAAAACCTTCTCATACAATATACTTCCTCCAACCTATATTATAAAATATTTTATATCAAATACACGCATATTAAAAAATTATTTTTTATCTGAAATTCATGAATAAAAGTATTAAAACTTTTCATTTTACCCTTGTTAAATATTTCAAGATCATTATCATTATCATTATTATTATCATTGTAGAGACTAGGGAGAAGTAGTTGAGAATTAATAAGAGGAGTAAAATTGAAAGAAATATATCTAATACCCTTTATTTTAAACTAAAAATTTATTATACAAAATATCTTATATATAATATAGATCAAATGAAGTAAAAGTTACGGAGTGGATGGAATAAGATGGGGGAAAGCATTTTGAAAAGAAATTTATATAAATACTAGCTCTAAAATTTTAAATATTCCCTCTAATTCAATTTATAAATCAAATTTTTTATAAGTCTATATTTCACAATATAAAATATTTTATGAGTTACGTGATGTATTTAATTTTGTTTTACTTAAAATACCTATAAAAAAGAATAAAATTTAATTAATGTTGGGAAGTTTAATTTATGGGCCAATTATATTAAATAAGGATAACTTTAAAAAAATAATTTTTTTTTAATTATTAACTATCCATATGCTGTAATTAAAAGTAACTTATCAAATAAAATGGGGTAGTACATTATAATTAAGACCTCTCCCCACATCAAACCAACACATACACACCTAAGCTCCCTCCCTTTGAACTGAAACGGGGGTACATTATAAGTAAGACCTCTACCCACAAACACATACAGATCTAAGCTCCCTCTGAACACAAAATTTCAGTTCACCGTTCACAGGAAAGTTAAGCACGTATGAGACGAAACTATGTACTGGTTTCTGTCAATTTATTTATAAGAAATTAACCTTTCCTTGGCATACTTTTGATTAGTTTTACGTGTATATATGTGTGTGTGTCCGCATATATATGAATCATGCATGCTTAAATTTCATTTTTGTATATATATGTCAGGTTCTTTTCCTATGGCCAAAAAAATAGATGTAAGGCAAGGCGAACCATCCCTCGTTCCTCCTGAACGAGAAACAAAGAAGGGGCTTTACTTCCTTTCAAACCTGGACCAGAACATAGCAGTCCCAATACGCCTTGTTTTTTGTTACAAATCTACGTCCAGAGGCACCCAGGATGCTGTACAAGTCATAAAGAATGCCTTGTCCACGATCCTCGTTCATTATTACCCTCTAGCCGGACGGATAACTATCAGCCCTGAAGGGAAGCTCATAGTGGACTGTACAGGAGAGGGTGCTATCTTTGTTGAGGCTGAAGCGAACTGTGAGGTACAAGACATAGCAGCAGACATGACCAAGCTTGACCTTGCAGCTTTTAGGAACCTCGTTTATGACATCCTAGCTGATGCACAATCCGACCATGAGATGAAGATTCCTCCTCTTCTAGTTCAGGTCTGACGCTTTCTGTGAGATTAACGCAACCATCTCATGTTCTATAAAACTTAACAAATACCTCAAGTTAATCGCTTTAAATTAATTCATATATAACGTTAGACTGACGAGAGACACTGTTAAGGATAGTTCAATGAATCTCACAACTTCTGTACAATTACAAAGCAAGAGTCGGGTCTTCCCTTGTGTTGACTGATAAGCAGTGTACGTTGTCCATGATAAATGAGCTCATTTTTCACAATGGCCACGTGTTCAACTGATGATAATATTTAGTAATCTCTGTCATCACAAGTTCTGTTTATATATATATATAGAGAGAGAGAGAGAGAGAGAGAGAGAGAGAGTTGATAATTGATGGACTGATAAGCTAGCTGGAAGATAGTAGAGTTTTAGTTTGTGTACTTGATTTGACTTCAGGAGTAGGTTGTGTTAAAGATGGAGCAACGTTTTCCATTAGCCAATCATCTAGTAAGGTAATATATATATCACCTAGAGGGGGTGAATAGGTGATTATTTAGAAATTAAAACTTAAAATTATAAATCATGAAATTATTAACCAGCCACCGTACAGCCATAGCACTTTACCAACTGAAAATTAAAATTGTTAGTACAATGATAGTAAGAGATTATATTAGTTTAATTAAAGTTTTTGAATTTAAACTTTAAAAATATAGTTGTGATAAATACTTGATGATAGAAGTGAATGAGAATGAAGGGGAAGAAAAATCACCCGAAGAAATTTATCATTATTAGACCCCCACTATGCCAATGTTCAAGAGATTTTTCCCATTGTAATAGCAATTTCAATTACTCTGCTGGTTATACACAAGCTCACCACAAACTTAATAGGCTTTAGCTAATTAACTTAAAACTTACAGGCTCACACAGCCTAAGAGCTTTTCTCACAAGCCAACCCACAACTTAACATTTTTCACAACACTCAGACTACGCTCTCCAGTAGTTAACAGTGTTAAAGTATTTACTCAAAAATTTTTATCACTCATTGTGTCTTGCTATAACCTCTTGCATTCATATGTTAACCTGTTTTTAGTCTTCTTTTTATAATACTCTCATAGTCAATCGTTTGAGACGAAGCTCCTTTCAGTATTGCTTATTAATTATCAACGTTATTTTTCCTTTTGTGAAGCACAACTTTCATCCTCCTTTTGTGTGTGTGTGTGAATCTAACAGCAATGTCAATCTGACATGTACATTAAACACTTGAACTGACGTATGTGTCAATATCCAATTATAATTTTACACAAATCTAACCCTAATTTCCATGAAGGTTACAAAGTTCACATGCGGTGGATTTGCTGTGGGGATAAATTTGAACCACTGTATGAACGACGGGCAAAGTGGTACACAATTTTTGAATACATGGAGTGACACCGCCAGATGTTTGGACATAAAGATTCAACCTTTTCTTGACAGAACCATGTTGAAAGCGCGAAACCCTCCTAAAATAGAGTTCAAACACCATGAATATGCTGAGATTGAAGATATATCAAACATGTCCAAACTCTATGATGAAGAAGAGATGGTGTACAGAACATTCTGTTTTGATCCAAAGAAACTTCAACTGCTCAAGAAAAAAGCCACCGAAAATGGGGTTCTGAAAAAGTGCTCTTCTTTTGCAGCTCTCTCAGCTTTTGTGTGGAGAGCTCGAACCGAAGCTTTAAAAATGCACCCGAATCAGCAAACGAAGCTCCTTTTTGCTGTCAATGGAAGATCCAGATTTGTTCCTTCAATACCTGAAGGATACTTTGGGAATGCTTTTGTTTGAACACCTGTGTTATGTAAGGCAGATGAGCTGCTGAAAAACCCATTGTCGTTCCCGGTGGGGTTGATTCATAAGGCAATGGAGATGGTAACAGATGGTTACATGAGATCTTCCATAGACTATTTTGAAGTGACAAGAGCAAGGCCTTCACTTACAGCAACCACTTTAATCACAAGTTGGACCGGACTCCCTTTACACACTGTTGATTTTGGTTGGGGGAGAACCATTATTTTATGGTCCTGTAAGCTTGCTGGATAAGGACGTCATTTTGTTACTACCTCAGGGTGATCAAAGAGAAGGTATCAATGTGCTTCTGGGTTTGCCTGCTTCTGCCATGAAAAAGTTCGAAGCACTGATGATGCAGATTCTATCCCTTAATTCGCTTGTGTCCAAAATATGACAAGAAAAATTAATTAAATGAATAAGTGATATTTAATATATGTGAAGGAAAGTGTGTACTTTTATTCAATATGTAGAATCTGGTAAAAACAAAATATATATGTAGAGAAGTGAGTGTAAGATCTATCTAGTTATCTTTATTCTCTAGTAATGTAATGATCGATCATGGGTGATGTTTCTAAAACATGATCTTGAGATTTTAATTTAGAATTTTTAACTATCAACATTATAATTTATGAATTCATAGTGATGGCGTCTTCAATTTAATATTCCATTGAAAGAAGTCATTTGTAAATTAAAATTTATATAGATAATATTTATTATATTCTTGACATTATTATCGATTTTTTTTACTTTTATCTGAAAATATGAATTTTTATTTTATTTACAAAATTATTTTTTACTATTTCTCATTTATATAGAACTAAAAATAATTTTATAAGTATAAAATTAAATATCTTAAAAAGATTTTAAAAAACTGAATGAAGATAAATTGAAATGTATTGAGATAAGATATTAATTGGTCTGAAAGTAGTTTTACTTCTTAGACATCTCTCCAGAAATTTGTTAGGGGCACTCAACTCTTTTGACCAAAATATTGTCAAAGCTACCTTCTATATTCCTATTTCCCTCAAATAATAATTACTAAATTAAAAATATATTAAAAAGCTTAAAAAATTACATTAAATATGATAAAACTTGAGTATATTTTTCTAAATATTATATGTTAAATTACTTTTTTATGAACTGCTACAAATAAATATCAACGACAATTACAACAAATTGACTAATTAATTAAGTTATTATGAGAAACTTCTATCCTACTAACTACATCAATATAAACCCCATTATTGTTATTATTATTATTATTATTTGTTTTGGTGAAATAAACTCCATTAATTTGAGCCAAATTAGTGACGATTTGGTTCATCTTTTTTGAAAAGAAACTATAGTTTTTAACTATAATTTTTTAAGAATATATATTTGATCAAATATAAATCACTTTTTTAAAAAATAAAAAGTAAGTTTTTTTTTTATCAAGAAAAATGAAAAGTAAGTTAAACTGTGATTTTGGAAAATGAAAAAAAAAAGTTACTTTTTCTTTAATAAAATATAAATTTTGAAAAAAAAAAAATAAATTTACTCTACATTATAGATTTAAAAATACTTTTAATTCTTATCATCCAATCAAATTTTTTGTTAAATTTATTTTTATAAAAAAAATATCCATACATAACAATTTATAACAAACTTATTTAATCTAAATTTTACTTTTTTAAATTTCATCTATTTAAACTTATTTTATAAAACTAAAAACAAAATGGCCCCTGTTAGTGTTAGAAAGGATAACTTGAACGTGGGCACGGACACGAATGTGGGCACGGACACAAACAGTGCATTAGGTATCTAGTCTATAGCATCAGGTAGTAACTTGGAAGAAAGACACTTTAGCAGCTCCTAACATAGCATAGACATAAATATTGACATATAAGGATCTTTAAATTTTATAAAAACACAAAAAGGTACAGATTCTTTTAAGAGAATATAAAAATAAGGAAGTCACAAAAGTACCTCTTAAATAACCCTTATTTTATTTGCACGCATTTTCTTATGTGCCTGTGGCGGGAATTCCATACGGACGGACAACAAAATTGAGAAGGAAACCAATACAATATTTTTCTTTTTCTCTCTCTTTAAAAAATAGAAATATGTAAAACATGAAAAATGAATACAATAATGAAATCAAGATTTTTTTTCTTTCATGATATTTTAAATATCAATCAATTTCATAGAAATTATTTTTTATGAAAAATATATAAACTGAAACTCATTTATTAAACTAAATTTTCAAGTTGAGTGAACTAAATTTTTAAGTGGATATAGTTAATTTTCAAGTTGAGTAAACCAATTTCTAAATGGGCATAACTAATTTACCGAATAAAGTGAACTAAATTTTCAAGTAGATATAATTAATCTATCAAATTGAGTAAACTAAATTTCTATGTAGGTATAGTTATGTTCACTTAGGAAAAATAGTTGTCTTTATTTGAAAATTTAGATTTTAACACTTGGAAATTTAGTTTTCAGCACTTGAGAATTTAGTTATGTTCAGTTGAGAATATAACTATAAGCAATTGGAAATTTAGGTTTGTCCACTTAGAAATTTAGTTTTCAGTACTTGGAAGTTCAGTTATACTCAGTTGGGAAAATAGCTATTAGCACTTGAAAATTTAGGTTCACTTACTTGAAAATTTAGTTTCAACACTTAGGAATTCAGTTATATTCAGTTGGAAAAATAACTGTCAGTACTTGGGAATTCAGTTTTCAGTATTTAAGAATTTAGTTATACTCAGTTGAGAAAATAAATGTGGGCACATGGAAATTTAGGTTCGTCCACTTGGAAATTTAGTTTCCAGCATTTGGAAATTTAGTTATACTCAATTAGGAAAATAACTGTCAATACTTGGAAGTCTTATTTTAATATGTTTTTTGTTGTTATGTTCTCAAAATAGTTTTGTAAAATTATTTTCCAGAACAAATTTTGGGAACAAGAAAATAAAAAAGTTTTTTTGAATAATTATTTCCAAAATTATAATTAGCAAGTGTTAAATGAGTTATTCAAAATTTATAGTAAGTTATAAATTTTGGAAATAAATAATTAATTAATATAAATTCATAGATTACTATAAATTAATTATTTCCAAAATATTTTGAAAACATAAAAACAGGAAACACATTCAAACAAAACTTCCAAATGTTAACACCTATTTTCCCAATTGAGTATAGTTAAATTCCTAAGTATTGAAAACTAAATTTGTAAGTGGGTAAACCTAAATTTCCATGTGCTCACATCTATTTTCTCAACTGAGTATAATTGAATTTCCAAGTATTGAAAATTAAATTTTCAAGTGTTAACAACTATTTTCCCAACTAAGTATAACTGAAATCCTAAGTGTTGAAGGCTAAGTTTCCAAGTAGGTGAATTTAAATTTTCAAGTGCTAATAGTTATTTTCTTAACTGATTATAATTGAACTCCTAAGTACTAAAAACTAAATTTGTAAGTGGGCAAACCTAAATTTCTAATTGCTTACAGCTATTTTCTCAACTGAGCATAACTAAATTCTTACGTGTTGAAAACTAAATTTTCAAGTGTTTATAACTAAATTTCTATCTGAGTATAACTGAATTTCCAAATGTTGAAATCTAAATTTCCAAGTAAAAACAACTATTTTTCCTAAGTGAACATAACTATATCCACATGGAGTTTAATTTACTCAATTTGGTTGATTAATTGTACTTACTTAAAAATTTAGTTCATTTAATTTGATAGATTAATTACACCCACTTAAAAATTTAGTTTACTTAATTCAGTAAATTAGTTATGTCAACTTGAAAATTAGTTTACTCAACTTGGAATTAACTATATTCACTTAAAAATTTAGTTCACTCAACTTAAAAATTTAGTTCAATGAATAGGTTTTAGTTTATATATTTTTTATAAAAAATAATTTTTATGAAATTAATTGATATTTAAAATATTGTGAAAGAAAAAAATCTTAATTTCATCATTATTATCATTTTTCATATTTTACATATTTTTATTTTTTAAAAAGAGGGACAAAAAAAAAGGAAAACATTGTATTGATTTCCTTCTTAATTTTGTTGTCCGTATGTATGAAATTCCCGCCACAGGCACAGAAGGAAATGCGTGCAAATAAGATAAGGGTTATTTATGCGGTATTTTTGTTACTTCCTTATTTTTATATTCACTCAAAAGGAGTTGTACCTTTTTGTATTTTTATAAAATTTAAAAAACTGTGGGCTCAAACACAAATACTGCTGCAGTAGGTATCCGTTGATTCTAGTCTATAGCATTAATGAGTAAGTACTTCAACTTTCTATCCGAAAAAAAAACGCGGGCTCAAACGCAAACAATGCAGCAGCTATCTAGTCGATAATATTAAGTAGTAAGTACTATAACTTTTTCTTTTTTTTATTGACACATGATATTTTGAAGTATGTCTTATTTGAGCTGTGAAAATTTCTATGTGATTTAGACTAATCTAAATTGAGATTTAATAGATATCATAATGGTGGATATCCCTATCATTTTATATTGTTATATTCTTATATCTCGAACTCAATACTTACAGTTAAAGTAAAACGACTCCAACAAGTAATTACTGTAACTTTCGATCCATAAAAAGAAGTACTATAACTTTCAATTTAAATGGTTTTAATTTCAACCATTAAGTAGTTTTATAGTCAAGGTCACATAATTAATAGGTGGGCTGATTTATTTGATTTGAGCGAGTAGCCTTTTTACATAGCTCACCTTCTGCAAAATTCTTAATAATAAAGAAAATTGCCTCTCTTGCTGCCTTCATTGCTATAATTAATCATACAGAAAATAAAATCCTCTTTCCTAGTCCAGTGCCTGAGACTATGTCCTTCATGTTTAATTTAAATAATTAAAGACATGCCCTTTTCTATGAACCCTACAATTAATTCACATAAACATTTCATCCTCCAGAGTAAGCTCTATCTTTGATGATTCTTCAAAGTGTCCCTCAAGCAAGGGTAAGACCTTCTTCAACAACTTCCAAAGAAATAATTGAATCCTGTGAGGAATAATAATTTTCCAGATTTTACTCAATATATTGAGAGATTGATGATCTCCTCATCTGCATATTCCTATTAGATTAGACTAACTAGCAAGTCATAGCCACCTGCAACCTTATATTTAATTACCTGACAAATTTCCCATCCAAATTATCACATATGATTTATTAAGCAATGAAAAGGACATGCTTTATTAACGATGTTGGTTTGATTAAGTGAACAATAGATGGCTGAAAAACCATCATTCCCACAACCTTTATCATGTATAATAAGGTCTCCACAAGTGGTTAAAATTGTTGGAAACACTAAGTGGATTTTCCGACAAAAGCATGAAAGAATCGAAAAATCACTATTACTTATTGAAAAATCACAACTACTTATCGAAAAATCACTACTACTTACTTTCAAATATCACCATTAGTTCAATCTATACCAGGATGTGCATCAGAGAAGAATTAATTAATGACCGACTCAATCAAAGTTACTTCTGATAGTTCTCAACAATTTAGGAAATTTAATAGCACTAAAAAAATAATCTTGCAAAATTCTTAATGCGTAAAAGTGTATCAAATGCAATTTTATCCAGAGTATATACAAGTCAATTTGTACTTAATGATTTTATCATAATGAGAATTTATTTAATAAATTAATCAACCAAAATTTATGTGATTAAATAATTAAGAAAAAATCTCGCATTATAATTATTTAACAAATATACCAAGAAATTGCTTGACATGACTCTTTATAATTCTGCCAAAATTAAATTAAAATAATTCTGCAAAGCCCAAAGTTGTGCTATATTTACCTGACATTAAATTTCCAATAATTTAGAAAAATTAAATAGCACCAAAACTTTTTTTTTTCAAAATTTCTACTATATTAAAATTGTCCATAATAATTTTTCATTAATTTAATTAAAATAAATGGCACATCATAAATAACTTTACAGAATTTTTCTGGTCCCGCAGCAGTCATAGATCAAAATAGAATTTTTCATAACCTATGGACCAAAGAGAATCTGGACACCATCTCACAATGAGCCCCTAAAAGCTAAGTCCAAAAATGAGTAAAAATTAAAAAATTGTGGCCCTTGTTGGCCTAATAATGCTTGTTCCCCAAGTTGACTTTTTCTGTGCCAAATAAAATGTTCAGGTCCACTGTCGCTATCGCAATGTAATTATCCATCACTTTTTATAAAGACATTGTACGGAACCATGGAGCTCAACATTCTCACCCAAAAACGAAACAAAAAAGCACATCAAGCCCTTCAAACAGGAAGCGGATATTCAAATCAACCTAAGTATTCCGGCACAGGAAAAAAACAATCAACCTAAGTAGAAGTAGGGCTAGAGATCAAAATACGTAGGTCCATATGTAAATACACTTGAAGTTTGAGAAGTAACCTTTGAACAATATTTCACAGAGGAGAGGAATCTACACCGTAAAGAAATTTACTCAACGCTGGTAATATGAGGGAGCGATTTTTTTCCCCAACCATGAGAGGATGTGTGTGTGTGTGTCTAAAAGAACGTCCATTAGCATCTTTTTTTATTTTTTCTTTTTTAATCAAAGTTGTATGCCCTTACTTCATTTTGCCCAAGCTTTTCAAAATTTACTGTTTAAACTACAATCCATGTGAAAAAGAATAATTACGAGACATGCTCCAACTTATGCTATCGAATTTTGCTTTTGAGGGGTGTTTATTTTTTGACAATCCATCTGGTAAGTGACCCCTAGCGATGTGCGTAAACACACAAGATACTTAGCAGTGGGAACGCAAATGGGTTACTCAACTTCGTCGGAATGATAGTCAGTTTAACCATCCACAAATTAATGAGCCTAAAACGAAATAACTTTTTCAAATTGGCTGAGTTAAGTACACTACATTTAGAAAAATGAACATCGTCTGAATGTCTCTAGACAGCCAATATTTACTTCAAATTGGTCCTTCTTCATTTCACAAATTGAAATATTCCGAACTCCCTTGAGTACCCTCTTCAAAAATAATAAAGGTAGTACCAACTATACCATGCTTTTTTTTCTTTTCAATGATTGAAAATCGTATGAAAAATAAATAAATTTTAGCTCCAACGCAAGGCACACCGCAAATAATAATAGATCCCGAATAACAAAGGATCCCAAGCAACATTCAAAAACTAAAGACCCCTCCTGCTGACATAGACCAATTGAACAACCACTTTGTGGCTCGTTGCCAACCTTTTCAAGCATGGAGCTTAGATACAAACGTGTATTTGACTCACTTCCTGCAGCTTGATCAGGACACAAAAAGAAGATTCTACGTTGTCTCAGCTGTATGCATCATGGCTTCAATGTTCACACAATCAAACAAACTTAAGTTTCTCAAAATGATCAGAGATTCTGAAATGTGCTGGCATTTACATGGTCCACAACTAGTGCACATATATATCTCCAACAACATCGGGAGTCAGAGATTGAAAGGCCCGAGTGCCCCACTAGAAAAAACATGCTTTATGTCTTTGCATGTGGATATCCTATTAAAAGGTTAAAATATCCTTCTGAACCATCTATAAAACTAGCCACTTGGCGTTGTTACTAATAACCAATTTAATAAAATTGTTGTTGTGAGTGATAACCCAGAAAGATATTAAATCAAGAATGCAGAAGACTCACCACAATTTCAACCATAAGGGTCAGTTTGGGAATGCATACAAAGAAACAGATAAAATGACAGCATCCAATCTTGGTTTCAAATTGATTCCAAACACAGATTACAAAGCTCAACAAATTTGAGTTTTCATACTTGTAAATAAAATAAACCTATCAGTGTGTAAGAGCAAAACTAACCCAAGTCATTGTTGAGAATTCATGATCTCTTTCCCGCCTCATATCAATGTCTATTCATGGTTCTTGAAGCTGCTATTTCTTGGGTATTAGACAGTCACCAAGCTGCAAAATAATGTGAAAGCCCTGCAAGAAAAACATAAGAAGCCAGACAATCAAGTAAAGAAATAGAAGTATGACGTCAACAGGACAAGAGATACAATAAATATACGAATAAAGACGAATTCAAACACAAACAACTAAGATATAAACACTATAGATATTCAAACGCATCATGAAAATCTGTCAGACTGAAAATAAATTCAAGGTACATCTACCATGTGTTTAAACATATCTAAAGAGTTCAATTCTAGAAATTAAATTAAAATTATAATAAATAAACCATTTCCTGGTAATGAAATCTGGCATGCGTCCGACACAAACACAAGTTATACAACTGGTTTTTTGAAGTGTTGTTGATTCAGAGTTTCAGGCATCTTGTTTCTTTACAAGAGTAGAGAAGTTACCCAGGAAAACAAAATTCATCCAAAATAGAATTCCAGTGCTACTTTCAGCTTCATGATTCCTCTTTAGTTCTTTGTTTCTTTGGCTTTTTCATGATGCGGGCATCGTCCAAGGAAATTGGTTCCTCAACTGTAGTATTTTGCTCTAGGATTAGCGACTCACCCTCACTTTCTCTCTTCTTTGCACTCCTGTAAAGATTATGCTGCAGTTATGCACATAAATACCCGCTACACCTTAAAAATTAAGCCCCCTACACCTTAAAAGTTAAGCAAGCAATCTTATTAGCATATAAAATATGTTAAGATAAAAAACCTGTCACTTTGGGAAACGTCTTCCAAGTTCTTATCTAACCAATGAATGCTGCCTGTGTAATCTTGAATCAGGGATCCAAAAACATGAAGTATTTCCTCATCAAAGCTGCACAGATGAATCATTGATGTGAATTACATAATGAATAACTTGACTGATGAAACTTTGGACACACTTAAAAAATATAAAAGCATACTTAAGATCTAGTAATTAAAATTCAAGAAGCTATGGCACGAATATAATTAACAATAGCAAATCATGTCACAGAGTTGCAATTGCAGTAGATATATCAAATCAATAAACTTAAACGAGGCTATGCTCATTGTCTATTCACCAATTAATGCTCTGCAGCAAGGTGACTTCCGTAAGAAAATTTTGAAAAATGTTTTGGAGATGTAGGATATCAAATTCTTGCTAATATACCAATTAATGATCACGGTTCCAAGAAATATTTGACAGAGAAACTGAAAATAAATAAATCTAAAAATTTATTTAAAATGTTTTTTTTATTCTACTACCCGTGATAAAATATTAATTTTTTATCACAATATCATATGTGGGTACTTGTGGGAATTCACAAGCTACTGAATAACAACCACGGCCATTTTTTTAATAATTATAAGCTTAATGATGCATTACAAATTATTAAACATCTACTTACTTTCCCATAACAAGACAATTTGGCTTCATTTTTTGGGTTTCCATGTTGGGCCAATAAATCAATTATGCTCTGTTTGGTTCGCAGAAATATCTTTGACAGAAATGGAAGTAGAAGTGGGGTTTAAAAGTGTGTTTGGTATGACAAAAGAAATAGTTTATAATTTTTATTTTTTAAATATAAAAATAAAATGAAAAGACTATAATATCCCTGACCAAAAAAAAAAACTCTCCCCCTGACCATCTCTATTAGACCAAACCCTCATGGCCAAAGCATCGGCATCTTCTCTAGACCCTTCCATTGGGGACAAATCATAACCAAAATTTGACAACTAGCAGAACATTCCATTCAACAATTAGATTTCACACAAGAAAAGAAAAGAAAAAAAATGCATAATCAAATCCATCATTCAATCTCTCATCGACAGCTGTTAGGGGTTTGTGAGCCACTGTCTTCATCTTCTTCTTCATCTCCATCCTTGATGTTGCTGTCACTGTCGCCTAGACCATGCCGTCATCTTAGGGCTCTTCCTTGTCAACATTCAATCCGTGACGGAGGCCTCTTACTATCACAGATCAAGCATCATCATGGACCCTTCAATTCCTCATAGTTGAGATGAATGTTCCCCGTAAAAAATGGAGGTGTTGAAGGTACTTTGTCGAAGGCGATAATCACTGTCGAAAGGATGTGCGACAGAGGTGATGGCGACTTCATCGGAGGCAATAATGTCACCGGAGGTGACGGCAGCTTCGTTGGAGGCAATGATGTTGGCAAAGGTGATGACGGGGAAGAGGCTAGTGGAAGGGAGTGGTCGATGCTGCAATGGTCCGTAGAGTAAAGGGGTAAAATTGCCAAAATCTTAGAGTTCCATGGAAGTCTCTACACTTCCATGGTATGAGGTGAGGAAGCCACTTCCATCAATTTTAATGGAAGTGGCTTCCATATGGAAGAGGCTTCATGGATACCAAACACGCAAAATCGAGAGTTCCGTGCCCAGTTTCATGGAAGTGGCTTCTCTTTCGTCGAACCAAACGAGGCATTAGTCCTAAAAACATATCAACTTTGAAGGTACTCCATTAGTGATGCCAATTAGGGAATAGATGTTATTAACTGAATTTGCAACCACAAAAGTCAGTACATAAACATCAAAACAAGATGAACAACAGCTTTTTCACAACATTGACATAATGATAGTCACTTAATTCTGGCACATCATATTATTTAAAACTTTAACTTCCTAAAGTTACAGCAGGATTTATTATGCTCTTTTCAGGGTGCCCAATCAAAGAGTGCCTAAAAAGCCATACAAAGACATAACACAAATCTCTAATATCTTAAAACCGAAAGAAAAAGAAATCAAGTTCATCTATTTCAGCCAATGAATATTTGCAAAACGTTTACTTTCTAAAACACAAAGTGGTGAGCCCTTGAAGGTTTCATCTTGGGGTTGTGCGTTCAAATGCTGGTATAAGAAGAAGAGACGAATACACAAACATAAGACTAACATACTTTTTTTTTTTTACCACCAGATTAACATACTTCATTGCAATGGATTCTTATGCAACATAGAAATGCATTAAACAAAATTAATCTTGTTTGGAGTGGTATTAGCATTGTCACCTCTTGACTTGAAAGCGGATCATGGTTCCAACCTTGATCACATGCCGCTTCTGCAATTTGCTTGTGTACCTACCTTGCCCATGTTTCTATTACAAGTATGCAAAGCAGACATGTAGAGTCCATTAGTATTACTAAAATCACAATCATAACTTTAAGGAGGACTGGAGGAGAGCTAGGTAGATACTATTGAACATTATGGTCAGTTACTCACAGTTTTGTATATGAACTCTTCCCTAATGTCTTTACCAGCTATTATTGCAGAAGAAAAGCCAAGTACAATGGCATGAATAGAGTCTTGTGTAAGCTTAACCACCTTCCCTGCTGAAAGCAACAATAAGTTAACAGAATTAGCATAGAAAACACAGGAGTCCTAAAAGAAACTTAGGGATGTGACTAAACCCTGGGGAAAAAAACACAATAAATAAAATTAAAAAAAATCTGAACAACATTAATTTCATTCTTTAATTTTCTATACTGACATAACGAAGTTACTACAAAATGCTAACACTCATCACTTATAAATCACAATGAGTGAATTACCTAAAAGCATATCTGGCTTTGGAGAAAAAAGTAACAATTTTGCCTTCAGTTTAACACCAAAATAAGGATGAACACCAGAAAGAATTTTTGCAAATTTGTCAAGAAAGTTGACATCATAGGCTAACAGAACTCCATCAAAGTTTTCACTGAACCTGCAAGGACAGCACAACCAAAATAGCATTATATACAGGAGTGAGTACATAGGTATGATTATAATTCTCCATAGCATCCTAAATGAGCACCATCAGGCCACTGGCATACTTAAACCATGAGATTTTCATAAACTGAAAAATTTTAAACTCAACAGTAAACTTTTGGCTAGCACTATATGACACTCACATAGTTTTGCGATTCTGTAATTTTCAAATACATAAAATAAAACCACACATATACTGCACTTCTCTCACAGGAACATATAACAGGGCTAGAAATGCCAGCACTCAACACTACCATAAATCTCTTTCTAAGCCAGTAAAAATATACTCCCTCCAATCCTTTATATAAATCAACTTCAAGAATGATTTTATAGTCTCAAATATAAGTCACTTTGTAAAAGTTTGTGAAGTATTAATTACTTTATTCTAAAAATACCCTTCTTGGAAATTGCTTTATAGAGCATTAATTGCTTTAGAGAGTTTAAATGCATGATATTTATTAGGGGTAAAGATGAAAACTAAAGTAATTTTTAAATAATTTTATTTATACAACTAACTTTTCTTGGTCCGATGAATAAGTTAAAAGTGACATATATTAAGGACCGAAGGTAATAATTATTATGATGGCAAAAGCTTCATCAGCAATCATGCACTTGAAACATAACATAAATATATCTGCATTCATAATTCATACATCCTACCAAAATATAAAATCAAGGGAAAGAGAGGAAACTTACGTGAAAAGCAAAGTGCTGAGCTCATTGAGAATCGCTTGAGAAACTTTGTTACTTTTTGAAGGATGAACATATACAACTAGGTTAGCATCTGACACCTTCAACCCCTCCATTGCTGCTACTCCTGTTAAGTGGAGCAAAAGCTTATGCCTAACAGTATCCTTCCAAGACTTCTGAAAACTTTGGCAAGAAAAGCAAAAAAAATAAAATAAAGGAATGGCAATGAGACTACAAGCTGCGGATATGGTGTGATTTGTGTGTGTATTGAAAAAAGAAAGCAAGGCTGCATAAGGCAGAAAACAATTGAAAAATATTAAAAATTATAGATATTGGACTTCCTATTTCAAAATAAGAAAACATTATATTGTACTCCCAAGTCCTAACCTCAATCAACAGTGTAATTTAGGACTATGCGATTTCCATTTTCTTTTTTGCTATTTTGCATGCATTTTAACGCCAAATAGGGGGAATTCTTAGTGGCAAGGACGAAGTAGCAAAGGCGCTATTTCAGATTTGAAACAACAAGGACTGAAGCATCAGAAACCACAACTCCATCTCAGGAATGAGAATTAAAAAAAAAAAAAAAACCTCGACGGAAGAGGTTCGTCCGCAAAGAGATAGCGCCGCCGCCGCTGCCCGTTCACGAAGAACGACGAGGTGGAGGAGGCTGACCAGTGTTCAGAGTGAGAGAGTGAAAAGGATGAGAACTGACTCCGTTGGTGTTGGAGAATAATGAGCAATGTTCTCTGCTCCGGAGAGGAGAGGGACTTGGAGGCTCCTTCAAGTGGTTTAGGGTTTTATCGTGCGATTTAATTAATTATTAATTATAATATATATAAAATATAAAATTTATATCTCTCTATTCACTTTTTTCTTACCAGGAGTATATTCACTTCTAGTTTTTTTTAATTCTTTTTGCTAATATCTAGTTATTTGAAAATATAATTATTCTCAAAGTGTTTCTTTTTTCCGGACTGAATCGAATGAAATCTTAAATTTTTAAATTAATATCCTTAACAAAAATTAAAAATAATTGAAGACAAGATGACACTCTGATGATAACGGTTAACAATAATACAAAAAGGTTCATGAGCAGAGCAAGGATTAAACGGCACTCATAAAAGAGTAGACTTTTATCCTCTCTCTGTCGCTCTCTCTTCATTTCCCATCTCCTCATGGATTCGCTTTCAATACTTCTCCCATCTTTTCCACTATCCAAAAACCACCCCAAAACCCAGAAAAATCCGCCTCCCTTCAAACCCTTAAATCTTTTCTCAAGCCCCAAACCACCTGATTCTTTATTCCAATCTTTTTATCCCACCAAGAAAATTCCTATTTCGCTCCAAGCCCAATCTCGGAGTCCTCTTCAAAATTTAGCCAAGTGCTTCTCTTTTGCTATAATTGACCTCTTTGCTGCTTTTCCTTGCCTGGCTTCTGAATCTGTGGCAGAGCCGGATTCGGGAAAAATTAACTTGGAGTCGATAGTAGTTTCGATTGATAACTTTTTCAATAGATACCCCTTTTTCGTTGCTGGGTGTACCTTCATTTGGCTGGTTGTTATACCTCTGACTCAAGAGTATTTCAGAAAATACAAGTTCATATCTGCCATAGATGCATTTCGGAAGCTCCGGGATGACCCTAATTCTCAGCTTTTGGACATTAGGGACAGGAACAATTTGAAGTTCTTGAGGTCTCCCAATTTGAAAATTTTGAATAAGGAAGTAGTGCAGGTTGAGTTTTCGGAAGGAGACGAAGATGTTTTTGTCAAGAAGGTATTGGAAAGCTTCAACGACGCGCCTAATACTGTCCTCTGTATTCTGGACAAGTAAGTGAAATAAACTGCAGCATTTCAAAGCAATATTCTCCTTGATGGAAAAGATTTCTGAATACTGTGTTGTTTAGGTTTATAAGGCAGCTCATTGAAAACCACAAATGAAAAAGGGAAAAAATTTAAATTCGAGCCAAAATGAAAATTTGGTCTGATCGAATTATTTAATTTGGTTAATGCAGACTTGTTTCTGACGATTTTGGGCCTTTCTGAAGGCTAAGTACGATGAAATAATAGAAATTTGATATGCGTTATTTATTTGACTACCAAAATCTAAAACAATTGGACAAGGAATCATATTATGGGACTTGGAGGAATGTACCTGATGCATTTGCAGTGTTTTTCCTTTCTTATTCTATAATATATCCTTGTGAAGGAGTATATGGATGATTCGTTCAACCTTTGGTCCTGGATTTTTGACTTGTAAAGAGCCTAGGAGCTTTTTCAGCCCAAACTTCATCTGCAGCTTCACATTTTCTTGTTTGTACATCAGGCTGATTTATTTCGAACTACAAAATGGCTTTTAGTTGGAAGTTTCAAATCCCTTATTATACTTCTGACTTCATTTCACATCTTAATTTTTACGTAAGATTGAAATATTTAGTTTAAATAAGTCTGTCATGAAGGTGATAGAAGTTGCATAATTGATGAATGAAATTTCTTTTTCTTTTACCAAATGCTATACACAATTGCAAAGTTCATTAGTTGCTTTGTTTTTTTGTGTGTAAGGTAGTTTTGATGGTAAATCCATGCAAGTAGCTGAGTTACTATTTAAGAATGATTTTAAGGAGGCCTATGCAATTAGAGGTGGAGTTAGAGGTCAGCAAGGGTGGATGGTACGTGTATCTGTTTTCTCCTCTTCAATTTTGCCAGATATTCTTCACTGCAGAAAATTTTATAAAAAGTTTGATATAAGTTGGTAAATAATCAAAGTATTCATCCTCTAGCATAACATTTATCTAAATACTCTTTTGAATGTGAAAACCCCTAAATTGGGGATTCATTATTTAGTTGTGATAATTCAATTCCAATTCTTTGATTTGATGACAACCGAAGAATGAAGGTCTCTGCTTGCAGAAGGTCTGTTGGAAGGATGGTTTAGAGGAATGAATTTTGTGTCTTTACGTTTGCAGGAAATACAGGATGCCCTTTTACCTCCTTCTGTACATATTTACCCAAGGAAAAAGAGAAAAGCTTCAGAACCCAGTGCAAATGGAGTCATTCAGCAAAATGGAGATAGTGACAAGAGTGCCTTATCCTCAGATGTCCCCGTATCTGTAAATCAAGATTCAGACAATGGATATGTGAGAAAGTCTGCAGAATCCTTTTCAGATGTGAAAATTGATTCTAAATTTTCCTCCTCTCCCTACCCGAACGTATGTTCACTGAAACCATCGTTCCTTTTACCCATTCATTGTCCATTCAAGTACTATCAAATCACTTTTGGGTATATTAGCAGAAAAATAGAGCATGCCTTGGTAAAAATTAAATATTCTCATCGTTCATTGGTGAAGGTTGAATTCCTTCCTCATTGTAATTATTGAGCAAATATGTGTGAGCGTTAAATAGTGCAAAGTTAGTTATTCTAAACAAATAGGTGAATCAATATGATGTAGGAATGCACACTAATCCTAGGACAATAGAGTTAGAGTACTACTTGAGAGTTTCTTCTCATTGGAACCTTCATCTTCTTCTGAATTATGACCATAATTTATATTCTATATAAATGTGCTCATGTGATTTTAGTTTTATATCTCCTTTTGCCATATTGAACTTCAAAACTGATTGACTCGTCTAAATTGTTACTTGCATGACGATAAAAACATGAAACAGAACCACAGGGCTGATATGTTTGTGAACAGCGTATGCCCCTGCATTTCTTGTATTGTATAATGTCAAGGACCAGTTGAATTAAAAAGATAGAACTGTTAAGTGAATGCTCATGAATAATTTAATTATATCTCTTACAGTCTTCCTCACAGAAAGCTCATTAGACACATAATTCCATATCTCGTGCTTAATGTTATGTCATGGACTAATTCAACTCGATAGCTTAAGCAGTTTTTTTTTTTTTTTTTTACCAAGATAGCTTAAACAGTTAAGTGAAGACCTATGAGTAGTTTTATGATAATGTCTAATATTAAATTTCAGGCTGCAATTCTATAACTAAATAAAGACCCTTTCATGATTGTTTTCGTGTTCTTGACAGTACCCAGACATGAAGCCACCATCGTCCCCAACTCCATCGAAGCCGCAATAGTAATGTGGTTGGTATACCATTCTCAATCTTGTCTAATATTTGAATATTTTATCATGACTGTAATATTTTCTGTTTTATTTATATTGAGTTCAGGGATAATGAAAGCAATGTTCTCAGCTATGAATGAGCTAGAAGTTATTTGTCACTTTTTATTCTCCCAGCAATGAAAATTACTGTAGAATAATGGATGTATTGCATGTGATCCTGTGTCCTCCCTATATACGAACAGAACCACTCTGAATGTTCTCCGTAATGTTAATGGAGTGCAAAGCTCGTTACTCCCAAGAAATAGGTGCACCATCTATCATGTAGGAAGAGACAGCAGTACTAAACTATTGAGACGGAGTACTGGTTCATTAAAGGCTTATATGTTACTGTATGTTTGGATTTTATACAAAAATATTCATCACAAAAATTAAAGAGTAACATAATATTACTCTGCTAAGGTTAGCTTGTGACAAAATCCGAAGAAAACCCTAACCCATATATAGGAAAAACAACGGTAATGAAAGAGTGGCTAGCTAGATATGATCACCAATACATTTGAAAATTAAAGAAACCTTGCACATAACATTGCATGAGCAGAGGCATTCTAGAGCAATGAGAATAATTTCTTAAGGAGAACTGAAATGGAATTTTACTTAATGTTTTATTATAATATTTAAATATAATTTTAGGCTTCCATTCTATAAGTAAATAAGAATGCTTTCATTATTCTTTTTAATCTTCTTTACGGTACCCGTATATGAAGCCACGATCGTCCCTTACTTCTTTAAAGCTTAACAGTGATGTCACAAGCGTAATGTTCTCAACTGGCACTGTTAGGTAGAAATGATCTTTGTAAGAAAAAATTCAGTTTTGTTTAATAGTTGAATTTCCTACATCTAGAATTATATTTTCTTTATATGCATGTTGAATTTCAGAGATAGTGAAGACCATGTTCTTAGTTTTGAGAGAGCTAGGGAATTATTTGTCATTTTTGCTGTCAGCAATCAAAAGTCTTTGTATTTTAATGGATGTACTTCTTGAGATCCTTAGTCCTCTCACACAATACATACAGAATCAATCTGAATGTTATCTGTGTGTGTTATTATCTAGTAAGCTGTTTCACAAATTAGCATAAGAAATTACATTTACATTCAAAATTGAAACTTATTAGGAATTTGTGGTGCGCAAGATCAAGGTTTCTTATTCTACGTGTGTTTAGGAATTTGTGGTGCGCAAGATCAAGGTTTCTTATTCTACGTGTGTTTATGGAGTTTTATGGATTAACACATACAATTTGAGGAAGCCAATTTTTCTTGAATAATTACTTTCTTCTTGATCTTTGTTTTTATCATTCATGTTTTTGGTAAAAAAAAAAAGACTTCAAAGTGGGAATATGAAAAATCTAGGATTCAACATTTGTGTCAATATATAATATAAATTTTATAGTAAGTCGTATTATTCATAAATTACATTATGATCTACCCTTAGATTTCATAAAACTAAATTTTTCTTTCTGTGTATTTACATGTGAGAATATTTTATTTAGTTCTAAAAAATATTAAATTAAAAAAAATCTCATCACTACCTTCTCTTATTCTCAAAAAATAAAACTCACCCAAATAGAAAAAAAAATAAGAAAAAGAAAAGAAAAGAAAAAAAGAGCACAAAACCTAAGATAGAACTACATTATTTACCCTATGAACTATGCAGTTTCATCCTACTTTATATTATATTTTGATGCAAAAATTAAATGGAGACTTATAAGAGTTGATCATTCGATAACATTGAAACCAAGGAATCCATGGTTTCTATTCGGAAAACTTTAAGAAACAAAGATAGTCTTTTAAAAGTCCAATTCAACCCTCGAAGATTCTTCAAACACAAACACTACATTGTCCAACATACCACCACTACAACTTTCAAAAGCCGCATTCAATCTCATGCTTGCCTTGTTTAGAAACCATAATAAACTTAGTATGCTACAATTCTGTTCACAGTAAGTTGGGAACCCATGCTAAAAACAAACTCCACGAGATCATCAGGTTCAATGCTCGAAACGATACCCTGCCATTCTTCATCTTCCTGGCAACTTATCGAGTCTCGCTTATGATGCTGAACAGTGCCCTTCATGTAGTTAATGATCAGAATATTTATGAGAAATTGAGATGTCTTGTTGTCCATGCAACAAGAATGCACAACGCTGAAAACCATCGCTTTCAGGTTGGAACCCATAACTTGAGGCACCTTAAAAATTACTGAGCGTCCTTCACCCTTGAAGATGAACCAATCAAGATCCTGATCACCAGGTAGGTGGGAATCATCCCATCCACCATAATTCCATCCCTATATATAGCACCAACACAAGAATCAACCATCTCTATTTATGTACTTATATAAACAATAATATAGCCAAAAAGGGAAAAAAAAAATATTGTTCGTAAACGAAACTGTAGCCTTTTCATGCATGAAAGAAATATTGATATAATTTAGGTAGTACACAAATCATGCTTCCAAACTTGATGGCAAGACAAACCTGCACAATTTTATTCTGCAATATGTCGACTTTGTTGCACACTCCCATTTTAATTAAAAGAGAAGTGAAGGAATCTGATGGTCTTGCAATGTGAACTTGATTATCACCTTCAGATGATATAGAAGCTTCCATGTATGAGATTTGTGATGCAGTTGGTGTTGATTCCAATTCCATTAAATTTGTCCCATATAAGGCATCCAAAAGTGTGGCCATTTTCCCATTTAATTGAAACTGTGGTCGGCATTCCTCCCACACACTTCTAAGCTTTGAAAGATGGCCCAAAAGTGGGGAGAGGCCAAGAAAGCTACCATTATGTACAGCTGAGAAAACTTCAGATGATATGCTCAGCAATAATGCCAGATTATCAAATTGGGGAATATTTGTGGATAACATCCAAGACCATACGAGAGAAGGAAATAAATCTTGTGATCTTCCTTCATAGCCACACAAAGATATATAACCATGCACAAACCCTTCCAATCTTGCTAATGAAAAAGGTATTTGTGTTATGGCGGTATTATCTGCCATTAGAGTTGTCAAAGATTCCATCTGCTCAAAATCTTCTTCTAAATGGTCAATCATTGAACAACCAGAAAGAATTACAGTTTTTAAGGATTTCAACTTGTAGAAACTTCTAGGAAGATCTCTCAGGCACTTGCAGTCTCTGAGATTTACCAGAAGAAGATTTTTCAGATCTCCAATGCTTTGGTGAACTAAAATCAAGCTTGGACAATCTTTCAGTATTAGCTTTTTGAGGTTTGGTAGTTTTGCAAAATCAGGAGTTTGTGTCAAGTGAGAGGAATGACTAAGAATGAGTGTTTTCAAACACGGCATCAACTGCAGAAAGAGAATGAAGTATATATCATATAAGAAAAATGAACAAAATAAATGGCAACAATTTTATTACCAATAATCTTGACTGCTTGGAAACATGAAGACATAAATATATACCTTGGGCTCCTTCCAGACTAGTTTGAGGCTGCTATATTTGAAGTCAATAGCAACTAAATTTTCCTGATACAAGTTGGCAGGTGTGTATTTTAAAGGGAACCCATTCCAACAAAGCCACCTCAGCATTTTGGAAATATACTTATAATCTCCAGCAAGATTAACATAATCTAGTCGGAGCAATCTGAGTCTCTTCATCACCTCAAATGCCTTAGATTCAATTGAAGGTTCTGTATGGGTTATTGTCACCTTAAGAGCTATACCCTCAATAGCTTTTGTTCCCTGTAAATACATAGGAGAAAAAATCTTAAGAGAAAAGGAAACCCTTGTCCTTTGTTGAAAGAAAGAAAATGCATGAACTTATATGCTGAGAATGCTTTTTGCGTACATGACTAATAACAAAGGAAATAGACCTCGTAAATTAGAGCTATAAAGAATGAAGCAAATAGATTGTTTTCTTTTTCAAGAAAAAATGCAACTCTTGGCATCAAAACTTGAAAAGAAATTATGTACAGAAAGAAAATTCTTACAGTGTGTTCTATTAAGACCTCAATTACTTCTGAATAAAACCATAATCTACTATGTTTCTCAGGATCCTTTGGTGAATTCTCACGGATGATTTCTCTTCCCATGTCTCGTAATAAATCATGTATTTCAAGCTTGTTATTCCTACTAACTTTTATGAGGCTCCGCTCTATAAGAATTTGTATTCCACTTTGTGCATGAAGTCCACAACCATCTAATATCTGTGTAACATAGTCTCTATCCTTATTGATAAAGAAACAACATATGTCAAGAAAGATATCCTTTTGCGTATAATCATTTAGACCATCAAAGCTTATTTTTAACTTGGCATGTATTTCTTGATCAGGAATCCTTTCTAGTTTGGATAATACACCCTTCCATTCTTGAATCGACCTGTCAAACAAATGAGAACCAAGGATTTCAAGGGCTAGTGGAAGTCCTCCACAGTAAGCAACTATATCTGTACAAAGTTCAGTGAAATTTTGGTAGGGAGCTTTTTGCTTAAAGGCATGCCAACTGAAAAGCTCAAGAGACTCAATTTCATCCATTTCTCTCATTTCGTATTTACAATTAGCTTCAAGGACATTAAGTAAATGGAGATCTCTAGTGGTAATGATTATTACACTGCCTGGACAAAACCATTCACGACACAAGCATAGTGCCTTCAATTGACTCAAATTATCCACATCATCCAATACAACGAGTGTTACTATGTGGGGAAATCTTCTCTGAATTATGCTTTTTCCTCTTTCAAGGTCAGGTATCTCGAAATCTGTCTTAATGATATCAGAAATGAGTTGCTTTTGCAAATTAACTAGACCATTATCTTGCTTTGACCTTTCTCTGATATTTTTTAGGAAACTTCGCCGTTTAAAGCGGTGACCAATCTTATTATAAAAGGCTTTGGCGACAGTTGTTTTGCCAATGCCTCCCATTCCATAGAGGCCTATTATAAGAACATTTTGTGATCTCTCTTCCGACCATTCCTTCATCAGGTCATCAACTCGTGGTTCTATTCCCACTGGATGGTCTCACTGGATGGTCTGCAACAAACTCTTGTCCATGGTCTAGCCTTGAAGAAACATTTTGGACAAGTTGCTCAATTAGCTCACTTTCATACCTATCAATATTAAATGATCCATAAAGAAAATGAGCAGCCGCATAGAAGCATCATGAGCACTAATAAATGTGACCAAGAACACTGATTATTTTAACAAACAAAACAATCTTTAGTGGACCATTAAGAATATGAAAGGGAGTAATTTGGCTACTAGATATCTTTATACCTCATAGGAAAACTACAAAGTACTGCGTGTGAGATGAAAATAGATGACTTCATTTTGGGGCCAATCAGTTAACTACAAACTGCAACATAAACGAGAGTAAGTTTATAATCATGGAGTTAGGTATCCATGATGGCCCACTGATTGGGAAGGGCGAAAGTTCTTGGATAAAGGACGAGGAAATAGGCATTGCATTTGAGAATGTATATATCATGCGATTCCCTATAAGAGTACCTAATAATCTCTCATCTAAGCCTTCCCATTTGAATGAGCATTAAATGCTATACCTTTTGAATGTTAGTAATCGTGTCCTTGGGTCGGGATTCTATTTGGAGACCTCAAAAGAAGCTCAGGAGCGGTAAGAAATCCATGGTGCTGAATCATTTGTTGACAGAATATGGTCAGGGGGATCTAATTCCAGAGGGCAATTGGTTTAGGTGGACAAACCATAAACTCGATGTCGAAATAACTTTAATATTATATGTGGATTATTATTAATAAATAGTCAAATCAACTCTCAAGTTACAACTAATAATATTAAGTATTTATGTTTAGCACTTTATTAAAATTGATTGAGTCTAACTAAATAAACCATAATATATGAAAATATTCAGTTGTGTACTTTGGAAGATTATAAAGTCGGTGATCCTATTTAAGCTGATCAAGGACCTTTATGTAATTGACCATTTTGCTTTACTCTTATATTTGGTCTTGTACAACTTGCCCTAGACTCTCATTTTTGTCATCTTGGTCCAAGTAAGTTGAGCTCTCTTTACCATCTTCTCCATATCATCTCGTCAATCTTTATATCAAGCATGGAGCATGGATCCTATAATGATTTAATTAGAGGCATGTCTTGAAATCTTTGCACTAATTTATTTTAGCACTCGAGACCGAAGAAGCAGCTTGGGATCATCTTGATATGGTCATCAGTGATAATAAGTGATTAGAAATGTTTGAACAATCCTCAATTACCACTCTGGTGTTTAGCAAAGAATCACAGGATCCTAAAAGAAGCAGGGTGGTTCCTTGTGAACCTATAATAATTACAGGGTTTTTTTTTCAATGACCTTTGTGCTGTCATAGCTCACCATCCATATTATTTACAATATGTTTCTCCTTCCATTTCCTTTTTACCTTTTGCCCGTGATAAAAATGTAAGAGCAGAACATGACGTTCAATACATGAAGGAACATCTCACAATTATAAATATTACAGCCCCCGGTGCTATACATAAATCACTAGAAAAAAATTGTTGGTCCTTATTATAAGTTATTTTAAAGAATTTTTTATAAATCGTAAGTTAAAAGGGAGAAAAAAAAAAGAATGAAAACAAGTTTCGATATAGTACCGATCACGTGAATCGAAGCCTGAAATATTGGCAGCTTCTCTTAGTGCCTCCCTCCACTGCGACACCCGATCATTCATCCCGGCGAAGCGCCGCTCATGTTTTTCCATTGCTTCACCGTATGAGCGTATCTGATGACGAACGTGAGACGGATCCACGCCATAGAATACGGGCAAAACCACCTGACCCAGAGTTCTTCGACACTCCATGATTTTCAGCAGTTCATACAGACACCATCTAGAAGAAGCATAATTTTTGGAGAAAATGATGATCGCAATTTGTGATCGTTCGATTGCTTTCATTAAGGAGTCAGAGATCACTTCTCCTCTTTTAATTCCCTCATTGTCCCTGAAAACACGGATTCCGGCCTGTGTCAGAGCGCTATAAATATGATCAGTGAAACCGAGACGAGTGTCGTGGCCTGCGAAACTCAAGAAGACGTCGTAAATCCATTTTGATCTTGAGGACGAAGAAATGGAAGATGAAGAAGCCTTCGCCTGAAAGGAATGACAGGAGGAAATGACGGAAAAGAGATAGAATGTGAAAGAAGAAAGAAGAGCGCAGTGCAAGTCTGAGTATGAATCATAATTATTACTCAATCCAGTTTGACTTGACACTAACCAGTGTTGTGATCCTGCTGTAGCTCCTTAGTTAAGCCAATGAAAGCTATGCATTATTATTTTCATTTTCATTTATCGATATATAAAATAAGTTTACACGTTCAGCGTATTGGTTGGTGTAACATTTTTTTGTATTAACTAAATAAGGACGCTTTCGTTGTTCTTTTATCTTCACAGTGCCCAAATGAAGCCACCATCGTTCCGTCCTCAAACAAAGCTTCAACAGTATGTTGTCTCAACTCGCATCAGTGAGGCAGAAATGATCTTGTAAGAAGAAATTCAAACTTGTTTGATAGTTGCATTTCCTATCTCTACATTTATATTTTCTTTATATGCATGATTACTTCTACACCCTTATTTGGTTGGGGGTGATTTGTAGGGAAGGGAAAGAAAAATTTTCCCTTGTTAATTTGGTTCAACATTCTTTATAGGAGGTGCCTTCCCTTCCAAAAATGAGAAGATTTAGAGGAAAAATGGGCCATTAAAATTTTGATGACTAAACTCACCTCATCCTTTTTCAAGAAGTTTCCATTTATTTTTTTGTGACTTTTTTATTTACTTTTTTTTTTGTATTTTTTCTTATGTCCAGACAAAATATAATGTTTACATGCATATGTGAAATATAATAATCTTTTAACTTATATTATTTGGTCAAAGAAAAAAAAAACATTAGCTTAAAATATTTTTTATTTTGTTTAATTTTAAAAATTAAATAAAATAAAAAATTAAATAATAAGGGTGGAAGTATTATTGGGCTACCGCAATAGTTCCGACCCATGTTTGCATAGAAGGGACGAATGACTGAAAGCAGCAGTGATAAAAATTATTATTTTTTAGTTTACCAAAAAAATATAATTTTTTTTTTGTTTTAGAAAATAAAATTATTTTTTCTGTTTTCTTCTCCAAAATATTGTAACGTTCGATTCTTATTATCTTGATGCATTAATTGATACCGGTACCATGTTTTTCATGCTTCACAAGTATATAACGTTTTACTCAAGAATTTCTCTTCTTTAAGGGAGGGAGGAATTGTCTTCTCTAAAGGAGGAAAATTTATCATATTTAGTTATCAATTTTTATTCTGGCCCAAAAAAAAAAAATCAATTTTGATGTAAGAATCAAGAGATTTTAGTGCTATGTAACATAGAGCCTACTGTTTTTCTAAGATAAAGTAAAGATAAATTAAAATGTTAAAAAAATAAAAAATAACTTAAAATGAATAAGGATATAATTATCTATATCTTATTATTTTCCTTTCCTTCTTCTTCTAAATCAAACAAGGTAATATTACAATCCCTTACCCCTTTCTTTCCTTCCATTAAAATAATTTCCCTTCCCCCTCTCCTTCCATAAACCAAACGGACCTTTAGAGATATTGAAAATCATGTTCTCTCTGCTATAAAAAAGCTAGGTAATTATCATTTTGCTGCCACCTATCAAAATTCTTTGTGTCATTTAATGCATGCAAGGAGAATCAGTCTAAATGTTATTTCTGATTGTTATTGTAGGAGGATATTTCACAAATTAGCATATGAAGTTACATTTACATTTAAATTGAAACTTACCAGGAATTTGTGGTGTGAGACCAAGGTTTATTCTACTGTGGTTTTTGAAAACTCTGCGATTTCAAGATTCAAAGTCTTGTTAAGATAAGTGTTTAGTGAGTTTTATGGATTATCACATTGAGATTGAGGAAGCCGATTTTTCTTGAATAATTACTTTCTTCTTATTCTTTGTTTTTATTATTCATGTTTTTGATGAAAAGAAATACTTTAAATTAGGTATATGAAAAATTTAGACTTCAACATTCACATTGTTAAGAGAGCTGGTCTTCATATGACAATTTTAGTTTTTATCAAATCAATAAGCTTTTAAAAGCGCAATTTACCCCTGTAAGATTCTTCAAACAAAAGCACATTGCATTATTTGTCCCATATACCACAACAGCTTTTAAAATCCACAATTACATCTATAAGTACAGAGGCTTTCTTACACACTTATATCAAATTTTGCAACAATTATTAACAACTTACCACATTTAGAAACTGTCATATACCGGGTATGCTACAATCTTATTCACAATCAATTGACGCCCAAAACTTAGAACAAAACTCCACGAGATCACCAGGTTCAATGCTTGAAATGATATCCTCCCCTTCTTCATCTTCATGGCAACTTACTGAGACCTGCTTATGGTGTTGAACAGTGTCCTTGGTGTGGTTAATGATCAGAATATTTATGAGAAATTGAGACTTCATATTATTGCTCATGCAGCAAGAATACTCAACATTGAGAATCATAACTCTCAAGTGCAACCCATAACTTGAGGCACCTTAAAAAATATCGTGTGTCCTTCACTACCCTTGAAGAAGAACCAATATTCAAAATACTGATCGCCTGATAGGTGAGAGTCATCCCACCCACCATAATTATTCCATCCCCATATTTAGCACCAACACAAGAATCAAGAGCCTATATTTATGCACATAAACAAACAATAATGTGGTAAAAAAGGAAAAGAAAAAAATCGACTCTGCTTCAGTATATGAAACATACTCATTAGAGCATGTGGGAAGTAATAATTCATATTTCTGTCAATTATTGTCCGTAAACATAACTGTTTCTTCAGGCATGCAAGAAATACGTTATAATTTAGGTAGTACTCAAAAGTCATGCTTCCAATTCCAAACTTGCTGGCTGGGGGTAGGGAAAAAAATGAAGACAAACCTGCAAAATTTTCTTCTTCAATATGTCGACTTTGCCGCATACTCCCATTTGAATCAAAAGAGAATTGAAAGAATCTGGTGGTCTTGCTATGTGAACCTGAATACAACCATTAGATGATACAGAAGCCTCTATGTATGAGATTTGTGATGTGCTTGGTGTTAATTACAGTTTTCATTCAACGAAAAACTGTGGTCGGCATTCCTCCCACGTACTTCTAACCTTTGAAAGATGGCCCAGAAGTGGAGCTAGGCATTGAAAGCTACCATTGTGTACAGCTGAGAAAACTATAGATGATATGCTCTGCAAAAATGCATGACCGCGGGATTGCGGAATATTTGTAGGGGACATCCAAGACCACACCAGAGAAGGAAATATATCTTGTGATCTTTCTTCATTGCCACACAAATATACATATCCATGCACAACCCCTTTCGATCTTGCCAATGAAAAAGGTACTTTTGTTATAGCAGTATTATCTGCCATTAGATTTGTCAAGGATTCCATTTGCTCAAAATCTTCTTCAAAATGATCAATCATTGAACAACCAGAAAGAATTAGAGTTTTTAAGGATTTCAACTTGTAGATACTTCTAGGAAGATCTCTGAGGCATTAGATTTACCACAAGAAGATTTTTCAGATCTTCAATGCTCTGGTGAACTAAAATTAAGCTTGGGAAATCTTTCAGCATTAGCTTTTCGAGGTTTGGTAGTTTTGTAAAATCAGGAGTTTGTGTCAAGTAAGAGAAATGGCTAAGAATGAGTGTTTTAAACCACCGCAGCAGCTGCAAACACATGAATTTCATATTAAAAATTAAACAAAATGTGTGGCAACAATTTTATTATCAATGATCTTGACTACCTTACATAGAAAATCTCACATACACAAACATATACCTTGGGCGTCTTCCAAACTTGTTTGAGGCTGTTGTATTTGAAGTCAATAGCAACTAAGATTTCCTGGTAAAAGTTGTCTAGTATATATTTTAAAGGAAACCCATGTCAACAAAGCCACCTGAGGTTTTTGGAAATATACTTGTAATCTCCAACAAGGTTCACATAACGGAGCTGAAACAATCTGAGTCACTTCATTGCCTTAAATGCCTTAGATTCAATCCAATGCTCTGTATGGGCTCTTGGAAATTTCAGAGAAATATCCCAATAGCCTTTGTTCCCTGTAATTAAGTGCGAAAAATCCTATGAGAGAAGGAAACTTGTGATTTGTTGAGAGAAATACAGTACATAAACTTGTTTGTTGAGCATGCTTCTTGTTAAGAAAATGTACATCAATGAAGTACAAAAAATGAACAAATGATCAAAGAAGGCTTTGAAATAATCTACTGTGTTCCTCAAGGTGCTTTGGTAGATTTTCATGGACAATTTCTCTTCCTATATCCTGTATTAAATATCCTGTATTAAATTATACATTTCAAGCTTGTTATTCCTATTTACATTTATGAGACTCCACTCTATAAGCATTTGTATTCCAATTTTTGCATGAAATCCACAACCATTTAATATTTATATAACATATTCTGTGTCCTTATTGATAAAGAAGAAACATATGTCAAGGAATATATCCTGCTCCATATAAACTTTTAAACCATCAAAGCTTATTCTTAACTTTCTTTGGATTTCGTCATTAGGAATCAACTCTATTTTGGACAAGAATCCTTGCACTCTTCAATTGTTCTCCCAAACAAATAAGAGCCAAGGACTTCTAAGGCTAGTGGAAGTCCTCCACAATAAGCAGCTAAATTTCTTGAAAGTTCTGCAAAATTTTTGGGGGGAGCTTGTTGTTTAAAGGCATGCCATCTCAAAAGCTCAAGAGATTCACTTTCATCCATTTCCCTCATTTTATGTATATGGACAGCTTTGAGGACATTAAGGTGTCTAGTGGTAATGATTATTACACTTCCTGGACAGAACCATTCACAACTTCACATAATGCCATTAGTTGGCTCAAACTATCTACATCATCCAAGATAATAAGTGTCCTTCTATGAGGTTAGTTTAAATTCTTACTTGTGATTATCTTGCTAAATATTTAGCAAAATATATAGAAAGACATTTCTTTTATCTAATAAGTAATAAGTTATTCTTTAAGATTTTAGTTCCAATATTATATCCACTATAAAGCATATAAACACTTAATCCTATTTGTGGATAGTGAGTGGAAACTTTTAGATTTATAAATTTTTTATGCAAGATGTAGTATTTTTAATTTTTTTTCTAATTTTCTTGATATTCTTCTGAATGAATTTTGATTTGGATTTTTTAATATTATTTGAAATGGTCTTATAATTTTTTCAATGTTATTTTTCAATTCAATATAAAAAGCATTATTATGAATGTTGTTGATATTAAAGTTAATATTATTCTAAATTTTTTTGTATTTTTTATATAGGAATAATTTTTAAAGTTATTTAAATGAGACATTGGAATATGTATAATTTTAGATTTTTTTTTAATGTTTTGGAAGTCTTTGGAGGCCATTTTACTTCAATCAAAATTCCAAACCAAATTGTAAAAACCGAATCAAATCAAATTATTTTGGTTCAGTTCGTTTCGGTTCAATTTTACTAAGTGTTACGATTCGGTTTAATTATTTTATTTTTTTTATCATCATTTTGGTTTTCAGTTTTCAGTTCTTACATCGAACTGAACCAAAAAACCGAACGCACATCCCTAATTGACACAATAAATGAAATTAAAATTTAGACTTGCCAAAAGATAATATATGATAGAAACACTTCTAGTGACACATACCATAAATTTAAAAATTTTATAATACAAGGACGTGAGATATATATATATATATATAATTATGTATATTTAACAAATTAAAACATAAAAAATGGCAATATAAAAAAGATTTGAGTTTTAAACTAGTATTTCAAAAATAATATAAAAACATTTATAACATACAATCAAAAATTGAATTTTATATAAGAACTTTAGTCATTTTATAATATTTTGGAGAAAAAAACTAATCATATAGAGGCTAAAATATTCAATATGTATTGGATATGTATATGTTTATTATTTTAAAATACTGGTACAATATAGATAGGAATAAATGGATTTAGTTTCATGTTTTTTTGGGGCAAATGATTTAGTTTCAATTTTTAAAAATGAACACAGTAAAAAAATGATAAATAGTTGTCAAAGTAGAAATCGATTTACTTTTCAATTTTTCATTTTCTTATTTGGTTTTAAATATCAATATAAAATATTAAAAATGCTAAGTTGTACGGTTTTTAGACGGGAAAACTACAAAAAAAGAAGCAAGTTTAGATTATACCAATCATTTGAAAAATGGTAGCCTGAAATATTCGCAGCTTCTCTGAGCGCCGTCCTCCACAGAATCATCCGATCGTTCCTCCTTCCCAACCGTTGCTCATGTCGTTCCATTGCTTCACCATATCTGCCCCTCTGATGACGAACCTCGGACGGATCCACGTGATAGAATATCAGCAGAACCACCTGACCCAGAGTTCTTCGACACCCCATCATTTTCACCAGTTCTTCTAGACACCAGCTTGAAGATGCGTCATTTTCAGAGAAAACTATAATCGCAATTCGTGATTCTTCCATTGCTTTCAGTAGTGAACCAGAGATCTCAGCTCCCCTTCCAAGCGAAGTGTCGTCCATGAAAGGAAAGATCCCAGCCCGTGTTAGAGCGGCATGAAGATAAGAAATGATAGTGTTACGAGTGTCATAGCCTCTGAAACTCAAAAACGCGTCGTAGAACCATCTATGCTCTGTGGACGATGAACTAGAAGATGAAGCCGCTATTGATAGAAGGAATTACACGAGGAAGTAATACTTTATTGGAGAGAAGAAGAGAGATGGAGAAGTTTCTGAGCCATAATTGTTAGTCAGTCGCCTTCGATACTGCCAATGTAAGCGATGCTTTATTCTAATATATATTCTTTTGTCTTTGCACGTAGTTGACTCGACGGCAAATCACCCACCTGCACAAACAAAATAGATGTGGCAGCTTTACAACTACTGTCATATATTTTAGGGAAATGAATTTTGAAGACCAAATGTTTAATTTGGTGCCAACTATGGATCTAAATATTCTAAAATTTCATAATCAAACTAAGGTCCAAAACTAAACATAATTTGTCAATTCAAATGACTTAAACATCCTTAGTCAAGTGTCACACTCGAAATTGCTACGTGGATCGTGCGGTAAATGAAAAAAAGAAAAGAGAAATCGGCCCACATGACGGGAGCCGATTTCGGAGGACTGACTACCAAAATTTTAAGGAAAATTTTGGAAAACCAAATAAATAGGAAAAGGATAGTTTACAAATCAGAGTTGGGTTCGGGAGTACAATTGTGAGTGGAGAAGGTGTTAAGCACCCCCACCACACCCGTTCCTAAGAACGGTTACCTTAAGTTGATCATACAATTTTTATGGCTTTTTAAAAATTATTTTAACTGCTCTTTAATTATTCACATGTAAAAGTAAATACAAAAATAAAAGAAAATGTAAAAATGAAAATAGAAGTTGAAAAAATAAAATAAGAGGAAAATATTATTTACTTACCAGAGCGGAGTTGACCCAGAATCAGAGTCTGACCTACGTACCCTGCGATCGGCCTACGTACCCTGCGATAGGGGATCAAAGTTGACGTAATTTGGGCTATAAATGCGTGTCATTAGGTTGATATTTTTTTTTATTATATATATTTTTTGAAAAGAGAGGCTTATAGAAAATAATTTGTTTTTTCACAAAGGAAACAATTTTTAGAATTGGTTGGTATGTTTTACTTTGTAAAAGGAAGATTAATTTCTATTATTTGTTCCTATCATTTATTATTCTTTTTTTGGGTTTGATTGATTCCCAAAAAAGAGAATACATGTTTTTCCTCAATTTAGAAAATTGAATTAAAATTATGTATGATTCGGAACATTTTATTTTTGATTTGAAAAGGAAATATTTGAAAACAATTTTATTTTTGCAAAATAAAACCAATTGGTTCATGTGGCGACTTTGTCACTTACGATATGCTCATTGATACCTAAATGTCCACGGTGGTGCCACTCGAGACAAAAGGCATAAAAAAGGTTCGAAGGAGAATAAATAATTTTTATACAAATAAATTTTTATAAAATAGAAATAAATAAAACCTTTTAGCACATTTATTTAAAAGAAAAACATTAAGAAGAGTTCAAAATGTGGTTATTACATATATTTTCAAAGAAGATAATCAGCATATGTGGTGAATTTACCACTTATAAATTATTGGTCAGTATTTAAATACCCGCGGTGTTACCACTCGAGGCAAATAAATGAGAAGAATAAAAGCTTGAAGGAAATAAATAATTTTTGTTTAAAGGGTTGTTATTTCTTTATTTCAAACTATGAGATAAAAAAGGCAATTAGAGAATTCTCCCTTTTTTTTACGAAGAAATTTTTCCTTTCTTCAAATTATGAGATGCAATCACAAAATCCCCTTTTATTATTATTATTATTCAAAAAAGGAACTTAAGATAAAATTGCTACATTCAATATTCTTCTTGTACTTTTTTATTTTCTTTTTATTTATGAATTATTTGTATTTTCTTATTTTAAATTGTGAAAGTGGAAAAACACAATTAAATTCTTTCTTTCTTCTTTTTTTTCTGAAAAAAAACTTGAAATAGTATTCCAAAAGAGTTTAAAATAGAATTGTTACCTATATTTATTTTCCAAAATCATCTTCTAAACAAAATCAAACAGCATATATAGTGACTTGATTATTAATAATTTATTGTTTTGCACTTACATGCTCACGGTGTTACTACTCGGAGTAAAAAATATCAGAAGGAAAAATTTAAAGGAAAATATAGGACATTTATTTTTATTAACCTTTTTTTATTTTATTTAAAAAGGAAATAAAAGAACCCTTAGAACCTAAAATTATTCGAAAACTAAGTTCAAGCCATAACCAACATAGCTATCATGGCAATTTCTTACTCATGATGCAATTAAGTGACACCCCATATGTACACGGAGACCTAGTCGCTTGTGACAAGGTTTAAGAGCAAATATAATAAAAAAAACTATTTATTTCAATTCATAGGACAGAAATTTATGTTTAATTGCATAATCATTAACATATGAACGTTTTGAATATTTTGGATCAAAAAGTAAAATCATTGCATTTATTGAAAGCACAACCAAATTTTTGGAATCTATAGCATAAAAGGTATCTTCTAACAAGTTACATAAACCTCCCCCTAACATTATTAGCCAGCTTCCATCCAGAAATCATTATCATTAGAGGAATTCACAACTCCAATTGCTATCACACAAAGCTAATCACAACTCTTTTACCATGGAACAGAGTTTACTAGAGAGAAAAGTTCTCTAAAGGTTAGTCTTTCAAACCTATATAAGAGCATTTTTTATTGATCCATTACCAAAGTGAAACTTGACTCAAGAGCATCTTTAGAATCACTGGTCGTTCCATTAGATTTTTAAATAGTAACAATCAAAAAACAAACACACAAACACACACACACACATATATATATATATGTATATTTATTCTTTTTTTTTTTGTTTCGTTTGGTGACTAACTAACCTAACTTGGCCCATTGAATTTTCAGAACCACCTCAAAGGTAAATGACAGACATGAAAAGCAAATCCCAATTATGGAGACTACAGAACATTAGCTCAACTAACTGTGATTCCTGGCATAATCCCTTCAAAAGGAACCTATTTCATGAATTAAAACTTCTTGTATCACGTTTGAGAAAAGAGGAAAATGCTAAAGGAAAACCTTCACATTTCAGTTACAGAATTTAACAATAATACATTGAAAATTCACATCAAAGGTTTTCCATCAACTGACCTCTTCCTCACATCAAGCTCTTGATTGCCCATAATGATTATTCAAGACCGAAATACTGTTCCTCAGTTCAGAGGCACACTCAAAGGATACACTACCCTAGCTTTTATAATAGCCATAGCACAATCATGAAACATCAGTAACGAGTCTACCAAACTAAGATTGCCCAAGGCATCAGGGAACTATTAACTACCAGAAATAAAGGTGAAACAAATCAAAACCAATAATCAGTCCAAAGGCAAGTCATGTTTATAGCAGATACTTTTTCAAAAAAAACTTTTAACTAGAGTATCATTGCTAACAAAAGGCTGCCCCATAGTTTCCAAGAAATAGAGTACTCCCAAAAGGAATTCGGGATTCAGTCATACAAGGACAACATTACAGAGAATGTGCAAATGAGACGATGATTGAAATGGATGATGTGATTCAAGGTTGTAAAGATTTACCGAACTAAGACCCGTTACTTGCTTTCTAGTTCCTCTTGCGTCTTTGGTGGTCACAACTACAGGGAGAACTCAACGCCAACCCTCAGACCTCCTCTTGCTCTTTCCGCACACTCAGTTATTTCCTCTCCATGGCTGCTCCTTCCCTCTAGGGTTTTTCGAACTCTCAATCTCTTCTCGTGCTCACGACTCCATCTGTTCCTTTTGCTCGAGCCTCCCTCTGTCTCCAATCTTCACCCTTTTTTTCTTTACAGTCTTCCTCTGTTCCATTTATAGCAGCTTCGCAAGTGAAGGATCGAGGAATTTTGAGTGCATGGCTGCTTTTCACTCCTAATTTTGTGCACTATTTGCTCTGCTTCCTTGTTCTATTTTGGTGGCTCCCTTCGTTCTCTTTATGTTCTTCAGCTTTTTGTCTCAGCTCTCTACCTTTTCTCTGTTTCTTGTTCTTCGCATGCACGGCCTCCCCTGTTTTGTCATGTCTGAGCCTCTCTCATCCTCATTCTTGTGCCTACGCTCCCTCTGGTCTTTTCCTCAGTCTCCATCGAGCTCAGACTTCTTCAGATCTCCTCTCTCTGGTGCTAGACCCCCTCTGCTTTGCTTGTGCTCAGACTGCTCTTGGTCTTCGATCAACCTTTGCTCAGATCTCGTGGCTCCCTCAACTCTCTTCTTCTTTCCCACCCCTGCGGCTCCCTCTGTTTTTCTTCAGGTGTTCGCCTCCCTTCATTCTTTAGGACAACGCCCTCTGGTCCAGTCCATGAGCCCTTAATTGGGCTCGTGATATTTTGGGCTGAAATCATTTCAGCCAAAATATGGTTTTTTTTTTCTTATGGCTTCTGCCTGATTTTCTTTTCACTTTTTTGTTTATTATGTATTTTTTGTATTTTGGTAGGATCTAATCTATTTGGAGATATTTATTGTTCTCTTTCCTTTTTTTTTTAAAGCTTTGGTTTTAATTTTTAAAATTTTTTTTCTTCTTTTTCTTTTTTCTTTATTTGAAATTTCGGATATCGAATTCTGGAAAGAAGAAATTGGGCCTTAAAATTAAATTATAATTATTAATTTCCCTACTTAGGAGAGCATTTTGTTTTATTTGTTTTTTTTTCAATTATAATTCTTTTACCTTTTTTTTTTAACAATAATACCCGGACAAAATAGAGTGTTCACATCAAGTGTCCATTAACACTGAGATAGTCTGCCCTAACTCCCACATTCTTTTCCCTGACTCGATGATACTTTGCCCTAAGCTCCTTGAGACAGAAGATAGATTAAGGAAATCTCCGAGCGAAAAGAGTACCACGACTGTCGGAAAACATCATCGTGTTGGTTTGCTCGCCTCCCATCGTTGCTCTGAACTGATTTGCATTGTCGTTGTGTCTTTGATTCGCATTGTCGCTCTCTGCTTGATTCGCATCATCGCTGCTCTCTGGAGAATGAAAGGTAACTTCTATGCTTCTCTTGCTGAATCTGAGAAAGATGGAGACAATGAAGATGAAGATGAAGATGATGGTGATAAAAATGATGTAGAGAATGAAGAAGAAGATAAAGATAAAGATGAAGGTGAAGGTAAAGATGACAATGAAGATAAAGGTGTCGCATCCGAAAAAATGCGACGAAAGGAAAAAGATGACAAAAGTGAGACAAATCGAGTTTCCTAATGAAAATCGACTTGTAAGGAGTTGCCACCAAAATTTTGAGGGAAAATCTTGGGAAACTGAATTGGGAAGGGAAAGGATGGTCTGCTTCATCAGAATTGGGTTCGGGAGTCCATTGTATGTGTGGGAAAGGTGTTAAGCACCCCACGACACTCATTCCTAAGAACGGTTACCTTACGTTGATTGTGTTTTTTTTTTAATATGGTTTTAAAAGTATTTTTGTTTGCCTTTTATCAATCACATGCGAGAATAAATGTAGATAAAAAATAAATTAAGAAAATTTGGGAAGTTTGGAAAATAAAATAAGGAAAAAAAATTAAATTAAAAATTAAGGAGATTTAAGGAAAAAATGAGGAAAAGGAATTTAGGGAAATAAATTGGAAAAACATTTATTTATTTACAAGGGCGGACTTGACCCAGAATCAAAGCCTAAAGCTTACGTACCCTGCGATGGGATCAAAGTCTACGTAGTTCGGGGTTAGGAATGCGTGTCAGTTGGTTGATATTTTTTTAATTATAAAATTTTTGTGATAAGAGAAAGTTAATCGAAAAATAATTTAACTTTGCAAACAAAACAATTTTCTGAGATTGAGTTGGTGTGTTTTAATTTGCAAAAGATAATTTGATTCCCCTTACTTACTCTTATTTTATTTTGTTTTGATAATATTTCTTTTATTTTTTTGATTTTTTAAAAATGATATATTTTTGTACTTTTGGGAATTTTTCTTTAAAAGAAAATGAAAATTGATCCACTTGTTACAAACTCGCAGTCGTGCCTGATAGATCGATTTCTTAATTACATGCAGAAGTTCTAAACCTCGTGATACAAATGTTTATTATAATTTTAAGGCAATAATTTAGAAAATACTATTATTATTTGTAACAAAATTTGAAAACTTGTTATATTATTATTTTTATTCATTCTTTACAAAATATAATTATTGTTTTAAAGAAAGTTCAACCTGTACATCTGTGTGGATTCGCAATCTTACCTAACAACACGGTTAGCCAAAATACCTGCGCGGGTTATGGAAACTTCACGTGGTGTGATTACTCAGTCAATTATTTCTATTATTATTATCTTTTTAAAAAAATCAATAAATATCATTTACTTCAAATATTTCAAGATATACATATTTTATTGTAAAATTATACAATAAAGAGTTATTTATTTCTATTAACAAATACAACTCACTATTCTAAATCATATGTCTACGTGGACTCGTAGACTCACGCAATAACATGATTAAATGAGATGCCTGCGTGAGTTCAAAAACGCCACATTACTATTTATTCTTTCTCTTCCTTTTTTTGTTTATTTATTATTATTATTTCCTTTTTTATTATTATTTTTTTTTACTATAAAGGTTTCTTATTGAATCTTTAAAGCCCCTTTTCCTAAATTGTTGACATAAACCTTTCTACTTCATAAGTTATTAGTTTCGACAAGATAGAATGCCACAAAAATTTATCATGGTTTGTTCTTTAGTAATTTTATAAACACAAAAATAATAATAATTGAAACTGAATGATAAAACCAACATCTACCCAGTATTTGATCTACTAAAAAATTATCAACAAGGCTGCAATCACCATTGCCTTTGGATAAACAAGTGTCATTCAAAGTATCATATCGATCCATATTCAGCACATAGACTCATTCCCCAAAGCATGTGAATACCAACCCAGTATTGGACATGCAGTCGTGTCCAAAAAGCACAAAAGGAGGGGAACAATGGGAAGCTATTAAATGAAATTGCAAAGCAATTTAAAATGAAGATTTTGAACTATTTTTCCAGGCCTGAATCTTCTACTCTAAATAGATTTAAATGCTCCTATGACTTGTAATAACCCAAGATACCAACCGACCTTCCCCATATCTCTCATGCTTACAAAAACTTTGGTAGAGTTCGAAACAGCTTGAAACAAACTTTATACAAGAGCAGACAATCTCAAAAAACAAAACAACTTTCCCCCATGACGTGAGTATTATACAAATTCTTCCAAACACATCTTATACTCAAATTAAGAGAACAGAGATCAACTACATAACACTCCAAAGGTAGTTTAATGACAATCTCATACCAGAAATGAGTACACAAGCAACAAATGCAACTCTATTATATGACCAGGCTATGTAAAAAGAATCGAGGTGAGCCGACAATGAAGAAGCAGGGGAAAAGTAAAAAAGGCAAAATGACAAGAATAAAACATAGGGAAGCTGAAGCTCAGAATTGGAGTTTCAACACCAAATTACCAGCTGATGAACCTTGAGACCTTGCACTTGGTAGCCCCCTCTCCGTCTGAACTTCTGTAATTCCTTCCTCCTTCTTCAATCTCATTCTCAGGCAAGATCTCGGGCATAGACTTGGTCTCCTCTTTCAGTGCCAAATTCTGAGTTTTTCTCTGTAATGCTTCCTCAGGTTTACTCTATGAGGTTTCTCAGGATTTCTCTTTGTCTCCTCCCTTCGATTGCTTCCCCGTGCTCTCCTTTTTTCCCTCGCAGCTCCCTCCGTTTTATCTCCATCCTGCTCATCCCTCTTTCTCACCCGTGTCCCCTTCCTTTTCAATCGGCCATCCCTTCCTGTCTTTCCTTGCACATTCCCTCTGCTTCCTCTTGTCTCACGCACGCGGCTCCCTCTGTTTTTTCGCTTGCGTGCCCTGCTCTCTCAAACTTTTTCTGCTTCACGCCTTCACTCCCTCTACTTTTCTCTCTGTCTCTTTGCCTCCATTGTGTTCCCCTCTAGGCTTTTCTGCACCTTGTGCCACTTTCTCTGCCCTCTATACTCGCGTACCTATTCCCTTCACCCTCGGCTCCCTTTGCTCTTTTCCTTCCCTCGTGCTCACGTACTTGAGCCCTAATTAGGGCTCAGGGTGGTTATGGGCTTGAAATGCTGGGTTTCAGCATTTCAAGCCCAGTATTTTAAGCTCCACACTAGTTTTTATCTTAATTTAATTATTTTTTTTTTAATTTTTGAAAAAAAAATTTTAGCGGTTTTTTAAACTTTTATTTTGTATTATTTTTGTTGTTATTTTATTTTATTTATTTTTCATTTATTTTATAAAATTCAAATTTAAATTGATGATAAAAGGAAAATTTGTATTAATTTTTAATTACCTTTTATTTTGTTATTATTTATTTATTTATTTATTATTATTATTATTTTAGTTTCTTATGTATATAGACCGGACAAAATAAGGTATTCACAGAAGGTGATGAAGATGAAGATAAATTGTGTTCTTTGTCCAGTGTAAAGTCCATGTCTCTAAATTGAGTTCATTTTCTGGCTTCTACCTGTTTTATTGAACTATGATTTTCTTGTAATAATAATATTGTAGAACTTGATATTTCATGTAATTGCATCCCTTGTTTTGTGGAAGTGGGAGGATGAAATTATGTCAAATAAGTGCAGGAATGAATGAGTTGCTAGATGATAATTGAAGAACAGAGATCATATCTTATACTATATCAATTGTTTATTGGCATCAAAGCAAATGTATGAGTGAATTCTTAGAAAAAAAATTATATGGTTGATTAGGAATTTTAATATCTTTATGTAAATTTCATTTAAAAAAATGTGCAAAAGAGGCAGAAAATTTTTTTTTGACACTTGGAACCATGAATTTACTACTGACATCTAGAGATTTGACACTGAACTCTCCTAATTTTACACTGATAAAATTGTGATCACTAAATTTTTCTTGTGGTCAGGTCCAGTTTTTGGCACTCGGAACCATGAATTTGCTACTAACATCCAGAGATTTGACAATGACCTCCCCCAATTTCACACTAATGAAATTGTGGTCATTAAATTTTTCCCATGGTCAAGTCCAGTTTTTGACCCTTGGAACCCCATATTTACTACTGTTATTTAGAGACTTGACATTGAACTCCCCCAATTTCACATTGATGAAATTGTGGTCACTAAATTTTTCCTGTGGTCAGGTCTAATTTTTGGCACTCGGAACTATGAATTTACTACTAACATCCAGAGATTTGACACTGACTCCCCCAATTTCACACTAATAAAATTGTGGTCACTAAATTTTTCCTGTAGTTGGGTCCAGTTTTTGACTCTTGAAACCCCGTATTTACTACTGATATTAATAGATTTGACACTGAACTCCCCCCAATTTCACACTGATGAAATTGTGGTCACTAGATTTTTCCTGTGGTCAGGTCTAGTTTTTGACACTCAGAACCATAAATTTACTACTCACATTGAGAGATTTGACATTGTACCCCCCCAGTTTCACACTGATGAAATTGTGATCATTAAATTTTTCCTGTGGTCAGGTCCAGTTTTTTACACTCGAAACCCTGTATTTACTTCGAATATTTAGAGATTTGACACTAAACTCCCTTAATTTCACATTGCTATTATTATGTTCATCAATTTGTGATCGGATCAGTGTCAAATTAGGGGAGGTCAGTGTCAAATCTTTGGATGTTAGTAGTAAATTCATAGTTCCAAGTGTCAAAAACTGGACCTGACCACAGGAAAAATTTAATAACCACAATTTCATCAGTGTAAAATTGGGGGACTTCAGTTTCAAATCTCTAAATATCAGTAGTAAATAAGGGGTTCAAAGTGTCAAAAACTGGACCTGACCACAGGAAAAATTTAGTGACCACAATTTCATCGATTTGAAATTGGGGGATGTCAATGTCAAATCTCTGGATGTTAGTAGTAAATTCATGATTCCGAGTGTCAAAAACTGGACGTAACCACAAGAAAAATTTAGTGACCACAATTTCATCCGTCTGAAATTGGGAGAATTCAGTGTTAAATCTCTGGATGTCAGTAGTAAATTTATCGTTCCGAGTGTCAAAATTTTTTTCTACCTCTTTTGCACATTTTTTTTAAATGAAATTTACATAAAGATATTAAAATTCCTAATCAACCATATAATTTTTTTTCTAAGAATTCACTCATACATTTGCTTTGATGCCAATAAACAATTGATGTAGTATAAGATATGATCTCTGTTCTTCAATTATCATCTAGCAACTCATTCATTCATGCACTTGTTTGGCATAATTTCATCCTCCCATTTTCACAAAATAGGGGATGCAATTACATGAAATATCAAGTTGTACAATATTATGATTACAAGAAAATCATAGTTCAATAAAATAGCAAGTAGAAGCCAGATAATGAACACAATTTAGAGATATGGACTTTACACTAGACAGAGAACACAGTTTATCTTCATCTTCATCACCTTCATCTTCATTGTCATCTTCATCTTCTTCTTCATTCTCTGCATCATTTCCATTACCATCATCTTCATCTTCATCTTCATTGTTTCCATCTTTCTCAAATTCAGCAAGAGAAGCATAGAGGCTACCTTTCGTTCTCCAAAGAGCAGCAAGTAGCGAGCAGCAACGATGCGAATCAGGTAGAGAGCGACAATGAGAATCAAAGACATAACGAAAATGCGAATCAGTTCAGAGCATTGATGGGAGGCTAGCAAATTGACACGATGACATTTTCTGACTATTGTGGTACTCTTTTCGCTTGGAGATTTCCTTCCTCTGTCCTTTGTCTCTAAGACCTGAGGGCAGAGTATCACTGAGTCAGCGACGAGAATGTGGGAGTTAGGGCAGACTATCTCAAGCTTAATGAACATTTGACAAAGGGTGTTTAGGTCATTTGGATTGACAAATTATGTTCAGTTTTAAACCTTGGTCTGATTCTAAAATTTTGGAATGTTTGGATCCATAATTGGCATTAAATTAAACTTTTGGTCTTCAAATATCATTTCGCATATATTTTATGTATGTATAAAACAAAATGATTTTTTTGGAGCGTAGTAAGATAAAGAAAAAAAAATAACGATGTGAAAAGCAGAACCACATGGCATATATGTTTATGAACAGCATATGCAATTGCTTTTCTTGTACCATATAATGTCAAGTGCCAATTGAATTAAAAAGATTGAATTGAAAAGTGAATGCTTATGAACAATTTATTATATCTTTAACTCACTTCTTCACAGAAAGCCCATTAGACACATAAGCCTTCTATGTCTTGTGCTTAATGCTATATATGTCAAAGACTAATTCATCTCAAAAGCTTAAACAGTTAAGGGAAGGCCTATGAGTAGTTTCATTTCATTATAATATCTAATGTGAAATTTTAGACTTCTATTCTATAACTAAACAAGGACCCTTTCTATGATTTTTTTTGTGTTCTTCTGTAATGTACGACTTGCAAAGATAATAAAACAAGGACAAAGGAAAATGGGAAATGCTTATGTATATTTCTTAGTAATTAATTGTTCTGATACAAAGCAGTAGGATAAGACAAGAAACACTCAGAAAGAAGGATAGTCACGGGTGAAAGAGAAATACAGGGGGGCAATCACTCATAATATTTTTCTCGCTCCCTTCTGCTATTAATTCTCACTCATGTAACTTCTATGACAACTTCCTTATACAGTTACTTTTGCGTGGGACACTTGTCTTTCCGTCCATATGCTTAAGATCCTAAACATTAGCATTACTTGACAGATCACTATTTAAAGGTTGACCATCCACATATTGTTGTATTATAACATTTCCTCCCTCATCGAAACAAACCTTGTCCCCAAGGTCGAAGTAAGGATAAGATTGAACCAAATAAGATAGAGTGATCCAAGTGGGGTTAGTGGGACCACCCCAAGCAACTATAACTTCAGGCTGAAAACCATCATAACTTAAAACCCGACAAACACTCAAAATATCACGAGGCTGATATATAGGACCAATGTCTGAAGTAAGAAGAGGCAGGGGAACGTATTGTTGTGTAAGTTCACCAACACATTTTTTTAAGAGGGAAACATGAAATACGGGATGAATCTTAGCTTTAGATAGTAAGGACAACTTACATGGAACAGACCTAATTTGAGCTATCACCTGAAAAAGGACAAAAAAATGTAGCCACAGTTTTTGTGATTTCCGAAGCTGCACCGAATGTTGTCTATAATGTTGGAGCTTAACAAAAACCTAGTTACCAACATCAAAAGAAATCTCAGTACGGTGAGAGTCAGCAAACCTCTTCATTCTTTCTTGAGCATGGAGTAAGTTGGCCTTGAGACGGTCTAAGAGAGCATCCCAATCCAGAAGTTGCTGTGACAAATCAGAGGGAGTATCATTAGAAGGGGCAACACGGACAATTGATGGAGGATCCCTACCATAAACAGCTTTAAATGGGGTCATGCCAATGAACGTATGAAATGATAAATTATAACAAAACTCTGCCCATGGTAAATACCGAACCCAAAGTAGAGGTTGTTCATGCACAAAACATCTTAAATACATCTCAATGCATTTGTTAAGGGCATCAAATTGCCCGTCCGTTTGAGGATGATATGAAAGCTCATAGCCAAAGTAGTTCCCTGTAAACAAAATAAATGGTGCCAAAATGTACTAGTGAAAGCCTGATCACAATCTGAGACGATTGAGTAGGGAACTCCAAGAAGCCTTACCACTATATTGACAAAAGCTTCTGCCACTTGCAAGCTAGTATAATTGTCATGCAAAGGTGCTAGATGACAGTATTTTGAGAGTCTATCGATGACCACCATAATCACTGAATAACCTCAAGAGACTGGAAGATTGTTATAAAATCCATAGCCACATCTTCCCAAATTTGATTAGGGATGGGCAAAGGGCTCAACAGACCAGCCGGATGTAATTGTGAGACTTTTGCTTGCTAACAGACCTAACACTTCTGAATAAAAGATCAAACATCTTCTCACATGTTCTTCCAAAAAAATTGATTAGAAATCCTTGCCAGAGTCTGTAGATACCCCGAATGACCTCCTATAGCAGAAGAATGAAATTCTTGCAAGACTTTTGTGATGATGTCACGAGCACTATGAGGAATCACAACTCTATCTTTCCAAAATAATAAACCATCACATACAGCATAATGAGACATGGCAACTGGATCATCATGAAACTTGAGCATAAGTTCCTGTAACTTAGTAGAATGTCGAAGCTCCAAAAAAATGTCATCAATAATAGAAGCATGCGATGCAAAGTAAGCAAAATAACAAGAACGAGATAAAGCATCTGCAGCTTGGTTTTGTGCACCTGGTTTATATTCAATGGTATAGTGATAGCCCATTAATTTGGGAAACCACTCCTATTGCTCAAGTGTCTGAATGACTTGGTCAAAAAGATGTTTGAGGCTTTTCTGGTTTGTACGGATTATAAAATAGTGACCAAGTAGATGATGTTGAAATCTTGCAATGACCTCCGTAATGGTATAAAGTTCTCGTACATAGGCAGATTGAGCACTCATATGTGGTAACAACTTTGTTGAAAAATAAGAGATTGGATGACCATTTTGACTCAACAATATACCTACTCCTTGACCTGAGGTATCAGTTTCAATGATAAATGGCTATGAAAAATCTGGCAATGCAAGAACAGGAGTTGATGACAAGGCATGTTTAAGTTGTTGGAATGCAGTTTGTGCTTCAGAAGACCATGAAAATTTATCTTTTTGAAGAAGTTGTGTAAGTGGCAAAGCAACAGAGGCATATTGACATATAAACCGTTGATAATATCCTGTCAAGCCAAGAAACCCATGTAATTGTATAGCAGTTTATGGTACGGGCCAATCTATTACTGCTTTAACTTTACTAGCATCCATCTCCACCCCTTGAGTAGAAACAACATGTCCAAGATACTCAATGCGGGACTGACCAAATGAGCATTTAAAAATCTTGGCATATAACTGATTATATAAAAGATGTTCCAATACCACAGTAAGATGTTCAAGTACACCAAGAAGGACTATAAATAAGTATGTCATCAAAGAAAATGTGGACATACCTTCGAAGAAATAGCCTGAAAATATCAGTCATGAGAGCCTGAAAAGTTGTAGGGGCATTAGTGAGGCCAAAAGGCATCACTAACCATTTATAATGGCCATGATGAGTTCTGAAGGCAGTCTTTTCTCTATCTTCTATTCATAGTAGCACTTGATGATAGCCAGATCGTAAATCTAACTTTTTTTTTTATGATCATAAATCTAACTTTGAATACACAATAGAAACATGTAACTCATCTAGCAATTCATCAACAGTTGGAATGGGAAAAGAATCTTTTACAGTAACTACATTGAGAGCTTTATAATCAACACAAAATCGCCACGAGCCATCTTTCTTTTTAACTAATAATACTGGGGTAGAAAAGGGACTGGTACTAGGTTGTATTAAACCTTCATTCAATATGTCAATAACCATTTTCTCAATCTCAGTTTTCTGACTGGGATATCTATAGGGTCGTACCTTAACAGGTGCAGTACCAAGTTCCAAAACATTGGTATGGTCTCGGGAACACGATGGTGGAAACCCGTGAGGTACAACAAAGACTATTTTGAATTGTTGCAAAATTGTAGTCAAATCCTCTGGAAGACCTGAAGGTATTGTAACTTGTTCAAATGATTCAAGCTCCTCTAAATTCACAGAAAGAGGATATAATTCCCTAATTGCATTGGTAGATTGAAACCTTGTAATATGATAAACTTGAGCAACTGTGGGTAAATTGGACTTAGACCCCCGCAATGTAACAAATTCACAGTTAGGAATAAACTTGATAACTGAAGCATTGCAGTCTGTAATATGAGGCCTAAGTGTAGCCAACAATGAAGCACCAAGAATTATGTCAGAGCCAGTCACTTGTAACACATAAGCTGGAAAAACCAATAGATGGCCTTAAACCATCAGATGTAATGCTTGAACAATTCCTTGGCTCTCTAAATAATTCCCGTTTTCGACCAATACTCCAAAACCTAGAGCAGTTTCAATAGGTAATTGTAAATGTTGAGCAATTCGCAGAATGATAAAATTATCTGAGTGATAGAAAGTTTGGGAAATTCTATTCTAGAAGGAATTTAGTTTTATATTTTAATTGAATATTTTATGGCTTTCTTAGCAGTAAGGTTCCCTATCATCTTTATTATTTCTTTTTGAATGTCAGAGTGTTATCTTCTGTGCTTCTTTTTGAATGTCAGAGCAACTTGCTTGGTTTCCTTCATGAGAAGGAAACCTTCCCTATATATATGTTACTCATGTAAATGTAACATAGCTTATGAATGAATGAATTGAAATTACAATGAGTTTTCCTTCAGTCTCTGCCTTCCCTCTCGTGCTCCCTCTCCCTCTGTTTCTTGGTCTGCTCTCTCTCTCTCAGTTTCCTCTCTCTTTCCCTTGTCTCTCCCCATACCCAACACCGGTACTGCATCAGTTTAGTATCAGAGCTAGACTCTGAGTGATCCTAGGCTGCCACGGTTACAGAAGAGACCAGAAAACACATTACTAAAAACAGAGCACCCACTGCCAGGTCCGAAAACCCAGCTTCCCGACCTCATCTAGCCAAACCACCACCACCACCATGTTTGTCGTCCAAAACCCGGCCCGTCCATCGAGCTCCGCCACCGTACGACGCCGCAAGCGCCTCCACATGCCAGTAACGTCACCTACGCATGGGCCTCATGCGCCGCCATATAGCACCTCCAGAAAATTGCTTTTTCTGCCTGTTTTGCACGATTTAACGTGGCTCTTTCAGTTCCAGCCAATCACAAACGTCAAAATCACCAAATGGAAGCATATATGGGGGTAAATTGCCATATCTCTTTGGGCTTTTAAAGATACGCTGGTAAGGCCGATGACCATCTATTTAAACTGTGACTTATTTGACCTTCTTAAGAGATTATCTAAGTATAAGTAGGGCTAGTTCTTAGATTAGATTGCTATAGGACCTCTAGTTGAACTTGCAACTTATTTCTTAGTGCTTTGATAATGCTCTTTTATTGTTAAAAAACATATTTTTTCTTTTCTTTAAAATTTTGAAAGTGGTCGTCTTTATATTTTATATCGATCCATTATTTAATAGTGACTAATGCCTACTCAGCATTTTTGTAATTATGTTTTACCTCCTATATCCTATCTTGTGTGATCCTTTTTGACAAACAAGACCCTATAGATCCTACATTCACTACCATAAATTCCACCATGCCTAAATCCAACCAAGTTACCCAACAAACCCTTGAGGAATCTGAAAGGAATACTAAAGAGTATGTGGACCGTGCAATTGAATCTTTGAGAGACACTTTACAAACTGAGTCAACCCATAGGGATAGTGAGTTCAAGCAAATGTATGATGAAATGATGGAGTCAATGAGGTTAATAACTAGGCAATTTAGGGGTAAGAATGAATGAGGCATACTTGAAAGTCCTAATGCTAGTAAAGAAGTTAATTTAGGAAGTGGCCACCCTCATCCCTCTGGTTAGTCAAAGATAACCCTACAACTCAGTGGAAATCATCAATCCCTAAATGGGAGTAGAAGTAGACACAATAGAGATTTCCCTCTTGAGATCTTTGAGCACCAGTATGGCCATGCTTTTGACCAGTGGGAAGACCAAGAACCCAATGATGTTTATAACAGGCAAAATGGATCACCCCTTGGAATGAGACGAGGAGGTTATAGGCAGAATTATTCTGAGGATATAACCAAGAAAGTCAAGGTCAAAGCCCCTAAATTTGACGAACAATTAGATTCAAATGCTTTCTTAGATTGGTTAGCCATCATGGAAGATTACTTCGAGTGGTATGACATGACTGATATCCAACGTGCCCGTTTTACAAAAATGAAGCTTGTGAGATCGGCTAGGAAATATTGGCAGAACGTGCAGTCATATTTGGAGTGCTTAGGACAACCTCCAATTGATACTTGGGCCGAGATGAAATTGAGGTTGAAAGAAAAATATGTGTCTACTCATTATAAGGAATAACTCTATAACCAATGGTTAAACTTGAGGCAAGCCTCTACGGTGTCTGACTATATGGCTCGCTTTGATGACCTTATGATCAGGTATGAGGTCAAAGAAGACACATGGATGACAGTTCAAAAGTTTGTTAATGGTCTTCGATCGAACATACAGAGAGAACTCAAGTTGAACCCTCCTGAATCCTTGGAAGAAGCTCATCATAAGGCGTTGGAAGTAGAGTCCTTGTTCAGGAGCCCACTTGCCAGGCGTATCACCGTCCAGAGTTCAGATTTTCGTCAGAATCGTACCTTCAATCCTTCTAACTGCTTTACAGGGGTACCCCCTTCTAGGACTAGTTCTTCTTTCCATCCTGGTCAAGCATCTAGTACTAAAGGAAGTACTGCAAGGAATACTGAGTCGACAGGGTCTAATCCCCATCCAAGTGGCCCCAATATTGAATGCTTTCGATGCCACTCAAAGGTTCACATTACATCAAGGTGTCCCCAACGCACTCTCATTATTGAGTCCCCTGCAGAAGAAGAGAATGAAGTGACAGATGTTGACGAGGTGGTCGACCCCATCGAGTGTCCTTCTGATGTGGATGAGGAGTTTATTGCAGGTGAAACAGGGTGCATAGGTGTAATGAGGTGTATTCTATCTGTTCCATTACCCGATGACTCTTGGAAGAGAACGAGCATTTTTCACACCTTTGTGAAATGTGGAGAAAAGTCATGCAAATTAGTCATTGATGGAAGAAGTGCCCGAAATGTTATCTCTACGCAGGGAGTTGTTAGACTTGGCCTTAAGCCAGAGCCCCATCCTAAGCCTTTTGAAGTAGCTTGGGTGGATCAAAAGACTTATTTATCTATTACACAACAATGTCATGTACCCCTTCGGCTTGGAGAGTATCAGGAAGATGTCCTTTGTGATGTTCTTATGATGGATGTAGCTTACACTCTATTAGGGCAACCATGGATTTACGATAATGATGTCACCGGTTATGGTCAGGAGAACACTCACTCATTCAAGTATAGGGGAAAGACAATCTTGTTACATCTGGCTAAACCAGAAACTGAGAAAAAGGGTTCGAATCAACAAAAAAAGAAATTGAGACAAAAGAGCCAAAACCTCTATCTTTTAACCAAGAAGCAATTTGTGCAAGAGAGTAAAGAGGCTAACATTATGCTTGCTGTTGTCCCTAAGGTTTCTAGTTAGGTTGATTCTACAACCATTGCTGATGTGCCCGATGAAGTATCCCCTCTTTTGGAAGAATTCAAAGACATTACATCGAATGAGCTTCCTTCAGAATTACCTCCCATACGAGACATTCAACATGCTATTAATCTAGTACCTGGGTCACAACTCCCTAATCACCCCTACTACAGGATGAATCCCCAAGACAAGGAAGAACTTAATAGGCAAGTCAATGGGTTGTTAGAGAAAAGGATACATTCAGCATAGCCTCAGTCCATGTACGGTGCCAGCTTTGTTGACACCGAAGAAAGATGAGACATGGAGAATGTGTGTGGATAGCAAAGCTATAAATAAGATTACCATCAAGTATCAGTTCCCTATTCCTAGGCTTGAGGATATGTTTGATTTGGTTTCCGGATCTAGTTGGTTTTCTAAGATTGATCTTCGTTGTGGATATCATCATATCCGAGTTAGACCCAGAGATGAATGGAAGACTGCATTCAAAACACAAGACGGTTTGTATGAGTGGCTAGTAATGCCATTTGGTCTCACAAACGCTCCCAGCACTTTCATGCGTGTTATGACACACAGACTTCGACCTTACTTTGGGAAAATTTCTAGTTGTCTATTTTGATGACATCCTGGTGTTTAGCAAGTTAAGGGAAGAACATTTGACACACCTTAAACAAGTCTTCCTTACCCTTTGGAAGGAAAAGTTTTATGTCAATCTCCCCAAGTGCTCTTTTCTCCAAAATCAAGTTATTTTTCTTGGGTTCATTGTCTCTGAACAAGGTTTAGCTGCTGATCCTGAGAAGGTCAAAGCCATTAGTGAATGGCCTGAGCCTAAGTCAATTTCTGAAGTGCGAAGTTTCCATGGGCTAACATCTTTTTATAGGCGCTTTATTAGGGATTTCAGCACCATTATGATGCCTATCACTAATTGCTTGAAGAAAGATAAGTTTCATTGGACCTATACAGCCTCACAAGCCTTTCAGATCATTAAACACAAGCTATCTGAGGCTCCTGTACTGACATTACCTAATTTTGCCAAATATTTTGAGGTCGCTTGTGATGCTTCTGGAATAGCAATTGGAGGCATATTAAGTCAAGAATGTCATCCCGTGGCTTTCTTTAGTGAAAAGCTTAATGACGCAAAGCAGAAATACTCCACATATGACAAAAAACTTTATGCTATTATTAGATCATTTGAGTATTGGAAGTACTATCTGCTTCCTCAGCGTTTGTTGTATATTCAGATTATCAGGCTCTCAAGTTCCTCAACTCTCAACAACACTTAAATCCTGAACATGCCAAATGGATAGAGTTCCTGAATGAGTTCACTTTTATTGTTAAGCATCATTCGGGAGTGGAAAACAAGGTAGCTGACACCTTAAGTCGTAGGCTTAATTTACTACACACCATGAGTGTTAGCATTGTGGAGTTCGACAGGTTGAAAGATGACTATGCTACTTGTCCTAATTTTGGAATTATTTATCAGAAAGTTAATGGGGGAAACCGTCATGATCACACCGACTTTGTCATAAGTGACGGTTATCTCTTTTGTGGTACTAAGTTATGTGTCCCTCGGACGTCTATGAGAGAATTTCTCATTTAGGAGTTACATTCTGGAGGGTTAGCCAGGCATTTTGGACGAGATAAAACCACCGCCTTAGTCGAGGATAGGTTTTATTAGCCATCCCTTAAGCCTGATATTGCTAGAATAATCTCTCAATGTCGTACTTGTGTAACATCCAAGGCTAAGAAAGAAAATACAGGATGATATACTCCTTTACCCATTCCTGAGGTTCCCTGGAAAGACCTTAGCATGGATTTTGTTTTGGGTTTACCCAGCACTGCACGCGGGCATGATTCTGTTTTGGTAGTTGTGTATAGATTCTCCAAGATGGCCCACTTTATTCCCTATAGCAAGGCTACTGATGCCTCTCATTTGGCCAAGCTGTTCTTTAAAGAAATTGTGCATTTACACGGGTTACCTGTTATCATTGTGTCTGATAGAGATGTTAAGTTTGTTAGTTACTTTTGGAAGACCCTTTGGAAACTTTTTGGTACCCAGTTGAAGTTCTCTTCAGCATTTCATCCCCAGACTAATGGACAAACTGAAGTTACGAATCGAAGTCTAGAAGATTTGCTTAGAAGTCTAGTTAGGGGCAAACCAAGAAATTGGGATTCAGTTTTACCTGTTACTGAGTTCGCCTATAATAATTCAGTTAATTGATCCACAGGAAAGAGTCCTTTTCAAATTGTTCAGGGTTATAATCCCAGACAGCCTATTGACCTTATACCCATTCCTTTGACCTTCCGTACCTCTGAATCTTCAGAAGATTTTGCCCATCGCCTTCATGAGTTACATGCTGAGATTAGGCGTAAGCTTACTTTGAGTAATGATCAATATAAATTATCTGCTGATGCTCATCACCACTCTCAGAATTTTAATATAGGTGATTTTGTGATGGCGAGAATTCGTCCAGAGCGTTATCCTATACACTCTTTTAAAAAGTTGCATGCTCGAGCTTCTGGACCTTTTTGCATTTCTAAGAGACTAGGGCCTAATGCTTATTTATTAGAATTACCTCTTGATATGGCCATTAGTCCAGTTTTTAATGTTGAGGATCTTATTCCTTACCGGGGTACTTTTGAGCCGCCCCCTATGCTTTTTGATGATTCTGCAGGTACTTAACCTTATCACATGCCGGTCCCTTCACTGCCATCTTTCACACCACATGATGAAGGAATTGATGCCATTATGGATGAATAGACCGTCCTTACACTTGAAGGTTCCCTCTATCGCTACCTTGTCAATTGGAAAGGTCGCTCAGAGTTAGATGCTACATGGATCACTGAAGAAGAGTTTCGACACATTGATCCCACCTTGCTGGAAACTTATCAGCTCTCTACCTCTCCAGAGGAGAGTTTTTTAAAGTAGGGGGGAAATGATAGAAAGTTTTGGAAATTCTATTCTAGAAGGAATTTAGTTTTATATTTTAATTGAATATTTTATGGCTTTCTTAGCAGTAAGGTTCCCTATCATTATTTTTTTTTTTTGAATGTCAGAGTGTTATCTTCTGTGCTTCTTTTTGAATGGCAGAGCAACTTGCTTGGTTTCCTTCATGAGAAGGAAACCTTCCCTATATATATGTTACTCATGTAAATGTAACGCAGCTTATGAATGAATGAATTGAAATTACTATGAGTTTTCTGTCAGTCTCTGCCTTCCCTCTCGTGCTCCCTCTCCCTCTGTTTCTCGGTCTGCTCTCTCTCTCAGTTTCCTCTCTTTCCCTTGTCTCTCCCCATACCCAACACCGATACTGCATCACTGAGCTTCCTCTGTCAAACAACACTCGCACATTAGTGCCATCAATGGAGCCCATAAAATGTATCGTAGCAATTCCTGTGATCCTTGATAAGCATGAAACGAGAGATGAGGAACTAAGGAATAATCCTCATCAGCAGGACACACGGGCTATTCAATAGGTTCAGTTGCAGAGGAGTTGTCTCCATCATTAGGATCAGTCATCAACAACATGAACTGACGATTATGACACTTGTGGCTTGGTGAAAATTTTTCATCACAATTGTAACACAAGCCTTTCTCTTGCCTCACTTGCATTTCTGCTAGTGACATGCGCTTAATGGGAGGCAACGGTTTTGAAGATTGAGTAGGAAGCAAAAGAGGAGCATTTGCTTTTTATGTCATAATAACTGTGGGGGTAGTACTAGGAGAAGAATTCTAACTTGGAGTAAATGCTCCAAAGGAGATTGACATCATCTTGGGCCTCACCGAATGTGCTATTTCCACAGCCTTTCTCATCAAACAACCTGGCTAGATCCACAGCCTTCAAAAGACTGGAAGGAGATTGTGCTATTACATCTCATCATATATGAGGCTTTAGCCCACTAACAAAACAATCTAGAAGTGCATCTTCAAATAACCCAATGACTCTATTAGCCAACTTTACAAATTTCTGATAATAAAAGGCACCTAAGTCAGACTAAGTTAATTTGAATAATTGTGCCCTTGGACAATCAAATTGAGAAGGTCTGTACTAGTGTTCATTGCTTCTATCAATGTAGCCCAAGATGAAATTTGCCCATATTTTTGCAGCATTTGGAACCAAGGTACCACTAAACCCTGCTATTTATTCCAGCAACCATTATACGTTCTGGATCAAGAATGTCATAATAAGAGAAAAACTGCTCTGCACGAAAAATCCAATTAAGAGGATCGGTTCCATCGAACTTAGGAAAATCCAACTTCATGTGCCGCATCTAAGAGGTTAGGCTGATTGAGACACAGATGAAGTACTCTAATCTGAATTGGATATAGTATTAGAAGATGGTTGTTGAAGACGATCCACACTTCTGGTTAAGGCATCTATTGCTCATGTAATGGCATCAAGAGAAACTTCCAATCAGTCAACACGACCCATTGCACTCTCTAGCCTGTCCATACATCTAGTTTGTAGTTGAGTAGATTGATCCACCATTTTTTATATGCATCTTAACTCATTAGTCAAATCCTTGAAGCAGTATTATCTGCCATGTCTCTCTCAATGAAAGCACAAAATTGTAATGTACGACCTGCAAAGATAATAAAAGAAGAACAAGGGAAAATGAGAAATGCTAATGTATATTTCTTAGTAATTAATGGTTCTAATACAAAGCAGTAGGATAAGACAAGAAACACTCAGAAAGAAGGACAGTCATGGGTGCAAGAGAAATACAGGGGGGAAATCACTCATAACATTTTTCCATAATATTTTTCTCACTCACGTAACTTCCATGACAACTTCCTCATATGGTTACTTTTGCATGGGACACTTGTCTTTCCGTCCATATGCTTAAGATCCTAAACAATAGCATCACTTGACAGATCACTATTTGAAAGTTGACCGTCCACGTGTTGTTGTATTATAACATCTTCACAGTGCCCAGAGATATGAAGCCGTCGTCCTCCCCAACTCCATCAAAACTGCAATAGCTAGTGACGTTATTGGTATCCCATTCTCAGTCTGTTCTAATATTTAAAAATTTTATCTTGACTGTAATATTTTCTGTTTATGTATGTTCAATTTCAGAGAGAGTGAAAGCAATGTTCTCAATTATGAATGAGCAAGGGAATTATTGTTACTTTTTCTTTTGCCAGAAATGAAAATTAGTGTAGAGTAATGGATAATTGCATCTGATCTGATCCCAAGTCCCCACGCTGAACAAAAACCAATCTGAATGTTTTCTGTGAGGTTAAAATAGTGTAGAGTTCGTTACTCTCAAGAAATAGGTGCACCACCTATCACACACCAATCCTAAACTACAGAGTTGGAGTACTTTGGTTCTTTTACAGGCTTGTATGTTACAGTTTTGTTTGGATTCAGAAGAAATAGAGAAAGGTAAGGAGAGATGTAAAATTTTGATATTGAGACAAAAAACCAAAGAAAACCCTAACCCATATATAAGAAAAATAACAGCAATAAAGGAGTGGCTGGCTAGATATGATCTCCAATACATATGACAATTCAGGAAACCTTGCCCACATCACATTGCTCTGTTAGGGAGCATTGCCCAGTGAGGCATCTACTTCAAAGCTTTAATTCACATTGCTTAAGGATACTTTAATTAACCCTATGGCTAACTTTGTGATCATCAAAATCTAGAACCGAAAGCAAATCCCATATTTATTTAGGTCAAAGGGAGTGTACTCCATGTACTTGCTCCTTACATGGGGCCAAAATTGTGAGCGTATACATATCTGTCTATCCATCTGTCAAGGTTTTGTCTGATCAATTTCTAGGCTTACGACCATTGATGGGTGGCTTGCGGCTAGGCAGTCCCCTGTAATCCTAATGTATGAACCATTTCTAGGTAGTGTTGTCATTATCATAATATTCTCAACTGCATCTGTTAGGCTGAAATGATCTTTGCAAGCAAAAATTCTATCATGTTTAATTAACAGTTGACATTCCTATCTCTACAATTATATTTTCTTTATATGCATGTTGAATTTTTGCATGTTCTCGGTTATAAATGAGCTAGGGCATCATTTGTCATTTTTTTGACAGAAATCAAAGTTCTTCGTGTCTTAATGGATGTGCTGCTGCTGCATGATAACCTTAATCCTCACACACTACACACAGTCAATCTGCATGTGATTCGTGATTGTTAGTCTAGGAAGCTGTTTCACAAATAAGCATAAGAAATTACATTTACATTGGAATTGAAATTTACTAGGAACTTGCGGCGCAAGACCAAACTTATTCTACTGTGGTTATTGAAAACTCTGTTTTTGAGGACTATAAGTCTTGCTTAGAAACATGTTTTTTTCTTGAGTTTTATAGATTATCAAATATAGTTTCAGGAAGCTGATTTTTCTTGAAGAAGTACTTTCTTCCTAATCTTGGTTTTTATTATTCATGTTTTTGGTGAAAAGAAAGACTTAAAATTGTGTTTCTCAAAACATTCATATTGTATTAGGAGAGTTGATCTCAGATAACATTGTAGGAATTGAAAGTTTTTATCAAAAGAAATCATAAAAACAAACATAAATCTTTTAAAAGTGCAATTCACCTCTCTAAGACTCTTCAAGCACAAACACACTACATCATCCATCATACCACAGCTTCCAAAAGCAGCAACTACATCAGTAAGTACCGCAGCCTGTTACACACTGAAATCAGTTCTTGCAACAATTATTTCATTAACTTGCGACGTTTAGAACCATCATAAATCAGGTATGCCACAATCTTATTCACAGTAAACTGAGGCCCAACACCAAAAACAAACTCCACGAGATCACCTGGTTCAATGCTTGAAATGATACCCTGCCATTGTGCATCTTCATGGAAAGTTACTGAGTCTCCCTTATGATCATGAACGGTGGTCTTGGTGTAGTTAATGATCAGAATATTTATGAGAAAGTGGGACGTCATGCTATCCATGTAACAAGAATACACAACGTTAAGAACCATGGCTATCAAGTAGCAACCCATAACTTGAGGCACCTTCAAAAATACAGAGCGTCCTTCACCCTTGTACCTGAACCAATCAGGATATTGATCACCAGGTAGGTGAGAATCATCCCACCCACCATAATTTCGTCCATATACATACATAGCATCGACACAAGAATCAAGAGCCATTATGTACTTATACAAACAATAATGCAGTCAAAGAAAGGGAAAAAAAAATCAGCTTCCCTTCAAAACATACTCATTTTTCACCCAAAAAAAAAACACTAATCAGAGCTTGCGGGAAGTAATAGTTCATATTTATGCTACCAACTGTCCGTAAACAATACTGTTCATGCAAGAGGGAAATACTGATATAACTTGGGTACTTAACAAAGCTCACATTTCCAAACTTGACGTGGGGTAGGAAAAAGAAACACAGACAAACCTGCAGAATTCTCTCTTTCAATAAGTCCACTTTGTTGCACGCTCCCATTTGAATCAAAAGAGAATTGAAGGAATCTGCTGGCCTTGCAATGTGAATTTGATTAAGTCCATCAGATGATGCAGAAGCTTCCATGCATGAGATCTCCAATGTACTTGGTGTTGATTCCAATTCCATAAAATTTGTCCCATACAAGGCATCCAAAAGTCTTTCCATTTTTCCATTTAATTTAAACTGCGTTCGGCATTTCTCCCACATGCTTCGAAGCTTTGAAAGATGACCCAAAAGTGGAGATAGGCCATGAAAGCTACCGTTCTGTATAGCTGAGAGAACTAGAGATGATATGCTCAGCAAAAATGCATGACTACAGGATTGGGCAATATTCGTGGGTGACATCCAAGACCATACAAGAGAAGGAAATATATCTTGTGATCTCCCTTCATAGCCACAGAAAGATACATATCCATGGACAAATCCTTCCAATCTTGCTAATGAAAAGGGTACTTGTGTTATGGCAGTATTATCCGCCATTAGAGTAGTCAAGGATTCCATCTGCTCAAAATCTTCTTCTAAATGATCAATCATTGCACAGCCAGAAAGAATTAGAGTTTTTAAGGATTTCAACATATAAATACTTCTAGGAAGATCTCTGAGACACTTGCAGTCTTTCAGATTTACCAGAAGAAGATTTTTCAAATATCCAATGCTCTGGTGAACTAAAATTAAGCTTGGGCAATCTTTCAATATTAGCTTTTCGAGGTTTGGTAGTTTTGTAAAATCAGGAGTTTGTGTCAAGTAAGAGGAATGGCTGAGAATGAGTGTTTTCAAACACTCCATCGACTGCAAAAAATGGAGATTCATATCAGAAATTAAACAAACTGTATGGAAACAATTCTATTATCAATAATTTTGACTGCATTAAAACATAAAACAGCAACAAATATATATACCTTGGGCTCCTTCCAAACAAGTTTTAAGCTGCTGTACTTAAAGTCAATAGCAACTAAGTTTTTTTGGGACAAGTTGTCAGGCGTGTATTTTAAAGGAAATCCATGCCAACATAGCCACCTCAGCTCTTCAGAAATATACTTATAATCTCCAGCAACATTTACATAATCTAGTTGGAGCAATCTGAGTCTCTTCATCGCCTCAAATGCCTTGGAATCAATTGAAGGTTCTACGTGGGTTCTTGTGAACTTCAAAGCTATACCCTCAATAACTTTTGTTCCCTGTAAATACATAGGGAAAAAATTCTGAAGTGGATAGGAAACCTTTGTAATTTGTAGAGAGAAGGACAATACATAAAATTGTATGTTGAGCATGATTTTTATATACATGTATCTAACACAGGATAAACCTTGTTAACTGGAGTTAAAACGAAGGAATTTCGTATATCTTTTTTAATAAAAGTATACATCTCTTTAGCATCAGAACTAGAAAAGAAAAAACAGTATAAATAAACAAAATTCTTACCTTGTGTTTTGTTAACACATCAATTACATCTTTGTGAAACCATAATCTACTGCGTTCTTCAAGATCTTTTGGTGAGCTTTCACAGGTGATTTCTCTTCCCATATCTCGTAATAAATCATGCATTTCAAGCTTATTATTCCTACTAACTTTTATGAGGCTCCGCTCAATGAGGATTTGTATTCCATTAATAGCATGAAGTCCACAGCCATTCAATATATGCGTAACATAGTTCCTATCTTTATTGATGAAGAAGCAACATATGTCAAGGAATACATCCTTCTGTGTATCATCATCTAAACCATCAAAGCTTATTTTTAACTTTGCTTGTATTTCTTTATTAGGAATCCTTTCTAATTTGGCCAAAACATCCCACCATTCTTCAATTTCTCTCTGAAACAAATAAGAACCAAGGACTTCAAGAGCTAGTGGAAGTCCTCCGCAATAAGTAACTACATTTTTAGATAGTTCCATAAAAATTTTAGAGGGAATTGTTTGCTTAAATGCATGCCAACTGAAAAGCTCAAGAGACTCAATTTCGTCCATTTCTCTCATTTCATATTTATAGTCAGCTTCCAAGACATTAAGTAGATGTAGATCTCTAGTCGTAATGATTATTACACTCCCTGGACAAAACCATTGACGACTTCCACATAATGCCCTCAGTTGGTTCAGACTGTCCACATCATCCAATGCAACAAGTGCTTTTATGTGGGGAAATCTTTTCTCCATTATTGTTTTTCCTCTTTCAATGTTATGTATCTTGAAAACTTCTGTCTTGATGATATCAGAAATGAGTTGTTTCTGCAAATTAACTTGGCCATTATCTTGCTTTGAAATTTCCCTAATATTTGCAAGGAAACTTGTCTCTTTAAAGTAGCGACCAATTTCATTATAAATGGCTTTGGCAATAGTTGTTTTGCCAATGCCTCCCATCCCCCATAGGCCTATTATAAGAACATTTTGTGATCTCTCTTTCCACCATTCCATTGTTAGTTCAGCAACTCGTGATTGTATTCCCACTGGATGATCTGCAACAAACAATTGTCCATATTCTACTCTTTTAAGAACAACATACACAAGTTCCTCAAATAGTTGTCTTTCATCTCTGTCAATATTAAATATCCGTAAACAAATGAGCATCCATATAAAAGCACCATTGGCAAATAAATGTGATTAACAGCACTGGCTATTTAAACAAACAAAAGAATTTTTAGTGGACAGTTAAGAACAAGAAACAGACTAATTTGGCTACCAAATATCATGCATCATAGATTCATAGTAAAATTGTGAAATATTAAGAGTGAGATGAAAATAAATGACTTCATTTGAGGATTAGTTAGTTAGCAACTAAGTGCAATTCAAATGACAAATAATTTATAATCATGGAATTAAGCATCTATTGGTGGGTGGGTAGAAGTAAGTAGAAGAGAGGATATTTGAGTGATCAAGTGGAGAAACAAATGGTTTGTGAATTGCTCTTAATTTGTGTGTCACAAATGCGTAAGGGACCATGTATATATAGTAGCCAAATCTGAAAGTTGTACCCTTTTATATGAAGAGCGTTGATGAATTGATTAAATGAGAGGTTACAAATATTATTATATTAAGGAGGATGTTACAAAACGTCCAACAGGAAAGTAATAAAAAGCCCACAATGGGAAAAAATGTGACTAAAACCTTTTTGGAATACTAATGGGTACCCAGCTGGGGTGGGAACCCTCTCCCAAAAGCTAGCTATTGAGGTGAGAGAACTAACTTACTTAAATACCCTATTGAGCATCCTATGCTACTCAATGTAAGACTTAGGCATCTCATACTACCTAAGTCTCCATCAAATGCCTTTTATTTATATTATTATTCAATAAGAACAACACTTTAGAAAATTTTATAATGATTGAAAGAATGACTCTCCTCCTTATCAATATCTAAGGTATGCTTACAACCAACTGGAAGTTGTCTAAAAATAACAAAATCATTATTGATCCAATGCGCTTATTGTGCTAACCAATTGACGTATTCATTAGCTTTTCTAACATATGGTCCATCATAATGATCCAATCTTGCATGATAAACTTCATGATCTCATCAATAGCATTTCTGAACAGTGATCTTTAGAGCTATCACAAGTTATAGAATTAATAGTTTCCATAGAGTCATTGTAGACCAGAATCTTCCTGAACTCGTTATTCCAACATTTTTTAATTACTTGTTGACACCTCAAGAGAACCTTTTTGGCCGTGTTGATAATGTTAGAATTTAGTCCGAGTGCATAAAATCATGTGTAAAACTAAGGTCTTGTTTAACTGAATATAACATTTTCTTTTTTAATGAAAATAGGACAGGAAATTCCTTAATGTCTCCTAAAACAGAATTTAATAACTCATCATTATGTTTAGTACAGGATTGACCAGAGTTCAAAACTAAACTAAACCAACCGAAATAAATGTAACCAAACCAATATAAAATGAAGCATTAAAAAAAAAAAAGTTCACATCAATTATTTGCATGTCAAGATTGACTAGGTCGGATAGTTTTGAATTTTTAAGCTTGAAGTTTGATTTTAACTCAACCAAACTTATTTTCGTGTTGACCCAATGATCTTTATATTTTTATTATTTATAGCATATATTATTTAATTATTATTTGAGGATATAGAACCATAATATTATCCTGTTTTTCAGAACTTAAGTTACCAGTAAGGAAGATCCTGTTATTCCCATTGCACTCTTTCTCCCTTAATTGAACATTATGTTGACTCGTTCTTACTCATCCTTCTTTCTCCTTTTTATTTTCTCGTTCTCATTCTCAAATGTACATTTTTATCCCAGCAAAAATGCCAAGTAGTTGCATAAAATCAGCAATTAATCAACGATTTATCAATAGAAAGGAAGCTAACAACGTGGATCCAATTTTTCCAGGTAGTCCGGAAATTTTCTCTCAGCACCGTGTCTATAGTATATATATGATGGGAAAGAATTTCGACCTAGGAGAGTCTGTTCTTAAATTCGCTAACAAGAGGAATTTAGTAATTAGCAATTAGCACAGATAAAGTTGCGAGTATGATATCTCTAATTGTATTTAAAATTAAAAAAAAAGAAAGAAAAAGAAAAGTTTCGATTACCGAGCAGATTGAAAATGGAAGCCTACTAAATTCGCAGCTTCTGCGAATGCATCCCTCCATTGCAACACCCGATCATGATTCCCTGAGAACCGTTCCAAATGTCGTTCAATTGATTCGCCATAGGAGCCCATCTGATGACGAACGTCAGACGGATCAACGTAATAGAATACGGGTATAACCACCTGACCCAGAATTCTTCGACACTCCACTATTTTCACCAGTTCCAGCAGACACCAGGTAGAAGAAGCATAATCTTCAGAGAAAATCACGACCGCAAGTTCTGATCCTTCGATTGCTTGCATTATTGAGTCAGAGATCACTTCTCCCTTTTCAAGCCCCCGATCGTCCATGAAAACATGGACTCCAGCCTTTATTAGAGCGGTATAAAGATCGAGAGTGATCGTGTGACGAGTGTCTTCGCCTCTGAAACTCAAGAAGACGTCGTAAATCCATTTTGATTTTCGGGATGAAGAAGTGGAAGATGAAGAAGCCATCGCTTGAAGGAATGATTAGAGGAGGAGATTGACAATTCAATGGAGAAGAGATGGAGTGTGAAAGGAGCGAAGGTGAACACTGACTGCGAGTCAAGTCTCTTAGTCAATCCTAGATTTTGCATTGATGGCTACGGCTTTGGTAGCCAAATATAATAAAAAACATTATTTATCAAATTGTGTTTTCTCAGAAATTATTATCGAAATATAATGTTTATTAAAAAAAAAAGAACAAATCGAATAGTAAGTCATTAAATTTGCTCATTTATTTTTTTAACAAAAAATAAAAAATAAAAATCAAAGGCAGCATAGTTATTCATACAATTTTGCTGTAGTTATTTTTTTAATTTTTCAAGATTTAAATTTTAATACATAATAATTGAGTATGTGTTTACAATTAGTTTATCTATAATTAATTATAAAAATAAATAATTATTTATAATTAATTATAAGAATAAGTAATTATATTAAAATTTATTTATATTTGAATGTTTTTATCACATAAATAATTTTAAGAAAATGAATATATTTAAATATTGAGATTTAAGTGATTATTAGTTGAATAATAAAAAAAAATGAAATAAGTGATTATGGAAGGAGAATTAATTATCATAAACAGAAAAAATTAATTTATCTCATAATCACTTATTTGTAAAATAATAAATGTTTGATTTTTTAAAATTTAAAAAATATAACTAATTTTCTTAATCTACATAAGATGATTAAAAGTTTCTTATAAAAATAATTGGAGAGAGTATCATTCTTTGTAATACTTGTAAAAATAATTCTTTTTAACTATTATACAAATCATTAATTAATTTTATTAATTATTCCCTCTAGTCCTAATTACTAAGCACCATTTAGAAACTTCCTATGATCCTTAATACAAGGTATCATGTAATATTTAAAAAAATATTCCTTTTTTACCCCTTATTATTTAATTATTGGCTTCGTGAATTGTAATATAAAGTGAAATTTGATTGGTGTTTAAATAATATCCATAGCCCTTGTATTAATTACTTTGACACATTTTCCCACTTAAATGATTGATGGTATTAGTTAGTTAATGTTGCATTATTTTCTTAATAATGGTAAAAAGAGAATTTTTGGTTTTCTTTTAAGGAATTAAAAAATGTAACTAATTTTCTTAATTTATGTGAAGTAGTTAAAAGTAGCTTATAAAAAAGACCAAAGAGAGGAATTATTATGTGAGGAACACAAACATGTCCTAATAAAATTAATTAATAATTTGTATAATGATTAAAAAAATTATTTTTACTATGATTACAAAGAATGATACTCTCTCCATCCGATTCTTTTTTATAAGACACTTATCTTTATAATTTATTATAAATAATCACTTATTCTTATAATCAATTATAAATAAACTAAGTCAAATACACACTTAATCATTATATATCAAATCTTGAAAAAATTTCCAAAAATAAAACTATCAAAGTTATATGATTATCCATGCTACTTTGCTTTCTATCCCTTTTTTAAACAAAAAATAAGTGTTATATTTCAGTAAATAGTTTTGATAGAATATATTTTGATAAATAATTTTTTAATTATATTTAGCTCAAAAAATCCTATTCCATCATCAATTAGATAATATAATTTTTTATTTTAATTTTTTTATATAATAATAATATTTTTTAAAAGTAATAATGGTAAAATTACTTTTATTTTACATTTAATAAAATAAAAATATATTAAAAATATAATTAAATCTGGATGAGCACGTCTCGTCAATCCTGTTTGAATTAGTATACCCAGTGATTTTGATATATTCAATTTTATATTCAAATGAAGCACTTCACTTGACGACAACAAGAATAACCATCCAGTTGTAACTCTTTTTTTTTATTCCACCAGAAACAATATAATATAAAACTAAGAAACAACAATACAAAAACAAACAAGGCCCAAAACCCAAAGGAAACAGCAAAACCCAACCCGACCAATGAAAACCCTATTCGACAATATCAACAGGCCACACCACCACACAACCATCGAAGGCCACCCTACCCATTGGCATCCACACAAAGGAACAAGAAAAGAAACAGCAAAACAATAACACACACTAGCAAGAGAAAAACTCCAAGAAAGGAGACACCACCAGCAACCCAAACACAATCAAGATTTAAGCCACTACCTCATCAGAAATCAGCAAAAACAACACCAAAATCGGGATGTTGGCTCCAAGAGCCATCCTTTTTTAATCCATCCCCTTAAACATCGAAGCTGCCAAGGCAAAAGTAGATTTCTAAAAGGCTCCACATGTAGATCACACGGACATGGCCACTACAGCGGCCTCAGTTGAAGCAAGCGAACATCTGAACCTCTGATTGCACCGCCTCACTGATCTACAAAATCTAGCCATCATCAGAGGAAGGAAGCTGCGGAAAATGTTCGTCCTGTTCCAATTCGTCCTCCAAACCTTCTGATAAGGAGGAACATGCATCTTCCAACAACCCCTAGCAACAAGACACACCAACCATAGACGAGAAACTCAAACACACCGCGGTTGCACCCTCCCCTGACAGAGGCTGAGAAGAGAGGAGCCGTGAAACTCGCTGCCAGATGCAAGCCGAGGGTTTAGACTCTTAGAGGGAGAGGATTCAGCTGTAACTCCTTTGTTGAAGGAAGGCAAAGGAAAACAGGATATAAGCAGTTGTGTGTGACGTGGCAGAGAGTGCTCAAAGGAGTAACAGTATGCATAGAGTATAAATTTTCATCCAAGCTTGGTTTGATTGTTTCCCCTTGTGACAAGAGGTCTCAAGATCAAGCTTGGAAATGCAATATTATTAAACATTTGGTAGTAAAAGATTCAACTCAATTTAAATTAGTCTAAATTTTAATAAATTTTTAATTAAAATATGATAAATGTAGGATAATCACTGCACACACCCAAAAAAAAATACAAATCTCCATCCAAAGAATTTTGAAAACAAGGATAATCTTTTAGAAGTCCAATTCACAACACTGCCCAATGCATCACAACAGCTTTTTAAAGTAACAATGACATATGAAGTGCCCAAGCTAGGCTTTATTACACACTGAAATCAATTTTTGCAACAAATATTTCAATAACTTGTGACGTGTAGAATCGTCATAAACCAGGTATGCTGCAATCTTATTCACAGTAAACTGAGGCCCAATATTTAAAATGATCTCGATGGCATTATCTGGCTGAATACTTGAAATGATAACATGCCATTATACATCTTCATGAAAAGTTTCTAAAGTTTCCCTTATAATGGTGCCAAGTAGCCTTGGTGTAGTTAATGACTAGAATATTTATGAGAAATTAAGACATCATGTTATTATCCATGCCACAAGAATACACCACATTAAAAACCACGACTTTCAAGTGGCAACCCATAACTTGAGGCACCTTCAAAACTACTGAGCATCCTTCACCCTTGTGCATGAACCAGTCGGGATATTCATCACCAGGTAGGTTGGAATCATCCCTCGCTCCATAATTCCATCCCTACATAGTATCAACACAGGAATCAACTGCTTAAAATAGGAAAAAATGTATTTACTCCTCTTCAGTATAAGGAACATAATCATTAGAACATGCGGGAAGTAATTGTTCATATAGGAACTATAGTATTCTAGTCACAATCAACCATCCTTGCCACATACAAACTTTAAACTTGATAGAAAATATATGATTATAGTTTCCAACAACTAAGAACAACAACAACAACATTAGTCTTACCCCACTATGTGGGGTCAGTTACATGGATCATATAATGTCAATATGCTTTATTAAATACCACCTCCTCAGATAAATCATTTCTCAAAAAATCATTCCTTATAACTTTTCTTAGTGTTCTTTTTTATCTTCCTCTACACCTTTTAATAGGGCTCCAAATCACTTGATCAACTCTTCTCACTGGCTCCTCTTACCCTCTTCTTTGTACATGTTCAAACCACCTTAAACAATTTTTCACCATTTTCTCCAAACCATTCGCTCTATGAGGATTTGTATTCCAATTTCTGCATAAAATCCACAACCATTTAATATTTGGGTAACATAGTTTCTATCCTTATTGATAAAGAAGCAACATATGTCAAAGAATATATTCTTCTCCAAATCATTTAAACCATCAAAACTTATTTTTAACTTTGTTTGTATTTCATCATTTGGTATCTTTTCTAGTTTGGACAACACATCCTCCCATTCTTTAATTGTTCTCTCAAACAAATAAGAACCAAGGACTTCAAGAGCCAGGGGAAGTCCTCCACAATAATCAACTAGGTTTCTAGAGAGATCTATAAAGTTTTCAAAGGGAGCTTCTTGCTTAAAGGCATGCCAACTTAAAAGTTCAAGAGACTCAGTTTTATCCATTGTCCTCATTCTGTAAATATAGTCAGCTTTCCAGCAGACATTATTAAGCAGATGCACATTTCTTATTGTAATGATTATCATGCTTCCTGGATGAAACCATTCAAGATTTCCACATAACACCGTCAGTTGGCTCAAACTGTCCACATCATCCAATACAACAAAATGCCATTCTGTGGGGAAATCTTTCCCTCAATATAACTTTTCCTCTCTCAATGTCAGGTATAATGAAACCTTCTCTCTTAAAGATATCATAAATGAGTTGTTTTTGTAAAGAAAGTAGGCCATTATCTTGCTTTGAAACTTCTCTGATATTCGATAGGAAACTTTTCCCTTCAAAGTGGATGCAAATTTCATTGTGCATGGCTTTGGCTAGAGTGATTTTACCACTTCCTCCCATTCCCCAAATCCCTATTATAGAAGCATTTTGTGGTTGACTCCTCGATTCAATTTTCACTTCACGAATTCGTGATTCAATTCCTACCGGATGGTCAGCAACAAACAATAGCTTACCGTCTAACTCTAAATAAACACATCTGAGAATGTCATGAACTAGATGACTTTCACCCGAGCCCCTAGACATTTGTAAAGAAAATGAGCATCTACGTGTAAGCATCATTACCAATAATTAATAACTGTGACGAACAAAAGTGCCAATTATTTAAACAAGCAAAAGAATTTCTAGTGGATCATTAAGAACTTGGAATGTACGTACCAATTTAGCTAATAAAATACTAATTGCTTTCATTTGAGGACCAGTCAATTAACTACAAAGTGCTACACAAATGACAATTGATTCACATTCATGGAGTTAGGTATCTATGATAGGCCCCGGAACATTGATATCAATATATATATAATATATACTACTCCCTCTTGTCCATATTATAAAGCATATTGTATGATAAGTTTTTGGTCCAAAATATAGGGCATTAGATATTTTTTTTCCCATTTTACCCATGTTTTTAATGTTTTCTCTCTCTTTATTTATAACTCTATAATGATAATAGAATTAGGCATTTAATGAGGGTAAAATAAGAAATATAGGTATTTTTTGCATTGATTTGAGCTGAAAAAGTGATTTTCTTAATATGTGTGTAATTAATACAAAATACCTTATAATGTGGAGGAAGTAATTTGCAAGATACGTAATTCATCACAAATGCAGTTTATTTTTCAAATTTCTCGAAATAGGCACGGCTGGAAATGAATTGGAGAGAGGCCATTGATGATGAATTGATGACTAATGACATTTTCGATGGGATTGATATGAGCATATCAAAGTTCATTGATGGGAACAGAATTCTGAGTCGGAATGCATATGCGAAGACCAAATTCCAACCAATCTAATCGAAGGTAATTGAGGCCTGTATATAAGACAGACTGCACACATTTACTTAGTCTGATGTTCGGTCCTTTCACATTTTGTAGTAAAAATAACTAGCTTGACTTAATTCAACATACCATTACCATATGTGTGTATAAAAAGTATTGTGACTCCGGCTTGTGTCCGCATTATTAGTCCACAGTATCGAATGCTGGATGGTTTATTAAACAAAAGAAATTAAAATAAAATATCTTTAATTAAATTAGAATACCCTCCTTAAAAATATCATTTCATTTGCTTAATTTTATTTTATTATATGTTTTATGATTATTATGATTTCAATTTTATTATATTAATTATTATTTATATATTACATATTTTATGTTAATTTATTATATTATTATTTGATGATTATCAATATGCATCATAAAAAGAAAACACTCTAGTACTTACATAGAATCAAGTATTAGAGTGTTTTGTTTTTATAATGTATATTATTATATTACATATTTTTATGTTAATTTATTATCAACATTGTTATTTGATGATTTATCAACATTGTTAAATAATTAAGCAATCCGAATCAACAAAACATGTCCAAACAAATACTTACATACAATCAAACAATTTATCAAATAGAAAGGAAATAAACCACCAGGATCGAATTAATATTTAAAAAAATCAACACAATATATAAAAATTCATAGGAAGTACCATATTTATAAATCAGACATTGTGACCCTTCTTATAATTTTTTTTATTCTTTCAATTTTTTCCACATATTTTCATTAAATTTCATGCTATTAATTTCTAAATCTTTTTCTCCATCTTTCACAGAATTTAAATCTTAAAATAAATAAATACAATTTTTTTTAAAAAATTAAGTTATTATTTATCTCATGTCCTAAAAAAATTCTAGTTTTCTATTAAGTAATCCGAAAAAATTCTCACAGCACTCTATCAGCATGGAAAAGTATTTCGACCTCGCAGAGTATTTATGTTCTTAAAATCTCTAACAAGAAGAGTTTGGCAATTAGCACAGATAGAGGTGCAAGATATTTCAAATCGATCGTAATTTGGGGGGAAAAACATAAAAACAAGATTAGATTATACCTTCCAGCAACATAGCCGGCAAGACCCCAACTGCCTTTAGTGCCCCCCTCCACCGCAACAACAGATCGCTGCTCCTTCCGAACAGTCGCTCATGTGTTCTCATTGCTTCTTCATAACTACCTGCCTGACGACGAATGTCACTCGGGTCCGTCAAATAGAATATCGGTAGAACCAGCTGACCCAGAGTTTTTTGACAGTCCATAATTTTCACCAGTTCATCCAAACACCATTTAGAAGAAGCATAATTTTGAGAGAGAACTACGATCGCAATTCGTGATCCTTCGATGGCTTGCAGTAATGAGCGAGAGATCTCGTCTCCCTTTTCCAGCCCCCTATCGTCCATGAAAGCATGGATTCCGGCCTGTATTAGAGCTTTATAAAGATTAGAAGTGACAGTGTGACGAGTGTCTTCCCCTCTGAAACTCAAGAAGACATCGTAGATCCATTTTGGTTTTGTGGACGAGGAAGTGGAAGTGGAAGTTGAAGAAGCCATCACTCCACGCAATGACACGATGAGAATTTATTTCAATGGATAAGAGATACTGAGATAGAGTGAAGGAAGAGCTAGCGAAGGGGAAGTTTATGATTATGGAGGACTTGACTGGACAGTAAACCATCCAGCTGTAGCTCCTTCGTTGGAAAAAAATGTTCCAGGCACCATTTTTTTATTTATTTTAAAGTGAAAAACCCTATTCTCATCTTATGTAAGTTGCTTTTTTTTTTAGTCATCTTCTGGAAAAATGTAAGAAAACGTGGAGTATTAGTTATTTTTTTAAAAATATATTTCTTATTAATTGCTATGAGAAGTATTAATTCTTTAGAAAATACTATTTCATTCTATTTTAATTGTCATTTTAAAAAATTTTAAATATCTTAAATTATTTATTTTTTTACATTATCAATAAAATATTAATTATTTTATTTATTATTTTATCATTCATTAAAAATACTGGTAAGCAAAACATAAGTCATTTTTAACATTTAAGTATACGACATTTTGGTTCAATACCATTAGACTTTACAATAATTTAAGTTATTTAATATTTTTATTGGTCAGTATGAAAAATTTTAAAAAAACACATAAAATAACATAGAGGAAGTGATATATAGTTTTTAAATATATGACATTTATTGAGGAAAATGATGGAAACTAAAGAAGTTTTTAAATAATTTTATTGATATAAATAATTTTTTTAATTTTAATGAGTTAAATTATATGATTTATATATAGAAAAATTTTCTATAAATTTCATTATATATATTAGGTAAATTACCAACCTTATACTTTGCATGAAGTTTGAAATAAGTGAGTTTTGTTCATATATATATATATATATATAGCTTATGATTAGTATAGTTTGCTATAAATTTTATATAAATATAAATATTATTTTTTAAATTTGTATTTATTTCAGATAAATCTATTGCTTTACACAAATATCTCAGTCTAATATTGTTATTTCAAAAAAAATGAGGGGATTTATTAAATGAAAAAATCAACATATAATTATATAATATGTTATAAATAATAGAAGAAGAGAAGAAAGTAGAAGGAGAGAATGAGAGAAGGATGATGTTTTACTAATAATTGATATGTAAAATATAACTGAGATGCTTCCTATTTATAGGCATATACTACTAACTGAAAACCTATATATAAAGATATTATGAGATATTATGGAATAACCGAGGGATATTGTGGAATAATGGATAACCACCATGATTTATATTCATAGCACTCCCTCTTGGATATCCATTATCAAAATATTATGTCTCATTAAAACCTTTTCAGGGAAAACTCAATGGGACAAACCCTAGTAAAGGAAAAAGAGTACATAATATGTTTATGACACTGTCTCATTAAAAACCTTGCCACAAAAAACCCAATGAGTAAAAAGGTCAAGGAAAAAAAAGTACAGTATATATAAACTGCCCCTTAAAATGATATCATTTAATAGATTTAAGTCTTTGCAAACTCTAATGTTATGAACAAGCTTCTCAAAATATTGTAATAGGAAGAGATTTTGTTATTTAATATTTTTATTGATCAGTATGAAAAACTTTAAAAAAATACATAAAATGAGACAGAGGAAGTGATATATATTTTTTAAATTTATGACATTTATTAAGGAAAATGATGGAAACTAAAGGAGTTTTTAAATAATTTTATTGATACAAATAACCTTTTTTAATTTTAATGAGTTAAATTATATGATTTATATATAGTAAAATTGTCTATAAATTTTATTATATATATTAGGTAATTTACCAATCTTATACTTTGTATGAAGTTTGAAATAAGTGAGCTTTATTCATATATATATATATATATATATAGCTTATGGTTAGTATAGTTTTCTATAAATTTTATATAAATATAAATATTATTTTTTAAATTTTTATTTATTTCATATCAATCTATTGCTTTACACAAATATCTCCCTCGGTCCTGCTTCCATCGCTCAACTCGTGCCACTTCCCTTGCAATTTGCCTTCACCTCCACTACTCTGCAGTCTAGGGTACGGAGTAGTGGAGGGATTTTGTTGTGTGTCTCCATCTCGCACTCTCTGCCTCTCTCACATGTCTCATCCTTGCTCCCTCTGGATCACGCTTACTACCCCCATTCTTGCCACTAAGCTGTCATACCAGGTACAGAGTAGTAGAGACGTTGCTTTGTCATTTCGTGGCCCTCATGCTCTCTCGGTCTGGAACGAAGCGCATGCTCTCCCTCTAGTTCAGCCTCCCTTGCTGTCTCTCACCTAAGCCTTGGGTTAGGGCTCCCTCTGATTCTACACCTGAGCACCCTCTGCTTTGCTCACCCGAGTCCTAACTTAGGGCTCCCTCCTGTCTCATATCTCCTCCTTGCTTTAGGGTTGAAACGCTGAGTTTTAGCGTATTAGCCTTCTTTTTTTTCTTTTTTTTTTTTTAATTTAATTAATTAAATTTAAAATTTTTTAATTAATTTAATTTTTTAATTATTATTATTATTTAATTAATTAATAATTTTTTTATTTTTTTATATTATTATTATTATTTATTTTTTAATATTTTTATTATTTTTATATATTATTATTTGTTTAGATTTTTTTTGTTTTTATTTTCTTTTATTTATTTATTTGTATTATGCATTATTTATTTTTTGTTAATTAACTTATGTATTAATTATTTTTATTTACTTTTTAAATTTAATTTATTATTTTTTTTTATGTATAAGCCCTAGACAAAATACAATATTCACAAGGCATTTACTTCAAAGTTTTAATTCACATTGCTCAAGTTAATTAACTTATGTATTTACTGTTATTATTATTATTTATTTTTTTAATTTAATTTTTTTTATGTATAAGCCCCAAAACAAAATACGGTGTTCACATGGGGTATTGGCGTAGTGAGGCATTTACTTCAAAATTTTAATTCACATTGCACAAGGATACTTTAATTAGCCCTATGGTTGCCTTTGTGATCCAACAAAAACTACAACTGAAAGTAAATCCCATATTTATTTAGGTCAAAGGGAGAATACTCCATTTAGTTGGTAGTTACTTGGGGCAAAAATTGTGATTGTATACACATCTATCTGTCTGCCTGTCTAGGTTTGTCTGATCAATATCTTGGCTCATGATCATCGAGGGGTGGCTTGCGGCTAGGCATTCCATTGTAATCCTTATGTATGAACCGTTTCAAGGCAGTGTTCTCATTAGCATAATATTCTCGAGTGGCGTCTGTTGGGCAGAAATGATCTTTGCAAGCAGAAATTCGATCTTGTTTAATAGTTGAATTTCCTATCTACATAATTATGTTTTCTTTTCCTTACATGCAGGTTGAATTTTAGAGATAGTGAAAACCATGTTCTCAGTTATGAAAGAGGTAGGGAATTATTTGTCATTTTTTTTTTTCCTGACAGCAATCAAAGTTCTGTGTCTTAATGGATGTACCACTACTGCATGATATCCTTAGTCCTCACACTGTCTATATAGAATCGATCTGCATGTTATTTGTGACTGTTAGTCTCGGAAGCTGTTTCACAAATTAGCATAAAAAATTAAATTTACATTTAAATTGAAAACTCTGTTTTGAAGACTAAAAGTCTTGTTTAGAAACATGTTTTTTTATTGAGTTTTATAGATTATCAAATGTAGTTTCAGGAAGCTGATTTTTCTTGAAGAAATACTTTTCTCCTTAATCTCTGATTTAATTATTCATCTTTTTGGTGAAAAGAAATAGGAATGTTCACGGGCCGGGACGGACTGGGCATTACCTCAGCCTGATGTCCGACCCGGAACACCTCCCGGGCCAAGAAAATGGGCCCATGGTCCAGCCCAGCCCAATGAAGGACCATGCAACATCAGGCCAGGACCAGGTCAATACTAGGGCGAGTTTTGGCCCAATATAAAAAATATTAAAAAATAAATAAAAAAATTAATTTAATTTTTTTAATAAAAATATAATTAGTTTCATTTAAAATATATTCTTATAGGAAATAATATTAGGTTAAAAAATAATATTTATCAAAATTATAAATACTCAACAACTATACATTATTTATTTTATATAATATTAAGTTATGAAATAAATTTAAAACTTGAAATAAAATTAAAAATTGAAATAATAAAATGTATCTATTATAATTATAAAATTAATTTATTACACGAAGCATATGAAGGAAAAATAATTATATAAAATTATTCAATATTTTTAACAAATAAAAAAAATGAGAAAATTGAAAAATATATATATATTGGGCTGGGTTGGGAAAGGCATGTCACTTGCCCGAGGCCTGGCCCGGCCCGGTCATCTTTTATTTTACGATTTTTTCTTTTTGGCACAGCCCGAAATGACTGGACCACTTCGAGCCCATTGACCATGCCTAAAAAGAAGACTTAAAATTGTGTTTCTGAAAAATCTAACTTAAAAACACAAACATAATCGTTTAAAAGTCCAATTCACCTTGCTAAGACTCTACATTGTCCATCACACAACAACTTCCAAAAGCCACAATTACATCCATAAGTACCAAGGCCTTGTTACACACTGAAATCAATTTTTGCAACAATTATTTCATTAACTTGCGACGCTCAGAACCATCATAAATCAGGTATGCTACAATCTTATTCACAGTAAATTGAGACCCGATACTTAAAACAAACTCCACCAGATCACCAGGTTCAATACTTGAAATGATACCCTGCCACTCTTGATCTCCCTCGCAACTTACTAAGTCTGGCTTATGGTGTTGAACTGTAGCCTTTGTGTAGTTAATGATCAGAATATTTATGAGAAATTGAGATGTCTTGTTATTATCCGTGCAACAAGAATACACAAGATTGAGAACCATCGCTTTCAAGTAGCAACCCATAACTTGGGGCACCTTAAGAAATACCGAGCGTCCTACACCCTTGAAGATGAACCAATCAGGATACTGATCACCAGGTAGGTGAGAATCATCCCACCCACCATAATTCCATCCCTATATAGCATCAACACAAGAATTAAGAGCCTATATATATATCTATGCACATAAACAAACAACAATGTGGCCAAAAAGGGAAAAAGTTATAGACTCCCCTTCGGTGTAAGAAACATACTCGTTACATACATAAATCACGAACAGCATAACATATATATTCTCAAGACTCTGTCACAAAGGACCTACATCTAGTTAATACTTAAGAAGTGATACACTCACGCATGAAAAAGCCGGCCAAGGCTATCTAAAAGAAACAGGAAGAAATATTTGTAAGGTACAACAACTATAGTGTTCTAGTCACATGACATAATCAAGCACTCTTGCTGCACACAAACATTAAACGTGATCGAAAATATCAAATTACAGTTTCCAACAACCAAGAACAAAGACAATAATTTGGATCTTCAACTAGAATAGAGATCAGTTAACCCGTCAGAGTGATCATGAGCACAGGCACATATCAACCGATTGGAATAAAACAAGAAGCTCGACTCAATTCATCAATCCAGCTGACAGAGGTTGATTCATTCAAAGAATCTAAGTATAATACAAAGCTCTGGAGATCCTTTTTATGATCTGGCTTTAGCCTAAAATCTTCTTGTCACCCATTATATGGTTTTAAAGTGTGTAAGAACATAACTTTTATAATTATGCAATTTATGTTTGCATAAGTAAATAGATACATGTACTATTCTAAGATTGTTAAATTAGTAGGAATTACATGATATAGCAAGTGATTGAACCTGACTGAAGGTTTATATGGGTTTGTGAAGGCTTGCAGAATATATAAAGCTAGATGGAGAAGAATGCAGTGAGAAGAGGACGGATAGTAAGCACATAGTACGTATTGACATGCCATGTACAGTCAAGAAAGATGTCTAACTTAAAACCTGCTAAGCATCATACTACTATATTTGAATATTTTGCAAAGATCTTGTGTCCCAGTCCTAGCTGCTTCCAAGTTTTCTAATTAAAGAGCATGTGTTGGGAATCATGTGATCTTAGGAGTTCGAATACCACCTGTAGCTCATATTCTACGTTTCCTATTCCTTCAAACTGTGTCTTTTGGTAAATAAAAAAACAAGTTTCTCACAGATGTTTTTGCTCGAGGAACAGCTTGGATTGGTTGTCAGGACTCAAGAAATCTAAGAAGCTTTGTTCTTAGATATTCTCAAGATTCATTGAAAACAAGTCCTCAAGCTTAGCTTCTGAGTGGACGTGGATCCATAAAATAAGGCACTGATAATAATTCCTTAACATATGACACCTTGTAGTGAGTAGTTTTTTTTTTTTTTCTTTTTTGCCAAAAAGAAAAAGGAAATTCGTAAAAACTGAAACCAGTAAGGAGTCTACATCAGAGTTAACCCTAGCCCTTTCTACAAGCAGCTAAGTCAAAAGAGAGGAGCCTGACCAGGGGGGATGGGGGAAGGGAAGGGAATTAAAATCCCACCCATTTGGGCACATCCTCACACAACCAGCTTTGGCAAGCCAATTACTAGGAGACCTAGGAATCCATACCAACGAGAAATGAGGAATACAAATGAAAAAAGAGGACAGATCATGCACAATCACCTCTTCTCTCTAATCATTACAATTTGCTTTCCCCAAACAGCATCTACATCAGCACGACAATCAGATTCAACCAGGAACTTATTTACTTGCAGCTGACTCACCTTCTGTGCTGCTTCCTTGATTGCTAAATCCTCACTCACCATAGCAGAGGATGCATGGCAATTTTGAGCTCACCAATTCAGAACCTTACCTATATCATCTCTTTTTACATAACCAATACCACCCTTACCCAAACAGACATCAAAGGAACCATCCACGTTTAATTTTTTCTTCACCCTTTTCAGCCAAACTCCAACTCCTAGATTCAACATTAAGCACATTAGAGTTATTAGGATCAAACCCAAACCCTTAGCTTTCCAAAACTCAACCACTTGACCCACATTGTTGTAGTGATTAGTTTTAGTGCTTATTCATAGCTATGGCTTTATATTTTTCTTAGAGGAACTATGTAAGGTTATAACTATCGTGCTTTTATAACGTCCAAACTACTAGACATTTCATTTCTAATAGATTTGAGCAAGTTGATCTACCACTTTCTACACCTTGTTCTTTGACATCAATCCAAGATACTAGAGCTTTCTCCTCTGAATCTGTCATCATGACCTTGTTTCTAAGTCCTGTTACCTTGTTTCAATAGGCTTGTAGCCAAATTCCCATTTCTTTTTATCGTGAACGCGCGTGCACGCACACACATATCTATACAAGATTCCCAATGATGACCTTCCTCATCACCTATGATCTTTACGATGTTAGTGTTGAAGGCTATCAAGAACAATCAAAACCATTAACCATAACAGGGAATCAATTGAAGGAGTACAGAGATTCTATGCATTGAGGAAGTAGAAGTAAAGTTGAAGTTTTCCAAGATAGAAAAGAAAGTAGCTTACATTTTTACAAGTTCAGTTTCTCAAGACGAGTTTCTTCTTCTTTTAATGGAAGCTTGATGTCTCGGACGTTCATAATTAAGAGGAGGTGTAAGAATTTAATTCAAGAATGTTGAAGGCACGTGCAAGAATCATGACACATAATTCAATGCACTCATCCACAAACAAAAGGGCTCCAGATCCATAAAATAAGCCACGAGGAATAATTCCTTAAAACAAGACACTTTAGAATTGTTAGTGTTAGTAATAGTGCTCATTCATTTCTATGACTATAGAATTCTCTTAGGATTATTATATAATGCTAAGTTTTTATGGGATACTAAGATTGGTCATGTGAGTGACGATATGTGACAGAAAGCCCTCTTAGACCGAAATACCACCTTTAATAGGCCAAACTACTTGAGTTTTCATTTCTAAAAGATTCAAGCTAGTAGATATGAACAACTTTCGCTACATGCCCGTTTGAGTCTGCTACCTTCTAGACTATCTTCAACTAACATCAATCCAACTTACAAAATGCAAATATTCAATACACTAAAAATTGCATGTTTCATTTAGTTAATTACTTTATCATTTTAATTGTTTCATATTTCGGGATCAACATTCGTATCAATCTGAAGAAGCCAATCGTCCAATGCGAATAAATACCTAACTAGTACTGCAATCAACCGAGTTATAGCATGCTGAATTTATATACAAATGTCAAACAAACATATAATTCATTTGTAAATAGTAGTGACAAAATAAAAGCAATATTAATATATTTAAGTATTTCACAAAGCCCATGCTTTCAAACTGTTGGAGGTTAAAAATAAAAAAGAGACAAACCTGCAAAATTTTCTCTTTCAACAAGTCTACTTTGTCGCACACTCCCATTGGAATTAACAGAGAATCGAAGGAATCTTCTGGTCTTGCAATGTGAACTTGATTATAACCATCAGATGATGCAGAAGCCTCCATGTATGAGATTTGTGATGTACTTGGTATTGATTCTAATTCCATAAAATTTGTCCCATATAGGGCATCCAAAAACGTTGCCATTCTCCCTCTTAATCGAAACTCTGTTCGGCATTCCTCCCACATACTTCGAAACTTCGAAAGATGACCCAGAAGTGAAGATAGGCCATGAAAGTTACTATTCTGCACAGCTGAGAAAACTACGGATGATATGCTCTGCAAAAATTCTTGACTACGGGATTGGGAAATATTTCTGGGTGACATCCAGGACCAGACGAGCAGAGGAAATATATCTTGTGATCTTCCTTCATAGCCACACAAAGATACATATCCATACACAAAACCTTCCAATCTTGCTAATGAAAAAGGTACTTGTGTTATGGCAGTATTATCTGCCATTAGAGTAGTCAACGATTCCATCTGCTCAAAATCATCTTCTAAGTGGTCAATCATTGAACAGCCGGAAAGAATCAGAGTTTTTAAAGATTTCAGCTTGTAGATACTTCTTGGAAGATCTCTAAGGCACTTGCAATCTTTTAGATTTACATGAAGAAGATTTTTCAGATCTCCAATGCTCTGATGAACTAACATCAAGCTTGGACAATCTTTCAGTATGAGCTTTTCGAGGTTTGGTAGTTTTGTAAAATCAGGAGTTTGTGTCAATTTAGAGGAATGGCTGAGAATGAGTGTTTTCAAACACTGCAACAACTGCAAAAAAAAAAAATGAAGTTTCAAATAAAGAACTAGAAACACTATGCGGTAGAACAATTATGCTATCAATGATATTATAATCTTTTGACTGTTTTCATAAATAGTAAATAACAAATAAATACCTGGGTCTCCTTCCAAACTAGTTTGAGGTTGCTGTATTTGAAATCAATAGCAACTAAGTTTTTCTGGTAAAGGTTGTCTGGAGTGTATTTTAAAGGAAATCCATGCCAACAAAGCCACCTCAGCTTTTTGGAAATATTCTTGTAATCTCCATCAAGATTTACATAGTCTAGTTGGAGCAATCTGAGTTTGTTCATTGCTTTAAATGCCTCAGAATCAACCAGACACTCTTTATGGGTTGTTGGCAACTTCAGAGATATACCCTCAATAGCTTTTGTTCCCTGTAAATACGTAGGAGAAAAATTGTTATGAGAAAAGGAACCCTCTGCTATTTGCTGGGAGAAAGGCACTACATATATAAACCTTGTATGTTGATCTCGCTTCTTATGTACATCACTATAACAAAGAGTATGAAACTCACGAATTGGTGCAATAAAGAAGGAAATGCATAATTCTTTTGAGACAAAAAACCAATGCATCCCTTGACATAAAAACTTGCAAGAGAAGATAGTATATGGTGACAATTCTTACAGTATGTTCTATTAACACATCAAGTACATCTTCATGAAACCACAATCTGCTGCGATCCTCAGGATCTTTCCGTGGGTTTCCTTGGGTGATTTCTCTTCCCATATTTCGTAATAAATCATGCATTTCAAACTTGTTATGCCTGTTGACATGTATTAGGCTTCGCTCTATGAGTGTTTTTATTCCAATTCCAGCATTAAATCCACATCCAGTTAATATCTGTGTAACATATTCTCTATCATTATTGATAAAGAAGCAACATATGTCAAGGAAGATATTCTTCTCCAAATCATTTAAACCATCAAAACTTATTTTTAACTTTGCCTGTATTTTTTCATTAGGAATCCTTTCTAGTATGGACAACACCTCCTCCCATTCCTCAACTTCTCTATCAAACAAATAAGAACCAAGGACTTCAAGAGCTAGTGGAAGTCCATCACAGTAAGCAACCAAGTTTCTAGATGGTTCTCTATACTCTTCAAAGGGCTCAGCTTCCTTAAAGGCATACCAACTCATAAGTTCAAGAGACTCAGTTTCATCCATTTTCCTCATTTTGTAAACATAGTCAGCTTTCAAGGCATTAAGTAGACGCACATCTCTAGTCGTAATGATCATTACACTCCCCGGACAAAGCCATTTACGATTTCCGCATAAAGCCATGAGTTGGCTCAAACTATCCACGTCATCCAATACAACAAGTGCTTTTATGTGGGGGAATCTTTTCTCAATTATTTTTTTTCCTCTTTCAATATTAGATATCTTGGAAACTTGTTCCCTGGAGATGTCCGAAATGAGTTGCTTTTGCAAAGTAACTTGGCCAATATCTTGTTTTGAATTTTCTCGGATATTTGCAAGGAAACTTCTCCTTTTAAAGTCTCGACCAATTTTATTATAAATGGCTTTGGCAATAGTTGTTTTGCCAATGCCTCCCATTCCCCAGAGGCCTATTACAAGAACATCTTGTGATCTCTTTTTTCGCCATTCAATTGTCAGATCATGAACTCGTGATTGAATTCCCACTGGATGGTCAGCAACAAACAATTGTCCATGTTCTACTCTTTCAAGAACATAATCCACAAGTTCCTCGAATTTTCTTCTTTCATCCCTGTCAATATTAAATATCCGCGAACAAATGAGGATCTACATAAACGCATCATTAGCAAATAAAAGTGACTAACAGCACTAATTTAGTGAACAGTTAAGAACATGAAACGGACTGATTTGACTACTAAATATCAGCATAATAGATTCATAGGAAAATTTTGAAATATTGAGAGCGAGATGAAAATAAATGACTTCATTTGAGGATTTGTTACTTAGCAACTAAGTGCAATTGAAATGACAATATAATTATGGAATTAGCATCTAACGGCCTATGTGGTAAAAAAAGGTGGTAGAGTAATGCAATGGCAGATGTGCAGGGGACAAGGAAGGGTATTTTCCTTTATACATCAATTTTTTTTTCTTCAAATGTGTACTTTTTACTTATAAAAGAGTTTAAAATTGATTTCTTTTCCAATAGAGCACAGTAAAGCACCGAGCAATCCTTCACCAGCCAGATGGAATGACACTGAAAAAAATAAAATGTCCAAGTTGCCCCAGATCTTCATATAAAACATTTGCAGTAGTTGACTTGCAATGATATACTATTTTAGAGCATACAGATGACAACTTGTTCTTCCTGTTATGTTAGAAGTAAATATTCAAGTTTGAACCCATATTGGAAAGGAAAGGAAAGACTGGCAGGGAAAAACAACCCATATAGGAAAGGAAAGAAAAGAAAAAAATAATTTGACGTTAGTTAGAATTTAAACATTAAAGGGCAATTGATTTATATTGTGCTTTTGGGGCAATTTTGTTAATTTCTATTTTATCTTTTTTAATTTCAATCTTATTTTTACTCTACCAAATATGATTATAAAAAGTATTCCTATTTACATTTAAAATATACCAAGCAAATTTTATATTCTATTTTTATTTTTATTCACTTATAATTCATTCCAACATGTCAAACATGCATTAAGTAAGACTACATTGGGATGGGAAAAGAATCTTGGATAGAAGGCATGGCAGCGAACGAATTTGAGAAGGATCCGAAGGGCGAAGGACATGGGCTTTTGGTGTGAGCTTGTAGGAAAAATATGGAATAGTTAGATATTGCTAGCCTAGCAGGAAGGTTTGATTTTGGCTCACCTATGTATAAAAGGCTAATCTGGTAAGTAGTTTTCAGTTTTCTTAAAGTACAAAAACTCTCATATGTATGAGATTATCAAAAAATAAATAAATAAACACTCCCATATGAATAGAATGGTCATTAAATGCTGATGAAGTACATTTTTGAATGTTGCCAAGGGGTCACTTGATGTAGGGAAAGTATGGAAAGGAGATTCAACTTTTTATTAAATTTTTTATAACTTTATTTGATGTTTCTTGATGTTAAAAATATGTGAGAAAATAAGTTTTTTTTTTAATTTTTTTATTTCATTCATTTAGTATTTAATTATTATAGAGAATATAGAATAACAATATTATTCTGTTTTTCAGAAATCAAATTACGAGTAAGGAATACGTTCTTATTCGCTTTCCATTTTTTTAATTAAACATTATTTTTGACTCGATAGTACGCCTTTTCGATCTCATTCTGAAATGTACGATTTTATCCAAGCAAACATTCCCCTAAAAAGAAGAATTTATGAAAGAGGAAGGAAGCTAACAACGTGATCCAATTTAGCAAGAAGAATTTCGACCGAGGAGAGTGTGTTCTTAAATTCGCTAACAAGAAGAATTTAGCAATTAGCAAATTAGCACAGGTAAAGTTGCTTGAATATGCTATCTGGAATCGTAATTAAAAAAGAAAAATGTTTAGATCAATTACCCATGAGATCCAACATGGAAGCCTGATAGATTCGCAGCTTGTGCGAGTGCATTCCTCCACCGTTCCACCTGATCATTCCTCTCCGCAAGCCGTTCATCATGTCGTCTAATTGCTTCGCCATATGAGCCTCTCTGATGACGAACGTCAGACGGATCCACGTGATAGAATACGGGTATAATCACCTGACCCAGAGATCTTCGGCAATCCATTATTTTTACCAGTTCATCTAGACACCATGTAGAAGAAGCGTAATTTTCAGAGAAAATTATGACTGCAAGTTGTGATCCTACGATTGCTCGCAGTAACGAGCTAGAGATCTGTTCTCCCCTTTCAAGCCCCGGTTCGTCCATGAAAACATGGATTCCGGCCTTTATCAGAGCGTTATAAAGATCAAGAGTGATAGTGCCACGAGTGTCTGTGCCTCTGAAACTTAAGAAGACGTCGTAAATCCATTTTGGTCCTGAGGACGAAGAACTAGAAGATGAGGAAGCCATCGCTTCAAGGAATGACACAGAGGAGGAGATTCACACTTCCATGGAGAAGAGATGGAATTGGAAAGAAGAGCCAAGGAGAGGTTCATGATTACGAGTCAAGTTGATCAGTCAATCCTGTTTGATTTAGTTTACCCAATCAAAGCTAATTTTTTCATTCGCCACATTCTATATATTTTTTATATGATTTTAAATGTACCATTTTTAAAGTATTAATTATATTATTTTTAAAATATTTTTATTTAATTACGAAAAAAATATGAATTATTTAAATTTTTAATATTTATTAAAAAATAAAAATATATTAATTTTAAGATAATTTTAATGATATAATAAATTTTTTTAATTTTAATAAATTTTTTATAATTATAATGAGTTAATTAGAAATAATTTAGATTAAGGATGAATAAATATGCATTAATATTTTAATATATTTCATTTTTATTTTCAAATGGAGCACTCAATTGACGACAAGAAGATAAACCATCCAGCTGTAACCCCGTTGTTGAAAATCGCCTAAAAAAACAAAACGTTTGTTGAAATGTCAGTATTTTTTTCCCTTAAATTGAAATGCGAAAATGCTACAATGTGCGTGCCGGCCCGCCGGGCAACATTTTTAAATTCTGTTTTTTAAAAAGTGAAAACTCTATTTTCTTCTTTAAATTTTATGTTTTCTTCATTTTTAATTCCTGAATTTTATTTATTCCATTTCAATCTATAACTTTACATAAACATCTCACTCTAATCTTGTACTCTGAAAATAAATTAACGAGGTTCGTTAAATTATATGTACATAATTAAAAAGATGATGTTGAATAAATTTGTAAATTCTGATTGGGTAATGATAATTTGTCAAGAAAATATAAACTAACTTTTATAGAAACTCCAATATGTTATTTTATAGAATATATTTTTAGAAAAAATATTGGACATAATTATTTACGGGCTTTAAAAAATTCTTAAATGGGATTTATTTATAAATTATTTGAACTTTGTGCACTACAAATATAAACTACTCTCTTTTATCCTTCATATAAAATAATTTTAATCGAATAATGTGAATTAAAAAAGAGGATTAAAATTAATTAATTATCTTAATTTTTTTAAAAATTTTAATATTTTTTTAAAACTACTCATATTTATTTTTTAATATATTAAATAGAAATATTTTTTAAAAATATATAATAAATATTATATATTATAAAATATCATATTTAGGGGTAAAGTAAAAAATTGTTTACATAGCAGCATACAACATCATTCATTTGTCAGAGCTATAATACTATGAAATCAACCTAGGAACTCATGTTGTAGGAATTCCAGAATAATTCAATATGGGAAAAGAGTTTGAGCATCATCATAGACGGAGAGAGAAACAACTAAAAGCGCCTTTTTTTTTTTTTAATTTAGACATAGGTAGGGTTTAAACTCTAAACTGATATCCACATCCCACCCCACTCATATCAAATAAAAGAACCTTTCACATGAGAGACCGGTGAAGATGATGAGGAAGTAAATTAGTTTAATAGGGAGAATTAAAATTCTTCCTTTTTCTCGGAGGAAGGCCGCAAAATTGTTTTAGATGATGGCAGAGTAGAATTCACCATAATTCTTTGTATCAAAATTTGACTACGGGTTCATTATAATGGGAATGGATTTAGAAAAGAAAATAGACCTCTAGAATAGTTATATCATATTTTATTGAATTATGTGTGCTGTTTTAATCTTACGCTCATATTCTGCAATCTTATTCACAGTAAATTAAGGCCCAATAATTAAAGTTAAAACAAAACTCCACGAGATCACCTGCAGGTTGAATACTTGAAATGATACCCATCAAGTTTCTTCACTAGGAAATGTGAGATATAAATATTAAATACACTAATGATCGTCATCGCTGAGGGCATAGTAGGATTAAAAAATTAGTTGTACCTAATCTATCTTTGGCGCTTTATATCATTTCTAATTAAATTAATTAATCAGCCATCAAAATTGAATTATCCATAAAAAGCCAAAGAGAGGGAGCTGTGGAAAAATGCCAATCTATTAGAAAGATACCTAATTCCATTTTGACCCACCAGAGTTGAATTACCTAGTCTTTCTTTAATATAGAAAAATTGATACGCAACTACCTTTGAGTAAACAAAGGCTTGATTATTTAAATAATAATAGCATAAATAATAAATAAATTGGTGCCAAGTTGTTACTGTCAAGAAATAGGCGCATCAATATCATGTAGGAATGCACAGACACTAATCCTAAAACGATACAGTTGGATTAGTATCTGAGTGTTTCTTCTAATGGGAGGCTTCATCTTCTGCATAATTATGACCATCATGTTTATTCTATATAAATGTGTTCATGTGATTTTATTTATATAACCACTTTTGTCATATTGAACTTCCAGACTGATTAACTCTCTTCTCAATTGTTGCTTGCTTGATGATAAAAATATGAAGCAGAACCACAGATATATATATATATATATATATAAGTTTGTTTATAGCGTATGCATGCCATTGCTTTTCCTCTATCATATAATGTCAAGGACCAGTTGAATTAAAAAGATTGAATTGATAAGTGAATGCTCATGAACAATTATTTTATTACATCTCCTTCTCACTTCCTCACAGAAAGCCTCATTAGACACAAAAGCCTACCATATGTTGTGCTTAATGCAATGTCATCGACTAATTTAACTCGAAAGCTTAAACGGTTAAGTGAAGGCCTATGAGTAGTTTATTATAATATCTAATGTAAAATCTCAATCTTTAGTTATATTAATGCATCACTCAATGTTTCGGTATGTACTTCAATTGTACTGTTGAATTTTCCGGTATGTTTGGATTGATAAGAATAGAGAGGACGGGAAGCGATGTAAAACTTTTGATTTTGAAAAATTTTTATTTAAATTTAAATCTAACAATTTTATGCATTAATATTCATCACTACAATTAAGAAAAACAACAGCAATAAAAGAGTGGGTAGCTAGACATGATCTCCAATACATATGACAATTAAAGAAACCTAGCCAACATCACATTGCACGAGCAGAGACATTATAGAACAAGGAGAATAGGGGAGCATTGCATAGTGAGGCATTTTGTTATTATGGTTCCCTGGCAATTTAACAGAAAGCAGATAAATATACATATATATAAAGCAATTGTAGATCAAATGGAATATTATTTTTTATATTCACAATCACAAGGATGTGAAATACAAGTAATCTACAAGCACTATATGAGAGTAATGACTCCCAGGGATAAACAGAAGGAGAATATATACAAACACTTAAAGGAGAAGATAGAAACTCAGAAGGAAAGATCAGAGTCAGAGGGAGAGTCTTCATATCAATCTTCACACACTTTTCCTACACCACACCGTGCCATTTATATTCTTTATGCATTCTGTTACATCTTAGCACATGATGAAGGAGAGGGAAGGGAAAAAAAAAAGAATAGAAGTAGTGACGTGGCAGAGAGTGTTCTAAGGAGTAACAGAGTGCATTGAGAATATAAATTTTCATCCAAAGAATTTAAAAAAAAAACAAGTATAATCTTTTATAAGTCCAATTCACCCCTCTAGGACTCTTCAAATACAAGCACACTCCATTGCTCACTGCATCACAATCAGCTTTTAAGAGTCACAGTTACATCGGAAGAGCCTACCAAGGCTAGGCTTTATTACACACCGAAATCAATTTTTGCAACAAATATTTCAGTAACTTGTCACATGTAGAATCGTCATAAACCAGGTATGCTGCAATCTTATTCACAATAAACTGAGGCCCAATATTTAAAATAATCTTGACAGCGTCATTTGGCTGAATACTTGAAATGATGCCCTGCCATTCCACATCTTCATGGAAAGTTTCCGAGTTTCCCTTATAATGGTGAAAAGTAGCCTTGGTGTAGTTAATGATTAGAATATTTATGAGAAATTGAGACATCATGTTATTATCCATGCCACAAGAATACACAACATTAAGGACCATGGCTTTCAAGTGGCAACCCGTAACTTGAGGCACCTTCAAAAATACTGAGCATCTTTCACCCCTGTACATGAACCAGTCGGGATATTCATCAGCAGGTAGGTTCGAATCATCCCTCCCTCCATAATTCCATCCCTACATAGCATCAACACAGGAATCAACTGCTTAAAATAGGAAAAAAATGTATTTACTCCACTTCAGTATAAGGAACATAATCATTAGAACATGCGGGAAGTAATTGTTCATTCAGGAACTATAGTATTCTAGTCACAGTCAACCATTCTTGCCACACACAAACATTAAACTTGATAGAAAATATATGATTATATTTTCCAACAACCAAGGACAAAGGCAACAATTTGAATCCTCAACTAGAAACAGAGGTTAGTTAACCCAACCGAGTAAGCACAGGCGCATTTCAACTGATTGAAATAAAACAAGCTCAAGTCAATTCATCAAACTGGTTGATGAAGGTTGATTCATTCAAAGAATCTGAAGTATAACGGAAATTAAGTTCAGGAGATCCCTCTGTAATTTAGCTTCAGCCTAAAATCGTCTTGTTTACCCATGCTAAAGTTTTAAAGCGTGTAAGAACATAACGTGTATAATCAGATTGTGTTGCGCAATTTTTGTTTTCATAATACAAGTAAATAGATGCATGTATTGTTCTATATCTAAGATTGTTACACTTAAATTAGTTTGAATTGTATGGACAGAAAGTGATTGAACCTGACTGAAGGTTTGAGAATAAATTGAAGGGATTCATTCAAGTATGTTTGGATATTTGTGAAGATCTTGTGTCCTAGTCCTAGCTGCTTCCAGATTATCTAATTAAAGAGGATGTGTTGGGAATGATGTGATCTTAGGAATTCGTCACCACTTGCAACTCATATTCGCATTTAGTACTCCTTCAAGCTCTGTTTTTTATCTGTCAAATGAAGACTACAGAGATCTTTAGGATATTGGTGTTGAATGCTACCAAGAACAACCAAAACCATTAACCATAACAGGGGATCAATGAAAGACTCAGATCCTATGCATTTAAGAAGCAAAAATCAAGTTGAGGTTTTCCAAAATAGAAAAAAAAGTATTAGCTAGCACTTTTACAAGTTCAGTTTCTTCTTCTTTTTTTTGGACCGAGAAGTTCAGTTTCTTCTTAAGACCAAGTTTTTCCTATTTTTTTTAAAGGAAACTAGACGTCTAGAACATTAATAATTAACTAAGAGGGCGTGTAGCAATTGAATTCAAGAATGTTCAAGACTCGTTCAAGAATCATGGCACAAAATTCAATGCACTGATCCACAAAAAAAAAAAAACAAGAGGCTCCTGATCCATAAAATAAGCCACTAGGAATAATTCCTTAAAATTAAACAAGACGTATTAAAATTATTAGTGCTAGTAATAGTGCTTATTCATTGCTATGACTATAGAATTCTCTTAGGAGAGAATATTATATAAGGCTAGGACTTTATGCAATGCTAAGATTGATCACGTGAGTTTCCATTTTTGTAAGATTCATGTAAGTAGGTAAGAACAACTGTCGCTACTTGCTTGCTAGAGTCTACTACCTTCTAAACTATGTTTTCTAACATCAATTTAACTCACAAAATGCACATATTCAATACAGTAAAAATTTGCTCATTCATTGTTTACTTAATCACTTGATCATTTTAATAGATTAATATTTCTGGATTAACAGTATTACTAATTTGAAAAAGCTGCTCATCTAGTGCGAATTAATGCCTAACAAGTATTGCACTCGACCGTGTTATAGCATGATGAATTTAGGTACCAATGTAAACAAACATATAATTAACTTGTAAATAGTAGTGACAAAGTGAAATCAATATTGATATATTTGGGTATTTCACAATGCTCATACTTTCAAACTTATGGGAGTTAAAAAAAAGAGAGACAAACCCGCAAAATTTTCTCTTTCAACACATCTACTTTGTTACACACTCCCATTTGAATTAAAAGAGAATTGAAGGAATTTGCTGTTCTTGTAATGTGAACTTGATTATAACTATCAAATGATGCAGCAGCTTCCGCATATGAGAATGGTGATACATTTGGCGTTGATTCCAATTCCATAAAATTTGTCCCATACATGGCATCCAAAAGTCTTCCAATTTTTTCATCTAATCGAAACTGTGGTTCGCATTCCTCCCACATGTTCCGAAGCTTTGAAAGAGACAAACCATGAAAGCTACCATTCTGTACAGCTGAGAAAACTTCAGATGATATGCTCAGCAATAATGCCAGATTATCAAATTGGGGAATATTTGTGGATAACATCCAAGACCATACGAGAGAAGGAAATATATCTTGTGCTCTTCCTTCATAGCCACACAAAGATATGTATCCATGGACAAGCCCTTCCAATCTTGCTAATGAATAGGGTACTTGTGTTATGGCAGTATTATCTGCTATTAAAGTTATCAAGGATTCCATCTGCTCAAAATCATCTTCTAAATGGTCAATCATTGAACAGCCAGAAAGAATTAGAGTTTTTAAAGATTTCAACTTGTAGATACTTCTAGGAAGATCTCTGAGGCACTTGCAGTCTTTTAGATTTACATGAAGAAGATTTTTCAGATCTCCAATGCTCAGGTGAACTAAAATCAAGCTTGGACAATCTTTTAGTATTAGCTTTTCAAGGCTTGGTAGTTTTGTAAAATCAGGAGTTTGTGTCAAGTAAGAGGAATGGCTGAGAATGAGTGTTTTCAAACACTGCAACAACTGCAAAAATATAAAGTTTCATATAAAGAATTAGAAACACTATGCGGTAACGATTATATTATCAATGATCCTACAATCTTGACTATTTTAACAAATAGTAAATAACAAATAAATACCTGAGGCTCCTTCCAAACTAGTTTGAGGTTGCTATATTTGAAGTCAATAGCAACTAAATTTTTCTGGTAAAGGTTGTCTGGAGTGTATTTTAAAGGAAATCCATGCCAACAAAGCCACCTCAGCTTTTTAGAAATATACTCATAATCTCCATCAAGATTCACGTAGTCTAGTTGGAGCAATCTGAGTTTGTTCATCGCCTTAAATGCCTCTGAATCAATTAGACAATACTCTCTATGGGTTCTTGGCAACTTCAGAGATATACCCTCAATTGCTTTTGTTCCCTAAAAAGACATAGGAGAAAAAATTTAATGAGGAAAGGAAGCCTTTGCTATTTGTGGGGAAAACGACTAAACATAAACTTCTATGCTAGCTGATCTTTCTTCTTATGTACATGATGATAACAAAGGTTATGAAACTCATAAATTGGAGTAATGAAGAAGGGAGTGTGTGTGTTAGAAAAACAAAAAAAACAACGTGTCACATGGCATCAAAGCTTGCAAAGAGCATAGTACATAGAGAAAGTTCTTACAGTGTGTTCTGTTAAGACATCAAGTGCATCTTCAAAATGCCACAATCTACTGCGGTCCTCAGGGTCTTTTGGTGGGCTTTCACGAATGATTTCTCTTCCCATATCCCGTAATAAATCATACATTCCAAGCTTGTTATGCATGTTAACATTTATTAGACTTCGCTCTATGAGGATTTGTATTCCAATTTTTGCATGAAATCCACAACCATTTAATATTTGGGTAACATAGTTTCTATCCTTATTGATAAAGAAGCAACATATGTCAAGGAATATATTCTTCTCCAAATCATTTAAACCATCAAAACTTATTTTTAACTTTGCTTGTATTTCATCATTTGGTATCTTTTCTAGTTTGGACAACACATCCTCCCATTCTTCCATTGTTCTCTCAAACAAGTAAGAACCAAGGACTATAAGAGCCAGGGGAAGCCCACCACAGTAATCAACTAGGTTTCTAGAGAGTTCTATAAAGTTTTCAAAGGGAGCTTCTAGCTTAAAGGCATGCCAACTTAAAAGTTCAAGAGACTCAGTTTTATCCATTGTCCTCATTTTGTAAATATAGTCAGCTTTCCAGCACACATTATTAAGCAGACGCACATTTCTAGTTGTAATGATTATTATGCTTCCTGGATGAAACCATTCAAGATTTCCACATAACACCGTCAGTTGGCTCAAACTGTCCACATCATCCAAGACAACAAATGCCATTCTGTGGGGAAATCTTTCCCTCAATATAACTTTTCCTCTCTCAATGTCAGGTATAATGAAACCTTCTCTCTTAAAGATATCAGAAATGAATTGTTTTTGTAAAGAAAGTAGGCCATTATCTTGCTTTGAAACTTCTCTGATATTTGATAGGAAACTTTTCCCTTCAAAGTGGATGCAAATTTCATTGTACATGGCTTTGGCTAGAGTGGTTTTACCACTTCCTCCCATTCCCCAAATCCCTATTATAGAAGCATTTTGTGGTCGCCTCCTCGATTCAATTTTCACTTCACGAATTCGTGATTCAATTCCTACCGGATGGTCAGCGACAAACAATAGCTTACCGTCTAACTCAATATAAACACGTTTGAGAATGTCATGAACTAGATGACTTTCGCCCGAGCCCCTAGACATTTGTAAGGAAAATGAGCATCTACGTGTAAGCATCATTACCAATAATTAATAACTGTGACAAATGAAAGTGCAAATTATTTAAACAAGCAAAAGAATTTCTAGTGGATCATTAAGAACTTGGAATGTACGTACCAATTTAGCTAATAAAATAGTAATTGCTTTCATTTGAGGACTAGTCAATTAACTACAAAGTGCCACACAAATGACAACTGATTCACATTCATGGAGTTAGGTATCTATGATAGGCCCCAGAACATTGATATCAATATATATAATATATATATATATAATATATAATATATAATTTGCAAGATACGCAATTCACAAATGCAGTTTATTTTTCAAATTTCACGAAATAGGCACTGTTGGAAATGAATTGCAGAGAGGTCATTGATGATGCATTGATGACTAATGACATTTTCGAAGGGATTGATATGAGCATATCAAAGTTCATTGATGGGAACAGAATTCTGAGTCAGAATGCATATGCGAAGACCAAATTCCAAATAATCTAATCGAAGGTAATTGAGGCCTCTATATAGCACAAACTGCACATTTACTTAGTCTAATGTTCGGTCCTTTCACATTTTGTGGTAAAAATAACCAGCTTGACTTTATTCAACATACCATTACCATATGTGTGTATAAAAAGTATTGTGACTCCGGCTCGTGTCCGCATTATTAGTCCACAGTATCGAATGCTGGATGGTTTATTAAACAAAAGAAATTAAAATAAATTATTTTTAATTAAATTAGAATACCCTCCTTTAAAATATCATTTCATTTGCTTTATTTTATTTTATTATATGTTTTATGATTATTATGATTTCAATTTTATTATATTTTTATTATTTATATATTACATATTTTATGTTAATTTATTATATTATTATTTGATGATTATCAATATGCATCATAAAAACAAAACACTCTAATACTTTCATTTGACTATTAGTATTGCAATCCGTGCAACATTTTAATATATTGATATATTGTATATTCTTGTACAAATGTTTTTCTGGTATATTATATTCCAGAAGATGTAGAATAATAATTTTATTTTGTTTTTCAGATATAAAGTTTTGAGCCAACCAAGTGACGATGGGGGGAATGTCTTATTCTAGTGTGTATTCTATGTGCTTAGTGCCAGCAATCTGAATTTCTCATGCAATGGTTAATTCTCATGATTAAAGGAAATCAACAAACCCACCATGGATCATGGGAATGCAACTTGAAGCAAGGAAATCAAATTTTTACGTCCAAAAATGCCCTCCATTTTTCACAAATTTCCATTGCAAATCCAATGAACCACGCTTGTTTGGTGACCTTCCACCCTCAATCCAGTTGTCATCACCTTCCTCCCTTAACGAACGACGACCTTCCTCTCTCTAGCTTGGTCACAATCAGCAACTAGGTTCTTCACCTCCCTCAATCCAGCCGTTGTTACCTTCCTCCCTCAACAGACAACAACCTTTCTACCTCCAGCGGGCGCATCATCACCATTGGCGACTGGGTTCTTCACCTCCCTTGATCAACCCAGTTGTTGTCACCTTCCTCCTTCAACAAATAGCAACCTTCCTCCCTTCGGCGTTGTCACCATCAGTGACTGGGTTCTTCACATGCCTTCGCTGTTAGCTTCATCACTCCCCCTTATACAGTCGATAGTAGCTTTCACAAATTTCTGGATTCACAACGACTTTGATGGAGAAGAGGATGGAGATGGATGAAAGGGACATTTTTTGCATTAACTTAATTTTTGTTTTATTTTAATACTATTTTTTAATTTCCAACCTTTTTCCTAAAATATCAAACATACATTTAAAACATATTCCTATTTCCACTTCTATTCCCACTCTCACTCGCATTCCTCCATTTTTACAGCATATTCCTATTTCCACTTCTATTCCCACTCTCACTCCCATTCCTCCATTTTTACTCATGCATTGAGTTTGGTCCTTTGTCTTTATTTTTTTGGGGGTGGGGGCAATCACCAAGTGATATATCTCTCACTCCCATTCCTCCATTTTACTCATGCATTGAGTTTGGTCTTATGTCTCCTCTCCCCCCCCCCCACCCCCCGGGGCCGCGGGCGCCCGCCCCCGGGGGGCGCGGTGGGGGGGGAGGGGTTGGTGGTGGTTGTGTGGGGTTGTTATTGTCATCACCAAGTGATATTTATTTTCTCTTAATTCTCACTTTCCTCCTCTTCACCCCTCTTTTCATTATCATTTTCTTCACCCTTTTTGGGTTTCTTTGTCATCTAGCTGCTTTCATTTATTCTCACCGGTTTGTGTACCATTGGATTTATCTCCACTGCTACTTTTATTATTTATATCTCTTTCATCACTTAAATAATTAAGCAATCCGAATCAACCAAACATGTCCAAACAAATACTTACATAGAATCAAACAATTTATCAAATAGAAAGGAAGCAAACCACCAGGATCGAATCAATATTTAAAAAAAACAATATAATATATAAAATTCATAGGAAGTACCATATTTATAAATCAGACATTGTGACACTTCTTATAATTTTTTTATTCTTTCAATTTTTTCCACATATTTTCATTAAATTTCATGCGATTTATTTTTAAATCTTTTTCTCCATCTTTCACAGAATTTAAATGTTAAAATAAATAAATACAATTTGTTAAAAAAATTAAGTTATTATTTATCTCATGTCCCAAAAATAATTTCTAGTTTTCCTATTAAGTAATCCGAAAAAATTCTCACAGCACTCTATCAACATGGAAAAGTATTTCGACCTAGCAGAGTATATATATTCTTAAAATCTCTAATAGGAAGAGTTTGGCAATTAGCACAGATAGAGGTGCAAGATATTTGAAATCGATCGTAATTTGGGGGAAAAATATGAAAGCAAGTTTAGATTATACCTTCCAACAACATAGCCGGCAAGACCCCCAACTGCCTTTAGTGCCCCCCTCCACCGCAACACCAGATCGCTGCTCCTTCCGAACCGTCGCTCATGTGTTTTCATTGCTTCTCCATAACTACCTGCCTGACGACGAATGTCGCTCGGGTCCGTCAAATAGAATATCGGTAGAACCAGCTGACCCAGAGTTTTTTGACAGTCCATAATTTTCACCAGTTCACCCAGACACCATTTAGAAGAAGCATAATTTTGAGAGAGAACTACGATCGCAATTCGTGATCCTTCGATGGCTTGCAGTAATGAGCGAGAGATCTCGTCTCCCTTTTCCAGCCCCGTATCGTCCATGAAAGCATGGATTCCGGCCTGTATTAGAGCGTTATAAAGATTAGAAGTGACAGTGTGACGAGTGTCTTCCCCTCTGAAACTCAAGAAGACATCGTAGATCCATTTTGGTTTTGTGGACGAGGAAGTGGAAGTTGAAGAAGCCATCACCCAACGGAATGACACGAGGAGAATTTACTTCAACGGATAAGAGATGCTGAGATAGAATGTGAAGGAAGAGCTAGCGAAGGGGGAGTTTATGATTATGTAGGACTTGACTGGACAGCAAACCATCCAGCTGTAGCTCCTTCGTTGAAAAATCAGTACTGACTGTATATTGAAATGTGACAAAATTAAATGCTGCACAATGTGCCGGGCACCATTTTTTTTATTTATTTTAAAGTGAAAACCTGTTCTCATCCTTAAATTTTATTCCCACACCCTTAATATAAGTTGCCCAAAGGTGATCTTCGGAAAAATTTTATGATCCAAATAAAAGTTACTCTGTAAGAATATATGGAGTATTAATTATTTTATTTTAAAATTATATTTCTTATTAATTGCTTTAAGGAGCATTAGCTACTTTATAGAATAATATATGCATTTTTTAAATTTATGATATTTATTAAGAGAAAAATAAAAATTAAAGCAGTTTTTAAATAATTTTCTTGATACAACTAAATTTTTTCTTATTTTAATGAGTTAGATGGTATGATTTATGGATAGTAAAATTTTCTATAAATTTTATTATATATATACCAAGTAAATTACGAGCCTCATACTTTAGGTTGAAATAAGTCAATTTTATTAATATATATAGAGAGAGAGAGAGCTTATGATTATTATAGTTTTCTATTGCTTTACACAAATATCTCAGTCTAATATTGTTATTTCAAAAAAAATGAAAAAATCAACAAATAATTATATATAATATAAATTTTATAAAAAAAATTATACTATCTGTAAGTTATAAATAAAATAACTAACATGGTCAGGAAATAATGTGGCTTACTCACACGTTGTGCTTCATGTATTTGTTCAGGGCACATGATCATGATCTAGCTACATCTATATGACAAAAACATTAGGTTGAACAATTTTGTAAATTTTGATTGAGCAATTATATTTTTCCTAGAAAATGCTAATTATTAGTTTTTCTTTAAAAAGCTAACTTTTACTTTTTTTTTCCCCCTGCCTGCTTATATAAAATGGGTTTAATACAGGAGTCACGATTTTATGAGTCGGTTTGAGTTAACGGTCTCTCTATTATTATTTCACACACCTATATCCACATCTTTCTCCTAAAGAGAATGAACTAACGCACCCACCACGCGGCTCCAAACCACAACCTCCGATTTCACAGTGGTGTTTGGAGCCATTGTGGCATAGCGTCATTGGCCCTATTTTAATTTTTTCAATTGACTATTTTTTATTTTGATATTTTTCTAAATCAAATGTAGAATAGAACCAAGTTCAGTTTCATGTTGGAACACAGGCAGCTTTAGCTTATTGACTTATAAAAGTCTGATCATCTCAACGAGCGTGGAATCCTGGCATCACCGACAATGAAAGGTTGTCCTTACGAAACATTAAAGAGAAAGTAATCTTTGTGGAGGATTATGAGGGGATATAGAAGAAGGATGTCATTAATTAAAGAGGAAGATTCACTGGTTTCCATATATGAGACTTCAAATCTTGTTTATATTTAACATTCCATGATTCCTGTGGTTAGTGGTCATTATTACCAAAGCACTATTTGCCCAATCCATCGAAAGAAAAAAATGATAGGATCAGTAGCAGAATAACAAATATACAGTGAAAATAATTTTTTCCTACTTGCAAAAATTTATGAGGATCAATCAAAGAAAAATATGGTAAAGATTAAACACCACAAACATAAAAAAAAACACAGATTTTTAATGTGGAAAATTCTTCAAGGTAAGGGTAAAAATCACAAGTTATCCAGAATAATAAAAAAAGCTCTACTATGATTAAAATAGGAGTACAATAGAGTAGCAATCAAGTACATAAATCAATACCAATAGTCTTTCCAACAACCAAAATAAAAAGCTTACAATAGACAATTAAGAAGAAGAAAAACTCAAAAAATTACTATTTCAGTGCATACTAAATTTCTCTCATACTAAGCTATGAAATGACGATCCAACTGTTGAAAATAAAAAGTGAGATGTCTTGAACCTAATTACACAATTTCAGCCAACGAATCTGCAAATGAATTTTTCTGTGATTGTTTTGTGAATATACAAGAATAACGTTTTCTTCTTCTCCTTTCTCAAAGGCAATTGTTCTAATTTGAATCTAACATTACTCTCATATCCTAATATAACTCATTTCCACTTAAATAAGTGAGACAAATAATAATTTTTTAGGTTTGGGCCGTTCTCCACATAGGAAGGAAGCTCATACCCAATATATCTTCCCCTATGACTATATGGAGATGACCACCAATCTGACAACTTCACAACAAATTTCAAACTTCCATCTTGGTAGTGCCTTAGCCATCACATTAACACTATTATTATCAGTATGAATTTTTGCTAGCTCCAATATCTTATTATCTAAAACATCACGTATCCAATGATACTTCACATCAAAATGTTTGGACTTTAAATGGAAAGTTGGATTCTTACCAAAACAAATAGCACATTGATTATCACAAAATAGCAAATATTTGTCTTGAGTAAAACTAAGCTCCTGCAAGAATTTCTTTAATCATAGCAACTCCTTGTATGCTTGGGTAATGGCAATAAACTCTACCTCTGTTGTAAACAAAGCCACACATCTCTGCAACTTAGATTGCTAAGCCATAACTTCCTCTGTAAATTTAATTAAATAGCCTAAAATGAACTTTCTGGAATCAATATCTCCAGCCATATCTGAGTTTGTGTACCCCTCAAAGGTAAGCTTATCACCTTCAAAACAAAGCCTCATACCAATAGTACCACAAAGATACCTCAAAATCCATTTCACAGCATTCTAATGCCCTCTATTTGAATTTGATAAAAATCTACTAATTGTACCAACATCATGCGTTATATTTAGTCTTGTGCACACTATTGCTTACGTCAAACTACCCATTATAGATGCACAGTGAACCCTCTCCATATCTAACTTCTCATTTCATTTGGAGGACTTTGTTTAGCACTCAATTTAAAATGAGTAGCAAGAAAAGTGTTCACTGGCTTAGCATTTTTCATTTGAAATCTCTAGAGTACCTTTTCATTGTAGTGCTCCTGAGACAGCTAAAGCTTCTTTTTTTTTCTTTTTCTATCACGCAGGATTCTGATGCGAAGAATGTGTTTAGCAGCTCCCATGTCTTTCATGGTAAATGACTCACCCAATTGCTTCTTCAACCTATCAATCCTTGAAACATTTTTTCCAATAATAAGCATGTCATCAACATACAAAAATTGAATAATGAAGTCATTAGCAGAAATTTTTTTAACAAAGACACAGTGGTTATAAGTAGTCTTCTTGTAGCATTACTCACACATAACATATTCAAACTTTTTATACCACTACCTTGGAACTTGCTTCAAATCATATAAGCTCTTTCTCAGCCTACACACATAATCTTCTTTGCCTATAACATGAAAGCCATTGGATTACTTCATATAAATCTCTTCCTTCAAATCACCATGGAGAAAAGCAGTCTTCACATCCATCTGCTCAACCTCTAAATTAAGAGTAGTAGTCAAATTCAACATAGTTCTAATGGATAACATTTTCACCACTTGAGAGAAAATTTCATTAAAATCAACACTCTCTTTCCTGACTAAAATCTTTCACAACTAATCTAGCTTTATACCTCAAATGTAGAATTACTCATGTTTCATCCTATAAATCCACTTATTATCCAAGGCCCCTTTGTCCTCAGACAACTTCACCAAATCAAATGTGTAATTGTTATGTAAGAATTTCATTTTATCCTACATTGCATCCAACCACTTTCGTTTTTCTTTACTCTCCATGGCCTCTTCAAAACACTCAGATTCTCCCCCATCAGTCAAGGTCACATACTCATAAGAATGATACCTTTAACATGGTTATCTTTACCGATTAGACCTCTTGAGTTGGACTTGAGGTGGTTCAGGTGCATTATCTGGAGTTTTATCTTGACTCATTTTGCTCTTTAATATTATTTGTTGGAACATTCAACCCATCTCCAAGCTATTAGGTCCGGTGACCAACATGATTAGTTTTGATAATGTCAAATAGTGAAATAAAAAGTTTACATGATATGGTTATTTAATGTTATTTATATCTTTTATATCATACTTATTATTTGAGGAAGAATTTGACTAACTACTGAACTTAATATAAATTCTTATGTAGTTGAGTCAAGAAGAAGAACATAAATTGTTATGGAGTCAATAAGTAGAGCAAAGACTTTTCAAGAAGAAAAAGTTTGGAGAAGAAGAACTTAGGTACTTAAATTGGAAGATCAAGATTCAAGTTCCTAGTCATTGAGTTTAAGTGTAAATAGCTAAGGATGTTTGAGTTTAAAAGGTTTTTCAAATGATTTTAGAATATATCTTTTAATATCCTTGAAGATTTTAAGTCGATAAATCAAATTGAGCCTTGATTCCATCATTATGGTAAGTTTTTCAAAGTGTAAGCAAAAGTAATCAATTACCCTTGATTATAACTTGTTATATCAGTTACTCGCTTCAATTCATGCTTCTTACTAGTATAACTAATTACTTTTAGCAAAGAAATCGATTATCGCATGTCTAACCTAAATTAGCTTGCATATGTTTAGTACTTTAATCAATTACCCTCTCAAAATAATTGATTATCAAGTTTGTCCATTTCTGATAATACTTCAATCTCACATCTTAATCGATTACTCTTGATTTCTAATCGATTATACTGCTCCATATAATCTGTTATATCTTTAAATAATCAGTTAACTTATCTTAGCAAGTATGCGAACTCTCTGTTTGAAATCTAATCTATTATATCTGAGCTCTTAATCGATTATATCATCTCTTCACTTGAAAATTTCCTGAGCTACTCTATTATTCTCATATATAATCAATTATCTTGCTTCTTTGGTCCATATCGTCATTCAATAACTTGTTGCATTCCCAAATATAATCGGTTATGTTTTCTTCCTTCTAAATTCCTTTTCAACTAATTATTTTGGATTCAATTGATTGATGAACTTACTTTCTTCTTTGTTTTTCATGTTTCTCTAAGATGATTGGTTGTGCTTCAAAAAGATGAAAAATTTGACCACTCAATTCACCCTCCTTTTGGGTAACCAGCCAAATTAACATAAGTTGCCCATCTTCAGGATAGTTATGTTGTACTCCCTATTGAACATTACCATTATTAGTATCTAAGTTGTGAATAGATGACCATACTTGATCAACATCATATAAATTATAATCTTTCATAAGAGATGTCCTCTTCACCTTATCAATGGTTTCATCTTCCATAAACTTCATATTACGACTTCTAACAAGCTTCTTCTTGACAGGACCGTACAACCTATAGCCAAATTTTTCTTGATCATAACCAATAAAGATACATTGTTTTGTCTTTGCATTCAACTTGGATCTTTCATCCTTTGGAACATGCACAAATACCTTGCAACCAAAGACTCGCAAATGATCCTAACTAACATTCTTACCAAACCAAACTTTATCTAGCACCTTATCATTCAAGGCAACCATATGACTAAAATTAATAACATGCACCGATGTGTACAGTGCCTCACCCTAAAAATATTTAGGCAATTTTGCTTCAGAAAGCATACACCTAACTTTCTTAATTAGTGTCCAGTCCATCCTCTCTGCTAAGCCATTAAGATTAGGAGTCTTAGGAGGAGTCTTTTCATGTCTAATACCCTATTGCTTACAAAAGGCATTAAAGGGTCCATAATACTCAAAACTATTGTCAGTACGAATACATTTTAACTTCTTACCTGTTTACCTATCAACCAAAACTTGAAATTATTTAAACTTATCTAACACTTGATTTTTTGTTTTCAGAGCATAGACCTACAGCTTTTTGGGATAGTCATCAATAAAGATAATAAAGTAAAGTGCACCACTAAAGGATTTTACCTTCAATGGACCACAAATGTTGGAGTGCACTAATTCAAGTAACTCTAATTTTCTTGAGGGAGGATACTTCTTGAAAGATACTCTAGTCTACTTACCAGCCATGTAGTGAAAACACTTATCCAATACAATTTAAATAATTTTTGCCTTTCGGCCACAACCAAGTTACTTTTTATGAGCCTTCACTTATAAGAACCAAAATAGTTATCAAAACCATCATCATCAAGCTTTTGAGCATATATCAAATTAAAGCGAACATTCGGAACATATTTAACTCCTTTAAGCTATAACTTCATTCCCATGTTGGTTTGTAGACAAATATCATCAATACAATTACCTTAGCCGCACCATCATTATACATCTTTAATACTCCAAAGTTACTCGATATATAAGATGTGAAGAACTCTTTCCTTGGTATAACGTGTGATGTAACAACACTGTTGATTGCCCATATGCTCTCATCTAAAATAAGATTAACTAATTCATACTCACGAAGAATAAGAAGGTCTTCATTGGCAGCAGTAGCAAAACAATTATCATAATCTTTTATCCCCATACTCTGATCTGATACAAAATTGACTGATTCATAATCATGAATAATAAGAAGATCATCATGGATAGCAGAAGTAACACGATCATCATCATCTTAACCCTTCTCTTTCTGCTTACCATTCTTGCCTTTGTTCTCTTTTTTCAAGAGAAAGCAATGCTTCTTTATGTGTCCTTTTTTATGACAATGATGTCACTCTAAATTCTTATATTTGGACGATGACTTACTCTTGCTCTTCTCTCCAATATTTTTGACTTCTCCCTTTATTTTCAGTTATAAGCACCTTTGAATAAGATGAAGAATTATGTGTTTTTCTTCTTATTTCTTCATTAAGAGCACTACTCTTTGCTGCTTCTAAGGAAATAACACAATTAGGGGTTGAGTTTATAATTGAAACCCGAAATACTTGCCAAGACTTAGGTAAAGTGTTAAAAATTCATAGTCCCAAAACTTTATCATCAAACTTGATACCCATTTTTGACAATTGATTCAGGAGTCCTTGAAATTCATTCAAGTGATTTCAAATGAAGGCCCCTTCCTTGTACCTTAAATTCAACAAACAATTCAGCAAATATGATTTATTATTTTCTGACTTAGAGGCATACAAAGACTCAATCTTCGTCCATAAAATTATCGCATGTATCTCATTAGCAATGTGATTATATACATTATCTTCTACATATTGCCAAATAAAATCACATACATGCTGATGTTCAAAATCTCACTCTTTATTAGAGTTGGAACTTGGCTTTTAAGTAGCAAACACAGGAATATGTATATTTTTTCACAAATAGCAAATCTTTCATTTTGCTCTTCCACAAATGATAATTAGTGTCATTTAAATAAGCCATCATATTTGCATTTACCTCCATCATTCAAGTAAGTTAAATAACCTCAAAACCAAATCTCTAATGTCACTCTAATAAGAACAGTAACAGAGTAACAAATATGCAACGGAAATAAATTTCTCCTATTTGCAAGAATTTATGAGAATCAATCAAAAAAATATATGGCAGAAATTAAATACCACAAACACATCAAAAGACATCAAGATTTTTAATTTCAAAAATCCCTCAAGACAAAGGAAAAAAACACGAGTTGTCCAGACCAATGAAAATAGTTTTACTATAATCAAAATAGGAGTACAACAGAGTCTCAATCAAGTGTACAAATAAGTACTAATAGCTTTTCTAACAACCAAAGCAAAAAACTTACAATAGAAAATAAAAAAGATGAAAAACTCAAAAAATTATTGTTCTAATGTGTACCAAATTTCTTTCACACCAGATCATTAAACATAGATCCGACCGTTAAAATATGAAGAACAAGATATATTGAACTTGCTGACAAAATTTTATTCCGATCAAATAGTTAACGAATATGCAAATGAATTTTCTCTGTGACTGTTCTGTAAATGTATGAAAATAACGTTTACCTCTTCTTCTCTCTTAAAGACGGCTATTTAAATTTGAATATAACTACACTCTTATATCTTAATATGACCCATCTTCAATTAAATAAATGAAATATATAATATATTTTTAGGTTTGGGTCTTCCTCCACATAAAAAGGAACTTATACTCAACAAAAGAATCAATTATCTCTACAGCACACATGAAATACATATGAAAAAGGATTAATTTCCCTCATCAGATTAGATAGATAGATATACGAAGGTGGAACTTTGGTTTTTAATTTTTAATTTAATGTTTCTCTACTATATATATATATATATATATATATAGAGCAAATCTAACTTGAATACTTCTATTCAGATAGATAGATATGGAGTTTGAGAGAGGCAACAATAGTGCTGAAGAAAAACACTTCTCTCGCTGTGGGTCCAATAGTAAAGGAAGACCAGCTGAAGTGGGGGATGGGGAGAGGTGAGACGAATTGATGAGTTGGAAATTAATGGGTGAACTGGCTGTTAAATATACCCATGAGTATTTTCATAAGGTTATATAGCATTTTCTGTAAAATCATTTGGTGGGGTTAAAGATGTGGAAATTTTGACATGTATTTAAAAAGTTAAGGGATTAAATTAAAATTTATAATAAAATTAAAAAATAAAAAATATCATTTTGCTTAGCCACATACGTCAGATTATTTTATTTGGTAATGATAAGAGGTTTTCTCCCCATATAATCAAAAATCAATTTAAATTCATATCTCTTTTGTTATAGTTTAAAAATTTATGAATTGATCATCAAAATAAAGAAAAAAATTACATAAATTTTATTATTAAATCCGCATGCATTTTGTATGAAGTCTAAGAAAATTTGCATGCTTCAGATATTAAATATCAATATATGAATATATTGCTATATTGATTTTAATTGTTTATATTAGAATGAAAAACCCTTCCATTCCCTCCATTAAAAATACAGCTGAACCAAACACACCGCCAGTCGATAACCTGTGTCGGCAACCCACGGCCACGTAGCCACCGTCGAGCCGCGAGCTCTGCGGTCGGGCCTGATCTCACAGCTTTCTGGGTTAAGGAGGAAGAGAGCATTGAAGCATCCTAGTTTAGGTATGCTCTCAAGGAATTCAGAATTTGTGGCAAAAAAAAAAAAACTTAGACTTCTTTTTTTTAAAAAAATAAATTTCCTACTTTTATTGGTATTCTGGATGCTTTCTCTATAACACTGAGGGAACAACTTAGTGAACTTCCGGGCTTCAATTTTCTAGTTCTCTTGCCGGTGAGTAGACTTCCATGTAAGAGATCGCTGGTATGTGTTCGTAATATGTAACATTTTAATATAATTACAAGTTGATGAAATATACGGAGTCTGTGAATTCACAAGTAGTCAAAAGTGATGAATATAGAATCACATCAGCGTCCAGTCTATTCTATAATCTTAAAGGGTCTATAAATAGCGGTTTTATATGTACCTTCAATAGATTAGTGAGGTTTTTGCTCATGAGTATTTTCAATGACTATGGAAGGTGCTTTCCAATCTAGTCTAAGACCAGAATCCTGATCCCTCGAATTCTTTCCAAGGAGGTGGAATCCTTCCATATCAACCTTTTCCAATTACGGAAAATATTGGATTTGACCTCAGAATTTGGATTAGATGCTTCCATTATAGAGGGGCAAGGCCTTGTAGCTCCAGGGATGGGTTGACCTGGGGGCAGGACAATTGCAATTGGTTACTTTAAAGCTAGGATACACCCGATCTAGGATCAATTCTCACAGCAATTAGCTTCCAGTATGTAGTGGTATTTGTCAAATGGAACACTTGCCTGGGCTATAGACCAGCATCTCTGGCTTCTGTATATTCTTGGGCATGTGCATTCACGTGAGCAAGAGCAATTGCATGGCAAAAGTTCGATGTTGGTATCCTTGTGTGTTCTCCGGCATCATTGGGTTTGTGTGTTCTGTTCTGGTACCTTTGAGAAGGGCATATCTTAAAGTTAGGAACAAAGCATGAATGGTTTGGTCTTGGTACCTCTGACACCACTTGGTGCAGGATTAGAGAGAGATAATAGGGATAAAGATGTAAGCGGACACAAGAAAGTATGATAATTCATTCTTTAAGGACAAAAGACTGAAGTCTTTGGTTCTTTTAGGTAGAGCTCAAAAGATAACCAAGACAAAAGACATTCTCAAAATTATAGATAGAACAACCATACTAGAAAATAAAAATAGATAGGATTATATTATGAATAATTAATCTTTAAGAAAGTCCTAACAATTGTTGTTTTCATGCCTATATCCTATAGTAAGGTTTCCATTTGTCAGTGAAAATTTCATCATTAACCCACTTAATAAATAATAAATTCTTGAGTCATCCTCAGTTGCTAGGCTTTTCTGTGAGAATATAGGATGTTAGGATATATTTGCTTGTCTACATGTTCAACCTTGTACTTCTAAAGAAACTATTCTGTTTCATTTTTCTTTTTTGTTTATATGAATTATTAATAATAGTGGATTGACTGGATTTTCCTTCGTTGCACTCAATGTTGAAATGCATCTTGCCATTAATGTAGGTCCTAATGGACATAAAAGAAGATGTGGGAGACATATTCCTTTGGGATGGGACTCTCACTTTAAGTGATTTCTTTCATGCTGCTCATATGTTTTCTGAGAAGTGGAGAAGGTTCAATCCTTCGGTTCCTCCATAGTTTTGGGTTCCATGTCCAAAACGTCATTTGGTTTCTTCTCGTGAGGTGGGCCTCTTCAACATTATTTTATATCCACAACCTCATTACTCCATACTCTGCAACTAATAAGAGTTTGTCTCTCTCTATTTGTCTCTCAGGTGGAAGGATACTTGTCTCTGGAGAACATGTGCCTTTTACAATCAAGTGAGGTTTGTTGTTTTCTTTTAATTTTATGTTATAGAAAAGAGTTTATTGTTGAGGAAAGAAGGCAGTAATTGGCAGGCAAAATCCTCCCCATGCATTCATAAAAACAATAAAGCCAATAAATAAATATTAGCTTGAAAGAGCTTTCCAATCCCTTTGTAAATCCATAAGGGATTCTTCCCTGGAAAAACCTTTTGCTGAACAGTCTGTCATAGTTTAATTTACACTATTTCCTTAAGAGGAGAGTTGATGTTAATTACTGGATTGTATATGTCATGTGCAGGAAAAACAGGATAAAGGAAGTCTGACGTAGACAGAAGAAAGCAATTTCTTGGAGAAGGTAGAACCATTTGATTGTTCCACATTAGTGTGTATGACCTAATTGGTATCTTATATGTAGCTTGCCAATTCACATGCTACGTCAATCTGGTTACTACTGTTGTTATCGTCAGTTTATATACTCGTCCCTATAATTTTTTATTCCTTTTTGCAGCGTCCAGAGAGCAATTATCATGAAGTAAACCATTATGATTTCCATATAGTCTTCAGTGCTTCATACAAAGTTGCAGTGCTGTATTTCCGTGCTTACCATAGTGGTATGTTCATCGTGCTATCTTTTCATAAAGCTTGTATTGTGGGTGATAAATATCTTATTGGACACATAATTGCGTTTTTATTGATACTTGGAAGTTGGAAAGAATTGAAACAAAAATACCACTTTATGATTATTTTGCTGCAAACAAGGTCACAGGAGGTTATTCTATTGCAATCGGTTTGTCGTAGATTTGAATACTAGAAGAGGCTGGTTAGATCAAGAATCCTGTAGCTATGTGTCTTTGCATGTTTGAGGATGGGGGTGGATGTGTAAGGGCTTTGAACAATGGCACTATTCTTTATCTAATTGAAGACGTAGTTGAATTTTGGTACCAAGGTCTTCAAATCCTATCACTTGGTTTAAAGCTGTTAATTTTATGGAATATGAATTAGTTCAGTTAGGTCTCCCAAACTTTCTATTGTATAATAGTTTAACTACGTGACTGTACTTCTAAGTGCAGAGTTGCAATATCACCTAAATTTATGTCTGTGTTCTTTTCTGTTACTATATAATGTAAATTTTTAATCAAGAAAATTATGTTAACATCGTGTGATACTGTTTTATTATGTAGATGGACAACCTTTGGTGTCCAGTGAATTTTAAAGGGGCCTTCTTGGTCCATCTGTGAAGTTGTAATGTAGTAATAAATGTACAGAAACTTAAGAAGTCAAGTATATCGTTAGACATGGAAATTTTTTTTTTTGGGTACAAGAAGAGAGTTGAACTTAGAACCTTTGATCTAAATCTTTACCCACCTAACCACCTGAGCTAGCTTTGGGTAAAATTTTATAAATTTTAACTGTCTTAGTATAGATAAATATGTAATGTGATTCTTTTTATTGGGAATATAATTATAATGTTCACAATGTGTGATACTGTTTAATACTTGGATTACATAGATGGACAACCCTCGCTGATCAGTGAAATTGAAAAGGACCTTGCTGGTTACTTTGTGAAGTTGCTATCAGAATCCAAGTGCACGTTTAGAACTCAGGTAAATAACATGTATGCCTCTTTTGTGTTTTAATTGTTTTCATTATCTTTTTGTCATTTTCTTTTTTGTTAAAACATCTATGATTATTGTGTAATATTTTTTTATTGAAACTCTTCTAATTTATTTGCAAATTTGGAGTTAATGTATTGTTTGCCTGTGATGATTTCATTATTGAAAGGACCTTGATGAATAGAAGTGAAAGGAAAATGTAGAAAACTAGCAACTAAGATATTCCTTAAAATGCAGATTAGTGGAGCACTACAAGACTGCCATCTGGCCACACAAGCAGTTCTGAGTTTCATCAAGATCAATCTCCCCTCATTGTTTTTAATTCAATGATTGCCAACATGACTGGTGATGTTGGATCATCTTTGTTATCATGAACTATTTCAGCATCTTCTTTACTAGAGGAAATCACTTCGGTTTAATACTAGGTATTTAGTAATTTCTTTGAAGTATGGTCATGGTAATACTATGAAATCTGAAGTGTCAAGGTCGAAGTTGAAGTGTGTGATGTTATGATTGTTTAGCACAAACTCAGCTCTTCTTTTCTTCTTTTTTTGTTTGAAGTGCTGGTGCTTGATAGATATTGACCACATGCAGTATGAAATATAATATCCTTTCACATAAATGGAATTTAATTAACCTATTAAAGATTACTGCATCCAGCCCTCTGCTAAATCAGTTCTCGATGATTGCATTTATTTTGGTATTATTACCAGATTTTACATATAGGCTGTTCATATGAAATAACACGACGTATGTCCTATGTAACATGTTTTATGTATGGTGGGCTATACTTTATGAATTTTTAATTTAGAAATTCTGTTTCTTTGAAGTTGTGCTCTGTTTGGTGCTATCTTCTATATTAATGTGATCTCTTTTTTTGTGGATTTTTGAAGTTTATTGTCCTTTACATCCTAATATACAAGGAACCTCTCCAGATAGGTGCAAGTTAGCAAAAACATTTCTGGTTTAGCTCAGAACAATATTATAATTTGACAGTAGTTTATCTTTACCCTTAATTGCATGTTCTATTAATAAGCCCTGGAAGATACACTTGAATGATTTTAATGTTGTAGGAGCATCCATATTTGAACAGGCCATGGTACAAGTTACATCCATGTGGGACGAGTGAGTGGATGAAGCTGCTTTTTTCTAGTGATAAGTCATTGACAACAAATGGTTTCAGGATTGAACATTATCTGGTTTCATGGTTCTCTGTCATTGGGCAAGTGGTTGGTCTTAAAATTCCTTTGGGAATGCTGGACTTTGGTTGCTAACTACTCGTAATTAGACTCTCACTGATGAAAATAAATGCTTTTTTTTTTTTAAGTTGAGAAGCTGTAAAGCATCGCTAATGGGATAAACATTATGAACCAACAAAAATAAAAGTATGTAATTATGTAAGTACCGTATGTTGTCCGGCCTATTAAAGAAAAATAATAAATACATGAGAATAAAAGAAAATGTTTCTTAGGAAAAATAATAAAATAAATAAATAATATTCTAGAAAATTATTCTCAATAGATGAAAGATGTTAAATATAAAATATATATTTTAAGATTTTAAAGTAAAAAATTGAAGACTATCTTTTGATTAAAATATATAAAATAAAAAAATGAAAATAAAAGATAAGATCTAAGAATTATCTCGCTAGCTTCCCTATCCAGATGATTTAAAAAGAAGAAAATAATATAAAGTTAGTAGGGGAATTAAATTATTTAGGATATTGGGCAGATAGAAAAATTAGTAATATTAATAATAGAAATATCTCTTAAATGGGATTTCATAATTTTCAAAAAATTAGGAGATTATGATGTTATCTATGTCTTTCAAATTTTAAAATATTTTAAATAAAAAAAATGAATGGCTAAATTCTTTATAAATAGACGGCTCGAGGGTTAGGGAAGGGTCAGGAAAGTAGAGAGATCAATCAACAAACCTAGGGATGTTATACTAATACCTCCATGAGTTTACAAAATTGTTAAGGTGCAAGTGGCAGTATCACCGTGTAAGTCAAATATTTCTTAGAAGAATCATGGATGATAATTTTACCTCTGATCCAATTAATTTCTCCCCTTTTAAATGGCATGCGGATTCAAATAAATCTCTCATGAAAAAACAAAGCCGCGAGTACGTGGATCTAATAATCTCTCCTATTTTATCCAACATTTTTATATATTTCCTATTCTAAAAAAAATCTCCTCTACAATAAAAAATAGACATAAAATAATAAAGCATAATTTTTATTTTTAAAAAGAAAGCAAATAAAGTATCATGAATTTATAATCCAAACTGTATAAATCTTGATCCCTTTTAAGGGTACATAGATTTTAAGATTTCATTTTAAGTCAAGTATGCTCTATAAAAATATTATATATTTTTTTATCTATTTTTATTTGAGTTTAGTAAGTAACAAGTATAATTTATTTTTAAAGTTTATTTAATAAAGTACAATAAATTTAGAATAATTATTCTTTCGAATGGATACCGTAGAATATGTAAGACTTTCCTTACATACAATTAACTCCTAAATCTAACTCTTTGTTGGTAAACCATCCATTTTTAATTCTTGAAGTTTTTCAAAATTTTTCCTTTTGTGACTCCATTTTTCCTTTTTTATTTTTTACTTTTAGATAAAAATCAGGTGCGAATAAATTGTCAGCCAAAAATTTTGGTATCAAAGCGTCAACAGAGTTAAAATGTTCTGTTGCAATAGCACAAGATTTTTGGGGTAACATGAAAAAAAAAAAAAAGAGTAAAATCCAGTGGTTCATGCGGCTAGGCCTACCAGACAAGCCACTCTGGGCTAGAAGTGCTCAAGTCCTTTGACTCAACTCTCAACTTGAGTTTGTGGGCAGGCCGACATGAAGCCCCCTCTAGCCCACTAAGCTAAGCCGGAGCCATGTCCCGCTGTCTTAGATTTTTAGTACCCCTATTCAGGTTACAAGCTGCCGATGCAGAGCTCAGCGGGCAATCATTGATCCCACAACCTTTGTAGAAAATGATTTGTTTTAAAAACTAGACAATGTGGACTCTCTGCTTCTTTCCTAGTAGTTCTGCAGTATTTGTTCTCCAGCTGATATAATTACTTTGTTGTAATTACATAAATGCAAAGATGAGTTTGGAAAATCATAAATTCAGACTGGAAGCTTTCGATGCCAAGGAAGAGGAATCTGTGTTTTTTTTCCCCCATTGCGGTTCCTTGGAGGAAAATAAGTGAGTCCAAGTTAGAGTTCGCTTTAACGCGATGCTCTTGGCTGTGAGATTTTCTGCCATCCGATTCTTTTTTTTTTCTTTTGACCATCCCACCCGATTCAAAAAGAAACAACAACACTATGGATTTCTTCCTATTAAATAGCATACTCTTCTAAATTCTGAGGACACAGCATTTACAGATTAAGTAGTTTACCCAGCTAGATGAGCTAGCTTCATATCTAGTTATTTCCAAGCTTAACTACAACCAGAGACAAAATTCATGCGAAGAATGAAGATTAATTACTTCGCTACCATTTATCATTTATAGCATAAACAATCAATGATCAATGGATCAGTGCTTAAAAGAATCAGAGTAGCTTTTTATTTCAATAACTTCTTCATAAAGCCTTCCCTGTGAGGCTTTAGCATCTTATTCTCTACAAAACATTAAACCTTCAAGATTCTAATTAACTGCTTCATCCTACAAAAGAAAATTATTCAAATTAGTCACTCGACACTTGGGGCTAAGAATTGTTTTGTTTGATAATTTTTGGATGTTTCCAATACTCGAAATAAAAAACACTCGAGTTTAAAACATCAACATTAGTATTGTCCAACTAAGCGAGATTGGCTCATAAATCATGCAGTGCCAATTGGTTAACTCTATCTCTACAAATAAATCATTTATCAAGAGATTTTGTTTTATAATCTTTTTTAGTATTCTTATTAGTCTTCCTCTATGCTTTTTAATCAATTTTCCCCACTGACTCCTCATGTCCTCTTTTTTGTACATGATACAAGAAATGCAGTCGAGTTTGAAATGCAACAATTAATTCCTTTCTAGTTTCTAACAACCATTTCCAAAACTTTCTACAGAATCACAGTCTTCACTTGATAGCTTAAGCTTTTGAATTGACATGGTCATTGATATTCCAAGTGGTCAAGATCCAAGAGTTCTGTGCTAATTAATGGATCCTGGCTGTATTAGTTGGATCAAGCCTTTTTATTTCCTTCGTTTTCGGGTCTGCTGGATTGTTGCCGAAGGCACTATTTTTCGCTTTGTCTTTGCACCTTCTCCATCTTCCCTTTTGCTTTTACTTGTGCTCTCCTCCATGAAAGCCATTTGCATTTTTAGACGGGGAGAAAATCAACCTTTAAGGAGAGTGCTTAGCACAATTTGTAGTTCATTCGTTCCTATTACTTCAATACTGTTTGTTTCGGTTCAATCTTCTTAAGGATTGCTATTTCACCTAGCTTGATTATTGATCTCTGCCCAAATATTTCCATGGTGTATCCTATTATAATAAGACTTGATTCAGGTGTACCCTTTATGTTCTTGAATGATTGACAGTGCGTCTACAACAATTCTCTGTCTTATTCATTTGTCAAAGAAATATGGTGAAAGAAGAAAAAGCAGCAGTCTAGAGGATCGTGAATGATACAAACAAATAGATTTACGGTCTGTGTTTAAGATAGCTTATAAAGCTTCTAAATTGTTACATTATGATAATAACACGAAACAGAACCACAGGGCAGATATGTTTGTTACAAGTGAATGCCACTGCATTTCTTGTATCATATAATGTAAAGGACCAGTTGAATTAAAAAGATTGAACTGCTAAAGCTCATGAATAATTTTATTATATCTCTAACTCACTTCCTCACAGAAAGCCCGTTGGACACACAAGCCTTCCATATCATGTGCTTGATGCTATGTCAAGGACTAATTCAACTCCGTAGCTTAAACAGTTAAGTTATGGCCTATGAGTAGTTTTATGATAATCTCTAATATAAAATTTGAGGCTTCAATTCCATAACTAGACAAGAAACCTTTCATGATTGTTTTTGTGTTCTTGACAGTACCAGATCTGAAGCCACCATCATCTCCAACTCCACCAAAGCCCTAATAGTGATGTGGTAGGTATACCATTCTCAATCTTGTCTAATATTTGAATATTTTATCCTGACTGTTAATATTTTCTGTTTCACGTATGTTGAATTTCAGAGATAATGAAAGCAATGCTCCCAGGTATGAATGACATAGGAAGTTATATATTTGTCACTTTTTCATTTCCCGGCAATCAAAATTACTGCAGAATAATGGATTTATTGCATGTGATCCCCTGTCCTCCCTATTTACGAACAAATTAAAACAATCTGAATGTTTTCTGTGAAGTTAAAATAGTACAAAGTTCATTACTCTCATCAAATAGGTGCACCATCTATCATGTAGAAAGAGACACCAGTCCTAAACTATGGTGTTGGAGTCCTTTTTTTCATTAAAAGCTTGTATGTTGCTGTATGTTTGGATTTTGTACATTAATATTCATCACTAGAATTAAAGAGTACCATAATATTGATCCGCTATGCTTAGTTTGTGACAAAATCTGAAGAAAATCCAAACATAAGTAACGATGGGCCTATTGAATTAAAGAAACCTTGCCCTCATAACATTGCATGAGCAGAGGCATTCTAGAACAAGGAGAATAATTTATTAAGGAGAATTGTGATGAGTAGTGGGGCATATACTTCAAACTTCAATGTTTTGATTCACATTGCTGAAGGATATTAAGACACACTTTAATTAGTGTGCAGAAACTCATACTGTGATCTACTTTTAGTTTTGCATGGAAGAAACAAATAGAACAGAAGAATTTTAATTAAACCTATGGCTGCCTTTGTGATCCATAAAAAACTAGAACAGAAAGCAAACCATATACATTATTTAGGTCAAAGGGAGAGTACTTCATGTAGTTGCTAGTTACTGGGGGGCTAAAATTGTGAGCGTACACATATCTATCTATCTGTCAAGGTTTGGCTGATCAATTTCTAGGCTCATGATTGTTGATGGGTGGCTTACGGCTAGGCATTCCCATGTAATCCTTATGTATGAGCCATTCCTAGGGGTAATGATTGTTCTAATTTTATCCTTCAATTCAGAGTACTATATAATTTTTTGTAGAGAATATATTAAAACCAAACTCAAATTTTCAGGGTAGTGAAGTGAAACAAAGTCCTCGAGGAAGGTATTTAATACCCGAGTTGTCCTTGGACGAGCAAAATGGAATTTTCCTTAATATTTATTATAATCTTTAAATTTAGGTTTACATTGTATAACTAAATGAAAACGCTTTCATTATTCCTTTATCCTCTTTACAGCCCCCAGATATGAAGCCACGATTGTCCCTTACTCCACCAAAGCTTCAACAGTGATGTCATCGGCATAACATTCTCAACTGGCCTCAATAAGGTAGAAATGATCTTTTAAGCAGAAATTCTATCATGTTTAATAGTAGAATTATCTATCTTCACAATTATATTTTCCTTTATATTCATGTTGAATTTTGGAGATAGTGAAAACCATGTTCTTAAGTCATAAAAGAGCTAAGGAATTGTTTGTCATTTTTTCCCCCTGACAGCAATCAAAATTCTTTCTATCGTAATGGATGTACTGCTACTGCATGAGATCTTTAGTCCTTCCACAGTACAAGCAATCAATCTGAATGTTATTTGGGAATGTTATTCTAGGAAGTTGTTTCACAAATTAGCATTAGAAATTACATTTACATTTAAATTAAAACTTACTTGGAATTTGTAGTGCCAAATCAAGGTTTATTATTCTACTGTTGTTTTTGAAAAAACTGTTTTTAAGATTGAAAGTCTTGTTTAGAAACATTTGTTTCATGAATTTGATGGATTAACACATGTAGTTTCTTTTCTTCAAAAACATGAATAATAAAAACAAAGATTAAAAAAGCAGCTTCCTTATGATTGTATCCTCTGTATCACACTAGATTTCATGTTAATCTTCAGATAACATTATAGGAACAAAAGCTTTTATTGAAAGAAATCTTGAAAACAAGGAAAATAATATTAAAAAGTGCAATTCACTCGTCTAAGACTCTTGAAACAAAAACACACTACATTGTCTTACGTACCCCAGCAGCTTCTAAAAGCCATAATTACAATGGAAGTACTGAGGCATAATTACACTTCAGAATCTATTTTTTCAACAATTATTGTCACAACTTGCGACGTTACATCCATCAAAAACCAGGAATGCTATGATCTTGTTCACTATAAGTTGTGGCCCGATACTGAAAACAATCTCCACCAAATCACCAGGTTCAATGCTTGAAATGATACCCTCCCATTCTTCATCTTCCGGGCAAGTTACCAAGTCTCGCTTATGATGCTGAACAGTGTTCTTGGTGAGGTTAATGATCAGAATATTTATGAGAAATTGAGGCGTTATGTTGTCCATGGAACAAGAATACACAACGCTGAAAACCATTGCTTTCAAGTCGCAACCCATAACCTGAGGCACCTCAAAAATTACTCAGCGTCCTTCACCCCTGAAGATGAACCAATCGAGATCCTGACCACCAGCTAGGTGGGAATCATCCCAGCCACGATAATTCCATCCCTATATACAGCATCAACACAAGAATCAAGAACCTTTGTTTATATACTTATGCAAACAATAACATAGCCAAGAAAAGGGGCAAATATGAGTACTCCCCTTGGGTAAAAGAAACAAAGAGCATGCGGGAACTAGCCAGTAGTTCATATTTCAGCTAATTATTGTCCGTAAATGAAACTGTAACCTTTTCATGCATGAAAGAAATACTAATATAATTTAGGTAGTACTCAAAACTCATCCTTCCAAACTTGATGGGGGCAGAACAAAACAGACAAACCTGCAGAATTTTCTTCTTCAATATGTCAACTTTGTCGCACACTCCCATTTGAATTAAAAGAGAATTGAATGAATTTGCTGGTCTTGCAATGTGAATTTGATTATCACCATTAGATGATACAGAAGCTTCCATGTATGAGATTTGTGATGTAGTTGGTGTTGATTCTAATTCCATAAAATTCGTCCTATACAAGGCATCCAAAATTGTTGCCCATTTTCCATTGAATTGAAACTGTGGCCGGCATTCCTCCCAGATACTTTTAAGCTTTGAAAGATGGCCCAGAATTGGCGAGAGGCCATGAAAGCTACCATTCTGGATAGCTGAGAAATCTATAGATGGTAAGTTCAAGAAAAATGCTTGACTACAGGATTGGGGAATATTCGTGGGTGACGTCCAAGACCATATGATAGAAGGAAATATATCACGTGTTCTTCCTCCATAGCCACACATAGACATATATCCGAGGCCTTTTAATCTGGCTAATGAAAAGGGCACTTGTACTATGGCAGTATTATCCGCCGTTAGAGTTGTCAAGGATTCCATCTGCTCAAAATCATCTTCTAAATGGTCAATCATTAAACAGCCCGAAAGAATAAGAGTTTTTAAAGATTTCAACTTGTAGATACTTCTAGGAAGATCTTTAAGGCACTTGCAGTCTTTTAGATTTACCAGAAGAAGATTTTTCAAATCTCCAATGCTCTGGTGAATTAACATCAAGCTTGGACAATCTTTCAGTACTAGCTTTTCAAGGTTCGGTAATTTTGTAAAATCAGGAGATTTTGTCAGGTCAGCAGAATGGCTTAGAATAAGCGTTTTCAACCACCTCAACACCTGCAAAAACATGAAGTTTCACACAAAAAATTCAACAAAATTTGAGGTAAAAACTATATTATTATTATCAATAATTTTTGGCTACCCTAAAACATAAAAAATAATGAATATATACCAGGGGCTCCTTCCAAACTTGTTTCAGGCTGCTGTATTTGAAGTCAATAGCAACTAAATTTTCCTGGTACAAGTTGTCAGGTGTGTATTTTAAAGGAAACCCGCGCGAACAAAGCCACCTCAGGTTTTGGGAAATATACTTATAATCTCCAGCAAGATTTACGTACTCTAGTTGGAGCAATCTGAGTCTCCTCATCACCTTGAATGCCCTGGATTCAATTGAAGGTTCTCTAGACGTTCTTGTCAACTTCAGAGCAACACCCTCAATAGCTTTTGTTCCCTGTAAAAACATAGGACAAAAAAATACCACAAGAGAAAAGGAAACCTTTGTCATTTGTTGAGAGAAAGACAATGCATGAACTTGTATGCTGAGAATGCTTTTTGCGTACATGACTAATAGCAAATGAAATGGACCTCGTAAATTGGAGCTATAAGGAATGAATCACATAAATTGTTTTCTTTTTCAAGAAAAAATGAATCACTTGGCATCAAAACTTGAGGGGGACAAAAAGTACATAATGAAAATTTTTACAATTTTTTCTGACAAGACCTCAATTACTTCTTTATGAAACCATAATCTACTATGTTTCTCAGACTTCTTTGGTGAATTCTCACGAATGATTTCTCTTCTCATATCTCGTAATAAATAATGCATTTCAAGCTTGTTATTCCTACCAACTTTTATGAGGCTCCGCTCTATAAGAATCCGTATTCCATTTTCTGCATGAAGTCCACAACCATCTAATATTTGTGTAACATAGTCCCTATCTTTATTGATAAAGAAACAACATATGTCAAGGAAAATGTCCTTCTCTGCATAATCATTTAAATCATCAAAGCTTATTTTTAACTTGGCTTGTATTTCTTTATTAGGAATCCTTTCTAGTTTGGAAAATACAACCTTCCATTCTTGAATTGTTCTCTCACGCAAATGAGAACCAAGGACTTCAAGAGCTAGTGGAAGTCCTCCACAATAAGCAACTACATCTCCAGAAAGTTCAATAAAATTTTCAAAAGGAGCTCAATAAAATTTTCAAAAGGAGCTGCTTGCTTAAATGCATGCCAACTGAATAGCTCAAGAGCCTCTGTTTCATCCATTTCTCTCATTTTGTACTTATAGTTAGCTTTAAGGGCATTAAGTATATGCAAATCTCTAGTTGTAATGATTTTTATACTCCCTGGATCAAACCATTCACGACTCCCACACAATGCCTTTAGTTGGTTCTGACCATCCACATCATCCAAAACAACAAGGGCCTTTATGTAAGGAAATCTTTCCCGAATTATGTTTTTTCCTATTTCAATATTAGGTATCTTGAAAACTTCTGTCTTGATGATATCACAAATTAGTTGTTTTTGCAAATTAACTTGGTCATTATCTTGCTTTGAGATTTCCCTAATATTTGCAAGGAAGCTTCTCCCTTCGAAGTAGCGACCAATCTCATTATAAATGGCTTTGGCAACTGTTGTTTTGCCAATTCCTCCCATCCCCCAAAGGCCTATTATAAGAACATTTTGTGATCTCCCTTTCCACCATTCAATTATCACGTCATGAACTCGTGATTCTATTCCCACTGGATGGTCAGCAATAAACAATTTTCCAACGTTTAATCTTGGAAGAACATCATCCACAATTGTCCTAATTAGCTCAGCTTCATACCTGTCAAAATTAAATATGCGTAAAGAAAATGAAGAGCCGCATAAAACTCATCAGCGATAATAAATTTGACCAACAACGCTGATTGTTTAAACAAATAAAACAATTTTTAGTGGACAATTAATAATATGAAATGGACTAATTTGGCTACTAAATATCTATATGCATCATCGGAAAACTCAAGTATTGAGTGTGAGATGAAAATAGATGACTTCATTTGAGGGCTAATCAGTTAACTACAAACTGCAATACAAACGACACTAAACTTATAATCATGGAGTTAGGTATCTATGATGAATATAGATGACTAGGCATTGCATTGGACATAGTACATATGATGGGATATCTTGAGAGTACCTAATAATTTCTCATGCAAGCATCCCCTTTGAATGGTCATTAAATTCTCAGGAATTAGCTTTTGAATGTTAGTAACTCAATTATATATCCTTGGGTCGGGATTCTAATTACTTATGGAGACCTCAAAAGAACCTCAGCAGCAGCTGAATTATTGTAGCATTTGTTGACAGAATATGGTCAGGGAACCTAATTCCAGAGGGCTATTGGTTGAGGTGGACAAACCATAAACTCAAGACCCATGAAGCAGTTTGGGATCATCTTGATACGGTCATCAGTGATAGTAAGCGATCAGAAAATTTTTAACAATCCTCACTTACCACTCGTCTGCTCGTGTTTAGGACAGAATCACAGGATCCTATGATATGAGAAGTAGGCTGTTCCTTCTGAACCTATAATAATTACGGGGTAATTTTTCTTTTTTTCCTCCTTGCAATGACCTCTTTGTGTTGTCATAGCTTACCATCGATACTTACCATACCTCTTTCCATTTCCTTTTACCTTATGCCCGAGATAAAAATGCAAGAGCAAAACATAACTTTCATTACATGAAGAAAAATTTCACAATTACAATATCATGTTATATGACTTTAAGGGAAGTTTTATTCAATTGCAATAAGATCAACAATGCTATATATATTGAAATGACAAGAGTAAAAGGTGGGAAGTAGAGATCGGAATGTTAAGTTAGATGCATGACAATATAAAAAAGGATAAAATCAATAATGATTATATGCGGAAAACTATCGAAGAGAAAATAGTAAGAAATTGATTAAGATATATATATATATATATAATGATGCTAGAAGAGAGTTAGTTAAAAGAATTTTAGTCCCATAAAAATATATAGATTGAGACTAAAAAGGACATTTAAAAAAGTTATAACACAATATCTATTGATAAATGATATGTATTTGTGTGTGTTTGTGTGGGAAAGAGTTGATATTTTTATAGAGCCCAATAAATTCATGTAATGCTGTAACCTATGTCATTTAATGGGATAAAACCATCGTCGTTATAATTATTAGTTATAAATATGAGATAATGTCTCAAATCTAAATATTATATCATGTTTTGTCTTATGTTATTATAGTTTTTATTATTTTAAAATTTAATTACTTCAAAATACTTTTATGATAAACCATTCGTATATGATATTATCAACTAATCCAAATTCGAGTTATATTGAACCCACTTAGCAAAAGATGTTTAACTACACAAATTTAAAACTATAACTTTTATCTTTTAATTGTATAAACTAACACTAGAGTGAGTCCCATGTATTTACACTGAATTGAATTAAAATGGAAACTGTCTCCATAACTTATCTATTTATTGGTAAATTTAAAGACAAGTCAAAAGTTAGATAAGCATGAGCATGAACCAAATTGAATTAAACTGAAACCATATTGGAATACAAAACCCAACAGATCCTAACTTTTGCGAAGTGCACCAATTCAGTTCAGTTTTATTTGAATCTAAAACTGAATCAATGAATACTATCATGAAAAGGAATGGACAATTTATTCCGTTGCTTTATTGTGTTCTTTTGAAAATAAAGCAGACATGAAAATGAGAATTAACCAAATAATAATAACACTCTTATTAAAAATATCAAATTGTTAATTTTATTTTAAATGCAACTAAAATTACATAATTTCATTTTTATTAAATTTAAAAATTTCTAAAACCTTATTTGATATTTTATTATATATTTTTATGATTTATATGATTAACTATTATAATTTTAATTTCGTAATAATGATTATTTTTGACATTTTGATTATTTATATCATATATTATTTATTATATTATTGAGGATATAGAATAATAATCTTATCTTATTGTAGTAAAAATAAAAAATGAATAATAATCTTCTAATGATTTATAGAAAATAAAGTTGCGGATAAGGAAAACCCTCTTATTTCCATGAGTTTTCTTTTTCACAAATTTAATGAATAGAATTGTCTTTTCTAGTTTATATAAAAATAATTAAATAAGATTTATATTTTTGATTAAAATAGCACCAAATATTGACGGTTGGTTTTCTACTAACAGCAGTTTTCTACTAGTAGCAAAAGCAGCTTTTGTCCTTTGGACCAACAGTAGTAGGGGCACGTTTGCTGGGATAAAAGTGGACATTTGACAAAGAGAACTAGACAGTATGCTGTTTAGTTTTTATTAGAGTAAGATAAAAACTAACTACTGTGATGATTAAATGGGATCTGAACCAAAATAAATTTTTGAAATGAAACTTATATTTTAAAGGAGAGGGAGTATTAGTGTTGTTTATCAAATTCCTTCTCCTCAATCAACTATTGTTAATTATATGTGAATTTTTTAATTGTTGATATCCATGTACGGAAAATTTCTCAATCTAAATCAAATTCCTTCCCCTCAATCTAACTACTGTATTATTTTAATTTTTGTAGAACAAAACTTATTAATATTGAAATAGACCCTCTAAAACTACACAGCATGCCATGAACGCAGGCGAGGATCCTCAAGCATTTCGAGCTAGGAGAGTGTGTTTTCAATAAATCCCCGAATAAGATTTTATCAAAAAAAACAAAAAAAAAAGGTCCCCTAATAAGATGACTTGTTTTTTTTTTTCAAATTGCAATTTAAACAAGGGAAAAAAGAAGGTAAACAATTTAGATATACCGATTACGTGAATCGTAGCCTGCAAGTACGGCAACTTCTCTGAGCGCATTCTCCCACCGCAACACCCGATCTTGCCCCTCGATTATATATTTTCTCATTGCGTCACCATATGAGCCTTTCTGACGACGAACGTCAGACGGATCCACGTCATAGAATACCGGCAAAACCACCTGATTCAGTTCTCTTCGACACTCCATAATTTTCAGCTGTTCATCCAGACACCACCTAGAAGAAGCGTAATTTCGAGATAAAATTACGATCGCAATCTGCGATGATTCGATTGCTTTCTTTAATATCTCAGTGATCTCTTCTCCCCTTTGAATCTCATCATCGTCCCTGAAAACACGGATTCCGGCCTGTGTCAGAGCGCTATGAAGATGATCAGTGAAACCGCGACGAGTGTCTTGGCCTCTAAAACTCAAGAAGATGTCGTAAATCCAATTTGATCTTGAGGACGAAGAACTGGAAGATGAAGCCATGGCTGGAAAGGAATGAAAGGAGGGAATAACACTTCAATGGTGGACAGATAGAATGTGAGGGAAGAGCGAAGCAGCACTTTATGATTATGAGTGGTGACAGTCCAAATTCAAGCCACGCAGCTGTAGCTCCTTTGTTGAGATTTCAATATTTTACTACTTTCCTTTTCTTTGAAATGCCAGAATGCTACCATGTGCCGGCCAGCCAAGCACCATTTTTATTTTTTCTTTTTGGGAAAAAGCACCTTTTGATCGCAGGTCTTTCCAAATTTTCATATTTATTTTAATTAAATATTTCCTTATAATTTTATATTATTAAAAAGTTAGTTTTTAATATTTAAAAAATTTAATAATTTAATCTCTCAATCCTTTAAAATGGAATTAATTTCATTAGAAGTTAGATGACATAGATAATAGTTAACTCACATGAATTGGCACATAAATTATTAAAATTGAATGAATTGTATTTTTTTAACAAGGAACACAAATATTAACTGATAATTTAGATTTTTACTATTATATCTATGTATTTTTTAAACAAAAATATAATTCAGTCAACCTTAATAATTTATATGACAATCCAAAACAGCTAATACTTAGTTACATCATCTCAATTTTAATAGCATTAATGCTATCTTTAAAGACACAAGAATGAAAATAATTTAGATTTTTACTATTATATCTATGTATTTTTTAAACAAAAATATGATTCAGTCAACCTTAATAATTTATATGACAATCCAAAACAGCTAATACTTAGTTACATCATCTCAATTTTAATAGCATTAATGCTATCTTTAAAGACACAAGAATGAAAATAATTTAGATTTTTACTATTATATCTATGTATTTTTTAAACAAAAATATGATTCAATCAACCTTAATAATTTATATGACAATCCAAATCAGCTAATACTTAGTCATATCATCTCAATTTTAATAGCATTAATGCTATCTTGGAGGACAAAAAAATGACATCACTATGTTCTTTAAATATTAATGATCAACTCTTTCGTGATATAAATTTATAAACAGTTATTTAATCAAAATAAAAATACAAAAACTAATATAAAAATTTAGAAAAATTTTAAGCACCAAAACATTGTTTATTCCTATTTTTATTCATATTTTTCATTCTCAATTTTATCATTTAATTCTTTAATTTCTAATTCTTTATCTATCATTATATTAAAATTTATAGAAAATAATACTTTCTCTCTTAATTTTTATGTTTTATATAGAAATAATACCACTTCAGTATATAAAAAAAAAGAAATAATACCACTTACTTGAGGCTCTATGCATTGCATCAATACATCAATATATATACAATAAAATTTATAGAAAGAAACTGCTCATTTTTATTCTCATTTTTTACCACACCTCTAATTCCATTTTAATCTATAAATTTACATGAACATCTTTCTCTCTTAATTTTTATGTTTTATATAGAAATAATACCACTTCAGTATATAAAAAAAAGAAATAATACCACTCACTTTAGGGTCTATGCATTGCATCAATATATCAATATATATACAATAAAATTTATAGAAAGAAACTGCTCATTTTTATTCTCATTTTTTACCACACCTCTAAGTCCATTTTAATCTATAAATTTACATAAATATCTCACTCTAATATTGTAATTATAAAAATCAAGGGCTTCGTTAAATTATATATACATAATAAAAGGACGAGGTTAAAATTTTTCGTGAACTTTGATTGAGACACGATATTTTGTGAAAAATGAAAAGGACAAATAGTCACCTCTATTAACTTTATGAGTCACGATTATTAGTTAATTCGTTTTGATTTATGCAATGAAAGAAAATTATTATCATCATCATAATCACCGGCGAACCGATCAAGGAAGTGCACCATATATGCACATCTTTTTTAATAATATTATTTTAAATTTATGCCACGTATCACTTCTTTCTTCTTTTCTTTTCTTTTCCTTTTAAATTTTACACAATACCTAAATGAAGCGTAACACTTTTTTTTTTACAAATAAATTTTTTTTTCCTCCTATGTAGAAGTATCTATACTTTAAACAATTATCAAAAGTTGTTGAAAAAATTAAAAATAAATTATTGAATTAAATTCAATTATTATCAGGTTCAATTATGTGTAGCTCTTACAACATGATTTTTTCATTCATAATATTTAACCATCACCTTATTTAAGATAATTGGGTTCCTTTTACTTAACATAACCACATTGACACTTCATCCATTGTCAAATTTAAGAAAAGTTTGAGAGGGTTATGTTGATCCAAAATATCAGGAAAAAGTGTAGATGCCTGATATAATAAATAAGACATTCCAATAATACTCTTAATTCATTTGGGAAAAGTTATACTTTTTAACGATTCTTAATTAATCTTGTATTAAAAAGAAGACCATTAATTGAGGGTAATTTTAGAAAAATATATGTTTTATTATAAATTAAATAAAATTAACTAATTTTAATTAATAATATTGGTATGTGTGAAGTATTTTTTCTTATATTTGAGATCGGAGAAAGTATAAAATAAAAAATTATTACTAATTATAATAATTCATAAAATTGAAAATTTTGATACATTTTGTTTTATATTAAAATTGGACAATCCAACTTTAATTTAATTTAATTTTTTTACTTTTAATATTTTTATAAAACAAAATGTATCTAAATTTTGTATATTACTCCCTCTGATTCTTAATATAAGACCCTTTTAACCGAATCGCGTGGATTAAAAATTGAAATTAAAACTAATTAACTACCTTGATTTCTCCAAAAATTTCAACATTTTTCCAAAACTACCTTTATTTAATCTCTCTCTCTTTCTCTTTGAATACATTAAATAGGGAATTTTTTTGGAAATATATAATAAATACTACCTTGTATATTATAAAGGATCTTATATTTAGGATCAGAGTAAAATGTCCTATATATATAGGACTGGAGGGAGTAATATAATTAGTAATAATTTTTTATTTTATACCACGTGATTGTGTTAAGTGAAAAGAAATTGATTATCCTTCCGAAAGGTTGAGAGTTTAAACATTATGAATAAAAATAATTACGTTAAGAAAATTATCCTATTGAACTCGACAATACTAAAATATAATTTAGTAATATCAAATATCACATAGTTGTATAAAAATATAATTTATTTTTAATTTTTTCCAACAACTTTCTATTTTATACTTGTTGATTGCTTAAAGTATTTATATTTTTTCATGTAGGAGGAAAATATATATATTTACTAGTAAAAAAAGCAATGTACTTCATTTAGCTGTTGTGTCAAAAAATTTAAAGAAAGAAAGAAAGAGAGAAGTAAAAAAAAATAAAAATTAAATAGGAAAGAAGAAAGAAAGCATGAAGTAAACAAAGATGCGCATATGATCAGATGCGCTCCCCATCATCATCAATTAAAAACAGCAAAGCTTAGGCAGATTCAATGTTACTGTATGGTACTATTCTCAGCCGTACAATACCATCCAATTTCTCACGTTTTGTGTCACAGTACTATAGTCATCTGTGTGCATATGGTGCGTGGTTTCGTTTGGCATGTTTCCAACATAGGTGGGGCTTACATGATTATTATGTCCATATAGAATGGAAATTATTTTAGAGGGAAAAAAAGACGGTTAGGGACCCAAAGACAGATAATAATAAATTAGGGATCATAATTTATCTAATTATTCCCAAGTTCTCAGGTCCTGTATTGGGATAAAAATAAAAGCGTATGGATAAAATTAACCCTTAGTTTGGAAACCAAAAACGCATGCATGTATAGCTCTCTCTGTGTCAAAATCTCAAAAATGCACGCACGCACGCATGACTCCCTCTATGTCAAAATCTCAAAAATGCACGCACGCACGACTCCTTCTGTGTCAAAATCTCAAAAATGCACGCACGCACGACTCCTTCTGTGTCAAAATCTCAAAAATGCACGCACGCATGCACGACTGTCTTTGTTTCAAATATGCCCTAATGTCATTTTCTCAAAAGGCAAAATCTTTTGCATCCATCATTTTCAAGTCTCGGCGTTCAATTCTCTGCTCTAGTTTGCGTTGAAAATATCTATCTGGTGGTGGTCGAGTCTCCGAGTTCGTGACTTTGCTGCTGAATTTCACGTTCATTTGGTTGGGATTGTGAGTTCAGAGGTTCTGAGTTTCTAAGTGCTCTACTCCATCGTCTCTGAGTCTCCGAGGTTGTGAGCAGTCTACTCCAGTTGGCGTTCATTTGGTCGGGGTTGAAGGTTCATAGGTTCTGAGTTTGTGAGCATTCTATGGTCCATTGTCTTCGAGTGTCAGAGTTTCAAAGTTACTTTGGTCAATGTTGATCTCACTGCTTTGTCACCAAACTTCATCCTATACAGTGATCCTAAGGTACGACTATTCTTCCATCGGTTCTATTAATTATGGTATGTTATATTCCTTTGTGTGATTTAGCAAACCCTAATGAAGGCATGACATTTTATTTTGGGAATACGCGGTATTTCTTGTTGGTAATTAGGCTATATTAGTTTGTGAAGTAAAACTGCGTTATGATCTGACGTGGTCAGTAGGCTTTACACTTTGAAAAAAATTCGTTGTGAAGAGAGGGAAGATATTACTGGGCAACCAAATTTCTGTACTCTGTTTTTGGGCATTATTGGTTATGAGTTGCTGTATTTTCTATCTTTTTCTCATATAAGGTGCGGCCAAATTTGGCGACCAAATCTGAACAAGTTTGGAATCATCCATGTAATAGCTCTATAGAAATTTCTGTTAAAAATTTGACAGAATTAATTTTTGGTTTCAATATGACTAATTAGCCAAATGTGACAATCAATAAAGAGCACATATTTAGTGGTAGTTGTGTTCTATCTAGTTGAGGTGTATTGATCTGACAAAAAGATGTAAAATTTTTTGAATAGGTCAAAAATGATAAAGGAAAAGGTTAGAGAAATGACATTAGAATATTATGAGGTATGTTATTTATGAGTTCAAGTAAAGTAGATTTCTTGATTTGAAGTTATGTTGCTAACATATTCTCTTTTTTAACAAACAGGTTCCCTTCGAAACAAGATGTTCACCAAAGCAACTTCAAAAAGTTTGGAAACACATAAAGGGGAGACAAACATTGTTTTTGCCACCCTGTTAGACATGGAATGTTTTGTTCTACATAGAGGGTTATGTGAGGAGGTGATCAAGGCATTTGATCCACCTACCTCAAGTGTTTATATTAGAGGTAAACAACGGCAAATGGACCCCAAAGCTGTCAATTGATTGTTTGGGTTACCCTATCTTGGGCAAGAAATTATGTTAGAAGGTGATAGTGACACATTCATTTTATTAAAGGGGGAATTTGGAGGAGTAGGTTATAGGTGATAGAAAATAAGATACTCTTGGATGAAGATGAAGATAGATTTGAGTTATTCTTTATTTTGTATTGCTTGGGGAACTTTCTTTACCCAATCACAAGTTCAAATATTAGTCATAGACTATTGAAAATTGTGTCTGTGCTTGTAGACACTCAGTATGATTGGTCTTCTTTTACATACAAGGAGCTTGTAAAGGAAATTTCAGAATATAAAAAGTGGGTACAGAAAGGGAAACTGAAGGAAAAAAAACTCTTGAAGGGTGCTTATACTTTTTAGTGGTATGTGATTTTATTTGACAAATATATGTTTTGGGTCTTATACAATATTTTCCTCACATCCCTGTTTTTAGTTATATGCTCATTTTCAGTCCATTTGCAGCTATTTTTATGTAGTATTTTCCCCTTGGTATAAATGAGGTGCCACAACCTCAACATGCATTGAAAAATTGGAATCATGAAAGAGTTCAAAAGCATGTTGAGGATGAGAAGGAGAGCTTCTATGGAATATTGAAAACATTTGGCATCAATGAAGCAACCTCCTTCTTAGACTTGCCACCCATGTCTGCATTCTATAATTTGGTAAGAGTAAATTATTATAATGGTTCACTTATATAATCCTTTATAAAATAACATATCATTTTCATTGTTATAGGAATTAAAACATATGTATACTGAGGTCATGAGCTGTACAGGTAGACTTCTGAGGCAAATGTTGAAGATGTAAGCAAGCAGAGATGATGCAGACAAGTATGAAGAAGGGGAAAAAGAGGTGGATAAAGAAGAAAAGGAAGTGGCTAATGAAGGGAAGGAGGAGAATGTAAGAGAAGACAAGGAATAGGATGATGAAGGAGGGAAAGAGGATGAAGAAGAAGAAAGAGAAGAGGACAAAGAAGAGAAAGGAGAGGATGGAGAACAACAAAAGGGAGAGGATGGAGAACAACAAAAGGGAGAGGATGGAGAACAATAAAAGGGAGAGGATGAAAAACAACAAAATGGAGAGGAGGAGGAAGGAGAGGATGGAGAAGAAGAGGGAGAAGGAGCAAGCAAAGATTTGAAATCTACAAAAGATGGACGGAGAAGATCTCAAAGGGAAAAGAAAACAATGACGCGTTCTTCATTTGTGTATCAATCTCAATCATTTAAGCAAACAAGAGGAAGGATAGTTGCAAACACCAATGGGATAGAGGAGGTGTTTAGATATTGCACAACAAATGGGAAAGAGTAAGTTAAGCAATGTTTATTTTGTTAACTACAAAACTAAATCTAAATGCCTAATTATATGGATTGATGTAATAAGGAAATTGTGAATATTGACGGGCTGATACTCACAGAGCTGATTGTGAGTGTCTAGGTATAAGAAGATGGTTAAAAGTTCATGTGAGTGCATCCTCTAGAATTCTATTGTAGTTGGAAGTTGTTATTATATCTATTTCTTACTTCAATGAAGGTTTGCAGGTACTATCTGTCATTGGAAGAATATTGGTTCAAGACCAAAAGGAAGAACATAGAGGTTTGCAGCACCACATTTTCCCCTCAGAGCTAATGTTAATGTTTGGCATTGAATATTTTTTCATTTTCCTAAATATTATTCTTACATGATATCTAATATGCATTAATATGAACTGATATGAATGATTCATTATTTTGAAAATAGCAACGAATGGCTTTGAGGCAATGGAAAATAGAGAACGACTTAAAATTCATAATGCCAGAATATGTAGGGTACAATATAGGGGATTGTCAATTTATTTTTGCACCAGTGTGTCACGCACTATACTAGTTTTCCTATGTTGTGGAAGTGAAGACAGCCACAATGTATGTTTTGGATTCACTGTATTCAAGAAAGTTCTGTGAGGACAAGACTTAGAGGAGAAGGAGAAAGGCTTCGAAAAATGATCCCATGGCAACGGGCATCAACTTAATGAGCAATTTCGTGATATGACTTGAAACAACATCTAAAAATCATTTTTTTCCATGTTGTTAATGTTTTAAATAATCTATGACTTTTTTAATATCAATAGAAGCAACACATTGAAGACATATTGAAATTAGTAAAACCGGTGTTCTTGGAAAAAACCATAGTTTGGCATTGAAATATCTATAAATGCATGCACAACCAACCAAGTGAGTGGCATCGATGATTAATTCATTTATTCTTATTACGTTTATGCCTATCTGTGCTGTTTTTGATTCAATGCATGTAATTTTTTTAGTGATGATTGTGGAGTAATTGTTATATCATGGTTACAGTATTAGACCAACACTCTAAAGAAAGAGTGGGGTGGTTACACTAGTCCCAAGTTAACAATGGTTAGTGGTTTTGTCATGATTCGTGTTATTTATTCTAGTTTATTATCATTTGGCCTATAATGGATTTTCATGGGTATTATAATTTTTGTTTGTGTAGGAGCAAGCAGATAATATACGACGTGAGTTGGTGAATTAGTTGGTAAAATATCTGCATAACCAACTGTGCCAACTAGTGTTAACCTCTATTTCAAAGCCCAAGGAACTCAAAATGCAAAGACTGAAGGCATAAACAAGTTATCGATATTGTTGTGTATTTTAATTTGGTTGATGACCTTTTTGTACAAAGCGCCAAAGTGGAATTACATTTATGCATGGAAATACATGTAGTAATGGTTTTGTACTTTTGATTATGATGAACCTTGTATACAAAATTCGAAAGTGGAATTTAATTTTTTTACAACTCATCTCAAACTATATGTATGGTTCTGTACAACTCTTTCTAGCTATGTAGGGTACTAAATTCCCAAGTTCAAAATCCCACTTGGGAATATGGTATTCTCCACCTGGGAATTTAGGCAGGATCAGTTCAGAATTTTGTTGTTACTACTTGGGAATATAGTTTTATCAGCATGGTAACTCAAGCATCATTAGCTGGAATTTCGTTACTTTTATGACTGGATATACGTAACTGGTTTAGATTTTATGTACAGCTAAGAATTGAAATTGAATTCCCAAGTGCGTCAAACTGATTTTCCTAGTCCCTCAAACTAAATTTCCAAGTGCCTCAGACTAAATTTCCAAGTAACCCAAACTGAATTCCTAAGTGCTTGTACTTGAATTCACAAGTGTCTGAAACAAAATTCTCAAGTGACCCAACCTTAATTCCCAAGTCCCTCAAATTGAATTCCTGAATGCCTCATACTAAATTCCTAAGTGACCCAACCATAATTCCCAAATCTCTCAAACTAAATTCCCGAGTGCCTCATACTAAATTCCTAAGTGACTCAAACTTAATTCCCAAGTCCTTCAAATTGAAATCCCAAGTGCCTGAAACTAAATTCCCAAGTGACCCAACCTGAATTCTCAAGTCCCTCAAACTAAATTTCCAAGTGCCTTATACTGAATTCCCAAGTGACCTAACCTTAATTCTCAAGTCCCTCAAACTGAATTCACGAGTGCCTTATACTAAATTCTCAAGTGACCCAACTTTAATTCTCAAGTCCCTCAAACTGAAATCCCAAGTGCCTGAAACTAAATTCCCGAGTGACCCAACCTGATTCCCAAGTCCATCAAATTGAATTCTCAAGTGCCTCATACTAAATTCCCAAGTGACCCAACCTGAATTCCCAAGTCCATCAAACTAAATTCCTAAGTGACCAAACTTGAAACTAAATTCCCCAGTGACTTAGGAATTAAGGTTGGGTCACTTGGGAATTTAGTATAAGGCATTTGGGAATTTATTTTGATGGACTTAGGAATTCAGTTTAAGTCATTTGAGAATTTATTAGTATGAGATACTCGGGAATTCAGTTTAAGGGACTTGGGAATTTAGGTTGGGTTACTTGGGAATTTAGTATGAGGTACTCGGGAATTCATGTTGGGTCATTTGGGAATTTAGTATTAGGAACTTGGAAATTCAGTTGAGGGACTTAGAAATTCAGGTTGAGTCACTTCGGAATTTATTATGTGGCAATTGGGAATTCAGTTTGACGGACTTGGGAATTAAGGTTGGGTCACTTAGGAATTTAGTATGAGGTACTTGGGATTTCAGTTTGAGGGACTTGTAAATTCAGGTTGGGTCACTTGGGAATTTAGTATGAGTTACTTGGGAATTAAGGTTGGGTCACTTGAGAATTTAGTATGAGGCACTTGGGAATTCAATTTGACGGACTTGAGAATTAAGGTTGGGTCACTTGGGAATTTAGTATGAGGCACTTGGGAATTCAATTTGAGGGACTTGAGAATTTAGGTTGGGTTACTTAGGAATTTAGTTTGAGGAACTTGGGAATTAAGGTTGGGTCACTTGAGAATTTAACATGAGGCACTTGGGAATTCAATTTAAGGGACTTGGGAATTAATGTTGCGTTACTTGGGAATTTAGTATGAGGCACTTGAGATTCCAGTTTGAGGGACTTGAGAATTTAGGTTGGGTCACTTGAGAATTTAGTATGAGGCACTTAGGAATTCAGTTTGACGGACTTAGGAATTCAGGTTGGGTCACTTGAGAATTTAGTATGAGGCACTTGGGAATTCAGTTTAACAAACTTAGGAATTCAGTTTGGGTCACTTAAGAATTTAGTTTTAGGCACTTGTGAATTTAGGTAGACAGCATTCCACACATGCATGTACATTGAATTATAACAAACAAAATAAACATGTTCAACTTGCATATATGTTACTGGCATGTATATTATTCTTACATATATGTTACTGGCATGTATATTATTTTTACATATATGTTACTTACACATACATCATTCCTACATCAAAGGTAGTCTGACCAATTTACAAGTTATCATTCTAACATGTTTACTACCCATGTTCCCAAAAAATATTTCTATCACCTACCTATATGCAGTGCATATTTCCAAAAATATATATATGGGCTGTATACCAACTTCTGCTAACCCCCACTTCTGCAAAAAAATATCGATATGGGCTGTGTATCTATACAAAAAAGCTGTTCCAAACCACTAACAAAATGAGGATAAAAACTAGCTGTATTTCAGTGGTAAACCAGTTGATATGTTGGTGGTTTTCATCTTCCACATTTACAGAAGATCTACATGGGATTAGGATTCTTGCAGCTAGAGTGGTTATGCCCAGGTTGGTGACAAAATGAACATATCTACACCTTCTTGTTTTGAAACTGAGACTCCCGTCGCCTAGTCCGCGGTCTACCAGTAGCACAAGTGGTAATATGTGGCAACAAAAAAATCTGTGATTCATAATCACTAGATGTTTGTTCATCCAACTATGGTATGTTATTAGTTTCCATTGGAATCATGGTGCTACTATATATTTTTTCCTGTGCACTTATCTTGTAACAGTCTTCAACATACGCATAAACATTTCCATGAACTAATCTAATTGCTGCACATGCATGTGGACATGAAATTCCAACCATTTGTCATGCTTGATAGGTGCATTCTCGAGTTGTGAGATTGACCCTCAAATTTTCTGAAACAGTGCGAATTGATATTCTACTTAAGTTATAATGTTCACTGACCATTATTTCAGCCCTTGCCACATTCTCTTGTAGTTGTTCTTCCACTTTTGGACTTACTCCATTTGTCCACTTTGACATAGTCATCTTGCAACTATACAATTTCTTTACCAATTTTGATCGATGCTCATTTATCAAAGCATATATATTGTGCTTCCGCTCCTTTACCAACCAAGCATTGAATGACTTAGCCAAATTTGTTGTGATATGATCCCAACTTGGATGTTGAAATTGAGATAAGGCCCAACGATCAATGTCACCATTTGTTTCTAGCAATTGTGTCACCCCAGGAGAGAAACACCTCAAATTGTCCATTGCTTTAACAAAATCACACTCTAACCTTGCATATACAACAACATCCAACAACTTAAGTGCATCATCCTTCCTCTTTCTCCTTGTACTACTTGTGGTAATTTTCATACTCAGAACTGAAATTTTCCTATACATGCCGATAGCAATATGCATGTCGATCACTTCCAAAAATATCTCGCACTGCAGTAATAATTGCATTATGCCTGCCTAAAAGTATGGTTATTTGCACAAAACCAGTAATCCCTCTCACATTTTGAAGAAACCATGCCAATTATCATATATCTCCCCACCTACAATTGCATAGGCCAGAGGGAATAAGTCGTCATTTGCATCGTATGATGAGGCTGACAACAAGGTCCCCTTGTATGAACCACTTAAATGGGAGCCATCTATGGATAGTATTGGTCGGGCCCCAAGTAAAAATTCATTTATGCAACATCCAAAAACAATAAATAGCCTCTCAAACGTGTTGTTTCTCGATGCTTCCCATTTTGCAATTGTATCAGGGTCTGTCTCCATCAATCTATTACAAAGCCATGGAATTAACATATATGAATTATTAGGATGCCCATGAATTTCCTCTAAGGCTTTTTCTCTTGCCCTGTATGCTTGTTTGTAAGTAAGGATTAGGCCATAATCCCTCAGTAAGTCTCGTATTATCTTAATTATTGTTTTGTCTGGATTACCCATCAAAGTATCACTAATTATACATGCTACTAGTGTTGAGTTGACCCTACGAGGCACAAGAAGGTAGTCTTGTGCACTATGTGTGTGTTCATTATGAAAATGATGTACACACAAGAAGTGACTTTCTTTTCCAATAACATATGTTGTTATCTTCCATTGACACCCAACAACCATGCACTTCGCAATCATCTTTTTCGACTATTCTTTACATACTTGTATCCAAAGTTATGAGCAACACTGTATTTGTACATTTCTTTTTTGAATGTCTTTGCATTTCAAAATGTTTGTCCTACTCCAAGAAATAGGTACTTCCATTTACTAGAATTCAACATTGGCCAGGGTATAGGCACACTTTGTGTTCTACAAGGTAAAGCATTGACTTCCTCCCAAGAGGGATTCCTATCCGCCCTACAAGTATTCCCTTCCTCCCAAGAAGGAAAATCATCCAATGAGAATCATGTTATAGCCTCTATTCTACATTCACAAACCATCACAGTATATTACAATAAATTATTGAAAAAAATCAGCTTCAAACTATTTCCAATTTCATTTAACTAAATTCCTATGACAGAAATTCAGAATTTCTAACTCAGTATAATAATTTTCAATATTCAATGTCTTATTTAATCAACCCTAAAAAAATGTTTCAAGTTGAATTCACATAATTCCCAACTGAGGAATTCAACATTTCCAACTCGTTCTACCTATTTTCAGTAATCTCAATATTATTCATTATTGTCATTTTATTCCAAAACTCAATTTAAGTATGTCCAAACATCTAACCAAGACAGCTTACCCTTCTGAATATTCCATCGGTGTCTCTATAATTTCATTGATTATGTTCCCCCCAATGTATACATGTGCAAATTCATCATTGAACCTAATCAATTTTTGAACTCCTTCATTATTTGAAATATCTATAAATGTACTATAATCGAACTTCACTGTATACTTCACCTCAACTCTGTTGCATTCATTACCCATTATCGATAATATCATTCTCAACAACTTGTGATGTGTCATGCCTTCTCTTAACAACTCAGCATTTGTTTTCCCCCCTCATATTGGATCATACCTTACACATCTTTCACAAATTGTCCCCCAAAGTGAAAATAACAAAATATTTCTTTCAATGAACTACTTGACATCTGTAAATAAACCCTGCAAGAAGCAACTATCTAGTTGTTATAAATGATTTTACCAAGATAAAATCATTTCTTATAACAACTACTAATTAACCCACAATTCCTAACTATAAATTTCCATCATCTTTATCTATACTAACTAAGCAAGAGCGAATCATAATATTTATTAATAACATAACTCAATAAGCCAATTGTTGGTTTAGACTACAGTTTACAAGAAAGATCAGTTTTTTGCACAATTTTCATCGAAATAACAAACATTTCCAACTGACATTTGCATAATTCCACACCTCTCATATCAGTTTTCAGTACTCCTCCATACTTTAGTTTAGAAAAAAAAAATTTCAGTTCAGTAAAATACACCATATGCCGTTGATATGTTCATAAGCCATCTAAAGTGTGATCATACGTAGTTTTAACATATTATTAAGCTATACAAAACAAGTGACAGTGCTTTACCAATGTTTTACCGAAAACCAACTAATGTTTTATAATCAAAGCTTAAATACATGATGTAGCAACGACAGAGAGGTAGCAAAGAAGATGAAGATGAAAGCAATGATGTAGCAAGGAGAGATAACCACAATAGAAGAATAACACAGCAGAAATTATGATAGAGCTAGATGAGAAGAATAACAGTGCTTTATTCAACACCAACTGACGATGACACCATGTAATATCCTTATTTTTATAGGATGTTATAAAATGAATAAAAGATGAAAAACGAGGCGAGATGAAAGTGTTATATATAATTGGGCTTTAGAAGGAATTAATTTCTCATCTAATTTTCTGAAGAAGTTATGTTTGGTCTTTAATTGGAATTAATTTTCCATAAGATCCTTAGTAAAAATTAAGTCCAGAACTTACCCCCGGAAAATATGCAATATACCACTTGAATGAAAGCTCGCTCCAAGCCGAGCGTAACGGTATAAGTATTGCATTCCCGGGAGGTTCAGGTTAAGAGATAGACCAATTTGAAAGTTATTGTGAATAGTAAAATGAAAAGAATAAAAAATTGGTCTTTGGGTGAAATTACAAGAAAGTGACCGAAAGAATAGATAATTATGTTTTTGACTTGGCTTAAGGGCAAAACAGTCATTTCCCAAATTAGAAGTAAAATGTGAATAATGAATTGAAGGCCCAAAAATGAAAAATTTGACATTATAAAATGCAAAAGAAATTGGGAAAAATGGAGAGATACCATTAAATGTGAAGAAGAGTAAAGAGGTTATTTTTTCTAGTTAAACAAAAAAATGAGAAAATTATATTTGGGTCCCAAGAATCAAGAATATTTACCATTTATCCCCTTAAGAATGTCTTCAACATGGGAGGGGAAGGAGAAAGAAGTTTGGGAAAAATTATGAAAGAGGACCCAAAAGTTTCAAGAATTGTAAATTAGCCCCGGATCAAGGGCATTTTTGTAAATATAAAAAATTATAGTCAAAATGAAGCTTTTAATGAGTTAAACCCAATGAAATATAGCAAGGAATGTATTAAGATCAAAATAATATTTATTGGGTAATTATAGTCTAATATTAATATTTTACCCGATAAAGGTCAATTTAGACTGCAGGAAAATGCAGTATTGATTCAAGGACAATGATTAGACTTTGTTAAAATATATTTTAGACCAAGATAATGATTTTATTTCAAAATTTATTTTTAGATAATCCTGTACCAATGCAATAACAATTTCGGTGAAAATACTTAATCAGTACAGGTAAATTTAATCGGTAAAGAGTATTTTGATTCATAAAAATTATTTAAGCAATTTTTGGCTAAAAAATGAGGTGAGCCACGTATGAATGAGTAGATGGGATACAAGTGGAATTATGTGAAAAGCTTTTTAAAAGAAAAAGTAAATAAAAGTACATAGAAAAGTTAAGTAGTTAATTATATGACATAATCATCATTTGAAACGTAACACTTCATCTCCTTCACATCTCAACACATTGAACCAGTGAAGAAAAGAAAGAAGAAGGCGTAGGAAAAGAAGTGAAAAAGAAGACCAAGCTAGAGGACTTGTTTGGACCTAAAACTCTCAAGGTAAATTTCTATGGTTATCCTCTTGTACATACTTGAGTATTATGAAGTTTCATGGATTATTTCTCTCCATTTTTCCTCTGAAATTTTCTGCCTAGAGAGAGAGTAAATAGAGAAAATGAAGCCATGAAGAAATTAAACAATGAAAAGTGATGTATTGGCTTCAAGGATTAAGGATATACCATTGGATTGCAAATTAATCGAGTAATTGTTTTTCTACAAATTTCTCAAATTTTCTGCCTATTTAGGGTTTGAAAAGGAAAGGAAATTTCATGATTTTGACCCCAAAAATGGATTCCTTTGATCCAAAATAGGTAGATACAAGTATGTTGTACAAGAAAAATTCAAAGGAAAGTAAAGTGAAAATTTTAGTTCAAGTATGCACACTTTGTGAATGAGGTTATGTAATTGGTGGCTAATGGCCTCATTTTGTGATACTGTAGGACTCCAAGAAGTATTAGAAGTTTATAGAAAAGGTGTGCAAAGTTTGGAAAGGATTGAAAAGCTAAAAGGTAGTTTACTAACCTAATCTTGCATTATATAGTTATATAGTTGCAATGGTTTTAATGCTATACCAAATGTTTGCAATGATGTTATGTGATGTTTTGTTGATATTGGCTGAGTTATTTGAGGGGTTTTGTGACCTCAGGATATCCAAAATATAAGGGGAAACTTTGTCCAATTTTCTATAAAATGTTTAAGCATAAATGATTCTAAATGTTTGAATGATGACTTGATGAAGTGTGCTTGCATTATATGATTATATATTTGCTTGATTAGTAGTAACTACTGAGATTCTTTGAATCTCATCCCTTCCAAATGCTTACCATGTTTAGGGCCAATTAATGCAAGGAATCCAAAAAGAGTTAAAGGAAAAAGAGGAAGAGAATGACGAATGATATTATTATGCAAGTCTTAATGTCATGTTTTGGGAATTTGTATAAGTTTGTATGAAAGGGGTAAATCCTGTATGATGCCCTGAATATATTCTTTTAAGTCCTCTATGATATTATGCATGAAATTGGAGCAATAAATGTCAATATGAATGTGTTGTGAAGCTTATTATGTAAGCTATGGCATAAGTTTGTTTGAGATGACCAGTACTGATTTAAGTAGGGGAACTCTATTCGAAACAGAGCATCCTATATAAGTGTTATACATTCTCTTAAACTAGACGGAACAAGATTTTCATAGAGCTAAAAAACTCTTAAATTGGATTAATGTATGAATTATAGTGATTTTTCAAAGTTAGGGTTTAGAACAGAGAAAGATTGGGAAAACTGGAAACTAAAAGTTAGGTATTAGAAAATTAAAAGGATGATATAAATCGTGCAGAGCTCCAAAAATTTAGTGGTTTGTATTTATGGAAAGATATATGTTTTAAGTTTTATATGCCACTGATTTGGAGGTAATTGGAGCTATATGATAGGAGATATGGAGGTTTTCCCAAAACTGTTCCAGCAAAAGTGGAATTCTGACCCTTTATGATTTAAGTTAATGTTATGCCCTGTACAAGTTGAATAAATGTACAAGAAAAATATTTATAGAAATTATACTCATAGGGATTTCATATGACATAAGGAATGCATAAATTGACTTTGGGTAGAGTGAGATATGAATTTTTAAATATAAGGCCAAAATCCTAGGGAAGAGAAAATGACCAAAGGTACATTAAATGTTTGAGGAATAAAATATATAAATTGGTCAAGATAATAATATGTTTCATATTTTTCACATGTAAATAAGGTTTTTATCTATTTTTAGAGACTTGAATCACTATGAAATGACTTTTATAGAATTAGTTATGAATTTTCAAAGTTTAGTCGGCAAAGTGAAAACTACCATATGAACAGTAACTGAAAATTTTGGAAATTCTAAGTTTTATTCTTATGTGATTCAAGCTTATGATCAAGTATAATCAGACTTAAAAAGAGTCTAATTCATGAGAAATGAGTCTAAAAAGTAAGGTGTTACACACCAAGCTTTGCGGAGGAAGATTTTTTGCGCCTGGAGAGAGGAAGAATTTTACCTTTATGGAGCTATGTCGATGAAGACTTCGCATGCTTTCTGATTTTGACATAGAGGTAGCTGTACGTGCGTGTATTTTTTGTTTATGAATTGAGGGTTAATTTTGTCCATATGCTTTTATTTTATCCTAATGCAGGACCTAAAGACTTGGAGATGATTAGACAAATTAGAGATCTTAATTTGTCATTATTTATCTTTTGGGGTCCCTCACAGTCTGTTTCCTTATTTTAGATGCCAACCTGGATCGCATTAATTGCAACAAGCAAAGTCATGATGGCACGCATTAGTTCTCTCTCTCTCTCTCCCCCTACTATACTTCTCCCTTATTTCATTCTTCATCCTTCCTTTACCTATTTCTCACCGACGCATGCCGCCATGCTCATTCCTTCTCACCTAATGGAGTGGAATTTTGATATGGACTTTTCTCTTTAACACTCGTGCTATTAACATTAATACTTTTATTAGGATGATGAAGAGAGCTATCCATAAAAAATTTTGACTGTTGGAGGGTTCAACTAACAAAGATATTTTTAAATGGAATTATATTATTATGAATACCATATTAAAAAATTTCACATAAAAAGTGAGGTTTATAAAATAAAAAATGCTTCCATCTAATATCCTAGTTTTTTGAAATATGTTTTCTACTACTCCTCATCGCATTAGAAGTGTGTGTTTTTAATAAATCACCTGACAAGATTTTATTCCGGAAAAAAAAATCCCCTCATATGATAACTTTTTTTTAATCAAATTGTAATTTAAAAAGGAAAAAAAAACAACGAAAGAAACCAATTTAGATTACCATTTCCGTGAATCGAAGCCTGCAATTTTGGTAACTTCTTTATGATCCAGTGTCACGGTGAAGGAAAGCAGCTCTTTGACCAAAATATAATAATAAAAACAAAAATTTACCAATATACAACAATTTCAAAAATATTTACCAATATATAATTTTTTTAGAAAATCGTAATATGGTATCCCGTCTTTGGTGTAAAGCAATTGAAAAAGAAATCGTAATTAAGGAACACAATTGGCTAAGAACATAATCTACATTTACGATTTGTGAACTTAAAAAAAAATATAGTCACGGACAGACTTCTTTTTCAAAGTCAAAAAGTTTGTCCAAGACTAATAATCAAGTCTGTCATGGACAAAATTTACTTTAATGTATGCCTATGACAGACTTTATTAAAAGGCTGTAGTGCCACAACTTTGATTGGCACTGCAGCATTAGGCTGTCATGGCAGCATTACTTTATTAAAAAGAAAATTTGCTGCATGCAGTAGTGTTTGGTTATTTAACGCTGCTGGATGCAGGGTTGAGTCAATTAATGGTAGCTTAATATTAATTAATGCACATAGCTAGCTCAATTATGATTTGATCATGGTGTGCAAAATTACAAGATGAGTACGAGCACGATCTGAATCCTCATAAAAATATTAACCACTTCTTCTTAAAAATCTAACAACCTAATATTATGCAATAAAATCAAAACAAACTAGATAATTAGATTATAAAATTAGATATATGTAATATATAGCAAAATATACTTGTATTCTAGTATAAAATTTGTAGAAAAATGAGTGAAGATCAAGATAGATGTTGTTGAGTGAAAGATCAAGAAACTAGATCTCAGCTAAGATTGAACGATCCAGCGAAAATTTTTTGCTTCAAACAGAGGAAAATTTTTTTGGCAAGTGAAGAAAAAGTCTAAAGAGGAGTAACTGAAGTATGAAGATACAAGAGTGAAGAAGAATTCATGATCTGTTGAAATTGATACTTCCTATATAATCAAAACAAGTTATTTCTGTAGCATCACGGACACCTCCCTAATTTCCACAGCTAGCTACACTAATTGACACAATGTTGCATTCAGCAGTGTTAAATAACCAAACGTTGCTGTAAGCAGCAAATTTTTTTTTAATAAAGTAACATTGCCATGGCAACCTAATGCTGCAGTGCCAATCAAAGCTGATTGGCACTGCAGCCTTTTAATGGACAGACTTTATTAAAGTAAAGTCTGTCCATGATAGACTTAATTATTAGTCTTGGACAAACTTTTTGACTTTCAAGAAAAATTCTGTCCATGACTATATTTTTTCTTTTTAAGTTCACAAATCGTAAATGTAGATTACGTTTTTAGCAAATCGTGTTTTGCAATTACTATTTCTTTTTCAATCACTTTATATCATAGATGGGATACCATATTTCAATTTTCTAAAAGTATTGTATATTGGTAAATATTTTTTAAATTGTTGTATATTGGTAAATTTTTTGTTTTATTATTATATCTTGCTCAAAGAGCCACTACGCCAATTTAGGGATTTATTGGCGCTTAATAGTTGGTATTTCATATAAAAACGCCAAGTAAAATGTGACATAGAGGACTATAGTTAGTGTTTCTATAAAAAATGCCAACTATAATTAGTATCTTACTTGAATAAGTGTTAACTAATATGATTTAAAAATTTTAAAAAATAGAAATATATAAAACTTAGTTAGCATTTAGAGGTAACGCTAACTAATGGATTTACAAAAAAATAAAAATATAAAAATAATAGTTGGCCTTTCCATAAAAACGCCAACTAATGTCATTTACAAATTAATAAAAAAAGTAAAAAATATAAAAATATTAGTTGACGTTTATATACAAAACGCTAATAAAAAATTTAAATTTAGATAGTGTTTATGTGTAAATGCTAATAAAAAATATATTTTAGTTGGTGTCTAAAGTTAAACGCCAACTAATATAATTGAAATAAAAAAAATTGAAAAGAACTTTAGATGGCATTTACTAACTGAACGCCATCTAAATATATTTTAGTTGGCGTTTAGTATTAAACGCCATACTAAACGCCAACTAAAACGAGACTTTTAAATGCCATTTAATTAATAAATGCTAATTAAAGTGAGACATTTAGATAGCGTTTAATTAATAAACGCTAAGTAAAGTGATAGATTTAGATAGTGTTTCATTAGGAAACGCCATATAAAGTGATTTAAAAATATTTAAATTACTCATAATTTTATAAGCCTGTGTCCGAGTCCCTAACCCATTCACCCCAGACACACACCTCTCATTGTCATTGCTTTCTCCTCTCAACTCTCATTGTCACTGTCGAACCTTAACCCAGTCGCCCTAAATATACACCGTCGAACCCTAATGGCAATCTCTCATTCTTTCCTCTCACAGCCATTGACCTTTAGCCACCATAGCACCATAGCCCAGTAATGCCATCACTGTTCATTGTTCAGTGCCGTCAAAACCCAATCTTCAGTTTGCTAGTGGGTCCTCAATGAAACCCGTATCTTATTTCGGACCCCAACGAAGATATCAACTTGGTTTGGCTTAAAATAGGGTATGTGCAGTTTTTGTTTGCTATTTTTGTCATGCTGCCCTTGAACTACATTTTTGGTGCCGTTGTTCTTGCTGCTCTAGTGTTTGATGTTTTATTTTCTTTACTCTTGTTTTACTGAAGAATAGTTTTATTAGTTTACAGGGGAGGTTGGTGTCGATACCTGATTAGAGCCCATTGTAGTGCAACACTGGATAAACTAAATAATGATCCTGGCAATATGTTCATAAGCCCATGTTTTGATATTCCCTAGGTCTAACATGGCAATATGTTTGCTTCACTGTTCATTTTTGTTTGAATTTAATAACCCATTTTTGTTTGAATTTATTAACCCATTTTTGTCTGCTATTTAGTGCTAACTATCCTGAAAGAAAATGAAATTTATGAGGCTCATTGTGTGATCAGATAATATATATGTTTTCACATGCATTTTCCTAAAACTTGTGGCTATGAGAACAAAGCACACTCATTGTTCCTTATTCATGTCCTAAACTGTAATAAGCATATCTCACTATTTATGAAAAATCTATATCGTACGTCTCTATTGATTATCTACTCTCTTGATACATATATATATATATATATATGTTTGACACAATATCATTCCACTTCAAATTTCTTGGATGTTTGGAATTCTGCAGATAGATTCACTTCAAAAGGAAATCTATGTATGACTTTGAGGCTGCGCAAGACTAGTGAGGGCAATCACCACACAAAGTATCAAGATCACCCATTGGGTCCAGATCAAGGTATGTTAATTTGTTACCCAGACATGGCAGATGAGGTAAGATGATTTAATAGTAAGATTTTCTACACTAAATGATTGGTTCTCCTTTAGGGTTAGCATTATTGTGATAGTTTTCATGGTACACGTTGTAGATGGTTAGCAATATGATGCTGGGCTTCTGTACAATTCCATGAATATATCAGAACCTATACAAAGACCTATATTTTGCTTAAATTGAGTAATGTCATTGTCAGACTTAAAAATTGATTTGCAACTCCGGGCATACTGAACTTAATATAATTGTATAACCTTGACTCATTGCTTGATTTTTGGTTAATTGCGAAAGGTTCAAATTAAAATTTTAGACCATCCTCCTAAAGTCATTTAGAAATTTAACCAGTGTTATTTTCAAATTATAGTGTGCATTTGCCGAACTCCAAGAACAGTAAATAGGTACAATATTGATAGCTTTTAAGATTGGCAAAAGAAAAAATAGAGCTTTTAAATTGATGTTTGTTAGGCTTGCCAAACTCGAGTCTATTTCTACCTGAATAGATTTTGTTAGAATTAATGAATATACATGCTTTCATGGTTGAATAATCAGTTTCATTTCTAATCAACATTAATTATTAGACCAAGTATGTTGTGTTGTGATTACATTTCCAAATTTAACAAGCATGTGTTTAAGTGTGCATATAACAGTATCATATCATTATCTTAAAGAGTCTTGCACTTACAGGATTTGACTTGAGGTTGACAAATTGATTTCTGAATTACAATAAAATTGTCTAAAAGAACTTTGACCATAGTTCTTGTATTAAAAAGTTGATTCTGTGAAATTTTGAGGCCTTGTTGATGCTGCCACTATTCTAATTTTGTCTTGCTCTACCCTATACCTATACTATTTATCAGCCAATCTTTATCTCATTGAATCTCACCCGCCCTTTTCGTCAAGAGATTATTGCATGCACTGGATATTGAATACTTATCTAATATTAGTTGTAATAACTAATAAGTTTCACATGTTCAGATTAAATCTTGATTGTAGGATTTATGTATGGCTAGTATTCTAGCTTAATTGGTGTCTTTTCCTTCTACTATGATTTTCCATACAACCGTCACTTGTTTAGATCTATCAAAGGTGTATACAGTAAGATATTGTGTCACTTGTTTAGATTCATTTTCCATACAACTGTGAAAAATAATATCTTTCCCCTCAAGCATTAAGATTATTATTTAAGCTCTCTCTCTCACACACATGCACACACACACAAACACACCTTTTGGTGCATTCACCATCTCTTACGGGCATACTACATACTATATAAATTGTTGGGCCAAAAAAATTTTCTATACAAATTGCAGCCCCCATCTAGTTAATAATAGAACTTCTATACGAATTAGGAATTATAGTCCTCATCAAAAGTTTAACCTGTGTAATTGTGTTCTATTAGTTATGTTTTAGATGCCAACTATCATTTCATCTTTTAATGTATTTTTATTTTGCAAGCTTTTGCTCATTGGAGGTCAATTTGATGAGGTACTAAATACGCTTTGAGAAGCAGTGCTGTAATTCTACCTCTGCTCTTCCATGTAGGTATAAACTCCTTAACTTATATGGAGACTCTAGCAGCTAAAAAGAAAGAAACTGAGAAGAAAATTATTTTGGGGATCTAGGTTAATACGTTAATAACCTGAGAAGCAGTACTTGTAAAGTTGATATAAAAGTGCAAGATAATTGCTGTTTATTTAGTGTATTAAATTGAATTTTCACTTTGTTTTATGTTTGGTAGAAGTCATCTAATTTTCCATGTCTTCTGTACTGACATGTTGTCGTGGATAGGTGATTTGCTACAACACTTTTTGACTGTCATTTTCAATAAACTAGATAAGTGTGAAACAAGGGATGATGACTTTGAATTAAACACTTTTACATGTATGTTAACTTGATTATGAAGTACGATTCTCTGCTTTATGCATTGCTATTACTTTTTATTCTATGTGGTTTTGTCTAGACTGTATAAAATTCATCATAGGGTTTAAAATATTTCTAATATCTTATTATTGTTTAGATGCATGATATATGACCGATAAAGTAATAAGTTTGTTGTTTGGCTCATTTACTGCCTCTGTTAAAGAGTAATTAAAATGTGTAATTCATCTAGAAAAGCTCTCCCGATCCCCACCTGTATGGATTTATGTCTTTCATAAAAAATCTCTCTTCTTGTTTGTCATTCTAGCAGTGACTCCAAGGGACCTATAATCTTGTTCACTAACTCATAAAAAAGGCCTTATATTTATGTATGAGTCATTTTAATTACTCATGTCTTTCCGCATTTTTGATTTACTTTTGCTGAAATTAATAATTTGAAGTGATATTTGCAAGTGATACAGATATTCAATTTTTACCAGGATGATTTGATGACTAGAGATATTTTATCTAATGATTGTGCATTATATTCTTTTGATTATTCTTTAGGTATTCATTCTAAATTTCTTTTCTCTAGTTCATTTAGGTTAATCTTACTTTAAAAATTATGTTTAGGTCAATTAAAGTGTGAAAATAACTGTTGGAAGTCTAGGTGAAAAGGTCTCATAGAGATAAAAGGAAAAATTCAAGTTCTTGAGGTTGATGATTAACTTCAAAGCTTCTAAGGTATATCAATCTTATTTTATGCTATCGATTTTTCTTTGAAAATTAGTATATGACAGCTAGGAATGGATTAGTGATTTGCAATTAGCTAAAAAATGGTTGTCAGACATGTATTAGTAGACTAAAAGTTAATTATGCATAGTATGGAAATGAATTTTCCACAATGATATAAATATAATATCAAGTGTTATTACTTATAGCTAAGAAGTCTCCTTTTTTGTGCGTTGCTGTAGAATTGTTGGACCCTCAACTACTGGGGAGGCTCTGACAAAATTTATACTCATCTTAGGAATATAAATCGGTCATGGATGTCTGCAAATCGTTTAACTCAAGAATATTGGGATGGGGGAAAGAGTTCGCTAGCTTTGCAATTCAACATGCTGATAACCCTTAAAAAATTATATGCCATTGCTTGAAGTGTTACTATGGAAAGTTAATTAGTGCAGCTAAGTTGCAATCACATTTAATATGTAATGGAATTGATCGAAGTTACACTCGATGGACAAACCATGGTAAGATGAATGATGAGAATAGTAGTAAGAGGTATAGTGGGAGTTGTGGATCAAATGATTTTGACACAAGTACATTGGAGGCTGATCATCTTGAAGAGATGGCAAATGTGATTGAGGATGAACTTTAGGACTGTCCTGGATATTTGAGAGGTTGAAAAGTGATGCAGAAAAACCATTATACTTTGGCTGCATTAAGTTCACGATATTATCAGCCGTCTTGACGTTGTACAATTTGAAAGTGGGCAATGGATGGAGTCATAAGAGCTTAAAAGGTTGCCTGATTAAAGGCTATTATTGAGGAACAACATCAAACTCAATCTCATATGCTGCTTTGATTGGCTGAATTGATGGAGATGGTGCTTAAAATGCAGTCATCGCAATAGACACAACTAGAGGTGCCCAACGCCAAAGATAGTTGCACTATTGCCCCCCAGCAACTCCCTCAGGTGATTGCTTTCATTAATAATTAAGTTCATACTTAATTTTTTCTACCTCATCATAAATGGATGATTTGTAATGCATTTATGGGTATAGCGTCAAACATATTGCCCGTTATGGTTAGATACACCTACTCGGCGTGTGGTTGTAAAAGGGTATGTGCATAACAACCCTGGAGAGATGCTTCATAATGCACCTGTACCTGTGAACCATCTGAAAGTATCGATTGAGGTAGTTAGAGAGGAGGGTGCTAGATTGCCTGTTCCTGTAGGGGACATGGAAGCAATAGGAATGGCATTGGGTAGCTTCATGACATGACTTGCACACCTCATCACTGCTGCTCCATTAGTAAAGGTATTTCAATTAATAATGTACCATCATATTCTGTTATACAATATTAATATGGTTTAACCCAAAGTTTTCCACTTTGTTGGTTAGTTAAAGGGGAAGAGTAATGTCCAAGGGTTGGGACAATCAAAGGAATCAATAGCTCAACCACCAAAGCAACCACTGTAGCATGTAGTTCCAAACACTTTTCAAAAGATGATTATCAAGTTTCTACCATAGTCGCTTCACGGCGAAGTCGACAAACTTGTTAACTTTGACAAAAACATTTACAATAAGGTAGTATATGAAAGTATCAATGCTGAAATTGTTGGTTACGTCATCCATCGTAAGTGAATCAGGGTCGCGAATGTCACTTATACACAAGGTACTTGATATTAATCTATTTGTTTTATTCCTCTTTTTTTTTTTTACTTTAGGCCTTTATATTAACCTATGTTTTTTGTTAATTTTTTTTTTCTATTCTAGGTACATGTATGGGACATTCTTGGTGCCTCATAATCTAATAGAAAAATTTATATTTATCCATCCACAAGAGGTAGCAGCTCCTACGGGAAAATTACTAGACACCAAGATTACTGAATAGCAGCAATTAATTGCAGATGCATTTAGTGCAAGAGCTGATAAAGATGTCTTGTTCTTAGTTCCTTATAATAATGTGTAAGTAACTTTTCAAATTTTCACTTATTTGATGTGTAAGTAAACTTATAATTTACTAATAACGCTGGTTATTTTATTTATAGTTCATATTAGATGCTAATTGTTATCAATCAATTGGAGCCGGCTATATATTTCTTGGATCCTTTGAATCATGAGCCCAAACTTCGTGAACAAATAATGGGGATAATTAATAAGTAACAATAATTATTCATTTTCAATATATTTAATTTTTCATGCTTCTATGTAGTAATTCGAATTCAGTTTTTCTTATATTAAGACTTTTTTCCACTATAATAAGCTTTTCTATTTCTTATGGTTAACAGTGCTGTATCAATACAGGTATGTATAAATTTATATCTAATCAATATATTGTTGTGATTAACATTCCCTTATGGTATTTTATACAATTTTTCCCTTTAGTGCCCAAGACAGCCAAATGATAATGATTGTAGGTATTATGTGATGTTATTCATGAAGGATGTATATCATCACACATGGTCATTGCATAATTGCAGACACTTAATGTAATTCCATTATATTACATTAGTGCTAATATAATTTTACCAACTTTACTTATGTATAATATTTTTATTTACAGTACTTCCTTGATACCTATTATCCCGAATACTTTGGTGCTCAAATCAAGGAACTTGTTGAAGAATGGTGTCAGTACGTGCTTGATAAGTGCCTGTGATTACATGTGGAAGATGCTACGGTAAAATCTTCCTTTCTGCAAAATAAAAGCATATACTATTGACTGCTTTTCATATCCTCACATGTAACTGCAGACCCCATCTATCCCTTCATTTTTCTTTTGTTTATACACTTGATCATTAGCTTTTCCTCCTGTTGACTATTTTTCTTTTCTGTTCCCTTCCTTTCTTTTTTTCTTGTTCTTACAATTTGTTTATAAAATAAAGTTAAATAAAGTTTTGAATTTGATCTCTATCCTCATCGGACATGTAATTAATTACTCTTTCCTATTATAGAAGGCCACATTTTCTCAACTATTATCATATTTCTCACGCTTGGTGGACATCTTGGAAAGAATCTTTGACCATTTGCAGGTTAGTTGTATTGATCTTCTTTAGCTCATAGTTAATGTTTGGTATACAATTAGTATGCCCGAGATACTTTGCAAACCATAATTGGCCCAAATTGAAAGATGATGCAGTAGATGATTCTGAGTTTGGCTTTCTAGTTTCTTTTAGTCTTCACAGTAGTATCCATTCTTCTTTTGTCTCTGTGGTTCAATTTTTAAAATTCAAAAGCTTCAGTGAGTTGTTAGATTAAGTAGTTGGGCTCTAAAATGATTTCTGAGTTGCTAGATGATTTGACAATGAGGCATATCATAATAACACTAGCTGTTTTTTTTAAAAAGCTCCAGATTTTGGCTTTTACATGCCCAAGTTTATAACTTCTAAGTTTTTCTTAGTTTCTGAGTTTTTCTTAGTTTATAACACCAGCTGTTTTTCTTAGTTTTTGAGTCTTTGACTTTTGAGTTCATTAATTGTTTCATATTTGTATTTGGGAGACTTGAAATAATTTTGTATCTCCTTGTTTGTAGAAATTAATTGTCGAATGTTTGAGTGGCGAATATGACTATCATCCTTCTAAAGCATCAGTTAAAGCATCTTCTACTACTAGCATCCTAGCAAGCATTTTGATATTGAAGTTTGTTAACATCAGATGCATCAACCCTATTGTTCCTCAAGACCAAAGGGCGTCCAAGTCCAACAAAGTCTACTTCTTTGTGCTGTTGTTGTGTATGTTTGCTTCTCTTGGAGTTTATATTTTAGTTGTTGAAAAATATTATCAACCTTCTTGTTTGTACTGGGTATATTCTATTGTTCCTACTATAGTATTTTAGTCATTGTATTTTAGTTTGTTTATTAGGTTTCTATATATATACTAGCAAGTTCATAAATACAGGTATCAAAGGAGAACAAATTAAATAAACTACTATCCTAAAAAAAAAATTGTGCTATAGTTGGCATTTCGGGTTAAATGCCATTGAAATTATCACAAAAGATAGTGTTTATTGCATAAACGCCATCTAAGTACAGTGCTTAAAGATAGCATTTCCCTGACAAACGCCATGTTTAATTATCATAAAAGATGACCTTTTCATGAGAAACGCCATCTAAAATAAACAAAACAGATGACATTTACCAAGAAAATGCCATCTAAGTCCATCCACAAAAGATGACATTTCATATGAAACGCCATCTAAGATCACATTAAAGATGGCATTTCACAGTGAAACGCCATCTAAAATAAACATAACATGGTGTTTACCAAGCAAACGCCATGTTAGTCCGCACATCCACTCATAAATATAAGAAAAACATGCCAACTCAGTAAATTATATTTTTTAAAAATTATAAAAAATAGAAAGATGGCATTTTTTATGGTAAACACCAACTAAATTGTTATACTTGACGTAAATCCTCAAAAATGCCAACTTAAATCAACTTTACTTGGCATTTATTAAACGCCAATGAAAGCATACATATTTTTATTGGCACTGAAATACATGGCATTTTGGAAACACCATTAAAGTGCAAAAAAATGTCATATATACCCTTTTTTGTAGTAGTGAGCCCCCGATCATTCATCCCTGCGAACCACTCCTTATATTTTTCCATTACTTCACCATATGAGCGTCTCTGACGATGAACATCAGACGGGTCCACGCCATAGAATACCAACAACCACCTGATCTAGTTCTCTTTGACACTCCATAATTTTCACCAGTTCATCCAAACACTAGCTAGAAGAAGTGTAATTTTGAGAGAAAATTACGATCACAATCTGGGATCCCTCAATTGCTTTCATTAATGAAGAGTTAGAGATCACTTCTACCCTTTCAAGCTCCTCATTGTCCCTGAAAACACGGACTTCAGCCTATGTCAGAGTGGTACAAAGATGATCAGTGAATTGAAATGAGTGTCTTCACCTCTGAAACTCAATCAAGAAGATGTCGTATATCCATTTTGATCTTGAGGATGAAGAATTGGAAGTTGAAGAAGCCATCGCTTGAAAGGAACTGACAATTCAATATGGAGAAGAGATAGAATGTGAAAGAAGTGTAGAACTTTTATGGGTCAAGTTAATGTATTAGTCAATCTTGTTTGATTTTTTAGTTTAGCTAATGACAGCTATGAATTTTTTATTTTAATACTCCCCTCTCATATGTATTATGTATTGTTAATTTATGATTTTTATTTTGTTTCAAAACAATTATTCTATGTATCCAATGTATATTTCCAATTATATTCTATTATTAATCTCATTTTTCTTTTCTTATCTACTACTTTTTTTAAAATCTACTCTATTGAAAATTAAATTCCAAAACCCTTTAAATTAAGGTGTTTTAGCCACAGAATAACATTATTTTATATTAATTAAAATTTTCTTAATTCATATGTCATAATCTTAAATAATAATATATCCTCTTGTGTTTTAAATTTTTTTTATTGGAGCAATTCACTTGACCACAAACCATCCAGCTGTAGCTCCTTTCTTGAAATGTCCATATTTCATTTTTCTTCGGGAAAATCTTAAAATAAATGTAAAAAAATCAATATATTTCTACAAAGGAACCTCAATTCTCTCTAATTTCCAAAAGCAATCAATGTTATAAATAGGAATTAAAAATTTGATGAAAAATGATGGATATGTCTATATCTCTATTTGCAACTAACTTTCACTTATTTGTATCTATTTTAGTTTATTTGCAACTAACTTTCACTCATTTACAATTCTACCCGATTATTTGCAACTAATACTTATTTTCCTCTTATTTTTTATGATTAATTTTCATCCATTTATGCCCATGATTAATTGTGATTAATGTTGATTATATTATTTTTTGAAGTTTTATATTCACTAATTCATAAGGTTATATATTATCACATCTTTACTATTTTTTGTAATATTTTGTAATAAGTCTTAGGCATGAACACCTGAGCATTGAGTTGGTTAGAGGAGGACACATTTGACAAGAGGAAATAATCTCACTGGGCCACCAATTCCATATCATCTACATGTCACACTCACTAATACACCTAAGCTTACACATTATCAAATCCTTTTGGAAATAAATTCTACTCATATCTCTATTTGCAACTAACTTTCACTTATTTATATCTATTTTAGTTTATTTGTAACTAACTTTCACTCATTTACAACTCTAGCCGATTATTTGCAACTGATACTTATTTTTCTATTTTTTATGATTAATTTTCATCCATTTATGCCCATAATTAATTGTGATTAATGTTGATTATACTGTTTTTTAAAGTTTTGTATTCACAAATTCATAAGGTTATATATTATCACATCTTTACTATTTTTTATAATATTTTTTAATAAGTCTTAGGCATGAACACTTGAGCATTGAGTTGGTTAGAGGAGGACACATTTGACAAGAAGAAATAATCTCACTGGGCCACCCATTCCATATCATCTACATGTCACACTCACTAATACACCTAAGCTTACACATCATCAAATCCTTTTGGAAATAAATTCTACTCATATCCATTCCTATAGCCAAAACACTTAACCTAGCCTCATTTTGACACGATTATTTCATATCCGAATCAAGCTCTTTCCATCATGCTCTCTCCTCCCTCTCTCTCTCCCCCTGCCTCTCTTTCTCTCTCTCTTCTCATTGCTTTCATCAATTCCCATGAACCCTAGCCATTCTCTACCTCAATTTCCACTTGATTCATGCCATATATTCTCATTTAGAACTTGTCTAGCTGCTCCAAACCCGTCAATAATCATACATGTTTGTATGAGTCAGTTCTTCGCCTATATACAAAGGATGATTTTGCATATTTTGTTTAAATCAAAACATAAACTCGTGATAGAAAAAAAATTAGGACATTTAGTATATCTTTTATAATTAATTAGATTTTTTTAGAATAAGTAACATTTATATTATCTTTTATTTATTTTCTATTTTATAATTTCTTTTTCTTTAAGTTAGAATGTTACAGTATGTTTTAGTATTTAAAAATTTTTTAAATAAATGAGATTCTTATAATTTTTATAGATCTATTCATTAAGTTAAATAATTCACGATTTTATTAGATTTTGTCAATATTTAAGGATATTCCATTGAGTTTATAAATATCTATCATTATAATTCGAATGTAAAACAAGATTAAGTTAAATTAAGTTGAGTTTTAGTTATCCTCTTTCTCCGTAAACTCTTCCATTTTCCCTTCCCTTATTCTATTTCTTTTTCCATTGAGTTTTTCCTCTTCTCCCTCTTATTTTCTATCTACCCTCTCTCTCTCCTTCTCTCTCCTCCTTTCACGTTATTTGGTATCAGATTTAGGCTTCTACCATGCTCAAAAATTTCCAAATTATCTAACAAATCCTTGAGGAAGTTGAAAGGAGTAATAGAGAGTATGTAGATCAAAGGTTTGAATCTCTGTGAATTGAGATGAAGTAAAATCGAAAGGAAACAAACTATATGATTGAAGAAACAAACCATAGGTTTGACAAATTAGAGAAATTGCTTGAAAAGATGAGGCAGTCCATGAACATGATAAGCAAGCAACTTTCGAGCAAGATAGCAAACACAACATACTTGGAAATCCAAAAAGTTCCCTCCATCTATATCTTATTCATTAGAAAGGTTTCCTAAATTCAACAGCTATACAAATTTATGATGGAAAGATCTTGTTATTAGATCCCATCATTTGCTATCTTACTCGCTAAAAAGGTTTCTCAAATCTAAATGTTATGTGGAGTTTCAACTTTTCAAAGGAAAGTTCTTTCAAATGAGGAAGAATGATAAGAAAAAAAAATTAAGACCTTTAATATATCTTTTATATTTAATTAGGTTTTTTAGGATCAGTAAGATTTATATTATCTTTTATTTTTTTCCTATTTTATAATTTCTTTTTTTTCTAAGTTTATGTTATAGTGTTTTAGTATGTCTTACTATTTAAGAAATTTCTAAATAAATGAGATTCTTGTAATTTCTCTAGATCTAGTCATTAGGTTAAATAATTTCCTATTTTATTAGATTTTGTCAATTTTTTAGAAAGTTCTATTGAATTTATAAATATCTATTGTTGTAATTTGAATGAAAGACAATATTAAGGTGAATTAAGATAAGTTTCAGTTATCATCTTTCTCTATGAGCTCTTCTATTTGCCCTTTATTTATCTTATCTCTCTTCCTTGAGTTGTTCTTATTCTCCCTCTTATTTTATGTCTCTCCTCTCTCTCACCCCATCTCCCTTCTCCTCTCACATCAACTGGATAGACAATCCATAATTTTTTAATTAGTGTCCCCTATAATATTGGGGGCAGGGTCTCTCTTGCCACCCTTTTTTAGGTTTTTTTTTTATTTTTTATTTTTAATATTTAAGTTTAGAAATAAAAAATAATTTTTTTACAATTACACAACTATAAAATTATACTGTTTTCTTTTTATTTTTTAATTAAAATAGTGTACAATAAAAACAACATCTTTACAGTCATACAATTATACAATATGAGTAAAAAAGATATAAAAGAGGATAAAACCATAGAGATACATGACTGCATAATTCCCAAGAAACATAGTATATCATCTACAATTCTTAAAATAAAAAACTATAAAAAAATATTTTTCCTGCATGACATGTTTGTGGCAAAAGGGGGTGGTAGGAGACATTCCCATCATATAATACTAGAGAATTAAAGAGATCTTATGTCATCTATTTTAAGTGTAATCAACTTGTTAATTTTTTTAAACGATTGAATTAGTTGTATATTATCTTTTCTAAATCCAAATTTTATTTGTCAAAGACAGCATACAATCACAAGATAGTACTGCACAAAACGTCTCATATATATAAAATATGAATATCTAGTCCACATGGGTATATTAGCGTTCTACGCTTCTTTTTCACATTCCTTTTATGAAGTGACGAGGTAAACATGGGGAATTCGTATAATTTGTAGGAAATTTTCATATTCAGTTCCTTATCACTTTTTTTTTGGGTACAAATATCTGGTATCAAATATCTAGACCTATATCCATCATCCCATCCTTATCATTTGAACTAACCTCAAATAAAAGAGCCTTTTACATAAGAGGCCGGTGATGATGATGAAGTAAATTGTACACAAAGTATCTTATACTGTACATGAAATTTGGCATGCCTTTGCTTAGCATCATCTTTCATACTATATATCTGATCGCTGATGATCCAACTTTCTTTGATGGAATCTGCAATATCATAAGAGGCCATGTAATTCCCTTGTTGTAGACGTGTAGGTCATGTGCTTTCAGTTGGTCCACAAAATCCGATTGTATTGGCTTAATAGGGAGATTAAAATTTCTCAGAGGAAGGTTGCCGGGCTGTTCATACTTCTATGAGATATACCTCTCCTGAAGCTTTTTTAAGGAAATTGTTTCAGATGATGGCAGAGCAGAATTCACCATGTGTCGCACCCGGAAAAATGCGACAGAAGGAAAAAAGAGAACAAATCTGATTTTCGAGTGAAAACCGACTTGTGAGGAATCGCCACCAAAATTTTAAGGAAAAATCTTGAGAAACCGAATTGAAGAGGAAAGGACGGTCTGCGTAATCAGAATTGGATTCGGGAGTCGATTTGTGTGTGGGGAAGGTGTTAGGCACCCCACGACACCCGTTCCTAGGAACGATTACCTTACATTGATCGTGTAAATTAACATGGCTTAAAAATGTATTTTGGTTTTCCTTTTATCGTTCACATGCGAGAAAAAAAGGTAGAGAAGAAGGAAATTAAGAAAATTTGGAAAATTTGAAGGATAAAATAAAGAAAATAAATTAGATTAGAATTGAGGATATTCAAGCAAAATGAGAAGAAGGAATTGAGAAAATAAATTGAGTAACATTAAATTAAGGAAAAAACACTAAATAAATCAGAAAATATTTATTTATTTACAAAGGCGGACTTGACCCAGGATCAGAGCCTGGGGCCTACGTACCCTGTGATGGGATCAAAGTCCACGTAATTCGGGACTAATGCGTGTCTGTTGGTTGATTTTTTTTATTTTGGTAATAAGAGAAAGTTAATGGAAAATAATTTACCTTTTTGCAAATAAAACAATTTTCTAAGATTGAGTTGGTGTGTTTTAATTTGTAAAAGATAATTTAATTCCGCTTACTTATTCTCTCTCTTTTTGTTTGAAGATAAATTTTTGTTATTTTTCTTTGATTTTTGATATTGCATTTATTTGATTTTTTTTTACTTCTGAAAAACCATCATATTTTCTTTTATTCTTTTGAAAACTTTTTCTTTTCTTTCTTTTTTTTTAATGAAAACCAATTTATCTGTTGCAGACTCGCAATCATACCTGATAAACCGATTCCTGAATTACCTGTGAAAGTTTTAAACCTTGCGGTATAAAGGTTTTATTGCACATTTAAAATAAAGTTGGAAAAAGAAAAGAAAAGAAAAACTAGTTATATCATCATAATTTATATCTTCTTTTTTTTTAAAATATAATTATTTTCTTTAAAATTTTATTTAACTGATATCCCTACATGGACTCGCAATCTCACACGACAACTCAGTAAATTAAATACCTGTGTGTGTCCCAAAAACTCACGTGGTCTAATCATTAATCCATCGATTTATTTATTTATTTATGGGTTTTTGTATTATGTTATAGGAAAACAAATTTCAGTAAAAAGCCATTGGGCCTACCAATATGCATACATTTAGAATGTACCTATCTGGGCTCAAGATGCCAGGCCCACATAAAAACTCATTAAAATACTTCATATTCTCAGCGCCAGGCCCATGAAAACGTTCAAAATATTCATAAAATTATTCTTGAGACCCAACCCATAAGAATAGTTGATCAGCAAACATTCATCCCAAAATTTCGTCCTTCGAAGCTTGATCCTCACACGAGAATCTACTTCCTATGTCCTGTGTACTGTACTCAAAAGGAATACGACTCTAAAATTTGGGGCTTCCCCCGCTTCATGTTAAAATCATTATATGAAATCCAGTTTTCTATCTTAGACCACCACTATCATAACACTCTCTGTTCCAGACTCGTTTTTTCATGTCCAGCAACAATTTTCAGCAAAATTCATCATTAACCAAGTCAAATTAGGGGATGTAAACAGCAGCCTAGCGTCACCATTTTGAATCACTATAAGCATTCGAAACAGGACAACTCAAACAGCAAAATATCAAGGCAAAAGTTCACGGCGGAAACACTGATTAGCATCACAAGATTCCTTAAGGACAGAGTACTAATCAATAAGGATTTGGACAAGATTTAAACAACACATTAGAACTCCAAACAGAGTTATGATCCAACAGGCAGTTAAGGCATGACTCAAACACAGATTCAACACTCAGAGCACCATCCCACGGGTTCACGGCCCCCCCGTTCATGAAAACCAGCTAAGAAAACCAAACCGAAGCCACAAAAAAAGGAAAAAAAAATCAAACTGACCCCAGTGTCGCCGGTGTAGGAAAAATCATGACCGTTGTTCCCCCACTGCCTTCGCCACCCTGCAATTCCGGCCAAGCTTCCTTTCTGCAATCCCTCACCGTATCCTCCTCCTTGGAAATTTCTCTTCCTCTGTTCCAATTTCACTACCTTCCTCTTCTCACGGCTCTCGAACCAAACCCCCTCAATTTTTCGGCCCCCAAATTTCTAGGGCTCCCCCTCGCGATCTTCTCCTTCGTCCCTTTCCTGCTCGGCTTCGGTCTGGTCTCGGTCTCCCCTCTCTGTCCTTTTTCAGTGCTGAACCCCTTGCCTTTTCGTGTCCTCCCTTCAGTCTGCCACCGTGCTCGTCTCCCCCAGTGCCGCGGTTGCTTTCATCTGTTTTTTCGGGTTCTCAGGTTTGGTCTCCTCCTTTTCTTTCTCATGCATGCCTCCGGTTCTCTCTCAATCTCGCCTCTCTCCCTCCCTTTTTTTTTCTCTCTCGGCCTCCGTGGAGTCTCCTTTCTCCGCCCCCTCTGAGTTTTCTTTTTTTCTTCCTTCTTCTCGTGTTCGGCCCTCCCTTTTATAGAGCTTCCGTGGCCGAGAGGAGAGGAGTCCCCGTGCGTGTGGTCTTCGGTTCTTCCAGTTGCGTGCACGTCTCCTCGGTCCGCCTTCGCAGCAGCTTTCCGCGTCCTCTCCAGTCTTGTCTTTTCTTTCAGTCCGCGGCCATCCCTTTCTGCGTTCACCTTTCCTTTTCACTCTGCCTCTGTTCTTTTTCGCCCAGATCACTTTCGGCTGCTTCTAGCCTTGCTCAGACTGCTTTTGGCTGCTTCTGGCCTTGCTCAAACTGCTTGGCTCTGCCCTCTGCTCCTTCCTCAGTGTCTCTGCCCTTCTCTGGCCACGTCTTCAGCTTTTCCTCCTCGCGGCCATGCCTCCCTGTTTCTGTCTTCCCTCTGCTCGCGGCCATGCCCTGTTCCTGGCTCCTCCCAAGCCTTAGTGAGCCTGAGCCCTAATTAGGGCTCAGGTGATTATGGGCTTAAAATGCTGCCCAGCATTTCAAGCCCAATGTCCTCCCTCCTTTTTTTTCCCTTTTTTTTTTATTTTTTTTTATTTTTTTGTTATTATTTTTTTGTGTTTTTTCTGTTATTATATTTTTTTTATTATTTTTTTATATATATATGTTAGTATTTATTATTTATTTTATTTTATTTTACTTTCTATTATTTTATTATTATTATTATTATTTTTTATTTTATTTTTTTATTTTTATATTTTTTGAATGCCCGGACAAAATGGGGTGTTTACACCATGCATAATTCTTTATATCAAATTTGACAACGGGGTTGCTTATAATGGGAATGAATTTAGAAAAGAAAATAGACTTTTAGAATAGTTATATCATATATATTTTATTAAATTGTGTGCTGTTTAATCTTATGCTCATATTCTGCAATCTTATTCACAGTAAATTGAGGGCCAATAAAGTTAAAACAAAACTGCACGAGATCACCAGGTTGAATACTTGAAATGATACCCAACAAGTTTCTTCACAAGGAAATTTGAGATATAAATGTTAAATACACTAATGATCGTCATGGCTGAGGGCATTGTAGGATTTAAAAATCTAAGGGTTCCTAGCATTGTGATGTTTGAAAGAAATAAAATTGTTAACCAATTTTAAATCGCACTTTAATCCACATGATTCAACGAGGGAGTATTGAAATGAGAAAATGACAATGTGCGTGCTAGGCACCAATTTTAACTTTTACTATCTTTTAAAAGTGAAAAATTTATTCTTTCCCTAGATTTTATATTTTGTTCATTTAACTCAATTTTATTTATTCCATTTCAATCTATAAATTTACATAAACATCTCACTCTAACCTTGTAAGTTCAAAAGATTAAGGAGCTTAGTTAATTATGTATATACATTATCTAGACTGTAAAATGTCATATGTAAAAAATAAATTGAATACAAGTCATCCTTTTTTTTTTTGGATAAACATACGAGCCATCATTTTCAAGACAACACGTGTTTTTAAATTTTTTTTCATTTTTTGCCACGCGTCAGCTTGTTTCTTCCGTTCTCTCTCTCTTAATTTTGTGACACAATAGTTAAACAAATCCAGATACTTTTTAACATTATGAAATATTTTTTCATGTACCTAACAAAACATCAATACTTTAAACCCTCATTAATTATAAAATAAAATATTATTGAAAATAATTAAAAATAAATTATATTTTTATATAGTTATCTAGTATTAGTACTGCTATAGTAGATTTAAAGTATTATTAAATTTAATTGGGTAGATATTTTAATATGCTTTTTTTATCTATAGTGTTTAAATCCTTGACTTTATTTAAGGGGAATTAAATTTCTTTTACTTAACCGAACCATATTGTTATTCTCTCTGGTTTCAAATATAAGAAAATTTTGAGAAAGTTATATTAGTCCAAAATATTAAAAAAAGTATACATCTAATGTAATACATGAGATATTCCAATAATATTTCTCATTAATTTGGAGAAAGTTATAAGTCTCTCAAAATTTTTCTATATTTGAGACTAAAGGGAGTATCAAAATAGTTGAGTTAAGTGAAAAGAACTTAATTTCCCTTGTAGATAGAAAGTCTAGCACATTTTTTTCTACTAAATATTTTTTTCATCCATAAGGAAAATTAAGTTTCTTTCACTTAACCTAACTACCTTGCTATTCCATCCCGTCTCAAATATAAGAAAATTTTGATAAAGTTATAATTTTATCCAAATTAATGAGGAATATCATTGCAATATCTCATTTATTCTACTAGATATATACATTTTTTTAATATTTTAGATTAATGTAACTTTCTCAAAATTTTCTTATATTTGAAACTAGTGACAATACCAACGTGGTCGGATAAAGTAAAATGAACTAGATTCCCCTTAAATAAAGTCAAGAGTGAAAAAAATTATATTAGGAAAACTACCCAATCAAACTTAATAATATTTTAAATTTATTCTAGCAGTACTAATACTAGATAGTTATATAAAAATATAATTTATTTTTAATTATTTTCAACAATATTTTATTTTATAATTAATGAGATTTAAAATATTGATATTTTGTCATGTATATAAAAAATATTTATTAATATAAAAAAGTATCGGGTTTTATTTAGCTATTGTGTCACAAAATTGGAGAAAAAAAAGAAAGAAAAAGGAGACAGCAAGCTGACGTGCGGCAAAAATTAAAAAAAGTTACTTAAAAAAGAAGTGTAGCGGTGACCGGATCCACTCCCGGCGATGGAGCTGTTGACTCCACGAGCGACTCGTCTAACCACTTTTCTTTTATAAAGATATAACTTTATGCATATGCTAAAGTGGCATCCTATACTGATTCTTTTGACTTATCACCTATAATTTTTACCTTCCAGCATTTTAGAGATTCGGATTCGGATTCGGAATTTACGGAAAGAGGGGAAAAAAGAGAAGCTATTCTCCCAATTATATTTATGATGTGATTGGTTCAAGTGAGGAGATTTGAAGAAAAGAAAATTAAAAAGATTTTTAATGAAAGAAATTGAAGGGGTAAAATTCTCTTATTTAGTGGGATTGGAAGAGAAGAAATTAAAGAGATTTTAATGAAAACTTATTTGGTTTAAAAGGAAGTTAAAAAAAATTTAGTTATAATTATTCAATTTCCCCTAAAAAAACCTAATTTTAAGTGTTTTAAAATAGGGATGGAGATGGGATTGATATCATCTCTTATTTTATGAACCAAACATCGGAATGGGATTTGATATTTCCCAATCCCCTTCTTTCCCTTTAAATACTCTTAAAAAATTCTAACCAAATACACTCTCACTCTTAGAAATGCATTAATGATTGAGAAGTAGGGTGGCACCGTGTGATGTACTGCATATATATTTATTTGATATAATATTATAATAAATGTATATTTATTCTTCAATATACACTACATCAAGGATGAACTTTAATGGTATTCAATAATTGGTGTTTCTTTGAGAAAATACCAACTAAAGAAATACATGGAGGCACTGGATTAAAGAAGAAATATTTTAGTTGACGTTTTACAAACACCAATTAAAGTTTCTTTTTTATTTACATTGGAATAGTTGAGGTTTTTTAAATAACATGGATTGCCAAAAATAAATATTAACTATTTATTTTTTTGGTGTAGTTACATGTATTAATATATAGCATATATAATCATATTGAATAATAAATTATCATTGTTATTTATTCTATTTAATTATAACACAACACATAAAATATCATCATTATAAATTATTAAAAATAAAAATGTATATATAAATCTAGAGCCGGTTTTTCACGTTTTTGTAAAAAATATTGTAAATATATCTTTATAAATCATAAAGATGCATAGATCCCCTTTGTAAGCATATTGGGAGGTGTTATAAATCATAAAATATTGTATTATATTTTATATTTTCCATGTTATTGTAAAAAAAATATCAATATATATACTGCCTCCGGTCCTAATTATAAAACTTTTTATTCTTATCCTAAATATAAGATCTTTTATACTATACGAGGTAATATTTATTATATATTTTTAAAAAAAATGTATCTATTTAATGTATTTAGAAAGAGAGAAAAAGATTAAATAAGGATGTTTTGAAAAAAAATATTATGATTTTTGGATAAATCGAAATAGAAGTTAACTCACATCATTAATTCGCGTAATTCAGTTAAAATGATTTTATATTAAGAATCAGAGAAAGTAATATATACTCTCTTCGGTCCCATTTATAAGGTATTACTCCCTCTGTTCCAGTTTATAGTGCACTTTTAACTACCACACACGTACCAATAAAATGATTAATAACTGAAATTTTTTCCATTATTTCCCAAATTACCCTCATTTAATAATACTTCCTACATAAATAAATTGCATCCATTCTCTCCTTCATTCTTTTTTCCGAATTCCCATGAGCCATTGATAATTGTGAAAAGTGAAATTTTTTGAGAAATTCTCCTTCATTCATTTATGATTTGATCAAACTATTAAAGATTTTTCATTAATTGCATTGATAATCGTATAATATATATGCTTACTTATTAGGGGCAATACTGGAAAGGCAATAAAAAAAACAAAATGTAATCCGCGCAATGCACTATATTTTGAAACATGAATTTCTCAGAACAGTGCACTATATAGCGTAACGGAGGGAGTACTATGAAAATTGGTTTGATCCTATTTATAAGGTGTTGGGTTTTTTTAACTAAGTTTCCTATTTTGCCCTTTATAATTGTATTCTATCTCGTAAATTGATTCTTTATTAACTCCATGAACCACTTTTCCTATCCAATAATTCAATCCCCTCATAATTGAAATAAATTGATTCTCAATGATAATTACATTATTATTTTAATTAATAGGGGTGTAATGAGAAGTTCATGCCAATTTTTATAGATTTAAGAGTATAATTTTATCTCCTTAATACCTGTGTAATAGATAATAACATCCTATAACCAAGATGGGAAGGAGTAAGTTGCAAGATTCGCAGTTCACAAGTGGAGTTTATTTTTCAAATTTCACGAAATAGGCACTGCTGGAAATGCATTGGAGAGAGGTCATTGATGATGCATTTATGACTAATGACATTTTGGATAGGATTGATATGAGCATATCTGAAATGGTTCATAAATCCTCCACCCATGTAGCCTCCATAACCCCAACGGTTCATAAAATTTTAATTCATATAATCCCCGTAACTCCTATAACCCCCCTCCCAACTTTAATGCATTCGTTTTATGATTCTGTAACATTTGCAGCCCAACTAGTATAAATAGGGCATTTGTATGTAAGAAAGAAAATCAATCAAAAAAAGAAGAGAATCAATTTCTCCATTGTGAGTATTCCTTTAGCTTCTGAGCCATTTTGGTATCAGAGCGAGGTTAGAGAGTGTCCAGAAGTCGAGTAAAGTAAGAGAGCTATCAGATAGTAACTAGAAAGTGAGCAACCACCGTCGCCACCATCGGAATCCATTTTTGGTCATTGTTCAGGAAAATGGACATTACCATCGAGCTCGGAAATCCGGAACCTCGGACTGGAGATTTTCAATGTCATCTGACACCTCACACGCCCTAACGTACCTCCACTGAAAGACCACGCGTCTCCCACACGCCGACAACACTCCCCACACACCGTCCATGCGCCCTGGAGGTTAAAGACGATGATGTCATGTGCCACGTCATCCTGACCTTTCCAGTCAGTGAGAGATCAACCACCCAGTGTTTGCCACATGTCACTTCCACCATGTCACCCTGCCAGTCAGCCAAACTTCTCATATTTACAGTTTGATCCCTAAACTCTTTCCTATTTATATTTTGGCCTCCATACCTTTCATATTTATATTTTAGCCCCTAAACTATCCAAAATTACATTTTCATCCCTTAACTTCCAAACATTTCAATTTTACCCCTAAACTTTTTGAAATTACAATTTCACCCCATATTCCAAAAATTATAGTTATGCCTCAAACTTTCTTAAAATTCCTTTTCCACCCCTATACCCCATAAAATTACCTTTTCACCCCTATACTTTTTAATTGTTTTTGCCTAAGTCCTAACCTTGCAGAAAAGGCAAAAAAAAAAAGCCTCCAAGATGCAGGAATGTACAGGACGTTGTGATGGACGAGATGAGACGTCGAATACGAGAATTGGAGGCTACCGTAGAATTGCAGCGAGCTATGCTAGAAACTTGTAGAGAAAACATAGAAGGTGATTCGGGTAGCAGCAGTTCGTCATCCACTGACAACCACCGCCGTCCTCAACAACAGTCATTCTGTCCTAGTGACATCAAAGTAGACATTCCTGAATTTGAGGGAAGACTCCAGGCAGATGAGTTTGTAGATTGGCTTCAAACTATTGAGGGAGTATTTGAATATAAGGGGATTCCAGACGGACAGAAAGTCAAGATTGTAGCCCTTAAACTCAAGAAGCATGCTTCCATATGGTGGGAAAACCTCAAATGGAAGCGAGTACGTAAAGGAAAGCATAAGATTGAGACCTGGGAGAAAATAAGACAATAGCTCACTAGGAAGTTCCTACTGGAACATTATCACCAGGATAATTTTATCCAATTACAGAATCTTTGACAGAGGTTCTTGTCTGTAGAAGAATACACCAGAGAGTTTGAAAAACTTATGATAAAGTGTGACATACAAGAGAAGGAGGAGCAAATGATAGCTTGTTATATTGCAGGGTTAAACGCTAATATCAGTCGTCTAGTCCAGCTTTAGTAATATTGAACTTTGGATGATGTGATTCGCCTAGCCATTCGTATTGAGAAGCAAACGCCCAAGAGGTCTTCTTTTCAACCTTCTTCTTCTAGAGGTTATTTTGATGGCCGTAAGACAAAATTTCAGCAGCCTAATTCTTCAAGCAAGCCGCAGCTTAGCACTACGCGCAAGCCTCCACCAAATACTGCCAAGGAATTTGGCTCTAAAGGACTCAGATACCTTAAATGCCAAGGATTCGGTCACATCGCCTCATACTGTCTTACTTAGAGGGTTGTCATCATTAGGGAAGGGCAAGTTTATGAAGCACCTGAGGAAGATGAAGAGGAAACTACATTTTATGAAACCGAACTGGTATATGATGAGGAGATTACGCTTGCAGATCAGGGAGAGGCTTTGGTTATTAGACGAAGTCTTTATGCAGCTGTAGTTAAGGAAGAACCCTGGCTACGACGTAACATTTTTCACACCCGTTGCACTGCCTAGGGCAAAGTTTGTAATATCATCATTGATAATGGGAGTTGTGAAAATGTAGTGTCTGATTACATGGTGCAAAAATTGAAGCTACCAACGCACGATCATTCGCATCCTTACAAGCTTTACTAGCTTAATACTGGAGGCGAGGTAAGAGTTTCTAAGCAATGCCTTGTTACTTTCTCTATTGGGAACATGTATTATGACGATGTTTTGTGTGATGTTGTTCCCATGGATGTATGCTACCTTCTTTTGGGAAGGCCATGGCAATATGATCGATATGCTTTGCATGATGGACATACAAACACCTATTCTTTCACTAAAGATGGTGTTAAGATCAAGCTAGCGCCTTTACCGCCTAGTGAGTTTAGCAAAGCTTTGACAGAAGCTAAGCCTTTGGTGACTTTGATGACTAAGGAAGAGTTCAAGGCAACGAAATCTGAAGCCCAGACGATGAATTTCATACTGGTACTCAAGGCGAACAGTGAGTCCACCATCTCGCCAGGAGTTATGCGCTTATTATCCGAGTTTCCAGACATGATAACTGATGAGATACCACCCGGGTTGCCACCCATGCGAGACATATAGCACACCATTGATTTTGTTCTACGAGCAGTTATTCCTAACAAGCCTGCTTATAGGATAAGTGTTAGACAAATTCAATTTTTTTAATATAAATTCCATATATTGAATTTTCCCACAAAATTATAAGAGCAGCGGAAGACTTTATAAATACCTCTCGCCATGCTAGATGATCTTATGCAGATATCTTTGCAGTTACTCAATCTAAATATTAGATCTGAAATCACATATAAAATTAGTTAGAAGGAAATCTCAAAAAATAATCTATGCAGACAGTTCTTCCAACTAGTTATGAGACTCAGTGATGGAGCCTGGGATTTAGTCTCAACTAGTCGGGGAACCAGAAGGTATGTTCTTCTCAACTCAGTATGCCTCTATTTAAATAACCTTGGCCATCATCGGTTATTAAATTTAAATTTGAATTTGAATTCAAATAAAGATACTGAGTTTATCCCTTATTCCTTAAAATCGCTCAACTGACAATTTCTTTTCTTGAAGATAAGGACCATATCAAGTTAAGATATATTTAATTAATTAAAAAATATAAATATATAATTTGAATAAATTCAAATTAAATATTATTAAATTAAATATATCCAACATTCTCCCACTTGGTCCGATCTTGATTAGTCAGTTGATATATCAAGGAATATTTAAGCAATATTACAAGAATCATGGCGGTAAGTCCTCTAATCATGTGAGTATTACCTTTCATGTATCACAAGTAATATCCTTGCTTTATGGGAAATTATCTTTATGAATAAACCTTAAATGTTTATTCGGTTCCTACCTTAATGTTCATCAATCTCACCAGAATTGTACACAATATATATATATTGAGTTGATGAACTACAACACGAATTTCATCACTTAAACACACCTCATTTAGATCACCCCAATATGATCTGTCTCATATGAGATGTATGATCTTTCATATTCTTTAATTGCATGCTTTTAGTTAAGGATCTTCTCTTTATGTGTTATATGACCATTTAACCTTATATGGTCAACACACTTTTTTATGGCCTCAAACGAATCCTCAATTTGAAACCCAAGATGAAATTCAACATTTATGTAAACTTGCCTCAAATTGAAGATCAAATCCAGCATTTATGGTGGAAGTAAGCAATTAGTTATTACTTAGCAATCTTGCACTCCTCAATAACATAATTTGTTCATCTTGCATTAGGATGTGTCATAATATTGACTTTTTAAAGTCAATTTATCCTACTAAATTGAACAAATGCTGTATTTTCCTAATTATTGATCTTTTATATATAAACATGAATTTCTAGTATTCTTTGCAGCTTATCATTTATTATCTAAGCATAAATTGCTTTTGGATCTTTATAATATTCCTTTTCACAAAGGCTATGTCAATTTATGTGCATATTTAGACATACATTATGCCTCTCATTACTAGCATGAAAGAAATATTATTCTCATCTCTTTCCAAATCTCATCAGGGACATATGGCAAACATAGGTGTCACATATGGCAAATAGACTTTATTCATTAATATTCAAGTGCTTACAAATATAGGTTCTTTATGATAATTCTAAAAATTTTGAGAATTATCTCTTCATACATCTTTAAAGACATTTTACCTATATCTTTTACATCATAGCTCTTGAACAAAGTTATTATGCCTTTTGTGACATCTCAAGTCATTCATCATAAGCAATATGTCATCTATAATTGAAATTAAATAGATGACTCAACTCCCACTAATCCAGTGATATAAACAAAGATCTATGATGTTCTCAACATTATAAAAAAATGTGATTACATCATGAGACTTCAACTACCACTACCATGAGAAGTCCTGTCTAATTAAATTCTCCTTAGTATTGATTGAACACATCACATTATTTCACATACATCTCTCTCTTATAGTCATAATGAGAGTGATAATTTTTCATAATATTCCAATTAGCATATAGATTCATGATAATAATGAAGGAATTATTATTAATATAGGAGAAAATCTCACTATCATCAATCTTTTTCTTTATAGAGAAAACTTTTAGCAAATAATCTTTAATTTGTAATATATAATATTGACTAGTGAATTCCTTATGATTTTAAAGACCCATTTATGCCTAATTCTTTTAACCTCACTAGCAATTATACAAATTTCCAAATATTATTTGCCTTAAGATCTCTCATATTTATCATGAAATCACATTTTAATTTGGAATTTACTTCATTGTATGTGAGAACAAATGTGATTATTCTTAATGTTCAAGTTCTAATCAAGTTTCTTAATGTACACCATATAATTGCCAATGATTGCCAAATTCTCAATCATAATTGGTCATAATTCAATCTATTATTAAGATTGAAGTTGCATAATAAGAGTTCCATTATTAACTATCTTCAGATATCTATTATTCTTTATGAGATTTCTTTTCAATAATTAATAGAATCCAAGACATTGATATTCTTAATTTTCAGCATGACCAATTAGATTTCAAAACTTTATTATGTTTTACATTCATCTTATAAAAATAAGTTTCATGTAAAACCAGTATTTCATCATAATTAGTGGTTTCATTTATCTTTATGTGATCATTCCTGATAGATTTGTCATATATTTGATCACTCCCACTAATTATGACATTCCTCAATGAACTTGGCATTCCTAATCTCTACATATTCTATATATGATAGATATTATAGTTTTTATCCTTTAAGCTTCTTTGCATTTTCATCGAAATATGCAATGAAAACTTAAGGAACAACCTCCATTCACTCTTACCTTTACAAGACAAGTTAATGAGAGTAAATCATTAAAAATAATATTCCAACCTTATGGGCTTCAAAAGATGTATTTAATTACAAAAAAAAATTGGAATCTTATTTTTAAATGTACATTGTTGTCTTGAGTGAATTTATCCATCACTAATGTACTTATAATAACTTTCATTTCCTTAATTAATCTCACCATATTAACCCGTTTATAAGATTAATTCTCTACTTTTGCTTTACATCCTTATTAAGGCATCATATGCCTTATCTTAATTATAAAACAAGTAGCATTCATGAATTGTGAGAAATTAATAATAATAGGGAATGATCATTTTAAACAATTAGAACATAAATACAAAAAACTAGACACTAGCATTCACAATCTCTAGCAATTAAATTCTTCCAGCATTTCATATATGAATTAGAGTTAATGAGGTTTTGAGATTAAATAATCTCAGTCTTTATAAACCTTGTTAACTCTCTATAATGGAGACATTAGTATTCTCCTCTATCACATAATAGAAAGAATTTTTATCCTTGATATGCTTTAACTAAATGAGATTAAAAAAGATATTAAAGATAAGAGTATAACTATTATTCTCCAATAAGACCCTTTTGTGAGGTAATTACTCTTTATATGCCTCTTTCTTCATGGTCTATCTTTGGAACTAAATCCCTTATTAGAATCTCACTTTTAATCCAAATTTGAGCCTAATATTCCTTTCCACACATATATCCAATAAATATTAACTGTATATATCTCTTTATGCATGTTGTGAGAAATTTATAGTAGCTTATACTGATGAGATATCTAATCAAGAATTGTGTGCACAAAGATCAATGGAGATTCTTTTATCTTAAGAGACATGTCTCTCACCTGTATGGTATGTCAATTACATATCTTTAGTGTCTATTTACTTTACGGAGAATTTTTTTAGAGTTAGAATACTAAATAGTGACTTATACCATAATTTCAACCATTGCCTATGAATGGATATTGACATCCTCAAATCAATTATGTACCCAAATATTTAGCTCTGCATTGAGATTTCATTATTATTATATTGAGAGAATTGTATTACTTCCATCATTCATACAATATTATCTCATACTAACATTAATGGGTACAGGAACTTTATGTCAATATCTCCCAAATAGTTAAGGGTTTTTTTTTTCTCCTTTGAACTCTATAGTTGTCCCTAACTAAACAATCCAAGAGATGATAATAACACTGCAATTTTTCAGGATTCAACTTAATTCATACTTATATCAATTCTATATGAGGCAATCATCCATCACATTTAACAAAAAATGTATGCTTACAAATGTAACACATACTAAACATAAATTCCGTATCACTAAAATTTACCTGTGGGCAAAGATTTCAGCATAACATAAATTTATATATCATTTATGATGAAACTAGAAGGCATTCATACTTCCTAATACCTATGGGCTACTTAGAAAGCACTAGGCAACATCTATTTCATCCTAATTAAGTATATATATTTATAATTATCTACCTGTGGACAAAGATATGTTATAATTATACACTTAATTAGAATTGATGTCTTTAAGTCCTTATGTGATATCTTTGTTTGTTAAAACAAATCAAGAATGTATATATTCAGTCATGTAAGGATGTTGTGGCTACTCCTTAACTATATATGCTAATCACAAGACATCTAGAATCATTATACTTAAAGGACATACATATGCACTCATATAAGTATCACATAATGAGAATCATTTAATTAATTAATCAATTAAATCATGTATATGACTAATTAATTAAAAATTCTCCCCATATGATTATATCATAAATGTGTAATATTTTGTCCTATTAACCTGATGAAACTAGAATGCATTCATATTTTCTAATACCTGTGGGCTACTTAGGAAATATAAGGTCATTCTATTTCATCCTAATTAAATGTGTAATTATAATTATCTCCCTGTGGGTAAAGATAAATTAAAACTACACATATAATTAGAATTGATATTTTAAATTCATATGTGATTTTATTAAATCACAAATATCATAGATTACGTGCAATTAAAATCATATATATGCACAACCATTATGAGAATTTAAATAATTAATTTAACCAACTAAACGAGCATGTGGTTAAATAACTAAATAAATTCTTCTACTATTTTATTTATTCAATGTGTCCAACAATTGTTTAAGAAATTAATTTTGGGCTAATAAATAACTCGATTATTTTGCAAAAATCAAAACAGTGTTATAATTGTCTAAATAAGATTTTTTTCCAAATTCTAAACAATTAAATAACAGAATAATATTTTTACAAAAATATTTTAATAACCCAAAATTAATTATCCAAATTTCTAAACATTTAAAATGACACAGCAAATAAATAATCAAACAACATTTACGGTTCAATACATGTATCATTCAAAACAATCCATTGGACCCACTGAACAAGTTCTGAAGATTTAAATATCATAAAATTTTAGTTTAAAGACAATTTAATCACAAAATATAAGCTAAATTCATTCCTAGAAAATTCAAGTACAAAAGGGGTAGCCCAAAATTAAACTTTATGAAAATCTGGAAGCTCGAAAACTAAGATTCTAGAAATTAGGCCCAATTTTTGCAAGCCCAGAACGTCCATGTACATGCTTCTAGAATTTCCTTTTTCTCGCAGATACAAAGCAATGGTTATGATTTCAATTGTATGAAAACACTAGAACATTGCCAGATCAAAACCATTTGTTTGAATCGATCAAAAACAAATACAAAAGGCTAATCAAGAAAAAAAAAGTTTTCATAATTATGGTGGTTTGACTACAATCAGATGCTATTGGCTGCACGAGAAGTCACATTATAATGTCCAGAAAGTGATTTCACAAATTAATAAAATAAAAAATTAACCCCATAAAAAAAAATTAACCCCATGCACCACACATGGATATTCCGTAATAGAAAATTGTGGAGCAATTTAGCAAATCATATCAAGATACAGGCAAAGATAATAGAGAGGCTCTGATGCCACATGTTAGACAAATTCAATTTTTTTAATATAAATTCCATATATTGAATTTTCCCACAAAATTACAAGAGCAGCGGAAGACTTTATAAATACCTCTCGCCATACTAGATGATCTTATGCAAATATCTTTACAGTTACTCAATCTAAATATTAGATCTGAAATCACATATAAAATTAGTTAGAAGGAAATCTCAGAAAATAATCTATGCAGATAGTTCTTCCAACTAGTTATGAGACTCAGTGATGAAGCCTGGGATTTAGTCTCAACTAGTCGGGGAACCAGATGGTATGTTCTTCTCAACTCAGTTTGCCTCTATTTAAATAACCTTGGCCATCATCGGTTATTAAATTTAAATTTGAATTTGAATTCAAATAAAGATACTGAGTTTATCCCTTATTCTCTAAAATCGCTCAACTGACAATATCTTCTCTTGAAGATAAGGACCACATCAAGTTAAGATATATTTAATTAATTAAACTATAAATATATAGTTTGAATAAATTCAAATTAAATATTATTAAATTAAATATATCCAACAATAAGTTCTCAGGAACATGCCGAAGTCCAGCAATGAGTTGAAGAGCTGCTAAAGAAAGGGCTGGTTCAGGAAAATGTTAGACCTTGTGTTGTACCTGTTCTGCTCGTGCCCAAGAAAGATGGGAGTTGGAGAATATGCATCGATTGCCGAGTTGTTAACAAAATTACTATCGAGTATCGATTCCCGATACCCCGGCTCGATGACATGTTAGACCAGCTGCACGATGCCACTATTTTTTCCAAGGTTGACCTTCATACTGAGTATCACCAAATTCGGATTTGGCCAGGAGACGAATGGAAAACTGCCTTCAAGGCAAGAGATGGTTTGTATGAGTGGAATGTGATGTCTTTTGGACTGACCAATGCCCTTAGCACATTCATGCGCCTAATGAATCAGGTATTGCGACCTTTCACTGGCAAATTTGTTGTTGTTTACTTTGATGACATTCTTATTTATAGCAAGAGTCAGGAAGAACATTTTGATCACTTACGGCAAGTCTTGCAAGTTTTACGAGACTAAAAGCTTTTTTTCCAATCTAAAGAAGTGCACCTTTCTCGCCAATGAAGTTGTTTTCTTGGGGTACATTATCACCGCAGAAGGTGTTCGAGTTGATCTGAGTAAAGTTGAAGCCATTAATAGCTAGCCAATTCCAAAATCTCTTCAGGAAGTTCGAAGCTTCCATGGATTAGCTTCTTTCTACAGAAGGTTTATTCGCAATTTTAGCTCTGTTGCTGCACCCCTCACAGATTGCACCAAGGGAGACAAATTTCATTGGATAGAGCAAGCTCAGAGGAGTTTTGAGGAGCTAAAGAAGCGATTGACTAAAGCTACTGTCTTAGCTCTTCCAAAATTTGACCAGGTGTTCGAGGTTAGCTGTGATGCCTCCCACACTGGAATTGGTGCTGTCTTAAGCCAGGAAGGTCATCCCATTGCCTTTTTTAGTGAGAAACTCAATGATGCCAAACTTAGGTATTCTACTTATGATAAAGAGTTCTATGCCATTGTCCAAACTCTACAACATTGGAGTCACTATCTCCTGAACAAAGAGTTCATACTTTTTTCGGATCATAAAACTCTAAAGTATTTGAATTCTCAACAAAAGATCAGCCGAAAACATACCCGTTAGAGTGAAATCTTACAGTCTTATCCTTTCCTCATTAAGCATAAGGCTGGAATTTTAAACTCTGTAGCTGGTGCTCTTAGTAGTCGACATGTTTTGCTAACAACAATGCAATCCAAAGTTATTGGTTTTGACCTTGTCAAGGAGTTGTACCAGGATGACCCTGATTTCCGTGGAGTGTGGAAAGCTACTACCGATCAATCGTTCCACCAGTATTACCGACATGATGGGTTTCTATTCTGAGGTAAAACCCTATGCATTCCTCAGGGTTCTTTGAGAGAGGTGATAATTTGGGAAGCTCACGATGGAGGACTAACTGGTCATTTTGGTAGAGACAAGATAGTTGATCTAGTTAAAGATAATTTCTATTGGCCAAGGCTTGAACGAGATGTCAATCGGCATACACAGCAATGTCGAATATGTCATTTGGCTAAGACCAAGGGGCAAAATACAGGATTATACATGTCACTGCTGGTTCCAGAAGCACCGTGGGAAGATGTGAGCATGGATTTTGTTCTTGGTTTACCCCGAAAACAGAGGCAAAAAGATTCCATCATGGTTGTTGTGGATCGATTTTCAAAGATGGCCCATGTCATTTCATGTTAGAAGACTAATGACACAGTTCAAGTTACAGATTTGTACTTCAAAGAGATTGTCCGTATCCATGGCATTCCTAAGACTATCACCTCTGATCGTGATGTCAAGTTTCTCAGCCACTTTTGGCAGACGCTATGGAAGAAGATGGGAACTAAGCTCCAATTTAGTAGCGTTAGCCATCCACAGATGGACGGTCAAACTGAAGCTATTAACAGAGTTCTGGGAAATCTTCTTCGACGTTTCGTGGGGAAGAATTTGAAGCAATGGGACCTCGTTCTTGCTCAAGTTGAATTTGCCTACAATAATTATGTTAATCAAGCAACTGGGACGTGTCCGTTTGAAGTTGTTTACGGCACTCGTCCCCTTAGTCCACTAGACTTGACCCCTTCACTTGATAAGCAGTAGTATAGTTTTGATGCAGATCAAAGGGCTAAGGAAATTAAGAAGTTGCATGAACAAGTTCGTGAAAGAATCCAGAAGCAGAATTTCAAACTCAAGACACAGCGAGACAAGCATCGGAAGCAACAGATCTTTAATGTGGGAGACTTGGTTTGGATACATCTAAGAAAGGAGCGTTTTCCTAAACAACCCAATGCCAAGTTGTCTCTTAAAGTTGATGGTCCTTTTAAGATTGTACAAAAGATCAACAACAATGCTTATAAGGTTGAATTACCTGGTGCTTATGGAGTTTCTGCCACTTTCAACATTGCTGACTTGTCACCCTATCTGTATGATGATGCTGACTTTGACTTGAGGACAAGTTCCATCCATCCCGGGGAGAATGAAACGGTTCATAAATCCTCCACTCATGTAACCTCCATAACCCCCACGGTTCATAAAGTTTTAATTCCTATAATCCCCATAACTCCTATAACCCCCCTCCCAACTTTAATGTATTCGTTTTATGGTTCTGTAACATTTGCAGCCCAACTAGTATAAATAGGGCATTTGCATGTAAGAAAGAAAATCAATCAGAAAAGAAGAGAATCAGTTTCTCCATTGTGAGTATTCCTTTAGCTTCTGAGCCAATATCAAAGTTCATTGACGGGAAAAAAATTCTGAGTTGGAATGCACATGTGACGACCAAATTCCAATAAGTTTAATCGAAGGTAATTGAGGCCTGTATATAACACAGACTCTACATTTACTGGGTCTAATGTTCGGTCCTTTCACATTTTGTGGTAAAAATAACTAGCTTGACTTTCTTCAACATACCATTACCATATGTGTGTCCGCATTATTAGTCCACGGTATCGAATGCTGGATGGCTTATTAAACAAACAAAAATTAGAATAAAATATTTTTAATTAAATTAGAATGTCCTCCTTAAAAATATCATTTCATTTGCTTAATTTTATTTTATTATATGTTTTATGATTATTGTGATTTCAATTTTATTATATTAATTATTATATTTTTATTATTTATATATTACATATTTTATGTTAATTTATTATATTATTATTTGATGATTATCAATATGCATCATAAAAACAAAACACTCTAATACTTTCATTTGACTATTTGTATTGCAATCTGTGCAACTTTTTAATATATTGATATATTGTATATTCTTGTACAAATGTTTTTTTCCAGTATTGTCAGAACTGAGAACAATATTTGGTTCGGTCTAGTTAAAGAAGAGGACATGAACAACTCAGAACTGATCAAAAAATTAGTGAAACCGTCCATGAATAGGTATAAATGGTTTTGAACCAGTCTCATACTATTTTTTTTAAATTTTTTTCAAAACATTTTTTTGGTTTTTAAAATTGAATAATATCATTTTTAGTACAAAATGTTTTTCTATATATTATAATATTATATAAGAATTATTATGATATATAATTATTAAAAATTATATATTTACTAATTAAATAATATAATAATGGATTATTAATTTATTATTTTGAACTCAAAATGTGATTATAGATTAATATTAACTTATTTAGATTTAAATATTGGGTTATGAAACTTATTAATAATTTATTTGTGGTGAATAATAGATTGATAATTTAATATTATTTAGTTTGAAACTTTAATTAAATCATAAAATTTGCTTAAACCTGTATTATTTGTTTTAAATATTTTATTTTAATCACTACTAATCCAACCCCAATTAGATCACGGATGAACCATTGAACCTTGCATCAGTATTTTATTCGGTTCAATGCCCGATCCGATTCGAACAACATTGTATTTTTCTAGTGTATTACTATATTCCAGAAGATGTAGAATAACAATTTTATTTTGTTTTTCAAAAATAAAGTTTTGAATTGTGTCACACTTGATTTTTAATCGAAAATAAAAATGGAGTTATCATCAAAATTTTGATGGGAAATTATGGAAAACCTAAAGATATAAAAAAGGATAATCTACAAACAATAAAATTAGATTCGAGAGTTAGTTGTGTATAGAGAATGTGTTAGATACCCTATGTCACCTGTTCAGAAGAATGATTATTCTAAATTTATTATGCTGTAATAAAAAGGCTTTAAGAATATATTATTTCATTTAATTATATTTTATTACTAAACCCAAAGAGAAATTAGATGAAAATGAAAAAATAATATTTTTTATAAAGGGTACCTATATATCCTTAAGAAGAATTAAAGTCTATATAGTTCGAAGTAGAAATGCATGTAGTTTGGTTAGTGTCTTTTAAACAAGAAAAATATGATTGGTTGATGTCTTTTTAGTTTTAAAAAGAATAAGTTATTCTTTATTATTTTATTCTATTTTCTTTTCTTTTCAAGAAAGATACTTAATTTTATTATTTTTAGAAAAAAATATTTTAGAAAAGCTTTTAGCATATCATTATTATTTTGTTTGGAATATGAAAGAGATATCTTTAAATATTTTTTTTATTTTAGATTAACTTCAAAGAATATCTTATCTAACATAAATTTCTGCAATGAAAATTAGCATCATTTATAGTTTCTTAAATAAGATATTAAATGTGCACATATATCATTAGTATCTCTTTTAGAGAAAAAAATTAGAAAATAATGAATTTTGAAATAAGGACAAGAGAGATTTTTTTAATATTATTAATATTAATTTCAGATTCTTTGAACTCATATTTTAATATATATGAATTGTTACAGCAAAAATTGATATCACTCATAGTTTTTTACTTAATAAGATAAGTGTCCACAGAGATAATATCCATCATGGCACACTTTAAAATCAATTTTGAAAAGCCAAATGCGAAAACCCGTAAATTCCCCTTTTACAATAATCAAGCAAACCATGGCCACAAGCAAGATCATAATATGCGAACAATGTCCATTATAATTGCAGGCACCCAAAAGCCAAAATGGCAGATTTCCCATGCTTTTAAAAAAATATAATAATAATAACTCACGGTGAAATTCAATGAACACTTTACACCTATGTATAAAAGAATTTTTCATATATTTGCCGCGGGATTATATGCAGATATGCCATTCAAATAAGAATCATTGAAAAGTTTAATGACTTACTTTGGTAGATAGTAAATCTCATATTGCAACCACTATTTCTTCGGCTTTCGTCTCGCAATTCTTTCTCCTTCTTTTTTCTTTCTTTCTCTAACTCCCTATTTTCTTAAACCCTCAAGCTTTCTAGATTTCTTGGTCCATTTGTTCCTCCCTCTAGCTTTTTAGGCTCTCTATTTATAGAGGAGCTTGCCCTTCCTTTTTTAATTAAATTTTGAAAATAAAAATCATATAGGGATAATATCTTAATTTTCTAATCTTTTGAAAATTATTGAATCCTATTTATTATTATGGATTTAATTCTTCTTCCTTCTTATTTTATATGGATAGGATAGTTAAAAAGATTTTAAAAAATAATCCCTTAATTTTTTATTTTTATATATTTTAGTCAGGAGATAATCTCCAAATTTTGATATAAAATCTTTAAAAATAATATAAGAATATTCTATATTTTAATCTCTTGATAACAAAAGAATATTTTATGTTTTAATCTATTGTTCATTTTTGGATTTTCTATGGGATAATCTGTTATGATATTATAAATTTATTTTGTTATTTTTTCATGAATCTTATAAGAGATAATTTTTATATTCTTATGTATTTATTATTTTTACTAAATGAGCGAGACAAAATATGGTATTTACAAGTCAACCCAGTAACCATGGGTGGAATGTCTTATTCTAGTATATATTCTGTGTTTGGTGCATAGCAATCTGAATCCTATGCAATGGTTAGTTCTCATGGTTAAAGGAAATCAACAAACCCACCATGGATTATGGGAATGCAACTTGAAGCATAGAAATCAAATTTTTACGAACAAAAATGCCCTCCATTTTTCTCAAATTTCCATTGCAAATCCAATGAACCATGCTTGTTTGGTGACCTTCCACCCTCAATCCAATTGTTGTCACCTTCCTCCCTTAACAGATGGCCACCTTCCTCTGTCTAGCGTGGTCACACTCACCAACTGGGTTCTTCATCTCCCATAACCCCGTTGTCGTTACCTTCTTCCCTCAACAGACAACCTTTCGCCCTCCGATCGGCGCATCATCCCACTGACGACTGGGTTCTTCACCTCCCTTAACCTAGCTGTTGTCCGAATCAACCAAACATGTCCAAACAAATACATACATAGAATCAAACAATTTATCAAATTGAAAGGAAGCAAACCACCAGGATCGAATCAATATTTTAAAAAAAGCAATATAATAAATAAAATTCATAGGAAGTACCATATTTATAAATCAGACATTGTGATTCTTACAATTTTTTTAATTCTTTAAATTTTTTCCACATATTTTCATTAAATTTCACGCGATTTATTTTTAAATCTTTTTCTCCATCTTTCACAGAATTTAAATGTTAAAATAAATAAATACAATTTTTCAAAAATAATTAAGTTATTATTTATCTGGTGTCCTAAAAAGAAATATCTAGTTTTTCGCTTAAGTAATCCTCTATCAACATCGAAAAGTAGTTCGACCTCGCAGAGTATATATGTTCTTAAAATCTCTAACAAGAAAGAGTTTGGCAAGTAGCACAGATAGACGTGCAAGATATTTCAAATCGATCGTAATTTGGGGGGAAAAATGAAAGCAAGTTTAGATTATACCTTCCAACAACATAGCCGGCAAGGACCCCAACTGCCCTTAGTGCCCCCCCCACAGCAACACCAGATCGCTGCTCCTTCCGAACCGTCGCTCATGTTGTTTCGTTGCTTCTCCATAACTACCTGTCTGACGACGAATCTCACTCGGGTCCATCAAATAGAATATCGGTAGAACCAGCTGACCCAGAGTTTTTTGACAGTCCATAATTTCCACCAGTTCATCCAGACACCATTTAGAAGAAGCATAATTTTGAGAGAGAACTACGATCGCAATTCGTGATCCTTCGATAGCTTCCAGTAATGAGCGAGAGATCTCGTCTCCCTTTTCCAGCCCCCTATCGTCCATGAAAGCATGGATTCCGGCCTGTATTAGAGCGTTATGAAGATTAGAAGTGACAGTGTGACGAGTATCTTCCCCTCTGAAACTCAAGAAGACACCGTAGATCCATTTTGGTTTTGTGGACGAGGAAGTAGAAGTTGAAGAAGCCATCACCCAACGGAATGACACGAGGAGAATTTACTTCAATGGATAAGAGATACTGAGATAGAGTGTGAAGGAAGAGCTAGCGAAGGGGAAGTTTATGACTATGCAGGACTTGACTGGACAGCAAGCCATCCAGCTGTAGCTCCTTCGTTCAAAAATCAATACTTTTTTTTTTTTTATAAACAAATCAATACTTATTGTATATTGAAATGTCAAATTAAATGCTGCACAATGTGCCAGGCACCATTTTTTTTTTTGTATTTATTTTAAAGCGAAAACGAATTCTCATCCTTAAATTTTATTCACTCATTTCTAATATAAGTTGTCCTTTTAAAGAAAGTCACTTCTAGAAAAATTTTATCATCCAAATAAAAGTTACACTATAAAAATGTGAAGCAGTATTAATTATTTTATTTTAAAAATGTATTTCTTATTAATTATTTTAAGGAGTATTAATTATTTTAGAAAATAATATATATTTTTTAAATTTATGATATTTATTAAAAAAAATGAAAATCAAAACAATTTTTAGATAATTTTATTGATACATCTAATTTTTTTTTATTTTGATGAGTTAGATGGTATGATTTATGGATAGTAAAATTTTTTATAAATTTTATTTTATATATATATACACACTAGGTAAATTATGGGCCTCATGCAAGTTTAATTTATATATATATATATATGAATGATGATTAGTATAGTTTTCTATAAATTTTATATAGATATAAATATTATTTTTTTAATTTTTATTTATTTCTTATAAATCTATTGCTTTACACAAATATCTTAGTCTACTATTGTTATTTCCAAAAAAAAAATAAGGGGCTTTACTAAATGAAAAAAATCAACATATATTTATGTATAATATAGATTTTATGAAAAAATTTTACTATTTATAAGCTATAAATAATATAACTAACATGGTCAAATGAAGGAAATAATGTGGCTTACTCACTTCATGTATTTGCACGGGGCACATGCATGATCTAGCTATATATATCTAAATAACAAAAACATTAGGTTGAACAATTTTGTAAATTTTGATTGAGCAATTATATTTTTCTCATAAACTGCTTATTATTAGTTTTTCTTTAAGTTAACATTTTTTCGCCGCCTGCTTATATAAAATGGCTTTAATACAGGAGTCACGATTTTATGAGTTGGTTTAAGTTAACTGCCTCACTTGTCAAATCATTCAAATTAAATTCCAGCAGTTCTCTTCTTTTTCCTATTTTATTTTATTTTAATTTTTTATTAGGGGACAATTACAAACCCCACACACACACACACACACATATATATATATCTACACCCTACTTCTAAAGGGAAGAAACTTACACACCCATCATGCCCACTAGCGCTCGAAACCGCAATCTCCTCTTTAAGGAAGGAAGGTGTTTGCTGTAGAAATAGATTTATAAATATGAATTTATAACTATAAATAAATTTCCCACAAACTCGTAGTGGAATAAATAATAATTATATATACCACTTGTTATAACTTTAGAAGATTTGATTGAGTAATCCTATTTAAATTAGGAATAAATTAAAAATATGTAAACACAAATTAGTCAGAAGAAATTAGATGAGAAGAGGTTCTTCTAACTAGTGTTTGAGTTCAGTAATGGTAGCTGGGAATTAGCTGTCACTAGTCAGAAAATCTCTATATGAGCATAGAATGAATGATAGGTGTGTTCAGCCTCCTATTAAATAGTCTAGCCATAGGAGCATGAACCAAGTTTGGGAGAAATTAAGGCCATTCTCACCCAAGTCAAGCATGGGAAATGGAAGTTATCAACTGCGAAGTAAAGGAAGACATAAGAGTTTGCATTTTCTCATCTTAGGATTGTGTTTAAGTTACCTAAGCTTACACATTAAAACACACAATCACAAAATCTTATATGTCTGTAAATATTTTTTATAATATATTCTTCTTGTTTGCTTTTAAAATTGGTAACAAAGATTTTTAGAGCTTTTGCCGACCCTTAAAATAGTTATACCATGTGAGCCTACAGGACTGAATGAATGTATTATGAAAGTCCACTTATAGAAGGTCCTGATGGCTTTTCCATGCAAAATTTATTTTCTCATCAAAATAATAAATAAAATAATAAAATGAATAAATAAATAATTAGCTTAAGAATTATACCACGTGAGTTTTTAGAACCCACGCAAATATTTAAGTTTACTGAGTTATCATGTAAAATTGCGAATCTACGCAGATATATCAGTTAAATAACTTTCTTTTAAGAAAATAATTATATTTCATAAAAAATAAATTTTGATAATATGACAAGTTTTTTTTTCAAATTTATTTAAAAGGGTATAATAAAATCATCGTTTGAAAATTGAAGAATAATAGTATGTTCTAAGTTTTTGTTTTAAACGTATAATAAAATCTTTATACCGTGAGGTTTAGAACTTTCACAGGTAATTAAGGAATTGATCTATCGGGTATGGCTCCGAGTCTGCAATAGATAAATTAGTTTTCTTTTAAAAAAAATTTCAAAAGAACAAAAAATATGATGATTTTTTAAAAATAAAAAATCAAATAAAAACATTTTCCAAAATTAAAGAAAAAAATATATTTTCCAACAAAATAAAATAAGAGTAAGTAAGCAAAATTAGATTATCTTTTGTAAATTAAAACACACCAACTCAATCTCAGAAAATTGTTTTGTTTGTAAAAAAGTAAATTATTTCCAATTAGTTTTTTTTATTACAAAGAATTATAATAAAAAAATACCCACCAAAAGACACACATTTTTTACCTGAACTACATGAACTTTGATCTCCATTGCAGGGTACATAGACCCCAGACTCTGATTCTGGGTCAAATCCGCCATTGTAAGTAAAGAAACATTTTCCAATTTATTTTCTCAATTCTTTTTTCCTCAATCTCCTTAATTTTTAATTTAATTTATTTTCTTTATTTTGTTTTCCATATTTCCCCGATTTTCTCAATTACTTTTTTCCATTTTCTTAAATCCCCTTAATTTTCAATTTAATTTATTCTCTTTATTTTATTTTCCAAATTTCTTAAATTTTCTTAGTTTCTTTTTTCTATATCCTTATTCTCGCATGTGAATGATAAAAGGAAAATCAAAATATTTTTAAAGTCATATTAATTTGCACAATCAACGTAAGGTAACCGTTCCTAGGAACAAGTGTCGTGAGGTACCTAATACCTTCCCCACGCACAATCGACTTCTGAACTCAACTTTGATTACGCAGACCATCTTTTTCCTTCTTAGTTTGGTTTTCCAAGATTTTCCCTCAAAATTTTAGTTGTAACTCCTCACAAGTCAATTTTCATTAGGAAACCTAATTTGTCTCCGATTTGTTCTCTTTTTTCCTTTCGTCGCATTTTTCCGGGTGCGATACTCCTTACCATGTCCAGTAGCGTCTTGTTCCTTCTTTCAGCTACATCATTAATATCAGGTGAGCCAGGCATGGTGTATTAAGCTACTATGCCATGCTTTTGAAGAAACTCAGTAAATGAACTAGATGCTTGTCCATCATCAGTGTACCTTCCATAATATTCACCTCCTCTATCATATTTAACAATTTTAATTTGCTTACCAGTTTGTTTCTCTACTTCCACCTTATATTCCTTAAAAGTATCTAATACCTCACTTTTATTATAAAGCAAGTAGATATACATATACTGTGAATAATCATCTATAAAGGAGATAAAATATTTTTGACCATGAGAAGATAAATCAGGGTAACAAATATTTGTGTGAATAATCTCTGAAATTTCAGAACTTCTCTTAGCCCCTTTATGTGACTTGTTGGTTTGCTTACCCTTAATGCAGTCCACACATGGATCAATTTCTGTATAGTCCAAAGATGGGAGGATCCATCTTTAGTTAACCTTTTGATCCTCTTTATGGAGATATGTCCTAATCTCCTATGCCACAAGTTAAGAGAATTCTCATTCATGACACTTCGCTTAATACCATGCGTAACAATATGAGATTGAGGTAAATTAGTATGTAATTTAAATAAGCCATTACATAAGGAAATATCACCAAAAGATAAAGAATCTTTATTCAATCTCATCAATTTTGAAGAAAGAAACAATTCAAGTCCCAAAGGAATTAATTTGTAAATTGAAACTAAATTTTTAGAAAAATATGGAATATAAAAGCAATTTTCTAAATCTAAAATTGATTTATTTGATAAAATGATACTGCATGTTCCAACTGCTTCCACATGGGCCCTTATTCCATTGCCCCATTAAACATTTTCTTCATTGGGATATAGGTGCCTGCTGCTGAGAAACCCCTGCATGGTATTAGCAATGTGAATTGTAATTCCACAATCAATCCACCAAGTGTCATAATTAATACTAACAAAATGAGATTCATAAACCACACAAGAAATGTAAATTTTGTTACCTATACCATTCTTGGCATGCCATTCCTTCCACTCAGGACATTCATTCCTCATATTTCCTTTCTTCCTACAAAAGAAGCAAGTGGCCTTATCTTTATTCTCAGCAGAAGCTGGAGGAATGGACTTATTCTTTTTGTCTTTCTTGTTCTTCCTCCTAGAATTGGAGCTTTCTACCAAATGCACTTCCTTAAGTGCATCTCTTCCACTCCTCATTAGTCTAGCCTCTTCTTGGACACACATGACCAACAATTCATCTATTGACCATTGTTCCTTATGTGTGTTGTAAGAGACATAGAAAGCTTCATACTGATGAGGAAGGGAACCTAGAATTAGTTGCATAAGGAATTGCTCAGGAGGCTCAATTTTAAAATGCCTCAGCTGTGATGCCAAGTCTCTCATTTTCATAATGTGTTCTTGAACATCACCTATACTTGCAAGTTTCATACCAACAAGTTCTCTCATAATAGCTCCTCCTAGTTGTTTATCTGCAGGGGTATACTGTAATAGCCTCTAAGTATTCTTTGGCTGTTCGGCAATTTGGAATAGAACCTTGAATGCTTCTCTTAATACGAGCCTTAATCAGCATTAAGGCAAGTTGATTGGATCGATCCCAATGATTATACACAGTTTGCGCATCCTTATCGCCTTCTTTGGACACTAGAGGTTCTTTAATTCTTAGGGCATAATCAAGTTCCGTATAGCCAAGATGAAAAAGAATATCTTCCTTCCATTCAGCATGATTTGTGCCATCAAGAGTGATCTTATCACCAACTTCAAACAGAATGTAAGATGAAGGAGCTGCAAGGTAAATAATTATTAAACATAATTACAGTAATAATTTTTTGAGACAATCAATCATCATCTTAATAATTATGTATGTTTACCAATGTAACACATACATAAATATCGTATCACTAACATCTTCCTGTAGGCAAAGACATTAGTCTAGCATATATTTATGTCTAATAAATGATGAAACTAGAATGCATTCATACTTCCTGATACCTGTGGACTACTTAGAAAACACAATGCCATATCTATTTTATCCTAACAAAATATGCAATTATAATCATCTACCTGTAGGCAAAGATGAATTAGAATAACACATTTTATTAGAATTTGATATTCTATATCCATATGTGATTTATATTATATATGCAACTTTACAAAGATGCTATAACTACTCCTTAAAACAAAAGCAAGGTAATCACAAATATCATATGTGCAATTAAAATCATGTATATGTACTACATTATGAGAATTTAAATAATTAATTTAATCAACTAAACAATCATGTGATTAAATAATTAAATAAATTTCCCACTATTTTATTTATTTAAAATGCCCAACAATTGTTTAAAATTAATTTTTGGGTTAATAAATAACTCAACTGTTTTGCAATATATATATATATATTAATAACCCAAAACTAATTTTCCAAATTCTAAACAATAAAAATAGCATGGAAAATAAACAATGCAAGTTGAAATTATTTTCAGAAAAATAAAAGGAGAATGACCCAAAATGCTAAAACAAAAACTAGAAAATAAAAACAAAATGAGCCCAAAAAAGTGGCCCAATCACGTAAAACAAGAGTAAAGAAAAAAAAAATTAGAGCAACCCAATTTCACACTCGGCCCAACCCTTCAGGATTAGTAAAATAGTTCATTTCATTGATTAAACCAAACATTGTCATTTCACGTGAGGGAGGAAGGCACTTACCAGATACACAAGACGACATGCCGTTTTCGGTAATAACCAAAATGCAACGTCGTTCGCATTGTCTTCCTCACCTGCTTGAAACACCCGACCTGACCCAAAACGCCATCACAACACACGATGGATTCGATAGGAAATCTGCCTATTCTCGGCGTTTATGGCCACCGTTCCCAACAAGATTCATGAAAAAATAATCAGATAGTCAAAGCGAATCACATGTACACAATAATCGCACTGATTATGGACAAAATAGCAAGATCTATTAACCTTTGAATCTTTGCACATGGTAAACAATTTTTTTTTTTTATAAATGTGTAGAACCAATGCAATGTTTCACAGACATAAAAGCACACGAAACATTATCGTAATTGATTTATCCGAATCAATTTCAATAAATTGTTTACAAAACATCGAATCCAAGAAAAAATTTTATGCGATGTTTATGCGAATAAGGAGAAACAGTAATATCAAATTCATACTATGGCAAAGTAATCTAAACCAATGGCCCTGATGTCAAACTCACAGTGGAATAAATAATAATCATAAATACCTCGCCATAGTTATAGAATATCTAATTGAGTAATTCTACTCGAATTAGCAATAAATTAAAGATCTGTAAACACATAAATTAGTTAGAAGAAATTATATGAGAAGAAGCTCTTCTAACTAGTGTTTGGCTCAGTGATTGTAGATGAGAATTAGCCGTCACTAGTCAGGAAACCTCTATATAAGCGTAAAAATGAATGATAGGTGTATCTGACGCTCTGCTCAGCCTCCTATTAAATAGCCTAGTTCAAATAAAGATAATATGATATTAACTAAGTTATCTTTTATCTCTTAAAATCATTCAACTGATATTATTTTTATTAAAGATAAATACTACACTTAGATAAGATATATTTAATTAAGTAAACAAGATAAATATAATTTAAATAAATTCAAATATATATTATTATTAATTAAATATATCTAACATTTGGTACCATAGTGACATAGAACCACTGGCCCTATTTTAATTTTTTGATCATCTATTTTTTATTTTGATATTTTTTCTAAATCAAATGTAGAATAGAAGCAAGTTCAGTTTGATGTTGTAACCAATGTTAAGAAAATCGGACCAGTCACTGGACCGATTGAACTACTAGTTCAAGGTTTAATGGTTTGACCGGGATTGGACCGGTTGTAATTAAATTAATATATTTTAAATAATATATACTTAAAAGATAAAATAATTATTCATCCAAAGTAAAAAATGAAATAATTAATCCCAAAGAAAATAATATTTCTTAAAAAAACCAACATGAAAAAAATTATATTTAAGAAAATACAATAACAAAATAATTGAGTTATTATTTAAATACACACTCATATAAAGTTAAAATTAACTCACTTTATTTATGCTTCTAATCTACACAATCAAGATGAGAGAAAATGAAAAGAAAAAAAAAAGATATGGACAATGGAAGATATGTACATTATTAAAATATTCAATTAATAACAAAATGAAAATTAAACTAAAAGGAATATAAAAATAAAAATATAATCATAAAAATTGTAAATAATTGAATAAATACTTTTTAAATTTAGAAATATTAATAGTAAAAAAAAGTATTATATATAACCAATAATGAAGATTGATGTGATTATCAATTTTTATCATAAATATAAGGTGCACAGGCCATACTTCATTATTTCTAATGCCTAGAAACTAGAAAGTAGTCTGCAGAGAGGGAGGGACATGTGGAGTTGTTTGGAAAAGAAGGGAAAAGCATACAGATAGACTGCAGGCTGAAAAAGCAATGGATTTCAAAAGTTATCAATTACATTTAATAATGTTTCCAAATTTTGAATGATAGACCAAGGTGCCTCAGAAGCGTATTGGAGCTTGGATTCTTAACTGCCACTGCCAAGCAACTCTCTACCCTCTAGTATCAATTGAAACTAGGTGACCAACATGTGATGGCATGCATCCACCACCACCCTCTTCTCATTGACAAGTGACTAACATCTCCTTTCTCATTTTCTACTTCCTCACTTTTATTACTTCTCATGCCTTTTGCTCTATGATTCTTTAGTTTTTATTTTTGTTCTGTATATAACTTCACATTTTAATTCAATGGTAAGCTTTCGCCCTTCCACATATTTTTCAAGCAGTTCTCTTTATCCTTTTCTTCTTCCTCATTTTTCATTTTTCTTTGTTGGAGCTTTTTAGTGGAAAAATTTGTCAGCTCGTTTGAACTGGTCAACCCACCGGTTTTATCGGTTCTGGCTGGTTCAAGGCCGGGTTGATCGGTTCTTAGCCAGTTTATTCAATTCTTGATTATTCTCTTTTTTCTAGACCATACTAGAGGTCGGTTCCCTGTTGAATTGGGCGAACCGGCCAGTCCGGTCTGGTTTTCAGAACCATGATTGTAACACATGCAACTTTAGCTAATTGACAGAGAAAAGTCATATCATCTCAACAAGTGTGGAATCCTAGCACCGACAATGAAAGGTTGTTCTTCCAAAACAATATCACATAGCACAATGTGACTCGGAGGAGGAGATCTAACCTACTTACCTTGTTGCAACACTCTCGTGGGGGCAGGGGTGTGGGCAGTGGATCAAAAATGGTGTGACTGAAAAGTAAAATCAAATGCGAGGCTTTAAATTTTTTACCTTTTTAATATAATATATGTATATATATATATATTAATATTTAGCTTTAATCCTTTAATTTTGTAGTAGGTTTCAATTTAGGTTTTTAACTTTATTATATTCCTTAACTTTTAAAGTATTATAAAAAATTCACTGTTAAAGATTTAACCAGAAATGCTTAGATAACCTTATGAAATTGCTAATGTGTATATTTTAAGTCCAACTCATCAATTTTCCAATTCATTGATTCATCTTACCCCTCCAAGCCCCTAATTTATGCCAATAGAAAGTAATCTTTGTGGAGGGTTATGTGCGGATATAGAAGAAGGATGTCATTAATTAAAGAGGAAGATTCATTGGTTTCCATATATGAAACTTCAAATCTTGTTTATATTTAATCCTCCATGATTCATGCGGCTAATGGTCATTATCACCAAAGCACTATTTGCCAAATCCACAAAAAGAAAAAGATGATAGGATTAGTGATAGAGTAATAAATATGTAGCAAAAATAAAGGCCTATTTTGTTCAATTACAAGAGAATCATGTGATGTACTGTATTGTTATGGGATGTGATGAGATAATGATTATATAGGCATTTGTTTGGTTTGATATTGGAGATATGCAAAATAAATTTATTTTTATATTTAATTAAATAAAAAGTGAAAAGACAAAAATGCCCTTATCTTTTTTCTCATTCCATCTTCCTCTTCCCTTCTCTCCACCAGCAACGTACACCTCATCGATGGCGTCATCTTTTTTCCCCTTCCCTCTTCCTCATTGGTGACCTTATCATCTTTTTTCTGCTTCCTTCTTTCTCCTCCTTCTTCCTCACTGATAATGCATCACCTCAAATCTGAACCAAGAACAAAGAGAAGCTTTAACCCACAATAAAGTTGTCACATATTCGAGGTGGGGGATTAACAAAAATAGGAAGAGAGGATGAGGAGATAGGCTAGACGCATTGCAAATCTGAGGTAGGGATTGACGAGAATGGGAAGAGAGCATGAGATGGGGCTCGACAAAAGTAGATTTGGTGGTCCCAAGTCATCTTCGTCGTTGTCATCATCAACGATTGATTACCTTTGTGCATGAAATAGGGGATCGACAAAAATAAGTCGATGAAGTGGGAAGAGAGGACGAGGACATAGAGGATCGATGGAAATGGAGGAGACGAAGGTTTAAGGTGGTGTCACCGATGATGATGGTCCAGATCGGTGAAATGGAGGAGATAAAGGTTGAAAGTTGTGTTGTCAGCGGTGATGGATTGGTGGAGAAGTGTGAGGTTGGTGGGGGGGAAGAAGTTTTGTAGATTATAATTTTTTTATCATAAAGGGTATTAATGTCTTTTTGTGTCCATTATACCCCTATAATCACCTTTATATGCAAAATATTGTATAATCCATATCACCTTAGGAGTTTCACTTAGGTAATCAAAATCACCTATGAAACATCAAACCAAACTAGCAAAGTGAAGTGATATGAAGGTCATTACCTTCACATTGGGTGATGTGAACGAACCAAACATGCCCTAAATTTCTTCTACTTGAAAGAATTTATGAAGATTAATCAAACAAATATATAATAGAAATTAAACACCACAAACACATCGAAAGACACCAAAAATTTTCATGTGGAAAACCCCCAAGGCAAGAGTAAAAACCACAGGTCATCTAGACAAATGAAAGTAGCTCCAGTATGATCAAAATAGGAGTATAATAGAGTTTCAATTAAGTGCACAAATTAGTGCCAACAGTCTTTCTAATAACCAAAACAAAAAGCTTACAATAGAGAATGAAGAAGACGAAAAACTCAAAAAATTACTATTTCAATGCATACTGAATTTCTCTCACTTCAGGCTATGAAATGAAATCTAACTGTTGAAATTAAAGAACAAGATGTCTCAAACCTACTGAAAAAATTTCAGCCTGATCCAACGTTAATGAATTTGAAAATAAATTTTTTCTGAGACTATTCTATGAATTTACGAAAATAATATTTTCCTCTTTTTTCTCAAAGGCAGTTGTTCTAGTTTGAATATAATCTCACTCTCATACCCTAATATGACTCATTTTCACTTAAATAAGTGAGACACATAATAGACTTTTAGATTTGGGGCTTTCTCCATATAGGAAGGAAGCCCATACACAACATATCTCCCCCTGCAATTATGTGGAGATGACTGTCAATTCAGGGACTTCACAACAAATTTCAAACTTCCATCTTGGTAGTGCCTTAGTCATTATATCAGCACCATTATCATCAGTATGAATTTTTGTCAGTTCCAACATCTTAGCATCCAAGACATCACATATCCAATGATACTTCACATCAATATGTTTGGACTTTGAATGGAAAGTTGAATTCTTGCCAAGATAAATAGCACTTTAACTATCACAAAATAGCAAACATTTGTCTTTAATAAAGCTAAGCTCCTGCAAGAATTTCTTCAACCATAGCAACTATTTGCATCTTCGGTAATGGCAATAAACTTTGCCTCTGTTGTAGACAAAGCTACATATCTCTGCAACTTAGATTACCAGGCTACAACTCTCCCTGCAAATTTAATTAAATAGTCCGAAGTAGACTTTCTGGAATCAATATCTCTAGCCATATCTATGTTTGTGTACCCCTCAAGGATATGCTTATCACCTCCAAAACAAAGCCTCATACCAACAGTACCCCAAAAATACCTCAAAATCCATTTAACAGTATTCTAATGCTTTCTACCAAGGTTTGATAAAAAATCTACTAACTGTACCAACAACATGCGCTATATATGGTCTTGTGCACAACATTAAATACATCAAACTACCCACTGCAGATGCATAGTGAACTCTCTCCTTATCTAACTTCTCGGCTTCATTTGAAGGACTATGTTTGGTACTCTATTTAAAATGTGTAGCAAGAGGAGTGCTTAATGCCTAAACATTTTTCATTTGAAATCTTTGCAGTACTTTTTCAATGTAGTGCTCCTGAAATAAATAAAGCTTCTTTTCCTTTTTGTCATGCATGATTCTTATGCTGAGAATATGATTAGCAGCTCCCATGTCTATCATGGTAAATGACTCACCAAATTGCTTCTTCGACCTATCAATCCTGGAAATATTTTTTCCAATAATAAGCATGTCATCAACATATAACAATAGAATAATGAAGTCATCACTAGAAAAATTTTTAACCAAGACACTGATTAGAAGTAGTTTTCTTGTAGCCTTACTCACATATAACAAACTCAAACTACTTATACCACTACCTTGGAGCTTGCTTCAAACTATATAGGCTCTTTCTTAACCTACACACATAATCTTCTTTGCCTACAACATGAAAGCCATTACATTGCTTCATATACATCTCTTCCTCCAAATTGCTGTGGGGAAAAGTAGTATTCATATTCATTTACTCAACCTCTAAATCAAGAGTAGTAGTCAAACTTAACACAGTTCTAATGGATGACATTTTCACTACTAGAGAGAAAATTTCATTAAAATCAACATCCATTTTCTGACTAAAACCTTTCACCACTAATCTAGCTTTATGCCTTGAAGATGTAGAATTACACTCATGGTTCATCCTATAAATTTATTTATTGTCCAAGTCCTTTTTGCCCTTAGGCAACTTTACCAAATCAAATGTGTGATTGTCATGCAAGAATTTCATTTCATCCTTCATTACATTGAGCTACTTTTGCTTTTCTTCACTCTCCATGGCCTCTTCAAAACACTTAGCTTCTCCCCCATCAATCAAGGTTACATACTCATCAGAAGGATACCTTTTCGATTGTTGTTTTTGCCTATTAGACCTCCTGAGTTGACCTTGAAGTGGTTCAGGTGCATTATCTGAAGTCTCATCTTATGACTCATGTTGCTCTTCAACATCATTTGTTAGAACATCCAACACATCTCCAAGCTGCTCATCATCGGGATACTTACGCTGCACTCCTTGTTGAACATTATCATTATTAGTATCTAGATTGTGAATAGGCGACCGCACCGGATCAACATTATATGGATTATAATCTTTCATAGGAGTTGTCTTCACCTTATTAATGTCATCAATGATTTCTTCTTCCATGAACTTTACATCACGGCTTCTAACAAGTCTTCTTGACAAGATCATACAATTTGCAGCCAAATTCATCTTGACCATAAGCAATAAAGATACATTGTCTTGTCATTGCATCCAACTTGGATCTTTCATTCTTTGAAATATGCACAAATGCCTTGCAACCAAAGACTCGTAGGTGATCATAACTAACATTCTTACCAAACCAAACTTTGTCTAACACCTTCCTAATCAAAGCAACCGCAAGACAAAAATTGATAATGTGCACCACTGTCTACAGTGTCTTACGCTAGAAATATTTGGGCAATTTTGCTTTAGAAAGCATACACCTAACTCTCTCAATTGGTGTCCGGTTCACCCTCTTTGCTAAGCCATTAAGCTAAGGAGTCTTTTCATGTTTAATACCCTATTGCTTACAAGAGGCATCTAAAGGTCCATAATACTCACCACTATTGTCAGGACAAATGTATTTCAACTTCTTACCTATTTGCCTCTTAACCAAAGCTCGAAATTGTTTAAACTTCTCTAACACTTGGTGTTTTGTTTTCAGAGCATAGATCCATAGCTTTTTGGAACCGTCATCAATAAAGGTAACAAATTAAAGAGCACCATTAAAGGATTTTACCTTCAATGGGCCACAAATGTCAGAGTGTACCAATTCAAGTAACTCTGATTTCCTTGAGAGAGGATGCTTCTTGAAAGATACTTTAGTATGCTTACTAGTCATGTAGTCAGAATACTTTTCCAATTGAGTATTCTTAAATCCTAGAAGCACATCCTTTTTTACTAATAAATTCAACCTTTTTTCACTAATATGACTAAGCCTTCGATACCACAAATTTAAAACCTCCATATGCATGGCATTTACATTGTCTCTAGCAATCGAAGCTTTTATTTAATACAATTTAGATAATTTTTCCTCTTTGACCACAACTAAGTTACCTTTTGTGAGTCTCCACTTTCTAGAACCAAATAGCTCTCAAAACCATCATTATCAAGCTTTTGAGCAGATATCAAAATAAAGCAAATATTCGAAGCATGTTTAAGTCCTCTAAGCCGTAGCTTCATTCCCATGTTGTTTTGTAGACAAACATCACCAATGTCAATTACCTTAGCCTCACCATTATTACACATCTTTAAATCTTCAAAGTTACCCCATGTTGTCTATGTTGGGAATTTTAGCACACATGCAGCAAAAAACTATCAGGAAATTTCCTCTCATGGATCTGTTAACATTGTTTAGATTGAGATGTAGAAAAAAATTTACCTCCGGTGCGTCCCTTGGTGTTCTTTTTGTTTCGTCGGACCCCAGGAACTAACACAACTGATCAGCTCCCTCTACCGGTATCTACATGAACGGTGAGTCCAACTAGAATGACGTACTAACACCTCTGTTTATGAACATCCGTAAGTCCATACAATCCTGCTGTTCACTCGTACAGTCCCGATGTTCATCCATAGAGTCGAGCAGTTCATCCGTACAACCTCACTATTCGTTTGCACAGTCTCGCTCTCTGAGTGTACAGCCGCTCTCTTTTTAGGATGGGTCAAATGCTATTGATTCTGTATCAAATAATCCTAGTCTATATCAATATATAGATATGATTTGATATTTGTTTAATTTAAATCAATACTTTAAACTAAATCAAATATTAATTAAATAGATTAGTTTGAATTTAAGTCTATCTAATAATTTAAATTTAAACTAACTATCTAATATATATCTAAAATCAAATCTAGATTTAATTTATTATATAAATCAAATTTAGATTATTAGTTTCAATTTAAATCAATCACATAGAATTAAATTTAAAAGTAATTCATTTAAATTAATTTGAATAAAATATATATATATTGAAATAACATAATATATATCAAATATATAATATATCAAACATATATATATACTTCAAATTTTATAATATATATCAAATATATATATAATTCAATCACCATAATTTGAACTTTAAATTCATTGAATCTAGACACATTTTAGATTCAATGAATTTAGATATTCTAGCTCGAGTTGGTCCATTCTTGTATACGACCATGTAGGCCCATATGATGTTGACAATGAGCTAATAACGCTATTGGACCCATAAGTCACAAGTAGCCTCTAGCAAGACAGTGTGACTACCTAAATCATATGAGATCGGTGATCCGATGTAACCTATCATATAACTCGATCACATTCATTTTGTCTTATGATATATTGGTCAAGTATGAGGCATGGAAACGTTATCCCCATTTTACTCGACCATCACTTTCTCAATCTCTGAGCAGATTGACAGAACAAATGGAAACTCTTCCATTGGAGCACGGCCATGCATTTCTTAGTCTCACTCATCGAGGGGCCTAGGTATATCCCTCAATGAATTAGAGAGACAAATTCCATCTTGACTATTTATCTTCCTCTACATGAGTTCCACTATACCCGATCATAGCCTTTATGATCTCCCGATTAAAGGTGACTTTTGACCATATCAAAGTATAGTGTTTCCCATATAGGAAGTCATGGTGATCTTAGGTCTGAGAGTTTAGTAACGCGGTTATATATGAGATATGCTTATGACTTGATTCATGCAACTATCTCATGACGGGTTGATCCAGCGCCTATTCCCTAACAGGAGCTTATGATTTTGATTTGTATCCTAATACATAATTATCAATCAAAATCATACTAGCCTTAATTCATCATTGTTCCCACAAAGATGATTGACTAGGGACATTTAAGATAAAATGATTTATCCAAGGATATTATTATAAAGATAAACATGCAAACAATATAATAATGTAATAAAAGGAAAAACACCTTTTTTTTTCATAATGAAGTACAATGTTCATAATACAATGATTGGCCTAGAACATAATCTCCAACAACCCCTACTTGCACTAGGCCCAATTGTTGATGTATCTAATACTCATTGACCTAACAAGACACTCATGCTTTATCTATACAAGTAGCTTAGTAAGAGGATTAACAACATTTTCATCAATTGGTATTTTGCATATCTTTATATCACCACTAATGAGATGATATCGCCTAAGTATGTGTTTGTTTCTTTGATATGACCTAGGCTCTTTAGCCTGTGCTATTGTGTCATTGTTGTCACAAAATAGATCTATCAGATTTGAGATGATAGACATCACTCCTAGCTTAGTGATGAACTTCTTAATCCAAATTGCTTCCTTTGTTGCATCTGATGTTGCTAGGTACTCAGCTTCTGTTGTAGAATCAGCTACAGGGCTTTGCTTAGAACTCCTCCAACTAACTGCTCCACTATTCAAATAGAACAGGAATCCTGGTTGTGATCTAGAATCATCGTTGTCAGATTGGAAACTTGGATTTGTGTAACCATGTACAACCAGCTCGTCTTCCAATCCTCCATACACCAAGAATACATCCTTAGTCCTTCTTAAGTACTTCAGGATATTCTTGACAGTAGTCCATTAATTCTGACTTGGATTTAACTGATATCTACTAGTCATGCTCAAGGTATATGAGACATCCGATTGAGTGCATAACATGGCATACATAATAGATCCAATTGCCGAAGCATATGGAATCTTGCTCATGAGTTGTTGCTCATCTCGTGAACAAGGACACTGAGCTTTGCTGAGATTGATGCCATGAGACATGGGTATGTAAGACCTCTCTGGGTCTTGCATATTAAATCTATGCAATACTTTGTCTATATAAATGCACAGACTTAGGCCGATTATTCTTTTGGATCTATCTCTATAGATCCTAATCCCTAAAATATAGGTGGCTTCTCCTAAGTCCTTCATTGAGAAACACTTTCCTAACCAAGTCTTGACATTCTGCGAGGTAGGAATGTCATCCCTAATGAGTAGGATGTTATCAACATAAAGCACTAGAAATACAATTGTGCTCCCACTAACCTTCTTGTAAACACAAGGTTCATCAACATTATGTAAGTATTCTCGTTTTGCCATCTTTGGTTCAATGCAATTTTGTGGGTCTTGAACTTCTTCGAGATTTATCTTACTCCCACTGGTTCTATTAGAGACAAACTCTTTTTAGAAAAATACTATTCTGAGCAATAAACATTTTATATTCAGTGAAATTGTAGAAGTAATATCTCTTAGTTTCCTTGGGATATCCCACAAAAAAACATTTGATAGATTTAGGTACTAACTTATCTGAGGCTTGTTTCTTAACATATGTCTTGCATCCCCAAATCTTGAGAAAAGATAAACTGGGCTTCTTTCAAGTCCATATCTCATATGGGGTCTTTTCAACCGCCTTAGATGAAACACGATTTAGTGTGAATGTAGCTGTTTCTAATGCATAGCCCCCAAATGATGGTGGAAGATCTATTTGACTCATCATAGATTGAACCATATCTAACAGCATTCAGAAACACCATTCCATTGTGGTGTTCCTAGTGGAGTTAATTATAAAACAATTCCACAATTTCTAAGATGGTCAATAAATTCTTGGCTCAAATATTCATCACCTCGATCAGATTGAAGTGCTTTAATAGATTTGTCAAGTTGATTTTGTACCTCATTTTGGAAAGTTTTGAACATTTCAAAAGATTCAAATTTATGTCTCATTAGATAGATATATCCATATCTACTAAAGTCATCTATAAAAGTAATAAAGTACAGGTGACCATTTTTGGTAGTTTTACTTAACAGACCACATATATCTGTATGTATTAGGCCCAATAAGTCAGTGGCCCTTTCATTATGTCTAGCAAAAGGTGCCTTTGTCATCTTTCCCAATAAATAAGATTTGCAAGTGTCAAATGATTCAAAAACAAATGAATTGAGAAGTTCATCTTGATGGATTTTTACAATGTGTTTTTTATTTATATGGCCTAGACGACAGTGCCATAGGTAGGTCAGATTCAAATCATTTGACTTGATCCTCTTGGTAGATACGTTATAGATATGTTTCTTATTGGGAGCTTCAAGGTTCAAATAGTAATGACCACCATGCAAATCTCCATCCACATAAAACATGTCATTAAAATAAATAGAACATTTTTTATTCCCAATAATTGAAGTAAAACCTTCCTCATCTAAATAAGAAAGTGAAACAATGTTCTGACTAAAAATAGGAACATAATAGCAATTGTTCAAAATTAACAAAAGCCCACTAGACAAAATTAATTCATAAGTGCATACGGTTAAAGCAGCAACTCTTGCTCTATTTCCAACTCATAGGTCTATTTCACCCTTTTTCAGCTTCCTACTCCTTTTGAGACCCTGCACATTTGTACAAATGTGAGTTCCACATGCAGTATCTAATACCCATGTAGGAAAAGTAGAAAGATTAATTTCTATAACATAAATGCCTGAAGAAATAGCCCCACTATTCTTCATTTTCTTTAGATCTTCCTTGTAGAGCTCACAGTTCTTCTTCCAATGACCGGGTTCATTGCAAAAGAAACAGAGTCCTTCCTTGGGAGGTTTTGCCTTCTTAGCTTCAGGTTTGGGTTGGGGGTTAGGCTTGAGCTTGTCTTGCTCCTTAGACTTATTGTCCGGACCTTTTCCCTTTCCCTTACCCTTGCCTTTCTTTTTCATTCCTTTTCCTTTCTAAACCATTAAAACATTGCTTGGCTTTTTCTTGATGTTTTGCTCAATAGTTTTAAGCATCACATGCAGTTCAGAAATTGATTTCTTCATGTTGTTCATACTATAGTTCATGACAAATTGGTCATAACTCTCCATGAGTGAGTTTAAGATCAAATCTGTAGCTAACTCCTGGGTTATGGGAAATCTGAGCCTTTCAAGGTGATCAATGTAGCCTTTCATATTCAAAACATGAGAGCTAACCGATGCACCCACAGTCATTGTAGGAATGAAAGGCTTTTGTGGTTTCAAACCTTTCTTGCCTAGCCTATTGTTGGAACATTTCCTTGAGATGTTATCTCATAAGCCTCCATATGTTCCAGATCTCTCTGAAGTTTTGGGATCATGATAGCTAGTATCAGGCATCCTACATCCACAGAGTCATTAGGATGCTTATTATAGGTATTCGTTTGGGCTCTTAGAGCATTAGCTATAGACTCCTCAGGAATGGATTCATCTAGACCTATGACTTATTTTCCTGCTTGAGAACAATTCTCAAGTTCCTAAACTAGTCAAGAAAGTTGGTCCCATTGAGTTTGCCCTTCTCAAGGACAGATCGTAATGATAGTATAGCAGAATTATTTATTGACATTTTCTACAACAAAATATGCAAAATGAAATTAATAATTTCCTACTAAAAATTAACCATCAATTTTGTTTAGCAGGCTAAGACCTACATTTCAATTAATTGTAAGTCCATTTTGGCAAGACGCTTAAAATTAAGTTATTTAGGTAGATAACTTATTTACCAATTACATCACATGTAACTCTTAGATCTTTATGAGATCCTGTCATCATATGTCCTGGCATTTTTAATCCCATCTAATGCCTTAAGACCCAAAACCGTTTTGATAGTCTCAATTAAGTCATACCATCATGAACCTTTATGAGTATCACCATTACCCAAACTGTCTTACTAAGATAACCTTAGTGTATCCCACTTTGATGGATCCTACATTTAGGTGATCAAAGTCTTGATAGGTATTCATAAATAGGTGGCATTTATACTTAAAATTTAATTCGAGAGATTTTATTATGTTGTTGTTATTTGTACATCTAGTTATCTCATGAACATATATGAAGGTGACATCCCATACATGCATATGATCTCATCATAAAGCATAAAATAAATGTGTCACAATATGACCCATCTAACCTATATCCTTCCAAGCCAATGAAAGGATTCTTCTAATATAACACTTATATACAAAAAGAAACCTTGATTCAACATTCGAGGGGAGTATGTACATCCAGAATATAGAGAGAGACATGACATGCAAGCCGTATTTAAAACCACAATATCATCCTAGGGATAGCATGCACAATACCCATCCAATTCAAATAAACAAATCACAACAAGTATATAATAAACATATCATCTAATAAAAAGCTGTAAATTTTGTGATTTTAACATTAAATCAGATTCCTATTAAGCATCCTTTATTCGCATATATCACATATATGAATGGAGGATTTATAGACTTAATTTTTAACATCCAAAATTCGCATACGTATATCACATATATGGAAATCATATTCACAATCAAATTGAATATAGATTTTAAACTGAATGGAGTAACCACAATTTGAAAGCAAATTGGATAGAATTAAGTAGAATTGAGTTTGCACACATATCACATATATGCAATCATATACTCAAGGACTCAATTTAAACAATCAATGACATGGTTCTGATACCACTATTGAGAATTTCAGCAAAAACATAGTGGAAAACTATCAAGAAATTCCATTCTATGGATTCATCAACATTGTTTAGATTGAGATGTAGAAAAAAAATTTACCTCCGATACATCCCTTGGTGTTCTTTTCATTTTGTCGGATCCCAGAAACTAACGCGACTAATCAGCTCCCTCTACCGGTATCCATACGAACAGTGAGTCTAACTCAAACGGCGTGCTAGCACTTCTATTTATGAATGTTCGTATGTCTATACAGTTTTGCTGTTTGTCTGTACAGTCCAGCAATTCGTTTGTACAGCCGCATTGTTCATCCATACAATCTCGCTCTTTGAGTGTATGGCCACTCTCTCTTTAAGGTGGGTCAAAATTCTATTGATTATGTATTAAATAATCCTAGTCTATATCAATATATAGATATGATTTGATATTTGTTTAATTTAAATCAATACTTTAAACTAAATCAAATATTAATTAAATAGATTAGTTTGAATTTAAATCTATCTAATAGTTTAAATTTAAACTAACTATCTAATCTATATCCAAAATCAAATCTAGATTTGATTTATCATATAAATCAAATTTAGATTATTAGTTTAAATTTAAATCAATAACATAGAATTAAATTTAAAAGTAATTCATTTAAATTAATTTGAATAATATATATATATATAATTCAATCACCATAATTTGAACTTTAAATTCATTGAATTTAGATACATTTTAGATTCAATGAATCTGAACATTCTAGTTCGAGTTGGCTCATTCTTGTATGCGATCTTGTAAGCCCATATGATGTTGACAGTGGACTAATAACACTATTGGACCCACAAGTCACAAGTGGTCTCTAAGAAGATATTGTGACTATCCAAATCATATGAGATTGGTGATCCGATGTAACCTATCATATAACCCGATCACATCTCTTTTATCTCATGATATATAGGTTAAGTATGAGGCATAAAAATGTTATCCCTATTTTAATCGACCATCACTTTCTTGATCTCCGAGCAGACTGACAGAACAAATGGAAACTCTTCCATTCGAGCACGGTCATGCATTTTTTAGCCTCACTCATCGAGAGGCCCAGATATATCTCTCCATTAATTAGATGGACAAATTCTATCTTGACTATTCATCTTTCTTCACATGAGTTCCATTATGCTCGATGATAGCTTTTATGATCTCCCAATTAAATGTGACTTTTGACTATATCAAAGTATAGTGTTCCCTATGTAGGAAGCCATTGTAATCTCAGGTCTAAGGGCTTAGTGACATGGTTATATATAAGATATGCTTATGACTTAATCGATACCGTTATCTCATGACGGGTCAATCTAGTGCCTATTCCCTAACAGGAGTTTATGATTTTGATTTGTATCTTAATACATAATTATCAATCAAAATCATACTAGCCTTAATTCATCATTATTCCCACAAAGATGATTTACTAGGGACATTTAGGATAAAATGATTTATCCAAAGATGTTATTATAAAGATAAATATGTAAACAATATAATAATGTCATAAAAGAAAAAACACTTTTTTTCATAATGAAGTATAATGTTCATAATATAGTGATTGGCCTAAGGCACAATCTCCAATAGTCTATTGCCTATATGCTCTCATTTGAAACAAGATTAACTGATTCATACTCATGAAAAATAAGAAAGTCTTCACTGGTAGCAATAGTAAAACAATCATCATAATCTTTTATCTCCATGCTTTCATCTGATACAAAATTGACTGATTCATAATTATGAATAATAAGAAGATCATCATTGGTAACAGTAATAACACAATCATCATCATCTTGACCCTTCTCTTTTTGGTTACCATTCTTGTCTTTATTCTTTTCTTTTCAAGAGAAAACAATGCTTCATTATGTGTCCCTTTTTATGACAATGATGACACTCTAAATTCTTATATCTGGATTTATACTTACTCTTACTCTTCTCTCCAACACCTTTTGGTTTTCTTTTCTAACTTCTCCCTCTATTTTCAGTGATAAATACCTCTAAATGAGATGAAGAATCATGTGCATTCCTTCTCATTTCTTCATTAAGAGCACCACTTTGCCGCTTGCAAGGAAACAACAACATTAGGGGTTGAGTTTGTAACTAAAATTTGAAATATCTCCAAAGATTCAGGTAAAGTGTTCAAAATCTATAGTCCCAAAACTTTATCATCAAACTTGATACCTATTCCTGATAGTTGATTCAGGAGCCCTTGAAATTTATTCAAGTGATATGGAAAGGAAGTCCCCTCCTTATACCTCAAATTCATTAAACAATTCAGTAAATATAATTTATTATTTCCTGACTTGGAGGTATACAAAGATTCAATCTTCTCCAATAAAATTCTCACATGTGTCTCATTAGCAATGTGATTATATATATTATCTTCTACATATTATTGAATAAAACCACATACATGCTGATATTCAAAATCCCACTCCTCATTAGACTTGGAATCTGACTTCTAAGTAGCACACACAAAAAAATGCATATTTTTCACAAATAGCATATTCTTTATCTTGCCATTCCACAAATAATAATTAGTGTCATTTAAACAAACAATTCTACTTGTATTTACCTCAGCCATTTAAGTAAGTTAAACAACATCAAAACCAAGGCTTTAATGTCACTTTGATAGAAACAATAACAGAGTAACAAATATATAGTGAAAATAAATTTCTCATACTTGCGAGAATTTATGAGAATCAATTAAACAAATATATGGCAGAAATTAAACATCACAAACACATCAAAAGACACCAAGATTTTTAATGTGGAAAATCTTTCAAAGCAAGGGTAAAAACCACGAGTCATCCAGACCAATGAAAATAGTTCAACTATGATCAAAATAGAAGTACAACAGAGTCTTAATTAAGTGCACAAATCAGTTTCAACAGCCTTTCCAACAATCTAAACAAAAAGCTTACAATAAAAAATCAAGAAGATGGAAAATAAAAAAATTACTGTTTCAGTGCGTACTAAATTTCTCTCATATTAGGTCATGAAACAACAATTTAACCATTGAAAATAAAGAACAAGATGTCTCGAACTTGTTGACATAATTTAAGTCCATCCAACGGTTAACGAATCTGTAAATAATTTTTTTTATAAATGTTAAGTGAATCCGTGAAAATAACATTTTTTTTATTTCTCAAAGATAACTGTTTTAACTTAAATATAACCTCATTTTATATCTTAATATAACATCTCTCTACTTAGATTAGTGATATACAAAATAGACTTTTAGGTTTGTGCCTTTCTTCACATAGAAAGAAGAAAGGGGGGCATACCTAACAAGAGAATCAATTATCTAACTACACACATGAAATACATCTGAGAAGGGTTAATTTCCCTCATCAGATTAGACAGATAGATACATGAAGGTGGAGCTTTGGTTTTTTATTTTTAATCTATCTCTGCTATATATATATATATATCTAACTTGGATACTTCTAATCATATACATATGGGGTTTGAGAGGAGCAACAATAGTGCTGATGAAAAACACTTCTCTCGCTGTGGGTCCAATAGTAAAGGAAGACTGGCGGCAAGGGGGATGGGGGAGACGTGAGACGAATTGATGAGTTGGAAAATTTATGGGTGAGCTGGCTTTTAAATATAAACATGAGTATTTTCAAAACGTTATATAGCATTTTCCGTTAAATCTTTTTTTTTTTCAATCTTATTTTCTGTTAAATCATAAATTTTGACCATATTTAAAAAGTTAAAGGATTAAATTGAAATCTATAATAAAATTAGATTAAAAATATCATTTTGCTGAACCACAAACGTAAGATTATTCCATATGGTAATGATTAGAGGTTTTCTCCCCATATAATAAAAAATCAATTCAAATTCAGATCTCTCTTGTTATAATTTAAAAATTTTTGAATTGATCATCAAAATAAAAAAATTTACATAAATTTGATTATTCAATCCTCATGCATTTTGTATGAAGTCTGAGAAAAATTGCATGGTTCAGTGATTAAATATCAATATATTCAAATATTGATTTTAATTGGTTATATTAGAATGTAAAAGTAAAACCCCTTCCATTCCCTCCATTAAAAATACGGTTAAACGAAACACGTCAGTCGCTAAACTCTGTCGGCCACCCACAGCCAGTTAGCCATCGTCGAGCCGCGAGCTCTGCAGTCGGGCCTGGTCTACAGCTTTCTGGGTTAAGGAGGAAGAGAGTCATTGAAGCATCCTAGTTTAGGTATGCTCTCAAGGAATTCAGAATTTGTGGTAAAAAAAAAAAAACGTAGACCTTTTTTTTTTAAAAAAATAAACTTGCTACTTTGATTGGTATTCTGGATGGATGCTTTCTCTATAACAGTAAGGGAACAACATAGTGAACTTCCGGGCTTCAATTTTCTATTTCTCTTGCCGGTGAGTAGACTTCCATGTGAGAGATCGCTGGTATGTGTTTGTAACATGTAAGATTTTAATATAATTAAAAGTTGATGAAATATACGGAGTCTGTGAATTCACAAGTAGTCAAAAGTGATGAATCGAATCACATCAGCGTCCGGTCTATTCTATAATCTTGAAGGGTCTATAAATAGCGGTTTTATATGTGCCTTCAATAGATTAGTGAGTTTTTTGCTCATAAGTATTTTCAATGACTATGGAAGGTGCTTTCCAATCTAGTCTAAGACCAAAATCCTGATCCCTCGAATTCTTTCCAAGGAGGTGCAATCCTTCCATATTAACCTTTTCCAATTATGGAAAATATTGGATTTGACCTCAGAATTTGGATTAGATGCTTCCATTATAGAGGGGCAAGGCCTTGGAGCTCCAAGGATGGGTTTTTCCTGGGGGCAGGACAATTGCAATTGGTTACTTTGAAGCTAGGATACACCCGATCTAGGATCAATCCTCACAGCAATTAGCTTCCAGCATGTTGTGGTGTTTGTCAAATGGAACACTTGCCTAGGCTATAGACCGGCATCTCTGGCTTCTGTATATTTTTGGGCACGTGTGGCAAAAGTTTCATGTTGGTACCCTTGTGTGTTCTCCCGCATCATTGGGTTTGTGTGTTCTGTTCTGGTACCTTTGAGAAGGGCCTATCTTAAAGTTAGGAACAAAGCATGAATAGTTTGATCTTGGTAGGCTTTGACACCACTTGGTGCAGGATTAGAGAGAGATAATAGGGATAAAGATGTAAGTGGACAGGAGAAAGTATGATAATTCATTCTTTAAGGACAAAAGACTGAAGTCTTTGGTTCTTTTAGGTAGAGCTCAAAAGATAACCAAGACAAAAGATATTCTCAAAATTATAGATAAAACAACTATACTAGAAAGTAAAAATAGATAGGATTATATTATGAATAATTAATCTTTAAGAAAGTCCTAACAATTGTTGTTTTCATGCCTATATCCTATAGTAAGTTTTCCATTTGTCAGTGAAATTTTCATCATTAACCCACTTAATAAATAATAAATTCTTGAGTCATCCTCAGTTGCTAGGCTTTTCTGTGAGAATATAGGATATTAGGACATATTTGCTTGTCTACATGTTCAACCTTGTACTTTTAAAGAAACTATTCTGTTTCATTTTTCTTTTTTGTTTATATGAATTATTAATAATAGTGGATTGACTGGATTCTCCTTCGTTGCACTCAATGTTGAAATGCATCTTGCCATTAATGTAGGTCCGAATGGACATAAAGGAAGATGTGGGAGACATATTCCCTTGGGATGGGACTCTCACTTTAAGTGATTTCTTTCATGCTGCTCATATGTTTTCTGAGAAGTGGAGAAGGTTCAATGCTTTGGTTCCTCCATGGTTGTGGGTTCCATGTCCAAAACATCATTTTGTTTCTTCTCGTGAGGTGGGCCTCTTCAACATTATTTTATATCCACAACCTCATTACTCCATGCTCTGCAACTAATAAGAGTTTTGTCTCTCAGGTGGAAGGATACTTGTCTCTGGAGAACATGTGCCTTTTAAAATCAAGTGAGGTTTGTTGTTTTCTTTTAATTTTATGTTATAGAAAAAAGCTTATTGTTGAGAAAAGAAGGCAGTAATTGGCAGGCAAAATCCTCCCCATGCATTCATAAAAACAATAGAACCAATAAATAAATATTAGCTTGAAAGAGCTTTCCAATCCCATTGTAAATCCACAAGGGATTTTTCCCTGGAAAAACCTTTTGCTGAACAGTCTGTCATACTTTAATTTACACTATTTCCTTAAGAGGAGAGTTGATGTTAGTTACTGGATTGAATGTGTCATGTACGGGAAAAACAGGATAAAGGAAGTCTGACTTGGAAAGAAGAAAGCAATATCTTGGAGAAGGAAGAACCATTTGATTGTGCCACATTAGTATTTATGGCCTAATTGGTATCTCATATGTAGCTTGCCAATTCACATGCTACATTTATTTGGTTACTACTGTTGTTGTCGTCAGTTTGTATACTCTTCCCTATAATTTTTTATTCCTTTGTGCAACGTCCAGAGAGCAATTATCATGAAGTAAACCATTATGATTTCCATATAGTCTTCAGTGCTTCATACAAAGTTCCAGTGCTGTGTTTCCGTGCTCACCATAGTGGTATGTTCATTGTGCTATCTTTTCATAAAGCTTGTATTGTGGGTGATAAATATCTTATTGGACACATAATTGCGTTTTTATTGATACTTGAAGGTTGGAAACAATTGAAACATAAAGACCACTTTATGATTATTTTGCTGTAAACAAGGTCACAGGAGGTTATTCTATTGCAATTGGTTTGTTGTAGATTTGAATACTAGAAGAGGCTGGTTAGATCAAGAATCCTGTAGCTATGTGTCTTTGCATGTTTGAGGATGGGGGTGGATGTGTAAGGGCTTTGAACAATGGCACTATTTTCTATCTAATTGAAGACGTAGTTGAATTTTGGTACCAAGGTCTTCAAATCCCATCACTTGGTTTAAAGCTGTTAATTTTATGGAATATGAATTAGTTCAGTTAGGTCTCCCAAACTTTCTATTGTCTAATAGTTTAACTACATGACTGTACTTCTAAGTGCAGAGTTGCAATATCACCTAAATTTATGTCTCTGTTCTTTTCTGTTACTATATAATGTAAATTTTTAATCAAGAAAATTATGTTAAAATCGTGTGATACTGTTTTATTATGTAGATGGACAACCTTTGTTGTCCAGTGAATTTGAAAGGGACCTTCTTGGTCCCTCTGTGAAGTTGTAATGTAGTAATAAATGTACAGAAACTTCAGTAATCAAGTGTATCATTAGACATAGAATTTTTTTTTTTTTTTGGGTACAAGAAGAGGGTTGAACTTGGAACCTTTGATCTAAATCTTTACCCACCTAACCACCTGAGCTAGCTTCAGGTAGAATTTTATAAATTTTAACTGTCTCAGTACAGATAAATATGTAATGTAAATTTTTTTTTTGGAATATAATGTTCACAATTTGTGATACTGTTTAATACTTGTAACTTTTTTTTTGGGTACAAGAAGAGGTTGAACTTGGAACCTTTGATCTAAATCTTTTCTGCCCCTAACCATCTGAGCTAGCTTTGGGTAAAATTTTATAAATTTTAACTGTCTCAGTATAGATAAATATGTAATGTAATTTTTTTAATTGGGAATATAATGTTCACTATGTGTGATACTGTTTAATACTTGGATTACATAGAAGGAGAACCCTTGCTGACCAGTGAAATTGAAAAGGACCTTCGTGGCTACTCTGTGAAGTTGCTATCTGAATCCAAGTGGACGTTTATAACTCATGAGGTAAATAACATGTTTGCCTCTTTTGTGTTTTAACTGTTTTCAATATCTTTTTGTAATTTTCTTTTTTGTTAAAACATCAATGATTATTGTATAATTTTTTTATTGAAACTCTTCTAAATTATTTGTGAATTTGGAGTTCATGTATTGTTTGCCTGTGATGATTTCTTTACTGAAAGGAAATTGATGAATAGAAGTGGAAGGAAAATATGATTTCAGTACAAATAGAATCCTAACTTGCTAGGATACGATAAAAGGATGTAAATATGCTTAATGGTACCTTAAAATACTCAAAATAGACTAAAAAATTCTCTTTCACAAGATTTAATCAATCAACTAAATGACTATTGATCGATCAAAAGTGGAGACATAAGTACATAACCATTGAAAAGTAGACAATATGTTGATCGATTGACATATGAGGTGATTGATCGATCAGAAGTGAAGAGAAAATGCTACTAAGAAACTGTTATCATGAACTATTTCAGCATCTTCTTTACTAGAGGAAATCACTTCAGTTTGATACTAGGTATTTATTAATAATATTCTCTCTAGTCTCAAATATGAAAATATCTACTTTACACACCCCTATAAAATTAGTTAAACTCATTTAATTTGTAATAAAACATACTTTTATCCCAAAATTATTCTCAATTGATAGTCTTTTCTTTACACTAAATTAATTAATGTTTATTGAAAATCATAATGATTGTGGGGTATTTTTGGAATACAGTATTTATTGCTGCAAAAATCTACATTTTTTTCTTATATTTTAGATCAAACATTTTATCTAAAAATTCTCTCATATTTGAGATCACAGGGAGAAATATGTAATCAAACCAAAAAACAAAAAAAAGAAAAAATAAAAATGGAAACAGAATAAGAATTATTATATGGCTTCAATATATATAATTAAAATATCATATTATAAATAAAATAAAACTATTTGTTAGATAAAAAGTAATAGGTAATAAATAAATATTATATTTTTATTAATGTTTACAATATCTGTGTGTTATGTAAAGTTGATGATCGATGATAATTGGATTATGCAAAAGGGACTTAATATCATTTAAGAAAGGTTAGGTTCTAACTTTCTTTATAAAAAAAAAACATATAGAAAAAGTTATCTCATTTCACGTGGAAAATGTTTGAATACGATAATTTATTGGATTTCATATGAAAGAAAATAAAAAGTTTATAAGAAATCACAAAGATGAATAGAATTATATTTTAGTTTCAACAGAGAGAGGAAAAGAAATTAAATTACAAAATTCTGTGATAATTACTTTAGATGAGGCCATTATTCAAAGGAGGATAGGGGTGAAACTACTAGGAACGAGGAGAAGGAGGTGTCAAACCTCAGTTCCCCAAAATCTCGGTTCTAGCGTACGACATTTTGCTTTCAACTGCAGCATCACCAGACAACTTTTTCCTCTTGACTTCTTATGCTAATTGTTTGTTTTATTGAAGCGACAAGGTCGAAGTTGAAGTGTTGTGATGTTGTGATTGTTTAGCACAAACACAGCTCTTCTTTTCTTCTATTTTTGTTTGAAGTGCTGGTGCTTGATAGATATTGACCACATGTAGTATGAAATAGAATATCCATTCACATAAATGGAATTTAATTAGCCTATTAAAGATTACTGCATCCAGCCCTCTGCAAAATCAGTTCTCGTTGATTGCATTTATTTTGGTATTATTACCAGATTTCTCATATAGGCTATTCATATGAAATAACACATATATGTATGTCATATGTAATATGTTTTATTTATAATGGGTGATACTTTATGAATTTCTAATTTAGAAGTTCTATTTCTTTGAAGTTGTGCACTGTTTAATGCCACCTTCTACATTAATGTGAACTCTTTTTTATGAATTTGAGTCCTTTACATCCTAACATAAGCATGTCCCATTTATCTGACTGTATTACAAGTAATTAAAAAAGTATATCAATGGCATAAATTATACTTTTACAAGCCAACCCACTGCACATAGAAGTAACATACAAGGAACCTCTCCAGATAGGTGCAAGTTAGCAAAAACATTTCTGGTTTAGCTCAGAACAGTGTTATAATTTGATTATAGTGTATCTTTACACTTAATTGCATGTTCTGTTCATATGCCCTGGAATGTACACTTGAATGATTTTTTTTGTAGGAGCATCCATATTTAAACAGGCCATGGTACAAGTTACATCCATGTGGGACGAGTGAGTGGATGAAGCTGCTTTTTTCTAGTGATAAGTCATTGAGTACAAATGTTTTCAGGATTGAACATTATCTGGTTTCATGGTTCTCTGTCATTGGGCAAGTTGTTGGTCTTAAAATTCCTTTGGAAATGCTGGACTTTGGTTGCTAACTACTCCTAATTAGACTCTCACTGATGAAAATAAATGCTTTTTTTTTTTTAAATTGAGAAGCTGTAAAGCATCGCTAATGGGATAAACATTCTGAACAAAATAAGTTTGTAATTCTCTGCGTAAAATTTTGGTATCAAAGCATCAATGAAGTTAAAAGTTAAGTTCTTTTGCAGTAGCACAAGATTTTGGGTGGTAACATCTGTCCAAAGGCACCATCAACCCCTTAGACCCAGTAACGCATTTTGCAGATAATTCCTTGATGAAACGGAAGAAAAAATTTCAAAAAATCAAGTGTCGGTCTCACTTTTAACTTTGTTTTTTAATATTGATAGACGAATTTAGAAGTAAGTGTCTTCATTCCTTAGCTCCAACCCTTCCTGGTTCCAGCAATTAAATTTTGAAGAAAGAACACGATAATTACTTTACTTTAAGGCATCTCCCTTTCAACCGGTCAACCTTGTTCTTGTGCAAAAATGTACAGTTAACCAGTGTCGTCAATGGCATATGACGACACGTAGCGGCAATCTTCATACATGATGGCCTTCCCAAAAAGAAAGGCAATTTTAAAAAAACGTTTTATAAACATAATTAGTGAAAATAGAAAAGGGGGAAAAAAGTCACTACGAAAATCCCTGAATAAACGAGGTCATCACCTAACAAAAATATACTACACATAGCCTCAGCCTTAGGAAGCCCCCAAAAGTTATTTGATAGAAAACATTAAGTTCTATATTCAATTTTGATAGAGTTCTTTTTTTTTTGGCTGAAAACATCTAGTCCATGGTGAGTTCTTACTTAGTGTCCTCTCCTCTCTTTGGATTTGCTGCAATTAGTGGGTAATGCTTGTTATAATACCACCACTGACGAGTCTTCACTTGATTTCTAAAAATCAAAATAGCCTTCAAAATATTTTTCCTATGAATAAACAATTTCATTTTTCATATAAAAAAATTTTCTTCTTAATTTTTTTTGGGCCATCTCCCTTTCAGAGGATTAAAAAAAAAGGGGGAAAAACAGTGGTCCAAGCAGCTAGGCCAACCAGGCACTGAGGAATATCCCCTCTTATGTAGGAGCCAAGAGACCAAAGCCTTCGATCAAGTCCCATGACTCAACTCCCAACTTGAAGCGGGCAGGCCAACAAGAAGCAATACTAGCCCAACCCAGCTGAGCCGGAGACATGTCCCACTGTCTTGGTAGCCCCACTTGGGTTACAAGCTGTCGTTACACAGCTCGGCAGGCAATTGTTGGTGCCAGAGCCTTTATATACAATACTCCCTTCCCTTCAATCCTATATATAGGATCTTTTGTCCAGATCTTAAATATAAAGTAATTTACAATATACGAAGTAGTACTTATTATACATTTCCAAAAAATGTCCGTATTTAATATAAAGAGAAAGAGATTAAATAAGGGTAGTTTTGGAAAAATGTTAGGATTTTCAGAGAAATCAAGGTAATTAATTAGTTTTAATTCTAATTCTTAATCTGTATTATGATTCGGTTAAAAATGTCTTATATTAAGAGTAGAGAGAGTAATTTGTTTTAAAAACTAGACAATGTGGACTTTCTGGTTCTTTCCAAGTAGTTCTGCGGTATTTGTTCTCCAGCTGATATAATTACTGTGTTGTAATTACGTAAAATCGTAAATGGAAAGATGACTTTGGAAAATCATAAATACAGATTGGAAGCTTTCGATGCTAACGAAGAGGAATCTGTGTTTGTTTTTTCCCATTACGGTTCGTTGGAGGAAAATAAGTAAGTCCAAGTTAGAGTTTGCTTTAACGCGATGCTCTTGGCTGTGACATTTTCTACCACCCGATTCAAAAAGAAACAACAACACTATGGATTTTTTCCTATTAAATAGCACACTCTTGCTAATTTCTGAGGACACAGCATATACAAATTAATTAAGTAGTTTACCCAGCAAGATGAGCTAGCCTCATATCTAGTTATTTCCAAGCTTTACTACAACCAGAGACAAAATTCATGTGAAGAACGAAGATTAATTGCTTCGCTACCATTTGTCATTTATAGTATAAACAATCAATGATCAATGGACCAGTGCTTACAAGAAACAGACTAGCTTTTTACTTCAATAACTTCATCACAAAGCCTTCCCTGTGAGGCTTTAACATCTTATTCTCTACAAAACATTAAACCTTCTAGATTCTAATTAACTGCTTCATCCTACAAAAGCAAATTATTCGAATTAGTCACTAGACACTGGGAGCTAAGAGTTGTTTTGTTTGATAATTTTTGGATGTTTCAAATACTCAAAATAAAAAATAGTCAAGTTTGAAACAAGACCAACAACATAAATTTTATCCCACAATGTGAAGTTGGCTACATGGATCATACGAAACCAATTGGTTCTATTAAATGCCATATTTTTAAATAAATCATTTATCAAAAGATTTCATTTTATAACTTCTCTTAGTGTCTTTTTTGGTCTTTCTCTATATATTTTGATAAGACTCTAAATTGTTTAATCAATTCTCCCCAATGGCTCCTCCTGCCCTCTTCATTGTACATGATATAAGAAATGTAGTTGAGTTTGAAACACAACAATTAATTCCTTTCTAGTTTCTAACAACCATTTCCAAAACTTTCCACAGAAATCACAGTCTTCACTTGATAGCTTTAAGCTTTTGAATTGAAATGGTTACTAATATTCCAAGTGGTCAAGATTCAAAAGTTTAACCTTTCAGAGTGTATAAAGAACCACTTTGATTGGCAATAACTTATATTGCTAAGACTTCGTGTCAATTGTAATCTTGGTCATTCATTTCACGCACCCCCTGCACACACCCCCTGTACAGTCACCTCATATGAATTTGTAGTTGAGTTTTGCTTCAATCGCTTTAGCATTCTTCTCATTTTGTGGTAGCATAACTGTTTTGAAGACAATTATAGCATGATTATAGTTTTTACCTGTAGTTCTGTGCTAATTAATGGATCCTTGCTGTATTAGTTGAATCAAGCCTTTTTATTTCCGTCTTCGTTTTCTGGTCTTCTGGATTGTTGCCAAAGGCACTATCTTTCGCTTTGTCTTTGCATCTTCTCCATCTTCCCTTTTACTTTTACTTGTGCTCTCCTCCATGAAAGCCATTTGCATTTTTAGATGCGGAGAAAATCAACCTTTAAGGAGAGTGCTTAGCACAATTTGTAGTTCATTCGTTCCTATTACTTAAATACTATTTGTTTCAGTTCAATCTTCTTAAGGATTGCTATGTCAACTAGCTTGATTATTGATGTCTGCCCAAATATTCCCATGGTGTATCCTATTATAATAAGACTTGATTCAGGTGTACCCTTTGGGTCTACCACAAATCTCCTTGTCTAATTCATTTGTCAAAGAAATATGGAGAAAGAAGAAAAAGCAGCAGCCTAGAGGATTTTAAATTATTCTGTCAAGGTTAGTTGGTGACAAAATCTGAAGAAAATCCCAACCCATATATAAGAAAAATAACAGCAACAAAAGAGTGGCTTGCTAGATATATGATCACCAATACATATGACAATTAAAGAAACCTTGCCCTCATAAAATTGCATGAGCAGAGGCATTCTAGAACAAGGAGAATAATTTATTAAGGAGAATTACGATGAGTAGTGGGGCATTCACTTCAAAGTTTTAATTCACATTGCTGAAGGATATTAAGGCACACTTCAATTGATGTACAGAAACTCATACTGTGATCTACTTTTATTTTTGCTTGGAAGAAACAAATAGAACAGAAGAATTTTAATTAAACTTGTGGCTGCCTTTGTGATCCATTAAAAACTAGAACAGGAAGCAAACCCTGTACATTATGTAGGTCGAGGTAAGTGTATTTCATGTTGTTACTACTTACTGAGGGCTAAAATTGTGAGCGTACACATATATCTGTCAAGGTTTGTCTGATCAATTTCTAGGCTCAAGATTGTTGATGGGTGGCTTGCGGCTAGGCATTCCCATGTAATCCTTATGTATGAGCCATTCCTAGGGGTAATGATTGTTCTAATTCTATCCTTCAATTCAGAGTACTATATAACTTTTTGAAGAGAATATATTAAAACAAACTCAAATTTTCAGAGTAGAAGTGAAACAAAAAGTCTTTGAGGAAGGTATTTAATACCCGAGTTGTCCTTGGACGGCCAAAATAGAATTTTTCTTATGTTTTATTATAATCTTTAAATTTAGGCTTACATTGTACAATGAAATGAAAACCCTTTCATTGTCCCTTACTCCACCAAAGCTTCAACAGTGATGTCATCAGCTTAACATTCTCAACTGACCTCTGTTAGGTAGAAATGACCTTCTAAGCAGAAATTCGATCATGTTTAATAGTTGAATGATCTATCTTTGCAAATATTTCTTTATATTCATGTTGAATTTTGGAGATAGTGAAAACCATGTTCTCAGTTATGAAAGAGCTATGGAATTATTTGTCATTCTTTTCTGATAGCAACAAAATTCTGTTTTATAGTGGATGTACTGCTGCTGCATGAGACCTTTAGTCCTGCTACAGTACAAGCAATCAATCTAAATGTTATTTGTGAATGTTATTCTAGGAAGTTGTTTCACAAATTAGCTTAAGAAATTACATTTACATTTAAATTGAAACTTACTTGGAATTTGTGTCGCCAGATCAAGGTTTCTTATTCTATGTTTTTGAAGTTTTTAAGATTAAAAGCCTTGTTTAGAAACGTGTTTCTTGAGTTTGATGGATTAACACATGTAGTTTCTTACAAGCATGAATAATGAAAACAAAGATTAAAAAAATCAGCTGCCTGATCATTGTATCTTCACATTTATTTAAGAGAGTTGATCTTTAGACAACGTTGTAGGGATAGAAGGCCTTTATCGAAAGAAATCTTAAAAACAAGGATAATAATCTTAAGTGCAATTCACCCATCTAGGACTCATCAAAGGCAGAAACATAAACACACTACATTGTCCAACATACCCCAACAGCTTCTAAAAGCCACAATTGTGTTGGAAGTACTGAGGCATTATTACACACCGAAATCAATTTTTGCAACTTCTATCGTCACAACTTGCGACGTTTTCATCATCCATCGAAGACCAGGCATGCTATGATCTTGTTCAGTGTAAGTTGAGCCCCAATACTAAAAACAAACTCCATGAAATCCCCAGGTTCAATGCTTGAAATGATTCCCTGCCATGTTTCATCTTCTTGGCAAGTTACCAAGTCTCGCTTATGATGCTGAACAGTGTCCTTGGTGTAGTTAATGATCAAAATATTCATGACAAATTGAGACGTAATGTTGTCCATACAACCAGAATACGCAACGCTGAAAATCATCGCTTTCAAGTCGCAACCCATAACTCGAGGCACCTTAAAAATTACCGAGCGTCCTTCACCCCTGAAGATGAACCAATCGAAATCCTGATCACCAGGTAGGTGGGAATTATCCCACCCACCATAATTCCATCCCTACACAGCATCAACACAAGAATCAACAGCCTTTATTTATGTACTTCTACAAACAATAATATAGCTAAGAAGGGGAAAAAAAAAACAAAAGACTCCCCTTGAGTATACATAGAGCATGAAGGAATTAGTAGTTGAAATTTTAGTTAATTATTGTCTATAGACGGAACTGTAGCCTTTTCATGCATGAAAGAAAAATTGATATACTTCAGGTAGTACACAAAACACATGCTTCCAAAATAGATGGGCAGGGGAAAAAAGAGAGAGACACTTATAGAGAGAGAGAAACCTGCAGAATTTTCTTTTTCAATATGTCTACTTTGTCGCACACTCCCATTTGAATTAAAAGAGAATTAAAGGAATCTGCTGGTCTTGCAATGTGAACTTGATTATCACCATCAGATGATACAGAAGCTTCCATGTATGAGATTTGTGATTTAGTTGGTGTTGATTCCAATTCCATAAAATTTGTCCCATACAAGGCATCCAGAAGTGTTGCCATTTTTCCATTGAACTGGAACGGTGGTCGGCATTCCTCCCACACACTTCTAAGCTTTGAAAGATGGCCGAGAAGTGGAGAGAGGCCGTGAAAGCTACCATTCCGGACAGCTGAGAAATCTATAGATGGTAAGCTCAAGAACAATGCTTGACTACGGGATTGGGGAATAGTTGTGGGTGACATCCAAGACCATATGATAGAAGGAAATACATCACGTGTTCTTCCTACATAGCCACACATAGACATATATCCGAGGCTTTTTAATCTGGCTAATGAAAAGGGCACTTGTACTATGGCGGTATTATCTGCCGTTAGAGTTGTCAAGGATTCCATCTACTCAAAATCATCTTCTAAATAGTCAATCATTGAACAGCCAGAAAGAATAAGAGTTTTTAAAGACTTCAACTTGTAGATACTTCTAGGAAGATCTTTAAGGCACTTGCAGTCTTTTAGATTTACCAGAAGAAGATTTTTCAAATCTCCAATGCTCTGGTGAATTAATGTCAAGCTTGGACAATCTTTTAGTATTAGCTTTTCAAGGTTTGGTAATTTTGTAAAATCAGGAGATTTTGTCACGTCAGCAGAATGGCTCAGAATAAGTGTTTTCAACCACCGCAACACCTGCAAAAACATGAAGTTTCACACAAAATTCAACAAAAATTGTGGGAAAAACTATATTATTATTATCAATAATTTTAGGCTACCCTAAAACATAAAAAATAAAGAATATATACCGGGGGCTCCTTCCAAACTTGTTTCAGGCTGCTGTATTTGAGGTCAATAGCAACTAAATTTTCTTGGTACAAGTTGTCTGGTGTGTATTTTAAAGGAAACCCATGCCAACAAAGCCACCTCAAGTTTTGGGAAATATGCTTATAATCTCCAGCAAGATTTACATATTCTAGTTGGAGCAATCTGAGTCTTCTCATCGCCTTGAATGCCTTGGATTCAATTGAAGGTTTTCTAGGCGTTCTTGTCAACTTCAGAGCTACCCCCTCAATAGCTTTTGTTCCCTGAAAATACATAGGACAAAAAATGTCATAAGAGAAAAGGAAATCATTGTCATTTGTTTAGAGAAAGACAGTGCATGAAGTCGTATGCTAAGAATGCTTTTTGCGTACATGACTAATGACAAATTAAGGAAATGGACCTCGTAAATTGGAGCTATAAAGAGTGAAGCACATAAATTGTTTTCTTTTTCAAGAAAAAAATGCATCACTTTGCATCAAAATTTGAAGGGGGAGAAAAGTACATAATGAAAATTCTTACAGTGTGTTCTGTTAAGACCTCAATCACTTCTTCATGAAACCATAATCTACTGTGTTTCTCAGGCTCCTTTGGTGAACTTTCACGGATGATTTCTCTTCCCATGACCCGTAATAAATCATGCATTTCAAGCTTGTTATTCCTACTAACTTTTATGAGACTCCGCTCTATGAGAATTCGTATTCCATTTTCTGCATGAAGTCCACAACCATCTAATATTTGTGTAACATAGTCCCTATCCTTATTGATAAAGAAACAACATATGTCAAGGAAAATATCCTTCTCCATATAATCATTTAAACCATCAAAGCTTATTTTTAACTTGGCCTGTATTTCTTTATTAGGAATCCTTTTTAGTTTGGACAATACAACCTTCCATTCTTGAATTGCTCTCTCACACAAATAAGAACCAAGGACTTCAAGAGCTAGTGGAAGTCCTCCACAATAAGCAACTACATCTCCAGAAAGTTTAATAAAATTTTCAAAAGGAATTGCTTGCTTAAATGCATGCCAACTAAAAAGCTCAAGAGCCTCAATTTCATCCATTTCTCTCATTCTGTACTTATAGTTAGCTTTAAGGGCTTTAAGTAGATGCAGATCTCTAGTTGTAATGATTATTACACTCCCTGGACCAAACCATTCATGACTCCCACACAATGCCTTCAGCTGATTCAGACCATCCACATCATCCAAAACAACAAGGGCCTTTATGTTCGGAAATCTTCCCTGAATTATGTTTTTTCCTATTTCAATATTAGGTATCTTGAAAACTTCTGTCTTGATGATATCACAAATTAGTTGTTTTTGCAAATTAACTTGGCCATTATCTTGCTGTGAGATTTCCCTAATATTTGCAAGAAAGCTTCTCCCTTCAAAGTGGCGACCAATTTCATTATAAATGGCTTTGGCAACCGTTGTTTTGCCAATTCCTCCCATCCCCCAAAGGCCTATTATAAGAACATTTTGTGATCCCTCTTTCCACCATTCAATTATCACTTCATGAACTCATGATTCTATTCCCACTGGATGGTCGGCAACAAACAATTGTCCAACGTTTAATCTTGGAAGAACATCATCCACAATTGTCCTAATTAGCTCAGCTTCATGCCTGTCAATATTAAATATCCATAAAGAAAATAAACAGCCACATAAAACTCATCAGCAATAATAAATTTGACCAACAATGCTGATTATTTAAACAAACAAAACAATTTCTAGTGGACAATTAATAACAAGAAATGGACTAATTTGGCTACTAAAGATCTATATGCATAGTCAGAAAACTTGAGTGTGAGATGAAAATAGATGACTTCATTTGAGGGCTAATCAGTTAACTACAGACCGCAATACAAATGACAGTAAACTTATAATCATGGAGTTAGGTATCTATGATGAAAATAGATGACTAGGCATTGCATTGGCCATAGTACATATGATCGGATATCTTGAGCGTACCTAATAATTTCTCATGCAAGTATTCCCATTTGAATGGTCATTAAATTCTCAGGAATTAGCTCTTGAATGTTAGTAACTCAATTATGTGTCCTTGGGTCGGGATTCTAATTACTTATGGAGACCTCAAAAGAACCTCAGCAGCAGCAGCAAGAAATCCATGGTGCTGAATTATTATAGAATTTGTTGACAGAATATGGTCAGGGAATCTAATTCCAGGGGGCGTTTAGGTGGACAGACCATAAACTCAAGACCCAAGAAGCAGTTTGGGATCATCTTGATATGGCCATCAGTGATAATAAGCGATCAGAAATTTTTTAACAATCCTCAATTACTGCCCGTCTGCTCATGTTTAGGACAGAATCATAGGATCCTATGATATGAGAAGTAGGCTGTTCCTTCTGAACCTATAATAATTACAGGGTATATTTTTTTTTCCTTGCATGACCTCTTTGTGTTGTCATAGCTCACCATCGATATTTACATCTCTTTCCATTTCCTTTTTACCTTATGCCCGTCATAAAAATGCAAGAGCAAAACATGACTTTCATTACATGAAGGAAAATTTCACAATTATAACATTATGTCATATGACTTTAAGGGAAGTTTTATCGAATTGCAATAAAATCAGCAATGCTATTTACATTGAAATTATAAGAGTAAAAGATGGGTGTAGTAGAGATTGGAATGTTAAGTTAGATGTATGGCAATATAAGAAAGGCCAAAATCAATAATGATTGTATGTGAAAAAAAATATTGACGCAGCACCTATCGAGGAGAAAATAGTAAAAAAATTTAATTAAGACGGTTTGAATATATATATAGATAAATATATATATAATGTTGCCAGAAGAGAGTTGATAAAAAGATTTTTAGCCCTATGAAAAGATGTAAATGGAGATAAAAAAGGACATTAAAGGAAGTTATAATATGAGATCTAAGGAAGTTATAATACAAGATCTGTTGATAAACAATATATATGAAGACTTGGTTTTTTTCTAGAACCCAATATCATCGTGTGATCCTGTAGCCTAGCTCACTTAGTGGGATAAAACTATTGGTGTTATAATTACGTTATAAATACAAGATTATGTCTCAAATCTAAACTATTATATCATATTTTGTCCTACATTATTATAGTTTTTATTATTTAAAATTTTAATTACTTCAACATTTTTTTATGATAAACCATTCGGTATTTGATGGTATCAACTAATCCAAATTTGAGTCATGTTGAACCCAATTAGAGAAAGATGTTTAACTACACAAATTTAAAACTATAACTTTTATCTTTTAATTGTATAAACTAACATTAGAGTGAGTCCCACGTATTTACATAGAACTGAATTAAAATGGCAACTGTCTCCATAACTTATTTATTTATTGGTAAATTTAAAGACCAGTCAAAAGTTAGACGAGCATGAGCATGAACCAAATTGAATTAAAATGAAACCATATTGGAATACAAAACCCAACAGATCCTAACTTTTGCAAAGTGCACCAATTCAGTTCAGTTTCATTTGAATCTAAAACTGAATCAATGAATACTCTCATGAAAAGGAATGGACAATTTATTCCGTTGCTTTATTGTGTTCGTTTTGAAAATAAAGCAGATATGAAAATGAGAATTAACCAAATAATAATAACACTCTTATTAAAAATATCAAATTGTTAATTTTATTTTTAAATCCAAATAAAATTACATAATTTCATTTTTATTAACTTTAAAAAATTTTACAACTTTACTTGATATTTATTTGATTATTTTATTTTATTAACTTTAAAAATCCTACTAATACTACTAGTAGAAATCCAACAGTCAATATTTGGCATTGTTGTTATGTCTAAATGAAGAAAGCTCTTATTTCTTCTGTCAAATTCGAACCCACGATCTATATCAAATTCCTTCCCCTCAATCTAACTATTGTTAATTATATGCAATTTTTTTAATTGTTGATATCCATGTCCGGAAAATTTCTCAATCTATATCAAATTCCTTCCCTTCAATCTAACTATTGTATTATTTTAATTTTTGTAGAACAAAACTTATTAATATTGAAATAGACCCTCTAAAACTACACAGCACGCCATGAACGCAGGCGACGATCATCTAGCATTTCGAGCTAGGAGAGAGTGTTTTTAACAAATCCCCTAACAAGATTTTATTAAAAAAAGTCCCCCAATAAGATGACCTTTTTTTTTTTCAAATTGTAATTTAAAAAAGGGGAAAAAAATTAAAACAATTTAGATATACCAATCACGTGAATCGTAGCCTGAAAGATCGGCAACTTCTTCGAGCGCAAGCCTCCACTGCCACACCCGCTCATTCATCCCCTCGAACCGCTTCTCATGTTTTTTCATTGCTTCACCATGTGAACGCCTCTGATAACGAACGTCAGACGGAGCCACGCCATAGAATACCGGCAAAACCACCTGATCCAGTTCTCTTCGACACTCCATAATTTTCACCAGTTCATCCAGACAGCACCTAGAGGAAGCGTAATTTTGAGATAAAATTACGATCACAATCTGCGATCTTTCGATTGCTTTCATTAGTGAGTCAGAGATCGCTTCCCCCTTTTTAAGCTCCTCATCGTCCCAGAAAACACGGATTCCGGGCCGCATCAGAGCGCTATAAAGATCAGCAGCGAAAGTGCGACGAACGTCTTGGCCACTGAAACTTAAGAAGACGTCGTAAATCCATTTTCGTCCTGAGGACGAAGAAGTGGATGATGAAGAAGCCATCGCTTGAAAGGAGTAAAGGGAGGGGATAACACTTTAATGGAGGAGAGATAGAATGTGAGAGAAGAGCGAAGGAGCACTTTATGATTATGAGTGGTGACAGTCCAAATTAAACCCTAAGTGGATGGTAGAAATGTCAATACTTTACTATTTTTCTTTTCTTTAAAATGCCCGAACACTACAGAGTCCCGGCCCCCAAGAACCATTTTTATCTTTTCTTCTTGGACAAAGCACCTTTGATCGATAAGGTTTTTTAAAACATTGGCCCCTATATGTTTATTTAATTAAATAATTTTTTATTATTTTATATTATTAAAAAATAAGTTCTAAATATTTAAAAGTTTTCATTAATTTAACTCATTTGTACTTCAAAATGGAATTAATTTCATTAAAATTAATATGATATAGATAATAATTAGCTAATAATAGTTAGCTAATGTGGATTAACACATAAATTATTAAAACTGACTAAATTATATTTTTTTAAAAGAGAATATAAATATCAATTGATGATTTAGATTTTTACTGTTATGTTTTTATATTTTTTTAAACAAAAAGACAATCTAGTCAATTATAATAATCTATGTTTCAATCCAAATCAACTAATCATTAGTATATCATCTTAATTTCAATGGCGTTAATGCTACTCTGAAGGATAAAATGATTAAAATATTAAAATTTTAAAATATTAAATACCAACTCTTTAGTAATATAAAATTATAAGGAGTTATTTAATTAAAATAAAAATAAAAAGATTAATATAAAAATTTAGAAAAAATTTAAGGACCACAACATCCTTTGTCCCTATTTTCTATTCATAATTTTCATCCTTAAAATTTTTTTTTATTCATTTAGTTCTTTAATCTTTAATTTTTTATTTATCATTATATTAAAATTTATAGAAAATCATACTCTTTCTTAATTCTTATGTTTTATTTAGAAATAATGCCACTCACTTAATGCTCTATACAACGCATCCATATACCAATATATATACTAAAATTTATAGAAAGAAACTCCTCATTCTTATTCTCATTTTTCTACCACACCTATAATTCCATTTTAATCTATAAATTTATACAAACATCTTACTCTAATATTGTAATTATAAAAATCAAGGGCTTCGTTAAATTATATATTCATAATAAAAGGACGAGGTTAACAATTTTCGTGAATTTTGATTGAGACACGATATTTTGTTTAAAAAAACTCAATTTTTGGCGTTTGTTTTTATTTAAAACATTAAAATTTTCACTTCTGGCTTAAACCAGAAAAATGAAAAGGATAAATAATCACCTCTATTAAATTTATGAGTCACGATTATTAGTCAATTCTTTTTTATTTGTCCAATGAAAACAAATTATTATTATTATTATTATTATTATTATTATTATTATTATTATTATACGACTTGGTGTTTGACTCTACAACAAATCATGCAAGCAGTTGTATCTCCTTCCTAGAAAAGGAAAAAAATAAGTTAGGACGTGGTAAGGAATATTTAAAAAATAAAATTTAGTTATATCTATTAAAAAATATTTTTCTTACCAAGTTCTAATTTGTTTTTTTCCCCTCCCAAGAATGCCAGTAATTCTGCTACAAACTGCCGGCACTGCTCACGTGATCACGTCTGTTTATTTAAGGAGTAAAATCTTTTTTAATTTTAAGTTAGGTCGACCCGTACGTGATATTGTCAATTTTGCATTTTTTATTGAATAAATATTGAATTAAACACCGATAATATTGACAATTTTAAATTTGGTTACCTTGCTCGTGGGTTGACTTACGGGTCTAGTCTATTATAAGAGGAATTAAGGTTCTATAAGTTGCCGTAGCTAATATCTGATTTAAAATATTTACATTTTATTTATTATTTATAATTATTTATTTTTATTTTGATATATTTTAAAGATAATAAAATACCAAATAAGACTCATTTTTTAACTTCTGTAAAACAAACATTACAAAAAAACTAAAAATTTGGGACAGATTTTGATATGGATACAATTCCGTAGCAAAATCTGACCCAAATTTTATCGCAAAACTTTTATGACAAATTTTACGGTGGAAAATTAGTAAATCCATCTTAAACTCTTTGCAAAACCCATTTTAAAAAATTTGTGACAAGTAAAAATGAGACAAACACGATCTGTCATAAAATTTGTTGCACAAGCCTCTTACCCTCCGCTTAGCTTAGGAGAGAAAATAGAGATGAGAGAAAATGAGGGGAGAGAAGAGAAAAGTGAGGGGGAGTGATTTTCTCTTCATATGCTTTGCTGCACAGAAGAAAATAAAAATGAGAGAAAAGTAACTAATTTTACATTGACAATAATATCCTTATTATTTTTAGGAATATATTTACATAGAATAAAACTCATTATTCCACTATAATATTTACATAATTTCTATATCATATTAATAAATGAAATTAAAATGTTATTTTAATCTTAATCTTAATTTAAATTATTTTATCCCATCTTAATTATAAAAATTATTGTTTATACATTGATTTAAAAAATTTTAAAATAATACTAAAATTGAAAATATATAACATATAAATATTTAATAACAAGAGAAATAAAACTTAACACAACAAATATAATCAAATATAGTCCAAATAAAACACTAAAATGATAACTAAACTCAATCTAAAATTAGCATTTATATAAATTACCATTAAAATTAAATGTAATGCTTATATAACAAAGTCTCCACCACTATCAAAATGTAAATACACTAAAAACATCATGATAAAAACTCTATTTTCCAAATTAGAAATATAATAATCATTTCACTACTTGTTTCAAACCACCCCAGCTTCAGTCATCATTTTAAGCAATGTTTGAAGTCGCACATGACGTGGAACTCCAAAAAAGGTTCACTTGTTTCTTTCTTCATTACATAAGAATAGGTAACATTGTAACTTTTGATCTTCAGTTATTCCAATTTCTTCAAGTGCTGCCCACACTTCCCCTTCACTATAATGATGAGACCGACACTTTTCAAGTATTACAAGACCCTTTCAGCAATTTTAGCTTACTTCCCAGCAATTTCAGCTTGCTTCTCAACAACAGCAATAGATTTATCATGGAGAGTATTACCATCTCGCATGACATCAACTAATTCCTTAATTCCTGTTGTCATCTTTTCACACCTTTGTTCAATAGTATCTATCATTGTTGCCTTACGCTTTTGTCCTTTACAAGATGTAGCTGCTATGGATTGGTTTGATGTTCCATTTGTTGGACTGCTCTCTATGTTAGGTGGTGAGTTTATGGTCTCATTCTAGAAATTAAAATCACCTTCATACATTGTTGCACCTTCAAAAGAATCATTTAAGTCAATGCACTCATTCTCCAATTGTTTTATCTTATCTTTAGCTGTTCCAGCATATTTTCCTGTTGCTCTATCCGCACCAAACAAATCATACAACTTATCATAATGCAATACGGGTGCATTCTTCCACTTTTTTGCACCTGGTTTTTTCTGTAAAGAAAAAAATGTTGACTTTTAACAATAGAATTTCAAAACAAAATTTTCAAAATATCACTTGATAATGATAATAGTTACATGAACAAGTTACTCACCTCAATCAAGTCATTCCAAATTGGACTTTCAGCTTCAAACATTTTTGTCACAGGACTCCATGAAAATCTATTTAATCCATTAAATAAATTATAAAGCTCTACAAACCGCTGTGACAATGTCTTCTTTCTATTCTTCAAATGTTGCTTTGTAATGTGAGGTCCAAACAAATTCTGAAGAGCTTTTAACACATTATCATATGCAAATGTAGTAAATGTGCCATCGGGACTATTTACTTTCATTATCTCTTCCAATAAAGCATCAATAAAAGCTTCATCCATTTCTGGTGTCCATCGCAAATTGTCCTTCATTGAATCTTTTTCGTTTGGTGCCATTATTCAACCTACATAAAAGAAAACAATGACATAAAAAGAAAACATGAAGAGTACAATTTGAAAACAACACACAATTTCAACTAGTAATACAACAAATAATATCTACAAGGCAATACACTAGTTCAATTAGTGATATAATAAACATTATTGTATATCATAGTATAAGTCAACATAGACTACTATGAATTATAACACACAATCTTAACTCGTTATAAAACTATAACAAATATATCAAATCAAAATCCATGCTAGTAGTCAAGCCACATATATATGAGCTGCTATGTTATCTCTTAAAATTGATCCTTATCTATAGTCTTCCTCTTGATTGTGTGCCAGATGATCATTTGTGTTGTCACTGCCAGCAAGTAATAGTTCATGATCTACTTGAGCAATTAGGTTCTCATCTGGATCTATACCCATCAAAAAATTATGTAATATGCAACATGCTATCATGATGTTTGTCATAATTTGGACTGAATAATGTGATTCGTTCCCACTAGCTATGATTGGAAATCTTTTTTTTCAGAACACCAAATGTTCTTTCAATAACATTTCTCAATGAGGCGTGTCGATGGTTAAAAATTTCTCTTGCATTTTGTGGTGATCTTGTTGAATATTATTTCAAGTGATAACAAACTCCTTTGTAAGGTGTTAAAAGATTACGCTTGAGTGGGAAGCCCGCATCCCCAAGATAAAATTTTTCTAAACAAAATAAATCATTTCATAAAAAGTTTTAACAAAAAAGCATTTATATATAACACCATAAATTATGAATATAAATTTTCATACTTACCTCGTGGAATTCTAAGACTATCTTCTCTTGATAATGCATTTTGTAAAATTCTTGAATCCAAAGCTGTTTCTTCCCAGCCTGCCAACACATAAGTGAACTTCATATCAAAAGAATATGCAGCAAAAACATTTTGTGTAAGGTAATCTTTTCATACTCGAAATCGAGTGGCTTCTTCTCTAGACACTTTTACCCAAATATGGATTCCATCTATTGCTCCAACACAATCCTATTATATAAAATTGGTTAGGAGTCAAATATATCATTTAAAATTCTAGGTTATTTATCTTACTTTTAAGGAAGATACATGGGGCACAAATATAAAAAGTATACCTTAAAATATAGGTAAAATCTACTATTATTGAGAATTTGTGGAGGAACTTCTGACCCAGAAGGCTGCACAAGAAACTCAGGTTCAAATGAAATAATGGCTCGTAATACATTATGAAAATGACGGCTAATAGTCTCCCTCGATCGATGAAAGTAAAAGGCCATGGTCCTATGCTTTACATTGTGTGCTAATATATGGAGGAATTTGGCCACCTGCTCCTCAACTGTAGCATAGCGAGAATCTTTAACTATGCCAGTGTTCTGAATTTTCTCACATAAGTGTTGAAATGCTTGTAGGCCCATTCGAAGAACATCACGACATCTTTCAATCTCTTGTAAATGTTCCATCAATTGTTTTCTCATGATCTCTCTTTCAATATTTGTATCACTTATAGGCCTAGTAAGTAGCCTTGACATCTCTTCCAACAAATAAATTGCATGTACAATAAAACCAATAAGTTGTTTAACACACATGCGCCTATACCTTCCCCAATCTTGTAATATATGATTCAAGTTATGTTATTCACTTGGCACTCCAAAATTTGTCAACTTTTTAACTTCAGACTGAAATTCATAAATGTCTCCCTCAACATCTCCATTGAATTCTTTATTACTAAGGTTGTTCATCCTTCAGACCAACAATAATTATGCACAACCACTTTTTTTTTTCTTTTTAGGGGATAAAAAAGGAAATTTCATTAGAATGAAGAAAAAAATACAGAGAATAACTAGATGGTATCCCATAGTAACAAAAAAAACAAAGAATATACAAAGGTAATCATAAGGATATAATTTCTCTTATATCATATTGATATTTCCAGCAAAGCATTAGAGCAAATATATATATATATATATCTCAGTTCTCAACAGGTGAAAAAAATAGGGAATTAAGAAGACTCAGGCCTAAGTTCCATATTAAAGAGATATCACCAAAAAAAATTTATTGAAAATAAGAAAGTGAACATGTTCCATTTTTTTTCAATTAACTTTTGGTGAAAACATTTTTTGTAGTTGACTATTGAACTATATAATCTTTAAAAAGGTTTGTCACTTGACATGTTTTTATTAAGAAGACAATGAAAAATATTTGAAGACTCCAATTTTGTTATACAAAAACACTTTGTCAAAGTGGAAGAACAAGAATTATTGCTTGTAATATGTTATTAGTTATAGATGTTGGCATGAAGTCAATGCTTTAAAAATTAAGATTTTTTATGAATTATTAATAATTTTTCAAATTATCACTCATGTTTGTGAAAATTATATATATATATATATATATATTGACTTCTCTGCCTTCCAGAGACCATGCATGCATCTGGGACCTTATAAGCAAAGAATGATTCAAAACTAAGACTAAAATATTGTTATTCAAGTACAATTTGTCAAGTGATCAGCACATGTGCTTGGAACAACTCTTCAAGTAAGCAACTAAACAATTGTAGTACGTAAGTAAATTGCAAAAATACACTTTTTCTATGAAACGTAGGAGTTTTAATCAAGTTTAAGCACCAATTCAAATACAAATTCAAAGCTGCTTGGTTGCTTGGTGAACTACTGTTTTTTTTATTTCTCTTTTTTAAAATGTGCATAAGATATATAGAAAATATATTTTTGGAAAGAGGCAATATCCTGCAATATTCACATCAGTAGGTGTATCTCGTTAAAAGGTTGACTTTTGCCTCTTCTACTCTTATGAATAAGTATATCTAGATCTACCATAAACAAGCAAAATCGTATATACAAAAACAAAAAGCCCCTCTCCAACAGCAACACCTATATAGGGCTGATATAATAACTCATTATACCTTTCTCAACTACCAACAGTACAGACAACTCTTCAGTGATAAATCATAAGTCTTTTCAAAATTCAACTTAGACACCAAACCCCAATTACTTCACCTGCTAAAAGCGTAATTCTCATCCCCAAAAGAATTAAATTCATAAAAAAAAATAGCCATCTTAGTTTGATTGAACATTTTAGTGGAAAAAGTCCACTTTGTAATAGTTTAGGAGAACAAATTTCAGTAATAAAAAAAACTGAAGCAGTAGCAATAGTTTAAAACTTGAAAAGCATACAAAACCAATGGAAAACACTTACCAAAAGAACAAATTCAGAGAGAGAGAGAGAGCAGATGCCAAACAATTAATTAAAGAGTTGCAAACAGAGATATCTTTCAGCTCCCAAGTCACAAAAAGTAGGGAATTAATAAGATTCAGGCCTAAGTTCCATACCAACTTAAAACACAGCAAAAACATTAGCAAGTTGTTTTTGGAAGTGGAGATGGGGCTGGTAATATTTATGAAAATTGTATGCTTTCTGATAGCATGAAATAATAATATCTACAATTCTATTAACAATTTTATTGTTATTTAGGACTTACGTCCCATTGCACCTCCTAAGAAGACAAAGGATGATTTATTACTTTTCTTCAAGCTATATGATCATGAAAAAGAGGAGCTACGATAATGGGTAACTTCTTTATTCTAACATTTTTCATGGTGTAAGACTGAGTTGACTTCATAATTGTTTCCTTATGATGGCAGTTATGTTGGAAGGTTTTTTGTTAATGGTACTGGTAAGCCATCAAGAATCTTAAGAAAGTTGAATGAAATGGCTGGTTTTAATCCTGAGGAAGAGATAGCACTTTATGAGGTTGGTGTATATTGTGTGTCTTTTTATGCTGTCAGTTGTAGCTTCATGGGATTGGTTGATTCTTGCTCAACCATAGTTTAACTGTTTGGTTAGGGAACTTAAAGGGTTCAGAAACTGATATGCTGGACTCTTTTTACAAGTCATATAGCAGAATTTGGAATTCTTTCTTACATTGGCCATAAGCTAATATTATCAATGTGCAAGACATTGTTAAAAGCTAATTTGTTAATTCTAGAATGATTTGATATGAGAGTTCCATAATTTTTGAACAGTTTATTAATTTAAAGGAAAAGAGTAGGTTCGGGGACACTATGTATGCATTGTGAAGTAAAGGCTAGAAGCTGTTGTTATATTATTAGCTAGATTTGATTATATTAGGTTTTCCTTTTCTCTGGTTAATTGGTAGTGCTGAATAATCCAGCCAGAAATATAAATCAACAAATATTATTAGAGCAGTAGTTGCAAGGATCTTAAACTCATAATACTCATATAATCCAAAGTGGAGAATCTCCAAGTGCATAGTTGCCTCTAACAGCTCCTACCTATTTATATTAATGAAGGACTGACTCAACTCTCTAAAGTGAGTATTTTTCTTTCCGTGTGGGCTATCTAATGACTTCTTATCATAAAAAACTTCACTTCATACACACACAAACACACACATATAAAACCAAAATTAATATTCGGCAACCAATCATGCAGTACAATTATTTGGGGCACTCTGTTCCTTCCGAGCTCTCCCTGTACCCAAAATATAGCCCTTCTAATTATTTGTTTCTTTTGTTGATGTTGTTCCAGAGAATAGTAACATAAATTTGTTTTCTACCGGAGCTTGTTAGTGCCAAAAACACCGCATACAATCTTCCAATTGCGTGAAATAATAATCGATTGTACCAGTATGACTCCTTGACAAACTTCATCCAATTACTATAAAAATATCTTTCTACATTTGAAAATAAATGAAGCAATCAAAGGCATGGAACTAAACCTACGTAAGAAAACTGAATAAGGGAATTGCCCAAACCTGAGATTGTTTGGAAGCTTCTTTAGTCACTCTCTGAGAAGGAGAAGAGGAGGAAGGTTGAGAGCTGGACCACATCATCACTATTTCGGGCAATTTCTTTGGAAGGAACAAGAAGAAGCACGAGGAAGAATAAGCGCGTCACTGTTTCGGGCAATTTTTTTGGAAGGAACAAGAAGAAGCACGAGGAAAAATAAGCACGAAAAAGGGTAGCGTGAATGTGAAAAAATTAGTGGGTAATTTTGGAAGGGAGTTTTCTCTCCAAAATCTCTCCATTTTGGAGGAGAAAAGTTGGCGAGAAAATCATATGGGACCCACACTTTATTTTCTCCTCATTTTCTTTTCCCCTCACTTTTCTCTCATTAACCAAGTAAAAGAAAATATAGTTTTCTTCCCAGTTTTCATTCCTACTTATCTCTACCCTCTTCTTTTCATCCCTGCCAAGCAAAGCGTTAAAGTTTTTTTCTTTTAAAAGAAACTACTTTTATTTCCTGCAAAATCAGCAAGCCCTCTAGAAATCTGCAAATAATTTTCTTCGCCTCAATCAATGCTGCGTTTGAACCATTCTATTTGTTTCGAGTTTCAACCCAAAGTTAAAATTCTTTCACTTATAATAATTTAAAAATTAGTTATTGACAGTATTTTTTGTTACCTCTCAGTACATATTCTTTTAAAATAAACCGAATAAGTTTTCTGTAAAAAAAAAAAAGAATAAGTTTATGGTATTAAATTATAATTAGGTGGGTATATCATGTACTTTGAGGAATAAAAAAAATGGACGGCATTATTTACATTTTGTAAATAATAAGGTTTGTTATAGATTTTATAATATCGATGGTATTAATATTAATGTATTATTGACCAATTGATTTTTTTAAAAAATGAAAATAAGATAACTCATCCAATGATCAAAGAAAAAGCAAGAGAAATGACAAAATATGAAACTAGTAAAGAGGCAAAACAAACTTTGCAAGAAACAAGACATCATTCTTTTGTCAAAGCCATACTATGGACTAGGAACTCACATATCAGAAATTCAAATTACAGAATAATTCAAAATGGTAAGAGAATAGATTTGAATATGAAAGAAGGGAAAATATTAGAGGAAACAGATAGAGGAGCCTTTCCTTCCAAAAGAGAGTGATAAGGAAGTAGTAATAAATTGTGCACAAAGGGATGTGGATCCCCTGCAGAAACATATTGACTCCAGGGACGCAGTCAATAATTTTATTTTTAAATCCAATTTACCATTAAGAATTATTTTCTACGATATTTACTATAAGTCACATCCAACCAAATCACCTGAATTAAGAAATTTTTTTTATAACATTAAAATTATCATAAAATTAATATGATTTTTATCTTTTTCCCTAGTAAATATACCATAAATTCAAACAATTTACTTTCTCTAATTTATAAATAAAAATATTTTAAAAATAAAGTAATTAATACTTAAAAAATCATGGAATGTGCCTTATATTTAAGACCCCAACAAGTTTTTAGAATGTGATTAATAAAAAGAATTGGGGGCTTTTTACATCAATACTACAAGAAAAAATCAAAATTCCTAATATGTTACAAGTTAAAAAATATTTCCTCATATACTATAACTTAAATAATCTCAGTGTTTAGGACATCAAGATATAAGTTTTCAATTTTTTTTATTAAACACCGAGATCCTTCTCTTTCCAAATCATAACCTGACCCCTACCCTCGGGGACGGAAACCACGCCAGACCCCCCTCCCTCCTTACTTTTCCCCAATCCCTTCCCTCTCTCTCTTTTTTTTAAAGCTATACATATTATTTTATTTTAAATTTTTATTAATTTTTTTATTTTTGCAATCACACCAAAATAAGTAAAAATATATAATTATATAAAAAATATATACTAAATAAAATAAATTAATTATACTAGTAAAATATATTATTCAATATTATTGAAATTATATATATCTCCTTATATTTTGAAAATATATTTTTTAGTTAAGCTTTTAACATTACTAAGAAATTTTTTTATTAATTAAAATTTATATTAATATACAAAATAACTATAAGAGTAGGATATATTATCCTTCCTTCAATACTGCTAAAATAATATAAATCTCCTCTTATTTTCAAAATATACATTTTAGTCAAATTTTTAACCCAATTAATGATATAAATAGGAAGAATAAAGGAGAGAGATAAAAAAATATGAAGGAAAAAATATGAGTTAAAAAGAAAATGTTATGATTAACAAAAAAATGTTATGACACTAGCCCGTGGTTCTAGTCGTGTTGAGAGAGACATGCATTCTATTACATTTTGCATTTATGGCACCATATATATTGTATGAATTATTATATATATGTTGCCCGTGATTATTCCTAATTACTTAGACTTTGTCTCACACTTCCCTTCCAAGACTAACATTTCAGGTAAAGACTCTGGTACTAGCCCGGAGAAGATAAAGGAGTTGTAGTCTTTTCGATATGGGAATATCTAAGTCACGATAGTGTATGTATTGTCTATGTATGTATTATGCCAAGTAGGATAATATCTGTAATGGATATGAGAACAATGATACTTTGATGATGATGGATGTATGATATTAATGATGATAGATATGGAATGATATTGATGATGATTGGTGTGTATGTTCATGTATGATTGTATGCGTGCGATGATGATGTTGACCTTGGTATGGGTCATTATTGTTGGAACATGTGTCTGTGTGTCAGAATAACAGTATATGTCACACCCGGAGATGCGACGCGGATGGTGCGGAGGTAACGAAGGAAAAGGGAGAAATCGGCCCGCACGGCGGAAGGCCGGTTTCGGAGGGAGTCGCCACCAAAATTTTGAGGGAAATTTTGGAAAACCGAAATAAAAACAAAAGAGGATAAGGATGGTCTGCGAATCAGAGTTGAGTTCGGGAGTATGATTATGAGTGGGGAAGGTGTTAGGCACCCCCACAACACCCGTTCCTAAGAACGGTTACCTAAGGTTGATCATGCAATTTTTATAGCTTTTAAAAATTTATTTTGACTGCTCTTTTACTATTCACATGTAAAAATAAATATAAAAATAAGAAAAATGTAAAAAATGAAAATAAAAAAAATAAAATGAAAGTATGAAAAGGTGGGAAAATAAATTAAGAGGAAAATGTTATTTATTTACAAAAGCGGACTTGACCCAGAGTTAGAGTCTGGGATCTATGTACCCTGCGATAGGGATCAAAGTCGACATAGTTCGGGTTAGAAATGCATGTCACTGGATTGGTATTTTTTATTATATATATTCTTTGAAAAAGGAGATTTATAGAAACGATTTGTCTTTCCACAAAGAAAACAATTTTTAGAATGGGTTGGTGTGTTTTAATTTGTAAAAGACAGGTTAATTTCCATTATTTGCTCTTTCCGTTTATTTATTTTTGGTTTAATCAGCTTCTAAAAGCGAAGATGTGTTTTTCCTTAATTTAGAAAATATGATTAAAATTACGTGTGATTTTGAACATTTTATTTTGATTTGAGACGAAAATATTTGAAAACAATATTATTTTTACAAATAAAACCAATTGGCTCTTGTGGTGACTTTATCACTCACAATATACCAATTGATACCTAAATGTCCACGGTAGTGTTACTCGAGACAAAAAGACATAAAAAGTTCGAAAGAAAACTAATAATTTTTTTTTTGTACAAATAATTTTTATTTTATTATTTTTTTATTATAAAAATCATTTTAACACCTATTTATCTATTTAAAAAAAGGATTAAAAAATGTGATCATTACGTATATTTTAAACAATAATAATCAGCATATGTGGTGACTTGATCACTCGCAAGTTACCGATTTACACTTACATGCTCACGATGTTACCACTCGGAGTAGGAAATACCAGAAGAAAATTTTTAAATGAAAATCAAACAGCACATATGGTGACTTGATCACTCATAATTTACTGATTTACGCTTATATGTTCACGGTGATGCCACTTGAGGCAAAAGGCAAAAAAGACTTAAAAGGATAAAATTGAAAAAATGAAATCATTTTTATATTAAATTATAAAAATAAATACGATTGTGATTGTTTTATTAAAAGAAAAGCCGTAAAAGAGATTTAAAAACATAACTTTTATGTATATATTCATATATTATTTACTTGTATTTGTTTATTTGTTATATATATATATATTTTAAAAAAAGAATCAATCAAGATCTGTGGTGACTTTATCACTCATAGTTCGTTAATTAACACCTAGATGCCCACGGTGTTACCACTCGGAACATAAAGGTAAAAATAAAAATTTGAAATAAAGAGCTCTCATTGAATCATTTATTTTTTACTTTTAATAAATAGAAAAAAACTATTGGTACTCATAAATAAAAATAAATAAATAAGATTTAGCCAACATTTATAACATGGTAACTCCTCACTCATGGTATAGTTGACTGACACTCTATAGGCACACGGAGACTTGGTCCCTCGTAGCAAACTCTAAATGCCAAAAGAAAAGAAGCCCATAACTAATAAAGACCAAAATTATAAAAACCACAACCAAATACAATTTATCAATGTGCATGGAGTTGAATGTGCGAATTCAAGTAATAGCTTTATTCCACTACAATGAAAACTATATGAAAGATGAGAAAGAAGATCAAACTCTTTTGCTTTCTTCCCATCTCTTGCTTTAATGTTCCTCTTTTGGCTTGATGAAGAAAATTCACTCTTTCCAAACCTGATCTCACCTTCCCATAATGCTCAAAAGAAAATACAAAGGCATTAGCATATACCTTAAAAATAATTTTCGCGGCCAAAAACAATAACAAATTTCTTAAGTGCATAAAAGGGTCAAATGGGCATATCATCGACTTTAAATTAGTACCAATACACTTGCCACAGTAGCAATAGGTTTCCCCTCAATATTCATGGATTATATCAAAGTTCAGAGAGCAACCCTTTGAATATATATAGTTCACACTAACAAAGCCAGCCACAACCATCATCAAATTCAAGTAAATGCTTCATATCAGTAGGTTGAGAATGAAATATTGAATGAAAGGATTCAATGTTTTGAAGGAGCGTTCAATGAGTGGTATTTTCAAAAGAGCAAGAGATTACTTTCAAGTTCACCAAAGCCCATCAAAATGTGTACAACTTCATCCCATGTGTCCGCAACATAGATTTAGATTCCCACAACCAACAATGGAGACAACCTATAATATAGCCTAGACACAAACAAAACAAAACAAGAACACTAAGGCAAATTAGTGGACGTGTGTGCGTGACCGAGGAGCATAAATCATTAGCTAACCAAAGGAGCACTCATAAGCAATTCCGTTATTTCAAGTGAACTCAAACCAGACAAAAAACCTAAACTAACTTGATTCTTTTATGATCCAAACCCCATTATCTAAACCTCAAGCTTAACCACTTGAAGTAACAAAAATGACCCACCTTTTCCTTTTATAATCTAAAAAAACAAGTCCTAATATGTTAGCGAAAACTAATTCCAACAACAATGGCAATTCAGTCTCAATCTAACTCTCAAGTTAACAAAGGAGTCAACCAGAAAATTAGACCCCTAAACAAGAATGAAAATTTCCTCCCAACATCAATATCCTTTCATCCCACAGCAGATACTAAAGAAAACATGATCAAACTAGAACAATCAATTTCTTAGCATCATAAGAACAGGTTTGGAAACTAATATGATGTAATATTCAAGCGGGATCAAGTTGGTGAAGATGCTGATGTGTCTAGACATAAAACAAACATGAACAATCCACCAATTTCCAAAATGAGGAGAGCTCTAGGAGGTATACACAGGTTAACCAACTCTATGGTTTCTAAACCCCAACCTCTTAGCAACATTTAAAATACTCAAGCGGATACAAGACTAGCAAAATGCAGAGATTTTGATCGAAAGCTTTATCTCAGCACTCAAACACAAATATCACATCATATACATTTCATCAAATATATGCGAAACATGTATTACCAAGCATGATATTTCCTGATCGTAATCATAGGAATCTAATAAACAACCCTACTCAGTGAAATCTCAAACGCTTTACATAAGCATATGATGTCAGTAAGCCATCAAGAAAGAAATTGTACATAAACTAATTAGAAACAAAAATGTCATGCATACGAGAGGGCGGAGAAGAAACAAAGTCCCATGATTCCACAGCTAGAAAGCCATAACCTAACTAAGTAAACCGTATGAAAAGGAAACCCAGGAACAGGAGGTTACCTGTGAGACTTCAAGGTGGCCTTTTCCTCCATTTCCATCTATGCTCCTTCTGGCTCAGGCTCGCTCCCTGTGTGCCCACAGTCTCGAGTTCAGGACGGTGTTACATTTGCCCTTAAACTCGGTTTCATTCCTCTGTCAACGTATTTCCTCTCTTCGTGCACCCCACGATCCTTTTTTTTTTTGTTTGATCACTGCCTCTGCCTCTTTTCAGACTCTCGTGGCTCGCCCTCCGGTGCTTCTTGCCTCCTCCGGTCTCTGCTTCTCGGTCTTCTCTGCATCTTCCCCGCAGTTCCCTGCTTCGAGCTTCCTCTGAGCTCCCTCTGTCCTCTCTCTCTTCCTCGCCTCCGCACCGTGGCTCCCTCGGTTTCTATCTCGCCTCTAGCTCTCCTTCGCGGCCAACTCAGAGCCTCACCGTGGCTCACTTCGTTTCTGTCTCCACGGCTGCTCTGTTCTTCGTCCCTTGTGTTTCTCACTCTGCTTCCCCGCAGCTTTTCTGCTCCGAGCTCCCTCTGATTTTCTCCTCGCGGCCTCCCCCATCTCTCATGCTCCCTTAGTTTCCTCCTCGGCCAAGCCCTAAGAGCTCCCTCCTTCTTTTCTCTTCGTGGCGGCCTTCCCCGAGCTCCCTCTGAGCTCCCTCTGTCCCCAAATCCTCACGGCTCCCCCCTCTTAGCTCCCCCTTTTCTCTCTCGCTGGAACTGCCTCCCCGAGCCCTAAGGCTCCCTCTTCTCTCTTTCCTTTTCACGGCCCCCTCCCCTATTCGTGCTAACCCTCCTTCCCGTGTCTCACGCTTGAGCCCTCTATTAGGGCTCAGGGTGAGCTTGGACCTGAGCCCCCAAATGGGCTCACGTCCACCTTGGGCTGAAACAATTTCAGCCCAAGGTTAAAACCTTGTTTTTGTATTTTATTTCTTTTTGTTCCTCTTTTTTTTTAATTTTTTCTTTCTTTCTTTCTTCTTCTTTTTTTTTTGTATTTTCTATTATTTATTTATTCATTTATTATTATTTTTTAATATTATTTTATTTATTATTATTATTATATTTATATATATTTTTAAAATTACCCGGACAAAATACGGTGTTCACAGTATGTGAGAGCTCAAAGGGGATTTTGGACACGTAAGTTAGTTTTGGGCCCTTTATGTGAATTTGGGATTTAAAGGGGTTAAATTGAGGAAGAGTGGTTTCTCTAAAGTGAAACCTTCTTGGACAAGTTAATTGAGCCCAATAAAACCTATGTGAATGGTTCTTGAGTGTCAAATTGCCTTTGGGGGTAAATAGAGGTTGTAAGTCGTGAGTTTTGGTTAAAAAGTGATTAAAATGGTATTGGATATCCAAAATCTCCATACGGAGATGGATTTAAGTGAAATTAGTATCTATGAATAGATTGAGAGAAGATCGACTTGTAAGAGTTAGAATCAGGTCAATCGGAAATTGAAGCATGAAGTTATTCTCATCAGAAGTTTGTCCAAAAAATCAACAATTTGTTGATATGAAAATGAATGCTGGCACCGTAGCATCGAGTGCTACTACCTCTTTGAGGCCGTGGCCCCAGCTCTATTTTGATGTTTGTTGAAGTTTTTCTAAGTTTTGAGGTATTGGAGGAGTTGTTTTTGGGATGTTTGGAGGAATTTTGTTTCATAAAATGATACCCAACAAGTTTCTTCACGAGGAAATTTGAGATGTAAATATTAAATACACTAATGATCGTCATGGCTAGCTGAGGGCATTATAGGATTAAAAAATTATCTGTACCGAACCTATCTTTGGCGCTATATATCATTTCTAATTAAATTAATTAATCAGCCATCAAAATTGAATTATCCACAAAAATCCAAACAGAGAGAGCTGCAGAAAAATGCCAATCCATTAGAAAGATAATTAATTCATCTTTGACCCACCAGAGTTGAATTACCTAGTCTTTCTTTAACATAGAAAAATTGATACGCAACTACCTATGAGTAAACAAAGACTTGATTATTTAAATGATACTCCCTCTTTTTTTTGTTTTAAAACACATTTTTTAGAAATTTATATTTCATAATATAAGATATTTTACAGATTACGTAATGTATTTAACTTTGTTTTGTTTAAAATACTCTTGAAAAAGGATATGAAATTTAATTAATGATAAGGAGTTTAATTTGTGGGTTAATTATATTAAATAATACTAAATAAAGGTAATTTAAGAAATGATGAAAAAAAATTTTAGTTATTAACTATCATCATTAGTTTATGTACAATAATTAAAAATATCTTATAAATTAAAATAGTGGAATAACAAATAGTAAATAAATTGGTGCCAAATTGGTTACTTTCAAGAAATAGGCGCATCAATATCATGTAGGAATGCACGGACACTAATCCTAAAACGATATGGTTGGAGTAGAATTTGAGAGTTTCTTCTAATGGAGGCTTCACAATCTTCTGCAGAATTATGATCATCATGTTTATTCTATATAATGTGCTCAAGTGATTTTAGTTGTTTAACCCCTTTTGCCATATATATTGAACTTCCAGACTGATTAACTTTTCGAAGTTGTTGCTTGCATGACGGTAAAAACATGAAGTTGAACCTCAAATATATATATGTCTGTTAACAGTGTATGCCACTGCTTTTCCTGTATCATATAATGTCACCAGTTGAATTAAAAAAGATTGAATTGACAAGTGAATAATCATGAACAATTTTCTTTTCTTTTCTTTCTTTTTCTTTTTCTCTTTTATTCTTTTTTTTTTTTTGGGGTAAGAGATTATGAATAATTTTATTGCATCTCTTACTCACTTCCTCACAGAAAGCCCATTGGACACAGAACCCTACCATATCTTGTGCTTAATGCTATGTCATCGACTAATTTAACTCGAAAGCTTAAACAGTTAAGTGAAGCCCTATAAACTTCTGATTTTGACATTTTTTTGGGGTAAGAGATCATGAACAATTTTATTGTTTGGATTGAAAAGAATAGAGAGGAAGGGAAGGGATATAAACTTCTGATTTTGACAGTTTTTTAGATTTAAATCTAACAATTTTATTATGCATTAATTTTCATCCCTACAATTAAAGAGCAGCATATGAGATTCCACTGCCAGGGTTAGTTTAAGATAAAATCCAAAGAAAACCCTTAACCCATACATATGTAAGAAAAACAACAGCAGTAAAAGAGTGGCTACCTAGATATGATCTCCAATACATATGACAATTACATAAACCTTGCCCACAACTTATTGCATGAGCAGAGGCATTCTAGAACAAGGAGAATAATCTATTAGGGAGCATTGCGAAGTGAGGCATCTTGTTATGATTTCCTGGCAATTTAACAGAAAGCAGAGAAATATAACGCAATGGTAGATCAAATAGAATATTAGATGTATATTTGCAAGGATGTGAAATACAATTCATCAACAAGCACTATATGAAAGTAATGACTCTCAGGGTTAAACACAAGAAGAATAGAAACACAGAAAGGAGAAGATATAAACTCATAGAAGGAAGGATCAGAGTCACAGGGATAGAAGAGAGAACTTCAGAGGGAGAGTCTTCATAACAATCTCCTCACATTTTTCACACACCACACGGTGCCAATTATATTCTTTATGCATTCGGTTTTACAAATTAGCACATGATGAAAGAAAGGGAAGGAAAACAGAATATAACTAGTGACGTGGCAGAGAGTGTGCTAAGGAATAACAGAATGCATAAAGAATATAAATTTTCATCTAAAGAATTTTAAAAAACAAGGATAATCCTTTAAAAGTCCAATTCACCCCTCTAAGACTCTTCAAACACAAGCACACTCCATTGTCCAACGCATCACAATGGCTTTAAAAGTCACAGTTACATCGGAAGTGCCTGCCATGGCTAGGCTTTATTACACACCCAAAACAATTTTTGCAACAAATATTTCAATAACTTGTGACATGTAGAATCGTCATAAACCAGGTATGCTGCAATCTTATTCACAGTAAACTGAGGCCCAATATTTAAAATAATCTTGACGGCGTCATCTGGCTGAATACTTGAAACGATGCCCTGCCATTCTACATCTTCATGGAAAGTTTCCGAGTTTCCCTTATAATGGTGAAAAGTAGCCTTGGTGCAGTTAATGATTAGAATATTTATGAGAAATTGAGACATTATGTTATTATCGGTGCCACAAGAATACACAACATTAAGGACTATGGCTTTCAAGTGGCAACCCTTTACTTGAGGCACCTTCAAAAATACTGAGCATCCTTCACCCTTGTACATGAACCAGTCAGGATATTCATCACCAGGTAGGTTGGAATCATCCCACCCTCCATAATTCCATCCCTGCATAGCATCAACACAGGAATCAACTGCTTAAAATAGGAAAAAATGTATTTAATCCTCTTCAGTATAAGGAACAAAATCATTAGAACATGTGGGAAGTAATTGTTCATACAGGAACTATAGTATTCTAGTGCCAATCAATCCTTCTTGCTGCACACAAACTTTAAACTTGATCGAAAATATATGATTATATTTTCCAACAACCAAGGACAAAGGCAATAATATGGGTTCTCAACTAGAAACAGAGGTTAGTTATGCCAACCGAGTAAGCACAGGCACATATCAACTGATTGAGAAAAAACAAGCACAACTCAATTAATCAAAATTAAGTTCAGGAGATCCCTCTGTAATTTAGCTTCAGCCTAAAATCTTCTTGTTTACCCATGCTAAAGTTTTAAAGCGTGTAAGAACATAACATGTATAACCAGGTTGTGTTGTGCAATTTATGTTTTCATAATACAAGTAAATAGATGCATGTATTATTCTATATCTAAGATTGTTACACTTAAACTAGTTGGAATTGTATGGATAGCAAGTGATTGAACCTGACTGAACGTTTGAGAATAAATTGAAGGGATTCATTCAAGTATGTTTGGATATTTGTGAAGATCTTGTATCCTAGTCCTAGCTGCTTCCAGATTATCTTTTAAAGAGGATGTGTTGGGAATGATGTGATCTTAGGAATTCGTCACCACTTGCAACTCATATTCCCATTTACTCCTCCTTCAAGCTCTGTTTTTGATAAGTCAACATATATGTATTCCCAAATGAAGACTACAGAGATCTTTAGGATGTTGGAGTTGAAGGCTACCAAGAACAGCCAAAACCATTAACCATAACCGGGGATCAATGAAGGACTCCACAGATCCTATGCATTTAAGAAGCAAAAATCAAGTTGAAGTTTTCCAAAATAGAAAACAAAAGTATTAGCTAACACTTTTAAAAGTTCAGTTTCTTCTTCTTTTTTTTGGTCCATGAAGTTCAGTTTCTTCTCTTTTTTTTTTGGACCGGGAAGTTCAGTTTCTTTTTAAGACCAAGTTTTTTCATGTTTTTCTTTTTCAAAGGAAGCTAGACGTCTAGGACAATAATAATGAACTAAGAGGGCGTGTAACAATGGAATTCAAGAATGTTGAAGACAAGTGCAAGAATCATGGCCCAAAATTTAAAGCACTCATCCACCCAAAAAGGAAAAAAAGTCTCCTGATCCTTAAAATAAGCCACAAGGAATAATTCCTTAAAATTAAACAACATGCATTAAAATTATTAGTGCTAGGAAGAGTGCTTATTCATGATTTAAATTCTTTTCATATTTTCTCTCCATACAAGATCTCCTTCATTGATTGATCCAATGATTAAAAAATAGTCTATAAATCGACAAGATATTTGATTTAATATTTAATATTTATTATTATAAATAGATTTTTTTTAAAATTAATCTAGAATGCTAATTTAAAATTATTAATAAAATAAATAATATATTTTGTTTAAAGTAATAATTAGTGATCACTACTATTTAAATCAAATTATCACATGAAATTGTGTAAAAAAAAAAAAAAGATACGGAAAGAAAGCATGAAGAGAATCTAAATACCTTATTCATTGCTATGACTATAGAATTCTCTTAGGAGAGAGTATTATATTAGGCTAGGACTTTATGCAATGCTGAGATTGATCACGTGAGTTTCCATTTCTGTAAGATTCATGTAAGTAGGTAAGAACAAATTTCGCTACTTGCTTGCTAGAGTCTACTACCTTCTAAACTATGTTATCTAACATCAATTTAACTTACAAAAAATACATATTTCAGGGGTCACTTAGTATACTTCCCCGATAAGTAACTTCACAGAAAGTATACTTAGAAAATTAACTATCCGAAAAATGTTCATAGAACTTGCTTGGTTTTGTTTAAGCTTTCAGAAAGTTCCAATTATATTTTAAAAAAAATATATTATATTTTTATATTAAATGCAATAGTGCCATTTTTATTAAGAAAATGGATTAACAAATTAAGGATCTTTTTTAAAAATATTGTAAAATACTAGAGAAATGAAACTTCTCGTGAGTTTGCCTGGGAAATAGAACTTTTCGAACTTCTTGAGAACTTTCAAATTTTTTTCAAACCAAGTAATACTAGTTGCTCTACTTCCCGAGAAGTTGAACTTCCTCTCCCTACTTCTCCCCTATACCAAGTGACCCCTCAATACAGTAACAATTTCCTCATTGATTGTTTACTTAGTCATTTGATCATTTTAATAGATTAATATTTCTGGATTAATAGTACTATTAATTTGAAGAAGCTACTCATCTAGTGCGAATTAATGCCTAACAAGTATTGCACTCGACCGTGTTATAGCATGATGAATTTAGGTACCAATGTCAAACAAACATATAATTAACTTGTAAATAGTAGTGACAAAATGAAATCAATATTTATATATCTAGGTTTTAATTCACAATGTTCATACTTTCAAACTTATAGGGGTTAAAAACAAGAGAGAGACAAACCTGCAAAATGTTCTCTTTCAACATATCTACTTGGTCGCACACTCCCATTTGAATTAAAAGAGAACTGAAGGAATCTGTTGTTCTTGTAATGTGAACTTGATTATAACTACCAGATGATGCAGCAGCTTCCGCATATGAGATTAATGGTGATATATTTGGCATTGATTCTAATTTCATAAAATTTTTTCCATACAAGGCATCCAATAGTCTTCCAATTTTTTTGTCTATTCGAAACTGTGGTTGGTATTCCTCCCAACTCCGAAGCTTTGACAGAGAGAGGCCACGAAAGCTACCATTCTGTACAGCTGAGAAAATCAGCCAAAATGCCTGACTATCAAATTGGGAAATATTCATGGGTGACATCCAAGACCATATGAGAGAAGGAAATATATCTTGTGCTCTTCCTTCATAGCCACACAAAGATACATATCCATGAACAAATCCTTCCAATCTTGCTAATGAATAGGGTACTTGTGTTATGGCAGTATTATCTACCATTAAAGTTGTCAAGGACTCCATCTGCTCAAAATCTTCTTCTAAATGGTCAATCATTGAACAACCAGAAAGAATTAGAGTTTTTAAGGATTTCAACTTGTAGAAACTTCTAGGAAGATCTCTCAGGCACTTGCAGTCTCTCAGATTTACCAGAAGAAGATTTTTCAGATCTCCAATGCTCTGGTGAACAAAAATCAAGCTTGGACAATCTTTCAGTATTAGCTTTTCAAGGTTTGGCAGTTTTGTAAAATCAGGGGTTTGTCTCAAGCAAGAGGAATGGCTGAGGGTAAGTGTTTTTAAACACGGCAACAGCTGCAAAAAGATAATGAAGTTTCATATAAAAAAAATTAAATAAAATATATAGCAACAATTTTATTAACAATAATCTTGATTGCTTCAAAATATAGAAACATAACTAATATATGTGTACCTGGGGCTCCTTCCATACTAGTTTAAGCCTGCTATATTTGAAGTCAATAGCAACTAAATTTTCCTCATAAAAGTTGTCGGGTGTGTATTTTAAAGGAAACCTATGCCAACAAAGCCACCTCAACTTTTTGGAAATACACTTATAATCTCCATCAAGATTAACATAATCTAGTTGGAGTAATCTGAGTCTAGTCATTGCCTCAAATGCCTTAGATTCAATTGAAGGTTCTCTACGGTTTCTTCTCAACTTCAGAGCTATACCCTCAATAGCTTTTGTTCCCTATACACACAAAGGACAAAAAATATAAGAAAAAACGAAACCTTTGTCATTTGTTGAGAGAAAGACAAAGCATGAACTTCTATGTTGAGAATGCTTTTTACGAACCTGATCAATAACAAAGGAAATAGATCTTGTATATTGGAGTTATAAAGAATTAAGCACATGCATTATTTCATTTTTCAAGGGGAAAAAAGCATCTCTTGGCATCAGAACTTGAAAAAAGTACATTACTTGAAGAAAATTCTTACAGTGTGTTTTGTTAAGACCTCAATTACTTCTTTATGAAACCATAATCTACTTCGTTTTTCAAGGTCCTTTGGTGAACTCTCCCGAATAATTTCTTTTCCCAAGTCCCGTAATAAATCATGCATCTCAAGTTTGTTATTCCTGTTAACTTTTATGAGGCTCCGCTCTATCAGAATTTGTAGTCCATTTTTTGCATGAAATCCACAATCATCTAATATCTGCGTAACATAATCTCTATCCATATTGATAAAGAAACAACATATGTCAAGAAATATATTCTTAGTATAATCATTTAGACCATCATAGCTTATTTTTAATTTTGCTTGTATTTCTTCAATAGGAATCATTTCTAGTTTGGACAATACACCCTTCCATTCTTGAAATGTCTTCTCAAACAAATATGAACCGATGATTTCAAGGGCTAGTGGAAGCCCCCCACAATAAGCAACCAAGTTTCTAGATAGTTCTATGTACTCTTCAAAGGGCTCCGCTTCCTTAAAGGCATGCCAACTGAGAAGCTCTACAGACTCAGTTTCATCCATTTCTCTCATTCTGTATTCACAGTCAGCTTCAAGGTCATTGAGTAAATGGGGATCTCTAATTGTAATGATTATTACAGTGCCTGGACAAAACCATTCACGACTCCCACATAATGCCTTTAGTTGGTTGCAACTATCCACATCATCCAGTACAACTAGGGCCTTTATGTGGGGAAATCTTTCCTGAATTATAATTTTTCCTCTTTCAATGTCAGGTATCTCGAAAACTTCTTTCTTGATGATTTCAGAAATGAGTTGTTTTTGCAAATTAACTTGGCCGTTATCTTGTTTTGAAATTTCTCGAATATTTGCAAGAAAACTTCTCCCTTTAAAGTAGCAACCAATTTTATTATAAATAGCTTTGGCAACTGTTGTTTTGCCGGTGCCTCCCATTCCCCATAGGCCAATTATAAGAACATTTTGTGATCTCTCTATCCATCTTTCATTTATCACTTCATGAACTCGTGATTCTATTCCCACTGGATGGTCAACAACAAACAATTGTCCAACGTGTAATTTTTGAAAAACATCATCGACAATATGCTTAAATAGCTTACTTTCATTCCTGTCAATATTAAATATCCGTAAAGAAAATGAGCATCTACATGAAAGCATCATTAGTAAGCAATAATAAATGCGACTAACAAAGTAGACCATTAAACAACAATAATTACTTAAAGAAAAAATTTTTCTCAAAAACTGACGGAGAAAGCCTGCTTTCTATTTGTGGTTTTTTCATTATACGTCGATTTAGATAACTGATGTAGAAGTGTACAAAAGCATGGTTTCTATTTCCCTGTCAAAGCCAATATATATAGAAAGGGTTTCTTTATAATAATGTAATTATCTACACTTCCTATTTCAAAATAATTGCCATCTTGGACTTTTATATATAAATTAAAAATAGTTATTAAATGTCTATATTATAATAAAATTTAATGATAATATTTAACTAAAATACCCATATATTAAATATCCTTATTTTTAATACTCCACCAAATTTTGTTCAGTCTTGAGGAGTAAAATAATATATAAATCATTAATGTTTTATTGAAATTCTAAAATGATAGACAACATTTCAAAAAATAACAAAAATTACAAAGTAAAAATCATTTTGAAACAAAAAGGAAGGGAGTATATCCATCATAGATTGATTGGAAAACTTTAAAGTAATGAGTATAAAAATAAAGATTTCATTTGAGAGCTAATCTCAGTTAACTACAAAGTACAAACTGCTAGACAAATGACAATAAATTTATAATCATGGAGTTAAGTATCTATGACAGCCCATTGATTGGGAAGAGCAAAAAATTCTTAGAAAGACGGCTAGGCATTGCTGGAAACGAATTGGAGGATAGGGAACTCTCATCCTATCAAAATACCCTCTTTTTTTAAGAAATCAAGTTATGAGTAAGGAATACCCAACTCTTAGGAGTAGTTTAGTATAAGGGAAGTAGGGAGGAAAAGTTCAACTTTTCAAAAAGTAGAATAACTGGTATTGCTTGGTTTAAATAAAACTTAAAAGTTTTTGGGTAGTTAAGCTTAACTTGAGAAGTTTTACTTCTTAAGCAAACTCTTGGAAATTTCTACTTTTCAAGTATTTTATAATGAATTTTCAAAAAAACTCTTAATTAATTAATCCATTTTTTAATAAAAGAGTACTTTTGTATTTAACATAAAAATATAATATATTTTTTAAAATATAATTAAAACTTTTCATAAACTTAAAATAAACTAAGTAAGTTATGGGTTCTTCCTAGAAAATTAATTTCCCAAAAAGTATGCTTTCTAGAAATTTACATCTTGATAAGTATACCAAGCGATCCTTATTCCCATTTCAGTTTTTTGTACGAGCATTATATTTTTGAGTCGTTGCTTAATTTCTCTCATTGTCTTTTACTTTTTATTCTCATTTTCAGTTTTGTTCTCATTTTCAAATGTACATTTTTTATCCAAGCAAACATTTTCTTATTTGGATGTTCCCGCTCGGGTGCTAGCTAGAGAATTGCTATTTTTTAATAGGAAAAAAGATATTTCAGGACCCCATCTGAAAATATTCCCTTCCAATGACCCGGTTTAAAAATTCAGTACTCCTATAAACTAAATTCTCAACTCGAGTCAAATGAAATTCCAACGTACTGATACTGTTCATTTATCAATATTTTCCTATAAAAGTCCCAAAATATATTTTTTCCTTTTAAATATAATGGGTAGGACAACGAGTACCTAAACTTTTTTATTGATTTGTGGCTTTTTGAGTTCCCTTCTATTTAACAAGAAAAAAAAATAGTACCTAGAATTATTGTGTTAGAACTATTAGCAAAGGCTTAACTAGAGAATTACTCCCTCCGATCCTATATATAAGATCTTTTGTCCTGATCCTAAATATAAGATCCTTTACAATATACGAGGTAGTATTTATTATACATTTCCAAAAAATGCCCCCATTTAATGTATCTAAAAAGAAAGAGAAAGAGATTAAATAATTAGGATAGTTTTGAAAAAATGTTGAAATTTTCGGAGAAATTGAGATAGTTAATTAGTTTTAATTATAATTCTTAATCCGCGTGATTCGGTTAAAAGGATCTTATATTAAGGACTGGAGGGAGTATTAAGTAAGCTTTAACTGTAATTTTACTTCAATCGCTGTCCATAGGGAAGTTGCATAATATATCAAATCGTTTTTTTTTAAAAAAGAAAAACGGCAAGTTTAGATTACCGATAAGTGGAAACATCCCAGCCGGCTAAATTCGCAGCTTCTGTGAGTGCCTGCCTCCACTGCGACACCTGATCATTGCTTCTTGCGAAGCATCGCTCATGTTGATCCATTGCTTCAGCATATGAGCCTCTACTCTGATGGCGAACATGAGATGGATCCACGTTATAAAATACGGGTACAACCACCTGACCCAGAGTTCTTCGACACTCCATTATTTTCACAAGTTCATCCAGAGACCAGGTGGAAGAAGCATAATTTTCAGAGAAAATTACGATAGACATTCGTGATCCTTCGATTGCTTGCAGTAATGAGCGACGAATCTCTTCTCCCTTTTCAAGCCCCTTATCGTCCATGAAAACATGGACTCCGGCATTTATTAGAGCCGTATAAAGATTAGAAGTGATGGTGCGACGAGTGTCTTTGCCTCTGAAATTTAAAAAGACATCATAAATCCATTTTGCTTTTGTGGATGAAGAAGCAGAAGATGAGGAAGCCATTGCTTGAAGGAATGGTCAAAGGAAGGAATGGCGGTTGACGGGAGGGAATAACACTTCAGAAGAGATAGAATGGGTTTTTATGAGCAAAACATAATTAAAAAAGCAGAAGATGAGGAAGCCATTGCTTGAAGGAATGGTAGGAGGAAGGAATGGCGGTTGACGGGAGGGAATAACACTTCAGAAGAGATAGAATGGGTTTTATGAGCAAAATAGAATTAAAGAAGCAAAAGATGAGGAAGCCATCGCTTGAAAGAATGGTAGGAGGGAGGAACGACAGTTGACGGGAGGGAATAACATTTCAGAAGAGATGGATAGAATGGGTTTTTATGTGGCCAGAAAAAAAGAAAAGATAGAATGGATTTTTATGAGCAAAATACAATTAAAAAAATAAATTATTTATCAAAATATAACAAAACCAACTATTTATCACAATATAACAAATAGAATAGATGCTTGGGAAATCGGCTTATCCCTCCATAAAGAAGTCGATTGACATATAATCCATTTTAGAGGCTGATATTAACTTGAATAAAAAACCATGATCTTTCACATGTTTTGCCTTAATTACATAAATCTTCATTCTATTTTGAAAATATGAACTTCCCTAAATTAAAAGTAATATTACATAGACTTCTTTTTATTTTAAAAATTTTATTTCTATCCACTCAACCGATAATCGATCGTTAAATTATATTATTAAGCTTTTTTGTTTGACCAAAATACCCCTATTTAATATAAATCATAGTTAAGAATAAGTTAAATATTTATGTTAGCCAAAAATATTTTTAATACATACATTTTAAGACTTTTTTATTATATTATAAAGTTGATTAATTTTATAATTTTAAAGTTTTTAATCACATTTATTTAAACTTATTCAATTAGTAATTTTTTAAATTTAAAACGTTGTCTAACAAATTGTTATTATATTATAAAATTGTATTTAAATACTTATGTGCAAAAAAAATTAATATATATATTTTCAAAATTTTTATCATATTATAAAATAATTAATAATTAATTTTATAATTTTAAATATTTTAAATTCATTTATTGAAAATTGTTTATTTTAAACATAGACCTTGGCAAAGAAAATATTTTCTTTTTCTGTTTTTTTTTATTTTCTCTTTTTTGGGGTAAGAGATCACGAACAATTTTATTGCATCTCTTGCTCACTTCCTCACAGAAAAGCCCATTAGACACATAAGCCTACCATATCTTGTGCTTAATGCTATGTCATCGACTAATTTAACTCGAAAGCTTAAACAGTTAAGTGAAGCCCTATGAGCAGTTTCATTTCTTTATAATCCAAACGTAAAATTTCTGGCTTCAATTCTATAACTAAATAAGGACCCTTTCATGATTGTTTTTATGTTCTTCACAGTACCCTGCAGATATGAAGCCACCATCCTCGCCACCTTCATCAAAGCCCCAATACCTACTGAAGTTCTTGTTGGTATCCCATTCTCAATCTAGTCTAATATTTTAAAATTTTATCTTGACTATAATATTTGCTGTTCATGTATGTTGAATTTCAGAGATAGTGAAAGCAATATTCTCAGTTACGATTGAGCTACGGATTATTTGTCACTTTTTCTTTTCCTAGCAATGAAAATTAGTATAGAGTAATGTAAGTATTGCTTCTGATCTGATCCTAGGTCCCCACGCTGAACAGAAACCAATCTGAACGTTTTCTGTGAAGTTTTTTTTTTTTTTAAAAACTTTCTGTGAAGTTAAAATAGTGCAGGGTTCGTTACTTTCAAGAAATAGGTGCACCATCTATCATGTTGGAAGACACACTAATCCTAAACTACTGGATTACGGTATGTTTGGATTGATATGAATAGAGAGGAAGGGAAGGGATATAAACTTCTGATTTTGACATTTTGTTTAGATTTAAATCTAACAATTTTATTATGCATTAATTTTCATCATACAATTAAACAGCAGCATATAAGATTACTCTGCCAGGGTTAGTTTAAGATAAAATCCAAACAAAAACAACAGCAATAAAAGAGTGGCTACCTAGATATGATCTCCAATACACATGACAATTACATAAACCTTGCCCACAACATATTGCATGAGCAGAGGCATTCTAGAACAAGGAGAATAATCTATTAGGGAGCATTGCGAAGTGAGGCATCTTGTTATGATTTCCTGGCAATTTAACAGAAAGCAGAGAAATATAACGCAATGGTAGATCAAATAGAATATTAGATGTATATTCACAAGGATGTGAAATACAAGTCATCAACAAGCACTATATGAAAGTAATGACTCTCAGGGTTAAACACAAGAAGAATAGAAACACAGAAAGGAGAAGATATAAACTCATAGAAGGAAGGATCAGAGTCACAGGAGAGAAGAGAGAACTTCAGAGGGAGATTCTTCATAACAATCTTCTCACTATTTTCCTACACCACACGGTGCCTTTTATATTCTTTATGCATTATGTTTTACACCTTAGCACATGGTGAAGGAAAGGGAAGGAAAACAGAATATAAGTAATGATGTGGCAGAGAGTGTGCTAAGGAATAACAGAATGCATAAAGAATATAAATTTTCATCTAAAGAATTTTAAAAAACAAGGACATCAAAGCATTCAAGTGGCAAATCATTAAGTTCATTGTAAAGCACAAAACAATATAAGGCAAGAATTGATAATATATTACCGTTATGCTTCCTTTTGCTCTTCCTTGAGTTTTGCCTCTTCTGAACACTTTCCCAAGCTTTCTTGAATCTAACTTTAACATAGCTACATAAACCATTTCTTCATAGTGTTGATTCCTAGAGTCTCAAACCAAACCCTAAAATTTCATTTTCTTCATCTTAAGCTTTTTATTGAATCCATATTTATTCTCAAGGTTTTGGACCATAAGGAATCTATTTTTTAGATTAAAATTATGGAATTCCCACTCTAAATCAATGTCCTTTTTGACTGAAAATAGCAAGGAAAGGAGAGAAAATGCTTTTCTTTAAAATACAACCAACAACTACCAAAATCATGCTTCAAGTAGTTAGTTCATGGTTTCTCCTGGGTTTACTACATGCAAAACACTTTACCTCTCTTCTTATATCGTAAACGAAATCTGGACAGGAGAGGGAGGAGAAGAAAATTCCATAGAACCAACATAAACTACTTAGAACAACCAACCAAAGATAGTAAGGAAGCTTACCAAGCTTTTGGTCTTTGTAGCTTCATGTGTGCTTTCCTTTTCTTCTCTCCTCTTTTCCTTCCTTTCTCTTTATGCTCACTTCTCTCTTGCTCCCACTATTTCAGACTTCTCTTTTCCTTCCCAAAATGAGTGAAGGTCGGCCAACTCATGAGGAGAGAAGAGATATTTTTTCTTTTCACAAGGATACTTTACCTCTTTTTTTTTCTTTTCTCAAGTACTTCTTGAAGAAGTATTTACAAAAATCATTTAAATAATGAATTCTTCCACATGGCCAGCTATGAATGTCTAAAATAGAATGGGAGAAAGAGATTAAATAACTTAATTCACTAGCTAATTATTTAACTAATTCATGTTACTTTTTGGTAAAAAAGGCTTTACCTTCTTTGATAAGTATTGGACAAAAATTAATTAAATAAATTCCCTCCATATCTCTTGCAGCCTTGGTCACGCCATATAGAAGGGCTAAGCTTATTGATAGTTTTATTTTGATTATAATTTTTTATATTTATAAAAATACCTATAATTCGAGATAAATTTATAATTTTTGAACCTTTCAGATTATTGGGAGTAATTTTTCCTAAATCTCTTTACACATTTATTCTCCACGTGATTTTCACTCTTAATCACTCTTGAGGGACTAACATATAAAGAGTTTTAATTCTTGGGATTAAAACATAATTTTCTTATTTTTCTTTTAATCTAAAAAATGACAATTTTACCATTCTTTACGCTTAACGGTGTCTCTCCTTTTTTCCAGTTCCTTATATATTTTACAATATCAACATTTTTTCATTAGGGTTTAAATGCAATATTTACACTTTACTTTTAATCCAGAAAATGACCGTTTTACCCCTGAGATGGGTCAAAAACATAATTATCCATTCTTCCGAACATTTTTTTGTAATTTTACCCAAAGACCAATTTTTTATTATTTCTTTTTGATCTATTTATATTAACTTTCAAATTGGTATATCTCTCAATCTTGATCTTCTAGCCACACAATACTTATATCATTGTGCTCAGTTTATGACGGGCTTCCATTCAAGTGGTATATTGTATACCTTTTGAGATAAGTTCTGGAATTAATTTCTACTAAGAATCTTATAAAAATTAATTCCAATTAAGGACCAAACATAACTTCTGAAAATTAGATGAGAAATTAATTTCTTCTAAAAACCGAGTATATAACATTTTCGTCTCGTTTCATTTATCATATTTTATTCATTTTATAACATCCTATAAAAATAAGGATATTACAACATTTTAAGGAAACCGTTCCTATAGAATTTCTGTAATATCCCTATTTATATGAGATGTTATAAAATAAATAAAAGATGAGAAACGAAGCGAGATGAAAAAGTTATATATAATCGGGCTTTAGAAGGAATTAATTTATCATCTAATTTTTAGAAGAAGTTATGTTTGGTCCTTAATTGGAATTAATTTTTTATAAGGTTCTTAGTCGAAATTAATTCTAGAACTTACCCCAGAAAATATGCAATAACCACTTGAATGAAAGTCCTCTTTGAGTTGAGCACAATGGTATAAGTATTGAGTACCCGAGAGGTTTAGATTGAGAGATAGACCAATTTAAAAGTTGATATGAATAGTGAAAAAGGAATAATAAAAAAATTGGTCTTTGGGTAAAATTACAAAAATATACTCGAAAGAATAGATAATTACATTTTTGACTTGGTTTAAGGGAAAAATGATCCTTTCTCAAAGATTGAAAAAGGGCAAAGAGGTTATTTTTTCTGATTAAATGAAAAAATAAGAAAATTATATTTTGACCACAAGAATCAAGAATCTTTGCAATTTAGTCTCTGAAGGACAGGTGGTGAGGAAATGAAAAGAAGTTTGGAGAAAATTAAAGCTAATGATTCGAAAGTTTTAAAAATTATAAATTTCCTGGGTCAAGGATATTTTTGTAAATATGAAAAATTATAGCCAAAATGAAGCTTTTGATGAGTTAAACCCAATGGAATACTGTTTGAAAATTAATAAAGTTAGTATGAATTTATTATGGGCAATTAAAAGAACAGTCAGTATTATACTAATTAAAGATTATTTTGGACTGCAGAAAAAGCAGTACAGGATTATGGACAGTAAATGGACCCTATCCAAATATATTTTGGGTCAATACAATGATTTTAGTCTGAAAATAGTTTTTGGATAATCTTGTACCAATATAATAACAAATATGGAAAAAATATTCAATCGGTATAGGTAAATTTAATTGATAAAGGTTATTTTGGTCCAATTAAAATTATGAAGCAATTTTTGGACAAATTACCCTTAATATGGCATGACATACAATTTCTAGGATATGGGGGAATTTCTTTAATTGTTTTAATGAAGGAAAAGTGACTCAAGTAGCTAACTAAGGTTAATTAAGGTAAAGCATGATTAAGTAAGTAATTAAGTGAGATAATCCTACTTCATCCTCTCATTCCACACGTGACCAGCTGCTTCCTTGTGAACAAATGAGATTATTTAATTGGCTTTTGGGACTACTTCTTTAAGAAGCATTTAAAAAAAAACAAAGAAAGAAAGAGAGAGGGGAAAGTGGTAAAAAATAATTAGTTAATGGTTTTATAACTATTTCTTTTTACTCCCTTCTCATTCGGCCGACTAAACACTTAAGAAAGGAAGGGAAAGTGCTTTGCAAAACAGCAAGAAGAAGGAGCTTACGTGAGCAAAGAAAAAAGGAGAAAAAGAGGGAGAAAAATCCAAGAAAAATTGGTAAGTAATTCTCTTGTGATTCTCAAGTGTTCTAGCATAGTTTTTAAGTTGTATGGGTTGGTTTCCTTGAAATTTTCTCTCCTCCTCTTACTGTATGATTTCAGCCATGGAGTTTCTTGAAAGAGAAAGTGAAGCTTTAATGAAATAAACCTAGGGAAGAGCTTAGACAAGTTCCAAGAAGCAAGAAATCACAAGTTATTGTATCTAGTTTGGAGTAAATATTTTTATTTGTAACATCCTACCTCTAGACTTGACCAAAAACTTCAAAATTTAACTAAACACAACCCCGATACCTCGAAACACAAAACTTCAAACAGCGGAAACGACTCCCAAAATACCAAAAATAGGGCTGGGGGCCGTGGCCGCTATAGTACCCGCCGCGGCTCCGGCCTCCCCTATTTCTCCATCGCTTCTGGATTCACTGGCGCCGCTGCCTGGATGCTGGAGCCGCGGTGCCCCATGCTGATATCCCATATCAGCAACTTTCACACTCCGGGGCGAACTTTCGACGTGCATAACTTTAAGCTCCGACCTCCGATTGACTTGATTTCAACTACTACAAGTCAATCTAGTCCCCATCTATCCAAAGACACCAACTTTTACCTCAATCCAACTCTGTTCGAAGATTCTGGACCCTAGACACCTTTTTGGTCACTTATTGACCAAAACTCACTACTAACAACCTCCAATCGCCACCAAAGGCAAATGGACACTCCTAGACCAATCATACAGATCCAAAAACCCCCAAACCAACCTGTTTAATAAGGTTTCACCTCAAAGGAACCACTCCTCTGAGATCGAACTCCTCGGAACCCAACTTGACCAAACGGGCTACAGGCCCTTAAACAAACCAACAAGGCCTCAAAACCACTCTGAGCTCACCAACACTAACATACAGACTTCTCGACATCCAAACCCTGCAACCGTACATACAACATACATAGCCATATCGTACAACCACAATAATCCTTAACAATAACCATATGTTCATTACAAACCATTCTCTATCCTACTTAGCACAAGATACATATCCAAAATACACACACTCATAGGCTATTCCCTCGTACACAGCTACTCCCACACCTTCTCCGGACTAGTGCCAGGATCGTCACCTGAAAGGTTAGTCATGGGAGAGGGGGGTGTGAGACAATGTCTCAGTAACCAGGGACAAACACATACATATATATATGTTCCAAACAACTCATGAATGCAATGTGCAATGAATGGTATGCATGTCTCCCTCGCACACAGTTAGAACCACAGGCTATCGTCATGACAGGACATTTCGTATAGGTAATTCCCTTCCAACAGTCGGTGAAGACTGATTCCGGGACATTACCAAGCTCACCTCCCATTAGCGTACCCGGCCAAAGGTAACACTAATGTTCAGACCGTGGCTCTCCTTCCCCTTTCCCACCACGAATTGGCAGCGATTTAGGGAAAGTACAGTCAACTGCGTGCCTTTCCCTCCTGGCCATCGGAGGGGATTTAGCTGCAATGATCTCTTCCTTATCCTCCCTAACATATATATACATATATCATCATATCATATCGTCATCACATCATCACATCATCACCACCTAATCCGTCATATATCAAGGCCTCACAATGCCATGTGGTGATGCTCATGTATCATCATATAATTATCATCATCATGTCACAACCATATGTATGCATCATGTCATGTCATGCTAAAGTCATCATCATAATCATAATCATCATCATCATGATAAACATCATAGCTATCATCTAGTTGTGTGCATACCACGATATATATATATAAAACAGTACACACAATCACATCAGTATCGTGGTATGAAAGAAACATGCATATCTATACATAAACATACATACCAATATACAATACAATACAAATAAACAAACACCTGGTTACCTCAATTGTCGTTACCACACATACACGAGTTCCACAAGCTTCCTTGAACTGTCCAATACGCGTGATCCCCTTTCGATTACCCAAACAACCTTCATAAAACCACAATTCCTCCATTAACACAATATACCAATAAACCAAACATCACAATTCAGCCACATTAACCTATCCCAAGTTTCCAACACCCTTTTCATGCATCAGTAAGCTCTTAGAGATCATTCAAACACTACACAACCTTATACACTTTGGATTCCCAAGAGCTCTAACCAAAAACAACCTAGGGTTAAGCTCAAATCATACATACACCCTTCAAAACTCACATCCAAGCAACAAGAATACCAAAACACACTCCATTAACCTCAAATCATCCATTTCAATAGGTGGATTTCACCCCAACTCAGAAATCCAACCTGACAACTGAAAATCCCAAATTCTAACCGAAGAAAATGGAGAGGGAGGAGTAGAGAACACTTACCAACTTGAATCTAAGCTCTTGAGGCCCGAAAATCACTCATAGACATCGAAAATCTCGAACCCTAGCACTGCTCCTCGCGGTCTCCCTCAGTTTCCTCCGTTTCTTTCTTTCCCGATCGACCAAAATGATCCGGATTTAAACAAAAATCCCGAATCTCGCCGCGACTCCACCACGTTCAGCCGAACACTGCCACTGGAAGGGTTCTCCCCGCGGTGGCCCTACTTCTCACCATGGTGTGGAGCTCTTCCAGACTCCACTTGAGCCTTCCTCCGTCCTGTTTCCTCTGGTTCTGAACACAATGTCAAGGAAGAAATCGTGGGGAGTGTTACACTATCCAATTTTCTTATCATTTTCAGTCAATTAGGGTTTGTTTATAGAGATGGAATTTCAAATTTTTGACCTCAAAAATGGATTTCTTGGATCCAAATTATGCAAGAATAATGATGTTGTAGAAAGAAAAACCAAGGGAAAATAACATGGAATTCTTAGTTCAAGTATGCCACTTTGTAAATGAGCTTAATGAATAAGTGGCTCATGGCATTATTTTATGATGCTATAGGGTTCCAAGAAGTGTTTTAAGATCAATAGAAGTATCCATAAAGTTTGGAGATCATTAGAAAACAAGAATGTAGTTATTTTCCCATTTATGCCTAATGTTAACATGCTCAATTTTCATGATTCTATAACTATGCCATATATTTGTTTGAATACTTTGTGATGAATTTGCATTGTTGGCTGGTTGTTTGAAGGGTTTTATGACCCTAGGATATCCAATTTCTAAGGTGTTACCATACCAAAATTTTTATGAAATTGTATGGCATAATATGAATTTATGATTTTATGATTACCATTGATGATTTTATGAGATGCTATGATAATATGCTTTCATGATTGGGTGTAACTATTGAGATTCTTAGAATCTCATCCCTTCCAAATGATCATCATGACCAGGCCCAGCTATGGCAAGAAGCGGTCAAGAGTGCTAAGGAGAAAGAAGAATGATGATGAAGCATAATATTGCTCTTAAGTTATGATCTTGTAGTTTGAAAAGATATGTAAAGTTATGAATATGCTACTAAATCTGTATTTCCATGCTATTGTGATCATTAGAGCATTATGAAATGTTATGCATAGACTTAGTACAATGAATGATGATGTATTATGTCTATGAAGCTTACTTTGTTAAGTTATGATTGGAAATGCTTATGTAGAATACTTTGAGAATTACGAAGGTACTGTTTATATGAATAGAGTATACTACATGAGTGTTAGGTATTCTCAAAAATTAGATTGAATAAGTTTTCCATAGAGTCAAAAAACACCTAAATTGGATAATTGTACAATTTATGGTGAATTTTCAAAATTAGGATCCAAAATAAGGTAAGACTAGAAACTGGAAGTCTTGGACATAGGAACTGGAAATTTCAAAAGAAATTATAAAATCATACATAGCTCTAAAAATTTATTGGTTTATATGTATGGAAAGTTCTATGTCTTAGCTTTAATATGCTACTAGTTTGAGTGCAATTGGAGCTATATAACAAGAGTTATATATATATTTTCCTAAGACTATTCCAGTTAAAGTTGAGCTCTAACCTCTATTAGTTTAAGTTAATGTCATGCCTTGAACAAATTGAATAAATGTAAAAGAAAAATATTTCTAGAAAGTAGACTCATAGGGATTTCCAATGACATAAGAAATGCATAAATTGGCTTAGGATAAAGTGAGATATGAATTTTTAAATATAAAGTCAAAACCTGGGGAGTTTGAAAATGACCAAATATACAATAAATATTTGAGAAACAAACTGTATAAATTGGTCAGAAGAATGTTCTGTTCATATTTTTTTCATGTAAAAAATCATTTTATCTATTTTTATAGCCTTAAATCACTTTGAGATAATTTTTCTAGATTTAGTTATGAATTTTCAAAATTTATCGGGTAAAATGGAAAATGCACAATGAACATTACCCGAAATAAAGAAAAATCTGTTTTGATATTTTTATGCAATTAAGTTTCTAACCATGCAATAATGAACATAATTAGAATCTAATATATGGGAAATAGACTTAAATATAAGGTGTTACAATTTGACCCTCTTGAACCTTAAAGGCAACTGATGGGTTATATATCCACTTCTCCACACAGACACCCGAACAAACCACAAACACACATTCTTACTCTAACATGTCAATGTATACTTCATACAAACCAATGAACTAAAAACCAGATCAGACCGGCCGGTTCAACTGGTTGGACCGTGAACCGGTTCCCAGTCCGGTCCAGAAAAACCAGAAAACCGTCCTATCTTGAAACCGGTCAAAAACTGGCCAAACCGAGCATGAACCGGCCTGAACTAGTAAAACCGGCGGGTCAATTGGTTTGCCTAGTTTGGATTTTTTTTTTGAAATTTTGTGTTTCTAAGACAAAACGTTGTCGTTTTGCCTTAGTTTTTTTCCCCCTGCCAGCAGCCCTTTTTTTTTTTCTAGTTATAAATCAAAACAAAATAACAAAAAAACTGAAAAAGCTTACGGATAGAAAAAGAAAAGAATCTGAATCTCAAGTTCAGAGCCTTGAATTTAGCCTTAACGTGTTCTCTCGGTCTCTCCTGTGGTCTGAAGTGTGAACCTTAACATCCCAAATTTCTTCCTGTTGGCCACCGCTATCTGGGTCAGAAATCATCTTACCGATGAGCTTCAGGGCTTCACATCAATTGCCGTCGTCTCCCTCCCTAGATCACTGGTTGCGTTCCTTTGTTTGTGTCTCGTCGCTAACTTCGTCTGCTCCTACTCCGACTCCATCGCAACAGCAGCACAATAGCAACGACTCATTTTTCCTCCTCTATCCGTGGCTATTTTCTCTCATTGCCTTGGTGTTGTGTTTGTTTCAGGTCCAATGGTTGCCATTTTTTGATTTTCCCTGCCTCCTCTGTTTTGTTACTTTTGTTCTATGAAGCATTGAATCTATTTTCTTTCTTTCTTTTTCAGTTTTTGGCTTGAATCTATTTTTGTTTTTCTTGGCTGAAGCAGTTTAATGTACTGAATGTAGCACGAATACACGATTAGGATTTTCAGATTTTGGAGCTAAGAGAAACTGAAGCTATTTTCAAGGTTGGACGTTAACTTTTGTTTTTATTTGTATATTTTTTACATCTAAAACTTAATTTCTTTGTGGACAAATAGATAATGCTAGCTTGGAGCTTTAAGTTTCTTTGCTGAATTTTTCATTTTGATGGGATTGAAATATTAGAGTTAGAACTTGTCTATGACTATTGAGTATTGACATAAGCTGAACTGCTAAAGATATGATATCTATGTTTGTATGCATTTTTGGCCATAATTATATGGAGTATGGACTTCCATTTCATATTAATATCCTAGTATAAAGTATAAACTAGCTTGGAGCTTTAAGTTTCTTACAATGTTTTTGTAGTCATTATTTCACTTCATTGAACTTGAACTGTGTACTAATTTTAAATTTTCTTTAATATTGTCTTTCTCTTCATCCTAGTTAAGGAGCATAGATATTTCAACATCTGATGCCAATACACAAGATAATATGTCTCCCACTCCCAATCCCATTAATGCTGGCCAAAATACTGTTGGTAGTAATGAACCTTCATCAGACAAACAATCAACAACAGGGAGTTCATCGACACGTGGGAAGGCTGATCCTGCATGGGAATATTTTTCCTTGAAAAAAGAGGGGAAGACTAATGTGTGTACATGCCTTTTTTGTTCTGCAGTTTATAGAGGAGGTGGAATAAATAGAATGAAGCAACATCTTGCTGGTATCATTGGTCAAATATCTTCTTGCAAGAAAGTTCCTTATGATATACGTCATAGGATGAAAGAGTCTCTAAAAGAAGTGCAATTAAAAAAGAAGCTTGATAATATTCGTGAAGAATATGGTGAGGAAGAGGAATGTGAATTAACTATTGCTCCAACTCCAACTTCGAAGGTCCTTGATTCTCGTGGCAAGAGAAAGGCTACTGGGGTAGTTGAAAATTATTTTGCTCCAAGAACATCTCCCGGCTCCCAACCAAGCATCAAAAGTATATTGTCAAGTAAAGAAGCCCAACACAATGCTAGGATGGCCATTGCTCAATGGGCTTTTATCAATTGCATTCCATTTAATACCATGAATTGTCCTTTCTTTCAAAAAGTTGTGGATGCAATTGCTGCCATGGGGCCTGGATTTAAAGCCCCTACTGCTTATGATATGAGAGTCAATTTGCTGGGAGATTGGAAGAAGGAATGCCAATTACTAATTGAGAGTCATCGAGCTAAATGGCAAAATAATGGTTGTACACCTATGGCTGATGGTTGGACTGACGTGAGGCAAAGAACTTTGATCAACTTTTTAGTCTATTCTACTAAAGGTATAGCTTTTGTGAAATTTGTTGATGCTTCTGATATGGTGAAAGATGCAAAGCTTTGTTTTCATTGTTTTGTGATGTTATTGAATGGGTTGGTCCTGCAAATATTGTTCATGTGGTGACTGATAATGCAGCTAACTATGTAGCATGTGGCAGGTTGATTAAAGAGAAATATGGACACATTTATTGGTCTCCTTGTGTTGCACACTGCTTGAATCTTATCTTGAAGGACATTACAAGCATGCCTCATATATCTAACCTTCAATCAAAGGCATCAAAGATAACTATATTTGTATATAATCACACAATCTTCTTGTCATGGCTTAGGAAAAGAGAGGGGTGGAAAGAAATCGTACGTCCAGGAGTGACTAGGTTTGCCACTACTTTTATCACATTGTATAGTATACATGAGCACAAACATCACTTGCAAGCCTTGACTGTTGATAAGCATTTTGTTGATCATAAATTGTCTAAGACAACTGCAGGTAGACAATTTAGTGCCATTGTATTAGAAAAAAAGTTTTGGGATGATTGTTATGAAACTGTGAAGATTGCAGCTCCCCTTATTCGATTACTGAGACTTGTAGATTCAGATGAAAAGCCTTCTATGGGTTATGTGTATGAAGGGATGTCCAGGGCAAAAAAGGCAATAAAGATTATGTTTCATAATAAGAAGGAAAAATATAAGCCTTATACAAATATTATTCAAGCTCGATGGGATAAGCACTTGAAGAATGATTTACATGCAGCGGCATATTTGTTGAATCCTGCTATCTTGTATGATAATCAATTTTGTAACAAGAGAAGAATTATGGATGCAATGCTTGATTTATTTGAGGCAAACAGCTCTTCTTCCTATATTGAGATGATAACTCAGTTGACAACATATCGTGAGCGTGATGGCTCTTTTAGTCGGGACCAAACTAATGCAGCAGCAAGTAGATTAGAACCTCGTAAGAATTAATTTATTATCCATTAATTATTATTTTGGCATATAAGTTTATAATATAATTGAATGTTTTTGTTTTTTTGATGTAGATATGTGGTGGGACATTTTTGGAGGCAGTGTTCCAGAGTTGCTAAAGCTTGCAATCCGGGTTCTTAGCCAAACTTCTTCTTCTTTTGGATGTGAGCAAAATTGGAGTTTGTTTGAACGCATTCATGCAAAAAGAAGAAATAGATTGGAACATCAATGATTGAATGACTTGGTTTTTGTTAATTACAACTTGCGATTGCAATATAGGTAATACGTTTCAATTATGATCCTATTGACTATAAATAATTCATATTTAACTATTTTGTGTTTTCGCAAAATTGAACCTATATTTTAATATTTGCTTTTGTTTTCATCAAAGGTCACAATTGAAGAAGAGGAGTTATGATCTTATTGATTATGAATCAATTGACAAAGTTGATTTTTAGGTAACTGAAGAAGATGCAACTCGTGAGTTTGATGATGCAGATTTTCAAAGTGAGACTTTTATTCTATCACGGCCTCAAGGAGAGAATGAAGGTTTATATTTTCAATTTCATTTTGGTTTCTAATATTAGATACTTGTTTTCTATACCTAATCATTAATATTCTTTTTTGTCAAATATATAATAGGTGATGAAAATGTGAACATCCCAGATCCCCCACCTCTAACTTCATTGGATGCTGATAGATATCAACATGATTCCGTTGCTAGTTCTGGTTCTCTTAGTTTGGTTGTTAATGAGTCACCTTCTGAAGATTTTAACTTGAATAACTTTTATGATGGTTACTAATTGAATGCTTATGGTAGACAAATACTGATATGGTTATGTATGATGTTAATTGTTTGTTGTGGATGAATTTGGTTATTTATGGACCTATGATGTATGATGTTTATGATTATGTATGATGTATGATGTATGAATTTGGTTGTAGTAGACTACTTTTACATTTCATCATAGATTGAATGTTAATTTTGTGATTATGGATAAATATTGTTTCTATTTTCATCTACATTATCTAAAATATATTAATTTATTCATATCCGGTCCGACTCTGGTCCGACCATTGAACCTTGAACAGGTGTCTTGGCCGGTTCAATGGCCGGTCCGGTTTTTAATACCTTGATACATACACATTCTAACCCAAAGCAAGGGTTTAGAGCACAACACAAAGTATACTAACAAAGCAACATGTATACTGCCGCATCAATTATTTTCCACACAATCTCACATAAAATATAAAATATAAACCACATACATGGTACCACACAACCTCAATCACTTGGAATTCAGTTACATAAGGTATTCCACAAGAGTACATTACTTGGCACAATATAGATACATGAACTAGCACATTACACAACTCAAAGATCACATTCTAAAAAGGCCCTTTGATTTGAACCATCATTTCATTAAAGATATTCCTTCAAATCAGTCCCATCAGCTTGATCAGCTTCGAAAGCACAAACCCTAGCGTCCTTATAAACCTTCCCAGGCCTGCAGTAATACTTCTTGCTTGGTGCACAGTGACGATCTTCTGAGCATATGCATAGACCATCAAGAGCACACCCATCCTTCATTATTGTTACACCTTCTTTTAACCCTAGAACCTGATCTGTCCACTCGCTTGAGAAAATTCCTCGTGGATCATACTTACTTTTCACACTCAAGAACTTCTTTGCATTTGGGTACTTTTTCATCACTTCACTGAATGCTAAGTTCCTATTCTTTCCCCAGTGGGGAAACCCTCCATATTTGAACAACGCCATCTGCTCAATCTCCTCAAGAATGTCCTCAAAAAGCCTAGGAGCCATCGGGTCTTTGCTTCTGTAATATGTGATGCCAATATCCAAACCATCTTCAGCTACCCCCAGGTAAGCACTTGAAGCTTTGAGATAGCGGATGAGGATTCCTTTGTTGAGCTCTACACCACACAAGGCTTGAGGCTGCAATTTAACTAGCTTCTGCACATCTTTGATGAAGCTTGGAATGTTAGACACAGGGACGCTGAAGGATGTGTCATAATTGAAAAAAAGTTTAAGTCGGGAATCCCAAGGGCATATCGTGATCATCGCATCATCTTTACTATCTAGGCAAGTCCCAGATGCTTGCATGCGATTGTTCGTTCCAACCACGGGGTACCCAGTGAAGACTGAACCTATTTCACCATAAAGAAGCTAAAAAGTTATGATCTTTTAATATTGTTTAAATTAATTATGGACAAAGAAAACAAGCATTCATAGGGTGTTTATTAAAATGCGTAAGCGAAAAGCGAGAAAAAGAAGGAGTACCGTTGTTAGTCAAACCATAAGCAGATGTCTTCAACGAGCACATGAACTTCTTTGCATCAACGCATTTCCCATTAGCGTCCCTGGTTGCTTCTTGAAATTCCTCTGTTGCACAAAAATTCAATTCTCCTTGGTTTAGCTTCCGGAAAGACAGGCTGGTTATTAACTTACGTATTTTATTTAATTTTTCTGAACTCTGAATGCTGAAGTTGTATTTGTTTACCTATATGGTAAATACTAAAAAAAAAACAAAGGAAATGAAAGAATCAAGAGTTTTAGGATGATTATTTCAATAATAGCTGTATGTGGGCTGGACTTTGAAGCTAATTTAAAGTCCGATATGCCTAGGCCAAGTTGGGGTTAGACTCATGATCAAACGTTGGGTAAATGTCAGTAAATTTTGGCGCTAATTAGTCTAGTTTATTTTAAGGAATAAAATTTACATACTTTTATAAATGTAAATTTTAAAATTTCTTAGTGAAAAATTGTAAATGATCTTTTTAGCTTAACAGCACGTTTGACAGACAAGCATTTAAAATTTTCGTCTAAATTTAATAACACTAGCTTTTTTTTTTTTTTGAGTTAGTCGTGCGAAGAAATATTGTATCCAAACTAGTCTCACAACTCTCAAAATTTGCTCATGTGTATATGGACCTGTTTCATGTTTAACATCAATCTCTAACTATGGATTCAATGCTTAATGTAAAATAATTCGTTTTTCTATTCTACATTTTGCATATAACAATTATAGGTATATGATTAATTCTTTTTTTCGCTTATGCTTTTACACTCAATTCTTTCGTTTTTTATTAATACTGAACAAAACTCATCAGCTTCACTTAATTTTAATTTTTTTTTGTTTCATTGCATCACAAAAACCACGACTATACTAATCTGCAACATATGCAACATGAAAAGGGGAGAAAAATGTAGTTTCCATAAGTAGAGTTAGCCGGCTTTGTTAATTACAATGAAACGAAACCTAGGCACCTTTTACTTTCTATTAGGTTGACAGCGTACCTATAATTTAATTACCATATGATAAGATCTTAAAGATCAATTCTTGATATGTTATATTTTGAAGGGAAAAAATGTAAATGATGAAAGTTTAAAACATAAATTAAATTAGATCTCTAAACTTTCATATTCTATTCTAATTAAAACATATTTTCTTAACAAAGCTAACTCATTTGTCACTTTAAACTTCAAATAATTTACATGATTGCTTTAATTTATCTTTTCAACTTTATTAATAATTCATCTCGCATCCTCTGCAATTTGTATTTTTCTACATTTCCTCCATTTTTATTTTTTGGCCATTAGATCAATACTTAACGGATCCAATTGATCATTTAAAAATTTATTTAAAACTCATAATTTTATTTAATGAATCTATGATCAATCTAGACCATTGGATGTGGATCTCATGACCAAATTACTTTTATTTTTATTTATTTATTTTTAAATTTAAGTTATTTAAATCTGATTAAAACAGTTTGAACATCTATGTTTATCTCTAATTAAGAATGTAGAGGTGGAAGAAAATGAAAAGGGAGCTTTAACCTGTCTCTCTTTTATCAACTAATTCATCAGTGGGAGTGGCGCGAAATTGGGGGTACTCATAGAGACCATTTCCAGACTGATTAACGGAGACCCGATCGTTAACTCCGTACGCTGCCTTCTTCTGTGATGGAAACCACATTACATCTGCGAACTCGTTCTTTTTCCCAAGACTAATCAATTCCTCTCCCAAGTCTGAATCATCTTTTGTCACGTACGTAAGAGCTCGTTTAAATAACGGCTCTAGTTGTAGGGTTACCTGTAAAAACAGCAATTGCATAAAGTCAACCTGTCCTTTTTTACTTTTAATATTTTGTCTTCTTTTTCACCAACTTTTGCAGAAAAAGAGGAAAAAAAGAGGCAGGGTCAGTATCACAACTTCAGGATAACCAGAAAACACAAGTTGTGTGTTTACTTAATGTTTTCATATTCATGAATAACAAAAGTGGTAATAAGAATTAAGACAGCTAACCGCCAGAGCTTCGGATGACTCTTAAAATCAAAGAGACCATATATAATAAAAATTGGCTATATTAAGTTGTCAGGTCTATTTTAAATTCCCACAATACGATGGGTCTTGTCTTGGGTAAATTTCTCTGCGCGATCTCGCATTTCAAAACTCAACACACACACATATATTCAAGTATTGCTTCATAGAAAGTGTTCCAACTTAATTCCCAGACAAGAGAAAATATAAAATTGCAAACATTGTTGTATCACTATCTATACGATAATCATCGCTAATAGTTGAATTAAACTGCGCCAATATCCTCTGTTTTCGAAAACGTCATCCGACTTTCTTCACATTCGATACCTACACACACATGTATATTGTAAAAATTTCTCAACTAACCAGTTACATTCTTTTTAATAAATTAAGTAAACTTTATGCATGATAAGAAACTATATGTTTTTAATAAGACAATCAAGTCGATTTCCTAGGTATGAAGCTGCTAAGGTCTAATCTTTGTAAGCATTGCTTTAATTTTGACTAATAGAAGCGATTCTATTATTATTATGCAGTAAAAAAAGTTGAAATGATTTCTTCCCGAGAGAAGTATTCATGATCTGCAAAAAGTCTGTTTCATAGACAATAGCAGCAACAAGGAATTTGTTATAAGATGTATCAAATAGAATGGATCCTCTGAAGATGATATTTGTGAAGAGAGAGAGAGAAGGTTTTCATATTCTTTAGTAAAAGAAAAGGTAAAGAAGAAACCTAAGAAAGCAAAAACTTCAAGAAAATGTGTGGATCTTCAAACAAGTATTGAGTATAATCAAACAACATAGTAAATCAAAACAGAATGGTTGAGTTTCTGGAGTGTTCAAGTTCTGTTGATTGGCTCGATACCATTTCAATGTATTATATTATAAAAAATAAATTATTTGGTTAATGTTCTTTTCATCAGTTTAAATAAGCCCGGGGGCTGATCTAGTTTAAGCGAATAATGATGACAGTTTAACTTGGTAGAATTTACACTTTGTTATATTAATGGGAAGTAGAAGAAGACATACCTGAGAAACAACCCCAAGAACACCAAGAGAAACCTTGGCTGCATCAAGTTCTTCATCATCAGACTCAGTGAGGCTCCTCACCTTGGCATACCCTTCTTCCGGTGTCGCCGGCGTCACAATCCTCATCGACACCACATAGTCATGAACCGCACTTCCCCTTCCCCACAGCGAGCTCCCATGAGACCCCGTTGCCAACAACCCCCCTATCGTTATACCCCACCAGTACGGCGTATTCGGCAAAGCCAACCCGTTCTTCGCCGCTTCGCCAATCAGTTCTCTCAGAAGGACGCCACTCTCCACCGTCATTCTTCTCCTTTCCACATCCACCTCCACTATGTGGTTCAGCTTGTTGGTGCTTATCAAGATCCCGTTTTCGCCGCCGGGGCATGTAAGCTTGGGGATGCTATGGGAATATCTGGTCGCTGCCTTTACCTTAGTGTTGGATTTTGATGCGGTCGCCACCATTGATATAAGCTCTTGCTCTGTGGTTGGGTACAACACTTGGGATGCTCGGCAAGTGCTCCTGTCGGAGAAGGCGCCATAGGAACTTACGATGGTGCAGTTTGTGTTGCTGGAAGTGCACTGGACGGGATCTTCTGGAGGAGAACAAAAAACCCCGCTCATGAAAAATAAGAAGAGAATGATCATGAGAAGCGATTTAAGCATTTTCATTATTGCTGAAACTAGGCTTTTTGTGCGCAAACTTTGTTCATTGTGCTCCTGGTGATATGCGTGTATATATAGATTTAAGAGTCTGGGAGTTTTTGGACTTGATAGAAATTATAGGGCGGTGAAACTTGACTCCAAACAGGCTCATGCATTTTATAAATCTTAATTAATGACGCGCCATAAGATAACATTTATATAATATTTAATGACTTATTGCCCTATATTAACATTCTCAAACCAAGTATGTGAAACCCAATTTAAGTAGTGCCTTTAAGAAATTGCAATTTCAAACCATAATATGAAACCCAATTTAAAAAATGTTATTAAATAACTTTATGTTAGTATTCCAATGTTAACTTTTTAATGAATGAAGTATTTATTATCAAGTACCAAAATATTTAATTAAAAACACTTAGTGCTAGTCTCTATTATTTTCGTAATTTGGCTTCTTAAGGAATAATATATAACAAATGGAGAATTTAATATTAATGAATTCAATAATATATGAATATTTATATTTGATAATGATTCCACATTTCAAAATTATTTAGCTAAAATACTCTAATTAAATCATGAAACTTGTTTAAATTTGTGTTGCTAATATCTTGTGGATATGTTTATTTTTTATTTATACAATTTCATACCAATTTCTTTTAATATATGGCTTTATTTAATTTTATTGTCACCTTAGAAATTTCAACTATAATAAAATGATGAGAGCCTTAAAGGTAGGTAGCCTAAGTTTCTTTCATTTTTCATATATATTATTTAAAATATATTATTTTAATAATGTGAAGAGGGAAAAAATCTAACATGTATCAAGAGGGAAAAAATGATGAGGAGGACGATATAATAAAATAAATTCACATTCTCTCTTTTTGAAAATAACTCATGAAATAAATTGCTTTCAACGAAGAAGTGTGAAGCAAAAAAAATTGAGAGTTGTGAACGTAAGAGTGGATTGAAAAAATGAACTCCATATGAAATGAATGGCTAGTATTGGGAGACATAAAGAGAAATCTCATTGACCGTTAAAGATAAGGCAAAGCTTATTATTCTTCATTTACAAACATCAAACTATATGTGTGAAAAATAATCAATTTTTGCTACTCTACTTCTCCAAACCATTCAACGCGTGTAATTTCTTTTCCAATCATACATCCCGCAAATTTATAGTTGAACTCATTTTGTACCTACTTGTTCTATTAATTCAAAAGCCTTTGTCAATGCTTTAACTTGATGAACTATGGCCATAATGGTCATTTCACATTTTCAAAGTCCAAAACATATTATAAATGCCCAAAAAAAATATTATTTAGTGCCTTTTATAAATTGCAATTTTAAGCCATATTATGAAACCCAACTAAAAAAATTCTATTAACTTTCTTTATTTTAGTATTTCATTATTAGTTAATGTCAACTTTTTAATGAATGAAATTTTTATCAATTACACATAATATTTAACTTAAAACTCTTAGTGACATTCTCAGTTATTTTCGTAATTTCATTTCTTAAGGGGATAATATAACAAATGGAGTATTATTTGATAATGATTTGATATTTCAAAATTATTTAGCTGAAATACTCTAATTAAGTCATAAAACTTGTTTAAATTTGTGTTACTAATATCTTGTGGATATATTTATTTTTTATTTATACAATTTCATACCAATTTCTTTTAATATATGGCTTTATTTAATTTTATTATCACCTTAGAAATTTCATCTATAATAAAATTATGAGAGTCTTAGGTAGCCAAGGTTGTTTTATTTTTTATATATATTATTTTAATAATGTGAATGAGAAAAAAAAAATCTAACTTGTATCAAGAGGAAAAAAATGATGAGGAGGACGATAAGATAAAATAAATTCGCATTCTCTTATTTTGACAACTCATCAAAGAAATTGCTTAACAAAGACGGAAGTGAGAAGCAAAATAATGTAGTTGTGAACGTACCAGTTGATTGAAAAAACAGAACTCCATTTGAAATGAATGGCTAATATTGGGTGGCATAAAGAGAAATCCAAAAATGCACATGGGATAATGCAGAAGTCACGTTCTCCAAGTCTAAGCAGCAATTATCACATCAGTTCACTATTATCCAACTCTTTTTTTTTTTTTACTTTTTTCTAACTATAAGGTAAACCTTATTATTTTTCATTTACAAATATCAAAATCATGATTCCTGTATGTGAACAATAATCAATTTTTGCTCCCATAAATAATATAAAATGTATGTGAACAACAATCAATTTTTGCTCAAATGATTTGTAGTAGAACTTTACTTCTCCAAACCATGAGACACGTGTAATTCCTTTTCCATTCATACATCCTACAATTTGTATTTCAACTCCTTTTGTACCTGCTTATTCAATTAATTCAAAAACATTTATCATTGTTTTGCGTAAGGAAACTCTATTCTTTAATTGTCCGACTATAACTTCAGATAAACTATGACCATAATGGTCATTTCACATATTTAAAGTCCAAAGCATATTATAAAAGCCCAAAAAAATATTCTTTAGTGTCTTTTACAAATTACAATTCCAAATCATATTATAAAACCCAATTTAAAAAAATATTATAAAATTTCTTTATATTAATATTCAATTATTAGTTAATATTAACTTTTTAATGAATGAAATGCTCATCAATTACACATAATATTTAATTTAAAGCTCTTAGTGCATGTCTCAATTATTTTTGTAATTTGGCTTCTCAAGGAGATAATATAACAAATGAAGAATTTAATATTAATTGATTCAATAATATATGATTGTTTGTGTTGGGTAATGGTTTGACATTTCAAAATTATTTAGTTCAAATACACCAATTAAGTCAAGAGATTTGTGTTACTAAAATCTTGTGGATATGTTTATCTTTGATTTATACAATTTCATACTCATTATTTTTAATATACAACTTTACTTAATTTTATTGTCATCTTAGAAATTTAAATTATAATAAAATTACAGGAGCCTTAAAGTTACATAGCCTAAGTTTCTTTTATTTTTTATGTATATTATTTAAAACATATTATTTTAATAATGTTAAGAGGAAAAAAAATCTAACCTGTATCAAGAGGGAAAAAATGATAAGGAGGATGATATGATAAAATAAATTCTCATTCTCTCTTTTCGACCATAACTCATCAATGAAATTGCTTTCAGCAAAGACGAAAGTGAGAAGTAAAAAAATGGAGTCGTGAACATAATACTAGATTGGAAAAAATGAATTACATTTGAAATGAATGGTTAGTATTGGGAGACATAAAGAGAAATCCAAAAATGCACATGGGATAATGCAGAAGTCACGTTCTCTAAGTCCAACACGCAGTTGCCACATTATTTCACTGACAAATTTTGTCATGATGTTGCAATTTAATACTTGATTGTAAAATAAAAATTATATAGTAAAATGTGTAACTAAGATTATTTCACTCTGGAGCATCTAGTATAAAATTTGCTTAGGTGGTAACTAAGTAGTTAAGCAAATAAAAACTAAAGGAACAAATTTCAAAAAATAATTTTTTATATTTTTATAAAAGCAAGGAAAAATAAATATGTTGATAAATGTATGAGAATATATACAAGTGTGTGTGAGAATGGAAGAGGTATAAAAAGTGTAAGTGTGAGAGTGTGGATATGTATGCAAAACTCTATCTAGGATGCAAGAGCTAAATTAATGCCATGCTAGTGCAAGCTAGATACAATGATTAAATATCAATAACTAAATATGAAAAGATTAAAGACTATACACTAATTTTTCTTTGGGGGGTTTGTTTGTGACTTGAAAATATAAATGAGAAGCAAGACAAACTAGATTGACAATTAAAAATTAAGAAACTAAAGTAAACTAAATTATGCAAAATGAAATGGATGGTTATGAAAGTGTATGAAAGAGAGGTGACAACCTAGCATTTTACTTGGAGGAATTAATAATGTCTTCTTAAAACGAGGATGAAAATAACTAGTTCATACCAATGTACTTCATGTAATTTTAATCCATTAACTTAACCTTAATGTAGAATATATGCAACACTACATAGAATAGACACTCTACCTAGGCAATTTCACAAAAGGCATCAATAATTCCACACATTAGGCATAGCAAATTGCATGGATTCATTAACACATAGTCTTGGCAAAAAATTTCATTGTCCATAACCAATCCCAATTTCACAATTCCAACACATAATCAAGCATTTAACATCTAAAATTATGCATTAACCATGATAATTCAAGAGCTAAATTCAAGACTACATGGAAGAATTAATAGAGGCATCTTGACCAAAAACTATGTTCTTGTATAACATATCCAAAAAATTCAATCCATATAAGCACCAGTCCACAAAACAATGGCCTAGCATCAAAATCCATAGTTAATCTAACAATTTAAAAACACCATAATTACATCAACCCTAAGCTAAATTCATCAAGATACCCGATCTTAATTAATTTAGTTTACCCAATCTTAATTTAGTCTAAGATAAACATAAAAGAAGTGGAAAAGTAGAGAATCTTTTAAAAGTCCAATTCACCCCTCAAAAACTCTTCAAACACAAGCACACTCTATTGTCCAATGCATCACAATAGCTATTAAAAGTCACAGTTACATCGGAAGTACCTGCCTAGACTCGGCTTTATTACACACCAAAATCAATTTTTGCAACAAATATTTCAATAACTTGCGACATGTAGAATCGTCATAAATCAGGTATACTGCAATCTTATTCACAGTAAACTGAGGCCCAATATTTAAAATAATCTTGACGGCATCATCTAGCTGAATACTTGAAATGATGCCCTGCCATTCTACATCTTCATGGAAAGTTTCCGAGTTTCCCTTATAATGGTGAAAAGTAGCGTTGGTGTAGTTAATGATTAGAATATTTATGAGAAATTGAGACATCATGTTATTATCCATGCCACAAGAACACACAACATTAAGAACCATGGCTTTTAAGTGGCAACCCATAACTTGAGGCACCTTCAAAAATTCTGAGCATCCTTCACCCTTGTACACGAACCAGTCGGGATGTTCATCACCAGGTAGGTTGGAATCATCCCACTTTCCGTAATTCCATCCCTACCTAGCATCAACACAGGAATCAACTGCTTAAAATAGGAAAAAATGTATTTCCTCCTCCTCAGTATAAGGAAGATAATCATTAGAACATGCAGGAAGTAACTCTACACGCAAACTTTAAACTTGATAGAAAATATATGATCATAGTTTCCAACAACCAAGGACAAAGGCAACAATTTGGATCCTCAACTAGAAACAGCGGTTAGTTAACCCAACCGAGTAAGCACAGGCACATATCAACTGATTGGAATAAAACAAGCTCAACTCAATTCATCAAACCGGTTGATAAAGGTTGATTCATTCAAAGAATCTGAAGTATAATGAAAATTAAGTTCAGGAGATCCCTCTGTGATTTAGCTTCAGCCTAAAATCTTGTTTACCCATGCTAAAGTTTTAAAGCGTGTAAGAACATAACATGTATAACTAGGCTGTGTTGTGCAATTTATATTTTCATAATACAAGTAAATAGATGCATGTATTATCCTATATCTAAGATTGTCACACTTAAATTAGTTGGAATTGTATGAGATAGCAAGTGATTGAACCTGACTGAAGGTTTGAGAATAAATTGAAGGGATTCATTCAAGTATATTTGGATATTTGTGAAGATCATGTGTCCTAGTCCTAGCTGCTTACAAATTATCTAATTAAAGAGGATGTGTTGGGAATGATGTGATCTTAGAAATTTGTCACCAAATGTAACTCATATTCTGCATTTACTATTCCTTCAAGCTCTATTTTTTATCAGTCAACAAATATGTATTGCCAAATGAAGACTACAGAGATCTTTAGGATGTTGGAGTTGAAGGCTACCAAGAACAACCAAAACCGTTAACCGTAATAGGGGATCAATGAAGGACTCCAGAGATCCTATGCATTTAAGAAGCAAAAAATCAAGTTGAAGTTTTCCAAAATAGAAAACAAAAAAATTGGCTAGCAGTTTTACAAGTTCAGTTTCTTCTTCTTTTTTTCAACCGGGAAGTTCAGTTTCTTCTTAAGACCAAGTTTTTTCATATTTTTCTTTTTTGAAGGAAAGCTAGATGTCCACGACATTAATAATTAACTAAGAGGGCGTGTAACAATGGAATTCAAGAATGTTCAAGACACGTGCAAGAATCATGGCCCAAAATTGAATGCACTCATCCAAAAAAAAAACACAAGGCTCCTGATCCAAAAAATAAGCCACCAGGAATAATTCCTTAAAATTAAACATGACACATTAAAATTATTAGTGCTAGTAATAGTGCTTATTCATGCATTTGAATCCTTTCCATACTTCTCTCTATATATATGATCTTCTTTATTGATTATAATTCAATGATTAAAAAAATAGTTTATAAATAAATAATATATTTAATTTAATAGTTTATATTTATTATTATGAGTAGAATTTTTTTAAAAATAACCTATAATGTTAATTTAAGATTATTATTAAAATAAATAATATATTTTGTTTAAAATAATAACTAAAAATCTCTACCATTCAAATCAAAATTAATAAATAAGATTACGTATGAAAAAAGATATTGAGAAAAAGTAGGGAGATAATATAAATCCCTTGCTATGGCTATAGAATTCTCTTAGGAGAGAGTATTATATAAGGCTAGGACTTTATGCAATACTAAGATTGATCGTGAGTTTCCATTTCTGTAAGATTCATGTAAGTAGGTAAGAACAACTTTCGCTACTTGCTTGCTAGAGTCTACTACCTTCTAAACTTTGTTTTCTAACATCAATTTAACTTACAAAATGCACAAATTCAATACAGTAAAAATTTCCTCTTTCATTGTTTACTTAATCACTTGATCATTTAATATTTCTGGATTAATAGTGCTATTAATTTGAAGAAGCTGCTCATCTAGTGCGAATTAATGCCTAACCAGTATTGCACTCGACTGTGTTATAGCATGATGAATTTAGGTAACAATGTCAAACAAACATATATACAATTAACTTGTAAATAGCAGTGACAAAATGAAATCAATATTTATATATCTGGGTATTTCACAATGCTCATACTTTCAAACTTATGGGGGTTAAAAACAAGAGAGAGACAAACCTGCAAAATTTTCTCTTTCAACATATCTACTTTGTCGCACACTCCCATTTGAATTAAAAGAGAATTGAAGGAATTTGCTGTTCTTGTAATGTGAACTTGATTATACCTATCTGATATATTTGGCGTTGATTCCAATTTCATAAAATTTTTCCCATATAAGGCATCCAAAAGTTTTCCAATTTTTTCATCTAATCGAAACTGTGGTTGGCATTCCTCCCACATACTTCGAAGCTTTGAAAGAGACAGGCCATGAAAGCTACCATTCTCTACAGCTGAGAAAACTTCAAATGATATGCTCAGCAAAATGCCTAACTATCAAATTGGGAAATATTCATGGGTGACATCCAAGTAGGACTGTGCATGGGCCGGGAAGGAATCGGGCTAACCCCTGCCCGATGTTCTTCCCAAAGAAGGGGTCGGGACTGATTTTTCAGCCCGTGGCCTAGCCCAGGCCGAAGTTGCCCGTCGCCCGGTCAAGACGGGCCACAACAGGACCAGGTAAGGCTTGCCTAGTCCTTTAAAAAATGTCCAAAACAGACCTGTACAAAAAGTCAGAAACAGAAACACAGCCACCCAACAGCCTAACACCAATAATAAGTCATCTTTTAACTTGAAAATATACAAGAAGAAGCTAATGGAGGATCATATGAAGGCTTCATAATGAAGCAATGGAAGGAGGAAGAACAAATTAAGATGACTCTTGTCACTCTTCCACAATGATGAGATTAACCAAAATTCTGCTAACTATGAGAAGTTGAGAACTCACCGTATATGATAAAGGGTATAAATCTAGTAATAAGATATATGCACAGCAATAAGACAAATATGCAAGTTCACAGCAAGAGGAGAGTCTTTTGGAATGCCTATCATCAAAAGAAACATAGAAACATTACTATAATTTTTTCAGAAACTTTCCTAAGGATTCTTTCCTTGTTTATTTTTGGGGCCAATCATTCTTCACATATTTCTTGAATACACCAATTCTTATTCATTTTTACCAAAAAATGCAAGTCACAAATTTGAAACTAGTAATCCCCTTAAAAAAGAAGTTCCAGCTACTTAGTGCAATCAAACCAGAAAAACCAGCATAAATTTTAAACATCAAATAGAACTAATAGCTAAAATTTTCAGAAATCTCAACCATACATATGTAGATGAAGAAGATACTTACAAAACCACCACCCTCCACCCTTTGACCACATTGAAGGGCATCAAAACTTGTTTCCAACTCCACCTCTCCAATCTCCATCATCATAAGACATAAACAATATTAAAGTTCCAAACCAATGATAAAAATAAAGTAATATAACATCATAAACTAAAAAGGAAGTACAATACTACAACATATAACTTACATAGTATCATAGTACAACATCACAAAGTCATAAATATTAAAGATCCATAGCATGACAGTTAACACAACCAAGTTAACAACACAAACCATGATCTAAAGTTTCATTCTTAACTCTTAAAGACCCATAACAATGTAACAACACAAGTGCACAACAAGAAATAACATAGCAATGAATTTAATCAATCTTCATTGGTTCTTCTCCTTCATCTTCATTTGAGATAGGTGAATTTGTAACTCCTACCTCTTCAGTACAACAAAACAAAACAAGTCAAACATGCTAAGATTAACTAATTAACATATTGTGAACAAACAAAAAATAAATAAAGCAAACATATTATGAATATGATGAAATTACCATCAACTACACAAATGGTATCATCATAATTATCAATGTCAAGTTCTTTCAATTTTGCAGTCAGTGGAGATATCCGATTTTGTGAACAAATAAGTGCCTCAGCCATCTTTAAAGAAAGTGAGCTCCTAAAAGTATCAAGTACATGACCCCCAATACTAAAAGCAGACTCTAAGGACACTGTAAATATAGGCATGGCCAACAAATCTCTAGCAATTAAAGAAAGGACTTTATATTTAGCACCATTCACTTTCCACCACCCCAAAATATCAAATTTTGGATCACGTATATTAGCTAACTCAGCTTAAAGATACTTGTCCACCTCTACATTTTTCTCTGATTAAAGCTCAGTCTCTATTGAGGCGATGAACCTCTGCATTGTTTGAGTTAAAAAAGGGATGGCTTCATGATCAGGAACCAAGATTGAACTCACACCACTGGAGGCAAGACTACTTTCACCAGATGCACTTGCTTGTTGCAATTGTGGTGTATCAAGAGCCCCACTTGAATATTGCTCATAAAGACAATATAAGACATTTTCCACTTTCTTTGTCATGGCTTCACGCTGTGCAGCATCAACAAACATATCCTCAAAAGCAAACTTGACATATTTTGATTTATACCTAGGGTCAAGTATCACTGTTATCACCAATAATGGATTAATTTTCTCTAGCTTCCCCCAGTACTTATTATACTTACTTTGCATTCTTCTAGCCATGTCTTTCAACAAAGGATTGAAATTACTTCCACTTGCTGCAGTCAACAATGTGTGAAGTGAAATTATCTGCTGAAAGCATTCATTTGATGTCACATGAAGTGATCCAGAAAACTTCAAGGTCATGTTGTAAAACACCTTCAAAAATACAAGAAAGTCTTTGGCATCATCCCAATCACATGAATTAGGAGGGCCAATTAGTTCTTTCTCCCAAAAATAATCTTGGTAACCATAATCTTCTTCATCCATCCTTTCAAAGACTTTGCTGAACTTAATGGCATTCTCCAACATCATGTATGTTGAATTCCACCTCATCGGACAATCCATGCTCAATAAACTCTTCGAATCAAATTTTTTCTTTTCAACAAGTTCCTTGAATCTATAGAACCATCCTAGAGAAGATCTTACATACTTAACCACATTTCGAATGGCTTCAATGGACTTGTTCATCTCCTTTAAACCATCACTAACAACCAAGTTTAGGATATCAGCACAACACCTCAAGTGCAAGAAGTCTCCATTACATACTAGACCATTCCAACTCTTCAAACGTTTTTTCAGAAACGCCACAGCAATGTCATTAGAAGAGGCATTATCTACTGTTATGGTGAAGACCTTGTCTATACCCCAATACAACAAGCACTTTTCAATTTCCTTCCCAATGGTTTCTCCCTTATGGTTTTCAACCACACAAAAATTTAGGATTCATTTTTGCAACGTCCAATCCTCATCAATCCAATGAGCTGTCAAGCACATATAATTGGCATTCTGAATAGAAGTCCATGTATCAGTTTTGAGTGAAACATGAACTTTTGATTTCTTGAAGTATCGTCTCAAATTTCTTGCTTTCTCTCCATACAACTTGAAACAATCCCTTGAAACTGTAGTTCTTGAAGGAACTTCAAATTGAGGTTCAAGCTCTTTCAATAGTTGTATAAAACCCTCCCCTTCTACTGTCCGAAAAGGCATCTCATCTGGTATAAAAAATTTTGCAATAACCTTTCTACAACGATCATGATTAAATACATGATGAGTCAATGTTTTATTGGATCCCAGATGAGAATATGAAAATAGAGATTGTGTCATCTTGTTAGCTTTGTTCGGATTTTTGAGGCACTTTGGCAAGTGTCACCTAAGTGCATTTGTCCCATGCTTGGTAGGGTGACACGAGTACATAGCATTGCAATACTTGCATTTTGCCTTATGAAATCCGTTAGTTTCTTCTAATAGTAACTTATCAAAATGCAACCAAACAGTAGACTTCAATGGAGGTTGCTTTCTCTTTCCACTTCCTTCTCCCTCAAGAGTGGTGATATTCTCAGCTGGATTATGAGGAGATGATGTAGTAGTTTTGGTGTCATTTTCTCCTTGTGTAGGTTGAGTATTTTCTTCAGGTGTCTCAGCCATTTTCTTCATAAGAGGATTTATAACACAAATAAATTGGGTCAGTGAAGTTCCACATCCAAGTAAAACCATCAAAATTGCTCATCCAAGTAAAAGGAACTTAATGTGGCAAAAAAAAATGTAAATAATCTTTACTAACAATTTGCTAAATTAGAGGTTAGAGCAACTTGACTATTAATCTTGATATATGGAATTATTGACACAAAGCTAAATGGGATATGAATCTGATCAGATGTAAGTTTTCTTAAAGAAAGTTTGGTGATTTTAGTAATCAATTAATGATGAGGAAATGTAATAATAAAAATGAACCACCGTGCCTTTTCCTTTTCTGTTACCTAAAGAACCAGTACAATATGAAAAAATTGCAAGTTATGTCAGAATCAGAAACATAAAGAAAGCAAAACATGACGAAGTTGCTTCTGAATGTGTAAAAAAAATATTTCAACTTCAAAAAATTTTGATTTCCATTGATACAGAGTCTGTAATTTGGTGAACTGGACTATAGATCTAGCTCAAAGGAGGAGGAAGAAGATACCTTGGATGACGAAATTTGGAGGCACTCAAGCCACGGTTCACGGGCACAGGGCACATCGGCACAGGACTATAGATCTAGCTCACAACACGAACTGGACGATGGACACAAAGAAATGGAGAACAGAACAACTCAAAGCTAGCTGAGAGACGCATTGAAGTAGAGAACACGAGCTGGATAGATGATAGGGCGGCACTCACAGCAGGATGCGATGACGGCAAACCTGGGGGTGGGATGACGTGACAGCCGATGACTTGATGAGAGCTGCTGATACTGGGGTTCAGTGGTTATGCCGCTGTGAGATACTGATATTTAGGATTGAGATACTGTGCCCACTAGCCAACCGAGAGACGCATCGAAGTAAAGTGATGAAGTGAAGTCCAGATCTGAATTTGATTCAGATTCAGAGACGACAATTGCCTTCACTCTTCATTGCCTTGTCAATGTCTGCTACAGTTCTACTCTTCTTGTCTGAGATCGAGAAGCCAAAACGGTGTAGTTTAGGCTAGTGACTCTCAATTACAAAAGAAAACTAAATAAATGAATGCATAATACACATACGGGCCGGGACAAGTACGGGCATGTCCTTGCCCATAACCCAGCCCTGCCTGGTTCCCAAATGGCCCATATTTTTGTAGGTCATGTTTTTCTCTTTTTTGCCTGGCCCGACCCGGCCCGAAATCACTGGGCAGGACCGGGAACACCGGGCATGCAGGCATGTTGAACACCCCAACATCCAAGACCATATGAGAGAAGGAAATATATCTTGTGATCTTCCTTCATAGCCACACATAGATACATATCCATGCACAAATCCTTCCAATCTTGGTAATGAAAAGGGTACTTCTATTATGACAGTATTATCTGCCATTAAAGTTGTCAAGGATTCCATCTGCTCAAAATTTTCTTCTAAATGGTCAATCATTGAACAGCCAGAAAGAATAAGAGTTTTTAAAGATTTCAACTTAGGAAGATCTCTAAGGCACTTACAATCTTTTAGATTTATCAGAAGAAGATTTTTCAGATCTTCAATGATCTGATACACTAAAATCAAGCTTGGACAATCTTTCAGTATTAGCTTTTCAAGGTTTGGCAGTTTTGTAAAATCAGGGGTTTGTCTCAAGCAAGAGGAATGGCTGAGGGTAAGTGTTTTTAAACACGGCAACAGCTGCAAAAAGATAATGAAGTTTCATATAAAAAAAATTAAATAAAATATATAGCAACAATTTTATTAACAATAATCTTGATTGCTTCAAAATATAGAAACATAACTAATATATGTGTACCTGGGGCTCCTTCCATACTAGTTTAAGCCTGCTATATTTGAAGTCAATAGCAACTAAATTTTCCTCATAAAAGTTGTCGGGTGTGTATTTTAAAGGAAACCCATGCCAACAAAGCCACCTCAACTTTTTGGAAATATACTTATGATCTCCATCAAGATTAACATATACAATCTAGTTGGAGCAATCTGACTCTCATCATCGCCTCAAATGCCTTTGTTTCAATTGAAGGTTCTCTAAGGGTTCTTGTCAACTTCAAAGCTACACCCTTAATAGCTTTTGTTCCCTGTAAATACAAAGGACAAAAAATCATAAGAAAAAAATGAAACCTCTGTCATTTGTTGAGAGAAAGACAAAGCATGAACATGATTGTTGAAAATGCTTTTTGCAAACCTAACTAATAACAAAGGAAATAGATCTCGTAAATTGGAGTTATAAAGACTTAAGCACATGAATTATTTTATTTTTCAAGGGGAAAAAAGGCATCTCTTGGCATCAGAACTTGAAAAAAGTACAATACTTAAACAAAATTCTTACAGTGTGTTATGTTAATATCTCAATTACTTCTTTATGAAACCATAATCTACAATGTTTCTCAAGGTCCTTTGGTCAACTCTCCTGAATGATTTCTCTTCCCATGTCCTGTAATAAATCATGCATTTTAAGCTTGTTATTTCTATTAACTTTTATGAGGCCCTACTCTACGAGAATTCGTATTCCATTTTTTTGCATAAAGCCCACAACCATCTAATGTCTTTGTAACATAGTCTCTATCTTTATTGATAAAGAAACAACGTATGTCAAGAAATATTTTCTTCTCCATATAATCATTTAGACCATCATAGCTTATTTCTAATTTTGCTTGTATTTCTTCATTAGGAATCATTTCTAGTTTGGACAATATACCCTTCCATTCTTGAATTGTTCTCTCAAACAAATATGAACCGAGAATTTCAAGGGCTAGTGGAAGTCCTCCACAATAATCAAGGAAATAGACCCCATAAATTGGAGCTATAAAGATTTAAGCACATAAATTGTTTTCTTTTTCAAGAAAAGAAGAATCTCTTGGCATGCAAACTTGAAAAGGGAAAAAATAAAGAACGTAAAGAAAATCTTTACAGTTTGTTTTGTTAAGACCTCAATTACTTCTTGATGAAACCATAACCTACTATACTTCTTAGGATCCTTTGGTGAATTTTCACGGATGACTTCTCTTCCGGTAATAAATCATGCATTTCAAGCATGTTATTTCTACTAACTTTTATGGGGCTCCACTCTATGAGAATTTGTATTCCATTTTCCGTATAAAGTCCACAACCATCTAATATTTGTGTAACATAATCTCTATCCTCATTGATAAAGAAAGAACATATGTCAAGAAATATATCCTTCTCCGTATAATCATTTAGACCATTGAAGCTTAATTTTTAATTTTGCTTGTATTTCTTCATCAAGAATCCTTTCCAGTTTGCACAATACACCCTCCCATTCTTGTATACTTCTCTCAAACAAGTAAGATCCAAGGATTTCGAGGGCTAGTGGAAGTCCTCCACAGTAAGCAACTATATCTCTAGAAAGTTCAGTAAAACTTTGAAAGGGAGCTTTTTTCTTGAAGGCATGCCAGCTGAAGAGCTCAAGAGACTCAGTTTCATCCATTTCTCTCATTTTGTATTTACAGTCAAGGAAATTAAGTAAATGGAGATCTCTAGTTGTAATGATTATTACACTTCATGGACAAAACCATTCACGACTCTCACATAATGCCATCAGTTGACTCCGAGCATCCATATCATCCAATACAAGAAGTGTCGCTATGTGGGGAAATCTTCTCTGGATTATAGTTTTTCCTCTTTCAATGTGAGGTATCTTGACAACCATTGTCTTAATGATATCGGAAATAAGTTGCTTTTGCAAATTAACTAGGCCATTTTCTTTCTTTGATGTTTCTCTAATATTTTTTAGGAAACTTCTCCTTTTAAAGTGGTGACCAATTTTATTATAGATGGCTTTTGCGATAATTGTGTTGCCAATGCCCCCATTCCCCATAGGCCTATTATAAGAACATTTTATAATCTCTCTATCCACCTTTCATTTATCAGTACTTCATCAACTCGTGATTCTATTCCCACTGGATGGTCAGCAACAAACAATTGTCCAACATGTAATTTTTGAAAAACATCATCGACAATATCCTGAAATAGCTTACTTTCATTCCTGTCAATATTAAATATCCGTAAATAAAAATGAGCATCTACATGAAAGCATCATTAGTAAGCAATAATAAATGTGACTAACACTGATATTTAAACAAATGAACAAAAAAACAAAAGTACACCGTTAAACAACAATAATTATTTAAACGAAAAAATTTTCTCAAAAACCGACGTAGAAAGCCTGCTTTCTATATGTGGTTTTTCATTATACGTCGATTTAGATAACTGATGTAGAAGTGTAAAAATACATGGTGTCGTTGTCCCTGTCAAAACCAACATGGAAAGGGTTTCTTTATAGGAATGTAATTATCTACTCTTTCTATTTTAAAATAATTTAAAATAATTGCTACTTTGGACTTTTAAATATACATTTAAAAAAAGTTATTAAACGCCTATATTATAATAAAATTTAATGATATACTTAACTAAAATACCCATATATTAAATATCATTATTTTTAGTTGTCCACCAAATTTTGTTCGTTTGTGAGGAGTAAAACAATACAGAAATCAAGTTTGTGATGAGCAAAAAATTCTTAGAAAGACGGCTAGGCATTGCTGGAAACGAATTGGAGGATAGCTAACTCTCACCCGATCAAAATACCCTCTTTTTTTCAGAAATCAAGTTATGAGTAAGGAGTGCCCAACTCTTATTTCCATTTTATTTTTGACTTATTACTTAATTTCTCTCATTATCTTTTACTTTTTATTCTCGTTTTCAGTTTTGTTCTCATTTTCAGATGTACATTTTTTTATCCAAGCAAGCATGTTCTTATTTGGATGTTCCTCTTTCCGGTGCTAGCTAGAGAATTGTTATTTTTTAATAGGAGAAATAACACTTGAGAACCAAAACTTTCAATAAATCCATTTTAGAATCAAAAAGTTCAAAAATACCAAAAAAGGACGATGCTCTTAAATTAATCAAAATTCTAAATAGGAAATAACCTAAATGCCCTTGTTAAAACGTTTTTCACTCAACATCTGTTTTTTACTACTCTTCTTCTGAAATTTAACATTGAACTTCTCCAATTTTACATTGGATACAATATAGAATTCAACTCTAAGAATTTTACACTCATCTTCTACGTTTTACTATTCATGTTCCACAATTTGACACTGAAAACCCCCAATTTTACATGGGATAAGTCTCATAATTTTATACTTAACTTCCATTTTTATTACTTAACATTTGTTTTTTACTACTTTTTTTCATAAATTTGATACTAAACTTCCTTAATTTTATACTCATATTTCACAATATGTTCAGTATAAAACTGGGGATGTTCAGTGTCAAATTTATGAAAAAGAGTAGTAAAAAGCAGATGTTGAGTGTAAAACATTTTTACAAGGGTATTTAAGTCATTTCATATTTACATTTTTAATTAATTTGAGATCATGGTCATTTTCTGGTATTTTCAAATTTTTTAATCCTAAAATAAAATTAATTAAAAATTTTAATCCTCAAATGTCATTTCTTATTTTTAATATGATGGGTACGGCTACGAGTACCTAAACTTTTGTATTGATTTGTGGCTTTTTGAGTCCCCTTCTATTTAAAAAGAAAAAAAATAATTGTACCTAGAATTATTGCGTTAGAACTGTTAGCAAAGGCTTAACTAGAGAATTATTAAGTAAGCTTAAACTGTAATTTTACTTCAAACGCTATCCATATGGAAGTTGCATAATATCTCAAATCGTTTTTTAAAAAAAGAAAAAGAGAAAAAAAACGGCAAGTTTAGGTTACCGATAAGTTGAAACATCCCAGCCGGCTAAATTCGCAGCTTCTGTGAGTGCCTGCCTCCACTGCGACCCCCCTGATCATTGCTTCTTGCGAAGCGTCGCTCATGTTGATCCATTGCTTCAGTATATGAGCCTCTCTGATCGATGGCGAACATGAGATGGATCCGCGTGATATAATACGGGTATAACCAACTGACCCAGATTTCTTCGACACTCCATTATTTTCACAAGTACATCCAGGGACCAGGTGGAGGAAGCATAATTTTCAGAGAAAATTACGATAGACATTCGTGATCCTTCGATTGCTTGCAGTAATGAGCGACGGTTCTCCTCTCCCTTTTCAAGCCCCTTATCGTCCATGAAAACATGGACTCCGGCATTTATTAGAGCCGTATATAAGATTAGAAGTGATGGTGCGACGAGTGTCTTTGCCTCTGAAATTTAAAAAGACATCATAAATCCATTTTGCTTTTGTGGATGAAGAAGCAGAAGATGAGGAAGCCATTGCTTGAAGGAATGGTCGGAGGAAGGAATGGCGGTTGACGGGAGGGAATAACACTTCAGAAGAGATGGAATGGGTGGTTTTTATGAGCAAAATATAATTAAAAAAGCAGAAGATGAGGAAGCCATCGCTTGAAGGAATGGTAGGGGGAAGGAATGACGGTTGACGGGAGGGAATAACACTTCAGAAGAGATAGAATGGGTTTTTATGAGCAAAATAGAATTAAAGAAGCAGAAGATGAGGAAGCCATCGCTTGAAGGAATGGTAGGAGGAAGGAACGACAGTTGACGGGAGGGAATAACATTTCAGAAGAGATGGATAGAATGGGTTTTTATGTGGCCTGAAAAAAAAAAAGATAGAATGGATTTTTATGAGCAAAATACAATTAAAAAAATAAATTATTTATCAAAATATAACAAAGCGAGATCTTTACCACAATATAACAAATAGAATAGATGCTTGGGAAATGAGCTTATCCCTCAATAAAGAAGTGGATTGACATATAACCGATTTTAGAGGCTGATATTAACCTGAATAAAATACCATGATTCCTCTCATGTTTTGTCTTAATTACATAAATCTTCATTCTATTTTAAAAATCTGCACAGAACTTCCCTAAATTAAAAATAATATCACATAGACTTCTTTTTATTTTAAAAATTTTATTTCCATCCACTCATCCGTTAATTGTTAAATTATATTATTAAACTTTTTGTTCTGCCGAAATACCCTTATTTAATATAAATCATAGTTAAGAATCATTTAAATATTTATATTAGCCAAAAATATTTTTAATACATACATTTTTAGACTTTTTTATTATATTATAAATTTTATTAATTTTATAATTTTGAAAATTTTAATCACATTTATTTAAACTTATTCAATTAGTAATTTTTTAAATTAAAGCGTTGTCTAACAAATTGTTATTATATTATAAAATTGTATTTAAATACTTATGTGCAAAAAAAAGTAATACATATATTTTCAAATTTTTTATCATATTATAAAATAATTAATAAATATTTTATAATTTTAAATATTTTAAATTCATTTATTGAAAATTGTTTATTTTAAACATAGACCTTGGCAAAGAAAATATTTTCTTTTTCTCTTTTTTTTTTATTTTCTTTTCTTTGGGGTAAAAGATCATGAACAATTTTATTGCATCTCTTACTCCTTTCCTCACAGAAAGCCCATTAGACACATATCAGATCTTGTGCTTAATGCTATGTCATCGACTAATTTGACTCGAAAGCTTAAACAGTTAAGTGAAGCCCTATGAGTAGTTTCATTTCATTATAATCTCAAACGTAAAATTTCTGGCTGGCTTCAATTCTATAACTAAATAAGGACCCTTTCATGATTCTTTTTGTGTTCTTCACAGTACCCAGATATGAAGCCACCATCCTCGCCACCTTCATCAAAGCCTCAATACCTACTGAAGTTCTTGTTGGTATTCCATTCTCAATCTAGTCTAATATTTTAAAATTTTATCTTGACTGTAATATTTTCTGTTCATGTATGTTGAATTTCAGAGATAGTGAAAGCAATATTCTCAGTTATGATTGAGCTAGGGATTATTTATCACTTTTTCTTTTCCCAGCAATCAAAATTAGTGTAGAGTAATGTAAGTATTGCTTCTGATCTGATTCTAGGTCCCCACGCTGAACAGAAACCAATCTGAACGTTTTCTGTGAAGTTTTTTGTTTTAAAAAACTTTCTGTGAAGTTAAAATAGTGCAGGGTTCGTTACTTTCAAGAAATAGGTGCACCATCTATCATGTAGGAAGACACACTAATCCTAAACTGGATTACGGTATGTTTGGATTGATAAGAATAGAGAGGAAGGGAAGGGATATAAACTTTTGATTTTGACATTTTTTTTAGATTTAAATCTTACAATTTTATTATGTAGTAATATTCGTCACTACAATTAATTAAAGAGCAGCATATAAGATTACTCTGCCTGGGTTAGTTTAAGTTAAAATCCAAAGAAAACCCTAACCCATACATATGTAAGAAAAACAACAGTAGTAAAAGAGTGGCCACCTAGATATGATCTTCAATACATATGACAATTACATAAACCTTGCCCACAACATATTGCATGAGCAGAGGCATTCTAGAACAAGCAGAATAATCTATTAAGGAGCATTGCGTAGTGAGTCATCTTGTTATGGTTTCCTGGCAATTTAACAGAAAGCAAAGAAATATAACGCAATGGTAGATCACATGGAATATTAGTTTTATATTCGCAAGGATGTGAAATACAAGTCATCAACAAGCACTATATGAAAGTAATGACTCTCAGGGTTAAACAGAAGAAGAATAGAAACACAGAAAGGAGAAGATATAAACTCATAGAAGGAAGGATCAGAGTCACAGGGAGAGAAGAGAGAACTTCAGAGGGAGAGTCTTCATAACAATCTCCTCACATTTTTCCCACACCACACGGTACCAATTATATTCTTTATGCATTCAGTTTTACAAATTAGCACATGGTGAAAGAAAGGGAAGGAAAACAGAATATAAGTAGTGATGTGGCAGAGAGTGTGCTAAGGAATAACAGAATGCATAAAGAATATAAATTTTCATCTAAAGAATTTAAAAAAACAAGGACATCAAAGCATTCAAGTGGCAAATCATCAAGTTCATTGTAAAGCACAAAATAATATAAGGCAAGAATCGGTAATATATTACCGTTATACTTCCTTTTGCTCTTTCTTGAGTTTTGCCTCTTCTGAACACTTTCCCAAGCTTTCTTGAATCTAACTTTAACATCAAAGAGCTACATAAATCATTTGTTCATGGTGTTGATTCATAGAGTCTCAAACCAAACCCTAAAATTTCATTTTTTTCATCTTAAGCTTTTTATTGAATTCATATTTATTCTCTAGTTTTTGGACCCTAAGGAATCCATTTTTTAGATTAAAATTATGGAATTCCCACTCCAAATCAATGCCCTTTCTGACTGAAAATAGCAAGAAAAGGAGAGAAAATGCTTTTCTTTAAAATACAACCAACAACTACCAAAATCATGCTTCAAGTAGTTAGTTCATGGTTTCTCCTGGGTTTACTGCATACAAAACACTTTACCTCTCTTCTTATACTTAAACGAAATCTGGACTGGAGAGGGAGGAGAAGAAAATTCCATAGAACCAACATAAACTACTTAGAACAACCAACCAAAGATAGTAAGGAAGCTTACCAAGCTTTTGGTCTTTGTAGCTTCATGTGTGCTTTCCTTTTCTTCTCTCCTCTTTTCCTTCCTTTCTCTTTATGCTCTCACTTCTCTCTTGCTCCCACTATTTCATACTTCTCTTTTCCTTCCCAAAATGAGTGAAGGTCGGCCAACTCATGAGGAGAGAAGAGATATTTTTTCTTTTCACAAAGATACTTTAATTACCTTTTTTTTTTCTTTTCTCAAGTACTTCTTCAGGAAGTATTTACAAAAATCATTTAAATAATGAATTCTCCCACATGGCTAGCTATGGATGTTTGAAATAGAACAGGAGAAAGAGATTAAATAACTTAATTAACTAGCTAATTATTTAACTAATTAAGGTTACTTTTTAGTCATAAAGGCTTTACATTCTTTAATAAGTATTAGACAAAAATCAATTAAATAAATTCCCTTCATATCCCTTGCAACCTTGGTTACGCCATATAGAAGGCTAAGCTGATTGATAGTTTTATTTTGATTATAATTTTTTATATTTATAAAAATACCCCTAATTCAGGATAAATTTATAATTTTGAAACTTTTAGGTTATTAGGAGTAATTTTTCTCAAATCTCTTTACACATTTATTCTCCACCTGATTTTCACTCTTAATCACTCTTGAGGGACTAACATATAAAGAATTTTAATTCTTGGGGATTAAAACATAATTTTCTCATTTTTCTTTTAATCTAAAAAATGAAAATTTTGTCATTCTTTATGCTTAATGGTGTCTCTCTTTTTTTTCAGTTCCTTATGTATTTTATAATATCAACATTTTTTTATTGGGGATTAAATGCAATATTCACATTTTACTTCTAATCCAAGAAATGACCATTTTACCTCTAAAATAGGTCAAAAACATAATTATCCATTCTTTCCTACAATTTCTTGTAATTTTACCCAAAGACCAATTTTTTATTATTTCTTTTTGATCTATTTATATTAACTTTCAAATTGGTATATCTCTCAACCTTGACCTCCTAGCCACGCAATACTTATATCACTGTGTTCAGTTGAGGATGGGCTTCCATTCAAGTGGTATATTGTATACCTTTTGAGATAAGTTCTGGAATTAATTTATACTAAGAATCTTATAGAAAATTAATTCCAATTAAGGACCAAACATAATTTCTTCTGAAAATTAGATGAGAAATTAATTTCTTCTAAAACCCGAGTATATAACATTTTCATCTCGTTTCATTTCTCATATTTTATTCATTTTATAACATTCTATAAATATAAGGATATTACAACATTTTAAGGAAACTATTCCTATAGAATTTTTGTAATATCCTTATTTATATGGGATATTATAAAATGAATAAAAGATAAGAAACGAAGCAAGACGAAAATGTTATATATAATCGGGCTTTAGAAGAAATTAATTTATCATATAATTTTCAGAAGAAGTTATGTTTGGTCCTTAATTAGAATTAATTTTCCATAAGGTTCTTAGCAGAAATTAATTCTAGAACTTACCCCGAAAAATATGTAATAACCACTTGAATGAAAGTCCGCTCTGAGTTGAGCGCCATGGTATAAGTATTGAGTACCCGGGAGGTTTAGATTGAGAGATAGACTAATTTGAAAATTAATGTGAATAGTGAAAAAGAAATAATAAAAAAATTGGTCTCTGAGTAAAATTACAAGAATGTGCTCGAGAGAATAGATAATTACATTTTTGACTTGGTTTAAGGGAAAAATGATCATTTCCCAAAGATTGAAGAAGGGCAAAAAAGTTATTTTTCCTGATTAAATGAAAAAATGAGAAAATTATATTTTAACCATAAGAATCAATAATCTTTGCAATTTAGTTTCTAAAAGACACATGGTGAGGAAATGAAAGGAAGTTTGGAGGAAAATTACAGCTAATGATTCAAAAATTTTAAAAATTATAAATTTTTCCAGATCAAGGATATTTTTGTAAATATAAAAAATTATAGTCAAAATGAAGCTTTTGATGAGTTAAGCCCAATGGAATACTGTTTGGAAATTAATAAAGTTAGTATGAATTTATTATGGGCAATTAAAATAAGTCAGTATTATACTAATTAAAGATTATTTTGGACTGCAGAAAAAGCAGTACAGGATTATAGACAGTAAATGGACCCTACCCAAATATATTTTGGGTCAATAAAATGATTTTAGTCTGAAAGTAGTTTTTGAATACTCTTGTACCAATATAATAACAAATATGGAAAACATATTCAATCGGTATAGGAAAATTTAATTGGTAAAAATTATTTTGGTCCAATTAAAATTATGAAGCAATTTTTGGACAAATTACCCTTAATATGGCGTGACATACAATTGCTAGGATATGGGGGAATTTCTTTAATTGTTTTAATGAAGGAAGAGTGACTCAAGTAGCTAACTAAGGTTAATTAAGGTAAAGCATGATTAAATAAGTGATTAAGTGAGATAATCCTACTTCATCCTCTCATTCCACACGTGAGCAACTACTTCCTTGTGGACAAATGGGATTATTTAATTGGCTTTTGGGACTACTTCTTTAAGAAGCATTTAAAAAAAAAAAAGAAAGAGAGAGGGGAAAGTGGCAAGAAATGATTGGTTAATGGTTTTATAACTATTTCTTTTTACTCCCTTCTCATTCGGCCGACTAAATACTTGAGAAAGGAAGGGAAAGTGCTTTGAAAAACAGCAAGAAGAAGGAGCTTACGTGAGGAAAGAAAAAAGGAGAAAAAGAGGGAGAAAAATCCAAGAAAAATTGGTAAGTAATCCTCTTGTGATTCTCAAGTGTTCTAGCATAGTTTTTAAGTTGTATGGGTTGGTTTCCTAAAATTTTCTCTCCTCCTCTTACTGTATGATTTCAACCATGCAGGTTCTTGAAAGAGAAAGTGGAGCTTTAATGAAATAAACCTAGGGAAGAGCTTAGACAAGTTCCAAGAAGCAAGCAATCATAAGTTATTGTAGCTAGTTTGGAGTAAATATTTTTATCCAATTTTCTGATCATTTTCAGTCAATTAGGGTTTATTTATAGAGATGAAATTTCAAACTTTTGACCTCAAAAATGGATTTCTTGGATCCAAATTATGCAAAAACAATGATGTTGTAGAAAGAAAAACCAAGGGAAAATAACATGGAATTTTTAGTTCAAGTATTTCACTTTGTAAATGAGCTAAATGAATAAGTGGCTCATGACATTATTTTATGATGCTATAGGGTTCCAAGAAGTGTTTTAAGATCAATGAAAGTGTCCATAAAGTTTGGAGATCATTAGAAAATAAGAATGTAGTTATTTTGCCATTTATGCCTAATGTTAACATGCTTGATTTTCATGATTCTATAACTATGCCATATATTTGTTTGGATACTTTGTGATGAATTTGCATTGTTGGCTGGTTGTTTGAAGGGTTTTATGACCCTAGGATATACATTTCCTAAGGTGTTACCATACCAAAATTTTTATGAAATTGTATAGCATAATATAAATTTATGATTTTATGATTACCATTGATGATTTTATGAGATGTTATGATAATATGCTTACATGATTGGGTGTAACTATTGAGATTTTTAGAATCTCATCCCTTCCAAATGATCATCATGACCAGGCCCAGCTATGGCAAGAAGTGGTTAAGAGTGCTGAGGAGAAAAAAGAATGATGATGAAGCATAATATTGCTCTCAAGTTATGATCTTGTAGTTTGAAAAGATATGTAAAGTTATGAATATGCTACTAAATCTGTATTTCCATGCTATTGTGATCATTAGAGCATTATGAAATGTTATCCATGGACTTAGTACAATGAATGATGATGTATTATGTCTATGAAGCTTACTTTGTTAAGTTATGATTGGAAATGCTTATGTAGAATACTCTGAGAATTACTAAGGTATTGTTTATATGAATAAAGTATACTACATGAGTGTTAGGTATTCTCCAAAATTAGATTGAATAAGCTTTTCATAGAGTCAAAGACACCTAAATTGGATAATTGTACAATTTATGGTGAATTTTCAAAATTAGGATCCAAAACAAGGTAAGATTAGAAACTGGAAATCTTGGACATATGAACTGGAAATTTCAAAAGAAATTATAAAATCATACATAGTTCTAAAAATTTATTGGCTTATATGTATGAAAATGTCTATGTCTTAGTTTTAATATGTCATTGGTTTGAGTGCAATTGGAGTTAAATAACAAGATTTATATATATTTTCTTAAGACTATTCCAGTTAAAGTTGAGCTCTAACCTCTATTAGTTTAAGTTAATGTCATGCCTTGTACAAGTTGAATAAATGTAAAAGAAAAATATTTCTAGAAAGTAAACTCACAAGGATTTCCAATGACATAAGAAATGCATGAATTGGCTTAGGATAGAGTGAGATATGAATTTTTAAATATAAAGTCAAAACCTGGGGAGTTTTAAAATGACCATATACAGTAAATATTTGAGAAATAAACTGTATAAATTGGTCATAAGAATGTTCTGTTTCATATTTTTTTCATGTAGAAAATCATTTTATCTATTTTTATAGCCTTAAATCACTTTGAGATAATTTTTCTAGATTTAGTTATGAATTTTCAAAATTTATCGGGTAAAATGGAAAATGCACAATGAACATTACCCGAAATAAAGAAAAATCAATCTGAACGTTTTCTGTGAAGTTTTTTCTTTTTTCTTTTTAAAAACTTTTTGTGAAGTTAAAATAGTGCAGGGTTCGTTACTTTCAAGAAATAGGTGCACCATCTATCATGTAGGAAGACACACTAATCCTAAACTACTGGATTACGGTATGTTTGGATTGATAAGAATAGGAGGAAGGGAAGGAATATAAACTTCTGATTTTGACATTTTTTTTAGATTTAAATCTAACAATTTTATTATGCATTAATTTTCATCATACAATTAAAGTGCAGCATATAAGATTACTCTGCCAGGGTTAGTTTAAGATAAAATCCAAAGAAAAACCACAGCAATAAAAGAGTGGCTACCTAGATATGATCTCCAATACATATGACAATTGCATAAACCTTGCCCACAACATATTGCATGAGCAGAGGCATTCTAGAACAAGGAGAATAATCTATTAGGGAGCATGGCGTAGTGAGACTTCTTCTTATGATTTCCTGGCAATTTAACAGAAAGCAGAGAAATATAACGCAATGGTAGATCAAATAGAATATTAGATGTATATTCGCAAGAATGTGAAATACAAGTCATCAACAAGCACTATATGAAAGTATTGACTCTCAGGGTTAAACAGAAGAAGAATAGAAACATAGATAGGAGAAGATATAAACTCATAGAAGGAAGGATCAGAGTCACAGGAGAGAAGAGAGAACTTCAGAGGGAGAGTCTTCATAACAATCTTCTCACTATTTTCCTACACCACACGGTGCCTTTTATATTCTTTATGCATTATGTTTTACACCTTAGCACATGGTGAAGGAAAGGGAAGGAAAACAGAATATAAGTAATGATGTGGCAGAGAGTGTGCTAAGGAATAACAGAATGCATAAAGAATATAAATTTTCATCTAAATAATTTTAAAAAACAAGGACATCAAAGCATTCAAGTGGCAAATCATTAAGTTCATTGTAAAGCACAAAACAATATAAGGCAAGAATTGGTAATATATTACCGTTATGCTTCCTTTTGCTCTTCCTTGAGTTTTGCCTCTTCTGAACACTGTCCCAAGCTTTCTTGAATCTAACTTTAACATCAAAGAGCTACATAAACCATTTCTTCATAGTGTTGATTCCTAGAGTCTCAAACCAAACCCTAAAATTTCATTTTTTTTCATCTTAAGCTTTTTATTGAATCCATATTTATTCTCAAGATTTTGGACCATAAGGAATCTATTTTTTAGATTAAAATTATGGAATTCCCACTCTAAATCAATGTCCTTTTTGACTGAAAATAGCAAGAAAAGGAGAGAAAATGCTTTTCTTTAAAATACAACCAACAACTACCAAAATCATGCTTCAAGTAGTTAGTTCATGGTTTCTCCTGGGTTTACTGCATGCAAAACACTTTACCTCTCTTCTTATACCATAAACAAAATCTAGACTGGAGAGGGAGGAGAAGAAAATTCCATAGAATCAACATAAACTACTTAGAACAACCAACCAAAGATAGTAAGGAAGCTTACCAAGCTTTTGGTCGTTGTAGCTTCATATGTGCTTTCCTTTTCTTCTCTCCTCTTTTCCTTCCTTTCTCTTTATGCTCACTTCTCTCTTGCTCCCACTATTTCAGACTTCTCTTTTCCTTCCCAAAATGAGTGAAGGTCGGCCAACTCATGAGGAAAGAAGAGATATTTTTTCTTTTCACAAGGATACTTTACCTCTTTTTTTTTCTTTTCTCAAATACTTCTTCAAGAAGTATTTACAAAATCATTTAAATAATGAATTCTCCCACATGGCCAGCTATGAATGTCTAAAATAGGACGGGAGAAAGAGATTAAATAACTTAATTCACTAGCTAATTATTGAACTAATTAAGGTTACTTTTTGGTAAAAAAGGCTTTACCTTCTTTGATAAGTATTAGACAAAAATTAATTAAATAAATTCCCTCCATATCCTTTACAGCCTTAGCCATGCCATATAGAAGGGCTAAGCTTATTGATAGTTTTATTTTGATTATAATTTTTTATATTTATAAAAATACCTCTAATTCGAGATAAATTTATAATTTTTGAAACTTTTAGATTATTGGGAGTAATTTTTCCTAAATCTCTTTACACATTTATTCTCCACATGATTTTCACTCTTAATCATTCTTGAGGGACTAACATATAAAGGATTTTAATTCTTGAGATTAAAACATAATTTTCTTATTTTTCTTTTAATCTAAAAAATGACAATTTTATCATTCTTTACGCTTAACAGCGTCTCTCCTTTTTTTCCAGTTTCTTATGTGTTTTACAATATCAACATTTTTTCATTGGGGTTTAAATGCAATATTCACATTTTACTTCTAATTCAGAAAATGACCGTTTTACCCCTGAGATGGGTCAAAAACATAATTATCCATTATTTCGAACACTTTTTTGTAATTTTACTCAAAGATCAATTTTTTATTATTTCTTTTTTATCTATTTATATTAACTTTCAAATTGATATATCTCTCAACCTTGATCTCCTAGCCACACAATACTTATATCATTGTGCTCAGTTTAGGACGGGCTTCCATTCAAGTGGTATATTGTATACCTTTTGAGATAAGTTCTGGAATTAATTTCTACTAAGAATCTTATAAAAAATTAATTCCAATTAAGGACCAAACATAACTCCAAAATTAGATGAGAAATTAATTTCTTCTAAAAGCCGAGTATATAACATTTTCGTCTCGTTTCATTTCTCATATTTTATTCATTTTACAACATCCTATAAAAATAAGGATATTACAACATTTTAAGGAAACTGTTCCTATAGAATTTCTGTAATATCCCTATTTATATGAGATGTTATAAAATAAATAAAAGATGAGAAACGAAGCGAGATGAAAAAGTTATATATAATCGGGCTTTAGAAGGAATTAATTTATGATCTAATTTTTAGAAGTTATGTTTGGTCCTTAATTGGAATTAATTTTTCATAAGGTTCTTAGTAGAAATTAATTCTAGAACTTATCCCGGAAAATATACAATAACCACTTGAATGAAAGTCCTCTCTGAGTTGAGCGCAATGGTATAAGTATTGAGTACCCGGGAAGTTTAGATTGAGAGATAGATCAATTTGAAAGTTAATGTGAATAGTGAAAAATAAATAATAAAAAAATTAGTCTTTGAGTAAAATTACAAGAATATACTCGAAAGAATAGATAATTACACTTTTGACTTGATTTAAGGGAAAAACAATCCTTTCTCAAAGATTGAAAAATGGCAAAGAGGTTATTTTTTCTGATTAAATGAAAAAATAAAAAAAATTATATTTTCACCACAAGAATCAAGAATCTTTGCAATTTAGTCTCTGAAGGGAAGGTGGTGAGAAAATGAAAAGAAATTTGGGAAAAATTACAGCTAATAATCCGAAAGTTTTAAAAATTATAAATTTCCCGGGTCAAGGATATTTTTGTAAATATAAAAAATTATAGCCAAAATGAAGCTTTTGATGAGTTAAACTCAATGGAATACTGTTTGAAAATTAATAAAGTTAGTATGAATTTATTATGGGCAAATAAAATAACAATCAGTATTATACTAATTAAAGATTATTTTGGACTACAGAAAAAGCAGTACAGGATTATGGACAGTAATTGGACCCTACCCAAATATATTTTGGGTCAATGCAATGATTTTAGTCTGAAAGTAGTTTTTGGATAATCTTGTACCAATATAATAATAAATATGGAAAAAATATTCAATCGGTACAGGTAAATTTAATTGGTAAATATTATTTTGGTCCAATTAAAATTATTAAGTAATTTTTGGACAAATTACCCCTAATATTGCGTGACATACAATTGCTAGGATATGGGGGAATTTCTTTAATTGTTTTAATGAAGGAAAAGTGACTCAAGTAGCTAACTAAGATTAATTAAGGTAAAGCATGATTAAGTAAGTAATTAAGTGAGATAATCCTACTTCATCCTCTCATTCCACACGTGACCAGCTGCTTCCTTGTGAACAAATGGGATTATTTAATTGGCTTTTGGGACTACTTCTTTAAGAAGCATTTAAAAAAAAAAAAAAGAAAGAGAGAGAGGGGAAAGTGGTAAAAAATGATTGGTTAATGGTTTTATAACTATTTCTTTTTACTCCCTTCTCATTCGGCCGACTAAACACTTGAGAAAGGAAGGGAAAGTGCTTTGAAAAATAGCAAGAAGAAGGAGCTTACGTGAGCAAAGAAAAAAGGAGAAAACGAGGGAGAAAAATCCAAGAAAAATTGGTAAGTAATCCTCTTGTGATTCTCAAGTGTTCTAGCATAGTTTTTAAGTTGTATGGGTTGGTTTCCTTGAAATTTTCTCTCCTCCTCTTACTGTATGATTTCAGCCATGGAGGTTCTTGAAAGAGAAAGTGGAGCTTTAATGAAATAAACCTAGGGAAGAGCTTAGACAAGTTCCAAGAAGCAAGAAATCACAAGTTATTGTATCTAGTTTGGAGTAAATATTTTTATTTGTAACATCTTACCTCCAGACTTGATCAAAAACTTCAAAATTTAACCAAACACAACCCCGATACCTCAAAACAACTCTTCAAAACTTCAAACAGCGAAAACGACTCCCAAAATACCAAAAATAGGGCTGGGGGCTGCGGCCGCTACAGTACTGCCGCGGCTCTGGCCTCCCCTGCTTCTTCATCGCTTCCAGATTCATTGGCACTGCGACCTAGACGCTGGAGCCAAGGCCCCCTATGCTGATATCCCATATCAGCAACTTTCACAGTTCAGGGCAAACTTCCGACGCGCATAACTTTATGCTCCGACCTCCAATTGACTTGATTCTAACTCCTACAAGTCAATCGAGTCCCCATCTATCCAAAGACACCAACTTTCACCTTAATCCAACTTTGTTCAGAGATTCTGGACCCTAGAGACTGTTTTGGTCACTTATTAACCAAAACTCACCACTAACAACCTCCAATCGCCACCAAAGGCAAATGGACACTCCCAGACCAATCATACAGATCCAAAAACCCCAAAACCAAGCTGTTCAATGAGGTTTCACATCAAAGAAATCACTCCTCTGAGATTGGACCCCTTGGAACCCAACTTGACCAAACGAGCTACAGGCCCTTAAACAAACCAACAAGGCCTCAAAACCACTCTGAGCTCACCAACACTAACATACAGACTTCTCGACATCCAAACCCTGCAACTGTACATACAACATACATAGCCATATCGTACAACCACAATAATCCTTAACAATAACCATATGTTCATTACAAACCATTCTCTATCCTACTTGGCACAAGATACATATCCAAAATACACACACTACATAGACTATTCCCACGTACACAGCTACTCCCACGTCTTCTCCGGACTAGTACCAAAACCGTCACCTGAAAGATTAGTCATGGGAGAGGGGGGTGTGAGACAATGTCTCAGTAACCGGGGACAAACACATACATATATATATATGTTCCACACAACTCATGAATGCAGTGTACAATGAATGGTTTGCATGTCTCCCTCACACACAGCTAGAATCATGGGCTATAGTCATGACAAGACATTTCATATAGGTAATTCCCTTCCAACAGTCGGTGAAGACTGATTTTGGGACATTACCAAGCTCAACTCCCATTAGCGTACCCGGCCAAAGGCAGTACTAATGTTAGGACCGTGGCTCTCCTTCCCCTTTCCCACCACGAATTGACAGCAATTTAGGGAAGGTGCAGTCCACTACGTGCCTTTCCTTGCTCGCCATCGGAGGGGATTTAGCCGCAGAGATCTCTTCCTTATCCTCTCTAACATATATATACATATTCCATCCTTATCCTTCCTAACAATATTGTAACGCCCCTCATGATATCTTTATTGGTTTTGTGTTCAGGATGAGAGGACGGATATGATTGAAGAGGAAACAGGAAAGGACTTCGTGCCGCGGCGAGGAGCAGAGCCGCCGCGGCGAGAGGCTCCCAGAAGCATTTTCCAAAATTTTATGGAGGAGCCGCGGCGTGATGTATGAAGCCGCGGCGAGAGTCGAGATTTTTGCTTAAAACCGAATCATTTTGGACGCTCGGACAGAAAAGAAACAAAAGGAAACCGAGGGAGATCGCGAGAGAGCTAAGCTAGGGTTCGAATCTCCGGCGTCCATGGGTGATTTCAGACCGAGGGAGCTTGGATCTAAGTTGGTAAGTTACTTCTACACCTCCCTCTCCGTTTTTGTTCGGTGGAAATATGGGGTTTTTGGTTTTGAGGTTGGGTTTTCGGTTTGTGACGAAATCCACCGATTGAAATGGTTTAAATGAGGATAATAAAGTGTGTTTTGATGTCCTTGATGATTGGATTCGTGTTTGGAAGGGTTTAGGTGTGATTTGAGCTTAACCCTGGGTTGTCTTCGGTTAGAACTCTTGGGAATCCGATATGTATGTGTTTGAGTAGTATTTGAAGGGTCCGTAAGAGTCTATTGATGCATGAAAGGGGTGTTGGAGCCTTGGGTTAGGCCTAAAAATGATTAAATTGTGATATTGTGATTGTGAGTATATTATGTTAATGGGAGAATTATGCATTATGAAGGTTATCTGGTTAGCTGTGTGGGGCTCAAGTGTATTGAAGTTCAAGAAAGTGTGTGGAACTTGCGTGAGCGCGGTATTGACAACCTGAGGTAACCGGGGGTTTGTTTACGTGGTTTTATACGATAGTATGTATTTATATATATATATATGTCTCTTTCATACCACGATAGTGATATGTTTGTGTGTTGTTATTATATATCGTGGTATGTGTATAGTAGATGATGTTTATGAGTATTGTGATGAGATATGTGATGGGGACATTGATGTGATATGATGTGATAATCATGATATTTATGATGATACATTAGTATCACCACATGTTACTGTTACACCGAGATATATGACGGATAAAGTGGTGATGATGTGATGATGTATGATATATGATGATAAATGAAATTGTTAGGGAGAATAAGGTTGGAGTATCTGATATTGTATATGTTAGGGAGGATAAGGGTGGATTGTATGGGTTAGGGAGGATAAGGATGGATTATATGTATACGTGTGTTAGGGAGGATAAGGATGGGATATTTGTATATGTGTGTTAGGGAGGATAAGGATGGGTTATGTGTATACTTGTGTTAGGGAGAATAAGGATGGAAGTCCCAGAGAGGACGACATGCATATCATGCATTTTGCATTGTATTCATATGTTACTTGATTCATATTTATATATATATACATATCTATATGGTTATGTGTTGTTAATCCCGGTTACTGAGACATTGTCTCACCCCACCCTCTCCCATGACTAACCCTTTCAGGTGAAGGTTCTGGCTCTAGCCCGGTGAAGCAAAGAGAGTAGCGGTGTACGTGGGAAGTCTATGTAGTGTTTGTATCTTTGGTTAATGTATTATGTGCCAAGTAGGGTAGAAAGTGTGTATTGAATGTGTGAGATTGACAGGATTGTGACGGATGAATGTATATTTGATTATGTTTTATGGAATGTGTTATGTTGGTGTGCTAAGAGTGTTAGGTGTGTGGAAGTTTATATGGTAATATTTGTGAGCCCGGAGTGGCTTGGGCCTGGTTGTTATGTGTTAGGGCCAGTAGCCCATCTTGTCATGTTGAGGTCCAAGGGGGTCAAAACTTAGAAGAGTGGTTCCTTTGAGGTGAAACCTCTTTGGACAGGTTGATTTGGAGATTTACGACCTGTATGAATGGTCTCTGAGTGACCAGCTGCCTTTGGTGGAAATTGGAGGTGGCTAGTGGTGAGTTTTGGTCAATAAGTGGCCAAAACGGTGTCAAGAGTCCAGAATCTCCATTCGGAGTTGGATTGGGGTAAAATTGGTGTCCTTGGATAGATGGGGACTAGATTGACTTGTAGGAGTTAGATTCGAGTCAATCGGTGGTCGGAGCATAAAGTTATGCGCGTCGGAAGTTCGCCCCAAAGTGGTGAAGTGCTGATGTGGGACATCAGAAGGGGGCGCCGCGGCGCCAGACGTCCAGTAGCGAGGTATGTTTTAGAGGGAGTCGGAGCCGCGGCGGTATTGTAGTGGCCGCGGCCCCAGCCCAAAATTTGGTAATTTGGGGTTCGTTTCTTCAGGTTTGAGGCTGTGAGATGTTGTTTTGGTGTTGATTGGTTTGTGTTTGATTGTATTTCGAGATTTTGGGTGTTTATGGAGGTAGGATGTTACAAATATCATCATATCATATCGTCATCACATCATCACCACCCAATCCGTCATATATCAAGGCCTCACAATGCCATATGGTAATGCTCATGTATCATCATATAATCATCATCATCATCATGTCACAACCATATGTATGCATCATGTCATGTCATGCCAAAGTCATCATCATAATCATAATCATCATCATCATCATAAACATCATAGCTATCATCTAGCTATGTGCATACCACGATATATATATATAGAAAACAGTACACACAATCACATCAGTATCGTGGTATGAAAGAAGCATGCATATCTATACATAAACATACATACCAATATACAATACAATAAAAATAAACAAACACCCGGTTACCTCAATTGTCGTTACCACACACACACGAGTTCCACAAGCTTCCTTGAACTGTCCAATACACGTGATCCCCTCTCGATTACCCAAACAACCTTCATAAAACCACAATTCCTCCATTAACACAATATACCAATAAACCAAACATCACAATTCAACCACATTAACATATCCCAAGGTTCCAACACCCTTTTCATGCATCAGTAAGCTCTTAGAAATCATTCAAACACTACACAACCTTATACACTTTGGATTCCCAAGAGCTCTAACCAAAAACAACCTAGGATTAAGCTCAAATCATACATACACCCTTCAAAACTCACATCCAAGCAACAAGAATACCAAAACACACTCCATTAACCTCAAATCATCCATTTCAATCGGTAGATTTCACCCCAACTCGGAAATCCAACCTTACAACCGAAAATCCAAAATTCTAACCAAAGAAAATGGAGAGGGAGAAGTAGAGAACACTTACCAACTTGAATCCAAGCTCTTGAGGTTCGAAAATCACTCCTAGACACTGGAAATCTCGAACCCTAGCACTGCTCCTCGCGGTCTCCCTCGGTTTCCTCTGTTTCTTTCTTTCCCAATACACCGAAATGATCTGGATTTAAACAAAAATCCCGAATCTTGCCGTGGCTCCACCACGTTCAGCCGAACACTGCCACTAGAAGGGTTCTCTCCGCGGCGGCCCTACTTCTCACCGTGGCGTGGAGCTCTTCCAGACTCCACTTGAGCCTTCCTCCATCCTGTTTCCTCTGGTCCTGAACACAATGCCAAGGAAGAAATCGTAAGGGGTGTTACAGTATCCAATTTTCTTATCATTTTCAGTCAATTAGGGTTTGTTTATAGAGATGGAATTTCAAATTTTTGACCTCAAAAATGGATTTCTTGGATTCAAATTATGCAAGAACAATGATGTTGTAGAAAGAAAAACCAAGGGAAAATAACATGGAATTTTTAGTTCAAGTATGTCACTTTGTAAATGAGCTTAATGAATAAGTGGCTCATGGCATTATTTTATGATGCTATAGGATTCCAAGAAGTATTTTAAGATCAATGGAAGTATCCATAAAGTTTGGAGATCATTAGAAAACAAGAATGTAGTTATTTTCCCATTTATGCCTAATGTTAACATCGATTTTCATGATTCTATAACTATGCCATATATTTGTTTGAATACTTTGTGATGAATTTGCATTGTTGGCTAGTTGTTTGAAGGGTTTTATGACCCTAGGATGTCCAATTCCTAAGGTGTTACCATACCAAAATTTTTATGAAATTGTATGGCATAATATGAATTTATGATTTTATAATTACCATTGATGATTTTATGAGATGCTATGATAATATGATTTCATGATTGGGTGTAACTATTGAGATTCTTAGAATCTCATCCCTTCCAAATGATCATCATGACCAGGCCCAGCTATGGCAAGAAATGGTCAAGAGTGCTAAGGAAAAAGAAGAATGATGATGAAGCATAATATTGCTCTTAAGTTATGATCTTGTAGTTTGAAATGATATGTAAAGTTATGAATATGCTATTAAATCTGTATTTCCATGCTATTGTGATCATTAGAGCATTATGATCAATGTTATGCATGGACTTAGTACAATGAATGATGATGTATTATGTCTATGAAGCTTACTTTGTTAAGTTATGATTGGAAATGCTTATGTAGAATACTCTGAGAATTACGAAGGTACTGTTTATATGAATAGAGTGTACTACATGAGTGTTAGGTATTTCAAAAATTAGATTGAATAAGATTTCCATAGAGTCAAAGAACACCTAAATTGGATAATTGTACAATTTACACTACACCAAATTTGGGAATAGTTGGCGTTTGTTTTTCACCTTTATTGGCGTTTTAAAAATGTCATCTAATAATGCGCTGATGAAAGTCGTTAAATACAATGGTGTTTGAAAAACGCCAACTAAAGTCACTTTAGTTGATGTTTAATGGTAAACGCCGACATTTTTTTAGGCTTTAGTTGGCGTTTGTCATTAAATGCCGACGTCTTTTATGATCTTAGTTGGCATTTACGATTAAACGCCAACATTTTTTATCATTAATTTTTTTTATATTTTACTATTACGTTGCATAACCTACAGTTAAGAACAATGATTCATTGTCAACTAGATCCAGTGAACCCAGAAATTGATAGAATCTAGCAATAAAACTTAACAAAACATAACAAGAGGGAGTAATATATATTATTATATTTATAGTACCGGCCAGTGGAAATTTCAGTGATCAATTAAGAAGTAAACTAATTAAAAAAAGAAAAAAGGAAACCATGAATAAATTTCAGTTATTGACAACAGAATGTGCAAGAAGAAGCTAAGAATACAAGCAAAGGTGTTGGTATCTTTAGGATTAAATGTCACTTGCATCACATAATGAGAGTGCCCCTGAAATATCTGAGTACAAACCCAGCCTTTCTCCCAATCCCAAAGCTTTATGAGCATATCATCAGATGATGATAGCACGTAAGGAAGGGTAAGATGAACTGCCACACACCTAATGTAATCTGTATGTGCCTCAAAAACTTTAACTTTATCCATTGTGTTGTAATTATATACAGGAATGAACATATCATCCGCTCCAGCAACCACCCACTGTTTGCGTGCAACAAATTTGGCAGACCTAATTGCAAAATCATGCTGTACTTGAGCTCCATTGTGGTATTTTGAGTTATAATAATAGTGAGAAAAGATACACTTTCAAACAATTGCAAGGACAGGTAAAAATTTGTTTGCTAAAAAAAAAAGGATCATGTACCTGGTAACTCAGTAACCTCAAAAGACTTGGCCATGTGTAGCATGCGTGGTGAATGATCATTAAGAGACCAAGATGCAATGATAAGTCAACCCATAGTTTGAATAGTTATGAATTTCACAATTCTAATCTGTCAGTTTGAATAGAAGAATGCAAAAGGCACACAAGAAAATTTATTCCACTGCATATGATTAGAAGTTTAAGAAGTTTGACAAAGCTCATTTTTCATTAGAATCAAAGCATAAGATTTAACCCATAGTTTAAATAAGTGATCAACCTTACAGCAAAATATTTTGGTAGAGCACTCACTTTGAAACCTTGTGGCAATATATATCCACCATAATTATTACAACCCTCCATTGGCTAAAACGCACTAACAAGTCATAACAATACACATGATCTCAATTAAAAAATTTTCAGGTACCTGAGATTGGGAGTTCCAAATACAGACAGTTCCTGAGTATAAACTTGCCAGAATCCTGTGGTAGCCATGGCAAAATCACACACTTCAACAAAATAGCTAACGATAAACTATTTACCAATCCTATGTCATCAATAACCCTGTTGACAAATTCCATGACTAATATTGATATAATTCTCACAGATGCCACACAGTAGAAATAATCAAATTAAGAAAGCAATTATAGAATTTTAAATTGCAGCATGGTTAAATTTACCTCTCTATTCATAGGCACTTATCAAGGACGAAGTTACACCACTCTTCGATGAGTTCCTCTATTTGCATATCATAGTACTCGGAATAAGAGGTGTCAGGGAAGTACTGTAAATTAAAAAATTATAAATAAGCGAAAATGGCAAAATTTTATAAGTTTTAATGTAAATATAAAATTACATACCGTGTCTGGGATTATGCTATGACCATGTGTGATGATATCCTTCATGAATAACATCACATAGTATCCACAGTCATTATCATTTGCTTGTTTTGGATACTAAAGAGGAAAATTATATTAATTATACAATACAGAAATATTAATCTCAACAATTGTTGATTAAATATAAATTTATACATACCCGTATCTTCTGCCACTTATATAACGAGGAAGCTAAGGGTTTTACCATTTTGCCCTTATGATTATCTCTACAACCCCGGCCCACTCGAAATATTGACACAGCACTGTTTAACCATAAAATATAAAAAATGTTAGAATGAGCAAAACCTAATTTGAATTATTACATATAAGTGTGAATCATTAAATACATAAAAAATAAATCTAGGATCCTTACTTATTAATTATCCCCATCATTTGTTCACGGAGTTCTGGATCATAATTCAAAGGATCCAAAAAATAGATAGTTGGCTCCAATGGATTGATTGCAATTAACATCCAGTGTCCACTATGAAAAAATAACCAGTGTCATTAGGAAATTATAATTTAGCAGATGAAGTCAAATACATTAAATCCTGAGAATTTACTTACACATTATGATACGGAACCAAGAATAAGACATCTTTGTCAGCCCTTGCAGTGAATGCATCCGCAATTAACTGTTGCTATTCAGTAATCTTACTGTCCGGCAATTTTGAAGCATAAGCAGCAACCTCTTCAGGATGGATGAATATAAATTTATTTGTAAGATTGCAAGGCTCCAAAAATGTCTCGTAGAGGTATCTAAAGTTTAGAAACAAAATAAAAAGCAACATAGGTTAATATGAAGGCCTAAATTGAAAAAAATGAAAACAAATAGATTAATATCAAGTACCTTATGTACAAGTTAACATTCGCAACCCCAATCCACTTCCGATGGATGATGTAATCAACAATTTCAGTGTTGATACTTTCAAATACTACCTTATTATAAATGTTCTTGGCAAATTTCACACATTTTTCGACTTTGCCCTTAAGCGAATGTGGTAGAAACTTGACAATCATCCTTCGAAAGGTGTCTGGAACTGGATGCCTGGGCGGCTGCATGAGTGGTGGAGCTACTGATTCCTTCGAATGTCCTGACTCTCCGACCTTACTCTTCCCCTTCAACTAAGCAACAAAGTGGGAAATTTTGAGATTAACCACCTTAATATACACATAACAATAGTATATGTCTATAGGTCCTCTAATCTAAACCTTTGAATGTAGTGGCTCATTCAAGACATCTAGTATCAAGTTAGTATACTGTCAAGTAACATATCTTTACTAATGGAGCAGCAGTGATGAGGTGTGCGGGCCATGCTACGAAGCTTCCCAATGCCATTCCTATTGTTTCCATATCCCCCGCAGGAACAGGCAACCTGGTACCCTCCTCCCTAACTACCTCAATCGACACTTTTAGATGATTTGCAGGTACGGGTGCATTGTGAAGCATCTCTTTAGGGCTATTATGCACATGCCCCTCCGTAACCACATGTCGATTAGGTGTTTCTAACCATAACTGGCAATATGATTGACCCTGTTCCAATCAATGCATTAGAAATCAACCATTTATTAGGGGTAAAAAAAGTTATCTTTTAACTTGTTCATGATAGCAATTACCTGAGGGAGATCGTGAGGGTTAACAGTGCAATTATCTTTGGCACTAGCCGACACTGGTGGTGTCCCTTGCGTTCCCTGTAGTTGAAGCACCATGTTCGTCAATTCAGCTAATCGGAGCTGCATCTAAGATTGAGTCTGATGTTGTTCCTGAACAATAGCCTCCAATCGGGCAACCTTTGCAGTATCTGATGATGATCGAGGCCCAAAAAAGGCTTTGTGTGTCACACCAAACCCTGTACCCCTAACACGACCAGGATACTCAAGGACCCCCAGTGTCTTACCAAGTATGTCCTATTTAACGCTCTCCTGCTCACTAGCTTGAGGCATGGAATTAGAAAGTTCATTCTGTGGAAGAAAGAGAAACAAAATATAAATTTTGCAACTAAATAATAAGTATTTGAAAATATATATGTAAATAAAATATATAATACAATAATACTAACTATTGACTCGGCAACTTTCCGAACGTTGTCATTGTCAATTATCCCATCCTTGTTCTTGCGAGATTCTATCCATAGCTCATGGCGTTGGATTTCCCTCCCTTCTGACCCCTCCTTTGATTGCTATGTTTGATCACAAATAAGCAAATGTGTCAGTATTTGAACATAAGTGTCATTCATAGAAAAATTAACTATCAAACCACGTACCATCTTAACCTCTATACCATGGTATCCTTGACGACCCCCTCTATATGGGTATTGCTGCTTCTTGGCTCTGTCACTATTGGCTTGGTTTAATTTCTGAAAAGTAATGCAAAATATTAGTTTTAGTGTAACAAAAACTAAGATAAGGTACATATGATTAGGTTTATGTCCACCAAAAAAGTCGCAATAAGAATATAATGAAATGACATACTATGTTAATAATGCACACAACAAAGCAGACTTTTATTTAATGACTAAATATATGTACTATAATTAATTTAAGACCAACAATGAGAGAAATGGTTTACCTGAAAAGATTCTTCACGACGCCTAGCAACAAAAGCATCTCAATGTTCCTGTGTAATGTACAACTCAAACAACCGAGGCGGATGAACAGCAAAGTTGCCAGTTGCATCTCTCAAGAAGAATCTAGTGAGAATGGATTGAAAATTTGGGAGTGCGACACCAGCCTTCATATATATGTGTCTCCTGTGACTATTATTGATGTCAAAAGCAGACTGCAACATGCATTACCGAAAAGAATTATTATCTGTATATATGTACACACATTATAATCAAATGACATACTATATTACTACCTCTATATCTTCGAAAATACTATTCTTCACAAGATCAGGGACTTTCCTCCAATCCCTGTGAGGATGGGAGATTGGAACCTTCAACTTCGCAGCGATCCCAATATAACTGCTCAATTTTTGTCTACCCTTTTGTATTGGATTGCCTTTGCGATTCCATTCGACATGAATCTTTTAGCCAGTGTGTCGGGTGTGTATCACCTCTTTCAACACAGTCAGGCCACGCCGGTGTTGTTTGATATATTTCTGTAGCTCTTCTTGACCATCATCACCACCACGATCATGATCATGAGCAGAAGGGGATGCCATTTACCTACAATAAAATTCCAACACATGACAATCATGAGACTTTAGACCCTTCAACTTCAAGTCTTTCATAGATAGAAGGTTCTTGATATTTGATTAGTACCCCTCCGGAACTTTAACTCCATCAAGGAATTCACAAAGAGCAATTTTTTCTTTTCTAGATAAAGTATAAGCAGCTGGTGGAAGATAAGTACGCCGTTTGTCCTTGATCGGTGCCAATTCTCCTCTAATTCCCATAGCAACCAAATCCAGTCTTGCCTTCTTACCATCTTTGGTCTTTCCCTTCACATTGAGTAACGTATCAATAATGCTATCACATACATTTTTTTCTATGTGCATCACATCAAGGAAGTGCCTCACATACAAAGACTTCCAATATGGCAAATCAAATAAAATTGACCTTTTCTTCCACCCACTTGTCCCAAGGTGTTTGGCAAAAGGTTTCCCAAAGTTGTTAGTCAAATGTTGTACCTTTCCAAATAGGTCCTCACCGCTTAACGGAACAAGTTCTCTTCCGTCTTCTATATTCTCATCAAATGCTTTTCTCCACCCTCTATAACGATGTCCCTGATGCAAAAATCTCTGATGCTCGAGAAAGACAAATTTCCCACCATGCTCCAACCGAATCGATTGTGTGCCTTCTTCACATATAGGGCAACCAAATTCTCCTTTGATACTATATCCAGACAAATTCCCATATGCTGGAAAATCATTAATTGTACCAAACAGCATAGCTCTCAAATTGAATGGTTCTTTCCTATACCTATCATACACTTCTATACCACTCTCCCATAATAGCTTCAAGTCATCAATTAGTGCAACCAAGTATACATCTATATCATTTTTGGGTTGTTTAGGTCTAGAAATTAACAAAGATAACATCATGAATTTTCGCTTCATGCATAGCCACGGAGGCAAGTTATAAATCACCAAAATCACGGGCCATGTACTGTGTGTACTACTTTGCATACCATGCGGGTTCATTCCATCAGTAGATAATGCAAGATGTAGGTTTCTATCTTCTGCCCCGAAATCTTCATAGTCACGATCAATTAATTTCCATTGCGGAGAATCTGCAAGATGTCTAAGCTTCCCATCTTTAATTCTATCATCTGCATGCCATGTCAAGAGCTTCGCATTCTCTACACTGTTGTACATGCGTCTAAATCTAGGTATGATGGGAAAATACTAAACTACCTTCACTGGACTCGATTCTTTCTTCTTATAACGTTGGGTATTGCATTTAGGACACTTGTATAATGATGCAAATTCCTTCCGAAATAAGATGCAATCGTTAGGACAATCATGTATCCTCTCATAGCTCATCCCTATAGAGCTTAACATTCGTTTAGCCTCATATGTTCGGCTAGGAAGCTCATTATCCTCTGGCAGCATATCCTTCAAAAGTGCAAGCAATTCTGTGAAGCTCTTATCACTCCATCCATTGCCTGCTTTCAAGTTGTATAGCTTCAACACAGCTGACAATATCGTGAACTTAATGCATCCTGAGTACAATGGTTTTTCTGCATCCCTCTTCAACCTATCAAACATCCCCGAACAATCCTTAAGTTCATCCTCAATCACATTGGCCATCTCTTCAAGACGATCGGCCTCAAGTGTGCTTGTGTCGAAATCATTCGATCTACAGCTCCCACTATATCTATTACTGCTATAATCATTATTCGTCTCACCATGCCTTGTCCATCGTGTGTAACTTCGATCAATTCCATTACAAATTAAATGTGATTCCAAGTCAGTTGCACTAACTAGCCTCCCATAGCAACACTTCAAGCAAGGGCATATAATTTTTTTGGGGTTATCATTATGCTCAACTGCAAACCTAACAACTTTTTCACTCCATCCCAATATTCCTGAGTCAAATTATTCACAGACATCCATTTCTGATCCATACTTTTATTAAGTTGTGTAACCTTTTATAACTTCTGTATAAATTTTGGCAGTGTTCTTCCCAAGTTGAGCCTCCCAATAATTCTACAATACAACACCAACTTACAGGCCATGTTATTTCATATGGATTAAATACCGTAACCCCATGATTAATACATTAATATTCTTGCTACATAAAAAAAACTAGATTCATTAATTGTACTACAATTATTTGTTTTTCCTAGCTTTACTTTCTGATTTATTAAAGCATATGTTACTTTTCAAGTCCTTAACTAGCAAAAATATTCAACAACATAGACAAAAAAAGAGTTCCAATTATATGTTGCCAACCATCCAAATCAACTATCCATAGCTTTTCATTTACTAAATTATAACTTTGAAAGACAAACCGGCAGCATAACAACTAAAGAACCATAGCATTAACCACTTAGCAAAAATCACCTGACTTAGCTAACTAATACAAAACTTTTACATAAACATAATGAGGAAGCATACCTCAGATAAAGTAGATAACTGATGGGCTAGCACTACAAATTCTGTCAATATGAAACAAGCGCACCAATGACACCTTCATACAAGTGAAGCAACAAGTTAAATGAAGGTCAACCACAAAGTAATTTGGTGGTGCGTCCACATATGCATGTATGAGTAAGGAAAGATATATATATATAGTAAAATAACACTATTATTATAGAAAAAAATTAAAATAAAAACTATAAATCTAAAACACCTAAATTAAAATTAAACAGTCCAAATTCACCCAGAATGATGAGTATTGGGTACTCATACATAATCAAATTACCACTGATGGAGATGCTCTCGGTGGTTCAATTTCTTTTAGCCTAATTAGGAACAGTTTGATACAGAATAGACATAATGGTCAACAAACAAAATCAAGATATATGGATTGTATTAAAAAAAAATCAAGATAATACGGTGGTTGATTGTATAGTATATTTGGGGATCCAGGTTTCGACATTTCTTCAATGAACTAATGAAGTCTTTGCCATCAAGCATTGAAAAGGAAAACAAATTACAATATGGGCAATGACTCATATATGAATTTGACAGAAACAACCATGAATATGAGAGCGTCAGTGGGACAATATGGGGTTACCTCAAAGCTGGCCACCATTCGCTATTGGGTCTGGGAGGGATTTCGAGTTCCTCTGAGAGAATGGAACTGGGCCTCTTTCACTCCATTCACCGTGACCGTTGACAGGGAGAGACGCTACGAGATCAAGCAATTTCAGGTTGAAGGGGATTTCGGAGGAACAATGCCGTGCCGGAGGAGGAAAGTGTGTAAACTTTCGACACGTGGTGGCCGAAGAGCTGTGCCAGAACAGAGCTATGGTAGAGGAACAGATTCAGAGCACGGTGGGAATGAAGACGGCACAATTCTAAGAACATGCGACTTAGGGTTCTGAGAAGAGATTTTAAATAAATTAGTTAGCGTTTAATTATTAAATGCTAACTAAATATAATATAGATGGCGTTTATTATGTAAATGTCATCTAATATTTATAACTTAGATGGCGTTTAAATATTAAACGCCAACTAAAAGTTTAAAAATAAATTAAAAAATAAATTTTGGTGGACCTTAGTTGGCATTTATGAAATAAACGTCATCTAATAGTTTATATTATTTTATTAATTTAGATGGCATTTTTCTTATAAACGTCATATAAAGTCTGAACGTAGTTAGCGTTTACCATAAAACGCCAACTTTAGTTTTACATTATGACTTTAGATGGCGTTTATTTTAAACGCCATCTAAAGTGCCAAATTTAGATTGCGTTTATTTTATACACGCCATCTAAAACTGGACTTTAGTTGGTGTTTATTTTGTAAACGCGAACTAATAAGCTTGATTTGATTTTTATTGGCATTTTTATAAATAAACGTCAACTATTCAGTGCCAATAAATCCTAAATCTGGTGTAGTGTTATGGTGAATTTTCAAAATTAGGATCCAGAACAAGGTAAGACTAGAAACTGGAAGTCTTGGACATAGGAACTAGAAATTTCAAAAGAAATTATAAAATCATACATAGCTCTAAAAATTTATTGTTTATATGTATGGAAAGGTCTATGTCTTAGCTTTAATGTGCTACTGATTTGAGTGCAATTGGAGCTATATAACAAGAGTTATATATATTTTCCTAAGACTATTTCAGTTAAAGTTGAGCTCTAACCTCTATTAATTTAAGTTAATGTCATGCCTTGTACAAGTTGAATAAATATACAAGAAAAATATTTCTAGAAAGTAGACTCATAGGGATTTCTAATGACATAAGAAATGCATAAATTGGCTTAGGATAGAGTGAGATATGAATTTTTAAATATAAAGTTAAAACCTAGGGAGTTTCAAAATGACCAAATATACAATAAATATTTGAGAAATAAACTGTATAAATTGGTCAGAAGAATATTCTATTCATATTTTTTTCATGTACAAAATCATTTTATCTATTTTTATAGCTTTAAATTACTTTGAGATAATTTTTCTAGATTTAGTTATGAATTTTCAAAATTTATCGGGTAAAATGGAAAATGCACAATGAACATTACCCGAAATAAAGAAAAATCTGTTTTAATATTTTTATGCAATTAAGTTTCTAACCATGCAATAATGAACATAATTAGAATCTAATATATGAGAAATAGACTTAAATATAAGGTGTTACAATTTGACCCTCTTGAACCTTAAAGGCAACTGATGGGTTATATATCTACTTCTCCACACAGACACCCGAACAAACCACAAACACACATTCTTACTCTAACATGTCAATGTATACTCCATACAAACACATTCTAACCCAAAGCAAGGGTCTAGAGCACAACACAAAGTATACTAACAAAGCAACATGTATACTGCCGCATCAATTATTTTCCACACAATCTCACATAAAATATAAAACATAAACCACATACATGGTACCACACAACCTCAATCACCTGGAATTCAGTTACATAAGGTATTCCACAAGAGTACATTACTTGGCACAATACAGATACATGAACTAGCACATTACACAACTCAAAGATCACATTCTAAAAAGGCCCTTTGATTTGAACCATCATTTCATTAAAGATATTCCTTCAAATCAGTCCCATTAGCTTGATCAGCTTCGAAAGCACAAACCCTAGCTTCCTTATAAACCTTCCCAGGCCTGCAGTAATACTTCTTGCTTGGTGCACAGTGACGATCTTCTGAGCATATGCATAGACCATCAAGAGCACACCCATCCTTCATTATTGTTACACCTTCTTTTAACCCTAGAACCTGATCTGTCCACTCGCTTGAGAAAATTCCTCGTGGATCATACTTACTTTTCACACTCAAGAACTTCTTTGCATTTGGGTACTTTTTCATCACGTCACTGAATGCTAAGTTCCTGTTCTTTCCCCAGTGGGGAAACCCTCCATATTTGAACAACCCCATCTGCTCAATCTCCTCAAGAATGTCCTCAAAAAGCCTAGGAGCCATCGGGTCTTTGCTTCTGTAATATGTGATGTCAATATCCAAACCATCTTCAGTTACCCCCAGGTAAGCACTTGAAGCTTTGAGATAGCGGATGAGGATTCCTTTGTTGAGCTCTACACCACACAAGGCTTGAGGCTGCAATTTAACTAGCTTCTGCACATCTTTGATGAAGCTTGGAATGTTAGACACAGGGACGCTGAAGGATGTTTCATAATTGAAAAAAAGTTTAAGTCGGGAATCCCAAGGGCATATCGTGATCATCGCATCATCTTTACTATCTAGGCAAGTCCCAGATGCTTGCATGCGATTGTTCGTTCCAACCACGGGGTACCCAGTAAAGACTGAACCTATTTCACCATAAAGAAGCTAAAAAGTTATGATCTTTTAATATTGTTTAAATTAATTATGGACAAAGAAAACAAGCATTCATAGGGTGTTTATTAAAATGCGTAAGCGAAAAGCGAGAAAAAGAAGGAGTACCGTTGTTAGTCAAACCATAAGCAGATGTCTTCAACGACCACATGAACTTCTTTGCATCAACGCATTTCCCATTAGCGTCCCTGGTTGCTTCTTGAAATTCCTCTGTTGCACAAAAATTCAATTCTCCTTGGTTTAGCTTCCGGAAAGACAGGCTGGTTATTAACTTACGTATTTTATTTAATTTTTCTGAACTCTGAATGCTGAAGTTGTATTTGTTTACCTATATGGTAAATACTAAAAAAAAAAACAAAGGAAATGAAAGAATCAAGAGTTTTAGGATGATTATTTCAATAATAGCTGTATGTGGGCTGGACTTTGAAGCTAATTTAAAGTCCGATATGCCTAGGCCAAGTTGGGGTTAGACTCATGATCAAACGTTGGGTAAATGTCAGTAAATTTTGGCGCTAATTAGTCTAGTTTATTTTAAGGAATAAAATTTACATACTTTTATAAATGTAAATTTTAAAATTTCTTAGTGAAAAATTGTAAATGATCTTTTTAGCTTAACAGCACGTTTGACAGACAAGCATTTAAAATTTTCGTCTAAATTTAATAACACTAGCTTTTTTTTTTTTTGAGTTAGTCGTGCGAAGAAATATTGTATCCAAACTAGTCTCACAACTCTCAAAATTTGCTCATGTGTATATGGACCTGTTTCATGTTTAACATCAATCTCTAACTATGGATTGAATGCTTAATGTAAAATAATTCGTTTTTCTATTCTACATTTTGCATATAACAATTATAGGTATATGATTAATTCTTTTTTTCGCTTATGCTTTTACACTCAATTCTTTCGTTTTTTATTAATACTGAACAAAACTCATCAGCTTCACTTAATTTTAATTTTTTTTTTGTTTCATTGCATCACAAAAACCACGACTATACTAATCTGCAACATATGCAACATGAAAAGGGGAGAAAAATGTAGTTTCCATAAGTAGAGTTAGCCGGCTTTGTTAATTACAATGAAACGAAACCTAGGCACCTTTTACTTTCTATTAGGTTGACAGCGTACCTATAATTTAATTACCATATGATAAGATCTTAAAGATCAATTCTTGATATGTTATATTTTGAAGGGAAAAAATGTAAATGATGAAAGTTTAAAACATAAATTAAATTAGATCTCTAAACTTTCATATTCTATTCTAATTAAAACATATTTTCTTAACAAAGCTAACTCATTTGTCACTTTAAACTTCAAATAATTTACATGATTGCTTTAATTTATCTTTTCAACTTTATTAATAATTCATCTCGCATCCTCTGCAATTTGTATTTTTCTACATTTCCTCCATTTTTATTTTTTGGCCATTAGATCAATACTTAACGGATCCAATTGATCATTTAAAAATTTATTTAAAACTCATAATTTTATTTAATGAATCTATGATCAATCTAGACCATTGGATGTGGATCTCATGACCAAATTACTTTTATTTTTATTTATTTATTTTTAAATTTAAGTTATTTAAATCTGATTAAAACAGTTTGAACATCTATGTTTATCTCTAATTAAGAATGTAGAGGTGGAAGAAAATGAAAAGGGAGCTTTAACCTGTCTCTCTTTTATCAACTAATTCATCAGTGGGAGTGGCGCGAAATTGGGGGTACTCATAGAGACCATTTCCAGACTGATTAACGGAGACCCGATCGTTAACTCCGTACGCTGCCTTCTTCTGTGATGGAAACCACATTACATCTGCGAACTCGTTCTTTTTCCCAAGACTAATCAATTCCTCTCCCAAGTCTGAATCATCTTTTGTCACGTACGTAAGAGCTCGTTTAAATAACGGCTCTAGTTGTAGGGTTACCTGTAAAAACAGCAATTGCATAAAGTCAACCTGTCCTTTTTTACTTTTAATATTTTGTCTTCTTTTTCACCAACTTTTGCAGAAAAAGAGGAAAAAAAGAGGCAGGGTCAGTATCACAACTTCAGGATAACCAGAAAACACAAGTTGTGTGTTTACTTAATGTTTTCATATTCATGAATAACAAAAGTGGTAATAAGAATTAAGACAGCTAACCGCCAGAGCTTCGGATGACTCTTAAAATCAAAGAGACCATATATAATAAAAATTGGCTATATTAAGTTGTCAGGTCTATTTTAAATTCCCACAATACGATGGGTCTTGTCTTGGGTAAATTTCTCTGCGTGATCTCGCATTTCAAAACTCAACACACACACACATATATTCAAGTATTGCTTCATAGAAAATGTTCCAACTTAATTTCCAGACAAGAGAAAATATAAAATTGCAAACATTGTTGTATCACTATCTATACAATAATCATCGCTAATAGTTGAATTAAACTGCACCAATATCCTCTGTTTTCGAAAACGTCGTCCGACTTTCTTCGCATTCGATACATACACACAAATGTATATTGTAAAAATTTCTCAACTAACCAGTTACATTTTTTTTAATAAATTAAGTAAACTTTATGCATGGTAAGAAGCTATATATTTTTAATAAGACAATCAAGTCGATTTCCTAGGTATGAAGCTGCTAAGGTCTAATCTTCGTAAGCTTTGCTTTAATTTTGATTAATAGAAGTGATTCTATTATTATCATGCAGTAAAAAAAGTTGAAATGATTTCTTCCCGAGAGAAGTAACCATGATCTGCAAAAAGTCTGTTTCATAGACAATAGCAGCAACAAGGAATTTGTTATAAGATGTATCAAATTGAATGGATCCTCTAAAGATGATATTTGTGAAGAAAGAGAGAGAACGTTTTCATATTCTTTTGTAAAAGAAAGGTAAAGAAGAAACCTAAGACAGCAAAAACTTAAAGAAAATGTGTGGATCTTCAAACAAGTATTGAGTATAATCAAACAACATATTAAATCAAAACAGAATGGTTGAGCTTCTAGAGTGCTGAGGTTCTGTTCATTGGCTTGATACCATTTCAATGTATTATATTACAAAAAATAAATTATTTGGTTATCTTTTCATCAGTTTAAATAATCCCGGGGGCTGATCTAGTTTAGGCGAGTAATGATGACAGTTTAACTTGGTAGAATTTACACTTTATTATATTAATGGGAAGTAGAAGAAGACATACCTGAGAAACAACCCCAAGAACACCAAGAGAAACCTTGGCTGCATCAAGTTCTTCATCATCAGACTCAGCGAGGCTCCTCACCTTGGCATACCCCTCTTCTGGTGTCGCCGGCGTCACAATCCTCATCGACACCACATAGTCGTGAACCGCACTTCCCCTTCCCCACAGCGAGCTCCCATGAGACCCCGTTGCCAACAACCCCCCTATCGTTATACCCCACCAGTACGGCGTATTCGGCAAAGCCAACCCGTTCTTCGCCGCTTCGCCAATCAGTTCTCTCAGAAGGACGCCACTCTCCACCGTCATTCTTCTCCTTTCCACATCCACCTCCACTATGTGGTTCAGCTTGTTGGTGCTTATCAAGATCCCGTTTTCGCCGCCGGGGCATGTAAGCTTGGGGATGCTATGGGAATATCTGGTCGCTGCCTTTACCTTAGTGTTGGATTTTGATGCGGTCGCCACCATTGATATAAGCTCTTGCTCTGTGGTTGGGTACCACACTTGGGATGCTCGGCAAGTGCTCCTGTCGGGGAAGGCGCCATAGGAGTTTACGATGGTGCAGTTTGTGTTGCTGGAAGTGCACTGGACGGGATCTTCTGGAGGAGAACAAAAAACCCCGTTCATGAAAAATAAGAAGAGAATGATCATGAGAAGCGATTTAAGCATTTTCATTAATGCTGAAACTAGGCTTTTTGTGCGCAAACTTTGTTCATTGTGCTCCTGGTGATATGTGAGTATATATAGATTTGAGAGTCTCGGAGTTCTTGGACTTGATAGAAATTATAGGGCGGTGAAACTTGACTCCAAACAGACTCATGCATTTTATAAATCTTAATTAATGACGCGCGATAAGATAACATTTATATAATATTTAATTACTTATTGCCCTATATTAACATTCTCAAACCAAGTATATGAAACCCAATTTAATTAGTGCCTTTAAGAAATTGCAATTTCAAACCATAATATGAAACCCAATTTAAAAAATGTTATTAAATACCTTTATGTTAATATTTCAATGTTAACTTTTTAATGAATGAAGTATTTATTATCAAGTACCCAAAATATTTAATTAAAAACACTTACAGCTAGTCTCTGTTATTTTCGTAATTTGGCTTCTGAAGGAATAATATATAACAAATGGAGAATTTAATATTAATGAATTCAATAAGATATGAATATTTATATTTGATAATGATTCCACATTTCAAAATTATTTAGGTAAAATACTCTAATTAAATGAAACTTGTTTAAATTTGTGTTGCTAATATCTTGTGGATATGTTTATTTTTTATTTATACAATTTCATACCAATTTCTTTTAATATATGGCTTTATTTAATTTTATTGTCACCTTAGAAATTTCAACTATAATAAAATTATGAGAGCCTAAGTTTCTTACATTTTTCATAAATATTATTTAAAATATATTATTTTAATAATGTGAAGAGGGAAAAAATCTAACATGTATCAAGAGGGAAAAAATGATGAGGAGGACGATATAATAAAATAAATTCTCATTCTCTCTTTTTGAAAATAACTCATGAAATAAATTGCTTTCAACGAAGAAGTGTGAAGCAAAAAAAATTGAGAGTTGTGAACGTAAGAGTGGATTGAAAAAATGAACTCCATATGAAATGAATGGCTAGTATTGGGAGACATAAAGAGAAATCTCATTGACCGTTAAAGATAAGGCAAAGCTTATTATTCTTCATTTACAAACATCAAACTATATGTGTGAAAAATAATCAATTTTTGCTACTCTACTTCTCCAAACCATTCAACGCGTGTAATTTCTTTTCCAATCATACATCCCGCAATTTATAGTTGAACTCATTTTGTACCTACTTGTTCTATTAATTCAAAAGCCTTTGTCAATGCTTTAACTTGATGAACTATGGCCATAATGGTCATTTCACATTTTCAAAGTCCAAAACATATTATAAATGCCCAAAAAAAATATTATTTAGTGCCTTTTATAAATTGCAATTTTAAGCCATATTATGAAACCCAACTAAAAAAATTCTATTAACTTTCTTTATTTTAGTATTTCATTGTTAGTTAATGTCAACTTTTTAATGAATGAAATGTTTATCAATTACACATAATATTTAACTTAAAACTCTTAGTGCTATTCTCAGTTATTTTCGTAATTTCATTTCTTAAGGGGATAATATAACAAATGGAGTATGAATATTTATATTTGATAATGATTTGATATTTCAAAATTATTTAGCTGAAATACTCTAATTAAGTCATAAAACTTATTTAAATTTGTATTACTAATATCTTGTGGATACGTTTATTTTTTATGTATACAATTTTATACCAATTTCTTTTAATATATGGCTTTATTTAATTTTATTGTCACCTTAAAAATTTCATCTATAATAAAATTATGAGAGTCTTAGCTACCCAGAGTTTTTTTTATTTTTTATATGTATTATTTAAAATATATTATTTTAATAATATGAATGAGGAAAAAAAATCTAACCTGAGGAAAAAAAAATTATGAGGAGGACGATAAGATAAAATAAATTCGCATTCTCTCATTTTGACAACTCATCAAAGAAATTGCTTAACAAAGACGGAAGTGAGAAGCAAAATAATGGAGTTGTGAACGTACCAGCTGATTGAAAAAACAGAACTCCATTTGAAATGAATGGCTAGTATTGAATACAAAAATGCACATGGGATAATGCAGAAGTCACGTTCTCCAAGTCTAACCAGCAGTTGTCACATCAGTTCGCTAATATCCAACTGTTTCATTTTATTTGTTTTTTTATAACTTTAAGGCAATCCTTATTATTCTTCATTTACAAATATCAAAATCATGATTCCTGATGCCCCATAAATAGTATAAAATGTATGCAATAGTATAAAATGTATGCAAACAATAATAAATTTTTGCTCCCATAAATAGTATAAAATGTATGTGAACAATAATCAATTTTTGCTCGAATGGTTTGTAGTAGAACTTTACTTCTCCAAACCATTAGACACGTGTAATTCCTTTTCCATTCACACATCCTACAATTTGTATTTCAACTCCTTTTGTACATGCTTATTCAATTAATTTAAAAACCTTTGTCATTGCTTTGCGTAAGAAAACTCTATTCTTTAATTGTCCGACTATAACTTCGTATGAACTATGACCATAATGGCCATTTCACATATTTAAAGTTCAAAGCATATTATAAATGCCCAAAAAAATATTCTTTAGTGTCTTTTACAAATTACAATTCCAAACCATATTATAAAACCCAATTTAAAAAAATATTATAAAATTTCTTTATATTAATATTCAATTATTAGTTAATATTAACTTTTTAATGAATGAAATGTTCATCAATTACGCATAATATTTAAGTTAAAGCTCTTAGTGCATGTCTCAATTATTTTTGTAATTTGGCTTCTTAAGGAGATAATATAACAAATGAAGAATTTAATATTAATGGATTCAATAATATATGATTGTTTGTGTTTGGTAATGGTTTGACATTTCAAAATTATTTAGTTTAAATACACCAATTAAGTTAAGAGACTTGTTTAAATTTGTGTTACTAAAATCTTGTGGATATGTTTATCTTTGATTTTCACAATTTCATACTCATTATTTTTAATACACAGCTTTACTTAATTTTATTGTCATCTTAGAAATTTAAATTATAATAAAATTACAGGAGCCTTAAAGTTACGTAGCCTAAGTTTCTTTTACATTTTATGTATATTATTTAAAACATATTATTTTAATAATGTTAAGAGGAAAAAAAAAACCTAACTTGTATCAAGAGGGAAAAAATGATAAGGAGGATGATATGATAAAATAAATTCTCATTCTCTCTTTTCGACCATAACTCATCAAAGAAATTGCTTTCAGCAAAGACGAAAGTGAGAAGTAAAAAAATGGAGTCATGAACATAGTACTAGATTTGAAATGAATGGTTAGTATTGGGAGACATAAAGAGAAATCCAAAAATGCACATGGGATAATGCAGAAGTCACGTTCTCTAAGTCCAACACGCAGTTGCCACATTATTTCACTGACAAATTTTGTCATGACGTTGCAATTTAATACTTGATAGTAAAATAAAAATTATATAGTAAAATATGTAACTAAGGTTGTTTTACTCCAGAGTAACTAGTATAAAATTTGCTTAGGTGGTAACTAAGTAGTTAAGAAAATAAAAACTAAAGGAAAAAATTTCAAAAAATAATTTTTTTATATTTTTATAAAAACAAGGAAAAATAAATAAGTATGTTGATAAATATATTGGAATATATACAAGTGTGTGTGAGAATGGAAGAGGTATAAAAAGTGTAAGTGTGAGAGTGTGGGTATGTATGCAAAACTCTATTTAGGATGCAAGAGCTAAATTAATGACATGCTAGTGCAAGCTAGACACAATGATTAAATATCAATAACTAAATAGGAAAAGATTAAAGACTATACACTATTTTTTTTGGGGGGGGGTTGTTTGTGACTTGAAAAAATAAATGAGAAGCAAGACAAACTAGATTGACAATTAAAAATTAAGAAACTAAAGTAAATTAAATTATGCAAAATGAAATGGATGGTTATAAAAGTGTATGAAAGAGAGGTGACAACCTAGCATTTTACTTGGAGGAATTAATAATGTCTTCTTAAAACGAGGATGAAAATAACTAGTTCATACCAATGTGCTTCATGTAATTTTAATCCATTAACTTAACCTTAATGCAGAATATATGCAACACTACATAGAATAGACACTGTACCTAGGCAATTTCACAAACACTTGCAAGGCATCAATAATTCCACACATTAGGCATAGCAAATTGCATGGATTCATCCACACAGTCTTGGCAAAAAATTTCATTGTCCATAACCAATCCCAATTTCACAATTCCAACACATAATCAAGCATTTAACATCTAAAATTATACATTAACCATGATAATTCAAGAGCTAAATTCAAGACTACATGGAAGAATTAATAGAGGCATCTTGACCAAAAACTATGTTCTTGTATAACATATCCAAAAAATTCAATCCATATAAGCACCAGTCCACAAAACAATGGCCTAGCATCAAAATCCATAGTTAATCTAACAATTTAAAAACACCATAATTACATCAACCCTAAGCTAAATTCATCAAGATACCCAATCTTAATTTAGTCTACCCAATCTTAATTTAGTCTAAGATAAATATAAAAGAAGTGGAAAAGTAGAGAATCTTTTAAAAGTCCAATTCACCCCTCAAAGACTCTTCAAACACAAGCACACTCCATTGTCCAACGCATCACAATAGCTTTTAAAAGTCACAGTTACATCGGAAGTACCTGCCAAGACTAGGCTTTATTACACACCGAAATCAACTTTTGCAACAAATATTTCAATAACTTGCAACATGTAGAATCGTCATAAACCAGGTATGCTGCAATCTTATTCACAGTAAACTGAAGCCCAATATTTAAAATAATCTTGACGGCATCATCTGGCTGAATACTTGAAATGATGCCCTGCCATTCTACATCTTCATGGAAAGTTTCCGAGTTTCCCTTATAATGGTGAAAAGTAGCCTTGGTGTAGTTAATGATTAGAATATTTATGAGAAATTGAGACATCATGTTATTATCCATGCCACAAGAATACACAACATTAACAACCATGGCTTTTAAGTGGCAACCCATAACTTGAGGCATGTGACATCCGGGCGCTGACGAGGGCGGGGAGCGATCGTCGGTGCAAGAATAGTGGGCCTTCAGATAAAGTAATGAGGAGAAAGTAATGAGGCACCGATAAGGAAAGGCTCCTGGCAGGCTTCTAAGCGGGAGGGGCACATGGATGAATCGAATACATACCAGAACGAGAGGGATCCAGAGACTGTATAGGTATGGGACTATACGGTTAAGGATAGCTTAAAAGAATTGACAGGTACTACCTATATCAACAAGGTGCACCTACCTTTTCAGTAGCCTATTCCTAAAGAACTCCTCAGTTAAGCGTGCTTGACCTGGAGTAATTGTGGGATGGGTGACCTCCTGGGAAGGAGGTGTGTGAGTGAGGACAAAGCACACCGAAAGGACTTGTGTTGGTCTGTGGGGACAGTCGTCAATCCTGAAAAGCGGCTGGACGTTACAGTTGGTATCAGAGCCCAGCCTCTCTCAGTACGGTATGGTTCGGGGACGAACCAAGCGGAAGCTGGTGGGCATGTGACATCCGGGCGCTGACGAGGGCGGGGAGCGATCGTCGGTGCAAGAATAGTGGGCCTTCAGATAAAGTAATGAGGAGAAAGTAATGAGGCACCGATAAGGAAAGGCTCCTGGCAGGCTTCTAAGCGGGAGGGGCACATGGATGAATCGAATACATACCAGAACGAGAGGGATCCAGAGACTGTATAGGTATGGGACTATACGGTTAAGGATAGCTTAAAAAAATTGACAGGTACTACCTATATCAATAAGGTGCACCTACCTTTTCGGTAGCCTATTCCTAAAGAACTCCTCAGTTAAGCGTGCTTGACCTGGAGTAATTGTGGGATGGGTGATCTCCTGGGAAGGAGGTGTGTGAGTGAGGACAAAGCACACCGAAAGGGCTTGTGTTGGTCTGTGGGGACAGTCGTCAATCCTGAAAAGCGGCTGGACGCTACAGTGTAATGCCCCTCGTGATACTTTTCTTCGCACGGTGTTCGCACGGTGTTCAGGACCGGAGGAGATAAGTTGAAGAGGAACCAGAAAAAGGCTCCGCGCCGCGGCAAGGAGCAGAGCCGCCGCGGCGAGAAGCTTTCCAGTGGCGTTGTTTTGGAAATTTTGGTGGAGCCGCGGCTAGGAGTGTTGGAGCCGCGGCGAGAGTCGTAAAAATTGTTTAAATCCGGATCAGTCGGACGCGACAGAAAGAAAGGAAACGAAGGGAGCGACGGAGGAGATCGAGAGAGCAGTGCTAGGGTTCGACTCTTCCGGCATCTAGGAGCGATTTTCGGACCTCAAGAGCTTGGATTTAAGTGGGTAAGCGTTCCCTACTCCCTTCTCTCCAGTTTCTTCGGTTGAAATTTGGGATTTTCGGTTGTATGGTTGGATTTCCGAGTTGGGGTGAAATCCACCGATTGAAATGGGTGATTTGAGGTTAATGGAATGTGTTTTGGTATTCTTGTTGCTTGAATGTGAGTTTTGAAGGGATTATGTGTGTTTAGAGCTTAACCCTAGGTTGTTTTCGGTAATGGCTCTTAGGAATCCGAGGTGTTTGAGGTTGTGTGGTGTTTGAGTAATCCCTAAGAGCTTATTGATGCATAAAAAGGGTGTTGGAACCTTGGGTTAGGTTAATGTGGTTGAATTGTGATGTTTGATTTGTTGGTATATTGTGTTAATGGAAGATTTGTGACATGATAAAGGTTGTTGGCTAATCAAGAGGGGTTCACGCGTACTGGACAGTTCAAGGAAGCTTGTGGAAATCGTGTGTGTGTGGTAACGACAATTAAGGTAACCGGATGTTTGTTTTATGTGATGATATGTTGATATGTATATGTACGTATATGCATGTTCCTTTTCATACCACGATATTGATTGTGTATGTGTGTACGGTTTTCTACATATCGTGGTATGCACGGCTTGATGATTGTATATGTTATGATGTGTAGCATCCCCATACTATTGCATGCTAGCATGTCCATATGATATATGATATGATAGTATACGAATATATGTATGTAGAGGCATGTTGGCATGACATTGATATCATCACCACATGATTGCATAGTGAGAAATGGATGACGAGGTGATGATGATGAGATATGATGTGATAAAGATCCCTATCGCTAAATCCTCTCCATGGGAGAGCCAGGCGGTAGAGGACATGATATGATATGATATGATATCCCTGTCACTAAATCCTCTCCTAGGGAGAGCCAGGTGACTGTGGATTTGGGGATGCACCTTCTCTAAATCACCATCAATTCGTGATGGTCCAGGGGAAGGAGAGCCACGGTCCGAACTCTAGTGTAACCATTGGCCCGGTTGCATTAGGGTAAGGTGAGCTTGGTGATGTCCTGGAATCGGTCTTCACCGACTGTTGGAAGGGAATCATCTATTGAATGTCTTATGATGACGATAGCTCGTGGTTCTAGCCGTGTATGAGGGAGAACATGTATACCATTCATTAGCATTGCATTGCACGACTGTGTGGATCAGTATATATATATATATATGTGTGTGTGGTTGTTGTTCCCGGTTACTGAGACATTGTCTCACCCCCTCTCCCATAAACTAACCTTTCAGGTGACGGTTCTGGCACTAGTCCGGAGAAGACGCGGGAGTAGCTGTGTACGTGGGAATAGTCTATGTAGCGTGTGTATGTTGTATTAGTATCTTATGCCAAGTAGGATAGCATGGTTTGTAATGGATAATGTTATGATTGAGATTGGCTATGTATGGATGTTTATGTATGTGGTATGTATGGTTGAGTGTTGTTGAGCCTTGTTGGTTTGCGTAAGGGCCTGTAACCCTTTTGATCAGGTCGGGTTCCAAGGGGTCAAATCTCATAGGGGTGGTTCCTCTGAGGTAAAACCTCTTTGGACAGGTCAGTTTGGGGGTTTTTGGACCTGTATGAATGGTCTCTGAGCGACCAGTTGCCTTTGGTGGCAATTGGAGGTAGCTAGTGATAAGTTTTGGACAATTAGTGGTCAAAACGGAGTCAAGGGTCCAGAATCTCCATACGGAGTTGGATTGAGGTAAAAGTGGTGTCCTTGGATAGATGGGGACTAGATTGACTTGTAGGAGTTGGAATCGAGTCAATCGGAGGTCGGAGCATAAAGTTATGCGCGTCAGAAGTTCGCCCCGGAGTGTTGAAATTGCTGATATGGTATATCAGCAAGGGGGCGCCGCGGCGAGGGAAGGCAGGCCGCGGCGCCAGAGGAGACAGAAGCGATGTTGAGATAGGGGAGGCCGAAGCCGCGGCGGTACTGTGGCGGCCGCGGCCCCAGCCCAATTTTTGGTTCTTTTGTGTCATTTTCGCTGTGTTTATGAATATGAAGAGTTGTTTTGAGATGTCAGGGTGTGTAGGGTCAGATTTTGAAGTTTTTGGTTAAGTTCGGAGGTGACAGGAGGTAGGATGTTACAAGGCACCTTCAAAAATACTGAGCATTCTTCACCCTTGTACATGAACCAGTCAGGATATTCATCACCAGGTACGTTGGAATCATCCCACCCTCCATAATTCCATCCCTACATAGCATCAACATAGGAATCAACTGCTTAAAATAGGAAAAAATGTATTTCCTCCTCCTCAGTATAAGGAACAAAATCATTAGAACATGCAGGAAGTAACTCTACACGCAAACTTTAAACTTGATAGAAAATATATGATCATAGTTTCCAACAACCAAGGACAAAGGCAACAATTTGGATCCTCAACTAGAAATAGAGGTTAGTTAACCCAACCGAGTAATTAGCACAGGCACATATCAACTGATTGAAATAAAACAAGCTCAACTCAATTCATCAAACCGGTTGATAAAGGTTGATTCATTCAAAGAATCTGAAGTATAATGGAAATTAAGTTCAGGAGATCCCTCCGTGATTTAGCTTCAGCCTAAAATCTTGTTTACCCATGCTAAAGTTTTAAAGCGTGTAAGAACATAACATGTATAACCAGGCTGTGTTGTGCAATTTATGTTTTCATAATACAACTAAATAGATGCATGTATTATCCTATATCTAAGATTGTCACACTTAAATTAGTTGGAATTGTATGAGATAGCAAGTGATTGAACCTGACTGAAGGTTTGAGAATAAATTGAAGGGATTCATTCAAGTATATTTGGATATTTGTGAAGATCATGTGTCCTAGTCCTAGCTGCTTCCAGATTATCTAATTAAAGAGGATGTGTTGGGAATGATGTGATCTTAGAAATTCGTCACCAACTGTAACTCATATTCTGCATTTACTATTCCTTCAAGCTCTGTTTTTTATCAGTCAACATATATGTATTGCCAAATTAAGACTACAGAGATCTTTAGGATGTTAGAGTTGAAGGCTACCAAGAACAACCAAAACCGTTAACCATAATAGGGGATCAATGAAGGACTCCAGAGATCCTATGCATTTAAGAAGCAAAAAATCAAGTTGAAGTTTTCCAAAATAGAAAACAAAAAAATTGGCTAGCACTTTTACAAGTTCAGTTTATTCTTCTTTTTTTCGACCGGGAAGTTCAGTTTCTTCTTAAGGCCAAGTTTTTTCAAATTTTTCTTTTTTGAAGGAAGCTAGACGTCTACGACATTAATAATTAACAAAGAGGGCGTGTAACAATGGAATTCAAGAATGTTCAAGACGTGCAAGAATCATGGCCCAAAATTGAATGCACTCATCCACAAAAAAAGAAAAACAAGGCTACTGATCCATAAAATAAGCCACCAGGAATAATTCCTTAAAATTAAACAACACACATTAAAATTATTAGTGCTAGTAATAGTACTTATTCATGCATTTGAACCCTTTCCATACCTTTCTATATATACGATTTTCTTTGTTGATTATAATTCAATGATTAAAAAAATAGTTTATAAATAAATAATATATTTAATTTAATAGTTTACATTTATTATTATGAGTAGAATTTTCTTTAAAATAATCTATAATGTGAATTTAAGATCATTATCAAAATAAATAATATATTTTGTTTAAAATAATAACTAAAAATCTCTACCATTCAAATCAAATTTAATAGAGAAAATTACATATGAAAAAAAATATTAAGAAAAAGTAGGGAGATAATCTAAATCCCTTGCTATGGCTATAGAATTCTCTTAGGAGAGAGCATTATTTGAGGCTAGGACTTTATGCAATGCTAAGATTGATACGTGAGTTTCCATTTCTGTAAGATTCATGTAAGTAGGTAAGAACAACTTTCGCTACTTGTTTGCTAGAGTCTACTACCTTCTAAACTATGTTATCTAACATCAATTTAACTTACAAAATGCACAAATTCAATACAGTAAAAATTTCCTCTTTCATTGTTTACTTAATCACTTGATCATTTAATATTTCTGGATTAACAGTACTATTAATTTGAAGAAGCTGCTCATCTAGTGCGAATTAATGCCTAACCAGTATTGCACTCGACCGTGTTATAGCATGATGAATTTAGGTAACAATGTCAAACAAACATATATACAATTAACTTGTAAATAGTAGTGACAAAATGAAATCAATATTTATATATCTGGGTATTTCACAATGCTCATACTTTCAAACTTATGGGGGTTAAAAACAAGAGAGAGGCAAACCTGCAAAATTTTCTCTTTCAACATATCTACTTTGTCGCGCACTCCCATTTGAATTAAAAGAGAATTGAAGGAATCTGCTGTTCTTGTAATGTGAACTTGATTATAACTATCTGATATATTTGGCGTTGATTCCAATTTCATAAAATTTTTCCCATACAAGGCATCCAAAAGTCTTCCAATTTTTTCATCTAATCGAAACTCTGGTTATTGGCATTCCTCCCACATACTTTGAAGCTTTGAAAGAGACAGGCCATGAAAGCTACAATTCTCTACAGCTGAGAAAACTTCAAATGATATGCTCAGCAAAATGCCTGACTATCAAATTGGGAAATATTCATGGGTGACATCCAAGACCATATGAGAGAAGGAAATATATCCTGTGATCTTCCTTCATAGCCACACAAATACATATCCATGCACAAATCCTTCCAATCTTGGTAATGAAAAGGGTACTTCTGTTATGGCAGTATTATCTGCCATTAAAGTTGTCAAGGATTCCATCTGCTCAAAATTTTCTTCTAAATGGTCAATCATTGAACAGCCAGAGAGAATAAGAGTTTTTAAAGATTTCAACTTGTAGATACTTCTAGGAAGATCTCTAAGGCACTTGCAGTCTTTTAGATTTATCAGAAGAAGATTTTTCATATCTCCAATGCTCTGGTGCACTAAAATCAGGCTTGGACAATCTTTTAGTATTAACTTTTTGAGGTTTGGCAGTTTTGTAAAATCAGGAATTTCTCTCAACCGAGAGGAATGGCTGAGGGTAAGTGTTTTCAAACATGGCAGCAACTGCAAAAAGATAATGAAGCTTCATATAAAAAAATTAAACAAAATACATAGCAACAATTTTATTACCAATAATCTTGACTGCTTCAAAACATAAAAACATAACAAATATATGTATACCTGGGGCTCCGTCTGTACTAGCTTGAGCCTGCTATATTTGAAGTCAATAGCAACTAAATTTTGCTGATAAAAGTTGCCAGGTGTGTATTTTAAAGGAAACCCATGCCAACAAAGCCACCTCAACTTTTTGGAAATATACTTATAATCTCCATCAAGATTAACATATATAATCTAGTTGGAGCAATCTGACTCTCGTCATCGCCTCAAATGCCTTAGTTTCAATTGAAGGTTCCCTGAGGGTTCTTGTCAACTTCAAAGCTATACCCTTAATAGCTTTTGTTCCCTGTAAATACAAAGGACAAAAAATCATAAGAAAAAATGAAACCTCTGTCATTTGTTGAGAGAAAGACAAAGCATGAACATGTTTGTTGAAAATGCTTTTTGCAAACCTAACTAATAACAAAGGAAATAGGTCTCATAAATTGGAGTTATAAAGACTTAAGCACATGAATTATTTTATTTTTCAAGGGAAAAAAAGGCATCTCTTGGCATCAGAACTTGGAAAAAGTACAATACTTAAAGAAAACTCTTACCGTGTATCTCAATTACTTCTTTATGAAACCATAATCCACAGTGTTTCTCAACATCTTTTGATCAACTCTCCCGAATAATTTCTCTTCCCATGTCTTGTAATAAATCATACATCTCAAGCTTATTATTTCTATTAACTTTTACGAGGCAATTTGTATTCCATTTTTTTGGATAAAGCCCACAACCATCTAATGTCTTTGTAACAGTCTCTATCTTTATTGATAAAAAAACAACATATGTCAAAAAATATTTTCTTCTCCGTATAATCATTTAGACCATCATAGCTTATTTCTACTTTTGCTTGCATTTCTTCATTAGGAATCATTTCTAGTTTGGACAATACACCCTTCTATTCTTGAATTGTTCTCTCAAACAAAAATGAACTGAGAATTTCAAGGGCTAGTGGAAGCCCTCCACAATAATCAAGGAAATAGACCCCATAAATTGGAGCTATAAAGATTTAAGCACATAAATTGTTTTCTTTTTCAAGAAAAGAAGAATCTCTTGGCATGAAAACTTAAAAAGGGAAAAAATAAAGTACGTCAAGAAAATCCTTACAATTTGTTTTGTTAAGACCTCAATTACTTCTTGATAAAGCCATAACCTACTATACTTCTCATAATCCTTTGGTGAATTTTCAAGGATAATTTCTCTTCCCGTAATAAATCATGCATTTCAAGTTTGTTATCCCTACTAATTTTTATGGGGCTCCGCTCTACGAGAAGTTATATTCCATTTTCTGCATAAAGTCCACAACCATCTAATATTTGTGTAACATAATCTCTATCCTCATTGATAAAGAAAGAACATATATCAAGAAATATATCATTCTCCGTATAATCATTTAGACCATCGAAGCTTATTTTTAATTTTGCTTGTATTTCTTCGTCAGGAATCCTTTCTAGTTTGCACAATACACCCTCCCATTCTTGTATGCTTCTCTCAAACAAGTAAGATCCAAGGATTTCAAGGGCTAGTGGAAGTCCTCCACAAGAAGCAACTATATCTCTAGAAAGTTCAATAAAATTTTGAAAGGGAGCTTTTTTCTTGAAGGCATGCCAGCTGAAGAGCCCAGGAGACTTAGTTTCATCCATTTCTCTCATTTTGTATTTACAGTCAGCTTCAAGGAAATTAAGTAAATGGAGATCTCTAGTTATAATGATTATTACACTTCATGGACAAAACCATTCACGACTCTCACATAATGCCATCAGTTGACTCCGAGCATCCATATCATCCAATACAAGAAGTGTCGCTATGTGGGGAAATCTTCTCTGGATTATACTTTTTCCTCTTTCAATGTGGGGTATCTTGAAAACCTTTGTCTTAATGATATCGAAAATAAGTTGCTTTTACAAATTAACTAGGCCATTTTCTTTCTTTGATGTTTCTCTGATATTTTTTACGAAACTTCTCCTTTGAAAGTGCTGACCAATTTTATTATAGATGGTTTTTGCAACAGTTGTTTTGCCAATGCCTTCCATTCCCCATAGGCCTATTATAAGAAAATTTTGTGATCTCTCTATCCACCTTTCATTTATCAGTACTTCATCAACTCGTGATTCTATTCCCACTGGATGGTCGGCAACAAACAATTGTCTAACATGTAATTTTTGAAAAACATCATCGACAATATCCTCAAATAGCTTACTTTTATTCCTGTCAATATTAAATATCCGTAAATAATAATGAGCATCTACATGAAAGCATCGTTAGTAACAATAATAAATGTGACTAACACTGATATTTAAACAAATGAACAAAAAAACAAAAGTAGACCATTAAACAGCAATAATTATTTAAACGAAAACATTGTCTCAAAAACCGACGTAGAAAGCCTTCTTTCTATATGTGGTTTTTCATTATACGTCGATTTAGATAACTGATGTAGAAGTGTAAAAATACATGGTTTCGTTGTCCCTGTCAAAACCAACATGGAAAGGGTTTCTTTATAGTAATGTAATTATCTACTCTTTCTATTTCAAAATAATTGCTACTTTGGACTTTTATATATGCATTTAAAAAAAAGTTATTAAACGTCTATATTATAATAAAATTTAATGATATATTTAACTAAAATACCCATATATTAAATATCCTTATTTTTGATAGTCCACCAAATTTTGTTCGTTTGTGAGAAGTAAAACAATACAGAAATCAAGTTTGTGATGAGCAAAAAATTCTTAGAAAGACGGCTAGGCATTGCTGGAAACGAATTGGAGGATAGGTAACTCTCACCCGATCAAAATACCCTCTTTTTTTCAGAAATCAAGTTATGAGTAAGGAATGCCCAACTCTTATTCCCATTTCATTTTTTTAATAAGCATTATATTTTTGACTCGTTACTTAATTTCTCTCATTATCTTTTTATTTTTATTCTCGTTTTCAGTTTTGTTCTCATTTTCAAATGTACATTTTTTTTATCCAAGCAAACATGTTCTTATTTGGATGTTCCTCCTTCCAGTGCTAGCTAGAGAATTGCTATTTTTTAATATGATGAGTAGGACTACAAGTACCTAAACTTTTGTATTGATTTGTGGCTTTTTGAGTCCCCTTCTATTTAAAAAGAAAAAAAATAATAGTACCTAGAATTATTGCATTAGAACTGTTAGCAAATAGAGAATTATTAAGTAAGCTTAAACTGTAATTTTACTTTAATCGCTATTCATATGGAAGTTGCATAATATCTCAAATCGTTTTTTAAAAAAAAAACAAAAGAAAAAAACGGCAAGTTTAGATTACCGATAAGTTGAAACATCCCAGCCGGCTAAATTCGCAGCTTCTGTGTGTGCCTGCCTCCACTACGACCCCTGATCATTGCTTCTTGCAAAGAATCGCTCATGTTGATCCATTGCTTCAGCATATGAGCCTCTCTGATCGATGGCGAACATTAGATGGATCCGCGCGATAAAATACGGGTATAACCAACTGACCCAGAGTTCTTCGACACTCCATTATTTTCACAAGTACATCCAGAGACCAGGTGGAGGAAGCATAATTTTCAGAGAAAATTACGATACACATTCGTGATCCTTCGATTGCTTGCAGTAATGAGCGACGGTTCTCCTCTCCCTTTTCAAGCCCCTTATCGTCCATGAAAACATGGACTCCGGCATTTATTAGAGCCGTATAAAGATTAGAAGTGATGGTGCGACGAGTGTCTTTGCCTCTGAAATTTAAAAAGACATCATAAATCCATTTTGCTTTTGTGGATGAAGAAGCAGAAGATGAGGGAGCCGTCGCTTGATGGAATGGTCGGAGGAAGGAATGACGGTTGACGGGAGGGAGTAACACTTCAGAAGAGATAGAATGGGTGCTTTTTATGAGCAAAACATAATTAAAAAAGCAGAAAATGAGGAAGCCATCGCTTGAAGGAATGGTAGGAGGTAGGAATGACAGTTGACGGGAGGTAATAACACTTCAGAATGGATAGAATGGGTTTTTATGAGCAAAATAGAATTAAAGAAGCAGAAGATGAGGAAGCCATCGCTTGAAGGAATGGTAGGAGGAAGGAACGACCGTTGACTTGACGGGAGGGAACAACACTTCCAAAGAGATAGAAAGGGTTTTTATGAGAAAATATAATTAAAAAAATAAATTATTTACCAAAATATAACCAAGCCAGATCTTTACCACAATATAACAAATAGAACAGATGCTTGGGAAATGGGTTTATCCCTCAATAAAGAAGTCGATTGACGTATAACCGATTTTAGAGGCTGACATTAACTTGAATAAAGTACCATGATTCCTCTCATGTTTTGTCTTAATTATATAAACCTTTATTCTATTTTGAAAATCTGTACAAAACTTTCCTAAATTAAAAGTAATATTACATAGGATTTTTTTTATTTTAAAGATTTTATTTTTATTTATCCAATCGTTAATTGACAGTTAAATTATATTATTAAACTTTTTTGTTTGGTTGAAATACCCCTATTTAATATAAATCACAATTGAGAATCATTTAAATATTTATATTAGCCACAAATATTTTTAATACATACTACATTTTTAGACTTTTTTATTATATTATAAAGTTGATTAATTTTATAATTTTGAAATTTTTAATTATATTTATTTAAACTTATTCAATTAGTAATTTTTTAAATTAAAACGTTGTCTAACAAATTGTTATTATATTATAAAATTGTATTTAAATAATTATGTGCTATATTTTCAAATTTTTTATGATATTATAAATAGTTGATAATAAATTTTATAATTTTAGATATTTTAAATTCATTTATTCAAAATTATTTATTTTGTAATTTTAAACATAGACATTGGCAAAGAAAATATTTTAAAACATGTATATTTTTAAAATTTTTCATCAAATTATAAAAATAATAGAATTTTGATGATATTATAAAATTTATTAATCTTATACTTCATGAAAAATTAATCAAATTCAATTTATAGAAAAGAAGAATAACTTTTAATTAAAGACTAAACTTATATTTTTTTTATGTGCTTTTTAGAATATTCTCTAATTAAAATTTAACATATATACCTTTTAAATTTTTTATGTTTAAGAAGTTAATACTTTTAATATATAATTAATAACTAAATCTACAATAAATTTAAAAAAAAATCCACATGTTAACTTTTAATTAGAAAATAATACAAAAAGCACATAAAAAAAATATATAAGTATTTTTCTTTAATTAATATGATTTGATATGAGGGATAAACTGTTAAATATGACTTATGTTAATATGATTTTTAATTAATAAATAATATTTTAGAATCATTTAGGAATATTTCTAAAGGTGTTAATGGATTAAACTAAAATGTAAGAGGTGATGCTTTTGTAATTAAGGTAAAATGAAAGGAAGGTCTTTGTTGTATTTTACTCTTTTTTTTTTTTTTTACTTTCCCACTTTCTCTTTCTTTCCCACTTCTTCTTCTTTTTCCTCTCATCTTCTCATTCCACACTAGCCATCTAAGATGTAAATATTGATATGCTATATATTTTAAATTTAAAAATTATTTTATAATTTCATAAATAAAAAAAATAAAATTTGACAAAATAATTATAAATTAAGATAATATTTTAATTCAATTTAATATTACATTATGGAAATTATATAAATAATATGGCAAAACAATCGATTAGTAAGTTTTATTATGTGTAAATATTTTCCTAAAAATATTAAGGATATTATTATTCTTATGAAATTAATTGAATTGAAGAGAAAACAAGAATGAGGGAAAATTGAATTACCATATTATTAGGAAAATATTTGACTAATTTACTCTAATATTATAAATTTTCATAATCAAGGGAAAATGACATATAAATACTAAGGTAGAAAGATATTTTCAAAATGATACATGAATTCCCCCTAATTAATTCCAAAATACCACTAAGATACCAAGCTAGAAATAAGATTTTGTGGTTAATTGACTAAATTATCCTTGCTTCTCTTATCTCCCTCCTCCTTCTTCCTTCCTCCTGTGACTTTTCCAGTAGAGGTTTCCAGCAGCAACAACTTTTGTGGTATCTACGTCTTTTTCCGATGGTGGTGACAACTTTCCAGCAATGATTGTAACAATAACTGATTATCACTTACAAATGAGCAAGAATCACTTGCAAAATGAATGAAAATTACTTGTAAATAAGCTGAGCTATTCTAAAATAGAAAAAGTGTGCCATGGTCGACCATCAGAGACCATCAGGGAAGAGGGCCTCTGATGATCGACTAGTGCAAAAACAATAACAATACAAATTACCAAGGATCACTTGCAAATCAGTGAGAATCAATTGCAAATAAATGAAAATCAGTTATCACTGTGTTCCTCATATTAAAATTGGACCTAATGGATATGATTTTAATTCTTAGGCAAACTATATGTGCTTCCAATAGCAACAATAGTTTTACAATCTATAACATCAATTGAAAAGAAGGAGCACATCTGTAACTTGTAAATTATCATATGTCACCTGCAAATACACAATGATCCAGTGTAATGTTGGAGATTGTACCCTAAACTAATCATTATATTATGAACATTGTTCTTCATTATGAAAAAAGAAGGTATTTTTTTTTCTTACATTATTATATTGTTTGCATGTTTTCTTTATAATAATATTCTTAGATAAATTATTTTATCCTAAATGTCCCTAGTCAATCATCTTTTTGGGAACAATGATGAACTAAGATTGGTATGATTTTAATTGATAATTATGTATGAAGATAAAAATCAAAATCATAAGCTCCTGATAGAAAATATGCACTAGATCAACCCGTCATGAGATAGCTGCATGAATCAAGTCATAAGCATATCTCATATATAACTGTGTCACTAAGTCTTTAGACCTGAGATCATCATAGCTTCCTACATGAGGAACACTATATACTTTGGCATAGTCAAAAGTCACATTTAATTAGGAGATTATAAAGGCTATGATCGGGCATAGTGGAACTCGTGTGGAGGAAGATGAATGGTCAAGATGAAATTTGTCCCTCTAATTAATCGAGAGATATATCTGAGCCACTTGATGAGTAAGAATGAGAAATGTATGGCCGTGCTCGAATAAAAGGGTTTCCATTTGTTCTGTCAGTCTGCTCGAAGATTGAGAAAGTGATCATCGAGTAACATGAGGATGACGTTTCCATGACTCATACTTAACCTATATATCATGAGACAAAAGGGATATGATCGGATTATATGATAAGTTACATCAGATCACCGATCTCATATGGTTTGGGTAGTCACAATATCTTGTTAGAGGTCATTTGTGACTTGTGGGTTTAATAATGTTATTAGCTCACTGCCAATATCATATGAGCTTACAGAGTTGCACATAAGAATGGGTCAACTCGAGTTCAATTTGGGGTGATTGAATTATATATATATATTATAAAATTTGAAATATATATGTGTTTGATATATATTATATTATTTCAAAAAATATATATATATATACATTGTTCAAATTAATTAGTTTTAAATTTAATTATATATGATAGATTTAAATTTAAACTAATAATCTAAATTTGATTTATATGATAAATTAAATCTAGATTTGATTCTGGATATATATTAGATAGTTAGTTTACATTTAATCTATTAGATAAATTTAAATTCAAAATAATATATTTAGTTAATATTTAATTTAGTTTAAATTATTAATTTAAATTAAACAAATATCAAATCCTATCTATATATCGATATAGATTAGATTACAGAATCAATACAATTTCGAATCACCCTAAAGAGAGAGCGGTCGTATACTCAGAGTGAGATTGTATGGACGAATGACGAATAACAACTAAACAGATGAACAGTGTAAGGACGTACGAACGTTCACAACCAAAGATGCTAGCACATCGTTCAAGTTGGACTCACCATTCGTGTGTATACCAATGGAGGGAGTTGACCAGTCACGTTAGTTCCTAAGATCTGATGAAACGAAAAGAATACTAAGGGATGCATTGGAGATAAATTCTCTTTCTACATCTCAATCTAAACAACGGTGATGGATCTATAGGAGGGAATTTTTTTTTAGTTTTCCACTAAGTATATGCTGAAACTCTCAACATATAATTGCATGAGGATCAATTGCAAATGACATGGTATCATTTAGATATATGGACCACATATCTAACTTGTAAAATATCCCTATGTCACTTGCAAATACACATGGATCATTTGGAAATTAAATTCAATACATTTATACATATTAACAAAAAATTTACAATCAATATCCACATCAACTTCCACAATCAATTTACAATCAATTTCAAACTAGCAAACAAAAAAAAAAAGCAACAGCCACTGAACCAAAAGAAACTCGACAATGGAAGAAGTTGAGTTGATTGAAGCATGGCAATAGAGATGGGGGAGAAGATGATGACCTTGATGAGGGTGGTGACAGTGATCGTGATAAGGGTGAAGCACGGTGATAACAACAGTGATAAAGCCTGGAGGTCCATTCATGTTAAAGGGCAGCGGTTAGGTGGGCATGAGGGGGAGAGACAAGAGGGAAGAGATGAGGAAAAGAGGTGATGAGAGGGAAGGAAGACAAGATCCATTTGCAAAAGATCAAATCCATCACCGCTATTGCCTTCATGCTCACTAGATCTAAATGATGTTGGTGTTATGAGCCTGGCTTAAGTGGTGTGATAGGAGTAATGTGTTCAAAGGTGTTGTTTGGTTCAATTTTGGGCAAAACTGAACCCACTACTAGAAAAATTGATATTAGTGATGGATAAATTTTTCACCAAATAATAAAATCCATCACTAATTTTGGATTTAGTAATGAAAATTTCCATCACTATGTCCATCACAAATATGGTGTCGCTAATTTAAGTTATGGATAAGTATCCATTACTAGTTTTGTGACGAACAAATCCATCACTAAAATAAATCTATCTGTCACTAGTAACTTTTTTTGAAAAAAAAAACATTTAGAGTATCGTAACCTACTTTTATTTATGATTATCCTCCCCCATAAGGAGATACTTAACTTATTGTCCCCCAAAGCTTGAATATGTGACCGCTAAGACCCATGAATTGCCTACATACTTTGCCAATTGAGCTACAAGATACATTTTGTCCTTATGCTCAAATTTTAATATATATACACAACACACATAATATTATATAATATCAAATAATTTATGATTATGTTAAATAATGTTATCTTTAATTTCATTTACGCAAATAATAAATTTATATTTATTTTTTAATTTTTTCATATGTATAAGGTGAAATTTTATTTATATTTTTATTTCAAAAGAGAATAAGAAAGGAAAAATGACACTTGAAGATCAAAATTTTTAATTAATGCTATTTTAGGACCAACAAATTTGAAAATGACAAAAATGGATCATAGTCTCAAATTAATTAATGTTAAATAGTAAATGACATAAATACTCTTGTTAAAAACTTTTACACTCAACATCTTCTTTTTACTACTCTTCTTTCACAATTTGACACTGAACTTTCTCAATTTTACACTGAACACATTATCATAATGAAAAAATTCAATTGAGAAAGTTGAGTGCAAAATCGGGAAAGTTGAGTATCAAATTGTGGAATATGAGTAGTACAAATCGAAAGTTGTGTGTAAAATTATGAGACTTGTCCAGTGTAAAATTGATATTCTTTAATATCAAATCGTAAAATATGAGTAGTAAAACATGAAAATTGGGTGTAAAATTTTGAAAGTTGAATTTTTTGATGTGTCCTGTGTAAAATTAGGGAAGTTCAATGTCAAATTGTGGAAGAAAAGTAGTAAAAAGTAGATGTTGAGTGTAAAAATTTTTAACAAGGGCATTTAAGTTATTTCCTATTTAAAATTTTAATTAATTTGAGACTATGATCATTTTCTGTCATTTTTGAATTTTTTTGTCCTAAAATGATATTAATTAAAAGTTTTGGTCTTCAAGTATCATTTTCCCAATAAAAATTTATATATATATGTATTATTTTAAAAATTCTTTTTGGACAATTTTTTTATTAATTTTTATAATAAAAATATTTATAAATAATTTGTCACTAATATTAGTGACGGATGTAATGGTCATCACTAATTCGTCAATAAGTAAAACTTTAGTGATAACTTTTAGTGACGTCAAGTTGTGCATCAATAATTATGTGAAATTTTTACAAAAGATTGATGGACTTCAATGTCCATTACTAATCCATCACATATATTTAGAAATTTTTTTGACAGATATTAATGAAAGATTCTTATGTGTCACTAAAATTAGTAATAAATTTAACTGTCATCATTAATCTTTTAGTGTCCATCACTAATCTATCACAAATTTAACAATTTTAGTGATAGAAATTGGTAAAAAATGTATATCTGTTAATAAATTTATAAATTTTGAAAAAATTGTGACGACTTTTACAAGTGGTCACTAATCCATCACTTTTTTAGTAGTGACCAAACCAAATCAAACCAATGTTGATTTCCAAAAATTCGGACATTTTTTGTTTTTGTAAGAAATCGGTTTACTCCAGTTTTTTTTATTTGAATTGGTTGAGATTAGTTTAGATCAAACTTGAATAATTTTTTTCTAATTTTTTAATTATTAATTTTTTTCTTATATATATATATATATATTGCCAAGACAAGAGAAAGAAAGTCAAGAGATTTAGACCAAGTAAAATGCATTAAGAATCAAGAAGGAAAAATTTTGGTTACAGATGATGATATCAAAGAAAGATGAGAGAACTACTTTTATAAGTTTTTTCAATGATGGATTGGATATGACTATTGATAATGAAGAGTTAACAACTCATGAAGATGATCTCAATTTGAACTTTTATTGTAAAATTCAGGTTGGAGAGAAAAAAAAGCTCTTAAGGGAATAGATAGTGGTAAAGCTATTGATCCCGATGGTATTCCTATCGAAATTTGGAAATATTTAGGAGAGAATGGGGTTTTGTAGCTCATTAAGTTATTTAATGAGATTTTAAGATCCAAGAAAATGCCAGAAGAATGGAGAAAGAGCACTCTAGTGCCTATATGCAAGAATAAGGGAGATATTCAGAATTGTGTAAATTAGCAAGGGATAAAACTCATGAATCACACCATGAAACTTTGGAAAAGAGTGATTGTGCATATACTAAGAAAAAAGTCTCATATTTTAGAAAATCAATTTGGATTTATGCCAAGACGACCTACAACAGAGGCTATTTATTTATTAAGGAATTTGATTGAAAGATACCGGAGTAAAGAGAGATACCTGTATATGATTTTCATTAATTTAGAAAAAGCCTATGATAGAATATCAAGAAATGTATTGTTGAAAGTAATAGAGAAGAAATGTATTCATGTGTCTTATATTCGAGTCATAAAGGATATATATGAGGGGGCAACAACAAATGTGAAAACCTCTAGAAGTGTGACAAAGGACTTTCTTATAAGGATAGACTTACATCAAGGATCTTCCTTGAGGCCATACCTGTTTGATTTGATTTTGAATGTTCTAACAAAACACATACATGAAGAAATTCAAAAATGTATACTCTTCGTGGATGATATAATTTTAATTGAGGATTCAAGAGAAGAGGTTAACTCTAAACTTGAGTTATGGAGACACACTTTAGAATCAAAAGGTTTACGCTTGAATAGAAGAAAGACGAAATATACGTATTACAAATTTAATAAGAGGCCAATTAAAAATAATTTAGAGATAAAAATTGGAGAGCAAATTATTCCAGAAGTGTCAAAGTTTAGATATTTTTGGTCGATTTTACATAGTGATGTTGAAATTGATGAGGATATTATGCATGAGATACAAGCTATATGGTTAAAAAGGAGAAAAATATCAGGAGTTATTTGTAACCACAAGATATCTACTAAGCTTAAAGAAAAATTTTATTGAACAACTATAAGGCCAGCGATACTATATAGTAGTAAATGTTGGACTTTGAAATGACAACAAGAGCATAAGATGAGAGTAGTAGAGATGGGAATATTAAGATGAATGTGTGGTCATACAAAATTGGATAAGATACGAAATGACTATATAAAAGAAAGTTGGAGTAACAACTATCAAGGAGAAAATGGTAAAAAATTATTTAAGGTGGTTTGAGCATACACTACAAAAAAAAGTTTATTTAGTTACGAATTTTAGAGACGGATTAAAATCTGTCACTATTAGAGACGAAAATAGAGACGGATAATGAATATTTTTAGCAAAATAACTTTCTTTCATATTAAAAATAATGGAAAAGTATTAGAGACGGAATTTGAGACGGGTATATATCGTTTCTAATAAAATCCGTCTCTAAATCCGTATCTAATAATATGATAGAGACAGATTTAGTAACAACTAATTTTTCATCGCTAAAATAAAAAAGCCCGTCTCTATATCCGTCTCTAAAAATATCCTATTATTTCTGGAAAATTCTTTAACATTTAGAGATGAATTTTGTTACGGATGTTTTTAATTTATTGTGATAGATAAAAATTTGTCACTAAACCTATCTCTATTTTTTTTTTTGAGATGGATTTAGATACTTATTTTTAGTGAATGCAACAATAAATGTCTTACCCTAAATTCGTCTCTAATATCTATTTAGAAATGAACTTAGAGACGCATTTGTAATGAACGCAGCAACGGGTGCCTTGTCTGTCTCTAAATTAGTCTCTAATTCACATTTAGAGACGGATTTAGATACGAATTTTTTTAAAAAATTACTTCAATTTTATATAGTATTATTTTTTAATATTGTAATATGTTAATTTAAATTTTGAGAGATATTTTCAAATTTTGGGTGCTTTTTAAATATTATAGTATGTTAAATGGACCAAACTCATGAGTTAACTAATTTAAGTTAAGTGAATTGTATTTCTAATCATATTAAAAGACATTTCAAAAAGCGACCTTAAACTAAACCACCAGAATCCTAAAACCTAATGTTTCTTTTATTTTTTTAGGAGCATGCTTGGTAGTTGATGGAAGAAAATCGAGAAATTGAGAATATATGATGAGAATGAAAAATAAGAAATGAAGGAGAGAGGAGATATATAGATAACTTTAAGATTAGAAATAGTAAAATGAAATTAAAGGAAGTGTTGAAGTTTTAAGAAATTTTAGACTAAAAGAGAACGTAAGCAATTTTATTATAGATGACATTTAATTGTCCTAGTAATTAACAAATATATAGAATCAATTAATATTAAAACAATATTTTTTATTTAATTAGTAATCCATATGTTGATAAATTTTTTATATTGGATATGTTTGTAGAATTGATTTCAAAAAAAAGTTTATCATTAATAATATCATTTGGTTTAAAATATCTAAGGAGATTATCTTAATTTTATTAATTTATTTTACTTTGAATTAATAAGTTAATTTTTAATTCTATTTCATGATAATAATTTCAAAAAATTGTGACAACAATAAATTTATTATAAACTAATTAATCATTAATTCTTTCTAAATCAACATTCTTTTGAGAATTTACATCTACATTTTAAAATTAAAGTTAAAAGTAATAATGATACTAAAAAATAAATCAAATCAAAATCAAATAAAATTTCAATCCTTTTTCATTAGGAATCCATAATTAAATTTATGGTGTAAATAATAAAAAGATATGTTCCTTTCTAAATTTAAAATGGATATATATAATACTTAACCAAGACTTTGGATTAGATCATGGACTGACATAAAACTCGATCATATCTGGTTCTCTCCCACCTCTAATATATATTAAGCATATATAATATAATTTATTAAATAATATAAAATACGATATATATATATATATATATTATATGATATGACCATGCAAAAAATAACATAATAAAATATTAAAACATATGGATCATAAACATAATATATATAATTATTTTTATTTACAAATAAAAATTAAATTTAAAAGTCGGCTAGGAAAATAATTTTTTTCTTTCCAAAGAAAAACAAATATATTTATAAGAAAATTATTTAAGATCTAAACAAAATAATATAAAGATTCATATAAATATAAATATATATAAATAAAATATTTTATGATATTAATAATTGAATATAAAACATATATGTATTTTTTAATAATATATTGACTTATAAATATATATGTTTATATATTAGTGTTTAGATAAATAATATATATTTAATATTACATATAGAGACTACAGAAACATTTCAGTTCAACTGGCAACATGATGACTACAAAGGTATTGAAAGTAAGAGGTCATGACTTCGAACCTGGGTGAGACACATTTGAAGCTATTAATATGATATGGCACTACAAATGACATACCAGTGATGTGGCATGGACTTTGGACTAGGGGGTGAAGTGACTAATGATTATATTCTATTTTTATTATTTTATTTGATTATTTTTAATAATTTTGGTAACAAATTTTGATTAAGATTAGAGATGAATTTGTTTTATTTAGAGACGGAATAAATCCGTCTCTAAATAGAGACGGATGTGTTAATTCCTCTCTAAATATTTAGCGATGTCACTTTTAGAGACGACTTAAATGTTGTATCTAAATTCATCTCTAATAGATTAGAGACGGATTTTGAATTATTTAGTGACAGATTTTGGCCATCTCTAAATACCTCTTTTTTTGTAGTGATATACAAAGAACAAGGCAAGAAAAGCCTGGTGAGAAGAATTGACCAAATGGTTTGGAACTCTATCAAAAGGCGTAGAGGAGTACCAAAAAGGACGTTAAGGGAAGTTGTAAAGAATAACCTTTTGAGAAATGATTTATCTGAAGAGATGATATTTGATAGAGTTCATTAACATCCTATAATTCATGTAGCTGACCTCACATAGTGGGATAAAACTAATATTATTATTGTTATATATATATATATGCTTTTGAAAGGATTTTACAAAGGGATAAAAGGAAGTTTGTATAATTTCAGTAAAATATATTTGAAAAATATAAATTATAAAAATATAAGATAATAATAATGACAATTAAAGATTTTATAATTTTTTAAACAATTAAAATTAATTTTATTATTATTTTTAAGTTATTAGCAATTATTAATTTTTTCAAAGTTATAATTTCATTTTTTTACAATTTAGATTTTACAATAATATCATGTACATGTAATTGTAATTTTTAGAAAACGTAAATATTTTTTAAAATATTCATAATAATTGTAGAAAATATAAATAATAAGGAAAATTGGGGTTGGGCTCATCACTCATAAGCACTCTTTGTGTATGTTATGGGCTACTAAGACTAATAAAAAGACTTAATTTTAATGGTTATTAATAAATATTATAAATATAAAATATAATAGATTAATATACAGTAGGTATGGTTCAGTTTGATTCAAGTTTTAAGACTTTAAAATTGAACCAAACCAAACCTAATTGGTTCCCCTTATTGTAAAGATCAAAACAGGCCTTTATTTTAGCTTTGTTTTGATTGATTTTTGTCAATTTAGTTTATTTAATTTAGTTTAGTTTGGCTCAGTTTTAAACATTTTTAATAGGGAGAAGTGCCATTGGTGGTGATGGAAGAGGTAGGTCTTTGAAGAGAAAGTGGGGTGGGAGAAGGGAATAAAATGGGTTTAGGGTTAGAATATTTTGAATGAGTAAGGGTAGTTTAGAATTTTTTTTCACTTAAATTTAATTTCCAATTTGATATTTGGAATTAAACCAAATTTGGGTATTCTTTTAGAAATATCTCTTTATCTTAGTATTTATATGCAATTCTCCCTAAATTATATGTACATATATGACAAAATTTTCGTGAGAAAGATATAAGGGGGAGTTCCAAAATAGGGACCAATACAAGGAATTTATTATAAATTAAGATTTATTCTATATTTAATTAAAATTTGAGACCATTGGTCCTTAAATAAAATAAAATATAATATAAAATTACCATACTACCCTTCACCTCCCTTCTCCCACACCATCACCAAAGCCCACTAGTCATCAGTGGTCAACACCGACTAACAATTGGTCATTGGCTAGCTAATGCTGGCTAGCAAACCAATAGCAATGATTTTATAAATTATTTATTCTAAATTTATAATTTAATTTCCCAAATTTACTATTACTAACTACTACAGTGATTTGTAATTTTCTTTTTCAAATTTGTAACTTAGTTAGTCTAAATTTGTAACTTAATTTTCAAATTTTTATCATTAATTATTTCAGTAATTTGCAACTTCATTTTCCGGATTTTGCAACTTGGTGTGACAAAAAAAAAACTTCTATTAGGAAAATAATATTTTCTTATGAAATTCAAAATACTATTTTTATAATTTCCTTCAAAAATATCAAAAGAAAAGCAAAACATAACTTTGTAAAATATTTTCTCCTAAAAAATTATTTGTAATTCTCCCCAAATTGTATGTACATGACAAAAATTTCGTGAGAAAGATATGGGGGGAGTTACAAATAGGGACCAATATAAGGTATTTATTATAAATTAAGATCTATTTTATATTTAATTAGATTAATTAGAGACTATTGGTATTTAAATTAAATAAAATGAAACATAAAATTGCTATAATATCCTTCACTTCCCTCCCCCCCCCCCCCCACCCCCACCCCCACCCCCACCATCACCACAACCTACTAGCTGGCATGGTCAACATTGGCCAACAATTGGTCATTGGCAAGCTAACACCAGCTAGTGAGCCAATAACAATAATTTTATAATTTATTTATTCTAAATTTGTAATTCAATTTCCCAAATTTACTATTAATAATTACTACAGCAATTTGTAACTTTTCTTTTTCAAATTTGTAACTTAATTAGTTTAAATTTGTAACTCAATTTTCAATTTTGATCGTGAATTATTTTAGTAGTTCGCAACTTTTTTTTCTAGATTTTGTAACTTGGTATAATCGAAAGAAAAGAAAAATTAACTTCTACTAAGAAAATAATATTTTCTTATGAAATTCAAAAGACTATTTTTATCATTTCCTTCAAAAATATCAAAAGAAAAAGTGAAACATAACTTAGTAAAATCTTTTCTCCTAAAAAATAATGATGGTTTTTTTTTTCTGAATTTTATTAATTTCACCTTTGCTGATACTGAAAGCAGACAAATATTGCAATTACAAGAGAGTCAAAACTAAAATATAAGTTCAGAACAGTACTACATAAGCATTCAACATAAAAATAAACCCTAAACCTTGACTTACAAAGGACTAAAACAAAATTAATTAATTTTATATAGTTTTTATTAATTTTTTTAACATTATTTTCTAACAAAAGGCGCATTGGCCTTTGGGACTAGGATGACCCATCACACCCTGTCTTTTTTAAGAAGCAAAGAGTGAGATAACTTAATGAGTTGATCTGGCCACTTTGAAGCACTCTGATTCAGCAAAGATCACATTCACTTTGATAGATATTGACCACATGTAATATGAAATAGAATATACATTCACATAAATGGAATTTAATTAACCTATTAAAGATTACTGAATCCAGTCCTCTGCAAAATCAGTTCTCGGTGATTGCATTTATTTTGGTAGTATTACCAGATTTTACATGTAGGCTGTTCATATGAAATAACACGATGTATGTCCTATGTAACATGTTTTATGTATGATGGGCTGTACTTTATGAATTTGTAATTTAGAAATTCTATTTCTCTGAAGTTGTGCTCTGTTTGGTGCTATCTTCTACATTAATGTGATCTCTTTTTTTATGGATTTTTGAAGTTTATAGTCCCATGCATCCTGATATACAAGGAACCTCTCCAGATAGGTGCAAGTTAGCGAAAGCATTTCCGGTTTAGCTCAGAACAATGTTATAATTTGATTATAGTTTATGTTTACACTTAATTGCATGTTCTATTCATAAGTCCTGGAATATACGCTAATCAATGATTTTAATGTTATATTTTGTAGGAGCATCCATATTTGAACAGGCCATGGTACAAGTTACATCCCTGTGGGACGAGTGAGTGGATGAAGCTGCTTTTGTCTTGTGATAAGTCATTGATTTGATAGAAAACATTAAGTTCTATATTTAATTTTTATATCGAGCAAAGGCAGCCGTCATTCTTTATATTTGATAGAGTTTTTTACTTTTAAAAAAAAAAAATTTAATATTGATAGACGAATTTAGAAGTAAATGTCTTAGCTCCAACCTTTCCTGGTTCCAATTGACGATCCGGAAGTAAGAACACGATAATTACTTCACTTTCTGTATTTTACCTTTCAACCGATCAACCTTGTCCTCATGGAAAAATGTGCAGTTAACCAGTGTTGTCAGTGGCATATGACGACACATGGCACTCTTCATACATGATGGCCTTCCGAAAAAAAAATGTTATATAAACTTAATTAGTGAAAATAGAAAAGAAAAAAAAAAGTCACACTCCAAAAACCTCCGAACAGACGAGGGCATCACCTAACAAAAATGTACTACACATAGCCTCAGCTTCAACAGCAAGCCCCCAAAAGTTATTTGATAGAAAACATTAAGTTCTATATTTAATTTTTTCATTCTTTATATTTGATAGAGTTTTTTTTTTTTTTGCTGAAAACATTTAGTCCATGCTAAGTTCTTACTTAATGTCCTCTCTTTTCTTTGGATTTGCTGCAATTAGTGGGTGCTTGTTATAATAAAACCACTCACGAGTCTTCACTTGATTTCTAAAAATCAAAATAACCTTCAAAATATTTTTCCTACGAATAAGCATTTCATTTTTCATGTGAAAAGAACATTTCTTTCAATGATTTTTTTGGGCCAACTCCTTTTCAGAGGAAAAAAAACACAAGGAAAAAGACAGTGGTCTAAGCAGCTGGGCCAACTGGGCATTGTGGACTAGAAGTGCAGAGGCCTGTTATCCCTCCACCGTTGAGGGCCAGAGGTTTTCGCTACTCTGTGAAGCCAGTCTCACGCAGTCCCCTCTTGTACAGGTGCCATGACCCAGCTTCCAACTTGAAGCGGGCAGGCCGACAGGAAGCCTATTGTGGCCCAACCCACTGTCTTTGTGCTCCCACTCGGGTTACAAGCTGAAGCTACACAGCTCGGCGGACGGTCGTCGATCCCAGAGCCTCTATATACAATAATTTGTTTTAAAAACTAGACGATGTGGACTCTTTGCTTCTTTCCAAGTAGTTCTGCAGTATTTGTTCTCCAGTTGATATATTCACCCTCACCAAATAGAACATGATCTTACTGTGTTGTAATTACAAAAATGGAAACACGAATTTGGAAAATCATAAATTCAGATTGGAAGCTTTCGATGCTAAGGCTGTGAGATTTTCTACCACTAGTAACTAAACATCACCTGATTCAAAAAGAACCAGCAAAACTATGGATTTATTCCTATTACATAGCATACTCTTGCCAAATTCTCTGGACACAGCATATGTAGATCAAGTACTTTACCCAGCAAGAAGAGCTAGCCTCAAATCTCGTTATTTCCAAGCTTAAATACTACAACCAGAGACAAAATTCATGTGAAGAACGAAGATTAATTGCTTCGCTACCATTTGTCATTTATAGCATAAACAATCAATGATCAATGGACCAGTGCTTAAAAGAATCAGACTAGCTTTTTATTTCAATTACTTCTTCATAAAGCCTTCCCTGTGAGGCTTTAGCATCTTATTCTCTACAAAACATCAAACCTTCTAGATTCTAATTAACTGCTTCATCCCGCAAAAGCAAATTATTCAAATAAGTCGCTAGACACTTGTAGCTAAGAGGTATTTTAGTTTTTGTTTGATAATTTTCGGGTGCTTCAAATACTCAAAACAGTCTAGTTTGAAACACAACAATTAATTTCTTTCTAGTTTGTGACAACCATTTCTAAAATTTTCCACAGATTCAGAGTCTTCACTTGATAGGTTAAACTTTTGAATTGAAATGGTCATTGATATTCCAAGTAGGCAAGACTCAAGAGTTTAACCTTTTGAGTGTATAAAGAACCACTTTGGTTGGCAATAACTTATGTTGCTAAGGCTTCGTGTTCATTTGTAATCTTGGTCATTTCACACACCCCACAGTCACCTCACATGAATTTGTAGTTGAGCTTTGCTTCAATCCCTTCAGCATTCTTCTCATTCTGGGATAGAAGAACAGTTTTGAAACACAATTATAACATGATTGTAGATTGTACTAATAGTTTTGTGCTAATTAATGGATCCTGGCTGCATTAGTCGTTGGATCAAGCCTTTTTATTTCCTCCTTTGTTTTCTGGTCTGCTGGTTGCCAAAGGCACCATCTTCCACTTTGTCTTTGCACCATCTCCATCGTCCTTTTTGCTTTTACTCGTGCTCTCCTCCATGCAAGCCATCTGCATTTTTAGATGGGGAGAAATTGAACCATTAAGGAGAGTGCTTAGCACAAATTGTAGTTCATTCGTTCCTATTACTTCAATACCGTTTGTTTCGGTTCAATCTTCTTCTTAAGGATTGCTATTTCAACTATCTTGATTATTGATCTCTGCTCAAATATTTCCTTGGTTTATCCTATTATAATAACACTTGATTCAGGTGTACCCTTTGTCTACTTGAATTTTTGACAGTGTGTCAACTACAAATCTTCCTGTCTTATTCATTTCTCAAAGAAAAATGGAGAAAGAAGAAAGGCAGCAGCTTATAGAGAATTTTGAATGATATAAGGTTTAGATAGCTTAAAGCTTCTAAAGATATACATAGAGTGAATTAAGAAGTTGATTTAACTTTCCTTTGCATGACTTTACATGACAAATTACATATTCATCCAAATTCATGATATTCATAACTTCAACTTCTTCCTGCCTTTTGGAGATATAGGGTCTACATTAACTTGTGTTGATTTTAGCTTTCCTTTCAGCCTGTCTTGGTGTCTTCTCTGAACATTTTTGGTTATACCAGATAGAGCATCGACAAATGGGAGGAAGTTTCATCTTTGCCTTGCTATCATGGGACCTTGTGATGATTTACTGATTGTAAGAAATAAAGAATAGTACAATTTACAACTTTTACAATATGCAAGTATAAAGTTAGGATATGCATAAATCGCCCAGTATAAAACAACGCAACTTCTATCAGAATTTCCATTTACTTTTCCTACTCTGAAATGTAAATATTGATGGTAAAGACAAAAAAGGACTGAAAATATCACTGTAGTTAATTCTGTTGTGTTGGCTGTTGAAAAGGATCAGTCCAGCAAGAATCTTCCTTGACTGCCTTTTTCGATTTATTCTTGAAAATCTCAAGTTCAACATGGGATTGCTTTCTTTCCTTTTAAAATAAACAATAAATGAAAAAAATCATAATTCCAACTTCCAAGGCTTTTTCCATCTTCCTTGATTGCCTTTCATCATCAATTACTTAATCAATGGAATAAAAGGCATACCTCAGGTCTATCATCAGTTTGATTTGACAAGTGTTTTCTCCTGCAAACCCACAGGTAATTAATTTCGGTGAAAAATAGAAAAGAATTGAATAAAGAGAACCTGCACTTTGGTTTGTTACCAAGTCTTTATTCAACAATTTTGTATTTTGAACATCTTGACTCTGTGTTGTAGCAGAAGTCTGCAAATTAATAAAAACAGGTTTTAATTATAATATTATATTGAACAGGATAATAGCAGGAACAGAATAGGAGGAAGAGAGGTAGATAAAGTTATTAGGATAATTTCAATTAGGTAATAAAATTGGTTTGTTAGGCCTTAAAATCCCTAACTGTAATAATCAATAACCAAAACAAAATCCTTGGATGGTCCAGTTCTAACCTTGTTTGCTGTCAAGCTCCCAAGTGTTGGTAAACCATAGTGAACTAAATACTCAGAATCAGCTAAACCAATGTTTTTAGTCCTATCACCCTGCCAAGGAATGCTTCCCAATAAGAACTAAATACTCGGAATCAGCTATACCAGTGTTTTTAGTCCTATCACCCTGCCAAGGAATGCTTCCCAATAAGAGCAAGGTAAACAGATAAATATATGAAAGAAACTTATCTAGTGAGATGAAGATTACCTGTGCACAATAACCTAGCTTAAAGTCCAAGCCCCATGCATGAACTAAATTATTCTGTCAAAAAGTACAGGAAAGAATGCATGCCAGGTAGCTTAAAGGCAAAACACTGTGAAGCTTGAATTTATTATTGATCACATGCAGAAGCTTATATTGGAATCAAGACAAGGAATTTATTCATTTAACCAAGTTCATGTTACGATAATTCTATGGTAGTAACATAAGCCACCCTTGTGGAGGAAAGATGCAATTATATCAGAGAGTAAGGTTCATAATGACATTCTTTTATCCAAGTGTTTAATTATGTTAATCACAAATGAGGACATTTCTAACAAACTATTCCTTAGTTTGAAATGTTTGGCTAAAGTAATGCTTATTTAAATTACATTTTGAATGACAAACCTGAATCATATGCCATACACAGCGCCATGATGCCTTTGAGAACACCAGAGCCATCTTCTCCACAAAGCTGGAATTCATATAATTCTGGTCTTAGTTCATATGCCTTTGCAGAGACTGGAACTCAATTTCGAGTATATAGCTCATAGGTTTATACTTTTTGTCATATAAAGAAGAATGAAACATTAAGGCAATATGCAGTTGATGCAGCCACTGGAATACTTGGTTAGAGAGGAATGTTCGCTTTTCAGTCGATACCCAAAGGACATGGACTTTGTTGTTAAGCTTCTCTCTGTCTCTGTACTAAACAAGTTATGAATCCAGCACTACAGAAAAGCTTTAAATATTATACAAAGGCATTGAGCAGCTTTGCTACGTGTTTAACCCTTCTTTTTTTTCTTGCATTTATTTTCTTTGTATTTCTCTTCCATTGAATTGATTAATATGCAAAAAATTTGACTCGAAGCTGACCGCAATAAAGCCTTAAATAGTTCTAAGCACACATGTTGCTGCATTTGGATAGATACCAGACTGAAAAATATGCCACCAGAGCTCACAGTTATTAATTGTCAGAATCATAATAGAATTAGTCGTGAACCATAATATTTAAGCCTCAATAACCAAGTAGTCTTCCCCTTCCACTGTAAAATTAATTTTCAGCATAAGTTCTAAATAGTTTTGTGATTTGTCTACATTCTAACTCCAACTAAACACATTTTCTTGTGCATTTTATATGACATTGTAGCCTAGGAACCAAAGATTTCTATCAAGAAAATTTTGTGAAATATAGAATTTCTTTTAAAAGTCCAATTCAACCCTCAAAGATTCTTCAAACACAAAAACACTACATTGTCCGAAATAACACAACTTTCAAAGCCGCAATCAATCTCATGCTTGCCTCGTTTAGAAACCATCGTAAACCAGGTATGCTATAATCTTGTTCACAGTAAGTTGGGATCCCATACTAAAAACAAACTCCACGAAATCACCAGGTTCAATGGTTGAAATGATACCCTGCCATTCTTCATCTTCCTGGCAAGTTGCCAAGTCTCGCTTATGATGATGAACAGTGTCCTTCGTGTAGTTAACAAGCAGAATATTTATAAGAAATTGAGATGTCATGTTGTCCATACAACAAGAATATACAACGCTGAAAACCATCGCTTTCAAATCGGAACCCACAACTTGAGGCACCTTAAAAATTATTGAGCGTCCTTCACCCTTGAAGATAAACCAATCAAGATCCTGATCACCAGGTAGGTGGGAATCATCCCACCCACTATAATTCCATCCCTATATATAGCACCAACACAAGAATCAACCGCCTTTGTTTATGTACTTATATAAACAATAATATAGCCAAAAAGAGGGAAAAAAATATATTGTTCATAAACGGAACTGTAGCCTTTTGCATGCGTGAAAGAAATATTGATATAATTTTGGTAGTACATAACTCATGCTTCCAAACTTGATGGGGTAGATAAAAAAAAACAGAGACAAACCTGCACAATTTTCTTCTGCAATATGTCGACTTTGTCCCACACTCCCATTTTAATTAAAAGGGAATTGAAGGAATCCGCTGGTCTTGCAATGTGAACTTGATTATCACCATCGGATGATACAGATGCTTCCATGTATGGGATTTGTGATGCAGTTGGTGTTGATGCCAATTCCATAAAATTTGTCCCATACAAGGCATCCAAAAGTGTTGCCATTTTCCCATTGAATTGAAACTGTGGCCGGCATTCCTCTCACACACTTCTAAGCTTTGAAAGATGGTCCAAAAGTGGGGAGAGGCCACGAAAGCTACCATTCTGTACAGCTGAGAAAACTATAGATGATATGCTCAGCAAAAATGTATGACTACGGGATTGGGCAATATTCGTGGGTGACATCCAGGACCATACAAGTGAAGGAAGTATATCTTGTGCTCTTCCTTCATAGCCACACAAGGATACATAGCCATGCACAAACCCTTCCAATCTTGCTAATGAAATGGGCACTTGTGTTATGGCAGTATTATCTGCCATTAGAGTTGTCAAGGATTCCATCTGCTCAAAATCTTCTTCTAAATGGTCAATCATTGAACAGCCAGAAAGAATTAGAGTTTTTAAGGACTTCAACTTGTAGATACTTCTAGGAAGATCTTTAAGGCACTTGCAGTCTTTCAGATTTACCAGAAGAAGATTTTTCAAATCTCCAATGTTTTGGTGAACTAAAATCAAGCTTGGACAATCTTTCAGTATTAGCTTTTCAAGGTTTGGTAGTTTTGTAAAATCAGGAGTTTGTGTCAAGTGGGGGGAATGACTGAGAATGAGTGTTTTCAAACACGGTAGCAACTGCAAAAAGAGAATGTAAGTTTCATATGAAAAATTAAACATAATATATGGTAACATTTGTATTACCAATAATCTCGACTGCTTAAACATGCACAAAAATATAAGAAATATATACCTGAGGTTCCTTCCAGAGTTGTTTAAGGCTGCTATATTTGAAGTCAATGGCAACTAAATTTTCCTGATACAAGTTGTGAGGTGTGTATTTTAAAGGAAACTCACGCCAACAAAGCCACCTCAACTTTTTGGAAATATACTTATAATCTCCATCAAGATTAACATAATCTAGTTGGAGCAATCTGAGTCTCTTCATGGCCTCAAATGCCGTAGATTCAATTGAAGGTTTTCTATGGGTTCTTGTCAACTTCAGAGCTATACCCTCAATAGCTTTTGTTCCCTGTAAATACATAGGACATAAAACCATAAGAGAAATGGAAACCTTTGTCATTTATTGAGAGAAAAGAAAATGCGTGAACTTGTATGCTGAGAATGCTTTTTGCATACATGACTAATAATAAAGGAAATAGACCTCGTAAACTGGAGCCATAAAGAATGGAGCACAAAAATTATTTTCTTTTTGAAGACAAAAAAATGCATGTCTTGGCATCAAACCATGAAAAAGAACAGTACATAAAGAAAATTCTTACAGTGTGTTCTGTTAACACCTCAATTACTTCTTTGTAAAACCATAATCTGCTGCGTTCCTCAGGGTCCTTTGGTGAATTCTCACGGATGATTTCTCTTCCCATGTCTCGTAATAAATCATGCATTTCAAGCTTGTTATTCCTACTAACTTTTATGAGGCTCCGCTCTATAAGAATTTGAATTCCATTTTCTGCATTAAATTCACAACCATCTAATATCTGTGCAACATAGTTTCTATCCTTATAGATAAAGAAACAACATATGTCAAGGAATATATCCTTCTCAGTATTATTTAGACCATCAAAGCTTATTTTTAGTTTTTCTTGTATTTCTTCATTAGGAATTCTTTCTAGTTTGGACAATACACCCTTCCATTCTTCAATTGTTCTCCCAAACAAATAAGAGCCAAGGATTTCAAGGGCTAGTGGAAGTCCTCCACAATAAGCAGCTATATCTCTAGAAAGTTCAATGAAATTTTGAGAGGGAGCTGCTTGCTTAAAGGCATGCCAGCTGAAGAGTTCAAGAGACTCAGTTTCATCCATTTCTCTCACTATGTATTTATGGTTAGCTTCAAGGACATTAAGTAAACGGAGATCTCTAGTTGTAATGATTATTACACTGCCTGGACAAAACCATTTACGACTCTCACATAATGCCTTCAGTTGAGTTGGACTATCCACATCATCCAATACAATAAGTGTTGCTATGTGGGGAAGTCTTCTCTGAATTATAGTTTTTCCTCTTTCAATGTCGGGTATCTTGAAAACTTCTATCTTAACGATGTCGGAAATGAGTTGCTTTTGCAAAATAACTAGGCCGCTATCTTGCTTTGATATTTCTCTGATATCTTTGAGGAAACTTCTCCTTTTAAATTGCTGACCAAGTTTATTATAAATGGCTTTGGCGATAGTTGTTTTGCCAATGCCTCCCATTCCACATAGGCCTATGATAAGAACATTTCGTGATCTCTCTTTTTCTGACCATTCAATTGTCAAGTAATGAACTCGTGATTCTATTCCCACTGGATGGTCAGCAACATGCAATTGTCCATCGTCTAGCATTGAAGTAACAGCTTCGACAAGTTCCTCAAACATCACATCCGCATTTCTGCAGTTAATATTAAATATCCGTAAATTAACAAAATGGGCAGGCGCATAAAAGTATCATCAGCAATAATAATAAATGTGACCAACTGCAACACAATTTTTTAGTGGACTATTAAGAATATGAAATGGACTAATTTCACTGCTAAATATCTATATGCATCATAGGAAAACATTAAACTATTGCATGCAAATGCATCATCATAGATTTATTGTAGAACTTTGACGTATTGAGTGAGTGATGAAAATAAATGATTTCATTTGAGGGCTGCTCATGCAATTAACTATGAAGTACAAACTACTACAAATGACAATAATCTTTTAATCATGGAGTACGTTAAGTATCTATGACGGATTGGGAAGAGCAAAAATTGACATGTTCTTTTCCTTTTTGTAATCGTGGAGTTAAGCATCTATGAAGTATAGACAACTCTAATCCTATAGGGTAGGGCACGAATGGCATGTTAGAAATACTAACATATTGCCAGGTAGATATCCTGTATACTTTTAGGGAGGTTAATGAAGTTGCTGGCTTTTTTTTTTTTTGCCGACTAACAAAGTTGCTAACTAAATTCTCACTTTCGCTTTGTCTTTACCACTTGGTTACCATAATTTGGATATTCCTCTTTCCAGTGCTTGAGATCAAATTGTTATTTTTTGAATTAGAATACTAAATAAATATTAAATAAACAAAACATGACCGAAATGATCATTTTTAGGCTTAAGTTTGGCACCAATACCTTACAAAACCAAATCACCAACCCTTTGATCACCAAACATATTTACACAAGTAAAAAATGACACAATAACTTTGTTCAGGGAGGTTAACTCTTAAAGAAACCACTCCTTCGGGATTTGATCCCCTTAAACCCAAAACTTTACTAATACATTATATACTCATTTTTCACATAACCAACTAACAAACCAAACCAAACCAAATTCATAATCCAACTTAACACTTCAAAATACAAGTGGGGAACCAAACCCCGAGCCTAAAACGAGGCATATCCACATTCGAATCACACACACACTAAGGCATGCAAGCAAGGTTCCAATAAGCATCATAAGGTTCCAAGGGATCTCATCTTCATCCAAGAACATCACCCACATACTATTTAGCCACAACGACATTACAAACCAATTGCAAAGATGACCAAGTCCTCATACATCATCTACACACAACATACGAGAGAAGCAAGATACAAAGGCTAATTCAAGCAATCCACAAGATAAGTTTACATATGGCATCACATTGATGTCCTACATAGGCAAAATCCTTTCTTGAGTATACGGATACTGACATTTGGCTTGACAGTGAGAGGGTCCTACAAGATTGTGGGATCTTATGGAATAGTGGCACTACAACAAGGGAACTTAAAATTTGGGTGTTAATGATTGTTTTAGTAGTAATAAAATTTTGAGAACTCTTGAGTACATATGGAGGATGAGAGCCAACACATCATGATTAAGTGCAGTGAGACTAATGTTGAAATGCCAGAATAGTGACCATGGGTGTTAATTTAATAAGTAACTATGTGAGGAGCGGCGAATATGTTGAATCACAAGCAGGATTCGTTGTAAGTGCGGAAAATACGGTGCTAGTAAGGGATGGTGCTATAAGAATCATATGGTGATGTTAGTCCTCCGAGTGATATTCTTGGTAGCAAAGAAAACAATTGTGAGGGCATTGACAGGTTCATCTACCAACCAAAGTGAACGTACGTGGGAATTCCAATGCCAATGATATGGAAATGGAAATAGTCAACTAAGGAGAAATGCTTGAATAAGGAGTAAGGCTCTTCAACGTCATGGTAAGTTACGAGAATTAAGGAAACAATAGAGCGATGAAGAGACTTGATGGGTACCAACTACTAAGACAAACCGTTTGTAAAGGAGTCTAAGCATGGATGAACTATAATAAGTGAACAACCATAGGCAAGGTAGTTGATATGCTCCGGAAGCTATTGAGAAGTGAAGATTTTGCTTTAGCATAGACATTTTGGAAGGGAAGTTGGATGTTATGAGGTGACTAAGATACTTTATAAGGAACTAAGCAGTATATAGTGAATGGAGTCTTTTCAGATTGGACATAGCAAAGCAAACTACTTGGCAAATTGAGAGTAATCACCAAAAGCCATTGGCTGCTCAAAGTAGAAAAAGGAGTTATGCGGATAAAGAAAGGAAAACCCTTGGAGATGGGTGATGGGGATCATGTGTCCTTAAAGGCTACCCATACCACCGACGCTAAAAGATTGACTTAGGCTAAGAAGCTTACCCTAAGGAATATGGGTCCTCTTCAAGTTATTAATAGGATTGAACCAGTGGCATACTGAGTAATGCTACCGCCTAACCTAGTACAGATCCATGATGTGTTCCACGTGTCCTAACTCAAGAAGTACTATCCCGATCTATCTCACGTTATAGAGCATGAGGGAGTTCAATTGTAAGGTGAGTTGACGTCCAAAGTTAAGTCAGAGAGATATTAAGGTGAAACAATTAAGGAACAAGATCATTAACCTTGTGAAGGTAGTTTGGAAAGGTCTGACATCGAGGAAAGCTATTTAGGAATCAAAAGGGTCAATGCGGAAGGAGTATCCTCATCTTTTGCCTGAGGTGTGTATTTACAAAATTTCGAGGCCGAAATTTTTATAAGGTGGGGAGGATGTAGCAACCCAAATTTTATTGTTCCAAACAGAAAAGCGGACTCACAGGAGGATACTATTGGAAAATATATAGGACCAGAGAGGAAAGCATTGGAGGGAATGAGCAAGGGACAAACTAGTTGGTTGTTGGACCAGAAGGTCCTGGCGCTGCTGTGCCAGTTGAAAATTTTACATAAAGAGTATCATGTCCGAACTCGCTGGAACAGTAGAAAATAGAGGGGATCTGGTTGACTTTGCTAGGGCACACGTTTCTAGGCATGAGGACATCGATTTTTGGCTTTAGGGGGCTCAAATCTTTAAGGTAATGTGATTTCCACTCCCTCCTCTTCTTTATCTTTGAGATTTATGGTAGAAATTCGTGGGTGAGGCTTGGGTTTGAGATTTGCTAGAGATTCCACTGATTACTTTGTGTTTAAATACTTCAAAATAGTGTTGTGAGGTGTCTTCAAGCCTTAGGTCAAAGATTTTTTAGGTGTAGTGGCTTGAAATTACTAAACCCTAGCCTCTACCTTATGGGATCTTTTGCTGTCCGAATTTTCTGGGATTTTGGCTGCTTTGGGAAGCTAATTTGGGATTAATAAAGAATGGGTGTAGTGTTAGTTTCATGTTTTTTTTTTTTTTAGTTTAAGCTTAGGTCACCGAGTTGGATTCTACCGAAGGCTATAACACCACTTGATTTATGTGTTTAATAGATTGTAGGGTGTGTGTTTATTTTGTTGAAGTACCTACACTCCAAGAAGTTGTTAGGAAATGACAAATTGATTGGTAAGTGGTAATTATGTTGTATGAAGGATTGAGACCCTATACATGCAAAAGGTCTTGATGTTTGAAAATGGTTGTCTTGGGTCTTGGAAGTTGTATTGAGCTTGTTTAATGATTAGAACATTGTGTATTGACTTGGATTGTATCCCTCTTGTGTATGTATATTTGGTTCTCTAACAACCTACCAAGGTGTCGAGTGAGCTTGAGCAACTTGAGATAACCAGGAAGTAACTTTTATTTGCTATATATATGTTTTGAATCTTTCATATCATGATATGCATTTTTATGGCACGGCTAGTAAGTTTTTCTCATTCCCTTACTCTCTCGAGAATTATGACAAGAAAATGGAAATGGTTAAATATCTATACATATACACAAATTTGACATAGCGTTAGTATATATATCCCATTATTCTATAAATATTTTGTAATTATGAGTATCATATCTTTTATATTTATTAGTCATTATTAGGAAGATTCATTGTTTGTGTATATATTGGTGTAAACTATTGTAATCCATACACAATCGAATATGCAATATTTTTCAATCTCTCTGCGTGTCACTCTGCTTGTTTCAGTGATAACAATGATGATAATGATGATGATCATCATGAATGAGAACAGCTAATTATGGCACGGTTAATATAAGAATTATTGCGTTTGGAATATTATCGAAGGCTCAACTAGAGAATTATTAAGTAAAATTAAACTATAATTTTACGTAAATTGCTAACCACATTTAAGTCGCAATCTTTGAAAGGAAAAATGAAAAAAGAAAAGCAGCAAGTTTAGATTACCGAGTTTGTGCAGTATGCCAGCCCGCTATATTCGCAACTTCATGGAGTGCCTGCTTCCACTGCCGCACCCGAACACTGCTCGATGTGAACCGTTGCACATGTTGATCCATTGCTCTACCATATGAGCCATTCAGATGACGTATGTCAGACGGATCAATGTAATAGAGTACCGGTAAAACCACCTGACCCAGAGTTCTTTGACACTCCATTATTTTCGCAAGTTCATCCAAACACCAGGTAGAAGAAGCATAATTTTCAGACAAAATTACGATCGCAATCTGTGATCCTTCGATTGCTTGAAGTAATGAGCGAGAGATATTTTCACCCCTTTGAAGCTCCTTTTCGTCCATGAAAACATGGATTCCCGCATTTGTTAGCCTTGAATAGATTCTACGAGTGATATTGCCAAAAAAATCACCGTCACGAGTGTCTACGCCTCTGAAACTCAAGAACACATCATAAATCCATTTTGGTTTAGTTGACAAGGAAGTAGAAGATGAGAAAGCCATCGGTTACCACTTCAATGGGGAAGACGAAATAGAATGTACGTGAAAGAAGAGCGTGGGGAATGTTTATAAGTCATTTCTTAAGGGTGGTATGGTTTGCTTCGGAACTAATGCTGAAAACAGGGGAGTTTATTGATATTGACTTCAGTTCTTGGCTCGCCTCATGGTTCAACAATTCAAATACATAGGGTGAAGAATGGAACAGGAGGATCAGGATCTTAGTAGCTACTGTTCAAGTAATATGGGACTTCCGTAAGCAGGTAAAACATCTCAACAAGAAAGTGGTTCCTAGAATTGCAGTAGAAGAAACCAAGAGGACTATGCATGTTTACTCACTCGGGGATCAACAGATGAAGACAATGAAAGCTCGTCCTAAAGCTAGGAAAAGACTTGTACGGGAGGCGGAATGGATGGGTTATTTTCCTTGAGATTAAAAAGAGCAATCGAAATAGAAGAAAGTCGGCAGCTATTAAGATCCTAGTGTGTGTTCACAAGCAGGTGGTCAATTCTTTCATTAGAAATTGCAAACACAACAAATACTCCCTTTTTCTGTTTCAGGAACTCAGGAAAATCATCAATTGGATCTCAAGGCAACAAGATCGCGGGTTCAAGATGTATAGTTATACCTCTTTTTCAATAATTTTTTGTGACCCTAGTCTGGCGGAGACCCGTTGCAGGGCAGAAGGCCAAGATTCCAGAACTTGACATGGTCATGCAAGACATCTTCACTCTCATTGGAAGATTTGAACAAGTCTGGACGGAGAAGATGCCGATTAGATGGAGATCTTGGTGCAGAGGTTATGCCGAGTGGAATTCATGTATTAGTTAATTATTTTTCTCCAGTGTAGGTATACTAATTATCACGGTTGTTGAACTGTACTTATCTTGAAATAAAAAAAAAGATTTATTTGAGCCAGTGACATGACAGCTATGGATTATTATTATATATTTTGATTTTGTTTTTCCAATGAAGCAGTGTACTTGGCGACAAACCATGTGATCCAGCTACAGCTACTTTGTTGAAATTAAAACGTCAATTTTCATTTTTCTTTTCATTGAAATGCCAAAAGCTACAATATAAATGTGCCTGCGGGCACCATTTTTATTAATCATATTTTTCATCATTAAAATTTTAGTTTTATTCATTTAATTCCTTAACTTCTACTCCTCCCGTTTTTTTTATAACAAATTTTTTTAAAAAATTTTTTTAATTTTTTTTTATAAGAGACCTTCTACTCCCTCTAGTTCTTTCTAAAAATTTTTTTTTATTTTTATCTTCATTATTTATTTTTTTTATAAATTATTATTAAACTTTTTAAATAAAAGAAACAATTTTAATTGGTCAAAAAATATTTAATGTAAATTGTATTACTATATTAAATAGAAATAAAAAAAATTTTAAAAAAATAATTAATTTTTTTAATTTATATAAAATAGTTGAAAACTTCTTAGTGTGCGTGTGATAAAATTCCTGCTATTGCATGCGAATGACTAGCTAGTAACTTCACATGAGCATGCATGCCATTTTTTTATGAAAACATGGTTCATTAATGTAATATATAAGAAGTCTGTGCACATGAATGGTTAATTTAAGTTTTCCAAGATAATAGTAGATCAGAACAGCCAGCCTATATATTCATTGCACACTCCATGGCATCATTGAAGCACATGAGCATGTCATTAATTGATCTACTGGACAAGTAAGGAAGAGCAAGGACGGTCAACACAGAAGCGTGGAGGAAATTTCAAAAACAAAAAAAACAAGTATGGAGGAAAAATATAGGGAAAATCACATTTTAGGATCAATATTTTAAATTAATTATAAAGTAAAATATTTTACTATTTATTTTTTCAATTTTGTAATTTAATCTCCCATTTTTATCATTAATTTTTAGTTAAAAGTTCTCCTTTATGATTAATTTGAGATACTGATCCCAGGACGTGATTTTCCCAAAAATATATATGCTTTTTTGGAATCTGTGACGGATTACGAAGCTTTTTTTTTTTTTTCATTGTCAACACATCATGCACATGTGCCCATGACTCTATGGGAGACCATGAAGCATTATGAATCTTTTGCTAGAATTTGGTGTTGTCAACATGGTAAAGGATCTCTCATAATTAATTCATGAAGTGAGCGGTTGGAATCAATTTGTGATGGGAGTGTGAACAAGTAGGAAAAACTTTAATTCTTTATATTCAACTGATGCACTTATTTTTTATCATCTAAGAGCATGTCTTGAAGAGGTATATCTAATATTCTAATATCATAATTTTCCTAAATAAAGTTTTTTATATTTGGTATTAGAGCTGTAATTACATAATTTAGGACTATTGTATAATATAGATGAACGGTTTTGCAATTTTGCTTAATGTTTTGAGATAAAGACATTTTATAACCCTCAAACACAAATAATGACACTTTAGGACTCCTAATTTATGTAATAACTCAGAAGTACTCAAATCTTTTTGAGGAAATATAAAAATAACTAAATGATAAAAATATCCCTAAGAATTTAAATTTGAGCACTTAAAAAATTATTTTTAATCACTAGAGAATTCAATTATATTTAGTTAGAAATTTAGTTGTAAGCATTTGGAATATAATTTTAATGGAATGTGAATTCAGTAATATTCAGTTTAGAATTTAGATCTAAATATTTGGAAAATTAGTTTTAACCACTTAAAAATTTAGTTATACTCAATTGGGTATTTAATTGTAAGCACTTGAAAATTTAGCTATCAGCACTTAAAAATTTAGTTATATTCAGTTAGAAATATAGCGATAAATACTTGGAAATATAGTTTTATTAATTTGAGAATTCAATTATATTTGGTTGGGAATTTAAATTTAAATACTTGGAAAATTAATTTTAACCACTTGAAAATTTAGTTATATTTAGTTAAGAATTTAGTTATGAGTACTTAAAAATTTAACTATTTTCAATTAATTATTTGAGGGATATTTTTATTATTTAATTATTTTTATATTTTCTAAAAGGAATTTAGATACTCCTAGGTGGTTACACAAATTTTGGGTCGTAAAGTGTCCTTTTCCCCAAGGTTTTTAGTTGTAATTTTCACCTGTTATCACCCCTTTTCATTGGACGACTATGGTGGTATCGTCCCTAGATGTGTCGCTTTTAGGGCTGTTTGCGGCAGCGTTCACAAAAATATTTGGGATTTTTACTGCAGTTTTCACCATTTCTTTTGTGCTTTCCTCTCATATCCACGATAGTTTTGACAAAATATTTTTAGGACTGCAATTATACGTAAATTTAATTTTCTTAAAACGGGTCTAAAAATATAAGAGGTTTTAATTATTTTATGCATATTACGGAAAGTTAGTTACACCCTTAAACTTCTAAAAAAAACTCAATATCTCATTTTTACTTTTATTAATTACTAATAGTTAAAATTATTTTCACTTTTTTCCATTACAAGTTACAAAACTGATCATCAATAAATAAGGATAAAAAAAGTAAACTACTACTAAATATTACATAACACCTTATATTATGAATCAAAAAAATATTTTAAAAAATTTCTTATATTTTGAACAGAAGAGAGAAACATCTTGGACGTTCTGTTTTCATGTCTTTTACATCCTTTATTTTGGTATGTCTCATTACGTAAAAGTTATTTTTTATTCAAGGTTGGGTTCTAAAATTAATTTAAAAAAAAGAGAGATTCGGCAGAGGGGGTGAAGGAAGGAAATATTTATGGTAGGGTTGATGTAAACATGATATTGCCTTTTCTATTAACTGTATTCTTGTCCCAATAATGTTTTAAAATTATATTTCAACCCTTATTTTCATTAATTATGTTTTAATCCAAATAGATTTCGAATTGTCTATAGTTTTATGGGCTTGTGAGAGTAGGCTGAATGATTCCTTCATTATCTTAAAAGGAGAATTTAAGGTCTAATTTTGGGTGTTGATTATTGACATATTATGGAGGGTTAGGATGTGTTTAAAATCATGAAGACATTCTATTTTGGGTTTGCATATGCCTAGGTCAATTTTAATTTTATGTCGTTGAGAAGTGAGTCTTTAAGTCATATTTTAATTTCAATTATGTTTAAATTATGAAAAATTTATTTGTGCCACTTTTTTCTTTACTGAAAAATTGAATTTGGATTTAGATTTTATGTAGAAATTTTGTTTGAGCCATTTAAATTAAGGAAAAATTATTTATGAGAGACCACTCCCAATCACAAATTGATTCGAACCACTTACTTCATTAATTATGAGAGAGCCCTTTACCATGTTAGAATTTTTTTTACATGGACTTCAATCAATTATAATTTTGGTTTTGTGAAAAATGGGCTAATTTTATTTTTTATGATCCAATTGAACCCACCTGATAAGTTAAGATATCATATTATATTTTGAGTTGGATATCTATTAGTTTGATTAGTGTTGGTTAATAATATAAGCCTAACCTATAAACACATAATGAGAGGGTAGTTTGGTTTATTTATACTTGGATAGATCTCTCTGCTGTCACATCAATAACTCTATCATACCTTACTATATTTGAGAGATGTGATTGGGAGTGTAGATAGGTGAGAAAGTTATAGTCCTTTAATTCTTATTAAAGATTCAAATAGTGCGCGTATTTCTTTCTGATTTAAGAAGATATCTTTAACAGGTATATCTAAATTTCATGTTCTAATATTTGTAGTATAATTTTCTCACACTGTGCACATTAATGGTTAATTTAAGTTTTCCAAGATAATAGTGTAGATCAAAACAACCAGCCTCCATGGCACCTTTGAAGCACATGAGCATGTCATTAATTAATCGACTGAACAAATAAGGAAGAGCAAGGATGGTCAACACAAAATGGAGGAAATTTCACAAAAAAAAAAAAGGAAGCATGGATGAAAAATATATATGCTTTTATGGAATCTGTGAGGGACCACGAAGCTTTCTTTCTTTTCTTTTCTTTTTTTTTTTATTTGTTGGTCAAGACCGTGATCCGTGAATCTATTTACCATGCACATGTGCACATGACTCTATGGGAGACCACGAAGCATTATGAATCTTTCCCACCTTGGGCCAAAATCTGAGGACGTGTATTATTTTATTTCTGAGTTATTAGGCTCTATTTGGTTGTACAGATTTTGGAGAGGAGGGGAGGAGAGGAAAATTTTCCATCCTATTTTTTTCCTCAAACTAAATAAGGAGATGATGAAGTACTTTTTCTCCTGTTTTAAGACAAGGAAAAAAAAAGGAATAAAAATGAAAATACTTATTTTCCTTCCCTTCCCTCCAAAATCCCTCAAACCAAATTGAGATAATAGTTCACCTGAGCCAAGATTTGCCATCTCAATCTTAGCATTTTCTTAACACTGTCAATGCCACGTAGTTGTATTATTTTATTTCTAAGTTTGCATGGCATAATATAGAGACAAGCATGATTGAAAAAATATATATATATATATTTGTAAGAAGAAATTAAACCTTAAAAAGAAGCATATTTGTAAGAAGAAATTAAACCTTGTTTAATAGTTGTATTTCCTTTCTCTACATTAATATTTTCTTTATATGTATGCTGAATTTTAGAGATATATAGTAAAAACCGTGTTGATCTCTCAGTACTATGGAAGGGTTAGGGAATTATTTGTCATTTCTGCTACCAGCTACATCACAAATTTTTGTATCTTGGATGTACTGCATGAGATCCTTACTCCTCACACAGTGCGAGCAGAATCAATCTAAATGTTATTTGTGATTGTTATTAAGTTGTTTCACAAATTAGCATTAGAATTTTAGAAAATACATTTAAATTGAAACTTGATAGGAATTTATGGTGCGAGATCAAGGTTTCTCATTCTACTGTGGTTTTCGAAAACTCTGTTCTACAATTCAAAGTCTCATTTAGAAACAAGTGTTTCTTAAGTTTTATGGATTGTCACGTGATATTTCAGGAAGCTGATTTTTCTTAAAGAATTACGTTATTCTTATTCTTATTCTTTATTTTTGTCATTGAAGTTTTCGATAAAAAAAAATACTTCCAATTGGGTTTCTGAAAAAATTAGCTAGACTTCAACATTCACTTTGTATTTAAGAGAGCTAATATTCATATATAACAATTTTAATTTTTATCAAACCAATAAGGTTTTAAAAGTACAATTCAACCTACAAGACTCTTCAAACACAAACACACTACATTGTCCCACATACTACAACAGCTTTTAAAAGCTGCAATTACATCTGCAGGTAGTAAGTACAGAAGCTTTACTACACACTTAAATCAACTTTTGCAACGATTACTTTTAACAACTTACCACATTTAGAAACTATCATAAACCAGGCATGCTACAATCCTCTTCAAAGTCAATTGATGCCCAAAACCTAGAATGAACTCTGCGATATCACCAGGTTCAATGCTTGAAATGACACCCTCCCATTCTACATCTTCATGGCAACTTACTGAGAGTTGCTTATGGTGTTGAACAGTGTCCTTGGTGTAGTTAATGATCAGAATATTTATGAGAAATTGAGACGTCATGCTATTACCCATGCAACAAGAATACACAACATTGAGAACCATAGCTCTCAAGTGGCAACCCATAACTTGAGGCACCTTGAAAAATATTGAGCGTCCTTCACTCTTGAAGATGAACCAATCAAAATACTTACCACCAGGTAGATGAGAATAATCCCATCCTCCATATTTATTCCTTCCCTATATATAGCATCAACACAAGAATCAAGAGCCTATATCTATGCAAATAAACAAACAATAATGAGGTAAGAACACTCACCTTCAAGAAACATACTCATTAGAGCATGCAGGAAGTAACAGTTCATATTTCTGTTATTTCTATCAATTATTGTCCGTAAACAAAACTATTTCTTCATGCATGAAAGAAATATTGATATTATTTAGGTAGTATTCAAAACTCATGCCTCCAATTGCAAACTTGCCGGTGGTAGGGGGGAAAAACAGAGGCAAACCTGCAGAATTTTCTTCTTCAATATGTTGACTTTGTCACATACTCCCATTTGAATTAAAAGAGAATTGAAGGAATCTGGTGGTCTTGCAATGTGAAGCTGATTATAACCATCAGATGGTACAGAAGCTTCCATGTATGAGATTTGTGATACACTTGGTTTTGATTCCAATTCCATAAAATTTGTCACATACAAAGCATCCAAAAGTGTGCCATTTTTCCATTGAATAGAAACTGTGGTCGACATTCTTCCCACAGACTTCTAAGCTTTGAAAGATGGCATAAAAGTGGAGAGAGGCCATGAAAGCTACCATTCTGCAAAGCTGAGAAAACTAAAGGTGATATGCTCAGCAAAAATGCATGACTAGAGGATTGTGGAATATTCATGGGTGACATCCAAGACCATATGAGAGAAGGAAATATATCTTGTGATCTTCCTTCATAGCCACACAAAGATACATCCATGCACAAGCCCTTCCAGTTTTGCTAATGAAAAGGGTACTTGTGTTATGGCAGTATTATTTGCCATTAGAGTTGTCAAGGATTCCATTTGCTCAAAATCTTTTTCTAAGTGGTCAATCATTCAGCAACCAGAAAGAATTAGAGTTTTTAAAGATTTCAACTTGTAAATACTTCTAGGAAGAGCTCTAAGGCACTTGCAGTCTTTCAGATTTACCAAATGTAGATTTTTCAGCTCTCCAATGCTCTGGTGAACTAAAACCAAGCTTGGACAATCTTTTAGTATTAGATTTTCAAGATTTGGTAGTTTTGTAAAATCTGGAGTTTGTGTCAAGTAAAAGGAATGGCTAAGAATGAGTGTTTTCAAACACTGCAGCATCTGCAAAAAATGAAACTTCATATTAGAAAATAAAAAAAAAAGATATGGCAAAAATCTTGTTATCAATAATCTTTGGCTGCTTTAAAAGATAAAGAATGACAAGTATACCTGGGGCTTCTTCCAAACTTGTTTGAGGCTGTTGTATTTGAAGTCAATAGCAACTAAATTTTCTTGGTAAAAGTTGTCTGAAGTGTATTTTAGTGGAAATCCATGCCAACAAAGCCACCTCAACTTTCTAGAAATATACTTATAATCTCCTTCAAGATTTACATAGTCCAGTTGGATTAATCTGAGTTTGTTCATCGCCCTAAATGTCTCAGAATCAATCAGACATCCTCTAAGGGTTGTTGGCAACTTCAGAGATATACCCTCAATAGCTTTTGTTCCCTGAAAATATGTAGGAGAAAAAATGTTATGAGAAAAAGTAGCCTTTGCTATTTCCCGAGAGAAAGATAATACATAAATTTCTATGTTGATCTTACATCTTATGAACATGACTTTAAACAAATGGTATGAAACTTATAAATTAAAGCAATAAATGAGGAAGAACTTTTCTTTTTTGAGAAAAAAAAACCAATGCATTACGACATCAAAACTTTCAAGACAAAACATGTAGAGAAAAATTCTTATTGTATATTCTATTAATACATTAAGTACATCTTCATATAACCACAATTTGCTATGATCCTCGGGATCCTTTGGTGGATTTTCACGAATGACTTCTCTTCCCATATCCCTTGATAAATCATGCATTTCAAGCTTGTTATGCCTATTAACATTTATTAGGCTTTGCTCTATGAGAATTTGTATTCCAATTTCCACATGAAATCCACAACCATTTAATATTTGGGCAACATAGTTTCTGTCCTTATTGATAAAGAAGCAACATATGTCAAGGAAGATATTCTTCTCCAAATCATTTAAACCATCAAAACTTATTTTTAACTTTGCTTGTATTTCATCATTTGGAATCCTTTCTAGTTTGGACAACACATCCTTCCATTCTTCAATTGTCCTCTCGAACAAATAAGAACCAAGGACTTCAAGAGCAAGTGGAAGTCCTCCACAATAATTAACTAGGTTTCTAGAGAGTTCAATTAAGTTTTCAAAGGGTGCTGCTTGCTTAAAGGCATGCCAACTTAAGAGTTCAAGTGACTCGGTTTCATCCATTGTTCTCATTTTGTAAGTATGATTAGCTTTCCAGACATTGAGTAGACGTACATTTCTAGTTGTAACGATTATTACACTCCCTGGACAAAACCATTTGCGATTTCCACATAACGCCATCAATTGGCTCAAACTCTCCACATCATCCAATACAACAAGTGCTTTTCTATGGGGAAATCTTTCCCTCATTATAATTTTTCCTCTTTCAATGTTGTGTATCTTGAACATTTTTGTCTTGATGATTTCAGAAATGAATTGTTCTTGTAAACAAACTTGGCCATTATCTTGCTTTGAAACTTCTCTGATATTTGAGCGGAAACTTTTCCCCTCAAAGTGGTGGCCAATTTCATTGTAAATGGCTTTGGCAAGGGTGGTTTTACCACTTCCTCCCATTCCCCATATCCCTATTATGAAAACATTTTGTGATCGCTCCTTCAACAATTCAATTGTCAGCTCATGAATTCATGATTCAGTTCCCACCGGATGGTCCGCAACAAACAATAGTGCACTGTCTAACTTTGCAGAGACATCTCTGACAATTTTCTTAACTAGCTCACTTTTGTTCCTGTTTGTAGAGAAAATTAGCATCGACGCGTAAGCATCATTAGCAATAATAATATATGTGATGAACGATTGTGCACATTATATGATGGAGGTAAGTATCCATGATGGGCCCCTAATAGAGAAGGGGAAAAATTCTTGGAAAGACAAGTAGTCGTGGCTAGAAATGAATTGCAGAAAGATCATTTTGTTGATGCATTGATGACATATGTGATGTGAGTATATTGCAGTTCATTGATGGGAACCGAATTCTAAGTTGGAACTCAATATTGAGTTAAAATGTACACTATTTCTGTTTTTGTAAAAAAACATGTAGACAATTGGTATTCGTAAAGGCTGTGCATTTACTCAGCCTAATGTTGGGCCCAATATTCGTATTGATCTACTTTATGAGTCCAACATTAGTGCAAGTCTTATAAAAAAACAGTACTTCTACCCAAAAAACAAGTACTTCTGTCAATTAAAAAAAAAAGGACTTCTACTATAAAAATAAATAATCCTTGTGTTTAGTTTTATTGTTAATTAAACATGTTCGTTTCATATATTTATAGAAAATATGAAAAAACAAGTTAAATTATTTCTAATTTGTCAACAGCGTCACTTGTTATAGATTATGTTGATGTATATCGGATATATTGATTATGATTATTCTATTTTTTCACTTAAATAATACATGTTTATTCACTCACCCAAAAAAAAAAGTTTATTAATTTTTAATTTTAGAATAATAAAGCTGTTTATTTTAAATTTTGAAAGAAGACAATAAAGTAAGTTAAAATTTGGCCAAAAAAAAAAGTAAGTTAAAATAACATTACTTATAAATTTAAAGACAAGTTAAAATTTAAATAAACATAAGCACGAAACGAAGCCTGAATCAAATAGAATTAAAATGAAAGAAAAAAATGGATTGAAATACAAAATCAAATAGATCTCGAATTTTGGAAAGTTCATCAATACCGTTGAATTTGATTGGAACTAAAATTGAATGGGCGAGAAGTTTCTCCCAGCACAATGAGCAAGTATGTTTACCAAATTGGATCCTATTTTTTTATTATTATTATTATTATTATTATTAATAAAAAATAATATGTCTAGTTTTATTATGATATCTTTTTTTTTCTAACCAATGAATGCAAGGGATTCAGTTAACAAGAGAAAGCAAGTTGGCAAAAAAAATAACAAGAGAAAGCAAGTTTAGATTACCGATAGCGCGAGCTTAATTACCAATAATTTGAAAGATGGAAGCCTGAAATATTCGCAGCTTCTGTGAGTGCCTTCTTCCACTGCAACACCAGATCGCTCCTCCTCGCGAAAAGCGGCGTATGGTCTTCCATTGCTTCACTGTATCTGCCTCTCTGGTGACGAACGTCAGACGGATTCACGTAATAAAATACCGGTATAACTACCTGACCCAGAGTTCTTCGACACTCCATAATTTTCAGCAGTTCATCCAGACACCAGCTAGAAGAAGCGTACTTTTGAGAGAAAATTACGATCGCTTGCAGTAACGAGCGAGAGATCTCATCTCCCTTCTCAAGCTTCTTATCGTCCATGAAAGGATAGATTCCGGCCCGTGTTAAAGCGTTATAAAGATGAGAAGTGAAAGAAATACGAGTCTCGCCTCTGAAATTCAGGAAGACTTCGTAAATCCATTTTGGTTTGGAGGACCAAGAAGTAGAAGATGAAGAAGCCATCGCTTGAAGGAATATGAAAGCAGGAAATAACACTTAAACCGAGAAGAGATAGAATATGAAAGAGACGATCGAGGGGAGGGGAGTAGTTTTTAGAAGTAGTATGAGTCAGATTTGATTATAGTATCATTCAACTAAACAGTAGACACATCTAGTTATGGTGCATTGGACGGTGTTTAAAAAATAAATTAATATTATCATATTTATGAATAGTTAATATAAATCCTTAAAATAAAAAAAAGCTACAGGATGAATAAAGCCTGAGATAGATAATTAAATTTTTTAAATATATTATCTTAAATTTAACTTATAATCATGTGTATAAAAAATGTTTCATACAAAAAACATAGCCTATTTCAATAATCCTTACTTGACGATGGATCAGGAAATACGAAAATATCTTTGGTGTGCACAGACAAAAAGAGCTATAGAAATTGAAAGCACCAACGAATAGACTGCCCAACCAGTAGCCAGGAACTATGGTGTAGAAGGCTTATATTGGGATTTGTTATCTAGTTTTACAATTTATTCCCATTCATAAAAATTATCATTTTAGAGTTTTTAAATTTTTTTATAATATTTATTATTTCATAATTTTAATAAAATATTATTACTTATTTTATTATTTTATTTTTTATTAATATTGAATATATTATTTAAAAAAGTATTTAAAGTAAAATATTACTAAATTTTATATTATTCTAAATCATTTAATAATTTTCTTGACCTATATCAAAACCCTAAAATGATAACTTTTAGGGATAAGAGATTTAATATAATACTACAAAATTCACAGTAGGCACTACTGGTAATAAGTCATTTATAAGGAAAATAAATTGCCTCAAACTTTTTGCAATATATGAAAAATTACATCTAATTATATATAATGATGCCCAAACGCGTGGTACAAAGCCAATGAAAACTGTGCATTATTATTTTTAATTTTTTCAATGGAGCAATTGATTCAACCATATATCTTGCATCAACTTCACTTCATTTCGAGTAAATTTAAGTTATCAAGGTCCATGATATATAGAATAGAATAAAATAATTTTGAAAATAAGAGATATTTTTTGCGCTTTTAATTAACTATTTTTTTGGTTAAAAATGCTAATATATATTAATAAAATTATATAAATTCCGAGGTTAATAAAAACTACAAGAAAGAGATCGATCTAAACTTATGAAGAAGGTCATTTATATCACAAACAATCATATCAAGAGACCAAGGCAAGGACATTCCTTGAACAAAATTATTATAAAAAAATAGAAAAGTTACAAGTAACAAAAATTGGAAAATCAAAAGGCCGAATAATAGAAGATTAAGGACCAATCCAAAGGAGTCAACAATAAAGAGATTCCAACATACAATGACATCGACCAAAGACCTTATTTTAGATCCATCCTCCGAAGGAATTTGACAAGATATGCACCAGTGGGCATGAAGTTTTGAAAGATGAAATATCAAACACCATTGAATTTGAGAAACTCCCAAAAAATAAAAAATTTCATGAGAGATTATCTGCCTTGCTGCTCCAACCTCAACCACTCTGCTAATATTTAAGGCTGAAAAATCAAATCCTTACCCGCCTTTATGACATTACCAAGAGCTTTCTTCCCTTTATGAAGAACCTCATTCATTTCCTTCCAAATGAAGTAGAGAACTGCAAATTAAAGACATCAATCATGTCTATTTCTTTAGCATAATTCAAGAACAAATCAATTATTCAAATTAATCATGCTATCCTCATCAATTCGAAAGCGCAGGTGAGATTTGAAGAAAAATGTTCTGGTGAACGCAAAAATTCAGGAATGATGCTCTCTGGTTTCATTATTGAGCTAACACAAGACACAAGGTTGATCAACAGAGAGATGATTCCCAATAAGTTTATTTTTGTAACTATTAAAAATAATTAAAAACACAATTTTAGAGTAATTTTTCATGATTGAAAATTTTATCCGCTTAGTTAAAATATTTAACCAACAGATAAAATTCTTTTCAGAATTAATTTTTCATATTTCAAAAAAAAAAAATCAACAAAAATTGCTAAAACATGTCAAACAACCTAACATTAGCGACATGAATGTGTGTTGTACGGTATTTATGAGACTCACATATCTTATTTAATATTTAAAAAAAAGGTATAAACAAATAAAATAGTAGCCTAAAATAAATCATTTAAGTAACTATTCATAATTAGTTACTTTTTAAATTTGCCTTTCTATATACACTACTAGAAAAATACAATTTAGCGAGGAATCACTTATCCCTCGCTAAATAATTTAAATAGCGAGAAATTAGCGACGAATTAAATTTAGCGAGGAATATTCTTTCCCTCACTAAATTAGCAAGGAATTAGCAAGAAATTTTTTATTCCTCACTAAATTATTATGAATAGCGAGCGATTTGTCGCTTGCTAAATTTTCTAAAATTAATTTTAATATATTAAAATTATTTTATTAAAAATTTAATTTTAATGAATTGAAATTTTTTTAATAATTATGTTATAAAATTATTTTTATTAGTTGATTATTTTAAATTAATAAAAATAGTTAGATTAATTTTTATAACTTATTGGAAGAAATGAAAATGAAAATTCATTTATTACAAAATTCAAAATATAAAATATTTTATGATATTAATAACTAAAATTATAATATATTTTTATTTTTTAACAATATATTAATTTATAAATATATGTGTGTATTAGTGTGTAAATAAATAATATATATTTAATATTTCATATAAAAACTACAAATACATTACAGTTCAACTGGCAAAAGTCTGAATATAAAGGCAATAAGAGCAGGAGGTCATGGGTTCAAATCTAAGTAAATGCATATTTGAAATCATTATATGGCATGGTAGTAACGTGTCGCAATCACGGTGATGTGGCATTGGTGGTAGGGAGATGTGGCGGTGGCATGGCAGTGATGTGGCATGGCAGTGATGTGGCATGGGTGACGAGTGACATGACAATGATGTCACGTCACGTGGTCTTAGGGGTGACATGATAATTTTGAATTTTTTATAGTTTAGCGAGGGATTTAATCCCTCGCTAATTCTCTCGCTAATTTAGTGAAAGAATCAGCTCATTTCTCGCTAAAATTAGCGATGCCATTTTTAGCAACCAAATTAGCGAGGAATTTTATTCGTCGCTATTTTCAATTTAGCGAGGAAAAAATGACATTTAGCGACGAATTTATCCCTCGCTAAATACCATTTTTCTAGTAGTGATAATTTATATTATATATAATAGATAATACAGTTACAAACACTCACGTTAAGGTAATCATATATGTATAATGTATGTTTCCACGTATATCCTACAAGCATGTTAAACAATTCATGTGAGAATCATTTTTTATATAAATACAAAAGAGATTTATTTCCATGAGCATATTAATATGTGTATCATAAACAATAATCCAATTGCGTGTATATATAATACTTCCAGCATATAAGAAGGGATCACCTAGGCGGCTAGGCCTCTCACTTTAAGCAACTAGCTCTATATTTAATTACTACATTGTCTTTATTTTTTTGGAGAAATGAGGATTGAGACCAAAACTTTCAATTAAATATAGTAAAAAATTTTATAGTTCTTTTACTACTTATCATCAAGAATTTACTACTACTTTATTTTATATTTACTACTAAAAAAACTACAAGATTCTTTACTGTATTTAATTGAAAGTTTTGATCCACAATTGTCATTTCTCCTTATTTTTTTAACCAATAATTATCACATTGTCCAACAAGGTGACAATTTAAAAAATGTGTGTTACATATTAAGTCAACATAAAAATTAATATAAAATATAAAAATGTATATGAAATTTATAAGTTATGAATACAGTGATTCCTCTCAAATATGCTATTTTTATTTTTTAACCCTTTTTTCACATATTTTATTAGAATTTGAGAAAACCTTTTTCTTATTCATTCAATATTTTTATGCACGTTTCACTAGGATTTAAATATTCAAAAAATATTGACAGATAGTAGATCCCTTAAATATGTTATCCTGGATTCAGTCCCTAACCAAGAACGGAGCTAGAATTTAATTATGGGGGAGGCCAAGAATGAAAAGGATAAATGTTAATAAAAGAAAAATTTAACACTTAAAATATGAAATAAATTATAATATATATAATGAACATAATATAAATATTTCAACATATTTATAGTCAAATTTTTATACATATAATCAAAACAAATATATACCTTTATTTCTTAAGTTGTGCATGCCGATATTTCATAGCATAAAAATCTTCAATTATCATATCTGTGGTAAATTTTTCAGCAATCTCTTTCTCAATATAAACAACCATATAATCAGTGAGAAAATAATCTTCCATCTTGTTGTAAAACCTTGTCTTAACAATTTTCATAGCTGAAAAAGTCCGCTCAGTGGTTACTGTTGATACTGGAAGAGTTAACAAAAGTTATAGTATTCTATCTAACAAAGGATAAAAACCACACTTTCCAATCTCTATAAACTTTTGGCATAATTCACCAATAGTACACAAGTTCTAAAAATTTGGATCTTTGAGTACATCAAGCTAGTAATGCTTTAATTCATATTCTAATTGAATCTTTTCTTGATCAGAAAAGTCTAGGGAGTAAAATTTCTTAACAAGATTGAAAATGTCCTTAGCATTAAATGACTTAAATGCATCATTAGGATCTAAAGCTGTGCTTAATATAAGAAGCTCAGTTGCTTGCTCACTAAATCTGCTATTTAATTCGTTTAATTGATAATCTATAACAGCAATAAATATATTAATACGATAATGATGCTTAACTGTCACCGAATCTTTATGTTGGTGAGATCGAATTATGTCAAAGTAAAAATCATTCATATTAGGAATTTCAATAGCTTGGCTTCTACAAAAAAGAAGTAATTTTTCTAGAAGAACATTCCAACCACAATCTCTTAACTTTTGAATGAATGATTTTGTGGTAGAAACTAAGGACATAGCATTCAAAATATCTTGAGATTTTTGTTACAGAACTTGACAGAGTTTGTCAGTAATTCCCATAATTTCTTTCATCACATGTAGAATAAAAACAAAATCAAATGACATTTAATGCTTTAAGGGCAGAAGTGGCATCACCCCGTTGAGAGCAAGTAGATCCCTTAACAGCTAAATCTTCAAGAACTGAAGTAGTTGCACTATACATGCGTAAAAGGCTGCATATAGAATTGATATGGGAATTCCATCTAGTGTCTCCAAGTCTTAATAATGTGCCAATTTGGTTGGCTCCTCTTCCAGTCTCAATCTGATCATTTGCAATCAAATTGGCAATTTCAGATGCATAAGTAGTTTTTAACTCATCATTGCGCTTAGAAGAAGAACACACAACATTAACAATCACATTCAAGTTTTGAAAGAAAAAATGAACATCAACTGCTTCTTTAGCTGCAGCAACAAGAGCAAATTGTAATTGATGAGCTAAACAGTGTACATAATATGCATAAGAACATTCTTGAAGAATTAAAGCTTGTAAACCATTCCACTCTCCACGCATATTGCTAACTCCATCATATCCTTAGCCACGAACATTTTGAGTGTTGAGATTATGATGAGATAATATTGAGCAAATCTCTAGCTTAAGAGTGGCTACAGCAGTATCTTTAACATATACTATGTCAAGAAAATGTTCCTTGACAAATCCATTCCTATCAACAAATCTAATAACAAGAGCTATTTGTTCTCTTCTAGATTCATCTCGAGCTTCATCAACAATCAAACAAAAATTTGCATTACTAATCTCTTCTCGAATTTCACCTTGTACCTTTCTAGCAAAGACATGTAAAATTTCTTTTTAAATAGTAGATCAAGTGTATCTTGCATTTTGAGGGGCATTATCTAAGACAACTTCAGCTACTTTCTTATTATAAGAAGCCAAAAGCTTTATCATTTCAAGAAAATTACCTCGATTTTTTGATCCCAAACTTTCATCACGTCCTCTAAAAGCACAAACCTGAAATGTCAACCATCTAACAACTTCCACAGAGGCTTTAAAACGCAAGCGATTACACAAAATTTGTTGTGAAGTTTGTTTAACCAACACTTTGTCAATATGACATGATTAATTCTTCAAATCATCAAAGCATCTAACAGCAATATTGTGAGGAGAATTAGGACTTTTTCCCATATGAAATAAAAATGAACATTCTTTTCCATTATTCACTTTTCTCTAGTTTCTAAATCCTTTTAAAGTGAATGGACTTGGTCTTTTAGAAAATAAATAACATGGAAAATAAAAGGTAGCATCTCCTACTGGTGAATACTCTAATCAAAGAAAAGCTTTATACTAATAAGCTTGAAATCGACGAGGATGATCTTTTGAACCAGAAAGGGGATACACATCCATTATAAATTGATAAGGCCCAAACTTCATATATGCTCTACGTATTTCATTTTGTTGATTAACAGGATAATCACAAATTTTTGGGCGCTTTCCAAGATCACGAATGAAAGTGTCAATATTAACTATTTCCTATTCAATCCTCCTAGATTTAGGAGGTGATTGGCTAAGTTGTTTCATAGTTGGCATTATAGGTTGTTCAACATTTTAAATATTAATCTCCAAATTTAAGGATGTATTTTGTACACTAGACATAGATTATATTTCTTCATCATTTCTTTCTTTTCTCTTGAAAAATGAGTCAATAGTTTTTTTCTTGAACATTTTTTCAACCTACAAAAAATATATAGAATGTATATTAAACCATGCAGGCTATAACAATTAATTTTGTGAAACACATTACAACTAATAAATGAGAAAAAATATATATATATATATATTAACCCAAAAAATTACAAGTTTACGATAATAAAAAATACAAAATTTGATCATATGAATATGAGATTAAAAGTGGGTTAAATAATAAAAAGGAACAAAACATATTATCTGAAAAATTCAAAAATGAAGAAGGAACAAAGCAATATAACTCTAAATGTAAGTCATAAAGTCAATACAAATATACAATTATACAAGCATAGTCAGGTCAAGACATGAGACAAATAAAAATTAAGGAATCTCACATTTCTTTGATTAACTGATTTTTTTCCACCACCAACCTCCGGTCAATATGTGATCTACTTCGGTGATTATAACAAAAAAAAAGTAAATAGTGTTGTGAAGAGGAGAGGAGGACCATGAGGAGAGGAGAACCATGTGCTAACAAAAATGAAGACATAGAAGATGTCAAGTCAAGACGGCATGAACAAGAACAATAGGAAAGTAAAAAAATAGGGTAAAATGGGAGGGTAACGTGTGAGAGAGAGAAAAGTAAAGGATTTTTTTTTTGCCTTAGAAAAAAGTAAAAGTGACTTAGAATTTAGGAAATATTAGAAAAAAAAAGTAAAAATATTAAATGAGAAGGGAAAATTAGTATTTAGTAAGATAAAAGAAAATATAAATTTGGAAACTGAGATATATCTAAAATACCAAATATTTTAAAAAAATATACAGTGTTGATTTTTTTTATTTTTACTTATTTTTAGAATAAAATATAAACTTTGAGGGGACCATACATACATAAATTTTAGATAATATAAAAATTTAATATAAATATATATATAACTAAGCAAAAATTGAAAAGTATAGATAAATCTATTTTGATAATATTTATATTTCAAAGAAATTAATTTTTAACTATTAGTGGAAGGATATTATTGTTAAAAAAGAAAGCACAATCTTTCTTAAACTTGGAATTTATTATCTCTATAAATCCTAATTCTATTACTTACATTTTTAATCAATCTCTTACCCAAATAATAAAATTATTTAAATCTTATTCCCAAAAAAACTTCAGTTTTTTTTTAAAACTAAACCTAACGATATTTTCCCCAACCGACCTTAAATTAATATATATTGTCATTTCCAAACCTCATAACATACACTCCCTCCAATCCATATTATAGGATGTGGGGCTCACTTTTATGTTCACTAAAAAAATTAAAAAATGTTCTTAAATATACCCAAAGTTTTAAATTTGTCCCTATTTATTAAGGAAATGTTACAATGATTAAAGTAAGCACTTTTCTATGAGAGGTCAGATTTTTATGAGCGATTATACTTGTAGGAGAGAGAGAAACAACTAATTAAATATAATAAGGGTAAAATTGTCCATTTGAGTCTCTACATCTTATATTGTGGACCAAAATAAAATGGGTCTCACACCCTATACTATAAACCGGAGGGAGTAACAACTATACCTAAAATTTAAACCATCTATATATGTAGTGGCCCGAAAAAAAACCATCTATGTGTGTGTGTGCACACACACTGACATCCATGAGCCAGTGCTGTGTCCGAGAACACCTACCAATTCTTCTACCTCAAATGTCAACTAGGCATGCATTCTTTGATTTCATTACAAAGCAAGATAAATAAAATCCCTACACTTCACAAGTTTCTCACCCATTACTTATAGATCCATTCATATAAGAAATTACGCACAAATCTTAATTACTTAATCTTAAATCATGTGACCAAAATCTTTTACAAATTTCATACGGTCCTTACACATGCATCTTACCATAAACAAACATCATTCCTCATTCTTCAAGGTTAACTGTTGCAGATAACAACTCCAAATACCATAATTTAGACCCTATTAAACCTTTTAATTATATCCATATTAATTACACAGTCGTACTCACCTATCAATGATACTTGAACACTATATAGCATATCAAACTGTCGTCAAACACTTAAAATCATAACATGATTACCATATCCCGTACTTGAGATATTAAACACATAACTTAAAAGCATCTCATTTTAATTAGTGGACAAAAGGGGGAAAAACATTCCCTTTTCATTGATACGAATTGGCATTATCTTTATATTTACAGCAGAAAAATAGTAACGTTTGCATCATCATGCATTCCACTCAAAATATGAGTATACATGTATGTATGTATGTATGTATACAAACATCCCAAAGTGAGATTTCTTAAGGACATTTCTCTCGAAAAAATAAAAGTTGTGAGAAAAATCCATGAGATATATGTGAGAAAAAATTAAGAGAATAATGAGGCATTCTGGAGAGAATTTGATGCCAAAATTTAAATATAAGATGTTTTTCACATAACTCTTGAGAATTTCTCAGAAACTAAGTCCATGAGAAAATCTAAATTCAAGAGAAAATACTTTCTTAATGCATTTTCATAGATAAGGAAAGTGACAAGGGTAATTTCGTTTTTTTTTTTTAACCAACATTAGGATAATTTCGTTTGGGGCTCTTCATTCCCACACTATAATTATACATTCATTACGTCACATATATATTCAAGTCTCGAAGTCGAGACCATTTACATTTATTAAGCAAACACAATCCTAGCATTTAAGCTATATGTTCATTGATAATATATACCCCATCCAATCCTCAATATAAGTCACTCCTAACTAATTCATCAAAATTAAGAAAAATTTGTTACATCATTAAAATTATCTTAAAATTAGTGTGTTTTTCATCTTTATCTTTTAATAAATATTATAAATTTAAATAATCCATGTTCTCTCTCGTGATTAAATAAGAATATTTTAAAAATAAAATTATTAATACTTCAAAAACTCATAGAAGGTGATTTACATTTAGGACCATAACAAATTTATAAAATATGCCTAATAAAAAGGATTAGAGGGAGTTTTTTTTTTGGTGATCAATACATAAATTTGAGTGATTTTATTGTGGAGAAATTAGTACAAAAGACTTGTATGAACAAATATTTATGGTAAGGGATTATAAAAATTACAATTAGGTTGAAGGAAAAAAAATCAATTCCCATCGTATTCTTCCATTTTCATTATCATCGAAGTTTAGGGGCATTTTGATTCTGTTTTTAAAAACAGAAAAATAAAAAAATTTGTTTGATAAATCCGTTTTTAATAAATTATTCTGAAAAATAGAAAAATAAAAGAACAGAAAACTTAAAATAATTTTAAGGTATTTTGTACTATTTGTTCTAATAAACACAAGAAAAGATGAAAAATAACCAACTTATTAATAATAAAATTATAAATTTTAAATAACTCATTTATCATTCACTAGTTAGATTTTGAAAATAACTATTTAAATAGATTTTTTTATTTTTAAAACTTATTGTTAAACAAATTTTATAAAACTATTTAAAAAATAAGAAAACAGACAAAACATGCACTCGTTGATTGTTCGACGGTTCCTTCAAAGCTAAAACCAACAAAACTCTTATGAGCTGCTCCCTTTCATCAATAAACCCAACTCTGGTCTTGTAAAACACAAAAAATTGCGTGCTTCACTTCCTTCCTCCCAAGAACCCCATAAATATCTTTCTGATTTGGTCCTTCAGAATATTTTTCCTATTGATAACTGGCAAAGCGAAATATAAGGGATTCTGTTGTCCCCCAGTCGCCAACTCTATCGCCCATCCACCGCTGGTTAGCCACCGTCGAGCTACGAGCTATGCAGTCGGCCTGATCTCAGAGCTTTCCGGGTTAAGGAAGAAGAAAGCCATTGAAGCACCCTAGTTTTGGTATGCTCTCAAGGAATTCAGAATATGAGCATAATTCCTTTTAACCATATTTCTTAAATTTCTGTTTTTTTGGTGGAAATTAAATTTCTTACTTTTATGCCTGTCCTGGATGCTTTCTCTATGACAATATGAGAATAACTTTACTGAATTTCCGGGCTCCAATATTTTAGTTCTCTTGCCGGCGATTAGACTTCGATATGAGAGATCGCTGGTATGAGTAATATGTAAGATTTTAATATAATTACAAGTTTACGAAATATAAGGAGTCTGTGAAGTCACAAGTAGTAAAAAGTGATGACAAGAATCACATTAGCGTTGCGTCCAATCTATTCTATAATCTAAAAGGGTTTATAAATAGCGGGTTTACATGCACTTTCCGTAGATTTGTGAATTTTTTCCGCCTGAGTATTTTCAATAACAATGGAAGGTGCTCTCCAATCTAGTCTAGGACCAGAATCCTGAACCCTCAAATTCTTTCAAGGAGGTGGAATCCTTCCATATCAACCCATTCTTTTCCAATTATGGAGAATTTTGGATTCGACCTCATATTTGGATTTGATGCTTCCATTATAAAAGGGGCAGGGCCTTGTAGCTCCAGGGATTGGCTGAAATGGGGGCAGGACAATTGCTGTTGGTTACTTTGAATGTTTGGGTATACTCGCTCTAGGTGTTTGTCAAAGTGACAGACTTCCTTGTGCTATAGACAAGCATCTCTGGCTTCTTTATGTTGCTGGGCATGTGCGTTCATGTGAGCAAGATTGATTGTATGGCCAATGATGTTTGTAGCCTTGTGTGTTCTCCCGCATTGTTGGGTTTGTGTGTTCTGGCACCTTTGAGAAGGGCCTATATTGTAGTTAAGAACAAAGCATGCATAGTTGGATCTTGGTAGATTCTGACACCACTTGGTGCGGGGTTAGAGAAGGAAAATAGGGATAAAAATGCAAGTGGATGGAGAAAATATGATAATTCATTCAATGATAAAGGACTTAAGTCCTCAGTTCTTTTACGTAGAGCTCAAAAGATAACCAAGACAAAAGATATTTTCAATGCGATAGGATAACTATAACAGAAAATGAAAATAGATTGGATTGTCATGTGAATAATTAATCTTTAAGAAAGTCCTAAAAATTATTGTTCTTAAGCCTATAACCTATAATAAGGTTTCCATTCATTAGCGGAATTCTCATCGTTAACCCACTTCATGAATTCTTGAGTCATCCTCAGTAACTAGGCTTTTCTGTTAGAATATACGGTATGTTTGGTTTAGGGGAATCCCATTCAAATGAAAAGGAAAAGGTGTACGGCTTCACTTTGTCCAGGCTGCTTATGCATCAATCTCATTGCCTGTCCCATTCTTTTTCCATTAAAACTTCACCAAATCATTCCATTAAAATAAAGACGGAATGGTACCGTAGAGGAATGAAATAAATTGTGCAAAGTCCACATTGCCCTTGGGTACAATTTATTCTATAACTAATATTTTATCATTAAGGGTAATTTAGTCAATTGCTGCTATATATATATTTTCATTCCTAATATGTTTCTATTCTACCAAACATAGTAATACAAAAATATTTCCATCTTATTTGAAACATACCAAACAAGGTGTTAAGTAATATTATTCTATTCTCATTCATGTTCTCAATCCTTTTTCATTCCCTTATTATTCATGCCAACGTAACAAACATACCAGTAGGACATTAAGGTATACTTGCCTCTCTGCATGTTCAACCTTGTACTTCCAAAGAAGCTATTCTGTTTCACTTTTCTTTTGTCAATATGAATCATTGATAGTAGTGGATTCTCCTTCATATCACTCAATGTCGATCTTGCCATTAATGTAGGTCCTAATGGACATAAAGGAAACTGTGGGAGACATATTACCTTGGGATGGGACTCTTGCTTTAAGCGATTTCCTTCGTGCTGCTCATATGTTTTCTGAGAAGTGGAGAAGGTTCAATCCTTCAGATCCTCCATGGTTGTGGGTTCCAAGTCCAAAACGTCATTTGGTTTCTCCTCGTGAGGTGGGCCTCTTCAATATCCTTTTATATCCACAAACTCATTACTCAATGGCCTGCAACTAATCAGGGTTTTGTCTCTCTCTATTTGCCTCTTAGGTGGAAGGATACTTGTCACTGGAGAACATGTGCCATTTAAAATCAATTGAGGTTTGCTGTTTTTCTTTTAGTTTTATTTTCTAGAAAAAGAGTTTATTGTTGAGAAAAGAAGGCAATAATGGAAGGCATAATCCTCTAATGCATTCATAAAATCAATAAAACCAATAAACAAATATTAGCTTGAAAGAGTTTTTTGATCCGTTTGTAAATCCATGAGGGATTCTTCCCTGAAAAACCTTTTGCTTAACTGTCTGTCATAGTTTAATTTACACCATTTCCTTAAAAGGAGAGTTGATGTTAGTTATTGGATTTGTATGTGTCATGTACTGGAAAAACAGGATAAAGAAAGTTTGACGTGGAAAGAAGAAAGCAATATCTCGGAGAAGGAAGAACCATTTGATTGTGCCGCATTAGTATGTATGGCCTAATTGGTATCCTTTATGTAGCTTGCCAATTCACATGCTACATTAATTTGGGAACTATTATTGTTGTCGTTCAGTTGATATTCTCTTCCCTATAACTTTTTATTCCTTTTTGCAGGGCCCAGAGAGCAATTATCATGAAGTAAACCACTATGATTTCCATGTAGTCTACAGTGCTTCATACAAAGTTCCAGTGCTGTATTTCCATGCATACCGTAGTGGTATGTTCATTGTGCTATCCTCTCATAAAGCTTGTATTGTGTGTGATAAATATCTTATTGGACACATAATTGTGTTTTTATTGAAACATGAAAGATGGAAACAATTGAACAAAAGACCACTTTATGAATATTTTTCTGCAAATATGGGCACAGGAAGTTATTCTATTGCAATTGGTTTGTCATTAGATTTGAATACTAGAAGAGGCTGGTTAGATCAAGAATCCTGTAGCTATGTATCTTTGGGTGTTTGAAGGTGGAGGTTGGATGTGTGCTTTGAACAATGGAACTATCTTCAACCTAATTGAAGACTTAGTTGGGTTTTGGTACCTAAGCCTTTAAATCCTATCACTTGGTTTGAAGCTGTTAATTATATGGATTAAGTTCAATTAGGTCTCCCACACTTTCTATTTTCTAGTAGGTTAAAGACATGACTGTATTTTTAAGTGCAGAGTTGCAATATCTCCAAAATTTATGCCTGCATTCTTTTCTTTTACTATAGCATTAAATATTTTAATCAAGAAAATTATGTTCATATTGTGTGATACTGTTTTATTATGTAGATGGACAGCCTTTGCAGTCCAGTGAATTTGAAAGGGGCCTTCCTCTGTGAAGTTATAATGTAGTAATAATTATGTTAAATATATCATTAGACATATATAGAATTTTTTTTTTTCAAGAGGGTTGAACTTGGAACCTTCTATCTAAATCTTTACCCACCTAACCACCTGGGCTAGTTTCAGGTAGAATTTTATAAATTTTAACTGTGTCTCAGTACAGATAAATATGTAATGTAAATTTTTTAATTGGCGATATAATGTTCACAATGTGTAATAGTGTTTGATACTTGGATTACATAGATGGACAACCCTTGCTGTTAAGTGAAATTGAAAAGGACCTTCCTGGTTACTCTGTGGAGTTGCTATCAGAATCCAAGTGGACGTTTATAACTCATGAGGTAAATTACATGTATGCCTCTTTTTTGTTTTTTAAATGGTCTTTATTATCTTTTTGTAATTTTTTTTCTGGTTAAACATCAATGATTATTGTATGATTTTTTTATTGAAACTCTTCTAAATTATTTATTTGTATTGTTTGCCTGTGATGATTTGTTTATTTAAAGGAACTTCATGAATAGAAGTGAAATGAAAATGGAGAAAACTAAATTAAGGTATTCCTTAAAATGGCGGATTAGTCGAACACTACAAGTTGCCATCTGGTCACACAAGCAGTTCTGGGTTTCATCAAGATCAATCTCCTCTCATAGTTTTTAATTCAATGATTGCCAACATGACTGGTGATATTGGATCATCTTTGTTATCATGAACCATTTCAGCATCTTCTTCAACAAAGGAAATGACTTCGGTTTAATACTAGGTATTTAGTAATTTCTGTGAAGTAGGGTCATGGTGATACTGTGAAATCTATAGTGTCAAGGTCGAAGTTGAAGTGTTGTGATGTTATGATTGTTTAGCACAAACACAGCTCTTCTTTTCTTCTTTTTTTGTTGAAGTGCTGGTGCTTGATAAATATTGACCACATGTAGTATGAAATAGAATATCCATTCACATAAATGGAATTTAATTAATCTATTAAAGATTACTGCATCCAGTCTTCTGCCAAATCAGTTCCCGCTGATTGCATTTATTTTGGTATTATTACCAGATTTCTCATATAGGCTATCCATATGAAAATAACACATATGTATGTCATATGTAACGTGTTTTTTGTATAATGGGCGATATTTTATGAATTTCTAATTTAGAAGTTCTATTTCTTTGAAGTTGTGCACTTGTTGATGCCATCTTCTATATTAATGTGGACTCTTTTTTATGGATATCTGAATTTTATGGTCCTTTACATCATAATATAAGCTTTTTTCCATTTATCTGAGTGTATTATAAGTAATTAAAAAAGTATATGAATGGCATAAAATATACTTTACCACGGCACATAGAAGTAACATACAAGGAACCTCCCCATATGGGTTCAAGTAAGCAAAAACATTTCTGGTTTAGCTCAGAACAATGTTATAATTTGACAATAGTTTATCTTAACCTTAATTGCATGTTTGCTCATAAGCCCTGGAATATACACGTCAATGATTTTAAATGTTATATCTTGTAGGAGCATCCATATTTGAACAGGCCATGGTACAAGTTACATCCCTGTGGGACGAGTGAGTGGATGAAGCTGCTTTTTGCTAGTGATAAGTCATTGACTACAAATGGTTTCAGGATTGAACATTACCTTGTTTCATGGTTCTCTGTCATTGGGCAAGTTGTTGGTCTTAAAATTCCTTTGGAAATGCTGGACTTTGGTTGCTAACTACTCCTAATTAGACTCTCACTGATGAAAATAAATGGTTTTATTAAATTGTAAAGCTGAAAGGCATTGTTAATGGGATAGTCACGCCCTCTACAAATTTCGAAACATTATGAACAAAAATGTTTGTAATTGTCTTCGTAGAATTTTGATGGACACGCTGGAATTTTGGTATCAAAGGTTCAAAATGAAGTTAAAAGTTCTTTTGCAGTAGCACAAGATTTTTGGGGTAACATCTATCCAAAGGCACTATCAACCCCTCAGAACAAGCAACGCATTTTGCAAATATATTCCTTGATGAAATGGAAAAAAATATTTAAAAATCAATAGCGTTAATCCCACTTTTTAAAATTTTTTTGGTAATTTTGATAAGCGAATTTTTGCCTTCGAGACGAAGTTGAAGAACTCGGCAACTCAACATTCTTCAAGGATGGATGTTGGAGAAAAAATAAAGCACAATTATCCAGTGTTGTAAATGGCATATGAGGACAAATAGTGGCAATGTTCATACATGATGGCCTTCCGAAGAAACAAATTCATAAAATAAAATGATTATTTTTGGGACAAATTCATAAAATAGAATGTTGTATAAACATAATTAGTGAAAATGGAAAAGAACAAAAAAAGAAAGTAACACTAAGAAAATCTCTGAGCGACCGAGGTCATCAGCTAACAAAAATGTGCAATATATATCCTCAACCTTAGGAAGCCCCCAAAATTTATTTGATAGAAAACATTCAGTTCTACATTTAATTTTTATATGGAGCCAAGGTAGCCGTTCTTCCAATTCTGCCGTGCCATTTGCCAAGATGGAATGGTGCCCATGTTAGATGCCACTGACAGTACTGCAATTAACTTCTTACACTTTGGAGACAGGGCATCGTGTGCAGAATTTTAGTGATTTTCTCTTATTACCACTTTGATATTCTAAATTTGAGTTTTTTTTTTTCTTCCTGGAAACATCTAGTCGATGATAATTGATAAGTTCTTTCTTAATGTCCTTTACTTGATTTCTAGAAATGAAAATACCCTTCAAAATATTTTTCCTACATATAAACAATTCGCCTTCATTTTTTGGTCCATCTCCTTGTCAGAGAAAAAAAGTTGAAAAACAGTGGTCCAAGCAGCTAGGCCAACTGGGCATTGTGGGCCAGAAGTGCAGCGGCCTGTTATCCCTCCACCGTCGAGGGCCAGAGGTTTTCGCTGTTCTGTGAAGCCAGCCTCACGCAGTCCCCCCTCGTCCAGGAGCCATGAGACCAAAGCCTTCGCTTCAGTCCCCTGACTCAACTCCCAACTTGGAGCGGGCAGGCCGACAAGACGCCTCTTCTAGCCCAACCCAGCTAAGCCGGAGCCCTGTCCCACTGATTTAGCGCCCCCACTCGGGTTACAAGCTGACGCTACACAGCTCGGCGGGCTGTTATCGATCCAAGAGCCTTTATATACAATAATTTGTTTTAAAAGCTAGACGATGTGGACTCTTTGCTTCTTTCCAAGTAGTTCTGCAGTATTTGTTCTCCAGCTGATACATTCAACCTCACCAAATAGAACACGATCTTACTGTGTTGTAATTATATATGGAAACATGAATTTGGAAGATCATAAAGTCAGAGTGGAAGCTTTCGTTCTAAGGAAGAGGAATCTGAGTTTGTTTCTTTCATTGTGGTTCGTTGGGGGAAGAAAACGAAGTCCAAGTTAGAGTTTGATTTAACGCGATGCTCTTGGCTGTGAGATTTTCTGTCACGGGTAACAAAAGATCACCTGATTCAAAAAGAACCGACAAAACTATGGATTTCTTCCTATTAGATAGCATACTCCTGCTAAATTCTGAGGACACAGCATATATAGATCAAGTACTTTACCCAGTAAGATGAGCTAGCCTCATACCTAGTGATTTCCAAGCTTTACTACAACCAGAGGCAAATTCATGCGAAGAACGGAGATTAATTGCGTCACTACCATATGTCATTTAGCAGAAACAATCAATGATCAATGGACCAGTGCTTAAAAGAATCAGACTAGCTTTCTATTTCAATAACTTCATCATAAAGCCTTCCCTGTGAGGCTTTAGCATCTTATTCTCTACAAAACATTAAACCTTCTAGATTCTAAACTGCTTCATCCTACAAAAGCAAATTATTCAAATTAGTCACTAGACACTTGTAGCTAAGAGGTGTTTTAGTTTTTGTTTGATAAATTTTGGGTGCTTCAAATACTCGAAACAGTCTAGTTTGAAACACAACAGTTAATTCCTCTCTAAACCATTTCTAATATTTTCTACAGAATCGGAGTCTTCGCTTGATAGCTCAAGTTTTTGAATTGAAATGGTCATTGATATTCCAAGTGGTCAAGACTCGAGTGCTTTACCTTTTGAGTGTATAAAGAACCACCTTGGCTGGCAATAACTTATGTTGCTTTGGCTTCGTGTCAATTGTAATCTTGGTCATTCCCTGTATAGTCACCTCACATGAATTTGTAGTTGAGTTTTGCTTCAATCCCTTTAGCATTCTTCTCATTTTGTGGCATCAGAATTGTTTTGAAAGACAATTAAGGCATAATTATAGTTTGTACTAGTAGTTTTGTGCTAATTAATGGATCCTGGCTGTATTAGTTGTTGGATCAGGCCTTTTTATTTCCCTCTTTGTTTTCTGGTCTGCTGGTTGCCGAAGGCAGTATCTTTTGCTTTTTCTTTGCACCATCACCATCTTCCCTTTTGCTTTTACTTGTGGCTCTCCTCCATAAAAGCCATTTGCACTTTTAGATGGGGAGAAATTCAACCTTTTAAGGAGAGAGCTTAGCACACTTTTTAGTTCATTGGTTCCTATTACTTCAGTGCTTTTACCTTCGGTTCAATCTTCTTCTTAAGGATTGCTATTTCAACTAGCTAGATTATTGATCTCTGCCCAAATATTTCCATGGTTTATCTTATTATAAAGCTTGATTCACGTTTTCTTGGATGTTTGACAGTGCATCTACTACAAATCTCCTTTTCTTATCTATTTGCTTCATTTGTCAAAGAAAAACGGAGAAAGAAGAAAAAGCAACAGCTTGTAGAGGATTTTGAAAAATAAATTTTCCTCTCAATTCATACATGGAATGATATAAACAAACAGATTTATTGCCTGTGTTTTAGACAGCCTCAAGCTTCTAAAGCTGTGCATAGAGTGAATTAAGAAGTTGATTAAATCTTCTTTACCTTACAAATTACATATTCATCCAAATCCATGATATCTACAACTTCTTCTTGCGTCTTGGATATAGAGGGTCTAAAATAACTTGTGTTAATTTTAGCTTTCCTTGTCAGCCTGTCTTGGTGTCTTCTCTGATCATTTTTTGTTATACCAAATAGAAGTTTCATTTTTGTTTTGCTATCATGGGACCTTGTGATGATTTACTGATTGTAAGAAATAAATAATAGTACGATTTACAACTTTTACAATACACAATTATAAAGTTAGAATATGCACTGCTCGCCTAGTAAAAAACAACTCAATTTCTATCAGAATTTCCATTTATTTTTCCTGCTCTGAAGTGTAAATTTTGATGGTCAAAACAGAAAAGGACTGAAAATATCACTATAGTTAGTTCTGTTGTGTTGGCTGTTGAAAAGGATCAGTCCAGCAAGAATCTTCCTTGACTGCCTTTTTCCATCTATTCTTGAACATCTCAAGTTCAACATAGGATTGCTTTCTTACCTGTCAAAATAATCAATAAATGAAAAAAAAAATCATAATTCTATAACCGACTATTTACTTGAGGGCATGATGATAGATGGATCAGTGATATCTAATTTTGGAATCATTAAGTCCAACCTTGTTCGAATTGCCTACCCTTTCAAATGTGTACATCTTGACATCTCAAAATGTAAAGGATTCTAAGCCAGTTATGATTTGAATGACAAATCATATAAAGATATTTGGCAGTGAAAGCCCTGGAAGATCAAATTTTATCATCAATTGCTTAAAGAATAGAATTGAAGGCTTACCTCAGATCTAGCATCAGTTTGATTTGATGGTGTTTTCTCCTGCAAACCCACAAGTAATTAGTTACAGTTTGAAATAGGAAAGAATTGAATAAAGAGAACCTACACTTTTGTTTGTTAGTAATTCTTTATTCAACAAATTTGTATTTTGATCATCTTGACTGTGTATTGTAGCAGACGTCTGCAATAATCAATTAAAACAGCTACTAATTATAATAGTATATTGGACAAGATAATAACCGGAACAGAATAGGAGGAAGAGAGACAGATGAAGTTATTGGGATAATATCAGTTAGGTGATAAAATTGGATGGTTAGCCCTTAAGTTCTAACCTTGTTTGCTGTCAAGCCCCCAAGTGTTGGTATACCATGGTGAACTAAATACTCAGAATCAACAATACCAATGTTTTTAGTCCTATCACCCTGCCACGGAATGCTTCCCTATAAGAGTAAGGCAAATAAATAAATATATGAAAGAAACTTATCTGGTGAGATGAAGATTACCTGTGCACAATAGCCTAGCTGGAAGTCCAAGCCCCATGCATGAACTAAATCATTCTGTCAAAAAGTACAGGGAAGAATGCTTGTTACGTAACATCAAGGCAAGACATTGCAGGTGGCCAAAAAAAAAAAACGGCAAGACACTGTGAAGCCTAAATTTATTATTGATCATATGTTGAAGTTGAAGCTTATATTGGAATTAGTAATAAGATAAGGAAGTCATTCATTTAACCAAAGTTGAGGTTGGGATAATACTATAGTAGTAACATAAGCCACCCAGAGAGAGGAAAGACTTCAACTTTTGATGCCCTCAATTGACAATGAAATGCAATTCTGAGTGTAGCATTTACAATGATATATTCTGTTAGCCAGTGGCTACTTAGTGTTAAAATCACGAAGGAGAAAATTTCTAAGTAACCGTTAGTTTCAAATGTGGGGTTGTAATGCTTATTTAAAGTACATTTTGGATGACAAACCTGAATCATATGCCATACACAACGCCAAGATGCCTTTGAGAACACAGGAGCCATCATCTCCACAAACCTGGAATTCATATAACTTTGGTCTTATTTCATATAACATTGCAGAAACTGGAACTCAATTGAAAGTCTAAGACTCAAAGTTTTTGCACTTTCTGTCATAACCCTGTTTGTTAGAGAGAAATGTTCATATTTTCAAGGTCGTTTCATTGTCCTTAGAAACCCTATGGAGAAGGATTTTGTTTAAAGCTTCTCTGTAGTGTTTGATTCAGAACTTGTTCAGATATGCGAAGGCATTGAGCAGCTTTTGCTGAATGTTTAACTTCATTTTTCTTGCATTTACTTTGTATTGCTCTTTGACCTACAATTCCTCCTCATTTGTATCATTGTTCTTTTTTTAATAAAATTTCTTATCTGATCCAAAAAAAATGAAAAATAAAAAATAGAGAGGAGACATGAAATTGATCTGCACTATGTGCACATGTTCATAAAAACATAGTTTTGAAACCACAAGTATACAATATCTGAATGCAGAAATTTGTTACCCTGCACATGGTGGACCTGTGCTGTTTTCATCACACTTCCTCCCACCTCCTAGCGTCTTGTGGATTTTCCTGTGCATATAATTCAATGTCAGCCATTGAATAGATTAATATACAGAAATTTGTCTGGAAGCTGAATGCAATAAAGCCTCAAATAGTTCTACAGTACACATGCTGCTGCACTTGGATAGATATGAGACTGAAAAATATGCCACTAGAGCTCACAGTTATAAGTTGTCAGAATCATAATAGAATTATTCATGAACCTTCATATTTGTGCCTCTATAACCGAGTAGTCTTCCCCTTTAATGTAAAATTAATTTTCAGCTGAAGTTCTAAATAGATTTGTGATTTGTGTACATTCTAACTCCAACTAGACACATTTTCTTATGCATTTCACAAAGTATGAGGAATGTGTCACACTGTTCATACAATCATGGTTTGTGAATAATATAACTTATTATATAACGAGCTTCATGTGATAATTCGTATTAGACATGATAATAAAACTATTCACGATATAACTGAATGAGGAGCTTGAAATGATTCTCGACAAAAATTCACTTTTTGTTACTGTGTTCCCATAAACAGATGTTCTGCCAACCTTTTACAAACAATATTAAACGGAGAAGGTAGAAAACCTGTGAACATTTAACTTGCTGTCTCTTGCCGTGAGATCATGGTGCACCTCTGATACATCAGGATCGAGTGCTGGCTGAGATATCTCAAGCCCTTCATCTTTGACAATGGATAAATATCTGCATGCAGAAAAAATGGTGGCAACAGATATTAGTTTAGGCCCCCTTGTTTCTGCTCTGCCACTAAATTACATGAATCCTCTATTGAAAATATAAAAAAACTATTGAAATTAGAAAATGCTTAACAGAAAATGATAGCACACATAATATAAATATTAAAAAACAACTACGAACACACCTACTTTTGGACATCAAAATGTTCAACTCCGAGGTCTTCATCCCACAAGAAGATGTAAGAATACTCATATATGATATCTGGATGTAAGAATCGCTTGGCGAACCACCTAACTCATTCGAGGGAAAATAGAAACAACTTGTTAGTCAGTAGTAAATAAATATCTTTATTATAGCAACTGCATTAGTTTTTTCTTCATGAAAATTCTAGTTTGGCAATTGATAGATAAATACAGTTTTGATTTAGTTCTTCATATAAAGTTTTCTTTCAATTTAATTTCTTAATTATTAAAAGAAATTTCGATGCTACCTTTTTACCCAATCTCAGTCCATAAGTTAATGTAAAACCAAACAAATATTGGCTCACACTTGGTAAATACTTTTCCATACTATATATGAATTCCTAGTTAGAAACATTAACTTCTCAAGTTCACTCACCGTTCTAATTTCATGGATTGTATTATCTTATGTGAACTAAGTGTGATAGAAATAGTTGATTTGAGTTGCTGAAGTTGAGAATGATAAGTTTGAATAAAGTTTGTGAAATTAAAAAATTAAAGAGAAAATAAAATTAGAGCTTTTGTTCTGAATTTGCCAATAGATCTCACATCTATACATTTGTTGGAAGAAGAAAGAAAGAAGTGAGGTGAGTAAAAGGTTAAGATCTTCACGAACAAGTAATCTATACAATCAGATAGAGACAAATATAATAGTGGGCCCCACCTATCAAACAGAAGAGCAAGTCTTCTTTCCCAATCTTTTGGTCATGTCCCCTCGACATATATAGAAAGTAGGCCTACTTTGTATAAATCTAGAGGAAATAGAATCATTGAACCTGAAGACAAACTAGACCCCAAATATAGCTTATCACCATATTTATCTCTATTCAATTTAAGGATTATATGATTCGAGAGAATTCAAGTTAGTCTAGTAAAACTGATCTATATAAGTCCTATCTTTCTTAAGTAATTTTCTTTCATACATGAGAGAATTCAGAGTTGATCAATTTTTTAATGGAAAAGAGAAGTATGTTCACCATTTAGTTTGATTGACAGCAGAAACATGAATGGAATGATCACACCATTCCAGATCCCTCCATTGATCAACAATGCCATCATAGTGGAAAAGCATCACCACAAAGTTGCTTGATATAAACTGAGAATTGAAAAGTAAGAAATTTTAAGTGCAGGAAAAAAGTTAGATCAGGCAAAAGGAAAAAAGCATATCAGAAGTATGGCAAAGTGAACTTCTAACCTTCTTTACCATCTTATTAACGTTTTCTTTTTGCTTTATACCAATTGCCATGGCCAGTAAATTTGTCTCTGACTGTGAACTCTGAAAGCATCCAATAGCTTCAAAAATTACGCAAAAATAATGCTAAAATCTATCCATACAGAAATAGAACAGAGTATTTCATATGCAAATTGCATTGTTCTGTTCCCTCAGAATTCACTTCAATTCTAAGTGAAATTAATTGATAAACAATTTCATCATAATATTTAATAAATTTCTCAACTGTAATTTTTAAGTTAACACACCTTTCTATTACGAGGACCCCACAATGGTCTCATTTCCAAGTCTGAAGTGATGGCAGCTAATCCTTTTGGCAGTGCTTCAGCTCCACGGAGTCGACAGTTACCCTGAAATGCACTCAAAATTAAAGCATTAGTTTATACTTTGTATTAAGAAAATGATTCTCAGGAATTAATATTGTCTAACCTTAAATATATTTATTTGACATGAATGATAAATAATTAATAATTAATGACTTTCATAAATACTTGTCAGTAAAAAACTAGTCATAGGCTCATAGATTTTTTTTCTTTGGCGAAATAGGCTCATAATTTTTTTTCCAGCATCTAGATGTATTGTCTTCATGACTTTTATCCCTCAAATCAAAACTGGAAGTCACACTGTTTTTAATTGTGTTGTTAATTATTCATATAACGCTTTAGAATTGAATTACCTAAATTTCATTTTATCTTAAGAGAAAACAAAAGATGTGAAATCACCCTCTGCTATATTTAAGTTCAAGTAACTTTAGAATCTAATATATATATATATATATAAAAGTTACCGGAAGTTGTACTATTTATAAACAACCATGAATAGTGAGGCTTCCGGTCTTGAATTCTGGAATTCTGTGCAATAAATGGGATTCAAGATATAGTTTTGAGTTAAGAAATGTTAGTTTATGTGATCAATTTAACGTCATGTTAACAAAATTAACAATACAACTAACTTATCGACTAAAATAATTGCAACTCAAATCTCCAACCATATCAAGCATTTGAATTAGTATTATTTATTAATCTAATCAACTATTAGAGGAGGCAAAATTTGACCCTTTTTGTACAGTGGAAGCATTTTTAAAGGAATGAGAATAGAGAATGATAAAGTATATTTGGTGTGTTATAAAAGGTAGATGAAATCATGACATAAGTAATACTTTATATGATAGAAACAAAAAAGGAATGGAGATAAATAAATATATGTAAAAGACATAAATGTCCCTCCATTTTTACGGAAGCTGATGAAATTTAGAGGTCATTGGGGCAATTTAGATTATGAACATCCCATCATAATCTTCTCGATGGAATGATTTATGGCCTATTGTTTGGGAACATAGTTTTGCAGATTCCGATGCCTATTTCCTTTCCATTTAAGAGGATGTTGATATACCAAAACCTGACGGGAGTATCTTACCTTACACGCTGCAGATTTAGTATCAAGCAAATTATCCACAAATTGCCATCCTGGGAACTTCTGCATAAAGATGCCATAAAACAAAATACATAATCTGTATATAGTGTCTATGCTTTAAGAGACACTGTGTGTGTGTGTGCGTGGGTGTGTACCTCTTTATAATCTGTCACTACAAATGCACTTCCAATCAAGAAAGCTGCAGAAACCAAGAAAATTGTAGAGAGTAAACGGCGATGATATGTTCTTTTCCTTTTGTATTCCACCACAAGAGATACCTGGAAAGTGAAATATAGTTATTTATTTTAGTAGATATATGTTATTTATTAATTATAGAACAATCTATTTAATTCATTTAAAAAAATATTAATCATTAAGTAAACAAATATTTTAAGTAATTATTGAATAATATAATTGTTATGTCTTTTAAAAAAAAATACATTGTTCTGAAAACATAGTATCTCTGATGTAGGTCTTTCAACTCCCACTAATTGAAGGGAGAATATTGTATGATGTCTTGGTTCCACAATAAAAATAAACCAACGTGACAGATGTTCATCCATATTTCATCCAAGAGACTTCAACAATGTTAAGGGTCATAATTGCAAAAGGTTGGATCACATCCAATTTCATAGTCTAATGTTCAAGGAGGACTTGCAAAGCCTCAAACTGTTGAAAGATAAATCAAAAGATAATTGTTCTTCGCTTAATGTGTTCAATTCTGATAATGAACTTAGTTTGTCATCAATCTGTTTTCCTACGAATAAGCATTCTTCTCACTGTTGTTTTGGGCCATCCCCTTTTCATGAGAAGAAAAAAAAACAGTGGTCCAAGTAGCTAGGCCCACCAGGCACCATGGGCTAGAACTGCAGAGGCCTCTTATCCCTCCACCGTTGAGAGCCAGGGTTTTCGCTATTCTGTGAAGCCAGCCTCACGCAGTTCCCCCTCGCCCAGGAGCCACCAGACCAGAGCCTTCGCCGAAGTCCCATGACTCAACTCCCACCTTGGACCGGGCAGGCCAACGCAGCTAAGCTGGAGCCATGTCTCACTGCCTTTGTGATTGTGCCTCCGCTCGGGTTACAAGCTGGCGCTACGCAGCTCAGCATGCTGACATGCATGTCAGAGTGTTTATATACAATAGTAAGTTTTAAATACCTGACAATGTGGGACTCTTCGGTTCATTCCCAACTGGCTCTGGAGTATTTGTTCCCCAGCTGATGTATTGACCCTCACCAAATAAATGGAAACATGAATTTGGAAAATCATAAATTTAGAGAGGGAAGCTTGCGATGCTAAGGAGGAGGAATCTGTGTTTGCTTTTTTAATTGTGATTCGTTGAAGGGGAGTATGATATCTTGGTCCTGCATCGTATCGGAGTTTGGGAGGATCGATGAGAGATTAATATGAATAAACTGCTGGTGAATTGGTTTCAGAATAAGGATCATCTCTATTAAATAGATTAAATTGAATCTCCTAAAGTGACATCAGAAATAGAACTCACTGTAACGTATATATCCTCTAGCTTTTCATTTTGGACAAGCTTAGCATCAGAAATAGAAACAGAGTGGTTTACACTTTACACTGTCAATAAATCCCGCCTCTGCTTTATCTCTCTCCATAGATATTATCCCGATAATCGCAAGAGGAGATTCATTAACTTTGTTTTTGGGACCCACTTGTGTACGGGTACAAAAGCAAGCATAGTCATAAAAATAGACCAATGTGACAAGATGATGATACTCATATTTCGTCAAGCAACTTCAACAATAGTAAAGGTCATTATTGCATAGACTTGGTGAGACTTGAGCTTTTTTTGTTGGGTGACATTATTACTTCACGTGGGTATACATATGTTGGCAGTAGTTTCATTTAAAGTATTATATCATGTTATATACTTTAAAATGGAATTTTCTTTTCTTTTCCACCCCAAATCCTCACTCAAAAATTTGTAGCTGATCAATTCTTTGGTTTTAATCCCACATTTCTTATAGTCTGACTTATAATTTTCTTCTTTCATAATGTCATTAATTAGGCCATTATCTGCTTTTCTAAGATCATATACTTTATGTAAGCTTCTGCATTATAAAGAGGAAATTGAATTAAGAGCTTGGGATTCAGAGATATATATATAGATAGTCCTCATTCCACTTGATTCACTTCCAAAGACATGAGAAGATCATGACCCACACAAGACGAAAATAAGAAAACGAAAACAAAGAGAAGAGGAAGACGAGGAAGAAACACAGAACAGACAATACGACTTCCAATTCTCTCGTTCAACCCACGTGGCAGGAATCGTGTGCATGCGTGTGCAGGTTTAGGAAGCCTGTCCTCCGGCGACATTCTGCTGGCCGTATTCCTTGATCTCACGCGCTTTATTCATGAGTTTGTGACGCGCGGTCTGGAGCTGGTCACTGCCAGCTGGATGCTGGCCAGTGACGTACCTGTATATCCACGCTAATGCAGTGATCGCCGCCACACCGAATCCACCGGAGGCAGTGAAGCCGATGCCCAAGAGCGTCACTGCAATCAACGCAGGCACCAGCACCGGACTGAATATCACGAACAGTGGGGTGACAATGGTCAAGCCGATGACCGTACCGGCGAGGATCAAAGCGGAGAGGATCAAGAGGGACCCACCGGCGGTGACTGCGGTAGCGACCTTTGCCGCCTGTTGGGCCCCAGACTCGGCATTTTGGTGCTTCTGAGTGTTGTAGTAAGGAGACTGATGGTGGATTTCGGCCATGGAATGGAAATAGAAGAGGAAAGGGATTAATATTAATATTGAAGTGAACAACTGTAAGGATGAGGAGTGGCGTGTGGAAGAAGGAGGTGGAAGGGGTTTAAATAAAGAAGAAGAAGAGAAGAGGGTGTGGTGGCAGAAGGAGGAGGGTGAGAGTGGCACGTGGTGACGAGGTTGTCATGCAGGGGCTGCATGGACTCGTAGGGCTGTTTTGCGACACGTCTCGTGCTTACTTGCTTGGATTTTGGAAGCTTTATAATAACATGAATTAGGGCCATTTCGTTGTAAATGAGAGTTACTAGGTGACACACAAGTAAATTCTTTTTTGTGCTTTCCTAGGGGACACACAAGTGCACAACTATAGAGCATCTCCTCCATCACAACTAATATAAGAGTGTTGTTTTCTTCTGTTCATGTCAGCATTCTATGTAGGAACCCAAAATATCCTTTCTCAAATATATTCCCCAAAATCCGAAATTCCAACGAAGAAAGAATCTCACAATCAAGTTTTGGGCCCAGAGGAAGAATAAAAACAGTGGTCCAAGCAGCTAGGCCTGGCAGGCACTGTGGGCCAGAATTGCAGAAGCCTGTTATCAGGCCACCGTCGAGCCAGGGGTTTTCGCTGATCTGTGAAGCCAGCCTCACGCAGAGGCCTCTCGTCCAGGAGCCACTAGCCCAAGGCCCTCGCCAAAGGTACATGGCTCAACTCCCAACTTGGAACGGGCAGCCCAACATAGAGCACCTTTTAGCCCTACCCAGCAAAGCCCGAGCTGTCTTAGAGACCCCACTCGGGTTACAAGCTGGCGCCAATCAGCTCGGCGAACTCTTATTGATGTCAGAGCCTTAATATACGATCATCTGTTTTAGATGCTAAACAATGTGGGACTCACTGGTGTATTTGTTCTGCACCTGACATATAGATCCTCACCAGATAGGACATGTTCTTACTGTGTTGTAATTACGAATGGAAACATGAATTTGGAAAATCATATATTCAAAGTGGAAGCTTGCGATGCTAAAGAAGGGGAATCTGTGTTCGTTTTTTCCATTGTGGTTCGTTGGATGTAAAAAAGGACGTCCAAGTTAGAGCTTGATTTAACGCCATGCTCTTGGCTGTGAGATTTTTCTGCCACCCGATTCAAAAAGAAACATCAAAACTTAGGATATCTTCCTATTAATTAACATAATCTTAAGTAGTTTACCCAGCAAGATGAGCTAGCCTCATATCTGGTTCTTTTCAAGCTCTACTACAACCAGAGACAAAATTCATTCGAAGAACGAAGATTAATTGCTTCACTACCATTTGCCATTTAGCAGAAACAACCAATGATCAATGGACCTGTGCTTAAGTGAATTAATCAAACTAGCTTCTTACTTCAATCAAGATACCTTCCCTTTGAGGCTTTAGCATCTTAATCTCTACAGAAGATTAAATACTCGAAACAGTCTAGTTTGAAACATAATTAATTCCTCTCTAGTTTCTAACGGCCATTTCTAAAATTTTCTACAGAATATCTAGTCACTATGACCAAGAAAGGGGGCTCATCATGATTTTGATACTAATCGAGCAATGGATTCAAAGGGGGAAAATGAAAGAAGAAATGGCAAACAGAGATCAGAGAGACGAGCATAAGCATACCGGACTATTACAGATCTGCATCGTCCTTCTGATATATCATGAATGAAGATTCCAGTACGCAGTAAAGTCCCTGAGAATATTTCTGCATCAAATGAAGACCGTTTCATTGCCTTTACGTTACAAGGAAGTTGAAGATTCAGAAAGAGGCTTAGAGAAAGAAGAAGAAACCGCATTTACGTTACTCGTCTTAACCAAAAAGATTAAGAAACTCTGTAACGTATAACTGCCAAAAGTTGTGTGCATGTGCAGCTATCTTTCCCATCGCCAAGATCTACTTGCTCCTTCACATATACGTGATGCCTTGAGAAAATATGCGTAACCCTGAGAAAATGGGAATTTCCTTCCTGCATAATGTATGTGATAAGTCATAAACTGCTGCTACCAACAAGCTAAACAAGAAAAAAAAATCTCGTACGAAAATGTAATCAAGAAATTACAAGATAGTTGTCTCTAGGAGATATTCAATTTTATGTCAATTAAATTACATATACTTTTTAAACTTTCAAAGGAAATAAATCTCCTAAATGTTTAGGTTTGTAAATATGTCAAGAGGGTCAACGTGACTTAAATTTAGAAAAATTATATAGACATAATTTAAAATTAGAAAAATAACTCCATAAAAATTATAATTTAAAGGAGTTAATTATTATTACGTACCATATTTTGACGGTAAAGTAATGAATCCACTAACATGCATTGTGATATATAATTTAAATATTTATATGCAATTTATACTTAAATATAACATTAAATATTTTATATGATTCCATCAAATATTTTATTAAGATCACTTACAATTATTTTTCAATGCCAATTTGTATGTGCAAGAGTACAAATTTACATTAAAAAAGAGTACGCAGGGATAACGTAATCAACAACAATATGATTTGTTAAAAAAAATCATATTAAATAAATTTTAAGATTAGTTATGTTATAACTTATAAATAGTACAATTTGTTATGAATTTTATATTTTATATTGATATATAATATTAAATTTCTTATAAGTTTGCATTATTCATTATACGATTTATTTCTCAGATTTCATATAATGAAAAAACATGTATAGTTTGTTAAATAATTAATAATATATATATATATAATTAATTATGAAAAGAGCGTCAACAATTTTCAGGGCCACAAAGCTTCATATGAGAAATGGGGGATGGAAGTGGAGCAATTTCGGGAACGGGAAGTCATTTCTTCTAAGAATATTATGTGTTTATCAATTATGAAATAGGGAATTTAGTAGTAAAAGTATAAATATAATTAATTATTGCTTCAATGGCACAAACCCTCCCAGCTATACTGTGGTCTACAAATGTAGACCTTCCGTCTATATTCATACATATTTTCTCTCCTAATTTTCACGAAGGGCTAGGAGCGATCAGTTCAAAGAAATGAAGTGCTATTGGAGATAAAACATGTTAAAGATGTCGTTACAGTATTTCATGGTTTAGGAGCACCTGCCGAGTGTTTTTCGAGTGGCACAATGCATATTTGTCACAGACAATCAAATACCAGTCTTCAAAAACGGATTCCTTGCCATATACAAGCCATTTGATTTAATACAACTATTTTTAGTAACACTGTGATGGTTGTTTATGCTCTCTCTAGTTTATTACTTTTCTTCCCCACCAGCAAGTAAACTTGTAGCTCTAAACATACTCAAAACTTGAGATGATATTTTATTGTTTTTAAATGCTCTTTCGAGAGTATTTGTAAACCTTTCGTGGGTTTGGTCTTCCCTGACTTCCATGGTTACAAGTAAGGTAATTATATAATTATGTACATAATTACAAAACTGATACAGTGTAAAATCCAGACCAAATGCATCATATAGCACGAAGCTGTCACTGCCAAATCTTCTGTTTTCTGAGCCTCAATCTCCATCTTCAATGGCCATTACATGTTCTACCATTACAGGGGAAAATCTTGTGTTCAGCCACGTCATTTAATAGTCACTAATATCCCAATAAATGATCGAGTTCTGGTGCTGGAGGCCTCTGGCATTCTTCATAATTGCAGTTCCACAAATTTCTGTTTCTTGTGTGAAGGAAAAACAACATCCGCTGATCACCTTGGCGGTCTCTCCAGTGCAGTCCAACCAAACTTGCCCTTACGAAAATCTGCCAGAATGCGGAATGCTGCCTGATGAACATCACCATTAAATACATGAAGTGCAAGCTTTTCTACAAACCTGCAATTCATTAAAGATACGATGTGAATTCAAAAGTTCAAATACTGATGCCTTGTCCAATGTAGTAAGAACCATTCCAACATACATTTTACCAGAGAGACCATCTATGTCAATCCTGTACCGTTTGCGAAAAGCATCTGCACCTGCATTGTTCAAAGAACTGAGAATTACAAGTTGTTATCACAAAAGAGGGTGAAATATTTTAGTCAAGCTCAAAGACCCCAAATCTTGATTAGCTTATATATTAATTTGAAGCATGAATGTTGTGAAAATACTATGGACAATGGAAAATGATAAGGATGAGTATTGTTTGGCCAAATCAAATGACACGTACCTACTAGAGGGAGCCTTGTGAGCATCTGTACAAGAATTGCAGCAACATCAGCAACGTTATAGGATCTCTCCCCAATGTCATCACATATGGCAAGTTTTATTGCAGCTGACTGATCACTGATTCGCATTGGGAGTATCCCAGGAGAGTCCAACAATTCAAGATCTTTCCCAAAACGAACCCACCTATTACATTAAGAAGGATGTATGAAAAAACCATGCAGTACTAAGAATGTGTAATGAAACATCCACAATTTTTTTCTTGTTTCAGACTTAAAGTAACTCCACCTATGTAGTGTCATAGCCGGTCCCAAACCCGGGTAAAGGAGGAGGGTTGTGTTAGGCCCTCGATAGCCAACGTAAAAATCTGTCGAATCTCATGGCATGAATCAAAGACGTATATGTGCTAAGGCTAGGTCGTTGCCCAGAAATAACGCGCTGTATGACTCGAATGCAGTGTCAAATGAACTAGAGCCACTACATCGGTGCCCGGGTGTAGTGTTAAATGAGCAAGGGTTCCCACATCATCCTGGACGGATGCGGGTAAAGAAGCTAGCCCAGAAAAGCAAGATTAGATTTGGTTCTTGGAATATTAGTACGTTAACAGGTAAATCTATGGAGGTGGTGGATGCTATGATTCGAAGGAGAATTAACATCTTATATCTTCAAGAAACTAAATGGGTGGGAGAAAAGGCTAAGGAGTTAGATACTACTGGTTATAAATTTTGGTATATATGAAAGGTTAGAGGAAGGAATGGAGTTGGTATTATTGTGGATAAAGACTGAAAAAAGAATGTGGTAGGAGTCAGAAGGATTGGTGATAAGATCATAGGATTGGGAGGGATATATTTTGTAACCTTCTCAGGCTTCAAGTTTTTAATGGGAAAAAACAATAAATGCACAAACATTTAAATCTACACTAAAATCTGCTTCGAATTTTCTGAAACCTAAAACATCTGGATAAAAAGTAATTGATGGAATCATCTTTTTTTTTTGCTGGGAGGGTGGGGGAAGGGGGAAGAATGTTACCTCAATTCTCTAGTGACACCTGGCCTAGGAGCTGCTGGACACATTTTTCGCTTTAACAAACGGTTAATTAAAGATGATTTTCCAACATTAGGATATCCAACTATTCCAGCTCGAACCTGTATATTAATTTCAGAAGCAAGGAATGTCAACCACAATGAATTTGCCATTAACAAGACACATCCATGACTGCAAGATACGCTTGTGTAATAAAATATAACTATTAGTCAGTAAAATAAAATTTGGGCTAGAGAAATGAACAGAAAGACAAAGTGACATGAAGGGTAGAGAGTCATATAAAGACCTGAGAAACTCAGTGATGTCCATTGACAACAAGGAAGAAAAGAATGAACAACTTATAAATCAGTAATATTCATCTAGATGAAATCATTTACAGGACCATATTCATCTAGATGAAGCTACTCAAATCAGCAATATTTGTAAAATAAGAAACAGAACAATATTCATCTAGATGATGCTAATCAAATCAATCAGATAATATGAATTTAATGAAATCATTTACTGGACCATCTTATTTGGTTAAACATATTCGCCTCTTGCCAGACAATACAACAAATAAAGTATCAGATCAGTCTCTCAAGAAAATTAAATAAGATAAAAGGAATTGAGATCGGTTTTCAATTGCTGGAAAAACATACCGGTCGAGAAAGTAGTCCTTTGGCTCTACGTTTGACATTTACATCTGCTGCCAATGTCTTTGCTAACCTGCCTAGCTTCATTGTGCCCTGTAATTACAACATTGCGCTAAACATGCCATACTAGAAACTTTCAAACCACAGAAAGCTGAAAAAAATTATATTGTATATACCATTCCAAGTTGTCCGTTCGAGAAAACAACTTTTATGCCTTGCCCAGCAAAATATGCTGCCCAAGCATTGCGGTCTGCAGTTGATATCATATCTTCTCTATTTAAAACCAAAATTCTCTTTTTATATCCAAGCCATAAATCCATCTGGTAAGACCACAAAAAAAAAAAACTATCAGACCAAGAGTTAGGGAAAATGAAGTTTCAATAATAAATAATAACAGTAAACAATAGGAGTAGTTAATCGAATAGAGAAGCCAGTAGTAACAATGGAGATCTGAAAAGGCAGCATGAATATCTTCAACCAAACCATATGATGGAAAATTCAGCTTTTTAGGCTTCAAATAGGCAAGGACAACAGGAAAAGAAAAGAAGCTTAACCAATCACCAATTGAACTAAGACAAGGTTGAACATACAAGAAGAAAACCAATCATAATAATACTTGCCTGTGGATGACTTGTGGACAAAGGAATTCGAGCATCCCGCACTTCTATCACAACATCCATCAACTTGAGCTGTTCCTTAAGTTCTTTTTCAGCTTTTGCAATATGACCAGGAAACCACTGCCAATAACCAAGAAGAATCAGCATATTGAGTTAAGTAGGATCTTGGCATTTTGGCACATACATACCTGCACTGGCCGTATTGCCTTTGTCCAGTGATAAAGATCAGTATCAAGATCAGTCCAAGTGCTCTCCCCTTGGCCGCCATGGAATGTGTTGGAATTGGCATATCCATTTTCTTGCCAACTAGGACTTCTCACACCAACTATCTACAATGTTCCAAGTCAGTATAAACATTCAACAACTAGCTTGAATTTGGACATCTAGACTGAGTTAATGGTTCAAATCCCATATCTGTATAGCGATTAAATTTTGGGTGAGTCTAACATTTCTAAATAAGCATTGCATGTATAATTTTCAGAAACTATGCCTAATTGATTTTAACTTTTAATGGCAACATAAGGAAATATTTATTATGCATTCGTTGCACTAAAAAGTTTATTAATATTGTCATTTATATGTTGACAAATAAGCAATCATTGTCTAAATTTAGGACCCAACTCAACCATAACTTTAAAATAAATCGCATGGCTTTGCTCCAAAAAAGAACAGATTACAAAGTAATATATAAATCGCTGTTGAACCTATTATTATATACTATGTGAGTACCAAAAGACGAGCAAAAGTTTTTCTTCAATACACATCCATAACAAAAATTAAATAATTCCTTTAGTTTGTAATTTCGAAACAAGAGCTCTGCAAGAAATATCCAAGCTGAACTACATTATCAGGGATGAACAACACTCTTGGACGACTTCAACACTAATTTTACACTAACCAAAATACACAGTATTCGAAGTTAATATCCTCAATTCTTGAGACCCCATCTTCAGTTTTCTAGGCACCCAAAGGATGGCAGAACAAGTACTCATAAAATAACCCGAAGTAACTCCATAAGCAAACAATAACAAGATATTTAGGAATGGTGAGGTCATTGAAGCGTGCCTGGATGGTGGGAGATTGAGACGAGAGGGTGGCTGAGGTTGCAAGAGCTGTCGGGCATAGTCTGCCTCCACTTGGGACAAATCTTTCAGGTATTATTGGAACCTTGGACAGCCATGAGCCAGATAGCTGAACAGTCATCACGCTCTTGCTCCGTTGATTGTTTCTTACTTCTGATCTGACTTCTATTCTTTCCTCCTTACTCGCCCGGTGGATTTTCAAGGTGATAATTCTTGAAAGGGCGAAATAGCCTGTTTGGTACGAGGGATTTAAAACTTTTTTTTTTTTGGTAGAAGGATTTAAAACTTTTTATTTATACCTTATTTGGCGTGTAGGAGACCTTACTCCAGGAAAAAAAAACAAAAAGAATTCCACCTAAGAGCCCCAAATTGCCCTCACATCCAAAGTCAATTTTCAAGCTCTGCCATCGTCAGATTTTGTAGCTCCCTTCCCCTTTCATGGTTGGCCGTCCTCGATGCCGGCCACCGCAGCTTCTTCGTCTCCCTTCACAGCGTCATTGTCCTCACCGCCGTTCACCCATACCAGATGCAACGGAGGAGCTTCGGAATCCAAATGTGCGAACCATCCACCCATATCCTTATCATCGGCCATCGCAGACCGGCGAAATCTTCACCGATGCCCACCCACACCACCTCCTTCCTCTCTTGACGGCACTAACCCATCCACATCCAAGCCATTGTTTCTTCGACGGATCTATTTCGACTCAAATCCGTGGAAGTTCTATTTTACAGTTGATTCAAAATTAATTTAAGAAATGAGGTTATTTTCGTCTTTTTATTTAAACTTTTATTTCCTTATTTAAATATATATTGATATATATCAAACAAAAATTATACCGAAATTTCGTTTATATTTTTATATGTCGAACTTTTAAAACATATTTCCATTTTTTTATTCTTACCCTCATAGTCTCCCTTCTTTTTTTTCGGTGAGAGTTCATCCTCATCCTCTTTTTACTCTCATTCCATTAAAAATTAAAAATCATCAAAGAATATATTTGATATAAAAAAATGTTTATGATGTTATATGACTACTTTTAACATTTTTTTCATTTTTTATTCTCTTTCTCATTTTCTAAAATTGTTGAGGACTACTTTTAATCATTTTTGGATTTTTGGGTGAATACCAAAATATTTTTTAATCTAATTATTTATCAACTGTATTAGAATTTTGTTATAATTACTTTTAACATTTAAAAACACACAGTTCATTGTATTACACTAATTTACTAATCTTCAATATATATATATATATATTATATATAAAAAAAACTAACCAGAGAAGAAAAATGTGGTTTATATCTATAGAAAAAATGTTAAAGTTTTAAATTAGTAAATTCTTATGCTTATAAATCAATTTCTTTTTTATTTTATAGGAATAATAATAATCTTATTATTCAATAATAGTAACTTTGTTATATGTATATATATTATTTAATATTATACGTTTAATTTTAAATTAAAGAAAAAAATAAATGAATAATAAATAATAAAATGAAATTGATTCAAATTTATTATATTACTTTTAATAATTCATTTTCAAAATGATTTTCAATTACCTCCTTTTTTTGAAAGAGTAATGTGATTTTTTATATGTAATAATTAATAATTATTTCAATTATTTCAATTTAATTGTAACAAGTTTCAACAAATTATGAGCCAAAGGAGAAGAGCATCATTCATTGGAGGGTATGGAATGATTTAATATGTACATATTCTAATAAAATGAGAAATTATTTAATCTAATGACTAAATATGGGAAGATTACAAGAATCTCATTTATTTTAGAAATTTTTAAAATATTAAAACATTCTAGAACATTCTAACCTAAACTTAAAGAAAAAGAAATCATAAAATAGGAAATAAATAAAAGATAATATATATTTTAATAATCATAAAAGATATTATGAAATCTAATTAAATATAAAATATAATTTAAAATATCCTAATAAAATAATTTTATTTAAAATTCTAATTCTTTAGAATTATCCATTATCAATCATCCCTTTGCTTGAAAAAATTCTCATTCGAAAAGTTAAAACTCTACGTGTCATCTAGATTTGGGAAACATTTTCAACAAACAAGATAGCGGAGAATGAGATCCGAAAAAAGGAACATTTCTTCAAAAATCAAAATATTCTTCAACTTTGAAATTCCTTTTAATGAATAAGATATTGATGGAAAGAATCACCAAATGAGAGAATATTCTGCTTCTCCACAATTGGCAACATAACACATGAATGAGGTGGTACAATGACAAGATAAAATCAAGAGTCACAATCAACAAACTTATGAAACACAACTTCCATGGGTGTAAATTGTTTCAAAGCTCATTTATTCTTCAAGTTTTAGCCTTCCAAAGATAAGGGAGGTATCATTGGTGAAATTAAGTTGGACATTTTAGACGACTTGAAATCCTCAAATCTGATAACAGGTGGCTTATTTGCGTGTTGATTGGAGAAGTCAAATATCTAATTAATGGTTGTGCGAAATTCTTTAATTTCTGCACTAATTTTGTTTAAACACTTTTCAAGCTCCAAAAAATGGACCATAACATCCTCGGCCATCAATAACTCAAGGAGAGAGAATTCAAGAAATGAGAAAATAGATATCTAGAAAACTCAAATTCATTTAATATGATCTTCTCCAATTAGAATTACAATGATAGTTATTTATAGGACTTAATAGAACATTCTAGAAGATTGACTTAATCTAATAAAATATGATATCTATTTTTGCGGATATCTTTGAAACTTAATAAATTTTTATGAGACTTAGAGGAATATAATGTATTATCAATTTGCAATTTTTGTTTCCCTTAATAACATTATATTGGTTCTTTTGGAGCAGCTTTTAATTATTTTTGTACTACTGGATATAGTATTAATACAATTTTACATTATAGAGTAAAATATATCAAATTAAATAAGTCACATAATATGAATTTTCTATAGAATGCATATAACCTTTAAATGAGTGAAAAGATAATGATATAATTAATGGCGCATATTAGGTAGCATATCCAGTAATTTATATTTAAAAAGTAAATTAATTAGATATTAAAAATTCTATCAATCACTAAGGTATTATAAAATTCGTAAACAAGGGCATGAGTCAAACAATATATGACAGCTTAACATTCATTATTTATAGAATTAAAATTATTATAAATAATAAAATAATAACTGATATGTGAAATTAAATAAATGTAAAAGCTTCATTACATTAAAAATCCAAATATATTTGCTTAATCAATAATCGAAATAATAATTCTATATTTCCACATAGAAACCTTGATCAATTCAATTAAGCTTAATTTTTCTCATTTTCATAATCATAGTCAGGAGAAATTAATATGAAAAGAAACTACTTAATATGCCATTATGTTAGAGTAAAATAATACCAAAAGTGAGAATTTCATAGTCACGAGAATTTAATCAACAATATTAATAAAAAGGACATAATCTCTGTAACAAAAAAATATCAAACTTCTCTTTGCCATGTATTATTAGAGCAGCAAATTAAGTTAAATAGGAATAATTGTCAATGTAAAATTTGAAATTAAAATGATAGAATTTCTTTATAATTTAAAATGAAATTAGATAACCTCAAATATTTCCTATCAAACCTTTTATGTGCTAAGTGCCAAACAACTTCTCAATGAATCAAACAAATTCTCTCTATTCTCTATTTCATTTTATAACACATTATTAGCACGATTTCACTTAAAAATATGAGGTATGTTCTTTTCACTTGCTCTATGATATTTATTATCAACTTCTTCTTCTTCTTCCTCTTCTTCTTCTTCTTCCTCCTCCTCTTCCTCTTCCTCTTCTTCCTCTTCCTCTTCCTCTTCGTCCTCCTCCTCTTCTTCTTCCTCCTCCTCCTCCTCCTCCTCCTCCTCCTCCTCCTCTTCCTCTTCCTTTTCCTCTTCCTCTTCCTCCTCTTCCTCTTCTTCTTCTTCTTCCTCTTCTTCCTCCTCCTCCTCTTCTTCTTCTTCTTCTTCCTCCTCCTCTTCCTCTTCCTCGTCTTCCTCCTCCTCCTCCTCCTCTTCCTCTTCGTCCTCTTCCTCTTCTTCTTCCTCTTCCTCTTCTTCCTTTTCTTCCTCTTCCTCATCTTCCTCTTCCTCATCTTCCTCTTCTTCTTCCTCTTCCTCCTCTTCCTCTTCTTCTTCTTCTTCCTCCTCCTCCTTTTCTTTTTCGTCTTCCTCCTCTTCTTCTTCTTCTTCCTCATCTTCCTCTTCCTATTCTTCCTTCTCTTCCTCTTCATCTTCCTCTTCTTCTTCCTCTTTTTCTTCTTCTAAATTAATTATTTATATTGGTTTTGAGTTTTTTTTAGTAAAGAAAAGTTATGTCATGGAACTTCTTCTTCCTCTTTTTCTTCTTCTAAATTAATTATTTATATTGGTTTTGAGTTTTTTTTAGTAAAGAAAAGTTATGTCATGGATCGAAGTATGAGACAATTTAGTTGAGATGCCACATCCAAAAAAATGGACACAATTTTATTTTTCTATTAATTGGATCCTGAAATTATCCTCACATAATACAAAACGAATCCTAAAGCTATTCACATGAAGTATAAAATGGATCTAAAGTTATCGACACTCAAAGTAATTTAATTGAGATGCTACATCTCAAAGCATGGGCACAATTTGATTTCTCTACAAAATGGATTTTGAAGTAATCTACATAGAAAACAAAGTGGATCATAAAATAATTCACATAAAATATAAAATGGATAATGAAGTTATTCTATATAAGTGGATCATGAAAATATCTACATAAAATACAAAACGGATCTTGAATCCATCCTCATAATGTATAAAATGAATTTTGAAGTTGTTCACAATTTATTCTTTACCTTTTTTATTTATTACCTTTACTTTTTTATTTAGAGCCATATGTATATATGTTCTTTGATTAAAAAATATGTATCATTGTGATTCACATATTATATAGATGTCTCAATGTTTAGATTTTTATTCCAAAGTTCAATGGCAAACTTTATAAATGAAGTGAAATTTATAATTTTTAATTATATATATATGAAAGTTGGATTATCATATCAGTCGTGTCTCGTTTTAACCTCTTGTGTTTTTGTTCCTGTGTTACTGAGAGGGGACGACCAGTTGGTATCAGAGCCTTATGTTTCCACAGACTGGAATCTGATATAATTATTGATGAGATTATGGAAGAATTTTAATCATCATGAGTTAAACCTCTGATCAAATATTTTCTTTAGAGCCTGTTCGTTTATCTTTAGCCTTTTTCCTAGAAAATCTTCCACCTTCTGTAAAAAGAATCTTAGCCAATAAAATAGACAACCTTGTAGAAATCACTCATATCCCAGAAAACTTTCATATTGATAATATGGAAATTCCCTTACTGAGCCCCTATGCTATTTTTTCCCAAGATCGAGCTTATGCTAGGTCTTTCAGACAGTGTATCTACCAAATTTTTCAGACCTCTAGGCCACCTGTTAAAGAATACGGCCACATTTCTGGTTTGGAACAGAGTGGATTGAAAGCTATTATAGCTGAACAGTATATGACTCTAGAGATTCTTCAGCCTTTGGCTAATTCTTGGAAGCAGCAAGGATACACTCATCTCCATGTTGGTGCTATTCGATTAGTCCTTACTTTGCATGATTGGAAAGGCATACCTACTATTGCCAGAATTGCAGTTCTTGATTCCACATACACTTCCTACAGGAACGCCATGATTGGTGCACTCCTTACAACTTGCAGCAATAGAAGTATTGTGATGACCATAGCACCTGATTTTAACATCAAACTTGGTGATGAAACTCTTTCACATTGTTTGATGGTACAAATTCAAATCCATGGTACAGAACAAGACCCATGAGAAACTATGGCCACTCTTTATCACCAAATGATCTATCGGCTTCAAGATCATGTGGTGAATCTTGAATTTCCTAATTCTACTACTAATGCTCTGTATATAATATCTAATCAGTCTGATACCTTGATTATTCAAATTCCTATGAGAATTCCTAAGGAAGAATTGGCCTAAATTATGCCTCTTGAATGGATAAACAACTATGAAAGAACATTTTACTATTCCAGAAGAGACGTTCATACAACAGAAACTCCTGTCTTAGATAGACTCTATGATGAAACTGTCAAATTAACATTCAAAAGGCTAGGCCAAGGTCCTCCTTCTTTTAGAGGACAAATCTTGACAATAAATCCAGCTTCCAAGCATAAAGAAAGAATTCCTGTGCATTCTGTTGATGCCAGAACGAAGCCATGTTTTGTTAAGAAAGTTCATGGTTACTTCGTTTGGGATCATGCCCTCGAAGAATGCGACCCTGACTGTGGCTACTATGATTGGGATAATTGGACAGGTCCAGAGGAAAACCTTTTTCCCTTAAATGGAGATTTGTTACAGAAACCTTCCTGTCACCACAAAAAGCCAAATCAGGATGATGATACAGATCATAGTCCAAAACAAACCATATCCAGAAAAAACAAAGTGGATCGCTTTCCACAAACCACCTCCACCAAAGCCAACAACTTTTCATGACTTATTAAAAGAATTAGGTTATTAGGATCTAGCTTCTTGCCTTTTTTTTTTGAAGAAACCCAACCTTCAGAGATTCTTTCTCTAGAACCAGTCATCAAATTAATCCCAGAGAACCTAGCACAAAGCCTACCCTGTATAGCTATGATTCGACCCACCTAAGAGGTAGACTTTCCTCCTCTTGAAAGGTGACTCAATGAATCATCCAGATATTCTTCTCGACCTTTTGTCCAAATGGAACAAATGACTCCTCTAGGTCCAAAATTATCTCACAGTCACAAGAAGTTTTGAACTGGTAAACTGAAAACTCAGTAAGTCAAAATAAAGTTCGTTATAGGATTAACACCAGGCTAGAACCTATATATCAATTATTCTTCTAAAGCTCAGCAGCTTAATAAAGAGTTTTATGAATATATTGACTCGCTATATACAGGTCCATAATTTGTCAAGAAGGAACAAGAGTTGAGGTAGATAAAAGAGGAATTAAAGAGAATTGAAGCACACTTTTCCAAACCATTACCATCCTATTCATATGACCCATTTTACTAAACACCCTTGTACTCACCCTTTACTGTTGCCGCTTTACCTTCATACCATCAGCCTTCCAAAAAACCTTTCTAAATGAATTATCATATTTTCCAACAAATCAGACAATCCAAAAAAGCTCAAACAATCTAGACAACCCAGTCATTACAACCTACCTATACCCAAGACATACAAACCATGACCCCTTCTACCACTTATTCCTCAAAACCCATTCCATCTCTAAAACCCTTGCAAATCAAAACTCCTCCATCCTCACCCAAATAGTAGCAACCCTCTTTGTCTTTTTTCCAAAGATAAATCTATAGCCATAATTTACCATATGTCTAAACCCTCTACTGATTACGATAATTCTGATGAAGGATATAACTCATAATTAGAATTATCATATTCATCTGCTTAGCCTCCTAATGATCCATCCATGTTTATGGTAACACCAAATCCTCTAGATCCTAGAACGAAAGAACAATAAGAATATTCAACTCCAATCATTGAAGATCCTGTTGATTCAATACATGGAGCAAATATGCATTATCAGAGACCAGCTAATGGTCCTTATTTTACTTTTGATGATCTTCCTCATCATAGATGGAGAGAAAAGATGCATGAATTTGGTGCGTGGATAGATGTTTAAATGAATGAACTAGAAGCCAATCTTCAAGATGTTTTAAGCAACTTCCTCTCACGCATGACTGGTAATCTTAAAGAATGGTTTACTAGTTTAAGCGAGTATCAAAAACTTCAAATGGCTCAATATGACATTACAACATTCATGAGAGCTTTACATCGAGAATTCATTGAAGATTTTAGTATTATTGATAGAAGAGCTCGACAAGAATACTTTGAGATGAAGTGCTATTTATTGGAACACAATGATTTACAAAAATATTTTAAAAGGATGTTTGAAAAATATTATATGCTGGGAGGAGCAAATGATGTCTGATGTGTCCATTTTATACATATAAAATACCCACATTTAAACTTTAAATTATATCTAAATATGTTTACATTGGTATATTTTAGTATGATTTGACATATTTTTGTGTTTTATGACATTATAGGCTCATTTGGAAATATTCGGAGCAAAAATATTACAAATCGTTTATGCTAAAAAGTTTCAATATCCTTTGGTATTTTGATCATAACTCTCACATATGAACTCCGATTGAGGTGATTTAAGATGTGTTGTAAAGCTAAGATATAGATCTACAACTTTCATATTTCAAGTTTTCCCAAATTCCAAAGTTATCATGGTAAAAATTGAACTCAAAATATTAATACGAGCTGATGACGTTATGAAGCTGAGAGGTGCATGTTCCGTACAACAGAACCCACTCGGCGCCAGGTCAAACCCATATGGCACCAGGTCAACGCGGATTTTGACATTTTTTTGTATTTTAGAAGCACCCAGCACCATATTAATTGATTTTATGGTCACCTGATGCTGGGTCATGCAATAGGGATCAGTAGAAACATGTTTTTGATGTGTTTTCATGATATTTTGGGCTTTTATGAGCTTCTAAATTTTTCTTATATAAGGAGACACGATATAAATATAAAGGGGGATTAAAAAACGCACTGAAAAGTCAGAGAACATGATTTTAAACACATCTGGGAGCAACTAGGAGTATTTTATAGAGAGAGAGCAAGGAGATTCGGGGAGTATTAGCGATAGATTCATTCTTCTCTAATATAACTCTGTTTTCTTATTATTTTCACTATGATTTAAGATTTTAGTTTTGATTTGATTTCTATTTCCATGAGTAGTTAAATTTTCTAGCCAGGGGTAGGGATGTAGCCTGATTGAGATGGATTGGATTTGTTTATCTAGTTAAGACTCTTTGATTTGTTCTTCAAGTTATATTTAATTTATATTTTTATTATATTTATCTCTTTTATTCTTTCATGTGGATTTTATGCTTGATCACCATAGAATCTAATTAATGGGTAAACTTGATGGACTGAGAGGTGAAGAGTGAACCTAGATTTAGAGAGATAAACATGAATAACTAATTTAGAGATATAATTAGGAATTCGTGGTGATATATATTGTAGTTTTCAAGGTTTAATTGGAAATTTTAGTTGCACGAGAGCGAATTGAATTCTAATTAGATAAGGACTAATTGACTGAAAGGTAATTAGGACGCTTTAGAAACAACAATCATTATAATTATGCAGAGTCTAACTAAGAAATAAAATCTAATTATCTTATAAGGTGAATCCTGATCCCTTGATACTTCTAGAACTGAATCAAACTCAGATTTCATTTTGTTTTCTATTTCTTTCCTTTTAAATTTGAATTCTCAATTTAATTATCACTTGCTTTTGGGATTAAGAGTTTGGATTGATAAATTTACTACCTCCCTTGGGTTGGACCTCTAGATTACTCTAGAGATTTTTTATTACTGCGATTGACTCTGTATACTTGCAGGATCCCGATCAATGTCAATCTCAGGCATGTTTTTATTGCCTCGTTGCCTAATGAACTTCAACCAAAATTACAAAAATCCATCAACTCTCTTCAAAGAGACATGTCACAGATTACTCTGGGAGAAATTTATCAGCAAGCTTTAGCCTCATTAGACAGTGTGAACACCCCATTTTGTTCTAGCATTTTTATAAAATATGAAAAAAAAAAGGAAGAAAAGAAGGAATTATAAAACAAAAATGCTCTTCTAAGTAGGGGAATTAATAATCATAGGTCCAACTTCTTCTTTCTAGAATTCGATATCTGAAATTTCAAAAAAAAAATTTAAGTTAAAATTAAGAAAATTCTTTCTTAAAAAAAAAATTAAAAAAAATAATGATAATAAAAAATAAAACCAAAGCCTTAAAAAAAGAAAAAGAGAAAAAAAAAGGCTTTGGGCCAAAATTCAGCCCAAAATCCAAAATAAAAAAAAAGAGTTTTGGGCCAAAATTCGGCCCGAAATCCAAAATTTTAAAAAAATTAAAACCCAAAGCATTTAGTTAAAAAAAAAAGGCTTCAAGCCAAAATTCGGCCCGAAATCCAAAATTAAAAAAAAATGGGGGGGCCGCATTGGGCTGAATAAAGTGCCACGAGCCCAAGTAAGGGCTCGTGGACCAAACCCAAGGGCATAGCCCTAAGGTTTACAGAAGGAGCCTTTAGGGCTCGGTGGAGTCAGAGGAGCAGGGAGTCGCGAAGATGAAAAATCAGAGGGAGCTAGGAAGGAGGAGCCGTGGGAGTAGAGAAAAGAGGAGAAGGAGCCACGGGCGAAGTGGGGGGTGAGAGAAAAGAGGAAGCTATGGGCAGAACTGGAAGAGAGATCGAGGGGGTTGGTGTCTGAGAGCCTTAGGGCTCGGTGGGAGGCTGAGCCAGAGAGACTGAGGGAGACTGAACGAACCAGAGGGAGTGGCAAAAGGAAATCAGAAAAGCAGAGGGAAGAAGGCAGAGATGAGGAAGCCGCAGGAGCAGAGGAAAAGCCAAGAGAGGAGCATAGGCCAGAAGCGATGAAGGAATTTCCACTACTCCGTACTCTATTACAGCAGAGCAGTGGAGGCAAGAAACAGTCGAGGGTGAGCACGAGTTGGGACCACAAAGAAAGAAGAGAGAGAGTGTGTGAGATTGCGAGAAGGCGATAGCTTGGAGGCCAGAAACGACAAAGAGACTTTACTCTGTACTCTACTATAGCAGAGTAGTGGAGGTGAGAAGGGATGAACGCAAGAAATGAGAAGGCAGAAGCAGAGGAGATAGGGCACAAGGAATAATTTGGGTGGCCACAACTTATTTGCCTATAAAAGGAGTCAGCAATGAAACAGAAGGGGAGGATTTTTTGGCATTGGAAATCCTAAGAGAGACTGTGAGAGGAAGCTGTGAGGAGGAATTCCAAGAAGTAGAGGAAGAGTAAAGCCGAGGAGGAAGGAAGGAGACTTGGTAGAAAAGTAGAGGTGCAAGGTATGAAGGGTCTTCAACTGGTAATTCCTGTTCCAAAGCTAAGTCTCTAGGCCATGGGTGGAGAAATTCTTGAGTTAATGTAGCAACTTTGAATTCGGGTTTAAATGTTGATAGGTGTAGTTACTTGATCAGGTATTCTATTTTCCTCATTCATCGGATTTTGGTATCAAACAGTTCTGTGTTGCTATATTTTCTATTTCCTTAACCTATTATATGGGTTCTGGTGAATCCGAAAGCAATTGATTGCTTATGCTTTATCGGTTTTGTGATTTCACCATGTTTCCTTCCTATTAGAAAAGGTGCTGTAGTCTATATTTTTTTTTGGATTTGCTTGTCTGGTTTGATTAAATGCTTTAATCATGGAATAGATTAAACTGTAATGAACATTATTTGCTTTGAAAGTCTGATCTGTGGATATGTTTCAAATATGCCTGTTCAGTGTGTGACAACGCCGTTTTGCTTGTGTCCCCTTGAACCCATCAAAGGTATCCAATGAACTGGAAATTACTGTGTATTCTGTGAAGCTATTGAGTTGTCTCTCAACCGGAGGAGGGTGCTGTGTTATGCAACTTCGAGTTTAGTTGTCCAAGGACCACTGAGATTGCTAACATTTCGAATTGATTCAACTATGAATTGAATATGGTTTGTGTTAGGGATTAGATTGTTTGTATATCTGTTTCCCTCTGTTACGATTTCATGACTTTCGGCCATAAAGGGGGTTCGGTTGAATGCCAAACATTTATTTTGTCCCCATTCTCTAGGTGTAGCAGGCTATGCATAACTGGTATTGTTTTGTGTCTCTCCTATTTTATGTTTTATGTTTAGGACTAGTAAGAGGGAATATAGTATAGGTTTCCTTAAAGACCACTTTTAGGTTTCATAGTTTTTTAGGAAGTTAGATATGGGGAAGTGTATGGCACATGTTTATTCGGTTCTGGGCTTCTTAAGTGGTTATATGACTTTGTGTTTCTATGCCTAAGAAGGACACTAGAGTTTACATCTCTTTATATTACAGTGGTGTTTAAATCATTTAGGTTATCTTACGCCTAAACCTTATAAAGTGTTTGTGCAATCATACCATGAGTGAGAAATTACCATGGCATTCAAAGTGAACGTGTAAACACAAATCAGCAAATTATGAGTGACTAAATCACCATATATACTGCTTAGTTTGGAAATCGATATCGAAAAATGAAAATATAGGTAGGAGTTTCACATTGATTTTTTTTTAAAAATAAATAAATAAATAAAATACAATTTCAAGTTTCCAAAAAATCGTGGATTATTAATTGTTTTATTTCCTATTTTCCATAAAGGGAAATATAAATAAACAATAAATAATAAAATTACAAGTGATTTTTACAATAAATAAATAAATAATATATATATATTAAATGTGGCAATTTTTATCCTAATCCTTTTTTTAGTACTCTTTTAATAAATATAGAATGATAATAAACGAGGTTTTCTAAGTGCATTTTTTAATAAGTAAATAAATAAAAAAATAGATAATACATATATATATATAAGTCATTCTTTTTATCGCTTTTCTTTTTATAAAAGTGTGTGTCATCCTGGTCACGTTTTATTTTTATAATAAGGAAACAAAAATGATTTACGTAAATTTTATTTTCCAAATTTTATCCTTTAAGCCACTTACTTTTCTACTCCGAGTGATAATACCGCGGGTATTTAAGTATTAATCAGTAACTTGTGAGTGTAAAGTCACCACATATGCTGGTTATCTTTCCTCAAAATATATGTTATAATCACCTTTTTTATTCCTTTTTCTTTTAAATAAATATATGTTAAAAGGATGTTATTTATTTTCATAATAAAAAAATAATAAAATAAAAATAATTTGTAAAAAAAAAAAATTTTCCTTGCGAATTTCTATGCATTGTGTCCCGAGTGACACCACCGTGGATATTTAGGTATCAATAGATGTATTGTAAGTGATAAAGTCGCTACATAAACCAATTGATTTTATTATGTAAAAATAAATTTGTTTTCAAATATTTCCTTTTCAAATCAAAATAAAATGTTAAAAATTGCACATAATTTTAATCATATTTTCTAAATTGAAATAAACATATATTCTCTTTTAGGAATTGATTAAACTAAAAAAATAATAATAAATAATAAGAGCAAATAATAGAAATTAATCTGTCTTTTACAAATTAAAACACACCAATCAATTCTAAAAATTATTTTCTTTGTTGAAAGACAAATTATTTTCTATAAACCTATCTTTTCAAAAAAATATGTATAATAAGAAATATATCAACCCAGTGACACGTTTTTTTTTAGCCCGAACTACGTCGACTTTGATCCCTATTGCAGGGTACGTAAGCCCCAGACTCTAATTCTGGGTCAAGTCCGCTTTTGTAAATAAATAATATTTTCCCCTTATTTCATTTGTCTCAAACTCCCATATTTTCATCTTATTCTGTATTTTCATTTTTCTTATTTCTACATTTTTCTTCTCATTTTTATATTTACTTTTGTATGTGAATAGTTAAAAAGCTACCAAAATAATTTTTTGAAGCCATAAAAATTGCATGATCAACTTAAGGTAACCGTTCTTTGGAACGGGTGTTGTAGGGGTGCCTAACACCTTCCCCACTCACAATTGTACTCCCGAACACAACTCTGATTTACAGACCATCCTTATCTTTTCTTTGTTTTTATTCGGTTTTTCAAAATTTTCCTTAAAATTTTGGTGGCAACTCCCTCCAAAACCGGCCCCCGCCGTGCTGGCCGATTTCACCCCTTTTTTATTTCATTCCCCGCGCCATCCGTATTGCATTTCCGGGTGTGACAGTTTGGCAACTCCACTGGGGACGTTTGAGAGTCAAGCCTATATAGGTTTATCATACATCTTTTACGGCTTTATGTTTATTTTGGCTACTCTTTTATCTAAATGTTGTTTGCCTCACATGATTAGGGTAGATAATATACTTGGTAATTTTGTTTGTTCAGATGCTTTTAAATGTATTTGTTGAGTTGAATAACATGTGCTAGGATAGATAATATGTGGAATAAACCCTAGGATAGACGACTGTTATCTATTTGTGTGTTGTTTTGTGTGCTGTTTTATATGCAGGTGGGGGATTTGGGTAATGCTTGGGTCATGAAGTTTGTATGCTCCCTTCACACATTGAGCACTTCCACCTCCAACCTCACACACATAATGGGCCCTATACCCGGGTCTGAGAGTATCTTAGGATAGTTGAAGTTTGTAACAATGCCTTTGAGGGGCTATTAAGCTCCCAGAAACCATTGTGAAGACTTCAACCAGTTGTTACCTATTCACTAAGTTTAGTTCAGGAAGGGCTATTAAAGCTCTCAAAGGATTAAGTTTACTGGATAGGGTTCCTGTCTTGATGACGGGGGCAGCTTGGGAACCTTTTTGGAAAATAGAACCATCCTGAATCCTGCACGCAATAGTAGATGAAGCTTAGATGTTAACCCAACCAGTTAAAGTCAAGAATCCTATCCTAGGATGCACCTAATGTAGGACATGGGGGAGCACATCCTGTCTCATACATTTTCTTTTCATGTAATTTAAAATTGCAATAATGGAATGGTTATCATATTAATAGGTCCTTTATTATTTTTATACCTCATTCATGGAGAGACCTTGTCCTTCACGATACTAGGACACGTTTCTGTCTCCTTAAGAATTCAATAAGGATCTTTAAGGAAGGAAGCTTTTATGACTGTTAAACGGGGGCCTAATAATATTTTAACTAATCAAATTCATGGTCGCTTTTATCTCATCTTTTCATTTTTTTGCTTTTTTTGCTCAGGAAGCTGGTGAATTATCAGGAAAAGTTAGCATAAGTTAAAGACACAAAAGTGATCATGGATCTAAGACCGACAGGGTTAACCTATGGTAGGAAAGGTTTAAGGTTGGAAGTAATTGTGCAGTCAGTTGATAGTCTGAAGGAATTTTCTTGACGTATCAAGGGTAACCTTTTGTCAGACTTCAGAAAAAGATATGGTGACATACTAGAGCTACTCAATGTACCCATTCAGACACAAGTGCTTTCCGTACTAGGACAATATTGGGATGACACCTTGAGATGCTTCACATTTCCTGATTTCTAGATTGCACCAACCATAAAAGAGTATGGGGAACTCTTAAGCTTACCGCTAAAGAAGGGAGATCGTGTCTATAGATACCCTGGATATATGGCCTCGAATACAGTCATAGCGAAGCTTTTGGAGATCAGTATAGACAAGGTGCACTTTATCTTTACCAAGAGCGTAGAAGGGGTTTCAAGGGAGTTTATGGAAACACGTCTGAAAGAGCTAGCTGAACAAGAGAAGTGGATAGTTTATAATAAGGTGTTCGCCATGAATCTATGGGATAATTTTGTTTCCATTTACAAAGAGGGTGATTGACAAACACGCCATTAGTGTGTTTCATATGGTAGAGCATCATCAGGTGAATCCAGTACCTGCAATATTGTCAGAGACTTATATGACCTTGAGCTTTTGTCATGCTAAGAAGGGAGGGAGAATTAGATGCTATCTCCAATTATTGTATGTGTGGATTATAAATCACCTGTATAGAAAGAGACTCTAAGAAGGAGAAAAGGATAATTCTTCCCCTCTGGCATCATTCAGAAACCAGGAAGGAAAAACCAAATGCGATCGTGAGGGGTGGATCGAAGTTTTTGGCCAGCTTAGAGCAGAAAGTATCCGTTGGAGATTGGCATGATGGTGGGAGGATGAAATAATTTATTGTTGTGGGGGCTTCCTAAATGTGCCGTTAATAGGACGGGGGGTGATAAATTATAACCCAATGTTGCTATTGAGACAATATGCCTTCCCACAAAAGGCTCCCTCAGAAGCCGTGGTTCACATGATGCACTTCCAACATGATGATTCTACAATAAAGATAAGTCAAAATGTGGTGAGTGCTTGGAGTGAAGTAATATATAAAGGGCGGCTGGAATTGGGTGCACGCCAGATATATGCCGCGGAAGAGTACCAAGTCTGCTTGTCAAAAAGGATTAAGGGGGTTAACCCAACTTTTGCACCTCCCGATCCTTTGCTTTGCTGTAATAAGGCGAAAGTAAACAAGGAGTTAGTCAGGTAGCTTCAAAAGAAGGAAGAAGAATTGGAAAAGCTGGCAAGGGCAGATAATGAACGGAAAGAGGCTTAGAATCTTCTACAAAACAAATATTCGGCCTTACAAGAGACAGTGGAGGAAATAAGGAAATGGGAAGCTTGTGAGGTAAGCTTGGAGGTGAAGAGATTAAAGGAGGAAAATCTGAAGCTTAAACAAACAATTAGGGATGTGAACATGCATATAGAGGAGAATGACCAGAGGATGAAGAACAATCGGAGGTGGTTGATGCAAGCTGTGAAAGAAAAGGACGCACTTGAGAAAGAAGTACAAGAACTCCATCCATTAAAAAGTTCATCACACGAGTTAGAACTGGTCACTAAACAGTTGGAGGATAAGGTGAATGAGTTAGCAGCTGTTAGAGGGGATTTATCAGCTACAATCAAGAGGCGACTTGAGCAAGAACAATAACATGCTGATGCAGTGGAAAATTGGAGAACACTTTATTCGGAGAAGGCAATGAAGTCAGATAGGTGGAGAGCTCACACCGAAAGATTAATCATGTTGATGAATTCAAGCATCCCTAGATTCTCCGACGTTTATGAGCAAGTAGAGCAAAGATTCCATCCTTCTAATACTTCTGCAGAAATGTCAGATTTCTTTTTGTTATGTAAAGAACTTGTGGAAGAATTAAGGTTTCTGGCTCATACTTGGTGATGTTATTGTGATCTATGATGATGTATCGAACCATATGAATTTAAAGCTTTTGATTTCACCTGTGTCCTCCATTTATAGACATCATTTATAAAGCAACTTGAGTTCTTATAAATTGATTGTCAACCTCATGACTCCCCGAATACAATATGTATCAGGGGGGAATTAAGGGAGTTTCATGGATAATTATGATGAATACCGACGTGGATCCAAAGTCACTTTGTCAAGAAACTTATGCTAACGCCTATTATAATTTACTAGTATCTAAGTAACGGTAAGGTAAAATAATTAATTTGTTTTCTTTTTCTTGAAAGTAGGTCAACATTGCTCCAATTAAAAGGAATTCAGCTAACCCTACGCATCGCCTGCAAAGAATCCATTTAACTCAGGCAAGAACAAAGGCAATGACGTTAGAAGGTCATCTTTCCGACGTAGAATAGAGATTGGAGGAAGAAGTAGGGGATTTAAAGGGTCAGCTTAGTGGCTTGCATGCTCAAATGGAACAAATGATGAAAATGCTTAAGGGCATGAACACGAACGGGAGAAGGCATGACGTTAATGCCAATATCACCCAACCGCATGGTATAAACGCAGAAAGGATACCCGATGTGACTGACAATGATCAGAACAGGCTTCCACCCATCCCAACCCCAGGGGTTGGTAGGTAAGGATTCCAGGAGTGGGATTAGGGATATGTATATACCCATGACGTCAATAACCTGGAAAATGTCACAACCTTCGTGGCTCAAAATCCACCTCCCAATAATATGTACTCTTATGACGGTGAAATCACCGATAAGGCCAGCCTGAAAGAGGAGGTGTCAGAAATGAGAGATCAATTACGGGCACTGCAAGGAGTAGTGGAGCATAAATCCCTCGACTTGAATGAACTATGCCTAGCTCCCGATGTGGTTATTCCGAAGGAGTTTAAGATCCCGGACTTTAACAAATATAATGGTAATGGGGACCCGCATTATTATCTGAAGACATACTGCACCAAGATGTCAGTATGGTCCAGGAAGGAGAAATTCCTCATTCATTTTTTTCATGAAAGTCTCACTAGGGCAGCTCTACATTGGTTCATGAAATTAGATCATTCCAGACTTAGGAAGTGGAGAGATCTGACGGATGTCTTTATGAGACAATACCAATTCAATTTGAATTCCGCTCCTACTAGGGAGCAGCTGAAAGGATTGAGGAAGAAACCCGCTGAGACCTTCAAGGAGTACGCACAGCGTTAGTGAGCCTTGGCTTCAGAAGTTCAACTTCCTTTAACGGAGTCTGAGTTTTGTTCTTACTTTATTGATACGCTGGGTGAGCCCTACTTCAGAATCATGCTGGGAACCCATGCTAAATACTTCACCAATCTCATTGAAGTAGGTGAAAGGATTGACACTAACATTCGGGATAGGAGATTGGAGAATGCACACCCTGAGAACAGGAAAGGGCAGGGCGTTAAAAAGAAAGACGATGATATGAATCATGTCTCAGATCCTTACCAACAGTCGTTCAGACCTTCATATAGCTCACAATACCCTCCATATAACTCACAACTTCGATACCCCTGACCTTTTGCACCTGGAGCATGCATGCAACATGCTCCCTATCAACCTAGAGCTCCATTTGCTCAACCTTTCCAACATCCTTAACCAGTTCTGCAACCTCATCCCAACCAGCAAGCTAGTGTCTTGCCCCCAAGTAAGGATTCCAAAGCCATGCGTCCCCCGAGAGATGACTGCCCATTACCTGACTTTAACATCTCCAAATTAGAGCTTTTTAAGGAGTTGGTGGAGAAGAAGCTTATAGGTCCTTGTCCTGTAAAACCTTGGCAACCACCTTTCCCTTCATGGTATAATCTGAATGAGACTTGTGAATATCATATGGGAGCAGTAGCACATTCAATCGATCAATGTGATGTATTCCGGAAGAATGTGTTGGATCTTTTGGATAATAATTATATCAGCGTACGGCGAGACAGCAATCCGAATATTGTCTCCAATCCTCTTCCAGAGCATGATAAGGGAAATAGGTCTTTGCTATTGAAGAAGACATCATGCTGATTAAAGACCCAAATGCACTCCAATTTTCCATGAAAGAAATATTTGATCACTGTTCAACACCGGGCTATACCGCAAGCGTACGGGCCGAGGTCTAGTAAAGTGATGAGTGAGTATCGTTTCCACAGGGACTTAGATTAAAAAGTGGTCAAATATTGGACATTGCATTTTCAATTACTTTGAGCAACATAAATTAAAAGTTCACTATTCAATTAACTTCAACTATGCAAGACAAGCATATAAAATTAGCAACAAGGACAACTAGGACTTGAAGAATTCAAAGAGATCTAGGATTATTCATTCCCCTTGTAATTCATGAATACTCGCTTGAACTCCTTTTACAATTGTTCTTAATGCAAGATTATGTTAGTCAGGATACTAATTTAACTATCTGTACTCTCTCGAATCTCCAAATAGTTGTTTAGTTTAATTAATTAAGTAATCTCTTAACTAGTTAATTAAACTCTCATATTCAATTCAAATCCTAAATCACTATATGAGGTTAGTGAGTATATCTCTACCCTACTAACACAACTCGTCACTTAACAAAGCAAGATTCAAGTTCTCACATGACCCAACTCAAGTTCTCTATGTAAGTTAACTCTCTCAAGCATAACTTAAATAAACTAGACAATCTTATTGATGGCCAAACAATAAGAGGCATTAAGAGTAGAGTTAAATCAACATAAAGATTGCATTAATCACAATTATAATAGAGAAATGAATATTCAATACATACAAGGGTTCAGAATAATCCTAGAAATGGAGCACTAGCCACTCATGTTCAACAACATCATAACAACATATATCCCAATCAACATCATCATTGAACAAAAGTGAGACAAGAAGGAAGGAAATGCAAGAAAACCAAAGGGGGAAGCTGAAATCCTCTCAAACTTCAAACCCTAGCTTCAATCTCCTTCAAGAAACCAAACCCTAGCACACCCAAGCTCTCCAAAGTGAGTTTTGGAAGTCTTATCGTGCCCTAGCTCCCTCTCCCCGACTATCTCTTCAATCCCCCTCAAAAATATTGCGTTCAAGTGAAGCTTTGCGTTTTGCTAACGAGGGGTTCGCACCACGGCTATAGGATCCTGGCCGCAGCCTCATATCATCCGGATGTGCTGTTTTGTTCACTGTTTGTCATGAGGCCGCGGCCTCATATCGTGTAGCCATAGCATGGTGAGCTCGGGCTTGACCATTTTTTCGTCACTATCTGCTTGAGGCCGCGGCTTCATTCTTTCAAGCCGTGGCGTGGACTCTCCAAAAGCGTATTCCCTCCTTTCACAATTTATATTCACTCCCTCTTTTTCTGTGATCTCCAAAGGGGCGTACTCCAATGCTCTCCCATGATACCTACAATAAAGATGAGGATTTAAAATCTTTCATGGGGATAAAATAATGCATAATAAGACCAAAATATACTATCATGCATTATTAGGATTACACTCCATATTTTCCTATCCTGAGTATCAAGTATGTATATATATGAATGCGTAACTCAAGGAAAATGTGTTGAAATGATGTAATTTGGTATGATTAACAATCACCTTGAGGGAGCAGGACATGTCCTTTATGATGAGGGGAAGCCGGGTATAATCGATAATTGTGGTCCCTACTCTTGTGAATATCACAGAGGGAATGCAGATCATGACATTGAAGGTTGTGAGGTGTTCAAGGAAGTTGTGCGAAAGATGATGGTGTTTGGGATTATTAGAGTTAAAAAGGGAACATCAAAGGATAAATCCATATGCATGATAAAGGAACAAAGCGAGTCACCACTCGTTGACAAGTCAAAGGGATCATTCCTTGTGATCAAAGCACAAGCTCCAACTCCAGAAAGCAGTGAGCAATTGTCATTCTTGGAGACAGCAAAACCTCATTCTCCATTCATCAATGAGCTAGCATTTAAGCGGAGTTCGACAGGATCCCTCTTAGTCATAAACTCAACCGCTCAGGTAGCAACACATGAAAAAGGGCAAATGGCGGTTATTCATGTGCCAACATCATTCTCATATGATAGTAATCATGTGGTACCCTGGAAATATGGCCTAAGAATTGAGCTTCTCGTAGTCCAAGGGGAAACTAGTGAAGAACCAGTTGCATAAGTTAATGACTAGGATCTGATAAGTGGGATTACAAGAAGTGGTTGCATTTATTTGAGGGAAAATGATAAGCCAGTAAGTGATCACCGGGGAGAAGGGGAAAGTTCAGGATCAAAGGTGGTGATGGACAAGGGCGTTGATGCTGGTGAATTCTTAAAGATTATGAAGCACAGTGAGTACGATATTGTAAAGCAGCTCATAAAGACTCCAGCTCGAATCTCCCTTATGTCCCTCATTATGAGCTCTAAAGTCCATCGTAAAGCACTCCAGAAGGTATTGGAAAGCGCGTATGTGCGTCCTGATATAACTCCTGAGAAAGTAGTTCACATGGTTAATGTTGTAAAGAATGCCACGCAAATCACTTTCTTTGAGGACGAAATTGTTCAAACTCCGGCAGGGCGACCTAAAGCTCTTCATATTACATTAAAATGTCATGGGTACATAGTAGCAAAGGTCTTGATTGATAATGGATCTGCTCTTAATGTCTTGCCACTAGCAACTTTACAAGAGCTTCAGGTGGACATGTCCGCTATAAAGCGCAGTGATTTAATTGCCAGAGCCTTTGATGGAGCAAGAAGGGAAGTATTTGGGGAGGTCCATCTTCCACTTGAGATTGGGCCAAACACTTTTTCAGTACAATTCCATGACATGGATATTGATGCGGCATGTACTATGCTCTTAGGACAGCCTTGGATTCATGATGCTGGGGCTATACCATCCACTGTACACCAGAGGATCAAATTTGTCAAGGATAGCCAACTTATCACCATTAAGGGAGAGGAGGAACTCATGATTAGCAAGCCAAGTGTTGTACCTTATGTTGAAAATGTAGAACGGACAGGTGGTAATTTTTATCACAGCTTTGAGACTGTGGAAGGTGACAAGCCAAGTAAAGATGTGCAACAAGTAGTCACCAAGATAATGAAGCATGGTGGGTATAGGAAAGGACAAGGGCTTGGAGCTAAATTACAAGGGATAAAGGAGCCAATCAAACTCCCCGGGAATCAAGGGTGTCAAGGGTTGGGATATGATCCCCCATTGGAAACTCGAGGGAAATTACAAGCAAGATCAAAAGTTCCTCATATTAGCGAGACATTCTCACAAGCCTCTGAGATAATCAACATGAATGACTCCATTGCTACCACAGAGGAAGAAAGGGAAAGTTATGGAAAAGGACACTAGATTCAGCATGATACCCTTGGAAAAACCCTAGAAAACTGGGAATCTGAGATAATCCCTAATGTCATGTCATTAGAGTAATATTCTAGAGTTTTTATTATGTCTTCTTTTTGAAAATCTTGTATTCATGGCTTTTGGAACTTTTTACATTTGAGGATTAAATGTAAAGCAACATTTCATGTTCTTTATTCCACTATTTCTCTCTTTTATTTTAGGCCCTTTATTCCACTCTTTCTCTCATTTCACTTTATTTTTCTTCTTATCCTTTTGTGTTGGCCCTTCCTCTAATTAATTCTCTGTACTACTTCCTGCTTCATCGTTTACTTCTGTTGTGTTTGTTGCCTTCCAGGGAATTAGAATTCTCGGGACTCCAGTCTGCCACAGAGGCTCTCGAGCCCCAATGGGATGACACTTTCATTGTTATGGATACACTTGATGGTGAGACTGAAGAAAATGCCGCGCTAGTTGAATTACCCCTCACGTTTGCAAAGCTTATTGAACCCTCCGAAAATGGTTTCGTCCCGCATGAAGAAATCATAGAGGTGATCAACATGGGAACTAAGGAAGATAAAAAAAGAGTTGAAGATAGTTGATAATTCTAAGAAGAAGGAGATGATAGATTTATTTCGGGAATATCTGGATGTGTTCGCTTGGTCGTACCAAGATATGCCAGGGCTTGATCCTAATATCACTTCTCACAAACTTCCCTTGTTCCCTGAAATTAAATCAAAGAAGCAGAAACTAAGAAGGAAGAGTCTTGAGACATCTCTCCAGATCAAAGAAGAAGTGAAGAAACAATGGGATGCTGGTTTCTTAGATGTTACTAAGTACCCACAATGGGTTGCAAATATAGTACCAGTACCTAAGAAGGATGGCGGTATTAGGATGTGTGTGGACTATCGGGATTTGAACAAAGCCAGTCCTAAGGATCATTTTCCTTTACCATATATTGATGTGTTGGTGGATAACACGGTGAGAGGTTATAGGTACTCATTCATGGATGGGTACTCAGGATACAATCAAATCCTTATGAACCCAGCAGATAAAGAGAAAACCACTTTTACTACTCTATGGGGAACATTTTGCTACAAAGTGATGTCGTTTGGTCTAAAAAACGGGGGTGCGACTTACCAGCGAGCTATGGTAGCACTATTCCATGATATGATGCATAAAGAGCTTGAGGTTTATGTTAATGATATGGTGGCAAAGTCAGTAGAAGAAAAAAGTCACGTGCCAATTCTTCAGAAATTATTTGAAAGGCTATGGAAATACAAGCTTTGATTGAATCCCAATAAGTACGTGTTTGGGGCTACGGCTGGTAAGCTGCTAGGCTTCATCGTCAACAGTAAAGGAATAGAAGTGGATCCAGATAAAGTAAAGGCAATTCGTGATATGCCTTCACCCCAAATGGAGAAAGATGTGCGAAGCTTCTTAGGCCATTTAAATTATATAGCTCAATTTATTGCAAATATGACCGCCACCTGTGAGCCAATATTTAAATTGCTAAGAAAGGGGAATCCCGGGAAATGGGATGAAGATTGCTAGCAAGCATTCAAGAAGATAAAGGAATATTTGTCGAACCCTCCTATTTTGGCACCGCCCACACTAGGTCAGCCATTAATCCTCTATCTAACCATCTTGACATCCTCCATGGGAGCAATGTTAGGACAGTAAGATGAGTTTGGTAAAAAGAAGCATGTCGTTTATTACCTGAGCAAGAAATTCAATGGTTATGAATCTTAATACCTAGTCATCGAAAGGACATGTTGTGGACTAGTATGGGTTACGCGACGATTAAGACAATACATGTTATATCATGTTACCTAGTTGATCTCGCGATTGGATCCGATTAAATATATTTTTGAAAGCCCTTACGTGTCAGGTAGGGTATCAAAATGGCAAGTAATACTATCCGAATATGATGTGAAGTATATGACTCGTAAGTCAATTAAAGGAAGTATCATCGCCGACCATTTAGCTAGAAACCCACTAAATGAGAGTTCGCCACTAAACTTTCAATTCCCAGATGAAGATGTCTTGACAATTGAGGTTGAGTTAGAGGATGCCCAATGGACAATGTACTTTGATGGCGCCGCCAATATGCATGGATGTGGGGTAGGTGCAGTAGTAGTATCCCCTGAAGGGAAACAATTCCCTGTCACCATTAAACTTAATTTTGAATGCACAAATAATGTAGCAGAGTATGAAACCTGTGTTAGTGGATTGCAAGCCACCCTAGCTCTGGGTGTCAAAGAACTCGAGGTCTTTGGAGATTCTGCACTCATAATCTATCAAGTGATGGGGGCATGGCAAATGAAGGACCCAAAGTTGATCCCCTACCAGAATTATTTGACTGAATTGATCAAGGAGTTTGATGAAATCAAGTTTACCCATATGACTCGTGATAAAAATCAGTTTGTGGATGCTTTAGCAACACTCGCTGTCATGGTTAAGCTAGATTGCGAGATTCACGTCCAGCCAATTTGCATTGAAACTAGGAGTACTCCTGCACATTGCTTGAGTATAGAAGAGGAATCTGATGGACAACCCTGGTTTCACAATATTAAGTCCTACATCAAAGATAGAGAATATCCAGATGGGGCAACATATAATGACAAGAAAGCTCTCTGGCACCTTGCAATGAACTTTTTCCTTAGTGAGGAGGTTTTGTATAAGCGGGCTCATGATGGGACATTACTCAGGTGCATAAATTTGCCTGAGACCAAGAGGGTGATGGCTGAAGTTCATGATGGAATATGTGGAACTCATGCTAATGGTCATACTATGACTAGACAAATACAAAGATGTGGATATTTTTGGTTAACCCTGGAAAAAGATTGCATCGAATATGTGAAAAAATGTCACAAATTCCAAATCTATGCTGATTGAATTAATGCTCCACCTACCCCTTACACAACCTTATGGCCCCATGGCCTTTCTCCATGTGGGGAATTGACGTGATTGGTCCTATTAATCCTAAAGCCATAAATGGTCATCGCTTCATACTTCTAGCTATTGACTATTTCACCAAGTAGGTCGAAGTCATCTCTCTTGCCAGTGTCACCTAGAAGGCTTTTGTTCGCTTCTTACGATCATGCATCATTTGTCGATATGGTTTACCAGAGAAGATCATTACAGATAATGCTCCTAATCTGAATGGTGCTAAAGTAAGGAAGCTTTGTGAGTAATTCAAGATCCAGCATCATAACTCTGATCCTTATCAACCGCAGATGAATGGGGTGGTGGAGGCTGCTAACAAGAATGTTAAAAAGATCATTGCTAGGATGACCATTACCTACAAGGATTGGCATGAAATGCTCCTGTATGCTCTCCATGGGTATCGTACCACAACTCGTACATCAATAGGAGCTACACCATATTCTCTAGTATATGGAATGGAGGCAGTGACACCGATTGAGGTGGAAATCCCATCACTACGAGTTGTGGTAGAATCAACTATTGGGGAGGATGATTGGATCAAAACCCGATATGAGCAGTTGAATATGATTGAACAAAAGAGATTGGCCACCATGTGTCATGGGCGACTATATCAACGGAGAATGGCCAGAGCGTTTAACAAAAGGCTTCACCCTAGGGAGTTTAAGCTAGAGGATTTAGTCTTAAAGAAAATTCTTCCAAATTTAGAGGACAATCAAGGGAAGTGGGCCCCATCATATGAGAGTCCTTATGTGATAAAGTAAGCTTTTTCAGGAGATGCACTTATTTTGATGGACATCGAGGGGTAATACTTGACATGGCATGTCAATGCAAACTCTGTCAAGAGATATTATGCTTAAGAAAAAGTACAAAAAAAGAAAAAAAAAAAAAAGAAACTCACTAGGTTGAAAACCTTAAAAGGCAGCCTAAGCAAAAATTAGAGCACAAAAAAGAAAAAAAGAAGCTCGCTAGGTTGAAAACCTGAAAAGGCAACCTAGGCAAAAATTAGAGCTCGAAAAAAAGAAAAAAAGCTCGCTAGGTTGAAAACCTTAAAAGGCAGCCTAGGAAAAAATTAGAGCACAAAAAAGAAAAAAAGAAGCTCGTTAGGTTGAAAATCTGAAAAGGCAGCCTAAGCAAAAATTAGAGCACAAAAAAAAAAAAGAAGGAAAGAAGAGAAGCTCGCTAAGTTGAAAACCTGAGAAAACAGCTTATGTGAAAGGAAGAGCGAATTATCTCCCAAGCAAGTAAAAGGGGATTATAAGCTGCTAATGGACAGGGGTAAATGACAAGCGCGGCATAATCTTTAGTCAGATATACTGTAGAGCGTGCCTAAAAGCAATGCGAGCTATCCGACTTAAGGCTTAAGAGACCAATGTGAAGGCATTTTCTCTCATTTTTACTAGATCAATATCTATAGTTTCTGATTGTTTCAAGATCTACTATCCAAGTGGTTTGTTCACCTAATAAACTAACTTTCTATTCTTATTCCTAGATTGTTACTTCCCTTTGACAAGCTGTTGTATGTATTCCTCTTTGATTATTGCTTTCCTTCTGGTGAGTTGCTGTATTTATTCCTTAAATGAATTTAAAAAAAAAGGGGGTTGTTACTTAAGGGCATGCGTTATGGGAATAATCGTGACTGCCCGCTAATGGTGCTAAGTACAAAGAGTAGAATGGGAGCTAATAGAATTTGATTGAGAAAAATTTTTTGTTCCAAGGTGACACAACTATACCTAAGGATAGAAGCATTGCAAGGTGGCTTGTGATCATGGCAAGTTTAAGAGTTGTGGGGTTAACTAGATTCCTTCATCAGGGGCAATGGAGATCTACATCAAGACAAGGAAATTGAAACATAAAACCCAGTTTTATTATGTTTCTAACATTGTGGTTACGGTAAATTTTGTCAAATTGGGGCAATAAAATTGGCATTCTACCTGCATCTTCCATTTCATACAAATTGAAGGTAAATAATCATGATAATAAATAATAATTCATAAGAGCTTCACATTCTGCAAATATTTTTGCATGCACGTCATCGAGATGAACTTTGAAGACTAAAGAAGGAAAATCTCCATTTTGCATGCATGACAGAAGGGGTTCATTATACCTCAGGGAAAGAAGAAAAAAAAGAGAGAGAGGTAACAAAAGAAAATGGCATTGTGTTAGCATCTGCATAGTGCCAAGTAAATTCCGCAAAGTGGGGATGATCAAGGAAGGGAGTCATAGGTTTAGCGAAGTGTTGCTTAGCCACCCCAAGTCCTGCCTCATGACGGGTTTCGGTCATTTAAATTCTGTCAAAGCCTTAACTTGCGGTAGGCACCCTTTAAATTTCCATCATTTAAATATCTTTCAAAGCCCTGACTTGCGGCAGGCACCCTTTAAATTTCAGTCATTTAAATTCTGTCAAAGCCCTGACTAGCAGCAGGCACCCTTTAAATTTCTGTCATTTAAATTCCGTCAAAGCCCTGACTTGCGGTAGACACCCTCTAAATTCCGTCATTTAAATTTCCGTCAAAGTCCTGACTTACAGCAGACACCCTTTAAATTTTGGTCATTTAAATTATGTCAAAGCCTTGGCCTGTGACAGGCACCCTTTAAATTCTATCAAAACCTTGACTTGTGGCAAGCACCCTCTAAATTAAGTCATTTAAATTTCCGTCAAAACCCTGACTTGCGGCAGGCACCCTTTAAATTTCCGTCAAGCCCTGACTTGCGGCAAGCACCCTTTAAATTTCTATCATTTAAATTCTATCAAAGCCCTGACTTACGGCAGGCATCCTTTAAATTTCTGTCAAAGCCCTGACTTGCGATAGGCACCCTTTAAATTTCCATCATTTAAATTCTGTCAAAGCCCTAACTTGCGGCAGGCACTCTTTAAATTTTCATCATTTAAATTCTGTCAAAGTCTTGACTTGTGGCAGGCACCCTTTAAATTTCTGTCATTTAAATTATGTCAAAGCCCTGGCTTGCGATAGGCACTCTTTAAATTTCTGTCAAAGCCCTGACGTGCGGCAGGCACCCTTTAAATTTCCATCAAAGCCCTGACTTGCGGCAGGCACTCTTTAGCTTTCTATCATTTAAATAACGTCAAAGCCCTGGCTTGTGACAAGTATCCTTTAAATTTCTGTCTTTATTGTTCATGCATCTTGCCCCCCAAATAAAATACATGTTTCCTTATTCATTTATTTCTAATGTACGAATATCATTTCATGATCTTCTTCCTTAGAGAACAAATGAAGAGGGGTATCTCATCAACATGCTATTTTGTTTGGATCTCGCTATCATATTTTGTTTTTGTGAGCATTCATCTTTGTCACTTTATCTGCCTACTGCATCAGTCCCAGTCTAGTTCACATAGTTATTCATTTGTGTCACGTCGTTGCATGTTGCATTAGTTTGACGCTAACTCGAGTTAGTTGTTCATTTGTGCATCTATTAGAGTCTAGTTCAATTTATGTATATCAAATCCCAGTTCACATTTGCCTTGCATGTCTTGCATCAAGGTATTCATTCTCCATTAAATCATTCATACCTAAAATAGAGTTTGGTATGCTCTAAATTCATGTCATATTGCATCTCTTTTTGTCAAGGGCAAGTGGGTCTTTGTATGTTTTGCACGGACAAAATTTGTGTTCTAATCTTTACTCGTTCCTCATGCGAGAATTCCAAAAATTGTATTTTCCTCATTCTCACATAAGAAACTAGTAAAGAGGGGCAACTGTGAACACCCCATTTTGTCCGAGCATTTTTATAAAATATGAAAAAAAAAAAAGGAAGAAAAGAGGGAATTATAAAACAAAAATGCTCTTCTAAGTAGGGGAATTAATAATCATAGGTCCAACTTCTTCTTTCTAGAACTTGATATCTGAAATTTCAAAAAAAAAAATTTAAGTTAAAATTAAGAAAATTCTTTCTTAAAAAAAAATAATTAAAAAAATAAAATAATGATAATAAAAAATAAAACCAAAGCCTTAAAAAAAAGGGAAAGAGAAAAAAAAAAGGGGGCTTTGGGCCAAAATTTAGCCCAAAATCCAAAATACAAAAAAAGAGCTTTGGGCCAAAATTTGGCTCGAAATCCAAAATTTTTAAAAAATAAAAACCCAAATCCTTTATTTAAAAAAAAAAGCTGCGGGCCAAAATTCAGCCTGAAATCCAAAATTTAAAAAAAAAAAACGGGGGACTGCATTGGGCTGAAACCATTCAGCCCAAAGTGCCACGAGTAGGGCTTGTGGACCAAACCCAAGGGCATAGCCCTAAGGTTTGTAGAAGGAGCCCTTAGGGCTCGGTGGAGTCAGAGGAGCAGGGAGTCGCGAAGATGAAAAATCAGAGGGAGCTAGGAAGGAGGAGCCGCGGGAGCAGAGAAAAGAGGAGGAGTAGCCACGGGTGAAGTGGGGGGTGAGAGAAAAGAGGAAGCCGCGGGCAGAGCTAGAAGAAAGACTAAGGGGGCTGGTGTCCAAGAGCCTTAGGGCTCGGCGGGAGGCTGAGCCAGAGAGTCCGAGGGAGGCTGAACGAACCAGAGAAAGCGGCTGAAGGAAATCAGAAAAGCAGAGGGAAGAAGGCAGAGATGAGGAAGCTGCAGGAGCAGAGGAAAAGCCGAGAGAGGAGCGTAGGGCAAAAGCGATGAAGGAATTTCCACTACTTCGTACTCTGTTACAATAGACTAGTGGAGGCAAGAAACAATCGAGGGTGAGCACGAGTTGGGACCGCAGAGAAAGAAGAGAGAGCGTGTGAGATTTCGAGAAGGAGACAGCTTGGAGGCCAGAAATGACAAAGAGGCTCTACTCCGTACTCTGCTATAGCAGAGTAGTGAAGGTGAGAAGGGATGAACGCACGAAATGTGAAGGCCTGGGTAGTAGAGGTGAGAAGGGATGAACGCACGAAATGGGAAGGTAAAAGCAGAGGAGATGGGGTACGAGGAATAATTTGGGTGGCCACAACTTATTTGCCTATAAAAGGAGTCAGCAATGAAACAGAAGGGGAGGATTTTTTGGCATTAGAAATCCTAAGAGAGACCGTGAGAGGAAGCTGTGAGCAGGGGCGGACGCAGCCTTGACTAGTCGGGGGGGCCAATTTTCCTAGTTAAGTAGTAAAAAATATATTTTTAAGAGACTCATAACAAATTAAAATCTAGACCTTCTTTCTTTCATATCACGAAAATCATTTACAAGAGAATCCATTTCAAACTTTTTCACAATTTCCTTCTCAAAATACACAAGCAAACAATCAGATAGATATTCATCTTCCATCTTGTTGCGCTACATAGTCTTAATGAAATTCATAGCTGAGAAAGATCGCTCTGTTGTAGCTGTAGAAATTGGAAGAGTGAGAATAAGAGTTACAACTTTATGTACAAGAGGATAAATTTCTGATTTTCTCGTTTTTACCAACCATTAGCATAAATCAGAAATGGTAACCAATGTTTGAAAATCAGGAAGTTGTCGTATATGATCAAAATGCTCACATTGCATCTTTAATTGTATCATTTCATGTTGCAGAAAATCTTGTGGGTAGAACTTTTCTACCAGCTTGCAAATATCATCAATTCTAAATGATTTGCACATCTCTCTTGGATCCAAAGCTGTGCTAAGAACAAGTAACTCCACTGTATGTTCACTGAATCTATTATTCAATTCTTGCAATTGAGAATCTATCACTGCGTTGAATATGTCAACTTTATAATGATGCCCTATTGTAAATTCATCTTGTTGATGACGAGCCCTTCCTCTTCTAGCAACATAATGAGCATCAAAATTTGGAATAGGTATATTAATTGCTTCACAAAAAGATTTCACATTCTCAACTAATTCTTCTCATCCATCATCCCTCAATTTCTGAATAAGAAACTTAGTAGAAGAAACAAGATCCATTGCATTCAAAATATCTTGAGATTGTTGTTGTAGAGCTTGACAAAGCAAATTAGAAATCTCTAAAATTTTTTTCATAAGATGCATAATGAAAACAAATTCAAAAGAAGTTAGCACCTCATAAGCTGCATCTGCATCTCCACATTGAGCAAGGTTTCCATCTTCAATTATATTCAACAAAATTTCACATGTTGCACTAAACATATTCATCAAGCTAGAAATAGACTTTAAATGAGAACTCCAACGAGTATCTCCAGCCCTTTGTAAAGTACCAATTTGATTAAGCCCTCTTCCACTTTCAAGCTCATTAATTTCAAGTAAATAAGCAATGTTTTCAACATGAGCAGCTTTTAATTGATCATTACGCTTACATGAGGCTCCAACAATATTGATAACAGTATTTAATGTAGTAAAGAAATGATAAACATGAAGAACTTCTTTACATGCAGTGACTAATGCTAATTGTAGACGATGTGCCATACAATGTACATAATATGCATATGGACATTCATTTGAAATCAGAGCTTGTAATCCATTCCATTCTCCGCACATGTTACTTACACCATCATAACCTTGTCCTCTAATATTTTGAACATTAAGATTGTATTGAGAGAGGAGAGAAACAATACCTTCTTTTAGTGTTATTGCAGCTGTGTCCTTAATATGAATAAGCCCAAAAAACCGCTCTTGTACATATCCATCTTTGTCAACATATCTCAAGACAATAAACATTTGCTCCTTTTTAGATGCATCTTGAGCCTCCTCAACAATTATACAAAATTTTGTATCACCAATTTCTTCACGAATAACATTTCTTACTTTGGTTACCATTACATGTAAAATTTCTTTTTGCGTTCTTGGCGATGTATATGATGCATTTTTTGGAGCTTTTTCCAAAATGCCTGCAATTTTATCATTGAAAGAAGATATGAAACTTAGTAGTTCCAAAAAATTGCCACGATTCTTTGATGTGTTAGACTCATCATGGGCTCTAAAAGAACAACCTTGAAATGCTAGCCACCTAGTTGCTTCAATTGAAGTTTTCAAACGAAGTCTATTTTCTGCAATTTCTTGAGATGTAAATTTTTCAAATTTGTGTGCAATATGTGATGCTTGGTTCATGAGATCTTCACTTTTTTTTTCTACAATTCGAAGTGGAGAAGTGATATCCTTTCCAATGTGGGCTAAAAATGCACAATTTTTTCCATCCCTCACCTTTTTCCATGATCGAAAGCCATTAATAGTAAACGCATCTAATCCAGATGGTCCACTTTGGGAATGAAATACAAAACATGGTAAACAAAATGCAGCATCTTTGCTAGGAGAATATTCCAACCATGATGGAAACATCGTAAACCATGATGCTTGAAAACTACGGACATGTTTTTCCTTAGATTTTGGGTACTTTGAAAGATTGAATTGATATGGGCCAGCCCTAATATAAGCTCTTCGGACTTCATCACGCATTTCAACAGGATATTCCCATATTTGTCGTCTCAATCCTGGATCACGTTCTAATGAATTCATATCAAAACTATCATTAGTTTGAACTCTTCCATGTTTTGCAGAAGGACATTCAAAATTTGGCGGTTCAGTTCTTATGAGTGGATTTAATATCTTATCAATTTGTGGAGTCTCAACTTCAACATTCTTCCTTTTGAAATATGAATGAATTGTGTTTTTCATCTAAAAGAAAAGAAAGAAAAACTACAATAAGAGCCATACAAAGGAAAAACTTTATATTTAGAGGAATATAAGATTATTATTAAGAAAAAATATAGACTAAGTCTAATATATTTAATTGCCCACAAATAAGCTTATGAATTTTTTAGATACTAATTACAAAATTAAAATACCCTTTCTAATTTAAAACTAAATCCTTCCTTTTGATTATACCCAAAAAAAAAATAATACATGCAAAAAGATTAATTGAGAAAGACGATATTCTTTTTCATTGTATTGTTGTGTTGTGATAGTGGAAGATTAATTAAGGAGTAATTTAAAATTAATAACTCTACTAGGCAAAGATGAAAAAAAAGAAATTATTAATTTCAGTAAAATAATAAGCTATTAATAACTCTTTTCCTAGATTGAAGTTTGTAATGAGTGATTTCTTCTTATGTTTGGTTTAATTGTTTAAGCAAATTAGTATATAGCAAAATAAGATAAAAGAGACAACGTAGTACTTACCTTCTCCAAATCCCAAGTGGATAGTGGTCCCTTCCTCCTTTTGGTAACTTTTTGAACTCCCTCTTCAATTATCAACCATGAAGTATCAAATCTTCAATCCCTTACTCCTTTGTGGTCCCTTCCCTTGTGTGTGTGTGGAGTGAGTCTCGTATATGATTGCTGCATGTGAGGTTGCAACTTCTCTCTCTTTTTTTCTTAATGTTGTGTTGTTTACCTTTATAACCTAACAAACCCTATTTTTATTTGGTATTTTCTTTTGTAGGCTTTATATTATTTTTATTATGTATTTTATTTAGTCTTATTGTTGGGCTAATGACTAAGTATGATTGTATGACAAATTTTGGGAGAGGCCCAATTTAAAATCAACATATTTTTTATTTAAAAAAAATATATATATATATATATATCTATATACATATATTATTATTTAAAAAAAAATTGGGTGGAGGGAGGGGCGAGGGCCCCCCTCACTGATAACCTGGGTCCGCCCCTGGCTGTGAGGAGAAATTCCAAGAAGTAGAGGAAGAGTAAAGCCGAGGAGGAAAGAAGGAGACTTGGTAGAAAAGTGGAGGTGCAAGGTATAAAGGGTCTTCAACTGGTAATTCCTGTTTCCAAAGCTAAGTCTCTAGGCCACGGGTGGAGAAATTCTTGAGTTAATGTAGCAACTTTGAATTCGGGTTTGAATGTTGATAGGTGTAGTTACTTGATCAGGTATTCTGTTTTCCTCATTCATCGGATTTTTGTATCAAACAGTGCTGTGTTGCTATATTTTCTATTTCCTTAACCTATTATATGGGTTCTGGTGAATCCAAAAGCAATTGATTGCTTATGCTTTATTGGTTTTGTGATTTCACCATGTTTCCTTCCTATCAGAAAAGGTGCTGTAGTCTATATTTTTTTTTTGGATTTGCTTGTCTGGTTTGATTAAATGCTTTAATCATGGAATAGATTAAACTGTAATGAACATTATTTGCTTTGAAAGTCTGATCTGTGGATATGTTTCAAATGTGCCTGTTCAGTGTGTGACAACGCCGTTTTGCTTGTGTCCCCTTGAACCCATCAGAGGTATCCAATGAACTGGAAATTACTGTGTATTCTGTGAAGCTATTGAGTTGTCTCTCAACCGGAGGAGTGTGCTATGTTATGCACCTTCGAGTTTAGTTGTCTAGGGACCACTGAGATTGCTAACATTTCGAATTGATTCAACTATGAATTGAATATGGTTTGTGTTAGGGATTAGATTGTTTGTATATCTGTTTCCCTCTGTTACTATTTCATGACTTTCGGCCATAAAGGGGGTTCGGTTGAATGCCAAACATTTATTTTGTTCCCATTCTGTAGGTGTAGCAGGCTATGCATAACTGGTATTGTTTTGTGTCTCTCCTGTTTTATGTTTTATGTTTAAGACTAGTAAGAGGGAATATAGTATAGGTTTCCTTAAAGACCACTTTTGGGTTTCATAGTTTTTTAGGAAGTTAGATATGGGGAAGTGTATGGCACATGTTTATTCGGTTCTGGGCTTCTTAAGTGGTTATATGACTTTGTGTTTCTATGCCTAAGAAGGACACTAGAGTTTACATCTCCTTATATTACAGTGGTGTTTAAATCATTTAGGTTATCTCGAGCCTGAACCTTATAAAGTGTTTGTGGAATCATACTATGAGTGAGAAATTACCATGACATTCAAAGTGAACATGTAAACACAAATCAGCAAATTATGAGTGACCAAATTACCATATATGCTGCTTAGTTTGGAAATCGATTTTGAAAAATGAAAATATAGGTAGGAGTTTCATCTTGATTTTTTTAAAAAAATAAATAAATAAATAAAATACAATTTCAAGTTTCCAAAAAATCGTGGATTATTAATTTTTTTTTTCCTATTTTCCATAAAGGGAAATATAAATAAACAATAAATAATAAAATTACAAGTGATTTTCACAATAAATAAATAAATAATATATATATATATATTAAATGTGGCAATTTTTATCCTAATCCTTTTTTTTAGTACTCTTTTAATAAATATAGAATGATAATAAAAGAGGTTTTCTAAGTGCATTTTTTAATAAGTAAATAAATAAAAAATAGATAATACTTTTATATATATATAAAAGTCATTCTTTTTATCGCTTTTCTTTTTATAAAAATGTGTGTCATCCTGGTCACGTTTTATTTTTATAATAAGGAAACAAAAATGATTTATGTAAATTTTATTTTTTTCAATTTTATCCTTTAAGCCACTTACTTTTCTACTCCGAGTGATAACACCACCGATATTTAGGTATTAATCAGTAACTTGTGAGTGATAAAGTCACCACATATGCTGGTTATCTTTCCTCAAAATATATGTTATAATCACCTTTGTTTATTCCTTTTTCTTTTAAATAAATATATGTTAAAAGGATGTTATTTATTTTCATAATAAAAATAATAATAAAATAAAAATAATTTGTAAAAAAAAAAAAATTTCCTTGTGAATTTCTATGCCTTTTGTCCCGAGTGACACCACCGTGGACATTTAGATATCAATGGATGTATTGTAAGTGATAAAGTCGCCATATAAACCAATTGATTTTATTATGTAAAAATAAATTTGTTTTCAAATATTTCCTTTTCAAATCAAAATAAAATGTTAAAAATTGCACATAATTTTAATCATATTTTCTAAATTGAAAAAATATATATTCTCTTTTAGGAATTGATTAAACCAAAAAATAATAATAAATGATAAGAGCAAATAATAAAAATTAATCTGTCTTTTATAAATTAAAACACACCAATCAATTCTAAAAATTGTTTTCTTTGTTGAAAGACAAATTATTTTCTATAAACCTATCTTTTCAAAAAAAAATGTATAATAAGAAATATATCAACCCAGTGACACGCTTTTTTTTATCCCGAACTATATCAACTTTGATCCCTATTGCAGGGTACATAGGCCCCAGACTCTAATTCTAGGTTAAGTCCGCTTTTATAAATAAATAATATTTTCCCCTTATTTCATTTGTCTCAAACTCCCATATTTTCGTCTTATTCTTTATTTTCATTTTTCTTATTTCTACATTTTTCTTCTCATTTCTACATTTACTTTTGTATGTAAATAGTTAAAGAGCTACCAAAATAATTTTTAGAAGCCATAAAAATTGCATGATCAACTTAAGGTAACCGTTCTTTGGAATGGGTGTTGTGGGGGTGCCTAACACCTTCCCCACTCACAATTGTACTCCCGAACCCAACTTTGATTCGCAGACCATCCTTATCTTTTCTTTGTTTTTATTCAGTTTTCCAAAATTTCCCTTAAAATTTTGGTGGTGACTCCCTCCGAAATCAGCCCCCACCGTGCTGGCCGGTTTCACCCCTTTTTTATTTCATTCTCCGCGCCATCTGCATCGCATTTCTAGGTGTGACAGACAGATTCTGTGAGCAACAGAAATTTGTCAAGAATATTCTAAAAAATAAGGCTTATTTGTACAAAGTCTGTAAAAGACCAGATCTGCAATTTAGGTGTAATGATAAGACTACTTGCTCGTGTCCTCCAAAGAAGAAATCTCATTTCTATAGATTTTCTCACAAGAAAAGGAGTTATCTAAAAGGAAGACGAAAACCTTTTAGGTTTTTCAAATGTAGATCTTCAACTTCAAAAAAGTCTAATATGTGTTATATTTGTGGTCAGAAAGGACATTTTGCAAAGAAGTGTCTGCACAAGTCCAAAAGAGACATCAAGATGCTTAGTGCGATTCATAAAACATTATCTTTATCTGATGATGATGATCTTGAATCAGTCCTTGAAGAGCAAGGTTCCCAGGATGAAGACACTAGTTTTGTGATCAAACAAGATATAGACTAGGATTTCTCTGATGATAAAAAGATTCTTAGTATTTTGCCTTACACCAGACAGAAACGTCCTTGTCATCATTCCTATTCAGATCACCAGCTATGTAATATCAATTTGGTTAACAGATCACCATCTTCGGTTCCACTTCCCAATGTTAAGATCAAAGTTCTTGCTGACAAATATGACAAGCCTACACAAGCTATTAGTTTTATTGACACAGGATCTTGCTGCAGTGTCATGAAACCCCATGTTCTACCACCAGAAGAATGGATTCCTCATGAAGAATATTTTACCACCACTGACAGTAAATTGTTCTTGATTAATTTAATTTCTAGAAGAAGGGTGGGAATTCAATTTTTTCTAAACTGCACAGTCTGGACTAGAGTGCTTGGAAGCAAATTGCCCAACAAAGACTTGTTGAATGGCATGGATATTTATCACCTTGTAAAGGGACTATAGATTCTTCCTAAAGAAATACGTTACAAGTCTTCTTTTTCTCCATGGGAAACAGTTCAGAACCCTTTTGAGATTCAAAAGGTGGCTCCAGGCTTTGAGATTATCAAAGAGAAACTATTGCTACTTTGCCCAGCAAATCATGAGCAATTTGTTCATCCTTTTCCTCTTTGGAAAAATAACGAATTCTTCATTCAACTTCCTTTCAAAAGGAATGAAGATATTAATCCTACTAAGGCCTCTTATCCAAGAATGTCCCCTAAAGATTTATCTCTTGCTCAAGAAGAATGTGCAGGTTTTTTAAGGCAAAGATTAATTGAACCAATAAATTCAGCATGGGCATGGCAAGCTTTTTATGTAGAAAAAGATGCAGAAAAAAGATTGGGAAAAAAGTGATTCGTTGTTGATTTCGAGCGTCTTAATCATTTTTTACAAGATGATAAGTTTCCTCTTCGAAAGATCAATACTCAAGCTATACATCTGAAGAAAGCAAAGGTCTTCTCAAAGTTTAATCTTAAAGCAGGATTCTGGCAATTAGGAATTCATCCTAATAACAGGTATAAAACTGCATTCTACATTCCCAATGCTTAGTACCAATGGAAAGTGATGTCATTTGGGCTTAAACATGTCCCATCATTGTTTCAAAAAACCATGATAAAAATTGAGTCTATCCTTCATTTGTCCCTTATCTACATTGATTATATCCTTATGTACTCAAAAACAGAAGAGGCCTATAAAGCTTTATTAGCCCAATTTGAACAAATTATCTAACAATATGGTATCATGCTTTCAACCACCAAGAGCTAAATAGGACTAGCCCAAATACAATTTTTGGATATGACCTTTTCTAAAGGCCACTTCTAGCCAGGCTCACATATTGCACAATAATTATTAGACTTTCCTGATAAAAAACTAACTACCAAACAAATCCAAAGATTCTTGGGTATTATCAATTATATCTGAGACTTTATCCCACATGTTATACAGTGTACTAGCCAGTTGTCAAAACTTTTGAAAAAGAACCCTCCATTATGGTCTGATAAATAGACAAAAGCAATGAAAAAGTTAAAAGTTATTGCTCAGTATCCACCATCTTTAAAGTTTCCTGATAAGAGAACCCTTATCCTTCAGACAAATGCCAGTGAAAACTTTTAGGGAGCCGCTCTTATTGAAGAAGACAATGGGAGAGGGTATTATTGTGCACATGCCAATGGCCAGTTCAAAGAAGCTGAAAAACATTATCATGCTATCTAAAAAGAGATTCTTGCCGTAAAAAGGGGGATTGAAAAATTCAACTTTTATCTCAGTTTCAATCAATCCACTGTTAAAATGGATAACACTTCCTTCCCAGCCATCCTAGACTAGAAAAAGAAAATACTTCCAGAAAAACAATTACTTTGCTAGAAAAATTGGTTTTCCGGCTATAAATTCACAGTGAAGCACATGAAAGGAAATCACAATGTATTAGCAGATTTACTTTTTAGACCTCTTTCAAAAAACACTCAAATAAACACTCTCAGAAAATCTCCACCTCTCTTTATCCTTACTATCTTAGCCATGTCCATGTACCATCCAAGTAACTACACTCAACACCCCAATCACTACTCTCATCTAAGTCGTCAACTTATTTTTCATCCAACTCAGTTTCCAACCACCATCCCAAAAACTAATGTTGTTGCCAGAAAAACTCTTTTTTATTATCTCCATCTCTTCCTGCAAGCCACAAGGATTTCACCTAGGCTAGAATTCTTTGATCCTCTTTTGCCATACCTGGTCATACCTTTTATCAGAGGACCTATTACTTTTGAATTTATGTGGTATATGTGGTCTCTTTCTACCTTATTTGCCTGTACTTTTGCCTTACCTCGAAAACAAACTTATCAGTATTTGATTGATAAGCAAAACACTCATTCTAACCTAGCCACTTTTCTTTCTTGGTATGCTCTATTATCAGTTTGGAGAGGACACCTTTACAAAGAAATTGAGGAAAATAATCTATGAAATATTCCATTGCAGAAACAAAAGGCTTACACTTTTTTTGTGATCCATCGTCCTTATGAAGCTAATTATCAAGAAAACTTTTTCACTCCTGTTCAAACCCATCTATGGGGTATAGCATTGCATTGGCCACTTCATGAACATTAAGTTATTAATGAATTAAAAGATTATCTTTTAGGTCTTACTAATTTCACAGATAATGCAACTGATCAAACATGTACATCTTTTGGACCACTACTAGGAGAATTCTTTGTCCTTAAAGAAATGTTCACCACAAAACAAGTCATTCCCTTTGACTGGCCTGAACTGTCTCTAGCACCATCAGCTGACTGCACTCAAGCATCATCCGGCCACGATCTACTGATGGCAGACCTTTCAGATGAACATGATCCTCTTTAGTATCTTGAATCACAAGACCCTAATAAATAGACCCCCAGTTCCTATAGGACTTTCTCTCATAAACTCCTGTACAACCTTCTCGCTCTGAAGACTTTGATATTGACGTAGAACTGGATAAGATATAAAGAAAAACTGCTAAGAAAAAGAAAAAGAAACTTGACAGAGACATAAAGAATAAATCAAGCAGTCACGAGCCTATATGTAAAAACTTTTGAGTTTTGCTTCTTATGCCGACAATTTGGAGTTGGTTGTCTTTATCTAAAAAGATAAGTTGCCGACACTCATTTAAGTCATATGCTGTAAAGTATAGTGGACTGACAAGGCTGATAAAGCTTGTCTGCCGCCTGTTTGCTTTATTGTCTGTAATAATTGTAATGAGTAGGACTGATGCTCCAAGTCTATATAAGGAGTCTAATTTGTAAGAAGTCACATTGAAAAATCGATAAGCCTTCCTTTGTAAAATATAATTACTAATTACTACAAGATATTTCTTTTTAGTGGAAGGCGAATACGAGGGCTGACGTCAGCAAGGGTGTGTTTTGTTAAAATAATACAATTTGACCCAAATGCCTTTTGGAATTATATTTGATCTATTAATTTTTGTTATTTATATTATTACCTAATGCTTTCAAAAATTGTGTTTCAACCCCTATTAGCTTGGGAAAAAAACCTTCTTTTAGTCTGTGGGTCTTTTCAATTATAATAAATTATTTTTAAAAACTTCATTGTATTAGAAATTTTACAAATAATATTTTCTAAAAATTATTGGAAATATGACTTTAAGCGCATATAACATATTTTAGCATTAAAAAATTATTTTAAAGTTTAACTTTGCCCAAACTCATAAAAAGTTATATCAAACCAAATTTTAGAAATCAAATAAATAATGAGAGAGTTCTATTTTAATCCCTCAATCACATATATTTAATTTAATTAATAAGTTAAATAAATTTTCATTAAAATATAATTATTTAGTGTATATAACGTTGTCTATATTGTAAAAGGTTATTTATGGTGTAATTATTAATTTATCTATTTTATGAGATTTTATTTTAGACAAATTAAATAGATAAAGATAAATTCTTTCTATTCTCTATTTCATTCTGTTTATTTTCTATTTTATTTTATAACAAAAAACACCTATACTTAGAAAATATAATAAATTAGACATACAACAAAAATAATAGTCTTTCTTGATTTATATATTTATTTGAATTTGTTGGCCAATTGATATATTTATTTGAAAAAATAATGTTTTCTTCATTTCTACAAAATCGCCACAAACATAATTATTTAATGAACATCATGTGAAAAACCCAAGAAAATCACGACCTCATTGTCAGTGGATTTAATTTTATTTAAATAATATTGTAAGAACAGATCTACGATCTTAACATTAATTATAAACTTGCTAAAATATACACACACCCATGAAAGCTGACAAAAAAAAAAACCACACCCATGAAATATTAAAACTCACTTTTGTAGAGTCATATCTAGTTTTATTTTACAGGATTTAGATCTGGAAAAAGTGGCTGGTGTTGTTGTTGTTAGATGCCTTGTCCATAAAAAAAAATGGTAATGCTTAAATTTGACTTAATAATACTAAATATAGGAAATAGAATTAAATTGAAAATAAAAAATATTAAAAAAAAATATATATATATATATATATATATAGAGTCACAAACAACCCGTCCCTATACCCAGTCAAGTTATTTTCAATTGATTCCATTTGTTGTAATATGTTGGTAATAAATCAATTATATTTAAAATTATTATTACGCTCACAAAAAGTCAATGATCCGTGATCCGTCTTTGTTTATTCTTATCGGGGCCCAAAGGGCAGCTGGAGAGGCGTTCGGTTTCGGTGCAGGGTGATGAATATACCGTGCTCATCATTCTGGTAAAATCTGGATTGTCCAGATCTATTTTTAATGATCCAAATTTATAATTTTTTATTATAATTTTTTTAATAATAAAATTATTTTTTTAAAAAGTGTCAAATATAAAATTATATTTATTTTATATTTTACGTTTAATAAAAAAATATTTAAAATATAATAATTAAATTAAATTAAATTTGGATCGTCCAGTCCCGATCTGGACGGTCCAGAGCACCAAATCCAGACGCCTGGAGAGAGGAGACTAGAGAGATTCCCAGTAAATACCTTCTCCTGCTCGTCTTCAAACATGGGGAAAAATTTATTGGCTTTTTAAGTACGAAAAAATCACGGAGAAATTTTAAAATATTAAAATAACTATTATAAAGTTTCAATAATCCTAAAAAAATAATTCTCAAATTCTATTAGAGTAAAATTTTAGAAAATAAATATGAAAAACTTCATTATTATAAAATATTAGAATATAATTTTATATTCAATAATAAAATTTTTTATATTTATTTTTTAAGATTTTATACTAATGAAACTTGAATATAATTTAATATTAGAGCATAATTTTATACTTGCAAATAAATTTTTTATATTTATTTTTTAAAATTTTACACTAATTTTATATCAATAGGATTTGAGATTAGTTTTTAAAGATTTTAAAACTTTATAATAATTATTTTCATGTTTTAGATTTTTTTTTATGATTTTTAATTTTAGGTACCAAGATACCCTATACTAATAGTTTAAGAGTAATTTCTTTCTTATTAAAGTCATTTTTATCTTTATTTACAAAGTCTTTCTATACACATAGATGGCAAGAAATTAAAAGTTTACACCATATTTTACTTTAATTTTTTAATTTTTTTTAATTATTTTAACCCTTTAATTGTCAAAATATACTAAAATTTTTTTTATTACACCATATTTTACTTTTATTATATTTTTTTAGTGATAAGGAAATTTTTAATTATATTTTAAAAAATTAAATAACTAAAAAAATAAATAAAATTAAGTGATGGAAATGAAATTAAAATTAAGAATCAAAACTCTCCTTTTACCCTTATAAAATCTCATACTGCATAAACAATGCCATTTGATAGAATTGTTTATCTAAAATTGTATTCAAATCAATGTCTCTGTCAATTAAAAAGTTTCGATTAAGTCATAATTTACAATGTATTAATGTATGGAAAAATTTTCATTTCTTCCAAAAATACTAAATAAGTAAATTTTTTTAGCTCCATCAATTGATAAAAATTGAATCAAGTTTTAAAAAATAAATAATAAAAATATTAACTTTAGGAATTTACTTGTCAATATTTTGAACTCACTATAAAGTGTTGAAATGCTTCTTTTGAATATATATATATATATATATATATTTGCCAACAAAATCTTCATGGTATTATTATTATTATTATTATTATTTTGTCTTCCATGGGTATGGATCCAACTAGGGAGGGTGCCGACGTCGTTTAGCACCGCCGTTGCCTTGACACAAACAATCGGCGCTCTTCAGAGGCTTTTACGGATCCAGGTGTCCGGGATCTCTTCGCGCTCTCCTCCACTCGGGTCCGGATCCGCGGCGTTTCTCACCTGAATGAAAACGCCGGTGGTTATGTCCTCGATCACCAAGGTACTATGATTCTGTTTCATTCCTCTCTTTCTTTCAATTTCGCGTATTTTCCCTCTCATTCTCTTTCTCTTCAATCTTTCTTCCACTCTTGAATATTTGAAGAGAATGGAAACAGGGGGAAAGATAAAAAGAGAAGTATATTGTAGCCCTTCTTCATTTGTTTTCCTATGTGTAAAATCAGTTAATGTAACTAATAGTACACTGAAGTCTCCAATTTGTATCTAGTAATAAGGATTTGTATCAGTGTTTTTGCCCCTTTTTGGTGCGCCCTCTGAAGTGCTAGCTTATGTTCTTGTTAATTTTAATTAGTCAGCAATATTCTGTGATCTCCAGGTTCTGTGGACAATTTAAAGTTTTGATGGCCTTAAGCTTGCTTCCATCTTGTGAATCTCCCATTATTAGTAAGAGCAAGCTGGAGGGCTGTTGATTTGAAATAGAATAAACAAAGCAAATGCTTGGACTTAGAAGTGCAGGTGAAGAATGTGGAAGATGATGACGAGATTCCCCAAGCGTTACTTAATTGTTATTTTGACCTTCATCTGCACATCAGTTTGTTATATAGAACGGGTTGGCTTTTCGATTGCATACACTATAGCTGCTGATGCTGCTAAAGTGAATCAATCTAGCAAAGGTGCTATTCTGTCTACATTCTATTATGGATATGCCTGTTCACAAGTGCCAGGAGGATGGGCAGCTCAAAAAGTGGGGGGTTGGAAGATCCTGCTTCTTTCATTTGTGTTGTGGTCAGCAACTTGTGCATTGGTTCCACTGGATCCTAACAGAGTTTTTGTATTGGTGATTGCACGGTTGCTTGTTGGTGTGGCACAAGGCTTCATATTTCCCTCTATACACACAGTTCTGGCGCAGTGGGTTCCTCCCCAGGAAAGATCTCGGTCTGTTTCTCTTACAACATCTGGCATGTATCTAGGAGCAGCACTAGGAATGCTTTTTCTTCCTAGTCTGGTGAAGTTTAGAGGCCCTCAATCTGTATTCGTTGCTGAGGCAATATTGGGTGCTTCATGGTCTTTACTTTGGTTCAAATATGCCAGCGATCCACCCCGTCTGGAGCATCCGAAACCAAATGGGGAGTCGTTGTTGCCAATTAAAGGAAGCCACAGAAATAAAGTTGAAAATGGAAGAGTTTCAGTCAAAACAACGAAAATCCCTTGGATGAAAATTCTAGCCAGCTTGCCAGTCTGGGCAATTGTTGTCAACAATTTCACTTTTCATTATGGTTTATATGTGTTGATGAATTGGCTGCCAACATACTTTGAATTGGGCCTTCAACTTAGCCTTCAAGACATGGGTTCTTCTAAAATGATGCCCTATCTGAACATGTTCGTATTCTCGAACATCGGTGGGATTGTTGCTGACTATTTAATCACCGAGAGAATAATGTCTGTTACTAAAACCCGGAAATTCTTGAACACCATTGGATTTCTTGTTGCTTCTCTTGCATTAATGGTAATTCCCATTTTCAGAACTTCGGGTGGTGCTGTCTTCTGTTCTTCTGTTGCTCTTGGTTTCTTGGCACTAGGAAGAGCTGGGTTTGCAGTGAACCACATGGATATTGCTCCAAGATATGCCGGAATAGTGATGGGAGTTTCCAACACTGCAGGTACATTAGCCGGCATAGTCGGGGTTGACCTTACAGGCAAGCTTCTTGAAGCTGCTAAAACTGCGAATTCAGATCTTACAAGTCCTGAAAGCTGGCGAGCAGTGTTCTTCATTCCAGGCTTACTATGCATTTTTAGTTCTTTAATATTCTTACAGTTTTCGACTGGAGAGAGAATTTTTGATTGAAGTAGGCATACCAATCGATGGTAGCATGGCTCATTAGCTTTGCTATTTCTCTGGAGGTTTGATTGTTTTCTTTCTCCAAATTATATCATTCTTGGACAGGAGAAGTCATATACCAAGTTTCATAGCTCTAGCCCCTAAGCAATGTTGATAATGTTCTGTTGTTTTTGGATGTAGAATTTTTAATTTTCTCACTGCAATTTGTACCATTCCGATATATGGTAATTATAATCATATTGGAAATTCAGGAACCTCAATTCCACAGCTGTAGCTATCTAGAAATAATTTGGGGGTAAGAGCTTGTAAGTGGTTATAATTAAGATATTGTGCTCACTATTCAGAATGTACTGTTATCAGATTTCAATATTTGCATACAATTTGTTCTGAGAAATTGTGCTAACTATCGTTCTACTTTTGAGGCCAATTAAAATCTGTTTGCTGAATTAATCGGCAGAAATTTCCATGCTCCATCGGTGTGACCTAGCAAAATGGGTCAGATTGCCATGGGCCAAACCCAAAACGGGTCAGCCCGAAAAGTTCAACGGCCAAAACGAGCTTGATTTTATAAGCACAAACCCGTACCCACAAGCCTGTATTTTTTTAAAATATTTTTTTATTTTTATATAATTATTTAAATTAATACAGTTAATCATTATCATTATTTATTAAAAATTAACATAATATTTAAATTTTACAATTTAAATTAATTAATAAAATAATATATATTTTTATAACTTTTAAATAGAAAAATAAAAAAGGGCAAAAAACACAGGCTTAACAAAGTTCAAGGTATAAAGACTTATTTTTTATTTGGGCTCCCATTTTTAAAACATAGCCCACCCATTTTATCAAATTAAATGGGATGATCCATTGAATTTGACTTATATTATTAGCTTTACATCCCATTTGTGTGAAGTTGCTCTAGACCAAGGAATCATATAAAGCAAGGGTCTTCTTACATAACCCAAAAGAAGAATGACGAATTAGATATAAAAAAAATTTAATCAATAAAATTTAAAAATAATATTTATAGAAAAATGAAATCATTATTTGATTTTATGAAACTTGTTATCAGGTTTTAAGATAGTTACAGTCAAAATTTGAGAAACTTATAATTCTAATTAATTTTTAATACTTTTCCTAAATCTAATAATAAATCCTGTTAAGCTAGTGCTATTTAAACTTTTAAAAATAACTAGACTTACCTCATGAAAAGAATCACACATAATTCAAGATCAACAGGAAATGCACAGGAATGCTGAGTTTAGTCCTATTTATTTTAATTATAATTTTACAACATTATTTTATTTAATTTTTTAAGCAATGAACTACTTCCATATATTGAAGCAATTTCATAGAATGAATCTAATACCATCCGAATGAAAATAAATTGATTTTATAATGATAAATGCAACATATGATTCAGCCGAAAAAATCAGTTGATTAATATTTTAACTTAATGACCTAAAAAAGTATTTTAAAATGAAAACCTATAAAATTGAAAATTAAATAAAAAATTAATTAATTCATTTTTGTATTTTCTTAATCAATATTAAATAAGAAAACCATTAATCAATATTAAATAAGAAAACCAACCTCAAGTGGGATCCTGTATGGGGAATTTTTTTTTTTTAGCCTTATTTTGTCTTTTTCCCAATTGAGAAAACTAACCCCAAATAAAAATCTATTAACTCATTTTAATTTTAATTTTTTGTTTACCATCACTCATTTTTATACTTCAAAATCATCAGTTTTTATATTATTTGTTCAGCAGACTTGACGGCGTGAGGGAAGGCTGAGGTGGCTAAGAGCGATGCTGACTCAACTCAATGCAGAAGTTTAACCGTGGTCGCTGCCTCGCTGGTTTCACTGGAAAAACCCCTAGCCCAGTCGACTTCGAACGAAACACAGGGATGTGTCTGCACAAGAGGCGATTGGGCGACGGCTAACGTTGAATCCATCCTTCAAGAAATCGTGCTATTTGACCGATTTCCCTATCGTTGGCACTAAGCCTGAGTAAACCCTACCTCACAGATCATCCTCTGCGATTCTTAAACCCTTCTCAGCTTGGGAGGAAATCCTTCGATTCTACTGCTGCAGTGCTTGCCTCCATTTGAGCCGTCAATCTTCTCTGTTCGTTTTGATTGAGAGGAAATCCGCGTGAAATTTGACCAAGCAATCATGGGTTATGCCCAACTTGTAATAGGTCCAGCCGGTAGTGGCAAGGTAATTTGTATCATTCATTCCCTGGGTCCTGTTATTTGTTAAACTGGATAAGCCCTTCCTCTATATCCTATGTTTGTGTGTATACTTAGATCCTGATTAGTGCATGCACTTTACATGGTGTATTAGTCCACATATTGCTCAAGTTTGTACCAACATTGTGAAGCTGCGCGTCGGACAATGCATATTGTGAACTTGGACCCTGCTGCTGAAAATTTTGACTATCCTGTGGCAATGGGTAAATATAATGTGGGATGTGATTACTTCGTTTCTGAGTTAACTATTATAGCTGCAAGAGCTTAACTGCTTTAATTTACATTCGGATATTTGCAGATATAAGGGAACTCATTTCTTTGGACGATGTTATGGAGGAACTTGGGTTAGGGCCTAATGGGGGTCTTATGTACTGCATGGAGTATCCTTTTCTGTGTCATTATCTTTGTTGGTTCATTTTCACATTTTCACTTTGCAAAGTTCTATGCGATCTTGCCTGAAGCAGCAGGATTCTCCATACATTTTTATGACATTTTACTCATCTAGATAATTTTATTGTGAAATATCTCTTTAGTGTTATCTACTTGTATTTTTATTTTTATTTTTTTTATGTACCTGTTTATTATTGTAAACATTATATTTGAAAATTTTGTTACCTTAATAATCATATCTAGGCACCTTGAAGAAAATCTGGATGATTGGTTCACAGAAGAACTGGACAACTACCTAGATGATGATTACTTGGTTTTCGACTGCCCTGGTATTCATGCCATTATCATTAATCTTTTTGTTCAATTATGTGTTGACATCTGAAAGATTACCATATTTAGCTGGTTCACTAATTTTGAGGTAAAGATATTGCAATAACATACAATCATTTTTGAGGAGTAAAATCAAACTAGGCATTACTCACTCCTAATGGACGTGTCAAAGTCAGCTTTTCTAGAACAATTAAAGTGTTGGGTGCAATGGCAAAACTATGCTTGTGCAGTGTTTTTTTTTGGGTCTAAATTTCTCATTTCTATTGTTAAGCTGCATATAAAATTTTCTGGTTAAGACTTAAGAATGACTAAAAAAATGGGTTACTTCAACATAGCCTTGTAATGTTTTTCAGGTCAGATAGAACTTTATTCACATGTGCCAGTGCTTCGGAATTTTGTTGAACATCTGAAACGTAAAAATTTCAATGTTTGTGCAGTGTACTTGCTTGATTCACAGGTTTGTGGCAGTTATATTTTTGTCTTTTTTTAAATACATAATGTATACATTGTATTATGGTTTTCATATTGCGTTTGCTTAACTTCATAATTTTTGATCTGTTAGTTCATGACAGATGTCACCAAATTCATAAGTGGATGCATGGCATGTCTTTCTGCAATGGTTCAATTGGAATTACCACATGTCAATATTCTTTCTAAAATGGACCTTGTGACTAACAAAAAGGATTTAGAAGAGTGAGTTCTGCTGCTAAAGTGTCGCTTATTGAATCTGCTTAGACCATCCTTATTCATTTAAATCCTAATATATATATTCTGTATCTGTGTTACTTTTAGATTTTTGTATCCAGAGCCCCGCTTTTTGTTGTCTGAGTTGAATCAACGGATGGCTCCTCAGTTTGCAAAGCTGAATAAAGCTTTAATTGAACTGGTGGGTAAATTATATTCTTAGAAAAATGTGTAACTCTTTTCTCTTTCCAGTTATTAATCTTATATACCTATGCTAAATATGTGTTGCAAGCCAATCATTGCTTATGCTCAGTATGGTTGTCAACTGCCATTATGCCTGGCCCAACAATTTCTGGTTCATCTGTCTTTGAAAAAATTATTTGGAATTCTTGCTATCATTGATAACTTCAATTTTACAGTTAGATGGTTTTGATTAAGATGACTATGTATTTTGTTTAATGGTGATATGGAAATGATGATTCCATCCCTAAAAATTTTGAAAAATTAGCAAGTAATCAAGATTTCATTGAAGTCATTCCATTGCCTTCCCATTTTGCTACTATCATTCCTGAAAATACCCTCAGAGTTGAGGTTTTCTTTGAATTTTGATTTGAATTCTGCAATGTTTATTATCTTTTGCCAACATATTCTTTATTCGTGTTTTTCTTACAACAGGTGAATGACTATAGCATGGTGAGTTTTATACCACTGGACTTGAGGAAGGAGAGCAGGTTTGATCCCTGTCTTATAGACTGCTCATAATTTGAATAATCTGTTTTGCCCTAGTGTCTTTGTAGGCATATATTGGTGTTGGTTAATTGATGACATGGAACTTCATGGCCATAAGCATGATGTCATTAAGTAACTGAAATATGCTGACCTTTTACAATTGGATGTTGAGTACGGAGTGAAGTTGAACATTTAATAGAAGATGCAGAATATGGTTCTTGTAGCTTTTGCTTTCCCTTGATGGCTTAATCTTGGAAAGTTGTGTCTTAGATTTCTCTTGGTAGCCGGACTTGGGATGTGGTTAAAAGTAAAATCCAATTAGATTTAGTCTCACAATGTGTGGGATACTGCAGAAAACATAGGATTTTGATCATATTATTTACTCCCTCTGTTCCTTAATATAAGGGATAATTGGGGGAGCTTCCATGTTTTAAAATATAAGAGATACATGGAGTTTGTCTGGTATATTTAATGACTTTTTCTAAAAATACCCTTAATTAAGATGGTATGTTTTCAATATAATTCATTTGTATTAATTGCATTATGGAAGAGTTATTAATATTAAATGGGAGTATTCCGGACAAATTTATTGCTTTTCTTGGCTTGTGTAATTTTGTCTTTTGTCCTTTATATTGAGGAACAAATGGAGTATACTGCAGGAGTAATTGAAGTCCAACAACTTGTGAAAATATACTGTAGCTTCTCTTTGGTGTTTTATCTTAGCCTTTCTTAAAGGGAGTGTCTCTCTTAGATAAGCAGCTATTTTGCTGCATGTCCATTTTTTTCTTTTCATTATCTTGTTGCTGCTTTGGTCCCAACCTTTGGAGGAATGCTGGATTTCCTGTTGTAAAACTGAATTTAAACTGAAGTCTAATTCCTGGACCTGTATTTTATTGTAGTCTAACTGGCTTATTACAAGGCTACAAGATTCAACCTTGTTTCTCCATCCCGGCTGCTATAATATGCAACTTTTTCTTGTTTTAAACTTATTATGATGTGTGTGTGTGTGTGTATTTGTTTTAAAGTTAGGGGTGTTTTGGATGATCATATGGATGTTGAACTTATTAAACTTTGAATACAGTTTTTATATGAGCTTCTACAACTGTGAAATCATTCTTATTGAATTGTTTTCACATGGATTTTGAGAGATTTTATCTTGCATATGACACTTACCATATATGGGAATTTTACTTAATATTGACCAAGTGACCATCTATTGACGCAATGACCTTTCTGATTTAATATACAATTTGGCATCTAAGATAGTGCTAGTTATTGAACTTTATAACTTTTTCCCCACCAATGTTTAATTTGCTCCTTCCCTCCCCTTCCCCCCTTTTCTCTCTAAAACAGATTGGTTGTCTTAACGATGGCTTGTTTTCATTTGCAGTATACAATATGTATTGGCCCAAATTGATAATTGTATTCAGTTTGGAGAAGATGCTGATGTAAAGATTAAAGATTTTGATCCTCCAGATGATGACGAGTAGCTTTTTCTCCTCTGCTGCTTATCTTCTGGTAATTTCAAAAGCTGTGTCATCACAAATTCACATGGACAATACATTGTACTGAGGTAGCGTTGTCAATATAGGACCTAGATTTTTTATGTTCAGTGATGAATATTCTCAATCGAAACTAATTTTGCCAAAGATGGAGACGGAGTTTGTGTTAAAAGAATGAGTGGACCTTGAATGTGGAAGAAATGGAAAATGGGGTTTGTCTGGTTGAGGCTCTGGCCTTTATTTCCGCATGATTTGAAGTTGAATTAGAAATGTTATGCCTGCTTTCCATAAATTAGTTTTGATTAGTTGTGTCTGCTTTCCAGTTCCAGGACTCAGTTTTTATTTCTGGTGTTTTTTCCATTACTTTAGTTATCTGTGTCCCAAATATTCTGCAAAACTTATAATCTCGAAAGCAGTGGTACACCTAAAAAAATGAACTCGTATTGATGAAAAGCTCCAAATTCATATTATATCATGAATTTGCAATTAAGAATATTTCATTTTTTAGGTTTTTGTTTGTGTTAATTTGTTAAATGCATATAATATATTTTCATCCCATATAATATTTTATATATCACAATATATATTGGTATCGGTGTATTTTAACTGGTATAGTTATTTTGGGTCAAAAAGAAAATGACACATAATTATTCATTTTATCATCAAAATCGTCTGCAAGGGTACTTCACTGGTGCAATTGTCGATGAGAATGACGCATGCTTCGAACTAATTTGTTAATGATAGTTTAGAAGAATATTTAATTTTTTAATATTAATTTGTTGATTATATATAACATATTCTCATGTGGGAAGTGAGTCTGCAAAATAATTCAACTACTGAATAACATGAATTTCTATAAATTTCATATTATATATAAATATGTAAGCATTTCAAATTGGGTTAATGTTGCCTACCATCTTGAATCTAAATGTCCTGCCCTGTTAAAATCTGTCAAGTACTCAAGGGCACCTATCATGAGTAGAATTAAAATATAAAACTAATATGAATACTTTAAAGCATATCTTAAGAAAGAGGAAAGTGTTACATGTTTTATTTTACTTAGGAATACAACCACAGTACTTAAACAAAAGAAATCACAAACTGACACAACAATTTCACATGAAGTTCAGCACATGTTCAACTTCAGTTTTGAGATAAACTGTCGTACCATCTTGATGAGCTAACAACTGTTCAGACATATTTCTCAGATCGTGTTTTCTTCTGATGAACTCTCCTTCCTTTGCTTGTAATTCAGATTCCAAATCTTTGAGCCCTTTCTTCATTCTCTCCAGGTGTACTACATGTATGTTTACAATTGCCTCTCTCAACTTATATTCCATCTCCCCCAAACGAACCTTGTGACAGCTCAATTCTTTTTCCTTGTCTTCCAACTCTGATTTACAATCATGAAGTTCGTTGTCTCTCTTCCAAAATCTTCTTGTAACAGCTTACTTCTTTCTCTAAAACTTGTCTCTCCATCTCCCTCAATTGCAGTTTATAAAGACACAAAACTACCATTGTATGAGGACTAAATTTATAGGATGACCAGATTTATGAGTTCTATTAATTACTTGGTACATGAATCACACTCGTTTTTATACGCTGAATTTGGGTACTTGAACCATATTAATGTAGGTACAGTATTCTAGGCATGTAACGAACGTTCTTGGTTTAAGCAAACATTCAAATTGGTCACAATTCCTATTTCTTCGTTTTGCGGCACGTTCTCTTTAATTCATTGAATCCGAATCATTTGCATTCAAGAAATAACCCCCCCCCCCATCCCATATTGTAAGTGAATTGAAAGAGTTTCACGTATGTTAAGAATAATTTATTATATTTTAAATTTTTAAAAAAATTAAAATTTTTAATTTTATTCCTATTAATTCTACTCTTTTCATTAAATATTGCACAAGCTACCATATTAATAATACAATAAATAAGCAAAAAAAATGATAAATTATTAAATATTACTTTATATTATGGAACAAGAATAATCCATCATGTTGTAATATAATATGGGATGGAGTATTTTTTGTAATACTCTATGTGGTTTGTAAAAATTTGTTATACTGGGGCTTTTAAAATTTTTCACAATATTTGTTATTTTAAAAATCTAATAAAGCATTAATTACTTATTTTACTATTATACCATTCATAAATATTAAATAGATCATTTAAAAAGGCATTTAAATTAAGGTTATTCTAGTAAAATATTATTACCTATTTTCAGAATATGTACTTTAATCCCTCAAGCATGCTCTTCCGAGGGTATAAACTTGAGGCTCCTCATATATCCTTTTAACCATGAAGTGTATTGCACTGAAGTATTTAAAATTTTTTAATAAATCAAATTATAGAATTTTTATATTTAAAAATGTTAAATAACTAGTAATTCATTCAATAACAAAATATAAGCTGCAATACAATTTATTTTTATTTAAGTTTTGATATTTTAATGAACAGTTACTTTAAAAAGAAAAGAATAAAATAACATAAACCCCTCAAGTCAAAAAGCTACAGTTTAGCAATAGTAGGGATGATTTTGTTTTGATAATATAAGGCTCTTAAGTTGTATGATTGTACTAGGTTTCCGTGATCACAACAGAAATGGTCAAATCTGTATTCTGTGAATCGCATCGCCATTACTAATGATGTACAGTGGATAAAAATTCCAATCATATTCTACCAAAAAGATGAAACATAATTGAAGCATGTTATTGGAAGTGGACTTTGATTATCTTTATGCCTAAAAGATATTTTTGGTGAAAAAAATCCAATCATTTTCTTAAATGCATAGCTGGGAAGATCAGCTTCTGTATTCATCTAAAATCTAAGCCTTTCTTGTCATGTTCGTCACTTTTGGGATATTAATATACAAATGGCACTTAGTAAGTCAATCATTGCTTTTAAACATATATATAGAAGGAATATTTGTTTTTCCCTTACCAAAAAATCAACCTTTCAAGATTATGTTTAGAGAGCCAATCAATTAAAACAAGATTGTTTCAAACGGTTCAATTATGTCAAACTACTAATTATATGAAAAGTTGATACAAAAACTTACCCTTCAATTTTAAATATCAGACATTTTTAATAATTATACGTATCCTAGAAAAATAATTTAATAGTTAAATTTATCAAAAAAGTTTCAATACTTTTAACTATTTTTTTATTAATTATATTATTTCTCTTATTTTTCATTATAATTATCTCTCACCTATTAATTATATATAATAAAATATTAATTAATACATAAGGCAATCTATCAATATATTTTATATTTTGAATTAAATATTAATTTTAAAAAAACAATTTTAAATATAAGAAGAAGTGAAAAAAATTGATTTAAAAATAGATTACTTTTTTAGAAAAAAATTATTCAACTGTCAATCAAAGACCACTCGACATTGGAAAAGCCACAGGTGGATACACTTCTGTCAAAATGTCAAAAATCTTAAATCAGGACGTAACGACTAATTGCATCAGCTGTATTGAACAAACACCAACTTCTTATTGACATCCCTTGAATGAAAGCATAGCGACTAGCTAAAGAGTAGGGAAAATTATATTTAAGGGCTAGAGTCTTAAAAATTTTGAGATATTAAAAATCTAATTATTTAAAAATTATGAGAGTTTTACAAGATATTTCTAGAAAATCTGTAACTTCAAGACAGGGTTGAGTCTCTTCCATGGAGACTTCTACTGCCATGACAGTAACTCTTTTTTTAATTAAAAATTATAAATAAAAAATAAATTTTCTAGAGATCATATAAATATGTATTTTATATAATTTTAAATTTTTTTAATATTTTTTTAATTACTAAAAAACGGTATAAAACTATAAATTGTAAAAACCTAATTTTTATTATATAATATTGTTTCAATATTAAAAAAATTTAAAACTACATAAAATACATATTTATATAATTTTTTTTTAAAAAATTTAATTTTTATCTATAATTTTTAATTTTAAAACGAAAACCTACCGCGGTAGATCCGTCACAGAGACACCCTGTCCCTTCAAGGCATGAGATCACCTGAAGTTTCATAATGATGATTGCAAAATTGAATTATGATTTCTCACAATTTTCAAAATTTGGCTCCTCACATAAATTATTTCAAAAATATATGCCTCCTCTGTCAATCAAAAATATTTTTTACTTGACCACCTGGCAGTGACAGCGACACATGCGTTGAGGGTGGAATTATGTAAATAACATTTTTAACATATATCATTTTTGAGCATGAAATCCAAATGGTGTATCGAATAACATTTTTTTCTATCATCATTAATCACATGCGTTCCAGAAATTTTAAAAAAAATACTCATACATAAAAATACAACGATGCTAAGTTTCAAACTGTATTGAAATGACTTGAACTCAGGAGAATGTTACTATTATGCTGATGAAAATTGATACTTCATTTGAACTTTCTTACAGCTAATTAGTGTCTGTTTGATTCGTTTTTCTAAAAAAGAAATTATAATTTTTAATTATAATTTTTTAAAAAAATATATTTAATTAAATACAAACTCTCTTTTAAAAAAATTAAAAATAATTAAATTATGATTTTAAAAAATAAAAAAAATTACTTTTTTATAACAAAACATAAATTTTGAAAAAAAAAAAATAAATTTATTCTATATTATACATCTAAAAGTACTTTTAACCTTTATTATCCAAATAGATTTATTATCAAACTTACTTTAAAAAAAATCTAAATATAACAACTTACAAAAAAATCTTAATGCCCATTTGGATTACTTTTTTATAAAAAGTCATTTAGAATAATCATAATTTACAAAAATAAAGTTTGAATAAAAATAAAAAGATTTATTACAAACTTATTTAGATAAAAAAAATATAATGATTAGAAACCGTGAATTATCTTATAAAAATACAAACCAAATAGACACTTACTTTATCTACGTTTTATGTTTTACCAACTTAATTTATGTCAACTTAATTTTATAAAACTAAGAATCATTCGGTCCTTAGTCATAAGAAACACTGCCATCACCAAAACCTGTAACTAGATGTCCTACTTTTAAGAAAAACCACCACAAACAAAAAACAAAGAAGAAAACCACATCACAACAGAGACACAATCTCACATGAACAAATTCTCTGGGAAAATCAAGGATCATTATCACGGAGGATCCAGTGCAGCTTTCAGAGCAATTATTTTCATCTCTTCACGTAAACGATCAGTCATTTTCTCAAGAACCTGTTGAATCATTCTCTCAAATTCTTGATTCCACTCGGGCAATCGCCTCTCATAAAGTTCAAGCTCCCTTCTGGTTCCTTGTAATATAGAATCAATATCTTTCGGCACTTCCTTCGATTTCTCCAGTTGTTCTTTGCAGCGGGATAGTTCTTCCTTTTCCTCCTCCTCATGAGTCTCCAACTCCTTCAACTTGTTTTCCATCTCCCTCAAACGATTCTGGTAACAGCTCAACTCTTCATCCTTATTTTTCAATTCTAATTTACAACCAACAAGCTCTTTGACTTTCTCTTCCAGAATCTTCCTGTAAGGGCTTACATTTCGATGTGAATGACAGGCCATCCCTCTCAATTGAAGTTTTTCCAAACACAACTCAACTATGTATGGGGACTATATTTATAGCCTCATAAAATGACTCTATTTATGATCTCTATTAAATACCTAATACATGAATCACTCTTTCCTAATAAACTGAATAAACTTGTTCAGATACACGAAACATATTAATCTAGGGACAGTATTCTAGGCATATAAACTTATTTAAATTTAAAAGCATAGATCATACTTATCACGGTACTGTTTTCCAGGCATGTAAATAAAAATTCTTCTTTTTTTTTTTGACAACTAGTAGACAAAAATTCTAGGCACACACAAACATTGAAGTTAATAAATAACAAATCACAACTTCTATCCCCCTTTTCCCCTTATTTCTTCTTTTTTGTAAGCTAGTACTTCTTCCTCATTAGTCCCATTGACAATCTACGGGAACCACTTTCTGTGATGGGTTCATCTACATCAAAATAATCAAGAATGAACAAGAAACAAGAATTTGAAGATTCAACTCCATAATTTTACCAATGAAATAATCTCTCTCTCTCTCTGAGAAATATAGTAGTTGCATCTCTTGTGTGGAACAAACTCCAACCTCGTTGGTTGACCATCACTTGATAACACAGTGATTGGAGCTTCTTAATTCCACTCACTATAACACCGCATATACTTCAATCTAGATCCGTCGATGAAGGGATTAGGGAAATTTATACTTAAGGACTTAGAGAATTTAAGTTATAAGATCTTGAAAATTGTAATTATTACTAAGAATTAAAATTATAGTTTAGTTTCACAAGATGTTTTTAGAAAATTACTGACTTTCAAGCTTGTTATTGATGGTCCCCAAAAAAAACCTTAGTATTAAAGCTCACAAAATTTAATAATAATTTTGATTTTTAAAAAAAATAATTATATTTTTAAAATTTCTTAATTCTATATTTTCAAAATTTGGTCCTTAGATCAATTATCTCAAAAAGAATTATGCCTCCCCTCTCAATCAAATATTTCTTATTTAACCGCTTGGCAGTGAGACAGCCGCATAATGATGGTGGATGTACGTTCCTCCCAAATGTTATGAATTTTAACGTACTGTATAATATTTAATTCTGATATGAAAAATCAAATACTCCTTCAATAGGTCCAGAAGCTATCAGGACTCATCTATGTAAACTCTTGTGTTTTTTTTTTTTAACATAATTATCTATGTAAGCTATGTCCATTGATATCCTGAGCATAAAATACAGCAAAACAAACGTCCCCAAATCATAAAAGAATACATGTTCTTCAACTTAAAACTTAGAATTCTCTGCCATCAAGCTGCAATCAACATCAACCAAAATAGTTATTGCAGCATCCACTAACAACTGAAAACTTCATGAAGCCCCTCAATTTTGGTTTAGATTAGACGCTCATAAACTCAATATTATAACAGCTACAATTTGCCGTCTAATCATCTCATGCCAGATTAATCAACACAAATTAATCTAGAATGAAGAAATCGATTAACCCAACCACACCATGATAGACAAGACTTGACCAATTAAAACAATCTCACCTAATAGCATATCATCCAAGCAATTAACCATAACCGCACATCCTTTTTATTTTTGGGTGCAATAACCCACACACTTGACTCAATCCACCTTCCAAAATCTCTACAACCAATCAAAACCCGATTTGGATGTATCGCCAGCAACAACAATTGTTAACTACTCAAGCAAGCAATCATTGTCGGTGTCATATCCAAGCAACCAAATCACAGAAAAGTAGAGAAACTATGCTGCTACATGCCAATTTCAATACCAAAATTTAGTATTTGGCCATAGAAATACATACCCGCACTATTTTAATTTGGTATCATCAAGCACAAACCAGAACATTTCATGAACTTGGATGGCCAAATTAACCAAGTATTTGATAATTTAGTGCGTAAAAGCATATATAGCAGTGGAAATGTAAATCAGAAGTGCAGAAGAAACCAGTATGACCAAAGCAGCAACCGCTTGAGACGCAGATTTGCTCCCGCAGGACAGCATCCCTAACCGGATCTCGATCACATTAACCATCGAAAGCATGAGGAACAAGCAACCCATCACGGATCCAACGGCGGAGCCCATCATCCCGAACCTCAAAACCTTGAGATTGATGTGTACTCTGAAAGCCTCATCAATATCCTTGCTGTTGAGCAAATTGATGGCGAGCTTCAAGCCCTGAGCGACCAATGAGGAGAAGAGGAAGAAGCTGAAAGAGACGACCTCGAAGACGAGGAGCTTCTTGGCGACGTCGATGCCGGCGTCGCAGGAGGAACGGTTCTCGAGACTTCGCTGGCCGGGGGTTGTGAGAGAGAGGCCCACGAAGACGGCGATAGTGAAGAGCGAATTGACATTGACGAGGCCGTCGAGAGCAGTAACGTGGACGCTGGTTGTGGATGATGAGTAGGAATCAGAGGAGACTCTTGTGACGGTGGTGTCTGGGTTGTAATAGTCCTTTGGGTACTGTTCAGATCTGAAAATACAGAAGGTTGCTAGGAAAAAAGGGTTTTAGAATGAAATGAAATATGAAGGTAATTGATAGCAAGATATAGAGAGAGAGAGAGAGAGAGAGAGAGACATACTCTGCCATGGAGGAATTTTTGGTAATCTGGGTTTGTGGTTGATGAACTAGAGAGGAAATTGAATTGCTTGAAGGGTTTTTATTTGCGTTTGTTTCTTGAGGAAATAGATGCTTTCCTTTTAGATTTTGTTTGCTTTTGCGCCTTTACCTCCTTTATTGCTTTTTGGGCGGTTTCCATATTCAAAAGGCTGTAAGAAAAGAGGTCAAACAGGTCTTAATTTAATAAATTTATTTTTTTCCAAGTATTTATATACCTACACATATCTTTTATTATATACAAATTTTAACATACTGTTTATGAATAATAAACTATGTAATTTATTTTTTAAACTTCATGGTTCATATAAGGCTAAAAACTCACACTAGTTTGAAGAGAAAAAAATCCATGTGAATTCTTACCCTCATCTCCTTTCATTTTAATCAACAAGTTCCAAATCAAAAACCTTCTTTAAGAAATACCCAATCCAGCTGTCAATGTCATTGAAATACTTGTATTGACATTTATTGAATAATTTTTATTTAAAAGTATCTCAATTTTGCATAAAAGCTAACCAAGTTTAGGCCATATTTAAAAGTTTAATGTGTAAGGGAATAAAATGTATATTTTGAACTAGTTTTTATATATTTAAATTTTTTAAAATTAATTTAAAAATATACATTCTTAACAATAAAAAATAAAATAATTTGATATTATTTTATTAAAATATTAAAATATAAATATATAATAATAAATTTTTCATTTCATAAAAAATTTATATATCTTTGAGAGAACTAAAAATATTTAATTTTGACAAAAACTTTTTTTTCTACTAATTTTGACAAAATTTAAAGAATGTAATCTCTTCCTTTTCGGGTTGAAACTTAAATGTCATTTCCTCTTGTATTTAAAAGTTGACGGCAAACATGGAAGCCCAAGTAGTTCGAGGGACGAAGCCCAATAGGGATCTGTTCTGTGGCTATAAGTGTCGGTCTAAGAATCAGGAAACATAAAAACCAGCGAAATGCGAAAACCCTAGTGGCGTAGTCGGCTCTATGAATTTGTTTCAATTTATCTTTCTGCGGCTTTCGTTGCTTTGGTTTTCATTGATTTTGTTGAAGTCGTTGGAGGTGCGATGACGATGAGATCAAATAATCTCGTTAATCTGATGTTTATCCTGTTGATAAACCGTCTCATCCATTCATATACTTTCTGAGCACCCCGAATCAGATTTTCTCTGCAAACAAAAGCTTTCTGCGTTTGTTCTCATCGTTTTGTTCATTTTTTTTTACTTTTGGGGTTCAATGAATTCTATATTCATATCTTCAAAGAATAATGGTCTTCTTCTATTAAGATTTTTATTTCAGTAATCAGTACTTTTACTCTTTTTTTAAGTCTCCCCTAATTTAGAATCGGTGACTTGATTGGTCTGGGCATGTTACATATACTACAAGTTTTTATGTTATTTTTTTTAAATATTTTTTTTTTATTTTTAAGATAAAATAATATTATTTTTAATATAAAATATTTTTTATATATTATAATAGTATATAAATATTATTATGATATATAATTATTAAAAATTATATGTTTATTTTATAAATAATAAATAATAGATTATTAATTTATTAGTTTGAACTATGATTATAGATTAACATTAATTTATTTAAATCAAAATATTGAATTATAAAACTTATTAATAATTTATTTATGATTAATAATAGATTGATAATTCAATATTATTTAGTTTGAGATTTTTATTAAATTATAAAATTTATTAAAACTTATATTATTTTAATTACTATCGTTTGATTTTGTTTAAATTATTGAATCTTGAACCAGTGACAATATTGATTAGGATATTGAACTGAACATATAAATTTTTTAAAGGACAGGAACTTTTTTCATTTTATTTTAAATTCATAAGGGAGCTAATAGTCTGCAATATTAGCTAAGCATGGTTAAATCCCTTATCTTGTTGTATGAGGTGATGGTTCCTTGTATGATCTTTTCCGGTTAAATTCGAAGCTTCCATCAAATCACTGCACTGCACACCATCACTTTTTGATTCCAGCAAATTGTGAGCCTGTTTTTTTTTTTTTTTAATATTCCCATCAATTTAGTTGCCATGCTTGGAAGATGGCCCAAGTTGTTCATGAATTCACTGATCCAGCATTCTGCCTCCGGTGGTTTCCATCGAGCCTTTGCGTCATATTGTGCTCAATTTAATCATTTCATTTTAACATGTTTTGGAACGAATGCTCATACTTGGTCCCAAAAAAAGAACGAATGCAAGCCTTTTTTTTTCTTTAAAAAAAATTCATTGACTTCTGTTATGATTCAATTTTGTTTGTGGCTATTATATTATTCGATTTTGAAAGCTCTAACATGAAATTAATGGTGCACACAATGCTTGAATGAATCATATAATACATTATACGGATGACATTCACTAGCTCAAATAATAAGCTCACCTTTAACTAATCAACTCAAGAAGGTGATGCCTACTCTGATCAGCCAACAGCAAGCTAGCTTCATTGAAGGTAGAAACATCGAAGACAATGTTCTTATTGCGCACCAATCGACTCAAGAAGGCGATGTCCATTCTGATCAACCAACAACAAGCTAGCTTCATTGAAAGCAGAAACATCACAGACAATGATCTTATTGCGCAAGAGATTCTTATTGTGCAAGAGAACATGCATAGCATGAGACGAAAATGAGGTCGTGTGGGATGGATGGCCATAAAGGTTGACATAGAAAAAACCTTTGACAATATGAGTTGGAGTTTCATTGAAAATACACTACGGGACGCAGGTATACCTCACCAACTCATTCATCTAATTATGATGTGCATCACCACTGCTTTTATGCAGGTCTTTTGGAATAGCACCCCCTTAGATTCCTTCACACCATCCTGAGGCATTAGACAAGGAGATCCACTCTCCCTGTACATCTTTGTCCTATTTATAGAGAGATTATCCCAAGCAATTCATGCAGAAGTCTATCGTGGGAGTTGGCACCCCATCAAGCTTAGTAGGAATGGTCCGCCCCTATCCCATTTGTTCTTCACCAATAACCTTATCCTATTTGGTGACACCACACCTACTTAGCTCAAAGCCATGACGAAAGCACTAAAAGATTTTTATGACTACTCGAGACACAAAGTAAGCACTAGTAAGACGAGAAGCTATTTCTCCAAAAATGTCCAGACTGGAGATGCTATGAGAATATGTGACACCATGGGATTCAGTGAACAGGCAATTTAGGCAAATATTTGGGAATTCCATTACTTCATGAAAAAGTTACCAAGAGCACCTATCAATATGTGGTTGACCATGTCCATTAGAGATTAACTAGATGGGATGCAAGATCCCTTTCACTAGAAGGACGAATCACCCTTGCAAAATATGTATTATTTGCTATTCCTTCCTTTGTGATGCAAACAACCAAACTACCAATTGGTATTTGTGATAAGATTGAAGAAGCAATCAGGAGATTCATATGGGGCTATAATAAAAACTAATAAAATGGTAATCTATATGCCAACTTTATGCCTATAAAGGATGTGGACTAAAAAAGCTCAAGATACAAAACCGAGCTTTCCTCATGAAGCTCACATATAGGATGGTTGCCCACACCCAAAAACTCTGGGTGCAAGTTCTCAAAAGCAAATATGGATGGAAGGATGACAAGAAAGCCCCCACCGCTAAGAACATTTGCTCACACAAGTGGTGGAGTATCATGAGTGTCTCGGAGGATACTAACCTGGGCAGCAAATGGGAAATTGGAGATGGTTCAAATGTAAACTTCTGGCATGACAACTGGGTGGGAGAATGGGGTCCCCTCAAGCTACTTTCCATGACCGGAGTTGAAGAAAATGAACTAGCCACAACAGTGAGCAACTACGTAGACTTAAATGGCAAATGGAAATGGTCTACTTTTGATCATCTCCTACTCAATACCATCAAGCTACTAATTGCCTGCATCCCACCACCCACGAAAGAAGATGGCACAACCTATAGTTGTTGGTCCTTAAACCCTAAAGGAACTTTCTCGGTTAGTACAACATATGAATCTCTTGCTTGGAATTCCTGGGAAGAGGAAGACAAAAGATGGCACTGAGTATGGAAATAGGAAGGTGCACAAAGGATCAAGACTTTCCTTTGGCTTGCATTAAGAGGTAAACTCTTAACTAACTGTGAACATACAAGAAGACATATAACCGATCAAGCAGCTTATAGTTTATGTAATTCAGGTGAGGAAGACATAGATCGTGTCCTGAGAAGATGCAAGCTCACAAAGGACATCTGGGGTGAATTGGTCAAGGCAGACCAAAGAGAAGCTTTCTTCACTAAACTAGTTGAGGAGTGGTTCTATGACAACCTTCATCAGAGCTCTTATCGTTGGCACATCCTCTTTGGGATTACTTGCTAGAAGCTATGGGAGGCAAGAAACAAGCTCCTCTTCATAACTAAAGACTTTAGAGCCATTAGTATTTGCTCTATTCCATACAAAATTACCACTAAAGTGATAGCCAATCGACTCAAGAAGGTGATGCCCACCTTGATCAGCCAACAACAAGCTAGCTTCATTAAAGGCAAAAACATCACTGGCAACATTCTTATTGCACAAGAGGTCATGCATAGCATGAGACCAAAACGAGGTCGTGTGGGATGGATGACCATAAAGATTGACTTGAAAAAAGCCTTTGACAGACTGAGTTGGATTTCCATTGAGAACACACTTCGGGATGCAGGTATACCTCAACAACTTATTCATTTAATTATGATGTGTATCACCACTACTTCTATGCAAATCATTTGGAACGTACACTCAATTATGCTTACCTTTGAGATAACCAAAACTGGCATTGGTTAATTCCCTGTTTCTTCTGTGTTTTTGTTTGGTTTTATTTGACTTTCTGTTTCGTCTTTTCTTGACTTTGTGGCTATGTAAGTTTTTCTTCTGCAATAAACTTGCCCTTTTCACAAAAAAAAAAACAGCTCACTTTTAAGTACCAAAAAAAAAAAACAGAGAGCTCATTTTACGCTAACCAAAAATTTTGAATTAGGTTCTGTCAGGGCTTCAAATATTCTTGAAGTGTTTTCTCACTTTTTTTTTTTAATAAGACACCAATCTTCCTTACTGGAGAACTTTCAAATGAGAACAAAACCTTAATCTGAACCGTTATGTCCTAATATAGACATACTAACATATCCTAACAGATGAGTAGTCATGTTGAAACAAGTCAACAATGAATTAGAGGCCCTTGAATAAACAGGCCCAAGAGAGCATGCCGTATGGTCAGGTTCAGTCAAAAGACATACAAAAGATAAAATTAAGTATAGTAAGTTTAAAGTCAGGTTGTCACATGAAATTAGTTGGATTAATTAACCCTTAGTAAAGTTGTTTTGAGAAATTGTCAAGTGAATATTAAGTATGTCAAATACGGTGCATCCCGAGTATCGGGTAAGATAGATGTAGTGTGGGTGCAAATGAATCATTATCATTAATATATCAATATCAATATATCCATATATATAATGAAAAAAATGTCTAGTTAAGAATTGCGGTTTACATTTCCCATGTATCAGGTTCCGTTATATTTCAGTAATTTATGATGGATTCTATCATAAAAGTAACACTATATATTATAATTTTATTGAAAATTCCAGTCGTAACTAATATAGGGCTAAGGAACTTTTTGATACTCTGCTATAAAAAGAGCCTTTTTAACAATATCTAGCAAACAAAAAAACATGAGTACTTGTATAAAACATTAGTAACATGGGGTAGATAGGAAGAAAGTATGAAACAGGCCTCCAGAGCTTTTTCACCCAGTTGGAGGAACCTCTCCCCTCATTATCCTCCATGGACCACCATAAAACTGTGGTTTCATGAGAGGCACAGCTTCCCCGGGATGCTCTTCCCAGTATTTTTCCTGTGATATTGCAGCATTCAGTTCTTTAGTAATTCAAAAATAGATTCTAAACAGAGTTTCAAATTTAATAGAAAAAATTTTCATGATATCCTAACAAGCAGTAAACAATATGCACAGGCTAATACAATGCAAGTATTTCATCCACAATAATAATCATTGCCCCAATTTCCTTATGATTAAGTGAATTTGCAAAATGGTAATATATCAGACATGTTATCTGCTGCCATAAATAAAGAAGGAAAAACATTTTCATCAAAAAAAAAAAAAGAAGGAAAAACATTATCCCTTTCAAATCACGTTTTGGCACAATTTACTAACGAGAAGAGAAATCAATACATCAATGGAGCTCAGAGGACAAGGAGTCCTCCCGAACCACAAACCAGAAAAAACTAAAACCATTAGTTCAAAAGAACTTGCCAATCCCTTTATAATTCACAAGGAAATACCACCTTAGAAAAGCCATTTGCTGAAACCCATAAGGGGAATGGAAAACAAACTCTCTCCTAAAGATGTGTAGCTTATGCCACTACTTTAGAAGAAAGATTGTTGAAGACTTGAAGGTGTTATAATCTATGGAAGTGATGATTTCACTAAAGATTTTAGCTTCCATGGACCAGCATATTTAAGCACTAAAACTTATGATTTCAAATAATTCTTGGTACTAGCCAAACTTTATTATTGTTTTTCTCGTGATCAGCAAGCAGCATTAACAACACTACAGCACTGCTGAGCAAAAAGCTAAAACAAAAGCCAAAATTTGGTTGAATTGAAAAACCCTTCCTCCAAAATATTACTGGAAAAAGCAAAGAACCTTGTAGCGTTGCTCAGTGATAGCAGCCCCAATGACTCCAGTGTAGAAAGCAGCAATATAAATGGTTACCAAAGGAGTGAAGGATTTAGGTCTTCTATATGGCTCAACCATGTCCCAGAGAATGGTTCTCTCCCACTTTGTGTACAAATAGTCTGCATACTTCCTCCATAGGTAGCTGGCCATTTCACTAGCTTCCCTAAAATCCAGCAAATGAGTTCAAAAAAATACTTTCAAAAACTAAAAATCAGAAACAGAACCAAACCTAGCAGCAGGGCTTCGATAAAAATCAGAAACAAAGAACCTTGTGTTTGGGGCTTCGACCAATAAAGCCCAGGAAGGGGGTAAGTTTATGTTAGGATAGAGGAGAACCAACAAGAAGGGAAGGAAAGAGGAATTTTAATTTAGACATTTTTGCAGATTTATATTTGAATAATACAAATTCTATTATTCCTTTTTCATTTATCCTCCTTGATCCAAAACATATTCTAAGAGAAAGAAAGGTTAGATTTCAATCTGATTCAAAGAAATTGTCTAACTTGAAGATTCTTGTCTCTTTGTTTCTCATTTATCCTCCTCATTCCAATCATACCATAAATGTTTCTGAACAGCACAATTAAAGATGATAATCAATTACGAAATTAAGATTAACTTGAAGATCCATGGCTATTAAATTTTATTAAGGGAAACAAAAAATAAAAGACAGGAAAACATAAAATTGGTCAGAAGGATTAGTCCATGCCTAGTTTTTACTATTTTTCTCTCATTCATATGCCATATTTCCCATTATTTACAGTAATGAACTTGAGAAGGATCAATATATGGGCATTAACGGTGTCTATTTCATTATTCATATGTTTTCATAAAGCACACATGAACTATACTCGCAAAGCCACTAAAAATCTACTGCCAAATGATACCTCCTATCAAATAAGGACCAATTCCCTAAGTATTTGCTGTCCAACAATAAGCACATGACATAGACCATGTTTTCAAATATCCAATCATCATATATTACTGTTGAACTTAAAAAAAAATATTTCCTTTTTCATATTTGCATTGAAGAAAAGCATAAAACTATAAAAATTGTACCTCAAGTTTTGTCCACTAAAGAGAATTCAAATCACATATAGGCATTTTATCAAACAAATAAAAGGGCAGAAATTTAGCATTTAAAGTAAAGCCGTTTATTTTGGTCCCTAAAATAAGTTAAGCTTCCTATTATGCATCCCCATCCAATCACAAGAGCGTTTCTAAATGAAACTCTGAGAGGCATTTTCTCAAACATATAAATGGCATGAAAGACAATCTATTAGAAGTAATCACTATCAACCACAAATCTCACATCATTGAAGACCGGTGGGAGTAGCGATCACAAAACCCCTCCACTATGAGAGCAACAAACTTACACAACAGGCAAACGAAAGAGAGGGACGAAAGAGTGAAAAACCAACCCGTTCTCGTCAAAACCCAAATCGACGTGTTGAAGTGGTGGGAGCGCCGTGACCGGAGGTCTTGCCGGCCGGTGGTGGTTTCCTGGTAAGTAGTGGCAGTGAAAATTGATGGGAGTGCGACAAGTGGGGCGAAAGGACAAATCCAGTATCTAGCTATTCCAACGATGACTGGATGTGCTGATCCAAAAAACCAAAAAGCTATGACTGGATGCGTAGAGCTTCACCGCTACTGCTCGTTGTGGCACTTGTTCTAATTGTGTTTTTCTTTCTTTTTTTGGGCTAAATTTATGATATAAAAATTAAATTATTTAGTACTACTCAATTTTTATTTATTGACGGAACGTATTTATTTTCATATAAGCAAACAAAAAACATGTTTACCCATAAGAAGTTGAAGAATGACTAACATTTTTCTTTTTATAACATGATTAACATTTAACATTATAAAATGAGAGTTTTTTTATTTTTTTAATATAAAAAAAGGATTTAAACTCTTGATTTCTATTCATATCCCATTTTATCTTTATCATCTGAATTAATCTCAAGTGATATAAAGTGAGAGTTTTAATCACATTAAAAGAGCTATTTTTTTTCAATTAAGTTTGATAATATTAAAATATATTTCAATAATATTGATTACTAGATATTTAAATAAATAATAATAATAACAAAATTTCTTTTCAATTTTCTTTTTTTAAAGAAATTTTAAATACCTCTCGTGCACTTTGTGTTGTAATTGTATGTTGTAATAAAACTAAAAACTAATTTTTTAGGTTAAAACAATTATAAGCTAATTTAATGTATGTATTTGTACCTTCATAAGTAAAAATATGATGCATATTTTATAGCTTGTGAGTAGTACTGTTTGATGATAATTTTATGATATATTTTAATACAGTGATATAGATGGCCAAAAAAAATATATTAACGTTCGAAAAAAATTTTTATTTGGAGAATGATGAGTTGGAAACAAATTCAATTATTGAAACCTATCCACCTATTCTAAACTTTTCTTTTTCTTTCTCTTTTTTTTTTTAAATATCCCTTTTATTCTTTTTGTTTCCTGCCGTTTCTTTTTTGACTAACGTAGCAGTCGGGTCCCCTTTTAAGAGGCATTAAACAGTTCTTTTAATGCAAGTGGGGACATCACCAAGAAGAATGCAAAGCCCACGAGTTGTCAAAGATCAGATCATGAACGTTCATCATCTCGTCCAGAAAATAAGATTTCACACACATACGCATATATAAATATATAATAATAGTTAAAAAAATTTCGGTTAAAGAGATTTAAATTTCATCTTTGGTGAATATAATGAGGTTCTTTATCACATTTAGCATGCTCCAAAGTACAAACAGATTAATGTGTCAGTATAGGAAAAGACATCTCTTTTATCACCTGGATTTTCATCTGCGCGTGTATATGTGTATATATATTTCAAGAGGAATGATTAATTTATTATCGGATGAGATAATAAAGTAAAGAAGCATTAGCAATGGGCAATAAAATTATCAAGGCAAAATGAGAACAGAGGGGCCCATAACCGAACTGAATAGAGCAGAAGCCATTTGACAGAGGAGAGCTCTCTAACCCATGTGCGTTTCAGTTTTCACACTGCAAAATTTGTTTGCTTCAACTTCGGATCCCTGTCTCTTTTACCCTCTCTTTGCACAGAAACTTGGGAAAAGATAACAGAAAGACATTCATAGAGAAATCCGATGCCATTATCATTACCATCTTCTTGGTTTTTCACAACCCTCCTCTGCTTCTCAGACGTTGCTTTTGCCGGTGACCCTTTTGTTTTCTACGATTGGACTGTCTCCTATGTTACAGCATCCCCTCTTGGAGTTAAACAAAAGGTTTATTTTTTTAATTTCTTCCCATTTCTCTTCTATTGTCAATTCTCCTAGTTGCTTTTGAAAGTATTGCTTAGCTTCTCTTGAATTTTGCTTCTCAAATTCTTACTATGGTCTTAAGCATAATTGACTCTTTGTTACTGCTTCCTGTTCAATTTTGTCTTGGTTCATTCGGTTCGGTGCAACTGGGGTTAGATATTAACTGAACTGACAAATTCAGTGTAGAGAATTACAAGTTTCAGAGTTCAATTTGCTTTCAGTTGTGAATATGGAAACTAGCTTTAAGTGTTCTATTGGATTCTATGGTGGTTTCAACAGGTTCCTGCTTTGGCCCAAAAAAAAAATCAACAGATTTTTGCTGATAATGAGAATGTATTGCATTATTGTCTGGAAGGAACACTTCTGTAATGTTCCAAGTTGTAGGATTCACTTTATAGCACGACGTATCTATATATATTGCCATAGTTCATTCTATAGTCTGAATCTGAAGGTCTTTTCAGTTTGGTTTATAAGAAGTTCTAAGCTGTCAATTATATACATACATACAGACGCACACACTGTATTGCTGGGTTTGGTCTCTTTTTAGGGCTGAGATGATTTCATTTTTGGTCAATGTAGGAACGGACGTTAAATATTTTATTGGATTATGTTATAGTTAACAGTTTACTGATTAATAATGAGAATTTATCACAAGATTTGGTTGACGGAACTCTCACAATTGCATTTTGGGTTTCCAAGTTATATAATTCACTACTATGCGAAAGCTACCTATTTGTGTAGTATGAATTCTTTCAAAAGCTTGAATCTTAAGGGCCTTTTTGTTTGTAATCATAATTTCAGGTAATTGGGATCAATGGGCAGTTTCCAGGGCCAATTCTGAATGTCACCACGAACTGGAATGTTGTTGTCAATGTCAAGAATGACCTTGATGAGCCATTACTTTTGACATGGTAGCACAAATGTATTTTGTCTAGAATGATGATGAACTAGTGATGATGATGATGATAATGATTATGTTGAGTAGTTAAATGCAGGAATGGTTTACAACATAGGAGAGACTCTTGGCAAGATGGAGTTTCTGGAACTAACTGTCCAGTTCCTGCTGGTTGGAATTGGACATATAAGTTTCAAGTCAAAGATCAAATAGGGAGCTTTTTCTACTTCCCTTCCCTAAACTTCCAGAGAGCTGCTGGTGGATATGGTGGAATTATCATAAACAACCGAGATGTTATTCCCCTTCCATTTGGATTGCCGGATGGTGATATTACAATACTTCTGGGTGATTGGTACACTAAGAGTCATAAGGTCTCACTGCTTTCTGTGACTAATTTTTGTAATTATGTCAGTTTGTTTGATGGTGTTGACCAATGCTCGTGGTGATTCAGGAACTTAGGGAGGATGTAGAAGATGGAGTTGACCTTGGAATCCCTGACGGTGTGCTTATTAATGGGCTAGGTCCTTACCACTATGATGACACACTTGTCCCAGGTGGCATTTCTTACCAGATAATTAATGTGGAACCTGGTAAGAATTTAGGACATACATAGCATTTGTCTTGTTTTATAGGTGTTATATGATAGCCAAATGATCTTTCCTTACCTTTTTTTTTTTTAATTCCCCTTTTCCATCATTTATATGCCTTCAATTTTGTATTTTATTTTCTATAAACCTCTGCCTCCTATTTAAAAGCAAGTAAAGAATTACCCTTCAATGATTCACCCTGGCATGAGGTTTCAAGAAGTTCAGGAGCTTCTAAAAACAAAGGATCAGCAGGTAGCAGACTCATCCCTATCCTAAGCATACTCTAATTTGAACTCCTTTTGAGAAGAATATTGTAGTTGAAAGGAAAAAAAAACCCATATTTTACAAGGAGGGATCAGGAGAATTCCAAGAAAAGCCTTTTTATAGATAGACCCTGATGGTTACTTAAATGGAATAAGGAACCCTCCCTAAGAAGTTAGCTATTGAGTTAGGAGAATCAGCCCACTTAAATACCTCATATCCTATATTGCTCAATGTGAAACTTAGGTATTCCATATTATCTAAATCCCCATCAGACCTATAACCTGATAAAACTTTAGGAGTTACTGTAGAAATAGACTTTCCATCCTTTGCTAGGAAAAAAGCCTATTGCCTACAAAGAATATGAAGTCGGATAAATTTACAGAGAAGTTTCTGAAATATTCTGCTCAATTCAAGGTAAGTATTTAAAAAAAAGAAAGAAATTTCAAGAAAGTCACAAGGTAAATTATAGAACAAGGTTCTGAAACATTGTCGACTAGGAGGAGGAATACAGGGAAGTACAAATGGCAGCACAACTGCGCAAGAAAGTATTTAGTTAATGCAAGATGCAACTGATGAAAGATCTGTATTAGCAGTTGCTGAACAAGGTTACAAGGGTAAATAACAGGCTAGGCTTTTATGAGTGGATCCAAAATACCCAATGAAGTCCATTTAAATCCTTTCATAGGGATATTATTCTTTTCTACATTTGTTGAGATTTTAACTCGGAGAGGCTAGAAACGTGCTCTCTTTGGGCACTTTTTGTTTTACCCTACAATTATTTCCTTGTTTATTCTTCATTCCATATCATTGTTAATCACGTTTCAATTCAATTCTCACTAGACTAGATTTGTATTTCTATTCATGTTGGGAGGATGTGTATTGCTGCTTGCCCACATCCTATATTATAAAATGTCTAAGATCAGCAGGATGTTTGTTTATCTCTATCGCCCATATTTACCAAAAAAAAAAGTTTCTGGGACATATTCTATGATTTTTTTTTCTTTTCTTTTTAAATAGATATGGACCTCTATCTCTAGAGGTGATGTGAAAATAAGAAAGGATTCATATTTTTGTGCTGTAAAATAAGAAATAATTTGAATGGACAATTTAAGCTGTGATCCTATGACAAATCTAAATTAAGAATGAAGCTGACAAAATGTATATGCAATTCCTTTTTCACACGCTTGATGACTATCAACTGTTTATCATTCTGTCTAAAACAGGGAAAACATATCGACTACGGGTGCACAATGTTGGTATCTCAACTAGCTTGAATTTTAGGGTACAAAATCACAACTTACTTCTTGTGGAGACTGAAGGATCATATACAGTTCAGCAAATTTATGCAAACATGGATATTCATGTGGGTCAGTCATATTCATTCTTGGTTACAATGGATCAAAATGCCAGCACTGATTACTATATTGTTGCCAGTCCTCGATTTGTTAATTCTTCTTGGGCTAGAGCCACTGGAGTTGCCATTTTGAGGTACTCCAACTCCCAGGGGCCTGCTTCAGGCCCTCTTCCCAGTCTCTCTAATCAAGATGATCCTTTGTCCTCAATGAATCAAGCACGATCAATAAGGTTCATATTCTGGAGCTGTCTTTTTTTATTCCCACTTTAGGACTCGTAGTGTTGCCGACCTCACTTAGTGTGATAAGACTAATGTTATTATTGTTGTTTAAGATCACTAGTTTATCTCACCAGAGATTCTTGTGTTGATTGATAAACTTCTTCTTGGAAAAGTTTCCAACTTTAAAAATATGGATACTGTCTGATTAAGAATTGTTTAGTTTCATTATTTAGGACTTTTCCATAGTCACGTCCCTAATGGCTTCCTCTTTTCCTGAGCCTTGGGATGGGATTTATGAAAGACATATTTCATATACCATAAAAAAAGCTGATCCTACTTTATTTATCCTTTGCACTTTTATTTTCTCATTTCAGTTTTTGTTTACTTATCAGAATATATTGTTCGTATATCAATTCTGACCATTCAATTTCGCATTTGATCATGGTACATTATAGGTGGAATGTAACTGCTAGTGCTGCACGTCCGAACCCACAGGGATCTTTTAAATATGGTGATATTGCTGTCACAGATGTTTATGTCATTCTTAACAGACCTCCGGAGCTTATAAATGGGAAGTGGCATACTACCCTCAATGGTATATCATATTTACCACCTTCAACACCCCTGGCGCTTGCCCAGCAATTTAAAATTCTGGGGGTGTTCAAGCTTGATTTTCCAAATAAATTGATGAACAGACCTCCAAAAGTTGATACCTCTCTGATCAATGCTACTTACAGAGGTTTTATTGAAATAATCTTCCAAAACAATGACACCACAGTCCAGACCTATCATTTAGATGGCTATGCATTCTTTGTTGTGGGGTGAGCTATTTTAGGACTCTCATTAACAGATTTTTTAGTAGAAAACTTAAGGTGGAGTTCTTTTGGTGTTTGCTATCAAGGTTCTTCAATCTAAACATAACATATGGAGAAAATTTTTTAGAAGACTCAATCATGTGATGCTAAAATGTAAAAAAGATCTATCTGTCAAGTTTTATTGAAGAACCTGATAACAGACAGCTAAAAACTGTACCTAAGCTTTGTCCCTCTTGTCTAAGTCTTTTCTGAATCAAAATAAGAGTCAGTTTCCCATTTGAATTGCAGCATGGATTTTGGAATATGGACAGAAAATAGCAGAAGCGCATATAACAAGTGGGATGGTGTAGCTCGCTCCACAACGCAGGTATTCCTTCCTTGCTCAGGAAATTAGATATCTTGTTGCTGTTATTGAATTGACCATTTTCCATTTCAACATGAAAAGGGGTATTATGACTAGAAAACGACAGGTTGGTTATAGATGTAATGTAGAAATCCTTCCATCCTGCCTCATAAAATTGGAAGGTTTCCTATCAAATGATTGTCTTGCTTGATTTTATCTGCTCTACATCCCATGAAACAATAATCTTTATGATTAGGCTACCGCTTAAAATCCAGTAAAAGAGAATTATAAGGAAAAAAGAAGAAAAATCCTATTATATTGAACTAGCAGAGAAACTTGTTATAAGGATCTATCTTACATGAATATGTTTCCTTCCCTTCAAAATTAAATGGTCGACAAGATGATATAGATTTGTCTCTTCATTTATGTATTTTGAGTTGCTTTCCTTAATTGTTAATTGCTCTCAGAGTCTGAATATATTGGTCCCTTTTTCTATATTTTATTTATGGGAAAATGAGCTGTTTATTGTGTTTAATGCATTTTTTATGTTACAATTGTAATTTTCCGAGTTAGCTCTTCATTACATTGGTGTTTCAAAGGAAAAATTAATTAATTACAATGATCATGTTATAATAATTCTTTCTAAGAGTATTTGGTCAAGTCATGAAGTAGAATCTATAAAGTTTTCCAGATGAAAGATTTTCAAAGTTTTGCCTAGGGAAGAGTGATCAAAGATAGCGAGGTTGAGCATGTGTCATGTTCTGTAGGAAAATTTCTTTTCAAAGTTATTAAAAGCACATTGCATGGTGATTTATAAAGGAAAATGCTCCTGAACAGTATAAAGTTGGTTTGTACATTTTGAACACCCAAATGCAAGAACTTTTATGAATCCAAGGAAACATGCACTGGTAAATGGGGATTCAAGGGCTCCTCCTACAAGCTTTTACACACAAAAGGAAGGAAAAGAAAGGGAAACGTTGGAATTAGGTTTTAGTTATGAATATTATTTGGATAATTCTTATCCATTTCTACGTGTTAAATTGCTCAAGTTCATTAGTTTCTCAAGCCTTGTCTCTACATTGTTGTCTAAGATGGCACCCGCTTAGGCTCATCTGAGCCAATTCCCAAGGTTAATTTTCTATCGAGGCTTATGAAACACTTTTAATGCGGTATAAGAGGATATATTGAGTATTTATTTTATAATGTAACAAATTAATCATCACTTGGGAATTAATGTTTCATAATTTGGGACAATCGGGGCAACTGAGGATTTAACTAGGAGCTTAAAAAGTGCCTTTTGGATGGTTCTTATATGCTTTAAATATGTGTCTAGTCAGTTGTGGCTGTTAGTCACTCCTTTATAAATGAAATATTGCTTTGGACTGAATTTTGAGAATTTTGTTCTTTTCTCTATTCCCTTTAGCTTCTGCATCAACTTTCTTGTTAGCTGTCTCAGAAATTCCTGCAAAGCAAAATGAGAGATGAATTTGACTTAATTGTTTGGCTTGAGTATATCTTGTATAACAACTTATTTGTAACATGTATGTAGGTCTTTCCAGGGGCTTGGACAGCCATTTTAGTTTATCTTGACAATCCTGGCATTTGGAACCTTCGTGCCCAGAACCTCAACTCTTGGTATCTTGGCCAAGAAGTTTATGTTCAAGTTGTGGACCCAGAGATGAAAACCACAGATGCTTCTTCGCCTGAAAATGCAATATACTGTGGCTTACTTTCTTCCCTACAAAAGTAAGGCTCCAGAAAATAACCTCAATCTTCAGATTGAACCTCTAGTTTCATTTCCTTTCTGTCCATTCACTGACTTTCACTTATACAGCAAACAATAATTACTATTTCTGCCATACATACTTGAGGTTATCAGGGGATTCAGCACTATCACTGACTCTGTTCCTCATAATTTGAGCTTTAAATTAATTAGGGATTTGTAATGTGTTGTATTTAATCATAGTTCTTTTACTTGTTTATCTTCTGCAGGGAACAGTCTCACAAATTCCAGTTCTCTGCAGGGTCATCTGTCAGCAGTAAATATAGAAGAATACTATTAATGTTATTCTCCGCATTACTTGGAAATTTCATTTTGTAACTGAGTTTCTGAACTTGTAATGAGATCAAGACCGCAAAGAAGGTTACTTAATTTGTAATATGAAAGTTGTCAATTTAAATTTTGTAGGCATCATATCATCATGGAAAAGAAAATTTTTTGTAAGGATGTAATATGTTGGACAAGCAGAATGAAATCTGTAAAAGTAATTGTGAACTGTAGAGAATATAATATCCTTTCTGTTATCTTTTTCTTTTGCAATGCTTTGCTTGTGATGTTCATATTTGATGATATAGTTTTATCATATAAAAATGGTTAAATTGCTTTCTGAGTTATAGAAGTTTTATTCAAAATTTAAGTCATTTTTTTACAATAATTATAACTTAAATATGGGCTTAATTTGCATGAAGTATGTACGTCTGTTTGAGAATATGAATTGTGTCAATTTTTTTAGTGCATTTTCATACTGAAGGAGTAATCTTGTTGAAAAGTAAAAGTAAAGCCTAATTAGTTAACATCAATCTATAATTTAATCCTACCTAAGATTGAATCTTAGAGTGATAGAGTTCTACACAATTAAGTGTCACTATTTGTAAGAAAAGGACGGAAACAAAACCATTTAAAAGCCTTCATCAACTTTGAAAAGAAATTAAATGCAGAGCATATTGACTAGAAGACAAGAAGGCCCCAAGAAGAAAAAACAAAAGAGGAAAAACGAGCCTTCAAGAATTTCAACACATCACCTTATCTTGTCAGAAGAAAAATAACACAAAACGAAGATTGGGAATTTTTTAACATAGCTAGTGGGGCGGAACCAGAGACGGAACCAGAGAAAGTGAGTCCAGGGGGCCTGACTCTTACAAGCTCCATTATAATATATTAATATGCCTTTCTAGTCCATGATAATGGCTTAGATTAAGTGATTTCCATGTTTCAGCCATCCTTCAATGTACCGCATTCGAATTTGGGAGGGGTCAAATTTAATCTACTTTTCTCACTTTTGGCTAAAATTTCAAAGAAATATTATTAGATAAAAAGATTTTGAGGGGGCTAGGGCCCTTCCTCATCTAAGCTGTGTCTGCTACTACATTAGGCACTTTTTTTTGTGTATTAAACGGAGTTTAAAGTGAGTAGTAATATTATAACTTATAAATAGTATAACTTTGGGATAAATTTTATATTTTATATTAATAATAAACAGTTTTGCTCCCACCATAAAAGAAAGAAAAACACACGGTCACACACTCCTTTCCACTAAGAAATCTGGAAGGAAGAAGGAAGGAAAAAAGTGGACCTAGTAAGAAAATTAAGCGATTACTTTAACAAAAGGTAGAAGCAGCCAGCTTTCTTTTTAAAATTTTGATATTAAATAAAAAGTTCTTTTAACATTTTCAAGTCATGGTTAAAATGAAGATTAATTGAGTAGATTAAAATAATTATTACACTGTAAGCAAATAGCTTGGTTATGCGATCGAGTAAATATATCATCAAATGTTTCTTTTCTTTCATCATCCATGTAGCCTAACATATTATTAATATTGTACGATAATTCCTCATGAAACTATGAAAATCTTTGAAATAAACGTATGTTATCTGATATAATAAAAATAATATTAATATATCAATATATAATATACATATACATAGAAAATTGCGTGATCGCCAAACCTAACTCTATATATAAATATGTTACAAGCTCCTCATATTATTATACCATATCTCCTACATCTTACAAGATGATCACTTTCGATGCATTTCTGTTCCGAGAACTTGGTGTAGCCATTCTCATCTTCCTCATCACACACTTCTCCATTCGCTTCCTTCACGATCTCTCTCACACAAAGAAACTACCACCAGGTCCCAAAGGATGGCCACTTCTTGGGGCTATCCCACTCCTAGGGACCATGCCTCACATCACCTTCACAAACATGGCTAAGAAATATGGTCCCATCATGTACCTTAAAATGGGTCCTTGTCACACTGTCGTTGCCTCAACCTCGGACGCTGCTAGGGCATTCCTCAAAACCCTGGACCTGTACTTCTCAAACCGTCCTGTAATTGCAGGAGCAACCTACCTCCGGTACAACACAGAAGACCTTGTGTTTGCAGAACATGGACCTAAATGGAAGCTAATGAGAAAACTAAGCAATCTTCATGTACTTGGGAATAAGGCTCTTGAGGATTGGGCTGATGTGAGAGCAAGGGAGGTAGGGCACATGGTGAGTGCATTGTGTGAGTCTAGCAGAAAAGGTGAGGCAGTAAAAGTGAGAGAATTGTTGTGTTATGTCATAACAAACATGCTAAGTCAAGTGACACTTAGCCGTCGTATGTTTCCGAACGATGTTTCGGAGTGTAAGGAGTTTAAGGACATGGTGGTGGAGTTCATGGTGCTTTCTGGGATGAACATAGGAGATTTTATGCCGAGTGTTATTAATTGGATGGGCTTTAAGGGTTTGGTGAGAAGTATGAAGCACTTGCATAAGAGGTTTGATGCGTTGTTGAAGAAGATGGTGGAGGATCATATGAAGTCTGATTGTGATCATAAGCCAGATTTTTTGGATATTTTGATGGCTAATAGTGAAGAAGGAAGGCTGAGCTTCACCAACATTAAGGCGATTCTCTTGGTATGATCGGTCTCTTTACCCAATTACTTCTTATTGACTTGTTTCATTAATAACTATTATCATTTTTGGAGGCTTGGTTTGTTTAGTAAAAAATTAATTTCCTTTAGAAAAAGCAATTTGATCATGTCCAAAATTTTTATTATTAATTTTCTTCATTAGAAAACTATTGTAAGCTACTATATATTTTTGTTTATTTAGGTTATATGGAAAAACTAGATGGACCAACTACTTATATACGAAATTTGAAAAATTAGTTACGTTATTAACAATTTTAAATAATGCACATTGATATAGATTTTATTTTGATATTGATATTGATATTGACGATACATTGATTTTATTGATAGAAATGAAATAGCTATAGGTGACAAAAAATAGGGACTTATGGGGGATTTGAATCATCTTTATATTTTTTCTTTATGCCTCTCTATACATAATCCTTTTATTGATTGTGATCAAATCATTGAGAAATGATATGTATTTGTTATTATGAGTGATTTGCATTTATTATTATTATGAGTTTAGAAATAAACAACATATTTGATTTAATGGTATACATTTATTATTATATGAATAAAATGTTCTTAAAAACAAAATTACAATTAATACTTATTTATGGTAGTGATTAAATAAATAATATATTTGGTTTAATTTCATAATTAGGGATTTTTCGGATAAAATTAAATGGACAGAGAAGATTATATATTAAAAAAAGGTAATATGGGGAGAAAATATTGAGAGAGTGTAGATGGCAAAAGTGGGCACTAGGACACAAGAGTTGTATTGCTTCTAATTCCATCCATTCTCTCTTAATTTATGTTTCTCTTATTTCATAAAAACCTTTGTAAGTTTCTAATTTAATTTCAAAAGGTTCAAAATTGATACTACACAAAAGCGAGAGGGGGATGAGTTGCGTGTAGAAATTGTAGATTGGATTTAATCACAAAACCGGGTTGGTAATTGGTAAACTTTCTTTGATGATAAGCTTGGACTCAAGCTCCCACAACCCAAATGACAATTTGAACAATGTAACATATTGGTCAGTAAAAGATAATGCCTCCATATCATTTTAGTCAATAATAAAATTGATTGCTCTATATGAATTTACTCCTTGTCAATTTAACTCGTTTGACGAACTTGTTAACTTATAGCTCGCAATCAATTTAATCTTGATTTGATTTGGATTAAAACTAAAATAGTTCATTTTTTAGTATTAGAATTAAATTGATAAAAATAAAGTTTTAAAAACTAAATCAATGTTATAAAAATCTTTTCAGAGGCTCATACGTACGATAAATATACCTATATATATATAAATCATTACACCTAAGCTTAGGTTTAGATCAGATATCCTATTTTCGCAAGTCCTACGTGGGCTCGAATATAGAAGTAGATGTATGTTGAATTTATTGTCGCCAAAATTTTTATTTTAAAAAGAAAAAAGCCTGAGTCCTAATCTAACAAGTTTATATGTTCCTCCATCCAGAATTTTTTCACTGCAGGGACACATTCATCATCAAGCACCATAGTATGGGCACTAACAGAAATGTTGAAAAACCCTAAGATCCTCATGAAGGCACAGAAAGAGATTGACCATGTGGTAGGGAAGGAAAGACGTCTTGATGAATCTGACCTGCAAAACCTCCCATACCTGCAAGCTATTTGCAAGGAAACATACAGATTACACCCATCCACACCACTAAGTATTCCCAGAGTGTCAACTCAAGCTTGTGAAGTTGATGGCTACTACATCCCCAAGAACACATGGCTCAGTGTGAACATATACGCCATAGGGAGGGACCCTAATGTGTGGGACAATCCATTAGAGTTCAACCCAGAAAGGTTTATGAGTGGGAAGAATGAAAAGATAAACCCTAGTGGTGTTGATTTTGAGCTGATTCCTTTTGGAGGAGGAAGGAGGGTGTGTGCTGGGAATAGAATGGCTATGGTGGTGGTTCAGCTTATTCTGGGCACTTTGGTGCACTCTTTTGACTGGAAATTGCCAAATGATGATGGACTGAACATGGAAGAGATCTTTGGTATCACTGTGCATAAGGCTGTTCCTCTTTCTGCTATGGTCAGCCCGAGGTTGCTACCACAAGCTTATGAATGATGTTTGTATATGGTCGGTTTGTCTAATAACTTTCTTTTTCTGGCTTGAACATGTCCGGATTCTCTTACGTTATCGTAGGACTAGCCCACCCCATGCATGTGTTTGTTTCACTCCTTGTAGGATTATCCTGCAACAAAATAAAACTCAAGCTCAAGTCAGTAAGACACACACAGATTGAGAATATATTTATGTATGTGTATGTATGTATGGTGTTTATATATATGTTTTCTCATTCACTTGCACTCCTACTTTTATCTTCTTCTACTTCAAAGGTATTTTTATACCTTATTCTTAGCTTTGAATTAGAATTTTCTTAGTTTTTTAATATATAAAAAAGATATATACATGGACTACAACGCAAATTAACTTTGGAAGGCAGCCTTCAGCTATAACGATCGATAATTATAGGTATTATACAAGGACTTGAGCTCAGTTGGCGCAAGAACCTGAAAAGAATTCAAGTGTTCACTGATTGTGCAGAAGTGATTAATCTGGTCACAAGACATGATATAACTACACCCGAGAATGCGACGCGGATGACTCGCACATGAAAAAAAAAAGGGTGAAACCGGCCCACACGACGGAAGGCCGGTTTCGGAGGAGTCGCCACCAAAATTTTAAAGAAAATTTTGGAAAACCAAAATAAAAACAAAAAAGGATAAGGATGGTCTGTGAATCAGAGTTGGGTTCGGGAGTACGATTGTGAGTGAGGAAGGTGTTAGGCACCCCCACAACACCCGTTCCTAAGAACGGTTATCTTAAATTGATCATGCAATTTTTATGGCTTTTAAAAATTATTTTAATTGCTCTTTTACCATTCATATGTAAAAATAAGGAAAATGAAGAAATGAAAAATAATGAAAATATGAAAAGTTGGGAAAAATAAATTAAATGAAAAATGTTATTTATTTACAAAAGCGGACTTAAAAAAATAAATTGATAAATATTTATTACATTAAGAGAAAAAACACCAAATAAATCATAAAATATTTATTTACAAAGGCATACTTGAAAAAATAAATGGGTAAATATTTATTAAATTAAGAGAAAAAACACCAAATAAATAAGAAAATATTTAATTATTTACAAAGATGGACCTGGAAAAATAAATTGGTAAATATTCATTAAATGAAGAGAAAAAAACACCAAATAAATGAAAAAATATTTATTTATTTATAAAAGTGGACTTGGAAAAATCAATTGGTAAATATTTATTAAATTAAGGAAAAAACACCAAATAAAATCAGAAAATATTTATTTATCTACTAATTAAGAGAAAAAACACCAAACAAATCATAAAATATTTATTTATTTACAAAAGCGGACTTGACCCAGAATTAGAGTCTGGGGTCTACGTACCCTGCGATAGGGATCAAAGTTGACGTAGTTCGGACTAGAAATGCATGTCATTGTATTGGTATTTTTTTATTATAAATATTTTTTTGAAAAGAGAGGTTTATAGAAAATAATTCATTTTTCCACAAAGAAAACAATTTTTAGAATTGGTTGGTGTGTTTTAATTTGTAAAAGATAAATTAATTTCCATTACTTGCTATTTTCATTTATTTATTTTTGGTTTAATCAAATTTTAAAAGAGAATATGTTTTTCCTCAATTAAAGAAATATGATTAAAATTATGTGTGATTTCCAACATTTTATTTTGATTTAGAAGAGAAATATTTGAAAACATTTTTATTTTCACAAAATAAAATCAATTGGCTCATGTGGTGACTTTATCATTCACATTTACCCATTGATACCTAAGTGTCCACGGTAGTATTACTCGAGACAAAAAGTATAAAAAGGGTTAGAAAGAAAACAAATAATTCTTTGTAAAATTGTTATTATTATTTTTTCTTTTTTCTTCTTTTTTTTTTTTTTTTAAAAATAATACAATAAAATAAAATAAAATTTTGATTTGGAAGAAAAATATTTGAAAACAATTTCATTTTCACAAAATAAAATCAATTGGCTCATGTGGTGACTTTATCACTCACATTTACCCATTGATACCTAAGTGTCCATGGTAGTATTACTCGAGACAAAAGGCATAAAAAGGGTTAGAAAGAAAACAAATAATTCTTTGTACAAATTGTTATTATTATTTTTTCTTTTTTCTTCTTTTTTTTCTTTTTTTTAAATAATACAAAAAAATAAAATACATAAGACCCTTTTAACACATGTTTAATAAGAATGAATTCGAAAATGTGATTATTACATGTGCTTTGAGGAAGAATAATCAGCATATGAGGTGACTTTATCACTCACAAGTTACTGATCATTATTTAAATACCCACAGTGTTACCACTCGAGGCAGATAAGTGAAAAAGGATAAAAGCCTGGAAAAAATGAATAATTTTTATTTAAACTATTTTTATTTCCTTATTTTAAATTATGAGATAAAAAATGCAATTAGAGAATCCTCCCTTTTTTTTTAGCAATTAAATTCTTCTTTTTTTTTTTGTTTTATTTGAAGTGAATTTTTAAACAAAAATCAATCATTCCCTGCGGTAATTTTATCACTCACAACTTGCTGATTGATACCTAAATACCCACGGTGAGGCCACTCGAGGTAAAAGGTATAAAAAGAGACTTAAGGATAAAATTAGAAAAATAGATTTTATGAATCATTTTTATTTTCTTGTTTTGTCATAAAAATAAATATGACGGTGATAACATATTCTTATTTTAAAAAGAAAAGCAACAAATGGAATTTAAAATATGACTATTATATATATATATATATATATTATTTATTTATTATTATTATTATTTTCTTTTTAAGGCAAAAGGATTAATCGAAATCTATGGTGACTTTATCACTCACAGTCCGCCAATTGGCACCTAAATGCTCACGGTGTTAGCACTCGGAGCACAAAGACAAAGAGAAATTTAAAATAAAGGGCTTTTATTTTAATCATTTATCTTAATAATAAAAAAAAATAATGGTACCAAAAGAGATCATTCAAACCTAAAAATATTTATGGTGTTGCCAATATGAATACCATGGTTACTCCTCACTCATGACACTCTTGACTGACACCCTAGCTATCTGCTCACAGAGACTTAGTCCCTCGTGACAAATTCTAATTGCGAAAAGAAAAGAAGCCCATAGCCATGAAGACCAAAATCACAAATAAAACACAACCAAATACAATTTATCAATGTGTATATTAAATGTGCGAATTCAAGTAATTTAAACACAATCATAAGATGAGAAAATACAAACTCTTGTGTCTTCATTTTCTTTTTCTTTACTTGGAAGTTGATTACCCAATTTTTAGCTTGATCCATGCTCCCCGTGGCACTCATGCAGGAAGCTTATTCATTGATCTCCCCCTTGGCATCCGAATTGGCCATCAACTTCTTTTCATTCTTCCATAAAGCCAGAATTGAATTCTCACATGGTGAAAATGCAAGAGACAAGTAAGAAACAAGGAAATTAGCAATGCATTTTCATGGCTTGTGCAACAAAATTTACCAATAGCAATAGTAAAGGAAAAGCCAAAGAAGCTTTTTTGGAAATCTCACTTCAACCCATTCAATTTCGCACAACCTAAGTGAGATGCATGAGAGCTAAAGACAATATTCTTAGCAGCCTTCCAAGCTATTTTAAGTCATCCATTTGACCATGTTTAAGCTAAAGACTCTAACTTTTATAACCAAGACACACTATACATGACCCACTAGTTTGTGACATCAAGGACAAGCTTCTACTCTCATGGGAGACGCAATAAGCTTGATTTGGGACTTGGAATAGAAACATAAAGCAGACCCCACCATTTCATTCTATTCCCAATTTTACCATTGAAAGGAGAGGTTTAAGGACCTGCAGAACATGACTCTAATACCTCTACTTCAGTATTTAGACAAGCTTTTCTTATGAACAAGGGTTACAGCAAGAAAGGATCAGAAATAGTAGCACAAAGTATAACCATGGGTCAGTAAATGATATGCATTCCAATATACTTTAGCTTAGAGACATGGCCTGTAGTTTCATTTTTGAGTGGAAAGCAACAAAACTTAACAGAATATACACAACACGAACAAACGCTTACTCTCAAACTTGCCAAAATTCATTCAATGGATTAAGAACGCAGTAATACAGCACTATATCACATGAGTTTTCAAAGCTCACGATGGTGGTTCATTTGCAAGTTTGGGACAGCACCCACATGACTGTGTTGAGCAAAGAAGATTTATGTGGGAAGATAAGACCATATAGAGCATTCTTCATGCTTAAACTGTTTGTCGTCATCACTTCCAAGCCCAAACAGGACATCCATAAGTAGTAAGTTAAAACCAGATTTTTTTCCATAGAAAACATATTCACGTGGTTAGTTTTGAACCCAAACTATGGCAACACCAGACAACAATCAACCAGGACTCCTTTCTTTTCTTTATGGAAGACATGACAATACAATCACCTCAAGAGCTTAATGGTAGTCCACGCATATGCAGAGAATAAAATACATGTGTGTGTGTGTGTGTGTGTGACCACCTCGTTTGAGCTCACACCCGAATCTATATGTCACCAGCAAACAACATTTCTGTCAAGTATAAGGTTGCATTAGATTCAAAGCTATAAATCGGACATTTGACCCTTACTAAGCTAATCGCCGTTCTCATATAAGCTACATCTCACACAATCATTTCGTCAAACATTTCATGCGCAGGGCTTTAGAAAAGCAAAGGGCATAATTGTTCTAAGTGCACAGCATGCCAAACAATACCTACGCAGGTGAACCAACATCAATATTGCAGCGAAGATGAAGCCAATAAGTGCAAGGAAACATTACCTATATAAGTAATTTGAATCCCTTTGTTGCTCTCGTTTAGGGTTCTCGGCATCGGAGTCTCTCACCCGTGAAGCCATCGTGGCTCCTTTGTCCTCCGTGCTCGGCCTCTTTTTTTTTTCCTTTATCTCAGCTCTGTCCACGACTCCTTCTCGGTCTCTCTTCCCGGCTCCTTCTGGTTGGTCCCTCAACCTCGCCTGCGACTCCCTCTGTTTTTCTTCACCCACTCACCGTGGCTACGTCTGATTTGTATCTCGCCTCCTCACCCGCGACTCCTCTGTTTAAGAGCCCTCACCTCTCAGCCTCTCTCACCCGCGGCTCCTCCTAGTTGGTCTCTCCTTCTCAGCCTCTCTTACCCGAGGCTCTTCTGTTTCAGAGCTCTCGCCTCTCGGCCTCTCTCACCCGCGGCTCCCTCCGTTTATACTTCCTCAACCTCGCACGCAGCTGCCTCTCTTCTCTTTTATTTTTTCTCTGTCTGCCTCTCTCCCTCTTTAAATATCTGTCGTGCTCCTCTTTCCCCCTCACGCGTGTTCCCTCTCCCTTTTTCTTTCTCGCACGCTTCCTCCTGTTTCTTCGGCCTTGCGTGCTCCTCTCTCAGCCTCCCTGCTCTGATTCTGCAGCTCCTCGTCCTGACTCGCGCCTAAGCCCTCAGTTTCTTTTTCCAGTCCTCCACCCCCCTCTGCTGCAGCTTTCTCTCTCTACCTTCCTGTCTTCTCTGGCGTGCCCTCTCCTTTTCTTAGGGCTACGCCCTTTGCCCCTGTTCACGAGCCCTCAATTGGGCTTGTGAACTTTCGGTCAGCCCAAATAGCATATTTGGGTTGAAATACATATTCTCCCTTTTTTTTGTTTTGCTTCTTTTTTTTTTTTAATCTTTTCTCTCTTTTTTTTTTTTACATTTTCTATTATTTTATTTATTATTATATTTTTACTATTATTATATTTTTATTATTATCATTATATTTATATATTTTTAAAATTACCCGGACAAAATACGGTGTTCACAACTGACCACCCTTGTCAGGATATTCTTGATCATGTTGGATTGATAATTAATTAATAGGGATTGGTTTGTCTATTTTTTACTTTATATATGTAGAGGGATGCCAACATTTTGCATTTGCACCCATAGGTTAGCCAAAATAGTTAGGGATAGTAATAATGATTTTTGTATGTTTAATCAACCCATCTTATTATTATTTATAAGAGGTAATCGTTGATGAACAGTTTATGTAAATACCATCTCTCTTGTATTTGTTTTATTATTATTTATAGAATCATTCTTAATTTCATTCAAAAAAGAATCTATAAAAAAATATTCTATTTGTTAGTCATAAATAATGTATAAAACCCACTTCTAATTAACATATACTCCATCCGATTGTTAATATATATATATATAAGTCACATTTAATTTTTTTTATACATATTAAGAAAAGCTAATTACATCATAATTGAATTTGTCTCAAAATTTCTATACTTTTCAATACTGTCCTTATTAAGCACATTCAATTTCAATATTAAATTAATTGCTGTTAACATTCCTCTTACACCATATAGTTTAATTAGAGTGGCACCTTTTAATTGCATATACAAAACAAGTCAAGGACCTTATTGAAAAAACATCTAATAATCCCGACTTTTTATAAAATCTCATATATTTAGTTAAAAAAACACTTTTAAAAGATGCCCCATATTAAAAATACAAGGGAGATGCGGCTCAAATAATTTGCAGTGAAGGGCACCCATTGACACCTAAAATGTCAGAAATTTGTCCGTGATTAAAATTTATGATCCCCAATTGTTGTGATTATGATGTTTCATTAGAGATTATTTTAACTTTCTTCCACTCTTGATAAGCGTGCCAACTTTTTCTATTTGTGTTTTCTATCTTATTTTATTTTGCATGTCAAAAGAGATCCGATTCTCACCTATTATGCAATAATTAAAAGTTTTTTTGTTTCTGTTAAATAAGGTATTAAAAACAGGATCATCCTGTCCGATTTTTAATAAAAGGATCAAATAGAACTCCACTACTCCTTGATCTTTTTAATGATTGAAAAGAATGCTATCATTTTATTTTCAAAAGTCACTATATACTATTGGATATTCTGCTATCACTATATATGGTAGAATTAAAATGATAATATTAATAAAAAATATTTTGCAATGGTTTTTTATTATTTATTTTGAAATATGTGTTATTTACTAACTTTACATTTGCAAGGGTAAATTTACTATAATTCTTTTTTTTTAATTATTATCAAAGAACAGCAAATAAGCGGACTATATAACAGTGTAACCAACTACAAGTCTCAAGGGACAATCCCGCTCGAGGTCCCGCAAAATAGAACTAGGAGGCAAATAAAAACAAGACAACCCCGGGACTATATTCAGTGCTTCTTTAGCAAGTTTGTCCGCCACAGTATTAGCCTCTCGAGAACAACTGAGGCGGACCAATACCGAAGCAGCATATATAAAATTTCATGCAGAACATCTCTATCGAGGTACTCCTCCAATTCTTCCGAAGATGAGGTCCGTATAAGCTCATGGCAATCACTCTCAAGAACAACAGATCTCATACCACTATCCTAGGCAACCTTCGAGCCCAAAGCACTGCCCAAGCTTCAGCACAGAAACTGCTTTCATTCCCAACGTGGAACATAAATCCATGCAAGAATTTGCCTTCGCGGTCCTTCACACTCTCCCACAAGCCGCAACCCCCAAGCTATCACTCCAAGCTCCATCAACGTTGACTTTGAAGAATCCTGGCTGTGGCGCCTTCCAAGACTCGGCCTCCTCTTGGGTACAGCTACTAATGAGCTTCTTGTCCGACCATTCTAAACAAGCTCGAGTACGTGCACGAATGGCACGAGCGAGGGCTTTCAACCACACCCTTAAATATCTTTGCATTTCTGGCCAACCAAACATTCCTGCTTGCCACAGGGAACCAAGAATCCCACCTCACTCCATCCACCATAACCCAATGGGACAGATTCCACAGGATCCACCTCTAGGAGTGATTTCTGTGAGAAAACACCTGTCCCTAACGGCACTAAACCACACCAGATATTCTGCGCCAGGTCACAGTCTCGAAAAGCATGCAAAAGGTCCTTCTGCTCTTGTTCACAAATGTCACACCTGCCAATGTTTTGAAAATCCGACTAGATTGAATGGTTACACCAGGTAGACTATCACCCTAAGATAATAACGGCTCACTGTGTACTATTTTAGGGGTTGAATTAGGTTGGACTGTTTGAATCGGTTTTTGAGTTGATAACTGAATGATTCTTTTAATTTGTGTAAAATTTAATCTAAATTTAACTTTTTGATCAAAATTATTAATTATAGAAATTATTAGAGAATAAAAATACTATTTTTTTTTCTATTTTAAAATTATCAATTATAAAAATAAAAAAAATTATTATATTATATAATCATTTTATAATATTATAGTCATATAGTGTTACTATGTTAAAATATTTTAATATTACTTATAATAATTTAATATATATTATTATCATGTGAGTTTTTTAATTCATAATAAACTTGAGTTATTTGATTTTTTTAATAATTTAATATTTTATTATTATACATATTATTATATATAACATTATTTTTATTTAATTATTATATCATCACCCGTTTAATTTTCAATGTCACCAATTAAACTATAAAAGTTGCAACCTGATAACATTTTTTATATAATATGTAGTCTGATTTTTAAAATATTATCACTTGCTAGGCTCGTATGCTCATGCATACCTTTCGAAACACGGCGCTTATTGGTAAAATAAGCGGTCTGTTTTGGGGACACAACCATTGAAAGGCCTTGCATCTTTGCGGAGTCCTCGACTTCCAAGTCATCGGCCATAACTTATGATTTGTCACATCGGGATTTATAAATAAAGACAAGTTCCTCTCAAAACCCAAACATTAATAGTGTTTCAATACTGGGAAAGAAAAAAAAACTCGTCTTATAATCATACAAGCTCAAAATCAATAAATCATCAATATATATATACATATATAAAATTATAAGATATCGTACTATTATAAGACATAAATAGTATAACTTCTTTCCATAAACATTTTATACTAGACTTTATCTAAAGCATATGACTCATATCTAGTTTATAGTTTATTTAAAATCTCTTTTGTTGGCCTTATTTTTCATCATAGACCTTTAATTAGGGTGAAATTAATAAGGACCAATAATTTTATAGGAATTTAAATGAAAATAAGAGTTAAAATTAAGATAATCTCTAATCTAAAATCAGGTTTACTATATCAGTATAAAAAGAATGAAAATGGAATGTTTTTATTAGCTAAACAAAGATGTAGTATATGTTTGGATTCATTTATTCATAATTAATTATCCATAATTGATTATGAGAATAATTGATTACGTCAAAAGTTATTTGTATTTGAATGTTTTTACCTCATAAGTGATTTTGAGAAAAGAAATGTGTTTAAATTTTGAGGGTTTAAATGATTATTGGGTGAATAATAAAAAAGGAGAATTGAAATAAGTGATTATGAAAAAATAAGTAATTATCATAAATAAAAAAAATCAATTTATTTTATAATCACATATTTAAAATATAAGTGCTTATTAAAAAGTTAATATATTTGGTAACTTTGTAAAATAAATAATTATAAATCCCCATAATCAACTACTTTTGTTATTCAAAGAGGCTTGTATAATAAAAAGAAATGTGACTAAAAACTAAATTATCTTTGACGAAAATGATGTTTCTCCAATAGCCAAAAAGGATATCATCATACAATCATATTTTTTATGTATTTTTTTTTGTAGATTATATTAGGGTGTTCAAAGGTTTAGTTTGATTCAATTTTGGATAAAAAAAAAAAAAAGTAAACTATTCAGTTTGACAAATTTTGAAACCTAATTTTTTTTAAATCGGTTTGATTTGGTTTCAAATTCAATTTTATTCGACTTGAATCATACTAAAATAAATTTTATTTAAAAAAAAGTAGCATTCATTTCTAAAAATTAAATTAAATAAGTATCATATAAATATTTGATTAATACAAATTATATTTAAATAATTCATAAAAATTTTAATTTTTTATGTAAAAATTTTATGAATATTTTTTCACATGATTATTTATAACAAACACAATAACTTATATTTTTTCTTCTTATTTAATAAATATCTTATAATCTTGTTTATGAGTTTATAATTTAAGAGACATATATTAATAAATATAATATATATAAAATGTATTAAATAAATATATTATAATTATATAAAATATATTAATAAGGTTGATTCGGTATAGTTCAAATTTTAAATATTTAAAACGGAATCAAATTAAATCAAACTGATTCGGTTTGAAAGATGAAAAGATTAAAATGGTCTTTATTTAACTTCAGCTTAGATTGGCTTAGCTCAGTTTGGTTTAATAGGGTTTGCAATAGTTTTAAATACTATTATTTATAAATACGTCAATATTATAAAATAAGGAATTTGTTAAAATATCACACTTTCTTTCCAGGCTTCCAGCCTTATTTTCCTCTCTGCTCTTTCGTGTGATCTTTCCACTGTGCCCCATAACGCAAGAATCCAATAACGTTAGCGTCAACGCCTCACACGACGCCATGTTTGAGAATTGAGAGCTCCCAGGCTAAAAAAATCCGCTCTTAACTCTTAACTCAATTCATCCCCACACCCTCTTCTCTTTACCTTTCTTCTCAGCCATTCAACCAATTTAAAGCAACTGGGTAGTTTCACCTCTTACAATAATTGAAGAAGCTGAGAATTTTAGTTTTATATTTCAGGTGGGTTCCGCATCTATGCGTTTGTCAACATCTTGTTGGTTTATTGTAGCGCCACTGAATCATCGATGATTCCCAACTTTCCTTTCGGGAGTTCTTAGTCTTAAAACTTAATTTGTGTTCTGTAGTTTCTGCTGATTAATCTAACAGTATGGCTACGACGAACAGTGGGGTCTGCTTCTTCTATTTCGTCTTACTTAACATTTTCCTGAGCTCTCTGCCATCCCAACCAGCCCCTGAAGGTGCTCTCGTAACAGGGATTCCTGGATTCAATGGCACTCTACCTTCCACGCACTATGCTGGGTATACTTTGTCTTTATCTATTTTAGCCTTTTATTCCCACTTCTGCTGTAGCCATTTCATATTATCTCTTCGCAATTTCTGGGCTTTTACTTTGTTTTTACTGACCAATGGGGGATTTGCTTATGTCTCACTTTGGGATGTTGAAGCTATGTGACGGTGGACGAAGGTCATGGGAGGAGCTTGTATTACTATTTCGTTGTATCAGAAAGCAATCCGTCTGAGGATCCAGTGGTTTTATGGCTTAACGGTGGTCCGGGATGCTCTAGCTTCGATGGCTTCGTCTACGAGCATGGTAATGATTCAATTCATGCATTGCCCTTTTAGTTTTGATAAATTGTAGGGTAACCTAGGCAACTGAAGCTTGGAAATTGGTCTGCAATGCTTTTAACCGTTATTACCGTGTTGTCCTTTTTCCTTTTTTCTCTTTAAATGGAGGGACTGTTGTAGGCTAGTTTGTTTCTCAATCCGGATACCAGAATGTGAATTCATTCTGCAATTTCCAACTGTTTTCTATTTCTAATATGCCTTTTCACCAATGGACCCTGATAATAGTTAGCTAGATTGAAGAATCTAACATCCTTTAGCACTATACCTTACTTTGGCCTTCTTCAAGAGTTAAACGTTGTGATTGCCTTACTGTCTTTTGTGCACATCCATCAGAAATCAAAGTCACAAACCAGCAGCAAATAGTTCTGTTGCTTCTGCATTTTCTAAACCTATTTTTTTCCTTAAAAAAATTAACAGAATAGTATGCTCGATTTATTATTAATTGTTAATCTGTAATTTGACTAATTGATGGTACATTTCAGGTCCTTTCAATTTTGAAAAGGCCAAAACCCAGGGAAACTTGCCCAGATTGCACCTCAATCCTTACAGCTGGTCAAAGGTCTAAACATTTATACTTTTGTTTAATTCAGGGTTTATCTCTAGAAGAGAAGTACAATTTCTTTGCTTGGTGATATTTCAGGATGAGTGTATAATTGTCTTCCTTTCTTGAAGTCTTCTGATCTTTGCATTTGATATTTTGCTTCGCATTATAGGTTTCCAACATTATATATTTGGATTCTCCAGCTGGTGTGGGGTTTTCTTACTCAAAGAATAAATCTGATTACACAACTGGAGACATAAAGACTGCTTCAGATACACACACCTTTCTTCTTAAGGTAGCTGCTGAAACAAGTGGGGAATTTTGACAATATAACATCTGAACCAATAGTTATGTATGCTTTCCAGATTGCTTACATTTCTACCTTGATCTTGAACAAACCAGTGGTTTGAACTATATCCCGAGTTCCTTTCTAACCCATTCTTCATCGCTGGAGAGTCGTATGCTGGAATTTATGTGCCTACACTAGCTTATGAAGTAGTGAAAGGTAACAAGTTTTGTCATGAATTTCCTGTTTTAACATGAGTTTATTTTGGCAAAAAAAAGTTTTAACATGAGTTAGAATCACAACTAAGGTGCCTTTTTTTTTTTAATCTTTCACAGGAATTGAGACTGGTGCAAAGCCTAACCTGAATTTCAAGGTCTTTATCTTTAGGTTAATCTTTTGTTTTCAATCTTGTAGCTGCAAACTGAAGTCGTTATTTTCAGGGATATTTGGTAGGAAATGGCTGTACAGATGATGAATTTGATGGCAATGCTCTTGTACCATTTGCACATGGGATGGGTCTTATCTCAGATGAATTGTATGAGGTGAAAGTAAAACCCTCAATTATAGCAAATTCATTCAGTAGCTCATCATAATTATCATCTTAACAAATTACTAATTTGATTTTATATCATATTTTTTATGGAATATTAAAAATAATTGGCAGTCTCTTCCATTTTCATGCAAGGTGTCTTTTTCACGCTAGTATCTGAACACAAGTGTTGTTGCCAGGGGTTTGATTTCATCATACAAAAATTTGAAATTAATAATTTATGGTCTTACTAAATTGATTAATGATGTCACCTCGTCCATCTAGTTGTGCTGTTGAACTGATGATGTTGATTTTGATCTTTGCCATCACCATTTCTATAATTAAAATGAAATTTTAACATGATGTATGTTAAACTTGTGCTTCTTTCACATGCAAGCTCAAAGGGCTTTAGTGTGAATGACATGTTACTTCTTGCATTGAATTTGCCCTTGACAAATATAATTGATTTGAGAATAAGTTCTGAACTGCTTTACATATTTTTGTCTTAACAGTTTTTCTTGCAAATCTGCTGAACTTGTCTTCTCTCCTGAACATGTTTCATATAGTTAATGGTGTGTGACTTAATGTGCAGGAGGTTAGAGTTGAGTGCAATGGGAATTTCTATAATCCAGTGAAAGAAAATTGTGCAAGCAAGCTAGCAAAAGTCGATGAGGTAATCTAACTGTACAATACAGTTCTGGCAGGAAATGAGCCAAGATGAATTAGGCTCTCATTGATGATTCTTGCTATTGTAGGAGATTGATGGGCTAAACATATATGACATTCTAGAACCATGCTATCATTGGCCTGAGACAGTGGAGACTACACCATCCTATATTAGGTTGCCATCCAGCTTTCGGCAGTTAGGTGAGACTGAGAAACCTCTACCAGTGAGAAAAAGGATGTTTGGTCGTGCTTGGCCTCTTAGAGCTCCAGTGAAAGATGGAATTGTACCAACTTGGCCGCAGCTTAGCAATAGCCACAATGTTCCATGCACTGTATGTAGCTTTGGTATTATGTTTCGTGATCATTTTATAATTACTTCTCTGCTTCCAATTGATTGTCACCAATAGAATCTGTAGACATGCATTTTTTGCGTGATCTCTCTGGATATAATATTTATCTGTTTATTCTTCAAAACTACTAATGAATGCTGTGAAAAAAAAGCTGATAATTTAGTTATAAGGCGTTAAAGCAAGTTAAAAAGTTGGTTATGCTGTACATTCCTTTGTCCCAAATTGCTTGTTGTATAGTCTTTTTGTCATTATAATTATATATAGTGTGAGCTACTCTCCTTACACTTTTCAAAGTGTTCTCTTTCTCAAGTCTGTTCATGAGATGAGGAGAACAGTCCTGACATGGAGAATCTGCTCAAGATAGTAATAGATTCTTAACCCCTAAAGGTACACTACGGAATTTATTCTCTATCTTGCTCTGAACCTCCTTGATTCAAGATGATGCCTGCTCCTCAATGTTGGTGTTCCCATAAGAATTGAAAAACAATGTTAGGGAGATATCTGATCCTTGACCAATAATGATATGACAGATGCCACCAAAACTAATTTATGCCCTCAGAAAACTAATTTTAAGCTTCTAATGGTGGTGCTTCAATTGTCATCATAGATAAGACAATTATAACTTGTAATTTATGGTCAATTAACATTAATGTTCTGGTACCACCGATTTTTCTTTGATCCTTTTTAATTTTGTTATAATTTAACAAAGAAAAGTTTATCATATCTTATTGCCACTTTTGAGAGTACATTCCTTTCAATCTCTCTTTTCTTGTATCGTATCTGCTATCATCAAGTGGTATTGTATTGACGTGAGCCATCAAAAGGAACAAGTTAATTCGAGTACTCCAGGCGATTCATTGCATATTCCAAGTGGCCCTACTGCATGAGCACAAGCTAGGGGACTTAAAGAGGCTTTGAATGGGCTTGTTCAAGATATTTGGGCAAATCAAATGACGATTGGACCTATAAACATCAAGGAAGATCTGGGCTGTGCTGATCAAGGAATCATCAACGTCACTTGGGCTAAAGATGGAGCTATTGAAGACGAATATGCAATGTACTTGAATTAACTAGTTCCCTTGGATGGCTCACATCATGTATACATGATATGATTACCATGAAGTTCATTGTTGTTATTGTTGTATTGCCTGTATCCTGGAATGTTTAGCAAGTAACAAGCTCTATTATTATCTTCAGGATGATGAGGTTGCGAACTCATGGTTGAACAATGACGCAGTCAGGAAAGCAATTCACACAGCACAGGTGAGGTTTCTTAGTCACCCGAACTTTGATACCAAAACACTGGTTTGTGAGCTAACCCTGGAATGATGGACTGCATTGACTATATGGTATTTGGTTCAATTCTTGTTGGTAAACCTTTGTTGCTAATCACCCACTACTTACAGTGCACCTTGGCTTGGAGGTGGAGCAGTCTATCTTACTTTTAAATGTCTCACCCAAGACAGAAAAAAGCCCTGATCTGTGATCTTTGTGATATAACAGAAAAGTGATGTCAGTATTTGGGATTTATGCTCGGACAAAATTTTATTCGATCATGATGCTGGGAGCATGATCAAATTCCACAAGAACCTGACATCTAGAGGATATCGAGCACTTATATACAGGTACATTTTTAATTTAAGATCAATGATACTTGAACCTTTAGAGCCTGTTTGGGTAAAACAAATTATGGTTTCTAACTATCATTTTTTCTTTTTTTATCCAAACTGGTTTATGGTAAACTTTTCTACTTTTATCTAAACTTTATTTTTGTAAACTGTGGTTATTCTAATAGATTTTTTACAAAAAAGTAATTCAAACGAGCACTTAGTTGTTATCCTTTTCTATTGTCCTCGGTATTCAGCCTATTCTTTTTCTGGGGAAGTTTCCCTTATGGATTTACTGAAAGGTTTTGAAAGCTCTTTTGAGCCGATATTTATTTAGTTTTTTACTTGTTTTGATAATTTGATTAATGCTTAGGGAGGAATACTTACTGAAACTATGAGTGTATAATGAGCTAGTGACACTCACACTTACACTTTGGGTGTACTTCAAATAACTACTTTCTGAATCTCACAAAACTCACCTAAATACTTATGGTATCCATATACTTAACTAGAATTTACTCCTATCAACCTTCTCTGGGCGTGTTCCATGAAGCTAGAAATTCTCCAGTAGTCCAATACCACAAACATGTTTTTAATTCTCAAGTTCTTTGCAAAACAGTCTGTCACTATGAGAATCACCATTCATGAATGATCTGCATGCTTCTTGTTATTTTTCTGCTCTTTTTGGTATTTATTGATGAAGAGACCATAAAATTAATGTTTTTGACAGTGGTGATCATGATATGTGTGTTCCATTCACTGGAAGTCAAGCATGGACTAGATCAATGGGATACAAAGTTGTAGATGAATGGAGGCCTTGGACAGTTAATAATCAAGTTGCAGGGTAATTCCGGTGCCATTTTCTTATATTATTTTTCTGAATGAATTTTCATATAAATAATCCAGGGAATAGAAGGGACTTTGTTTATAATTGAGGAGAAATTTTTTATGCTCTGCATACTATCCACACTTCACCTGAGGATCCAATTCCTATGTGCACTGCCTTGGATGTGAAGTAACCTATCAACTTTTAAATCTTTGATGTAAAAGGAGAATATCAAATGGAGAAAATGACGATGACAAATCTGTCCTGTCATCATAGATTCAACCCAGCTAGATTTTTTTTTTCCCCACAATGCAATAAGAATCTTGACCTGATATTTAGTTCAACTTTCTTTACTGGTTGCAGTTATACGCAAGGATATGACAACAATCTCACTTTTCTGACCATGAAGGTTTGTATATAAGAATGTCTGAGCAAATTACTTCAAGAGTCACTTGATCTTGTGTTATGATTCTATTTGATAATGGTGCAGGGAGCTGGACATACTGTTCCAGAATATAAGCCACAGGAGTCATTGTATTTCTATAAGCGCTTTCTAGATGGATTGCCAATATGAAAGAAGACGAAACAGAGGTCAAACTGATGATCTGAATTTATTGTGTACTTCAATAATGCCGTTCCTAGTGTTTTCTGAATCGATATTATGTCTGTATTTTATGTGAATATTCAGAATGTTTCAGAGTGTTTGCTTAATTGCTATAGCCATTATTGATAGTCATCGTACAATACCACTGGAATTTGAATTGTCTGCTGCACTTTGTTCCAATACGTCTCTGTTGGCAACAGAGAGAGAGGGAGAGACAACATATGTAGAATGTCACCTTCTTATTAGAAAATTTGATACTCCCTCTCCCTCCCTTTCTAAATCTAACATACAAATAAAGAAAAATACACTGACCAAAAAATATATCAAATTTGCTCGAAATTTGAGATAGTTTTTAAAATGGCCATTTTTAGTGTAATTTCAGAAAATTTGCTTGTGTTTAATGTGAGGATAAAATTGAAAAAAAAAAAAATTAACGCACCAAACAACTTCTTAATGTATCTTATATTTAGAAAAAAAAAAATATCTTTTTTATCTTATATTTATAAATGGGGGAGTATTATAAATTTTTTTCTTAAAATGCATTAAATTACCCATAGCTCGTCTCTGTTGAACTTAATATGTAAATACTTTTAAATTTTTAAAATTTGATAATGAATTTTCACAACGAGTACATTCGTTCAAAATAAATTTCTTGTTGATTAAAGGGACTATTTGTACATAATCCAAAACATAACATAGTTTATTCGTAACTAATTTATTGGTAAATAACTAACGATGAGTTTATTTTCATAAATTTAAACATTAGAATTCATTATTTTTTTTACCAGTCGAAGAATTCATTATTAAGTTCTCAAATTTTGAGTGATTTTATATAACTTAAAAAGTTTTTTGAGATTAAATTTTTTAAAAGATAAATGTACAGTTTTTCCGTGTAAAAAATGCCAACATCGATGATCCATCCATAGCTAACTGGGTTTGAGTCCAATTATCCGACCCTACTTGCCCAGGTTTTATGGTCCATGGATTCCTGAACCCGGCATTGGTTTCGGCTCCATGTCTCTGTTGTTGCAGAGGCGTTTTCTCTGCACCAAGGTGCATCACAAATGGAAGGTGAAGCAGGTAACCAAGTCCAACTTCCAGGAATCCTTGGAAGAGATAAAGACGCATATCTCTAACTCCGACTTCGTAGCTGTATCCATGGAGAAGACTGGCTCTTTCTCGGCGTCGTGGCACCGTGTGCTTCCCTTTGACACGGCGGAAACCGCCTATTGCAAGGCCAAGCACTCTGCCGAGCGGTTTCAGCTTCTTCAGTTCGCTGTTTGCCCATTTTCCATTGCCAACTCCAATACGTTCATCGCTCACCCGTGAGTTTATAGCGCTTTCACTGTTGCAAGTTGTAGAGGATAGTTTTATTTTTGTCCTGAAAAATAGTGCATTTTCAATTTCTGTCATCGCAAATAATTTCTTTCAATTTGATCCATTCATCATTTTGATGCTTCACTTTATAAATTTGATGACTAGGTCTAGGAATTATTGAGTTAAACAATAACAGTGAAAGGGCCATAGGTTTCGCATGAGCGATTTGTTAGTGTTTTGAGTTAACTTTTAGAAGGAAGGTAGCATTGAAAGCATTTGAACCAATGCTAGATTAAATTGAAAGAAATTATTTATGGAGGACAAAATTCAAAATGTTCTTGTCTGTCAAGGATGAAGATAGAATTTCCTTAAATTTTTAGTTTCTTGTAAAATGAAGGGGGACGCAAAAGTGACCTAATGTATATGGTGCAGGTACAATTTTCTTTTGTTTCCTAGAGATGAACTGAAAATGGGGATGCCTTCTTATAGTTTTTCTTGCCAAACATCGTATCTGACTTCCATGGCCCATGAAGGTTTCGATTTTAATGCTTGCATATATGATGGTAAGTTTCTTAATGTTCTCCCCTCAGATTTTTATGGTTTGTAAGAAGCTATTCTTATTAAGGGAAATTGTATGCACAATGACTGAGTGATTCTAGGATTTGCAGATGTTTTTACTGGTAATGGTCTATAATACAATCAACTTGTTGATGTCAGCTACTCAAGCTCGGTTTATTTTAGTGTTTTCATCTGCTATTATAATTTCTATGTCTAAGCAAGGTAAATGCAATACATTTTTTTCCCCTGAAGTCCTTTGAAATTTGTACCACAAATGATTCATTGTTTGGTCAAGAAGGTTCCGCAAACTTGCTATGCAATGTCAAGTCTTCCTGCTGCATAATTGTTATTTGTTAGCTTGGATAAAGCCTGCTGCTGAATTATTGAGCAGTGGTATTTATCATCTTCTCCTACGCCTGTCTTTGTTTTGCATTATTCTTTCTAAGGTGCTGAGCAGAGAAGTATCTCTTACATTTTTGGTTCTAGGATGATACTGTGGAAAGAAATTGACAACGAAGTCTGTGATGATTAATTCCCCTTTCTTTCTTCAGGGTCAGTAAGAACCAAATTGAAGTTTTTCTTCTGCTTTAGCTGGTGTAAGACTTGATTAAGTTCTCCGGCTATTTTTCTTTAATACAAGTTGAATATACACCTAAAAATAAAATTATATTTGAAAAGATAAACAATTCATGTCACCTGTATGTCAATTCATTACTGCTTTATTTCCCTTAACAGATAGGATTTGAGGACTTATTTGTCCCCTGGATACATATTGTTTTCATCTACATGCCAGGAATGTGTGTGGATTAATTAAATATTTAGATACAGAAAGCTAAGGCCATGCTGTATGAAAAGAGAATCTACAACTCAGTTACTTATTTTGAGACCCTGATGACCTTTATCATATTGTGTGACAGGTATATCATATCTATCTAGAGTACAAGAATCTAAAGCTAAAATGCAGATAGGGAATCGTGTACCTTCTCTTAATGTGAATAAATCTTCTTCGACCTCTACTTTTGCTGATACAGTTTTTGTTGAAAGGATTAAATCACGGATTAAACACTGGATAAAATCATGTGAAAACCCTGGCACTAGCACAAGCACAAGCACAAGCAAAGACGGTAAGAATATCTTTAGCAGATTCTTTTTAATAATGGTTATTCTTCAAACTTTCTTTAATTCTTTAACCATGCAGAGGCTCTCCTCATCTCCCTTAGGAAAATTGTGCTGGGAAGTGAGGTTTTCGGCTCAAGACCTTGCCTCACAATAGATGTTTGCAGTGAACAACAGGTGCAGCTAATTCTGGAGGTAGAGTGAAGTAACAAAGTCTTGATTTTTATAATTCAAGTTATTTGCATGCTTGCTCAACCCCACTTCATATAACTAATCAAATTATTTTTTTTCATTTTCTTGGCTTTCGGGTTGGGTTTTGTTGGATTTTGGGAGGGCTGTAGATGCTGGTAAACTTTCACAACGTTGTTCCTTTGTTAGTACCTGCTAAGGGTAATACTGCTTTGGCTATCTGTCTTGTTTTGACAAAGTCAAAAGAGGATAAGGATTTGTTTGAGGTGATGAGATAATATTAATCTTTGCTTGTTCCTCTTTTCCTTTTTATACCTTCTCTTCAAATAATTATGACTTTATTTGGCAGAGGGAACGAAAAAAATTAGAAGAGGAGAAGAACAAGAATCTTTGTGGGTTTCGAGAGGTGATCGAGTTGATTTCTGCTTCACAGAAGCCTGTTCTCTCCCACAATTGCCGTGATGGTGTATCTCCTAGACAGAAAATTCCCAACTTAGTTTTCTTGTGTTGACCTGGCCTACTTCATTCTATTGACTATTTTTTTATTGATTATTGATATTTGCAGATTGTACATTTATTCATTCAAAATTCATTGCTCCCCTTCCTCCTGAAGTGGATGAGTTTATGAATTCTTTTAGCTCGGTTTTCTCCCATGTGATTGATGTGAATCATATGATGAAGGAATTTGGAACCCTGAGAAAAGTGACCAGCATATCTGCTGCTTTATCGTACTTGAAGAATCATTTTTTTGCATCTGTTGGTGTGGAAATTCCTGACCAAAGTAAGCCACCCTTTATCTTGATATATGCATCCGCCTTCATCCACATACCATTTGTTTATTTTTGACATTCAAAACAGTCATGCCCACAAACCACCCCCCACCCCCCTTTTTTTCCCATTTTCTTTTGGGTAAAAGATGGATTATTTTTATTTATTAAAGTTTGATGTTAGTCTCATGCCAGCAACTTAATAATATTTTCTTTTTCTTTTCTGTTTGGGATTCCATTCAGCTACAATAAATGAAGGCAAGATTGATGGACTTGATGCATTAAGGATATGCTATTTATTTATGAAGATCTGCTCTATATTGAAAATTTCCCCACTTGTTATTGAATCTGGCAATAAGCATTTAGCCCCTAGGCTTCAAGACTTCACCAACATATTCCATCCTTGGTCAACAGACTCCAAAGAGTGGGTTGATGAGAACATAAGTATGTGGACAAATAATGCAAGAAAGATCAACTGTGAACATTTGGTTTTCTTATGGGGAGTTCAATTCAGGATCACGGCGGGCACGCTGAAGAATCTACTTCGCAGATCTCATGACATCTTTGCTGGGGAGTTTGATGTTAAACTGGTGGATAAGAATTGTGCCATTGTTGTTTTCTGGCAGCCTGGGTTGTCCAAAGCTTTTCTTGATGCCATGGATGGTGAACAAATTAGTGGATCCTTGAGGGAATTAGTATCAGAGGGCCTCAGGGTAGCCAGTTATGAGATTTACAGGACAGTGTGTAGGCTAGGTTTGTGGGAGGCAGAACTGTCGGAGTCCTTAGACACAGCCTTGGAGAAATCTGATAGAGAATTTTCCAATATTTACTGTCACAACGATAATGTAATTAACTTATCAATATAATATTGATAATTAACTTATCAATATTTACTGTCTGATAGATAGGAATATTTTCCCCACTGGTTCATGCTTTGAGTATCAAAATAGCAGTTACTCTTGTTACGATTAAAGATTTTATGAATAAAATATGTGGAATTTAATTGAGCTTTCTGGAGCCATTCTTATCAATCTTATAAAACTTAAATAGTTGAAGTAAAACTTAAAAATTTTTGAACATTTAACTGCTGCTAGTTTAGAAATTCCCCTAGTTACAAAAATTTTGGAAGTTACAAAACGACCATCAAAAAGTAATTAGCCACTATTATTCTAGCAAAATCATAATTATTCTAGTGCTACAAAAATATATCACTATTATCTGATTGACAGTAAAATAGTCGGGAAAAATTTTCAACACAAGATAATCACAATTTGAAGATGAAGCTACCAAGGAATATTAACGTTAGGATATTTCCAAGAAGCATATCGTATTTCACCATTAGTCTATGCAGTGTAGACATCAAAACTTAACATAATACAGAAGAAACCAAGAAAATTAAAACACAAAGACCAGCACGCAAGTAATGCTGATGAAATACACTGTATCTACGTTAAGTCTTCTTTTGATTAAACAATTGGGTGATGGTCGTTGAAGCATCTTATGATATTAATAGTAGGTGGATTCCAGAATGTTATTAATGATTTAGTAGTTTTCAGGTCTTCCAAACATCCTTTATTTATATCTTTATGAATGTTCTTTTAATTAATTAATTGCAGAGTTGGATGTTACATCATGTGGCTTAGCATGTTCTGATGATGTGCGATCCGACGTTGATACTAGTTTGATATTATTAATTCACATTCTCTCGGTAAAGTTTAAAATGTTCTAGAGCATATTCTCAAAAGATAATGCTAATTTACGGAACTAATGGCCTCAACTGCCAATAAACAGTAGGATTACTTTACAAATTGCTATGTGCATCGAACTTTTCATTGTTACTTACCGTTGCTGATCTGCCGTAGTTTTTGCTTACAGTTGTGTCTTTGTTCCAGCTCTATTACTTGTTGCTAATCATAAAATACCCAAGTATCAGTTTATCTCGTGCACTTCTCCTTTTGCGGCTTTAAAGGATGGCTGAACAAATCCCATATGATGTGGCTACCAGTCTCATAAACACGTTGGCTTCATTAGCCTTCTGAGAGATTGCATCCATTTATGGGATCCAGGGTGAGAACGAAAGGCTCCAAGAAACTGTTGAAGCCATCAAAGCTCTACTTGCTGATGCTGATCAAAAGCAGCAGAATGACCATCTCATTCAGCTTTTGATAAGTAGGCTCAAACAAGTGCTTTACAAAGCAGATGACTTGCTTGATGAGCTGCTCACTGAAAATTTGTTGCGCAAGAGAGATGGAAAAGGGATGGTACATGCTTCTTTTCATCCTCTAATCCAATTGTTTTGCGCCTCAAAATTGCTCATAAGATTAGGAAGATAAGAGAGCAATTTAAAGCTATTGCAGAAGATGTGTCTAAGTTGAATTTAGATGGGAGAGTTGTTGTAATGATGCATAATGATAGTAATTGGAAGGAAACTAGTTCTTTTGTGTATCAAGAGGATATTGTTGGAAGGGAAGAAAGCAAGAAGGAGATAATTAATACTGAGAGCAATCGAATTGTTTCCTTGGCTACTATTGTTGGTATTTTTGGTGTGTGTGTGTGTGTTGGGGGGGGGGGGGGGGTTTGGTTGTGTTTGTAAGGAAAGACTGCTCTTGCTCAATTATACACAGTTAAAACATTTTTCGAAAAGCAGATGGGGACGTGTGTTTCTGAACACTTTGATGTGAAGGTACTTGTTAAAAAGATATTAGAATCATTACTTGGGCCACAGAGAGGATGATCAACAATTAGAATTGCTTCAAAATAAACTTCAACAAAATTTGAATGGCCAAAGATTTTTGCTAGTTTTAGATGATAATTGGAACGAGTATATGGAAAAGTGGCTACATTTAAAAAAGTATTTGATGTGTGGTGCTGAAGGTAGTAAGATTTTGTTGACTACACGCAATCAAATGGTAACCAATAAAATGGGTGTAAAAACGCCATATATTTTGAAAGGTTTGACAAAGGACCAATCTTGGACTTTATTCAAAAGATTGTCATTTGAAGGAGATAAAATAACGAACCAAAATCTTGAGTCAATTGGCCAAAAAATTGCAGAAAAATGTGCCGGAGTTCCCCTGGCGATAAGAGTCATGGGAAGTTCGTTTTTGTGCAATCAAAATCGAAGGAAAGAGACTGGGAAAGTATCTTGGCAGGCAATTATTGGAAGTTATGGGAAGATAATGAATCAATATATAAAAAGTATATAAAAAGGATAGTAAAATTGCACTGTACAGAGTGGAGCTGCACTATGCAGTAACTGCACTATGCAACTCTATTCTTGGATTACGTGCCTTTCTTTCTCTCTTTTGTTTTTTTTGTTTTTTTTCTTATTTAAGTGAGTTCCATTTTTTCCTCATTCATTCATTTATTCTTTTATAGGTGGAGTTCATCTTTTTCCTTTTTTTCAAGATGGGTCCCATGTTCTTTCTTTCTTTTTTTCCAAATTCAATCTTTCTTAACTCTAAATTTTTTTTATTATTTTTCACTAATTAATTAGATTTAATTTTATTTTTTCAATCTATATTAATTTTAATTTACTTAATATCATTTGATATCAATTTTCTTTTGGATAGAAGGAGTTAGTGATAAAATTTTTTTTAATTTAATATATTTTAAAACTAAATAAGTCCCTGGGCAAGCAGAGGAGTAAAATCTAGTTAAATCAATATTAAAGTTGAGCAACTACAATTTGACAATTGATTTAAAATAGTGTTTTGCATTTTGTTCTTTGTATCCAAAAGATTGGAGACATGAAAGGGATAATTTGATTGAATTGTGGATGGCACAAGGCTACCTCGAATGTCAAGATGAAAAACAAAGTCTAGAAGACGTCGGTGAACAGTATGTTCATATTTTGTTGATGAAGTCATTCTTTCAAGATGTGGAGATGAATGAATTTGGTGCAATAAAATATTTTAAACTCCATGATTTGATGCATGACTTGTCACGTTTGGTTGCTGGCTCTGATTATTGCTTATTTGTTGAGGATAGAAAAGCTGTTGCAAGTAGCCCAATGCATGTTTCCTTTGAACAGTATAACTCCGGCTGTTCATTTGATATGCTGGATGGAAGTAGATTGCGAACCATTCTTGAGGCAAGAAAAGTATTTGAAGGTGATCGACCAAATTTATTAATGTTGAAACGTTTACGCAATCCAGATTTATCAAAAAATTATGAGAGATTTACCTGAATCAACAGGCAAAATGAAGCATTTAATGTATCTTGATCTCTTCTGTATCTCTTTGACTAGTTTGCCCAAAAGTATAATCAACTTAGTCAATCTGCAAAAATTGAAATTGGATAATTGTTGTAATCTTGAATTTTCCATTGGGATTATCACAAAGTTGGGGTAGCACCTATCGAGGAGAAAATGGTGAAAAATCGTTTAAGGTGGTTTGGGTATGTACAAAGAAGAGGGCAAAAAGAGCCAGTGAAAATAGTTGATCAAATGGACTGGAGCCCGATGAAAAGGCATAGAGGAAGACCAAAAAGGACATTAAGGGAAGTTATAAGGAATGACCTTTTGATAAATGATTTATCTGAGAAGACGGCGTTTGATAGAGCTCATTGACGTCGTTTAATCCATGTAGCCGACCCCACATAGTGGGCTAAGACTATTGTTGTTGTTGTATTATCACAAAGTTGATAAACCTACACCGATTTGATATAGATCATTGTAAAGCCTTTCAAGATGGGATGCCGATTGGTTTAGATAGGATGACATCTTTACAGAGTTTGTCAAATTTCATGGTGGGTAATGACAATAAGGAATGAAAGAAAGCCAAATTGATTGAATTGAAAGAACTTGACCTCAGACACAGTTTAGCCATTGAGAAACTTGGTTTAGTAAGGGATGTGGAGGAGGAGTCCAAGGATGTAAATTTGAAAGCAAAGGAAAACCTCATGTCCTTGAGACTTGACTGGGGAGATGATATAGAGGTCAAAAACAGTGATCCTGTGCAATTATTTGAAAATCTTTATCCTCAACCAAATTTGAAGCAATTGACAGTACAATATTACCCGGGGGCGAGGCTTGCAGATTGGGTTTTGTCACTTAGAAATCTTGTTGAATTAAATATCATTAGTTGTGGAAATTGTCAGCACTTGCCAGCGTTGGAAGGATTGGTTTCTCTCAAGACTCTTCGCATAGAGTGTATGGATGCTTCGGAGTACATATGCTATGAAGGATGTTCCTCATCAGTGGCTGCATACACATCTAACTTCTTCCCATCTTTGGAGCACTTATATTTTGATTATTGTAAAAGTTTGAGGGGATGGCAAAGGGAGGTGGATGTTGATAGCAGAAGAAATAATGCGAAGCATCATTCACTACCTCCATTTTCACGTCTCTCAGCTTTAGCAATTAACAACTGCCCAAACTTGAGTTGCATGCCTACATTTCCAAATCTCGTGAGTTATTTGTCTTTAAGTGAGACTAACATGAAGCCATTGACAGACACATTAAAGGGAAGCTCAAATGGGTCGTCTACGTCAAAAGAATTGGGTGCACCTCTGTCCATGCTTAGGTATCCATGCATTAAAGGGATAGACATAGAAGCATCACCAGAGGAGTGGATGAAAAATCTCACCTCTCTTCGGCATTTTTTTATTTGGCGCATATCAAGTCCGGTGAAACTATTTGGTCACATGCAACATCTATCTGCTACGCTTGAAGAATTCAGTATTTGTTCCATTGACAACCTTGATTCATGGAGTGGTGATGAGGATTATAAGATACAGTATGATGATCTTCATCGCCTACATTCTCTACAAACAATCATTTTTAAACACTCTTATAATCTCAAGGCTTTACCGGAGTGGATATGTGATGTCCAGTCACTTCGATTTATCTACATTGAGGAATGTCCGAAGTTGGAGTCACTTCTAGAAGGAATGCATCGTCTCACTAATTTACAAACTCTACACTTGAGACAGGCTCCACTTTTAGAGGAAAGATGCCAGAGAGACATAGGAGCAGACTGGTCTAAAATTGCTCACATCCCAAATATAGTGGTCAATGGCTTTCAAATCTAACTCTTCGTTACACCCATCTAAAGGTATAAGCAACAGTAACTGTTATGCATATAAAAATACTTTTTGGAATGCTTTGAAAAAAATCACTCCAGTTGTTTTCGCCTTCTTATATGCATTTATTGCTAGAATGCTTTGAAGTTATTAAAGTTCACTCCTTTGGGTAATCAACTTTTGGTTGCAGCTCACAACTTTTGGAAGAGATGAAGACTTCATAGACATGCCCTGGTCACTGAATCTTTTGAACAAGGTACTCAACTCCTACTTTGATGATTACTTGCATATGCCAACTTACTTGTGTAGCCTTCAAACTAATTATGTCCAACTACTTGGATTATAAAATTATGAAAAATTCAATAGGTTATGGATTACTTGATGATTACTTATATTTTCGTTGTTTTTATGAAAATTGAAACAACTTAAGGATGCTCTAGGCTCCTCCAAATTTAAAATAATTTAGCTACTCCAGTTTATTTCGTGCCTGTTTCTACTCCATGATCATAGATTCGTGGTTTCGATTTGATTTCGTAAGTTTTAGGAATATATAATTGCAATTTATCATATTATGATCTGTTAACTATAACTTGGCAGGTATATGAAAATTGGATGAAGTGTTTATCCAAAAAAAAAAAAAGATGAAGTAACAGGAAGATTTGCTAGCCTCTTGGCTTACTCATACCAGCACATACTTGATACTTCTACAATGGAAACACTCTTTCACATCTCAAAGGCAAGGCTCCTTCAAATCCGATGAATGTACATTTTGGGCATCTGTAATTTTTCCGCATGTTTGAGAGAATTAAAAATTTAGACAAGTAAGAACGAACCCTAGTTTTTCAATAATAATGTTAAGCTTTTACTGCAAAAATAGTTTATTGTTCTTCTCTTTAATAGCTCTTCTTATTTAATGCATTCTGTTTATCATTCTTGTTTCCTTTCTATTAACACTAATTACTATCTCTTATCAGTCAAAATTTCAGGCCCAAGATGCCTATGTTCAGATTGATCCATGATGTTATGGTTTACTACTTTGTCAGTAAAAGGTAATACTTATAATCAAAGCCTATTTTGGAAAATATTATCTAGAGAAAAAATTGGGTAACAAATTATATAATCAAGCCTTCTTATTCTTAATTTATGTGCTTTTATTGTTCAGTGTCAGAATTATTATGGCTGACTATTCAAGCTTTGAAAGCTTATACTTTTTGAACTCCAGACAAAGAAATCTAATTTATTGAGCTTATATATATTTTGAAGTCATGTGTAGATGCTTGTTTTAAAAGAGTTTCTGTGTCTGATTATAATATCCTTTGGTTTCCCATTCATCTCTCTACAGATATACTTGAGCTCGCTGTTTTCAGTTACAAGAAAGTTTCGCTGGGCTTAAAGATCCTGTAGATCGGTGCATAGTGAAGGAATAGCAGCATGTTTCAAATCTGATAGATCTTTCTCTCAATATATGTATGTTCATATTATTGAACCAGCAACTTGCTTGTAGAAGATTGGAGCCACAAACTCTAGGTTTCGCCCTTTATCTTTTTTGTAATCAGTTTCTATATGTTGCATAAACATTTTGCTTCAATTAATTACTGAACCATACATGCACGCACTTGCTTCCTATGAAAGCCTTTTTCTTGAGGTTAATTCTTTAGATTTTTTTATATATAATGATTAGTTAGAGTTATGAATTAGCTAATTAGAATGATTGGATGCTTAAGTCCTTATTTGCCTATAAGTGGGGAAAATTTAGAAAAGCTGGTAATTGATATAAACTAACACGTATGAGCCTTGTGGCTTTTTTTTTTTTGGGGGGGGGGAAGGCAGAGTGAATAGCTGGTATTTGTAAATCTTAGATGTCATATCTTTTGCAAAGAAGAATTGAGGAGAATAATATCTGTCAAGGTGATCAGGAATCTAAGTTAATTAAGGGTGAGTTTTTGTTCCGTTAGCACTAAGGTAAAGAACAACATCTGATCCTAATTTTAGGAGTGTTCACATGGTACATTCATCTTTTTGTTTAAATGTGTGATAAGAATATTGCAATGACTTTTGATATAATGGAATTTTTCAGAATTGGTCCCGTGGTTTTTTCTCCCTTGATATTAGGGGGGTTTTCCATGTTAAATCTTGTGTTATTTTTATTATGTTTCTATACATTAATTTTCACATTCTTTTAATACATTAGCATTTTGGGAAAAAAAGTTCAAGGTATAAGAGAGGAAATGGGAATGGGATAACTCTTTCCCATGAACATGGAAAGTTCTTTTTTCAACAAAATTATTTTGTCATCTACTAAGCACAATTTTTATACTTTCCCTCACCTATTCCCTTTCCTCAAATTAATTTTCCATATACCAAACACAACATTACAAGTAAAAATGAACGACCTGTTTGTCCCTTGGGTAGATATTATTTTAATCTGCATGACAGACAGGAATATGTGTGGATCAATCCTTGCATGCATAGATTCTCAAAATCTGAGAGCCATGGTGGATTCTTCCTTTTTCTTTTCCATTTTCTGTAGGATAAATGATGGATTTTTTATTTATTAAAGTTTGATGTTAGCCTCATGCCAGCGACTCAATAATATTTTGTTTTTCTTTTCTGTTTGGGATTCCATTCAGCTACAGTAAATGAAGGCAAGATTGATGGACTTGATGCATTAAGGATATGCTATTTATTTATGAAGATCTGCTGAATGTTGAAAATTTCCCCACATGTTTCTGAATCTGGCGGTAAGCATTTGGCCCCTAAGCTTCAACAGTACTTCACCAACATATTCCATCCATGGTCAACTGTGAACATTTGGTTTTCTTATGGGGAGTTCAATTCTGGAATCACCGCTGAAGAATCTACTTCGCGAATCCCATGACAGCTTTTCTGGGGAGTTTGATGTTAAACTGGTGGATAAGAATTGTGCCATTGTTGTTTTCTGGCAACCTGGGTTATCAAAAGCTTTTTCTTGATGATGAATAGTGAACAAATTGGTGGATCCTTGAGGGAATTAGTATCAGAGATCCTCAGGGTAGCCCAGTTATGAGTATGACAGCTACAGTACAGTGTGTAGGTTAGGTTTGTGGGAGGCAGAACTCTTAGACAGAGCCTTGGAGAAGTCTGAGAGAGAATTTTACAATATTTACTGTCATAATGATAATGTAATTAACTTGGATAATCTTTGCTGGTTCCATCATCCATGATCCTATTATTTAAATAGGTGAGATAGCTAGGTACCTTCTTTTTTCTTCTTGACTTGCAAATAACAGAACTTTATTTATTTATTTATTTTATTGGTTCATGCTTCATTTAGTATCAAACTTGCTCGTGATTTTGAGGCAGCTGGAAGTAATGGTTGCCCAATGTAAGCACCGAAGCGTCCAGATTTTGATCAGAATAGGGTCAGTAAAAAATAAAATAAAATAATGTCCAATTGCTTAAGTACAAAAAAATGTCGACCATCAAATAATAATTAGTGACTATTATTATTCTAGTGCTACAGAAATACTATATCACTATTATCTGATTCGTGGCAGACAATAAAATTGTCGTGAAAAATCCTCAAGACAAGATAATCACAATTTGGCGATGGAGCGTTCTGGGAATAAGCATCCCATGTGACAATTAGTCAATGCAGTGTGAACATCAGAACGTAACGTTATACAAACAACACTTCTTTACGAAAACCAAGCAAATTAATTTAAAATACAAAGACTAACACGCCACTCATGCTGATAGTATAATACACACTGTTTCTACTTTAAGTCTTATTTTGATTAATTAATTGCAGAGTTGGTTGTTACCTCATGTGGCTTGGTTGAACAATCCCACATTCATAATAATTTTATATTTTCTTCTATCTAAAATATAATTTATAATTTAAAATTATATTTTGGTTCAAAATATAAGTTTCATTTAGTAATTTTTATGATATTAAATATTATTTTTTTATTGTGCTCTTGTTTGCAACTAAATGTTAAAGAAATAACATATTTTAAATGTAATGTATTAAAGATGAGTACAGTTAAAGAAAATATTCTTTCGTTTTCATTTATAAGAAATAAATAATTATCTTATCACTACTAAGAAAAAAATAGTTTTGATAGTTAAACTCATTAATTGTGTTACAATTTCAAGTTTTTTTCTAGAATTGTCCACACTAAAAGTTTAGAGTAACTCAGGTGGTAAGAGTGAGGTGATGCAGGTTAAGAGTTCAAACTCTCATGTTGTATAAAAAAAAGTTTAGAGTGAGAATAATTAATTACTAGTAACTGTCAACACATTCTTAATTAATTATTCCACAAATTTATCTATGTCTCCTATATTTTAAAATAAATAAAGAGTCATAAAATTCTATTATATTAAGGATGGAAAATATATTTTTATGACAAAGTAATTAATTAATTCTGGGTTATATTTTGAATAAAAAAATATTAATAATTTACGATCTCACAGTAAAATTGAAAATTTTGTAGAGCATATTCTCAAGTCAAAAGATACTGCTAATTAACGAAACCCAAGGCCTCAACTGTCAATATAGAATAAAATTACTTTACAAATTGCTTTGTGCACTAAACATTTTAGTAATTTTTACTTACTGTTGCCAATTTACCAACCTAATTACTTAGGGCCGTTTGATTCTTTGTTTTATAAAATTAGATTAAGATAAATGAAGTTTGTAAAAATGAAGTTTAGATAAAATAAGTTTGTTGTAAGTTATTATGTTTGAATATTCTTTTTTGTAAAAGTAAGTTTGACAAAAAATCTGTTTGGATGATAAGGGTTAAAAGTACTTTTAGATGTATAATATAGAGTAAATTTGTTTCTCCTTTTTCAAAACCCATGTTTTGTTAAATGAAAAGTAACTTTTCTCCTCGTTTTTTAAAACCACAATTTAATCCACTTTTCATTTTTCAAAAAGTCAGTTTGTATTTCACCTGTATTTGGTTAAACACATCTTTTAGAAAACCATGATTAAAAACCATGATTTTTTTTTACAAAAGGAGAACCAAACATGTACTTACAGTTCTTTCTTCGATCCAGCTCAGTATAGGCATATTACTTAAACATTCTTCATTACCTATTGCTAACCATCAAAATCACGATCGAGCTTCAGTTTATTTCCTCGGTTGCTATTGTTGGCATTGCGGGTTTAGGTAAGACTGCTCTTGCTTGATTTGTGTACAATGATGCTGATGTCAAGAAATTTTTCAACAAGCAAATGTGTGGGTGTGTGTTTCTAAAGACTTTGATATCAAAATTCTTAATATTAGAATCATTAATTGGCAACAAAGTCAATGACCAACAATTAGAATTGCTTCAAAAATGAACCTCAAGTGAATTTGAATGGCCAAAGATATTTGCTAGTATTAGATGACATTCGGAATGACGAAGGTGAGAAATGGCCACATTTAAGAAAGTACTTGATGTGTGATGCTTAAGATAGTAAGATTTAAGTGACTACTCGGAGTCAAATGGTGGCAAATATAATGGGTGTGAAATCCCCCTATGTTTTGGAAGATCTTCCAAAAGATCAATCTTGGGTTTCGTTGAAAAGATTGGCATTTAGAGAAGATAGAATAGTGACATAACTTTCAGTCAATTGGCCGAAGAGTAGCCAAAAAATGTGTAGGAGTTTCTCTAGCAAATATGTTGCAATCAGAAACAGAGGAAAGTGATTGGGACACTTTCTGAGAGGGCGAATTTTGGATGTCTTCAGAAGATAATAATCCAATCATGCCAATACTAAGATTGAGCTATCACAATTAGCCGATTGAATTAAGGCATTTGCCTATTGTTCTTTATATCCAACAGATTGGAAATATGAAAAGGATAATTTGATTCAACAATATGGATGGCACAAGGCTACCTTATATGTGAAAATGAAAAACATTCTCTCAAGGATGTTGATGAACTGCATGTTCATATCTTGTTGATGAAGTCATTCTTTCAAGATGTTGAGAATAATGATTGTGATGAAATAGAATATCTTAAAATGCATGATTTGATGCATGACCGTCTTCCAATCAGTAGCTGCATCTGATTGCTGCCTGAGGAAAATAGTTGCAAGTCCTATGCATGCATCTTTCCAAGATAAGTCAAATTGTTCCTTAGATATAAATGAATGCTAGTAGATTGCAAACTATTCTTGATACGTATATGGTACCCAGAAAAGTTTATGAATATTCATTTTATTTATCACAGTTCAAATTTTTGCGGAGTCTAACTTTAATTAATGTCCCTGAGAAAATATAAAATTTAATTAATATTAAAAAGTTTAATTTATTGATTAATTATATTAAATAATATTAAATGAGAATATCTTAAGTTAGAATGGAATTTTTCTCAGTTAATAACTACTACTGTCCGTGTGAAACGGAGGTAGTATTTGAAAAGAAATAAAGAAAAAAAGAGTAGTCCAATAGATAATTATGATATATAGTTATGAGACATAAACTTTTTCATATTATTCTTTTTTTTAACACAAGAAAAAGTTCAGAAGGAGAATTCAGCACCGACATGATACAGTGCATTACACATGGACCAGCATGCGAATTACAAAGACTATAAATTATTTTTCTTATCATTTTTTTGGAAGTCTTCACGAACATATTGAGATGTAAATGGAAGGGTTTTAAATTAAGAAGCAATAGCGATGTAGCTTCATCCACTGCTACAAAAATAAGCTTTCAGGGCATTTAATTTTTTATTTTTAGAACATTTTTAAAATGTTCCATATGTGCCAGTTCCAAAGAATTCTGGAACACTTTACATTTTGCTAGAATCATTCTTGAAAATAGCTCTTTGGCACGTTTCCAAAAAAAGAACTCCCAAACACCAATTTTGTGGCATACTCCATGGTTTGGAATGATTCCCAACACTGATTTTTTGAAATGTTTATTAATAGGAAACGTGCCTGATTATTTGTCTTCGGGCACGTTTTCGGGCACATTTCTATGAAAAAATGTTTTTGAAACTGAATTTTTTGTATAAAACATTTGTTTTTCTTGTTGTCTTATTTCAACCATTCCAACAATGCAGAATCAAATAATCCAATCATTCGGAGAATTTCATTATACATATATAGAAATTAAAGAGTACACACTTTATCCAAAAAAGTTCCTATCCATTACTATTAATCAATTAATATCAACTTACAAATGTATAATAAATAAAATTGCCACCATAAAATATCTCTAACAATGTCTCAAATATTATAAACAATTGATAAATTATGCTATAGTTTAATGACCGGAAAGAACTTAGATTGCATAAACTCAATATTCATATTTGATAAAACATGATTTATGAGGACTACACCTTGCTTGGATGTGAAGCCCTAACTCCCAAGTTGTTCTTCTTAACATTGCCTGCCATGATTGGATCTGAAACTCTCTTCCTGGAGCTCCCCAAACGGCCAAACCCTCACCTAGAATATTGCTTGTCATTGGGGCACGAAAAGAATGACCGATGGATGATTATAAAAAACACAAGAAATACAAAATAAAAGTTTCTCAACCAATCAAAGACATTTGTACTCAGAAACAAGTACTCACTTTGCACAAGCAAGCCTGTATCATAAAAGAGATTGACAACATCTAAAGATTGAGGCAAGTTTAGCATGATTTAAATGAAATGATTCATAGCAGTGTAAAGTATCATCTTCAAATGCCTATGCATTTTTTCTTTTTTAAAAAAATTGTGGATGGAACTTAGCATAAACACAAGGAGGGAAGAAAAACACAATCCAACCCTCTATACCTTTCCATTGTTTATTGTACTTTGTAAACAGAGAGTAACCACATATGGAGCATGAAACTTAAAGTTATTCCTCCCCCTTTTTTTATTGCAAATCAAATAATAAAGCCACCAAGAGGGGACAATATATGTACAACGAATTATGCTAAAGTTTGAATATTGAACTTTGCAACCAACTCTCTTCAAGTTTATCTACTTTTGTGCAAGCTTCTACATGTGTCCTTTTACCATTTTTGAAGATATAAAACTACAAGCTGAGGCAATGATTCTAAAATGTGATCAAGACAAGTAATTAGAGAAAAAGTTACAGCTTAATCACAATTAGCTACAAAAAGAGTTATCTTTTCACAAGATTTACATCATCTTTACACCTTTCATGTGCAATATATTAAATAAAATTTTTGGCGTCCTAGAGCTCATGAATTCCACTTTTATAGCTTAATTTAACCATTACCAATAAACATAATTCCCAAACAAAATAAGCATATAAGAGTACCAAGTCATTTATCTATTAACAAACAAAAGTCACATTTTCCCCTTTTGAATCTTATTACAATTTTTGGTTTGTACCTACTTGGATGTTGCCTATCAACAAAGTGAAGAGCATTATTTTTTAGAATATAGCAACTAAAATTCATGAAAATTATAATTCTAGGAATTAAAGCAAAACTAGGTAAGCTATAACTAAGTGAAAGCAAATGTTGACATGAAGTAAAATGAATTTGGTCAAATTTAAAATATTTCCTATTACATAAATCTCACTAGCACTGATTCCTACTAGAATCTTTATGGAACTTGGCTACTGATAACTTTCATAATCATTTGACAAGTTTTAATGCATTTATGGGACTTCTACTCTAAGTGGCATAGGCACAGGTTGAGTTGTTTAAATATATAAATTGGCAGCATGATAAAATAACAAAAGCCATAAGTAATGATGGATTTATTTTAGATAACTCATGAGGGACATCCATCTTTATCATATTCAGTATAGTCATTATAACTATTATCTTTTGCAAAGAAAAATAACACTTACAATGATACAATCAAATTTCTTCCTGTTCCGTCCAATATAAGTTTTCCTTGGTCAAATACAACTTGGCAGCACATCATGAAGTTTTCTGCAATAAACATCAACAACTCAGGAGTGAATGATTATTATCTCTTGGAGAAAAACCGATGACAGTCATCATATATTTTAAACTGTGAGGAGGAAAATATATTGGAAATACTTAACTGATGTAAATGGATCAACACTAGTTTATTGTTATAGAGGACAATGACAAGTCCAATAATATTGTCACTTCCATAGGTTAAGACTGCTTATATACGATCTGGTTTATATATACCAATATACATTGTAAAAGTAAAGTGCTTCACACATGACAAACATTAGTGCAAAAAGTGTAGAATCCATGCATTAAGGGCAAGTATGTATGTAGCAGCTCAAACCCACTTCACATACTATAAAAAAACACTTATTAGGATGACTGAAATTTGTGGCTTCATCCCTACTATCCTTATTTCTTATTTTTCAAAGTATTGTTACCTATTTAGTGACAAAAAAATTTGTTTCGTTTATTATATGGATGATTTTATCTCATAACAACCAGTTTATACTTAACAATATAATCAAGTCCATATATAGAAAACAATTGAGAATCCAAGCTATTGGCAACTATTTCAAATATAGAAAGCATTAGGCTTGAAATTTCTCTTCTCCGCTAGTCTCATAACAACTAGTTTATTATATGGATGAATTTATCTCATAACAACTAGTTTACTTATGAATTTTTCTGCATTAAACTTAAACAGAAATTACAACAAAAACTAATAGCTTCACTATGATTCCCTTCATTAAACCAACTGTGAATGGCAACAAGTCATTTTCTCCCAAGTAAAAAGAGCTACTAAATTACAGAACAAGTGTTAAATATTTTGACTGAGTTACATACCCTGAGCTGGTCTTTCTGGGACAAAGAGTAAACTGTTGCAGGAAGTGACAATATTAATGGGATGAAAACCCTACAGCACCAAAATAGATTCAAGATCCATAACTTGGTCAAAACTCATGAAAAGGCAAATGTATCATAAGATTGTGCTCAAGCAACTAACTGTCTTTTGAAGAATTTCCTTAACTATGATATTCCATAAGATTGTATTCAAGCAATGCTGAATATATAATTTTAAAAATATCTAAAGAGTATAGAGTAAAGTTATAGGGCTTGTTTGACATGTTTTGAAAATAATTTTTCTATTTTTGAAAACAGAAAAAATAAAAAAAACTTGTTTGGTAAACCTATTTTTTATAAACTATTATGGAAAATAGAAAAATAAACGAATAGAAAACTTAGAAAATCTTTGAGGGGTTTTGTAGTTTTTGTTTTGTAAAACATAAGAAAAAGTGAAAAACATCCACATCATTAATGGTAAAATTATATATTTTGAATAACTCATTTATCATTTACTAATTATGATCTTGAGAACAATTATTTAAATAGATTTTTTTATTTTCTTGTTTTCAAAACTTATTCTCGAAAACAGTTTTACAAAACAGTTTTGAGAATAATAAAATAGAAAACACTGTCAAATAGACCCATACTTACCCTTTCATGTAGAATTTTAAGAAGTCACCTTCTCCCCTTACCCATAGTACATGTAGACCAAAGAGAAATATTTTTCTTTAGTTTATGCTTACTTCCCTTAGTGACTTTGTGGCAGCTTTGAGGTATACAACTCATAACAACAGCAATAATAAAACTGACCATATAACTATTTTCAATATTCTATCATATGACCACAATACCAAATACCATTTGACAGTAAGTCAACAATTGCTTCCTCAAGTCTAGGAGATAAAATCATCAAAAAGGCAAAACCAGTTTCCTAAGTATAGACCTGGTTTCAACATATCAATAAAACCAAAGGAATCATTTGTACTAGTTCCTGTATAGAAAACCAGAGTAGTTGCCAAAGTCAAATTTATCTATTAACAAACAAAAGTCACATTATCCATTTATTGTTCTATATACTCCATATTCCTTCATCAACTCTCCCCCTTTAGTTCTTTTTTGACAGCTAACAATAACTACTAGTATTAGTTACACATCTTTCAAATTTGGAGTTTCTCTAGCCATCTCTAATTTTTATATATATACATATATTATATATGCTGGGATGGCAACATCTATATATATAGTCCATAACGAAGTTGGAAATAAAAAGGCTGATTGTTAGGTTGGCTGGTCACCCAAGAGGGGGGTGAATTGGGTGATGTAAGATTTTTGCTCTTTTTGGATTACAACCCAATTTCACTAAGAGTGCAGCAAAACAAGGATAAACAGAGAGAGTTGTGTGCAGCAAGTGAATAGAGAAGATGAAGAATAATGCACAACAATTTATACTGGTTCAGCCCAACCACTTGGCCTACATCCAGTCCTCAAGTCACCGCTTGAGATTTTCCACTATATCCCACATGTTTGATTCGGGCACATGTGAAGCCTTAGTACATTCCCATAAGTTTCAGTAGGCACTTGTGAAGCCACTCTCCTCACACCCTTACAAGATATGTAAATCCCTTAGTGTTTTCCCACACTAAGATTCTACTCAGAATATGTAGAAAGAAATGTTTATAAGATGAAAACTCCCTTGAACAATAGATAATATATTGAAAGTTCACTCTATTGAGGTGAGTTTTTCAACTAATGCTGAGATAGAAAGATTTTACAAATTGTTGCAGCATTTTCGCATAAACTCCCTTAAGATTGATACCCATAAGTTCAAATGATGTTCTATTTATAGATTTCTGCCTCAACTATACGTTAGAGACAAGATCTAGCTGTTAGAAACGTTACCCAACAGTTACTCTGATAAACTATCCTGTCACCAACCGCATTTAATGCTTCTGACACCCAAAGTTCAAATTTCAGTTAGTCAACAGACGAATTTTGTAGAAACCGAAAGTTAAAGAATTTAATGTGAACTCTCGAAGTTCGTCTGTTGTGAAGCAAAAATTGAATTTTCATCTTTAGAAAATGATTCTATGTTGGAACATACGAATTTTCAACTTTAAAGTTGTTCTGTTAAGTGTGAACAGTAATTTCATTTTGCTACAGTGCCTTTGAAATTCGAATTTTGAAACCCCAAAATTTGTCTGTCAGTAGTCGGTTCAATGAGGTACAATAGTTCATTTTATTCGAAATTCTAATGTTCAAAGGGCAAAATTCATCTGTCAGAGAGACCTCTTTTCAGAATTACTTTAAAGTTCAAATTTATGAATATTGTCATTCATATGTCAACATATCAACACAACAGACTCACAAGCTTTGTTTCTGAAATTTAAATTTTCAAGCTCAAAGTTCGTCTGTCAGTGAGCAATTTTAAAGCTCTTTTTAAACTTGTTTTCAAATGAACTTTGACATATTCTCAGATGAATTTTTCAATTTTCATAAGTTGTATTTTGTTTGAAATTCGAATTTTCAACATCCAAAGTTCGTCTATTAGAGAAAAGCTCTTTTCAGACTCTTTTCAGATATATGTCAAAGTTTGAATTTCAGAATACAAAATTCACCTATTGGAGGGAATGTTTTTGAACATTTTTAGTGCTTAAATATCAGATGAACTTTGTCATGACTTCAGACGAATTTTGAACATTTCACTAATTATGCTTGACTCAAAATTTGAATTTCAACACTCGAAATTCGTTTGTCAGAGGTGATATCTCTGGAACTTCAAATTTCAGTCAGCAAAGTTCATATTTTCACAAAGTATATGAAGTTTAACTTCTCAAAATTTGTCTGTCATTAGAGTTTTTCAAATCTAACATATACTAACACCAGATTCATTTAATCTAACTCATTTAAAACATATGGTAACAAGATTAAGTAATTTCAACGATTAATCTCACCTCAAGACCTAAGTGGAAACAAAATATACCTAGTGACTAGGTCTTCAAATGTTGAGTTCCACTTTCACTTGATCATTTCCTTCTTGGCATGCTCCTTTCTGATCTTCCATTTTTAGAGCATCCTTTCTTTTCTTCTTTCTTGAGTGAGACATGATATTGATTTCCGTTTCTGTATTCTAATGCTCACTCTTCTTACTTGGACCAACATATATTTAATATATTATACTTACAAACCAAGTAGTTAGTCCAGTTTATATATCCAACTTATGTTATTCATTGTAAAAATATAATGGATATATTCACATATAGCATGATATATGTATTATAACCATAATTAAATACATGCTAATATATATTTTACTTCTTTAAGGAACATTATATATGTCAAAGACATATAATGCATTTATTTCTTATTACTCTATATTTGTCATCATCAAAACTTATATTATAATAAATCTTACACTGACGACAAGTTTGTTTGCTTTGGAGCTAAAAACCTCAATAATCCCAACACTATCCACTCACACACCTACCACCAAAGCAATTAATAAAAGCCTTCGATCACTGAATAGCAGCTTCACTCTCCCCTAGATTTAGATTAGTGTCCTACACACACCAAATTAGTTCTGAAAGATGGAAACATACTGAGGTAAAAGAAAAAGAAACGCTGCCCTGTTTTGCTACGAATATGGGAACAGCCTAGGAAGGAACTCGTGTCGTTGGCTGACGAAGTCTGGTGAAGCCACACAGAAAAAATAAGCCAAAAATAAGGGGATAGGCTAAAATAGTGTTAGGAGCTGATTTCGCATCGTGCTCAAATCTTTGATGGAGAGGCCACCGTGCTTGAATCTCTAATGGAGAAGCCGGTGACCGCGATGGCGATGGGGGAGAAAGGGAAGGGCAAGAGAGAGCTACGAGCTAGGGTTGAGGGGTAGTAGCTGTAACCTAGTACAATTCAATGCCTCTGTTATGATTTTAAAAATATTTAATTAAAACAAAAGAACCAAGAACATTTAACTGAAAATAACGGCTGTGAATTAGCTAAACTTTCGAGAACATTTATTCAACTAAGCGTTTCTAAAGGTCTTTCAGAAATAAATATTGCAAATGTCAAACTTTCCAGAACGATTTCTTAAATAAACACTTTCGAAGGTTCTAGAAAAAATTTAAAATTATAATACAAACTGTTTTGTTCTTGGTATTAATAAAATATTTATTTATAATTAAAATAAAAAATATAATTATTTTATAATATTATGGGTATATGATGTTATCATATTTAAAACATTTTAATATTATGTTTAATAATTTAATATACATTATTACTGTATGAGTTTTTTAATTTTTTATATGTTTGAAATACTTAAATTTATTTTTTTAATAATTTAATATTTTATATCTATATTATTATATATAATATTATTTTAATTTAATTATTATATTAACCGTCGTTGTATCCTATTGAATCATAAAAATTTGTGATCAAATGACGTTTATCTAATGGCATTGGTATTTTCGGTTCAATATCTTGTCAATATCCGGTATCATTTTTAAAACCTTGATCACAACTTAACGTGATACAAACGCAGAAGTTAAAACAGATTTTCCGCGTTTCATCTTCTGTTTGCATATAGATTCCGCGTAGGTTCTTCAGGGTGGAGAAATTCCTGGAGGTACTCATACGGGACAAGTCTCTACCAGCAACCAAGCGCCACTGGGTTCCGCATGGTCAATATCTTCCGCTTTCTTTTTACGTATTCGCTCCGGTTCTATATATAGAATTTTTTGTTCCGGTTCTAAATATAAGACCATTTATAATATACGAGGTAATATTTATTATATATTTTTTAAAAATATTTCTATTTAATATATTTAAAAAAAAAAAGATTAAATAAGGATAATTTTAGAAAAATATTGAAATTTTAAAAAAAATTAAAATAGTTAATTAGTTTTAATTCTAATTCTTAATTTATGTTATTCGGTTAAAAGGATTTTGTATTAAGGAGTAAGAAGTACTTTACATGTGGGTCCTGTGTTATGATGGACTATTATTGATTTATTGTCTGTCGGTAAAATTGAAAATGATCGAGAGGATATTCCCCAAAGATACTGCTAATTTTCGGAACTTTTGATGGCCTTTTTCTTCTACAAAGCCAAGAAAATGTCCGTCAGAACATCGTCCTTCCACTTTCTTCATTGCTTGTAACTAATCATCAAACCCCAGAGTCACGCGTATTTCTTCTAATTCTCCCTTTGCGCCTTCGAAAGATGGCGGAACAAGTTCCATATGGTGTGGCCACAAGTCTCATAAACACGTTGGCATCATTAGCCTTCAAAGAGATTGCATCCATTTATGGGGTCGAGAGTGACATCGAAAAGCTCAAGGAAACTGTTGAAGCCATCAAAGTTGTCCTTGCTGATGCTGACCAAAAGCAGCAGAATGACAACCTCATCCGGCTCTGGATAAGGAAGCTCAAACAAGTGCTTTTCAAAGCAGATGACTTGCTTGATGAACTCCACACTCAACATTTGCTGCGCAAGAGAGATGGGAAAGGAAAAGGGAAGGTACGTGACTTCTTTTCATCCTCGAATCCGATTGCTTTTCGCCTCGAAATTGCTCTCAAGATTAGAAACATGAGAGAGCAATTTAATGCTATCGCAGAAAATATGTCTAAGTTGAATCTAGATCAGAGAGTAGTAATAATGAGGCATAATGAGAGTAATTGGAGGGAAACCAGTTCTTTTGTGTATAAAGAAGACATTGTTGGTAGGGAGGAAAACAAGAAGGAGATAATTGATTTATTGTTGAATACTAAAAGCAATCAAAATGTTTCCTTGTTTGCCATTGTTGGCATTGGAGGTTTAGGCAAGACTGCTCTTGCTCAATTGGTGTACAACGATACTGAAGTGAAAAACTTTTTTGATAAGCAAATGTGGGTGTGTGTTTCTAATGACTTTGATGTAAAAGTACTTGTTAAAAAAATATTAGAGTCATTAATTGATGAGAAAGCAGATGACATGCAATTACAATTGCTACAAAATAAACGTCAAAAGCAATTGAATGGACAAAGATTTTTGCTAGTTTTAGATGATATGTGGAATGAGGATACTGAAAAGTGGCTTCATTTAAAAAAGTATTTGATGTGTGGTGCGGAAGGTAGTAAGATTTTGTTGACTACACGCAATCAAACAGTAGCGAATAAAATGGGTGTGAAAAGGCCATATATTTTGAATGGTTTGACAAATGAACAATCTTGGACTTTGCTGAAAAGATTGGCATTTGAAGGAGATAAAATAATGAACCAAAATCTTGAGTCAATTGGCCAAAAAATTGCAGAAAAATGTGCAGGAGTTCCATTAGCAATAACAGTCATGGGAAGTTTGTTGCAATCAAAATCAAAGGAAAGTGATTGGGAAGCTATCATGGAAGGTGACTTTTGGAAGTTATTTGAAGATAATAATAATTCAATTATGCCGATATTAAAGTTGAGCTATGAGAGTTTGACCATTGAGTTAAAACAGTGTTTTGCTTATTGTTCTTTATATCCAAAAGATTGGGTGTACAATAAGGATGAGTTAATTGAATTATGGATGGCACAAGGCTATCTTGAAGGTCAAGTTGAAAAACAATGTCCAGAAGACATTGGTGAACAATATGTTCAAATTTTGTTGATGAAGTCATTCTTCCAAAATGTTCAGACAAATAAATTTGGTGAAATAGAGTATTTTAAAATGCATGATTTGATGCATGACTTGTCCCAATCAATTGCTAGCTCTGTATATGTTGAGGGGAGAAAAATTGTTGCAAGGTGTAGTCCTGGACATGCTTCTTTTGAAAAATATAACTCTGATAGTTCATTAGATATGCCGGATGCAAGTAGATTGAGAAGCATTCTTCAGGCAAAGAAAGTATTTGAAATGGATGATTCATCTAATTTATTAGCGTTCAAAAGAGTACGCAGTCTAGATTTATCGTTTAATATGATAAGACATTTGCCTGAATCAATAGGTAAACTGTATCATTTGAGATATCTTGATCTCTCTCACTGTTATTATTTGACTTGTTTGCCCAAAAGTATAAGCAACTTAGTCAATCTGCAAACATTGAAATTGAATTTTTGTGCAATTGAATTTCCCAATATTGATATTGCCACGAAGTTGATAAACTTGCATCAATTGGATATAGATGGTTGTAAAGCCTTTGAAAATGGGATGCCGATTGGGCTGGGTAGGATGACAACTCTACAAAGGTTGTCAATTTTCATAGTGGGTAACGACAATAGGGAGAGAAAGAAAGCCAAATTGAATGAGTTGAAAGAACTGAACCTTAGAAACAGATTATCCATTAAGAAACTTGGTTTAGTGAGGGATGTAGAGGAGGAGTCCAGGGATGTTAATTTGAAAGCAAAGAAAAACCTCATGTCCTTGAGACTTGATTGGGGAGATGATATAGAGTTGAAAAACAGCGATCCTTTGCAATTATTAGAAAATCTTTGCCCTCATCCAAATTTGAAGCAATTGACAATACTACTTTGCCCAGGGGTGAGGCTTTCAGGTTGGCTTTCTTCACTTAGAAATCTTGTTGAATTAAATATCCATAGTTGTGAGAATTGTCAATGCTTGCCAGCGTTGGAGGGATTGGTTTCTCTCAGGATTCTTCGCATAGAGGATATGGATGCTTTGGAATACATATGCTATGAAGGATGCTCTTCATCAATGGCTGCACAGACAACTGACTTCTTCCCATCCTTGGAGGAATTACATTTTATGTGTGAAAATTTGAGGGGATGGCAAAGGAAGGCAGATGTCAATGGTAGAAGAGATAATGAGATGCATCATTCACTACCTCCATTTTCACGTCTTTCATTTTTGGAAATTGAGAGATGTCCAAACTTGAGTTGCATTCTACATTTCCTAATCTCGTGCATTTGACTTTAAGTCAGTCTAACACAGCCATTGATAGATGCGTTAAAAATGAGCACAATTGGGCAATCTACGTCACCAAAAGTGGATGCAGCCCTTTCCATGCTTAGGTTTCTATTAATTGCAAGGATAGACATAGAAGCATTACCAGAAGACTGGATGCAAAGTCTCACCTCTCTTCAGCATCTTTTTATTCGTAGCTTATCAAGTCCAGTGAAGCTATTTCATCACATGCAACATTTGTCTGCTACACTAGAACAATTTAGTAGTTGGGACATTGACAACCTTGATCCATGGAGCGCTCATGAGGATTTTAAGATACAGTATGATGACCTTCGTTGCCTACATTCTCTCCAAAAAATCACATTTCGTGACTCTAATAATCTCAAGGCTTTACCGGAGTGGATTTTTTATCTACAGTCACTTCGATTTATCTATATTGAAAACTGTCGAAAGTTGGAGTCACTTCCAGAAGGAATGCGTCGCCTCACTAATTTACAGACACTACAATTGATATTTTCTCCCATTTTAGAGGAAAGATGCAAGAGAGACTTAGGAGCAGACTGGCCCAAAATTGCTCACATCCCAAATATAATGGTCAATTGGCGTCAAATCTAACTCTTCATTGCATCCATCTAGAGGTATGTTCAGTTGTAATTGTTATGCAAACAAAGAAAAAAAAATTAAGATGTCTATAACTACTTTATAAAAGAAAAAAGAATTTTACTCAGAGCTGTTTTCAACTTCACATATATTTATGCAATTTATTACTAGAATGCTTCAAAGTTGTTAAAGTCCACTCCTTTTGCTAATTAACTTTTGCTTGCACCTCACCACTTTTCAATGAGATGAAGACTTCACACACATGCTCTGGTCACTTAATTTGTTGAACAAGGTACTCGATTGTTGCTTTGATGATTACAAATTATATTTGCCAACTTACTTGTGTAGCCATTAAATTAGTCATGTCCAACAAACTATATAGATTATAAAATTCGAAAACTTTCAAAATGGTAATGGACTACTTAATGATTTACTTGTACTTGCTCTGTTTTTCTGAAAATTTAGAAAACTTAAATGATGTGCTAGGCTCCTCCAAATTTAAAACTTCTTTAGCTTCTTTAGTTAATTTCGTGACTTTTTGTTATTCAGTGATCATGGACTCATGATTTCAATTTGATTTAAAAAATGTTTGCCATGTTTGGTAAGAAGGAATGGAAAAAAAGAAAGGGATGGAAAAGAGGCTTAAGCTTAAATGATGTATCTCAAATGAAAGAATTTTTCTCTCCTTTCATTTTTCATGAAACTACTTTCATGCCTACCAAACATGGCCTTTGGGAATATATATTTTGCAATTTATCGTATTATGATTGGTCAATTTTTTTATAACTTGGCAGGTATATTAAATTTTGATGAAGTAAGGGGAAGATTTGTTAGCCTCTTGAACTTAAATTACTCATTCTTGTTTATTCTGTTTAACACTCATTGCTATCTCTTATAAATAAAAATTTCAAGCCAAGATGCCTATATTCAGAAAAATATTATCCAGAGAAAAAATTGGGTAACAAATTATATTATCATGTCTTTTTATTCTTAATTGAAGTGCTTTTATTGTTCAATCTCAGAATCAGATGAATGGAATAAGGAAACTGCATTCCGTTTTTTTTTTTTTGGGGTAATAACATGAGGACTCAACGTCCTAAAGAAGTAGAAACCAAAAAAAAAAAAAGTAAAACAGACACTAGCCCCCATCATCCCTGTACATTCCCATACAATCAGAAACAAAACCAGACTAGCAACAGGAAGAAGTTGAATTCAGCTGCAATGAATATTATGGTTGACTGTTGAAGCTTGAAAGCTTATACATTTTGGACTCCAGATGGAAACATCAAATGAATTAAACTTATTCATGTGACTTCATATGCTTGTCTAAAATTTAGAGTTTCAATGTGTGTGTGATTATAATACCCTTTCCTTTTCCATTTATCTCTTTTCCGATAGTTGAGCTCACTGGCCTCAAATGCAAGAAAGTTTCATTGGGGTCAACAAATTCGGCAGATTTGTGCATAATGAAGGCAGAGCAGCGCGCTTCAAATCTGATAGATCTTTCTCTCAATATATGTACATAATAGAGAACCAACAATTTGCTTCCAGAAGATTGGAACCAAATGAGAATAAACTCCAGGTTTCACCCCTTGATCTTTTTCGTACTCAGTTCTATATATTGCATAAACATGTTCCTTTAATTAGTTACTGACCTAGACAGACTATTTTGCTTCCTATAAAAGTTGATGTATTCTTGAGGTCAATTCTCAAGGGTTATTAATTAGCTAATTAGAATGATTGGATACTTAAGTCATTATTTGCCAATAAGTGGGGAAAATTTAGAGAAGATGGTAATTGATAAACTAACATATAGAACCTTATGGCTGTGTTTTTTTTGGGCAAAGTGAAGAACTGATACTTGTAAATCTCATATTGCCATATCTTTGGCAAAGAAGAGCTGAAAAGAGTAATATCAGTCCAGTTGAGGAATCAATGAGTTTTTGTTCATTTGGCACCAAGGAAAAAGATCATCTTATTGTGATTTTAGGAGGGTTCACATGCATGCTATATTTATCTTTTTGTTCTGTTAAGAATCTTGTAATGACTTTTTGATATAGTGGAATTTTTTGGAGTTGGTCCCGTGGTTTTTTCCCTTCATATTAGAGGGTTTTCCATATTAAATATGGTGTCATTTTTATTTTGTTTTTATATGTTAATTTTCACATTTTTTGTGCTATAGTATCTGGGGAAAAAAAGGTTCCAGTAATGCACTCAACCCACATTCAATTAATTATTAATAGACACACTAAAAGTGAACACAACTTATTGGGCCATTCATAACATAAAAGTTGGATCCAAAATTCTATCTATTTTTCATATTTGAAATTTGTGTTATGTTTTAAACATGCTTATAATCTTTGGAAATTAGAATAATAGCCTGATAAGAATTGATTTCAATTAATGGTGACACTAAAATAATGTAAAAATCTTTTTGGGATAATTCAGATGTTACAAATCTGTCCACTTTTGCTTCAATAAACTCATAATTTAGGCATCTTCCGCTTTTGTCACACTGATTATATACATCCAAATGTGTGGGATCTCATGTCTTCTACACGAAAACAATGCTTAATTAGAGAATTTCAATTAACCAAATAAAATAAAGATAGAATTGATGACAATATGTTACTGACCACCTACCTCACAATTAACTTTGAAGACATATCTGATTAGTTTTGTCAGAGGCATATATCTGTTATGACATGAAAACAATGCTTAATCCATCTGAAGGCATGCTATTATGATATCTATAACTACTTTAATAATTACTCCAGTTGAGTTCTGTTAGTACCTCATGTGCTAGTGCATGTGATCATTGCTAGCTTTATTTTTCTGTTTTAGCAGAATAATCAGACCTGGATTATCAGGAGATCTAGGATTATATCACAATCAACTACTGATTAAGTTTGTTAATTCTTTGATCACCATTTTTCGAGCTAGAATGCCTTGAAGTTGTTGAAGTCCGGTCCTTTTGCTAATTAACGTTTGGTTGCAGCTCACCATTTTTCGAAATGATGAAAACTTCTCAGACATGCTTTGGTCACTGAATCTGTTGAACAAGAGGTACTGCAACTCTCTGATGATTACTTGTATTTGCCATGGATTATAAAATTTTGAAATTATTCAAAAAGGTAACGGATTACTTGATGATTACCTGTATTTGCTCTGTTTTTTTTTTAAAAAACAAGTTAAGGATGCTCTAGGCTCCCCCAATTAAAACATCTTTAGCTTCTCCAGTTAATTTCGTGACTTTTAATTCTTACTCAGTGATCATAGATTCATGGTTTCAATTTAATTTCGAAAGTTTTAGGAATATTTATGATCTGTTAGTTATTTTATAACCTGGCAGGCATTTATCATATTTAACACATTTTGTGCATCATTCTTGTTTCCCTTGTTATTATCAATTTAACACTCATTATTATCTCTTATCAATGAAATATTTCAGGCCAAGTCGCCTATGTTCAGATTGATCCTGGGAGTCAGTTATGGTTACTGCTTCGTAGTAAAAGGCAATACTTGTGATTAAAGCCTATTTTGGAAAATATTGTCTAGAGAAAAAATTGGGTAACAAATTGAGGAAGTATCGTTGGGTTCAACAAATTCCGCAGATTTGTGCATAGTAAAGGCATAGCTGCACGCTTCAAATCTGATATCTCTCAATATATGTTCATATAGTATAGAACCAACAATATGCATATGGAAAATTGGATCCAACTGAGAATAAACTCCATGTTTCGCCCTTGATCTTTTCCCTAATCAGTTTCTATATGTTGAATATGCATGTTCCTTTAATTAGTTACTGAACACGCACATGCTTGCTTCCTGTGAAAGTCTGTATTCTTGTGGTTAATTAATTCTTAGGGGTTATGAAGCTAATTAGAACGATTGGATGCTTAAGTCCTTACTTGCCTTTTGGGAAGGGGGATTTACAGAAGATGGCAATTGATAAACTAACATATATGAACCTTGTGGCTGTATTTTTCTGCAGGGTGAAGAGCTGATATTTGTAAATCTCATATCTCATGTCTTTTGCAATGAAGAATTGAAAAGAATAGTATCGCTCAAGTTGAGAAGATGTGATTTGATTGTGTAAAATTGAGAAGAGTAACTCCATTCAATTGTAATTCTAGTAGTGTTAACACACTATATATATTTATCTTTGTGTGTAAATATGTGTGCTAAGAATACTGTAATGACTTTTTTATATAGTGGAATTTTTCGGAATTGGTCCCGTGGTTTTTTCCCTCTACACTAGAGGGTTTTCCACGTTAAATCTGGTGTTATTTTTATCTTTTTCATCCATTATTAATTTTCACAATTTTAATACACTAGCGTCTGGGGGAAAAGGTTCAAGAAATGGCAAATAGAGCCATAAACAAAAGCACACACACTATACGTAGAATAAATAAATATAGAGAAGCAAGGGTTGAACAATTTATTATCGTAAAGAAATAAGTAGAGCCGGGAATATAGATTAAGTCTAATAAGCTGGCTTGTTTAACAAAAAAAAAAGGGTTGGATTAGAAATTTTGGAGCATATATAAAAAATGGATTTCTAAGCCCTAGTCCATTTGGCCCGACAAAAAAAAGAGATTGGACCGCACAAGCCACGCGTCGACCCGTTTAGTACATTTTCTTTCTTTCGTATTTTTTTAACCATTTTTCTTTGCTAATGCTTTTAGTAGTGAAAATGAATAATTATGATAATTAATATTTAGTTAGTTTTAGTTGTGTTAATTTAAATAATTATATATATGAAAAAAATAATTTGTATTATTTTATAAAATATTAAATTAAATTAAAAATAAAAAATGGGCTTACGGGCTAGCCCGTGATGCATTAAGTATGGGTTGGACTTATGGGTCCAAATCGTATTAGGTCTAACCCGTGACGGTCTATTTCATATGGGTTAGATAAACTCGAACTCTCAACTCTAAAAATAAGTTTCACTTCCTATATTTTTCCCATTTAACAATTAAGATTGTCTAAATTTGACACGCATATCCTACGTTAAGAAAATATTATTTAAAGCTTGCCGTTTTGGAAATCTAGTATCAAGACATTAATTAATAGGCACACTAAAAGTGAACACAACTTAAAAGGCCATCATAACAGAAGAATTGGGACCAAAATTGTCTGTTTTTCATCTTTGAAATTTGTCTTGAGTATCAAACATGCTTATAATCTCCGGAAAGTAGAATAATAGCTTGATAAGAAATTCATTCTATTACCTTTTTTTATTTATTATTGATACTCGTAGATTGTACATTTATTCATTCAAGATTCATTGCTCCCCCATGTGATTGATGTGAATCATGTAATGAAGGAATTTGGAGCCGTGAGAAAATTGAGCAGCATATCTGCTGCTTTATCGTACTCGAAGAGTCAATTTTTTTGCATCTGTCCATGTCGAAATTCCTGACCAAAGTAAGCCACCCTTTACTTTGAATGAATAAATGTACAATCTTTTGGGTAGAAAATTGGATTGACATTCGAAGGAGACAAAATAATGAACCAAAATCTTGAGTCAATTGGCCAAAAAATTGCAGAAAAATGTGCAGGAGTTCCATTAGCAATAAGAGTCATGGGAAGTTTGTTGCAAACGAACTCAAAGGAAAGTGATTGGAAAGATATCTTAGAAGGTGACTTTTGGAAGTTATCTAAAGATAATAAAGTTTCAATTATGCCCATATTAAAATTGAGCTCTGATAGTTTGACAATTGAATTAAAGCAGTGTTTTGCTTACTGTTCTTTATATCCGAAAGACTAGAGATACAATAAGGATAATTTGATTGAATTGTGGATGGCACAAGACTATCTTGAGTGTGAAGATAAAAAACAATGTCCGGAAGATGTTGGTGAACAATATGTTCATATTTTGTTGACGAAGTCATTCTTTCAAGATGTGCAAATGAATGAATTTGGTGAAATAAAATATTTTAAAATGCACAATTTGATGCATGACTTGCCCCAATCAATTGCTAGCTCTGATTATTGCTATATGTTGAGAGGGGGAAACTGTTACAAAGTGTCCTATACATGCTTCTTTTGAAGGATATGCATCCGATAATTCATTAGGTATGCTGGATGCAAGTAGATTGAGAACCATTCTTGAGGTAAATTAAGCATCTGGAAGGGATCCATCTTTTTTATTTGTGTTCAAACGTTTGAGGTATCTTGATCTCTCTAATTGTATGCAGATGGGAGATTTGCCTGAATCAATAGCCAAATTGACTCATTTGAGGTCTCTTGATCTCTCTTACTGTATTAATTTGGCTAGTTTGCCCAAAAGTAAACACAACTTAGTCAATTTGCAGACGTTGAAATTGTGTCAGTGTCGTTCTCTTGGATTTTCCTTTGATATTGTCACAAAACAGTGATATTTTGCAATTATTAGAAAATCTTTGCCCTCATCCAAATTTGAAGCAATTGATAGTACAACATTAATGATCTACGTCACAAGAAATGGATGCACCTCTTTCCATGCTTAATGATCTACGCATTCTAGGGATAGACATAGAAGCATTACCAGAGGAATGGATGCAAAATCTCACCTCTCTTCATGGTCTTTCTATTTCGAGCTTGTCAAGTCCAGTTAAACTATTTCGTCACATGCGACATTTGTCTGCTACACTTGAACAATTCAGTATTACTGACATTGACAACCTTGATTCATGGAGCAGTGATGAGGATTATAAGATACAGTACGATGACTTTCGTTGCCTACATTCTCTAAAAAAAAAATCCATTTTTCCTACTGTGAAAGTCTCAAAAAGTTTACCAGAGTGGATTTGTGATCTCCAGTTACTTGGACTTATCTGCATTTGTGAATGTCCAAAGTTGGAGTCACTTCCAGAAGGAATGCATCGCCTCACTAATTTACAAACACTACAATTGAGTGATTCTCCGCTTTTAGTGGAAAGATGCAAGAGAGACATAGGAGCAAACTGGCCCAAAATTGCTCACATCCCAAATATAATGGTCGATCGGCGTCAAATCTAACTCTTCATTGCATCCATCTGAAGGTATGCTCAGTAGTCACTGTCATGCAGGGGAAAAAATTATAATATCTATATCAATAACGACTTTATTTAAAAAAATAATAATAATAATTACTCCAGTTGTGTTCTGTTAGTACCTCATCTGCCAGTGCACGTGACTTCCCGACTTAGAACTAGTATCTCTATTATTTCCTATATTTCTGTTTTTCCTAGATTATTGTTAGCTTTATTTTTCTGTTTTAACAGAATAATCAGACCTGGATTATAGGGAGAACTAGGATTATATCATAATCAAATACTGATTAAGTTTTTTAATTCTCTGATCAATAAATCGACTGCTGTGCTTCGCATGCATTAAAGCAAGCCAGAGTTGGCACATCATCACTTGCTTCATGTTCACATTCATATATGAATTTATTTATTACTCGAATGCTTCGAACTTGTTAAAGTCCACCCCTTTTGCTAATTAACTGTTGGTTGCAGCTTACCATTTCTCGAACGGATGAATACTTCACACACACATGCTAATAATGCTATGGTCACTGGATCTGTTGAACAAGGTACTCCACTGCTACTTTGAAGATTACTAATTGTATTTGCCAACTTACTAGTGTAGCCTTTAAACTAATTATGTCCAGCTCCGTGGATTATGAAATTTCAAAAACATTAAAAAATGTTATGGATTACTTGATTATTTGTATTTGCTCTGTTTTTGCGAAAGTTAAAACAACTAAAGGATGCTTTAGGATCCTCCAAATTTAAAATTACTTTAGCTACTTTAGTTAATTCCATGCCTTTTCTTACTCAGTGATCATAGTTTCATGGTTTCAATTTGATTTCGAAAGTTTTAGGAATATATATATAATTTGCAATCTATCGTACTATGATCTGTTAATTATTTTATAACTTGGCAGGCATGTTAAATTTGGATGAAGTACTAAGAGGAAGATTTGTAAAGCTCTGAGCCTACTCATACCAGCACATGCTTGATACTTCTCTAATGGAAACTCGTTCCTTTGTCGAAGGCAAGGCTTCTTCAACAATAATGTGAAGCATTTACTGCAAAAATAGTTTGTCGTTACACACTTAGCTCTCTCTTATCAATTTAAGACATATTCTGTTTATCGTTCTTGTTTTCCATCTTGTTATCAATTTAATAGTATTTATTATCTCTTATCGGTAAGAACTTCAGGTCAAGATGCCTATATTTTCAGATTGACCTTTGGAGTTATGGTTACTGCCTTCTTGAGCTCACTGCCATCAAATGCAAGAAAGTTTCGTTGGGGTCAACAAATTCTGCAGATTTGGGCACAATGAAGGCATAGAGCATCACGCTTCAAATCTGATAGAGATCTTTCTTGATCTCAAAATATGTTCATAATACAGAACCGACAATTTGCTTCTTGAAGATTGGGAGCAAGTGAGAATAAACCCCAGGTTTCACCCTTTATCTTTTTTGTGCTGATCAGTTTCTTTATATTGCATAAACAGGTTCCTATAATTAGTTACAGAACTAGACACACACGCTCTTTTGCTTCCTATAAAATTCTGATGTATTATTCTCGAGGTCAATTCTCATGGGTTGTGAATTAGCTAATGAGAATGATTGGATGCTTAAGTCCTTATTTGCCAATAATTGAGTGGCGAAAATTTAGAGAAGATGGCAATTGATAAACTAACATATATGAAGCTTATAGCTGTGTTCTTTTTGGCAGAGTGAAGAACTGATATTTGAAGTATCTTCGGCAAAGAAGAACTAAAAAGAGTGATATTAGTCAAGTTGAGGCACTAAGGAAAAGATCGACATCTGATTGTAATTTTAGGAGTGTTCACATGCTGTCTTTATCTTTTTGTTTAAATGTGTGCTAAGAATGTTGTAGTGACTTTTTGATATAGTGGAATTTTTGGGAATTGGTCCGTGTAGTTTTTTTCCTCCATACGAGATGGTTTTCCATGTTAAATTTGATGTCATTTTTATTTGTTAATTTTCACATTTTTTATACTACAGCATTTGGAGGGAAAAGTTCAAGTAACGTACTACTCAACCCACATTTAATTAATTATTAATAGACACACCAAAAGTGAACATGATTATACATTTGAAATTTGTTATATGTTTTAAATATGCTTATATAATCTTTGGAAGGCATGATAGTAGCCTGATATAAGAAATCATTTTAATTAATGGTGACACTAAAATAATAGAAATCTTTTTGGGATAATTAAAATGCTACATAGTTTAGGCTTAGACTAAAATAATGGAGAAATCCAATATTATACAATCCCAAGGTTCTGCAATCCGAAGGTATATTTCACCTGCTAGCCCTATATATACCCAAAGCTTTAACTAAAATTCAATAACTAACTTCCCTCTGTCATCATCTACATCCATTGCTTTCGACTAGGTAAAGAGAGAAATAAATGAAACACATGACCAAGTAAACGAAGGCATAATTTTTTTTTTTTTGGATACACAAAAGGCATAACTTTAATAGCTAAATAAATAAAGAATTAAATAATGAGAGAATAAACCAATACAAAAATAACTATTTAATTGACTGATTGAATAGATAAATAAATAAAATCCATCACATGAATAAATAAAAATTTAAATAAATTCAAGGGAATTAACTAGTATAAATAATAATGCAATGAAATAATTAAACAAACACATAAACTGTTGGGATGCAACCTTGATGGGTAAAGAGTCCAAACAAAAGGGCTCAAGCGCAAATAAAATAAATAGTTTTTCTTAATTATTACTTTAATAAAAGAGGGAGAGAACAGTTAATGTTAATCGCTCCCACACACCGCACGCCCGAGAGTTTTAAGTGATCGTGTGTGTGCGTGAAGTTTAAAAAGTAAAAAGCATCAGTTTCTGAAAAACTCTCTCTTCGAATAGAGTAATGCTCTCGGTTCTCTAAGAGTCGCTCTCTCTCTTCCTCTCTTGTAAATGCTCTCACTCTTCCTCTCAACTTTTTCCACTTGAGTGTATCTACAATGAACCAGTGAATAAAGTTCGAGTAACTTTGTTTCTACAGCTTAGTATTTTTCATTCTCTCTGTGTGGAAGAATATATTCTCGATCGGTATGTATGTCTTTCCTATCTATTTATTTTTTCATAAACAAACAGCAATAAATAAAGGAACTTGATCATATAGCTAAATAAATAAAAATAGAGTAATATAATCTTCATAAGTATCCAGGTATGCCAATTTAAGCCCCCAAGATCCAATCCACAAAAAATAGTAATATAATGCAAAATGAAGAAAATTTAACAATTCAATTGGGTACCGAAACTCATACGGCAAATATGTAAGGGCGAGATGTATGAACTCATATGTGTGTGTGTGTGTGTGTGTGTACACACACCTCCATACAAAGCACTACGTTTAAGTATATTTTCAACAGACTTGATCCGTGTACAGAAAAGGGCTCGTATAAAGACGCCCACATCACCGAACAACAAGAACGAAAGAAAGGCATTGATTTAGCTATACTTTCTATGATTAAAAATAAATGCTGAAAATTAAATGAAATATTTTGGCTAAACTAAAATGCAAACAATGCTAAATCGTAATGGTCAAACAAAGTTCTATTCATAGTATTTTTAACTCAAGGAACTCAAAATAATATACCCTACCTTTATTGGAAAGAGGTTGATCATAAAGTTATGGAAGAAAGCATAAGCTAAGACAAGAATAATTGCATATATGTAGAGCTAAAACAAATTTGTTAATCATTAATAACGCATAATGATAGATAACATTGGAATTTAAAGGTGCTTAAACTCAAAAATAATTAACTTGTCTGAATTAGACTCTAAAATACAAATGTGCTTAATACTAATAACGCACAATGATAGATAACAGTGGAATTTAAAGGTGCTTAGGACAAGGGCCTTTGAATTAGACTCTAAAATAACTTGTCTGAAGCCTTATCATTCAAAGCCTGTATAGATACCCAAGCACTCGGCTATGAATGCCATGCACCAAACAATGTTGTTCCTGTAATGTAGGTTATGCAGGTTAATCTCTCTCTCTCTCTCTCTCTCTTACTTATATCATCCACAAACACAAACACACATATGCACATGTGGCACTATTTGTCATTACTTGAGCTTATTTTGATCATATAATAAAATTGTGTGAAAATTAGCGTATAAAAATGAAATAAAAATATCACCAAATATATTGTGGAAAACCCTCAAGTATTGAGGGGAAAAACCACAGGGCTAATTCGGGAAATTTTACTATATTAAAAGTTATTATCCATATTACATTGATATTTTTAAAAAATAAAACGTACTCATATCCAATACATATTATATATGATACTTATATCATATATATTATATATATATATTTTTAATTTTTCTTTAAAATTTTAAAATAATTTAGATCTTATAGGAAAACTTAATTTTTTATTTCTTGTTTTATATATTTTTATATTACTTTTAAAATACTTGTTTAAAACTCTACTTTTTTATTTTTGATTCATTAATTAATTAATATACACATGAATTATATATTTCTCTCGTACCCATATTATAAAATTTTAAAATTTATCACATTCGATGTATTATATCATGTCATATCCGATACATATATCATATGCATATTGTATGTCATTATAATATTCTTTGCATACTCAGGGAAAAAAAAACATGTGAACACTCTTAATACAACTGACTAATTTACTGTTCTCAATTTTTCCAGAATTTTACACAGTCAACCATCCTTTAACTTTCTGCCAAATGGACAAAATCTCACCTTTACCTATGGCAATTGTTCAGTTCTCAATTCTTTTCTTCTTTGCCAAAGATATGAATTTACAAATACTCGTCATTCTACAAATTAAAAACCACAAATACGGCAAGGTTCATTCAAATTAATTTATCAATTACTATCTTCTAAAATATTTCCCCCTTATAGGGAAAAAAAAGAGAGAGAGAGCAACCAATGATTCAAATTTGCTACCACACAAGTCTAAAGCATCAACCTGAAAAACACATCAGGCCTGAAATTTTTGTAAGAAGCTGAAATGAGTGTTAAATTGATAATAATAAGGAAGCAAGAATGATTGTGAACACCCCATTTTGTCAGGGTATTTTATAAAAAAAAATAAAACAAAACAAAAACAAAAATAAAGTAAATAATAAATAATAATATATAAAAAAACAGAAAAAACACAAAAAGTAATAATAAAAAAAAGAGAAAGGAAACAAAAGAAAATAAAAATAAAAAATGAATAAAAAAATAAAAAATATATATATAAACAAAAAAAAGGGGATTGTAATTTGGGCCCAAGATACCACGAGCCCAATTGAGGGCTTGTGGGCTTGGACCCAAAGGCTATGCCCTAAATGTTTAAGGTAGCAGGCAATTGAGAAAAAGAAAAGCAAAGGCAGCCACAGAAAAAGAAAGAAGGAGGGAACATGGGAAGCAGAGAAGAGCAGAGCATGCGTGAACTGGAAAAGAGACGGAGAGGCCGAGAAAGGAAAAAGGAAGCAAAGGGAGCCACGGGACTCTGAGGAAAGCAGACAGGGTGGAGGCGTGCACGAAAGGGAAAAGCAATGGGAGCACGCGAGAGAGAAAAAGCAAGAAAGAGACGGAGAGGCCGAGAGAGTTAAAAGAGGGGAGAGGACGAGCACGAAGAGGGGAGTATTGCAAGAGTGAGAGGGCGAGAGGGAACTTCAGTCGGAACCGAAAAATGGAGAGAGAGGTGAGCAATTGCAGAAAACAGAGGAAGCACTGGTGACCGAAAAAGAAGCCCATGGGCGGAGCTGAAAAAGCTAGCGGGAGTCCGAACCGGAGGACAAAACACGGACGACCAAGGAGAGACAGGGGGATTTGGAGAAAAGCTGAGAGGGGGCAATTGTGAGGGAGCCCGAGAATTTGAAGCCGAAAACTGGAAGGGAACGTCGTGAGAAAAAGAGGAAGACTGAGAGGAGCAATCGCGGGGAAGAGGGAGAAATTTGAGAGCTGGAAACCTAGGAGGAGATTTAAGGGGACGGAGATTTGCTAGAGACCAAAGTTGCAGGGGCCGAGACTCTCCATCTAGTAACTTCTGTTCTAATGTTTAGAGTTCATTCGATGAGATAGGAAGTTTTAGGACTTAGCTAAGGATCTGGGAGGCACTGTCTGTTATTGATCAAGTGAATACATACCTCAAATATTGGTTTGATTGGGTGCTCTGTTTTTTTTCTGTCAAATGGCCGATGGTCATTGATCATTACAGTGCTATGTTGATTGATGAGTTTTGGAATTACAGCTTCATCATGCATTTACCGTGAGTCGGCCAATCCTGTTAAGTCGACTTTGTTCTTGTTTATAGGAGCACAGTGTTGTTGTGTTAGATACTTTCTTCCAATTGCAGCTTCTTGGTTTCGGTTTAATATTGCAGTTTACGGCCTCATCCCATAAAAAAAATGATGATAACCTCACACCTAGTCATTTGATAAGCTTCATAGGGCAAAATCACGAATGATGTTTGAAATGGATTAGTGTATTTGAAGCATGTGTTCGTTTTCAACGCTTTTATATGCTAGAGGTCACGGTTCAAAGGTGTGGTAGCGTACTGGTTCGTAGTAAGTCTCAATCCGTAGTAAAAAAAAAAAAGAAAAAAAGAACAAGCTTACCCACGATCAGTTCTAGAGTTTGGACTTTTTGTGTTGAGTCATAAGCCCACCTAATGGAAAGATTTTTGTCAAATATGGGTCTTGAATGGAACAATGTAAGAAGGAGTATGGTTGGGCTTTTCCTTTCAGGCCCATTTATTTCTTCATGACTTACGAAGTCTATTGTTTTTTTTTTTGTTGAGGCATAGGTCCACATAGAGAAAAGCTTTTTGTTGTCAAATATGGGTCTTAAATGAAATAAAATAAGGAGGGGTATAGTTTGGGCTTTTCCTTCCAGGCCCACTTATTCACAAGGCCTTAACTTTTGTAGTTGAAACATCGGCATTATGTAAAGCGAGTCAGGGATAATTAAGTCAGTCATATGAGCTTATAAATGGTCCCATAAACCGGTGAGTTTAATTTCCTTTTTATGTTTGTCATGAAGGCTTGTGAGCTCTCGCAGACCGATAAAGTAATTATACTGTAGGCATATGGGGTTGCACGAGTTTATTAATAAGATTTGCTTATAACGGTGGGTTCCAATAGTTTTTCCTTCAATGATTTTATTTTCTCATAAAAATAAATAAAATTAAAAAAAAAATAATAATAATATTTTTAATCTACTCATATAACCACACCACGTGAGGTTTTTGGAACCCACGCAAGGATTCGGGTTTACTGAGTTTGTCGCGTGAGATTGTGAATCTGCGTAGATATATCAGTTAAACAACTTTTTTTAAGAAAATAACCATATTTCAAAAATAAAATAATGTGACAAGTTTTTTCAAATTTTATTTTAAAATATTTAATAAAGGTATTATATGGCATTTTAAAATGTAATAAAACCTTTGTACCGCGAGGTTTAGAACTTCCGTAGGTAATTAAGGAATTGATCTATCTGACATGACTGTGAGTCTGCAATAGGTAGATTGGCTTTCTTTATTTGGAAAAATTTTCAAAAATACAAAAGAAAAAGAAAAAGAAAAATAAAAATAAAAATACAATGGTTTTTCAAAAATTAAAAACCAAATAAATGTGTTTCCAAAAATTAAAGAAAAATAAAAAAATGTTTTCGAACAAAATAAAATCAGAGTAAGCAAAGTGGAATTAAATTATTTTTTGCAAATTAAAACACACCAACACAATCTCAGAAAATTGTTTTGTTTGCAAAAAGTTAAACTATTTTCCATTAACTTTTCCTTATTACAAAATTTTACAAAAAATTTTTAAAAAAATGTCCACCAATAGACACGCATTTCTAGGCCCGAACTATGTGGACTTTGATCCCCATCGTAGGGTACGTAGGCCCCAAACTCTGATCTTGGGTCAAGTCCGCCTTTGTAAATAAACAAATATTTTCTGATTTATTTGGTCTTTTTCCCTTAATTTAATAAATGTGTCCCAATTTATTTTCCCAATTCCTTTTTCCTCATTTTGCTTAAATATCATTAATTTTAATTTAATTTAATTTAATTTCTGTATTTTGTTTTCTAAAATTTCCAAATTTTCTTAATTTCCTTTTTCTCTACCCTTTTTTCTCACATGTGAATGATAAAAGGAAAATCAAAATACTTTTAAAAGCCATATTAATTTGCACAATCAATGTAAGGTAATCGTTTCTATGAACGGGTGTTGTGGGGTGCCTACATCTTCCCCACATACAATCGACTCCCGAATCCAATTTTGATGACGCAAACTATCCTTTCTTCTTTAATTTGATTTCCCAAGGTTTTCCCTTAAAATTTTGGTTGCGACTTTTCACAAGTCGGTTTTCATGATAAAACTCAATTTGTTCTCATTTTTCCTTTCGTCGCATTTTTCCGAGTGCGACAATGATAAACAGAATATGTATGGGAGAGAATTAATAATATAGTTATTACATACTTCAGACTTCCAACAACTTCTCATGTTTTGAAAACAACTAACCATTTCACATGATTCAAACATGAGCACATGGACCCAGGTTTCAACTATTAAAAAACAAGACAGAGAAAAGCAGAAATTTCACAATGAACGGGTAGAGATTAAACCGTGAACCCATGACTAATAAGGTAGAAAGGTAGGCAATAACTAAGGAGGCGAAAGAAGTTTTGAATTTGGAATAGCCTTGAGCATCCTTCTAGTTGTTTTACTTTCTATAAAAGAGAGCAGTGACCAGTGAACAATTACAAGTAATCATGAATTACCCCAATAGCTCCTTGAGTGGACTTTGTATATTTAAACTGATGTTTTGGAAATTTGAAAGTCCATTCAAGTTGGATTTGACTAATTTTTCTTTTCCTTTTCTTTTTTGGGTCAGAGAACATAACTAGTTTAAAGGCTACAAGGTCAGCGAGTAAAAAAAACCAAGAAGTCCAGGTTCAAAAGCTTCAGCGAGCAGAGCATGTCAAAGCAGGCTTCATCTGTTTGAAAAAGGAGTGCTGCAACCAAAAGCTAATTAGGACAACCAACGGACATTTTACATTTTTAAAGCATCATTTCAGTTAAAAATTCAGAGATGAAGGCGAAAAAAATGGTGCTTAATTATTAAAAAAAAAAAGGAAGTAGTGACATATTGTATATAAAGATTGGCCTTTTGAATGAAGTTACAATGGAGTACCTTTAGAAGACTATATGTGGGATGTGAGCGATTTTGGGCCATTCTGCCCCTGTTCCTCCACGCACCTTTCCTTTAATAGTGGAGAACTTTTGAGTTTTAGTGATTGCAAATTATTAAGACGATGGAATCCTTCAGGCAATGACTCCAAATTTAGACAATTTTCAATGTGAATTTGTTCAAGTGAGTGGACCTATGTGCTAAAATCCTCATCACCACTCCATGGACCAACACAACAAATACCAAGAGATACGAGTGTAGCAGGTAGATGTCGCATGTGACAAAACAAGGTCACTATACTTGATAAGCTCTTAATCTTAAGACTCCCGAGAGGTGAGGTTCTGCATCCACTCCTCTGGTAAAGCTTATTCGTTTCTAGAAGTCGAAGCACGGAAAGAGACAGTTTTAATTCTTCTGTTGAGGATGATCGAATTGTTCGCACCTCTAGTGTGTTTATCGATGGTTTCATGTTACACTTCTTCAAAACCCAGATGCCCATAGACAATTGGAAATGCAGGCATAAAGCTCAAGGTCGGGTATTCTTCAACATTTAAAAGGTTAAGACAAGGAAATGGAGGCAGTGAATGATGATTCTTATTTTGTACTCTCATATTCTACATATAAAATATTTTTAACTAATTCATATATTTTAAGAAAATGAGTTAGATTATTAAAAAATTTCAATATTTTTTACTATTTATCCTTATTAATTATATTATCTCTCATATTTATGATATTATTTATTTCCCACCTATCAATTATGAACCAAGGATATAAAAAAAAAAGAAATTAATGAATTACATAACAGTATAAAGTATCTTATATTTGGAACTAAATAATACTTTTAGGAAGTGCCTTATATTTAGAATTGGAGAAAGTATTCTTCAATCCCTAGGTTGTTTCTAAGGTGGAGTTCTTTCAATTCATTCAATGTCACCTTCTTTCTCCTCAAATAATTATCATTGCCCACTCTGAAACGTGATAAACTTTGCAGAACTGTCAATCTCTCCAACCCTTATGGCATCCCATCATAAAAGGCTTTGTCAAAATCTATATTGAGATAGCGCTGGTTGATCAACCTAGTGAGGCTATGTATGGAAAATTCAAATCTACCACAACGCAATATTGGCGCCTGTAAGTTTGCAAATTGATTAACTCCATGATTTCTATAGGAACATTGTTCGGTGCTCGGTATTCGTAGCTGAGTGTTGGGGTATCTATACAGGCCTCGAATTAGCTTGGTCATTGGGCTTCACACAAGTTATTTTAGAGTCTAATTTAAGGGCCCCTGTCCTAAACCTAAATTCGTAGATGATTGAGGATACTCCCAAGGTTCAAATTTTGCATCGTATTTTGGGTCTCTTCAAGCGTGATTGGCCTGTGCAAATCGTCCACACTTTTTGTAATGCTAATATGTGTGCTGACTCCCTTACTAACTACAGCCTCTCCATGCCCTTGGGTCTTCATTTGTGGCTCAAACACCCAGCCCCACACCCCCCCCCCCCCCAACCACCTTTTTGTTAATCTTGTTTACTTGTATGATGTTTCTACTTGTTTGTATTCAAGAGGTTTCTAATATAGCATAATTTGGGCCTCAGCCCCTTCTTCGACCAAAAAAAAAGCTTGAAAGAATTAAGAAGGACATTAATAGTGAATTGTAGCTTAAGAGCATGCATATCCTATGTTTATCTTTTTGCTCAAGTGTGCTAAGAATATTATAATTACTTTTGACATATTGAAATTTTTCGAAATCGATTACTTGATTTTTCCCTCAATACAAGGGGGTGCTCCACGTGAAACAAATCTTGGGTTATCTTTCTTTTGTCTGTATACGTTAAGTATCCTTGAAGTTGATTATAATTTAATTTAAATATTTTAACATGTGGACCAGCTAAACTCATGCTATTACACTTGAAAATTTTTTCATCCTTTGACCGCTGCAAGTTTAGGAATTTCACCAATTTTTCAAGTTACAAAACTACCATTAAATTGTGAGACAAACCATAAAATTTAGCTCCCATTTATTATTAACGATCCCACTAACACTAGTACGGATTTTTCCATTTACAAAAATTTATGTAGAGAGTGTATTTGAAAAAATGAGTAGTAAAGAAAAAAGAGTAATTAAATATAATTATCAGACATAAACTTTATAAACAGTATATATTTTCTTATATAAATATATTTTTTCCTAGAATACATGAATATGTGAAGATAGAGAACTTAGCACTAACATATGAATCAATGCATTATACATATAGACCAGCATGCGAAGACCACAAATTAATCTTATCGTTATCTATTTTTTTTGGAAGCCTTCACTAACAGATTGAAAAGTAAACGGCAGAGTTTTAAAGAGGCAATAGCAATGGAGCTTCATCGCATTTTCGACATTCGGCACTTTCCAGGAAGCTTCCTGACTGAAAATGAAAATTAGAAACCAGAAATAATCACTTGTGATAGGTTTTCAAACAAAAACTACTTTTCATTAACAACTAATATTTTAAATAAGTATTTATCAAAAAAAAATTAATTTTTTTTATTTATAATAATTATTTATTCTTCCATAATCACTTATTTTATTTTTTTTTTTCATTATCCACTTAATAATCACTTAAACTTCAATATTTAAATACATTTCTTTTTTTAAAATTATTTATGAAATAAAAATATCTAAACATAAATTATTTTTAATATAATTATTTATTCTTATAATCTATTATAAATAAATTCTTATTCTTATAATTATTTATATATAAATCAATTTTAACACATCCACCTTGTTAATGCAGTGGGGACATCACAGCTTGAGGGGATACAAACACACCAGTCAAGCTGATAATGACCTAGCAGTTATCAGGTCTTAACCAATGCCTCTTTTTATATCATTATTATCCTTTCTTTTGATTAATAATTCCAGAGTTAATTGTTACCTGAGAGACATAATAATGAGAAGACTGTATAGCTCAAATTCCCTAATTTACTAGTATTTCTTTTAATAATAATTTCATATTATTGATTATTGCCTGTCGGTAAAATTGAAAATGTTCCATACAAGATATTCTCAAAAGATACTAATTATTGGTCTTTTTCTTCTATGTAGGCAATGAACTGTCAGAACATTGTCCTTACACTTTCTTCAGAATTACTTGCTACTATTCATCTGCTTCTATTCATCCAACCCGGAGTCTAGCGTATTTCTTCTACTTCGCCCACTGCGTCTTGGAAGGATGGCAGAACAAGTTCCATATGGGGTGGCTACAAGTCTCATCAACACGTTGGCTTCAGTAGCCTTCAGAGAGATTGCATCCATTTATGGGGTCAAGAGTAAGATTGAAAGGCTGAAGGAAATTGTTGAATTCGTCAAAGCTGCGCTTGCTGATGCTGACAAAAAGCAGCAGAATGACGAACTCATCCAGCTCTGGATCAGGAAGCTCAAGCAAGTGCTTTACAAAGCAGATGATTTGTTTGATGAACTCCACACTCAACATTTGCTGCTTAAGAGGGATGGAAAAGGAAAAGGGAAGGTATGTGACTTCTTTTCATCCTCCAACCCAATTGCCTCTCGCCTCAAAATTGCTCGCAAGATTAAAAAGATAAGAGAACAATTTAATGCTATTGCAGAAGATGTGTCTAAGTTGAATTTAGATCGGGGAGTTGTTATAATGAGGCACAATGAGAGCAATTGGAGGGAAACTAGTTCTTTTGTGTATCAAGAGGATATTGTTGGTAGGGAAGAAAGCAAGGAGGAGATCATTGATTTATTGTTGAATAATAATAGCAATCAAAATGTTTCCTTGGTTGCTATTGTTGGCATCGGAGGTTTAGGCAAGACTGCTCTTGCTCAAGTGGTGTACAACGATGCTAAAGTGAAAAACTCTTTCGATAGGCAAATGTGGGTGTGTGTTTCTGATGACTTTGACGTAAAAGTACTTGTTAAAAAAATATTAGAGTCATTAACTGATGAGAAAGCAGATGACATGCAATTACAATTGCTTCAAAATAAACTTCAAAAGCAATTGAATGGTCAAAGATTTTTGCTAGTTTTAGATGACATTTGGAACGAGGATACCGAAGAGTGGCTACATTTAAAAAAGCATTTGATGTGTGGCATTGAAGGTAGTAAGATATTGTTGACTACACGCAATCAAATGGTAGCCAATAAAATGGGTGTAAAAACACCATATGTTTTGAAAGGTTTGACAAATGAGCAATCTTGGACTTTGTTGAAAAGATTGGCATTTGAAGGAGACAAAATAATGAACCAAAATCTTGAGTCAATTGGCCAAAAAATTGCAGAAAAATGTGCAGGAGTTCCATTAGCTATAAGAGTCATGGGAAGTTTGTTGCAATCGAACTCAAAGGAAAGTGATTGGGAAGATATCTTAGAAGGTGACTTTTGGAAGTTATCTGAAGATAATAATATTTCAATTATGCCCATATTAAAATTGAGCTATGATAGTTTGACAATTGAATTAAAGCAGTGTTTTGCTTACTGTTCTTTATATCCGAAAGATTGGAGATACAATAAGGATAATTTGATTGAATTGTGGATGGCACAAGGCTATCTTAAATGTGAAGATAAAAAACAATGTTTGGAAGATGTTGGTGAACAGTATGTTCATATTTTGTTGATGAAATCATTCTTTCAAGATGTGGAGATGAATGAAATTGGTGAAATAAAATATTTTAAAATGCACGATTTGATGCATGACTTATCCCAATCAATTGCTAGCTCTGATTATTGCCACTACGTTGAGGGGAGAAAAACTATTACGAGGTGTCTTATACATGCTTCTTTTGAAGAATATGCATCCGATAGTTCATTAGATATGCTGGATGCAAGTAGATTGAGAACCATTCTTGAGGTAAAGAAAGTATTTGGAAGGGATCCATCTAATTTATTAGCTTTCAAACGTTTACGCAGTCTAGATTTATCAAGAAATAGGATGAGAGATTTGCCTGAATCAATAGGCAAAATGAATCATTTGAGGTATCTTGATCTCTCTTCAAATGTTTATTTGAGTAGTTTGCCCAAAAGTATCAGCAACTTAGTCAATCTGCAAACGTTGAAATTGTGCATGTGTGATCATCTTGAAATTTCCGTTGATACTGTTACAAAGTTGATAAACTTGCGCCACTTGGATGTAAGAGGTTGTAAGGCATTTGAAGATGGGATGCCAATTGGGTTGGATAGGATGACAACTCTACAAAGTTTACCATGTTTCATGGTGGGTAATGACAACAAGGGAAGGAAGAAAGCCAAATTGAATGAATTAAAAGAACTTAATCTCAGACACAGTTTAGCCATTGAGAAACTTTATTTAGTAAGGGATGTGGAGGAGGAGTCCAAGGATGTTAATTTGAAATCAAAGAAAAACCTCATGTCCTTGACACTTGATTGGGGATATGAGATAGAAGAGGTGAAAAATAGTAATACTTTGCAATTATTAGAATATCTTTGCCCTCACCCAAATTTGAAGCGATTGGAAGTACAATGTTACCCAGGGGTGAGGATTTCAGGTTGGCTTTTGTCACTTAGAAATCTTGTTGAATTAAGGATCTTTGGCTGTAGAAATTGTAAATACTTGCCAGCGTTGGAAGGACTCGTTTCTCTCAAGACTCTTTGGATAATGGATATGAATGCTTTGGAGTACATATGCTATGAAGAATGTTCCTCATCAATGGTTGCACACACAACAAACTTCTTTCCATCTTTGGAGGAATTACGCGTTAATGGATGTTCACATTTGAGGGGATGGCAAAGGAAGGTAGATGTCGATAGTAGAAGAGATAATAAGAAGCATCATTCACTACCTCCATTTTCACGTCTTTCACATGTAGTAATTTATTACTGCCCAAACTTAAGCTGCATGCCTACATTTCCAAATCTCATGAAGGAATTGGTTCTATGGGAGTGTAACATGAAGCCACTGACAGACACATTAACTGTGAGCACAGTTGGGCAGTCTACGTCACAAGAAATGGATGCACCTCTTTCCATGCTCAAGGCTCTAACCATTGGAGGGACATACATAAAAGCATTACCACAGGAATGGATGCAAAGTCTCACCTTTCTTCAGCATCTTTCTATTGGGAGATTGTCAAGTCCAGTGAAATTATTTTGTCACATGCGACATTTGTCTGCTAAACTTGAAGCATTAAGTATTAGTAACATTGACAACCTCGATTCAGGGAGCAGTGATGGGGATTATAAGTTACAGTACAATGACTTTCGTTGCCTACATTCTCTTCAAAAAATTCAATTTTTAAACTGTCAAAGTCTTAAAGGTTTACCGGAGTGGATTTGTGATCTCCGGTCACTTCGACTTATCAACATTGTTTATTGTCCAAAGTTGGAGTCACTTCCAGAAGGAATGCATCTCCTCACTAATCTACAAACACTACTATTGAGATATTCTCCACTTTTAGAGGAAAGATGCAAGAGAGACATAGGAGCAGACTGGCCCAAAATTGCTCACATTCCAAATATAATGGTCGATTGGCGTCAAATCTAACTCTTCATTGCATCCATCAACAGGTATGCTCTATGGTCATTATTATGCAGAGGAAAAAAAAGGAAAAAATTTTTTATGATATCTATATCTATAACTGCTTTATGTTTTCTTAAAAAACAAAAAAATTTACTCCATGGTGTTCCGTTAGTATCTCATCTGCTAGTGCACGTGACTGTGACCGACTTAGACCTAGTATCTCTACTATTTCCTCTATTTCTTTTTTTTTTTTCCTATATTATTGTTAGCTATATTTTTCTGTTTTAACAGAATAATTAGACCTAGATTATAGGGAGAACTAGGATTATATCATAATCAAATACTGATTAAGTATGTTAATTTTTTGGATCATTAAAATCGACCACTGTGCTTCACATGCGTTAAAGCAAGCCAGAGTTGGCATATCATCACTTGCTTCATGTCCACCTTCATATACGAATTTATATGTTACTCGAATGGTTCGAAGTTGTTAAAGTCCCACTCCTTTTGCTAATTCACTGTTGGTTGCAGCTCACCATTTTTCGAACAGATGAAGACTTCACACACATGCTAATAATGCTATAGTCACTGAATCTGTTGAACAAGGTACTCCACTGCGACTATGATGATTACTTGTGTTTGCCAACTTACTTGTGTACCCTTTTAATTAGTAATCTCCAGCTACATGTATTATAAAATTTTGAAATCATTCAAAAAGGTAATGAATTACTTTATGACTACTTGTATTTGCTCTGTTTCTGCCAAAATTAAAACAACTTAAGGATGCTTTAGGCTCCTCCAAATTAACCAAATTTAATACTTTGGTTAATTTTGTGCCTTTTCTTACTCAGTGATCGGAGTTTCATGGTTTCAATTTGATTTTGAACGTTCAAGGAATATATATATAATTTGCAATCTATCGTACTATGATCTGTTAATTATTTTATAACTTGGCAGGCATGTTAAATTTGGATGAAGTACGAGGAAGATTTGTAAAGCTCTGAGCCTACTCATACCAGCACATGCTTGATACTTCTCTAATGGAAACTCGTTCCTTTGTCGAAGGCAAGGCTTCTTCAACAATAATGTGAAGCATTTACTGCAAAAATAGTTTGTCGTTACACACTTAAGCTCTCTCTTATCAATTTAAGACATTTTCTGTTTATCATTCTTGTTTCCCTTCTTATTATCAATTTAACCGTATTTATTTTCTCTTATCGTTAAAAATTTCAGGTCAAGAAGCCTATATATGTTCAGATTGATCCTGGGAGTTATAGTTACGGCCTTGTAAGAAAGCTGGCTTATAATTGAGATATAATAAAGGTAATGCATGTTATTCAAGCCAATATTAGGCAACAAATTACATTATTACACCCTCCCTCTTATTCTACTTATAGTTTTGTAGAATTTTAAATGTTTTAATTTATCTGTCATTTTATATTACTAATAAAACATTAATTACTTTTTTACTATTTTACCCTTCATTAAAAATAATGATGAATGGAATACAAATCATCTTTTAATATTTAATTCAAGGATATTTTGATAAACTACCATTAAATTTTACTATAATTTAAGTCATTTAGTAGTTTTATTGATCTGTGTGAAAAACCTTAAAATGATAGATAAAATAGGGTGGAGAAAGTATATCTTTTTCTCAATTGATGTGCTTTTATTGTTGAATTAGATGAATGTAAAAAGGAAAATACTCTCCTATCTTGAAGTTGAATTCAACTACAATGAATGAAATCACTGACTGTTCGAGGCAAATTAAAACATCAAATTAATTAAACTTATCCGTGTGACATTACATGCTTGTAAAAAGTATAGAGTTTGAAAGTGTGTGATTATAATATGCTTTTGTTTTGCATTTATGGCTTTGCAGATATTTGAGCTCACTGCCATCAAATGCAAGAAAGTTTCGTTGGGGTCAACAAATTCCGCAGATTAGTGCATAATGATGGCATAGCAGCACGCTTCAAATCTGGAAGATCTTTCTCTCAATATAAGGTTCATAATACAGAACCCATAGTATTTCCTTCTTGAAGATTGAAGGCAGATGAGAATAAACTCCAGGTTTCACCCCTTGATATTTTTCCGACTGATCTGTTTCTATATATTGCATAAACATGTTGCTTTAATTAGTTACTGAAACACGCAAACACACACATTTTTGCTTCCTATAAATGTCTGATGTATTCTTGAGGTCAATTCACAAGGATTATGAATTAGCCAATTAGAATGATTGGATGCTTAAGTCCTTATTTGCCAATAAGTGGGGAAAGATTTAGAGAAGATGGGAATTGTGTGTGTATATATATATATATATATGAACCTTATGGTTGTGTTTTTCTTTTTTTTGGCAGAGTGAATAGCTGATATTTGTAAATCTCAGATAGTCATATCCTTGGCAAAGACGAACTGGAAAAAGTAATATCAGTTAAGTTGAGGCACTAGGAAAAAGAAAATCTGATTGTAATTTTAGGAGCGTTCACATGCTGTATTTATCTTTTTCTTTAAATAGGTGTGCTAAGAATCTTTTAATGACTTTTTGATATAGTGCAATTTTTAAAAATTGGTCCCGTGGTTTTTCCCCCTGGAGGGTTTTCCACCTTAATTCTGGTGTCATTTTTTTTTCCTTTTATATGTTAAAATTCACATTTTTTTTATATTTCCTCCAATCTCAAATATAAATTACTGAGAGAAGATTTTTCATATTTTAAAATATATCTTCTATCTAGATCATTAAATGAATTCTTTCACTAAATATCTCTCATTAAATATGTTAATAAAGATAATACAATTTATGATTGGAAAGATGTAACATTTAATTACGAGTAAATGTAAAAAATCAATTAAATTTGAGGCCAAAGGGAGTAAGTACTTGGAAAAGAAAAAAAAAATTCAAATAACGCACTCAACTCACATTTAATTAATTATTAATAGACACATTAAAAGTGAACACAACTTATTGGGTCAATATCGGTAATAGAATATTTGAAATTTATCTGATGTTTTAAACATGCTTATGATCTTTGGAAAGCATAATAATAGCATGGTAAGTTCAATTAATGGTGACACTAAAATAATGTAGAAATCTTTTTGGGCAAATTGCAAATGCTATATATAAATCCGTTCGCTCTTGCAGCAATAAACTCAAAATTTAGGCACTTCCACTTTCGTCACACCGATTATATATACATCCGAATGTGATGAGGTCTCATGTCTTCTACATGAAAACAATGCTTAATCCTTAATTAGAAAATGTTAATTAACCAAATAAATTAATAAGATGGAATTGATGACAATGTGTCACTGACCTACCTCACAATTAACGTTGAAGACATACCTGAGTAGTTCTGTCAAAGGCATTTATTTATGCTTCTTGTTATTAAGAAAAAAGATAATGTGTGATCCGGTGGTAATTAAGTAATTTTGGGCCATCACTTAAAATTTTTTGGTTAATTTTAAACGATGTTTTAATCAGACTAGTTATTGAGTCTAATCACTGATCATACAATAAGCCTTGATACAACTTTAAAACTATAATAATTAGTTTGAAAATTAAACTTTATCCTAAAACTTCTAAATGTTTCTCCTTCTCAACATGGGCCACGCACATAGTAGGGTGTGTTAGATATGGGCCGTTGGTATTGAGCCCGGTCCATAGTACCTAAATTGAAGATTAGTAACTAAATGAAGCTTCAAACTGATCGGCCTATTGAAAACAAAAAGAAAAAAAGAAACTGACTTGCAACTCGACTAAGCAAAGTGCTTAGCCATATGTATCTCTCACCTCATAACCCAGTCTAAAACAAATCAAGAAATACTTAACAGGAACCACAAACTTGGTCACCCCAAACTACAAAAGTGAGTTTGGGAAGAAGAAAGTTTTATTTTGGTCTTCCACAAAATATTTGTCCTGTTTTGATTTGATTCCCAAATTAATAAAATATTTCTCTTAACCAAAAGCCGTTGGTCCTCGTGAAAGAAGTTAGAGTCGCTTAAGCATGATATTTCAAATTTGAAATCATCTGAATGCAGAATGTAGAAACCGTCTGAATGCAGAAAATTTCTTGACCAATCTTGAGTTAATTGGCCAAGAAATTGCAAGAAAATGTGCTGGAGTTCCACTAGTGATAAGAGTCATTGGAAGTTTGTTGCAATCAAAATCAAAGGAAAGTGACTGGGAAGCTATCTTGGAAGGTGACTTTTGGAAGTTATGGGAAAACAATAATTCAATTATGCCGATTTTAAAGTTGAGCTATGAAAGTTTGACAAGTTGAATTAAAACAATGTTTTATTTATTGTTCTTTGTGTCCCAAAGATTGGAGTTATTGGAAGGACGAATTGATTCAATTGTGGATGGCACAAGGCCATCTTGAATGTCAAGATGAAAAGCAATGTCCGGAAGATGCTAGTGAACAGTATGTGCAGATTTTGTTGATGAAATTGTTCTTTCAAGATGTTTTCATTAATGAATTTGGTGAAATAGAATCTTTCAAAATGCATGATTTGATGCATGACTTATCCCAGTCAATTGCTGGCTCTAATTATTGCCTATATGTTGAGGATCGAACAGCCACTGCAAGTCGTCCAATACATGTTTCTTTTGACCCATATAACTCCAATTGCTCATTAGATATGCTGGATACGAGTAGATTGCGAACCATTCTTCAGGCAAGGAAGGTATTTGATGGTGATCAACCTAATTTATTATTGTTCAAACGCTTATGCAGTCTAGATTTATCAAGATATTAGGAGATTAGTGATTTGCCTGAATCAATAAGCAAAATGAATCATTTGAAGTATCTTGATCTCTCTTATTGTGATGAATTGACTAGTTTGCCCAAAAGTATGAGCAACTTAGTCAATCTGCAAACGTTCAAATTGTATGAGTGATCATCTTGGATTTTCCGTTGATATAGTCACAAAGTTGATAAACTTGCGCCACTTGGATATAAGAGGTTGTAAGGCATTTGAAGATGGGATGCCGATTGAGTTCGATAGGATGACAAATCTACAAAGTTTGCCATGTTTCATGGTGGGTAATGACAACAGGGAGAGGAAGAAAGCGGAATTGAATGAATTAAAAGAACTTAATCTCAGACACAGTTTAGCCATTGGGAAACTTTATTTAGTAAGGGATGTTGAGGAGGAGTTCCAAGGATGTTAATTTGAAACCAAAGAAAAACCTCATGTCCTTGACACTTGATTGGGGATATGAAATAAAAGAGGTGAAAAATAGTGATACTTTGCAATTATTAGAAAATCTTTGCCCTCATCCAAATTTGAAGCAAATGGAAGTACTATATTACCCGGGGGTGAGGTTTTCAAGTTGGATTTTGTCACTTAGAAATCTTGTTGTATTACACATCAGTGGTTATGGAAGTTGTCAATACTTGCCAGCGTCAGAAAGACTTGTTTCTCGTAAGACTCTTTGGATAGAGTATATGAATGCTTTGGAGTACATATGGTATGAAGGATGTTCCTCATCAATGGTTGGACGCACAGCAAATTTCTTTCCATCTTTGGTGGAATTATACATTACACAATGTCCAAATTTGAGGGGATGGCAAAGGAAGGCAGATGTTGATAGTATGAGAGAGAATGAGAAGCATCATTCACCACCTCCTTTTTCACGTCTTTTGCATTTAGAAATTGATAACTGCCCAAATTTAAGATGCATGCCTACATTTCCAAATCTCATGAGGAAATTGGCTTCATGCGGGTGTAACATGAAGCCATTGACAGACACATTAAGGGTGGGCAGCAGTCTACGTCACAAGAAACGGATGCACCTCTTTTCATGCTTAAGTCTCTACACATTCAGGGGATAGACATAGAAGCATTACCAGAGGGAAGGATGCAAAATCTCACCTCTCTTTAATATGTTTCTATTGGGAGATTGTCAAGTCCAGTGAAACTATTTCGTCACATGCGCCATTTGTCTGCTACACTTGAAGCATTCATCATTAGTTTTATTGACAACCTTGATTTAGGGAGGGGTGATGGGGACTATAGCTTTCAGTATGATGACTTTGGTTGCCTACATTCTCTCCAAAAAATCTATTTTTCATGCTGTCAAAGTCTCAAAGGTTTACTACTGTGGATTTGTGATCTCCAGTCACTTCGACTTATCGACATTTATGAATGTCCGAAGTTGGAGTCACTTCCAGAAGGAATGCATCGCCTGACTAAATTACAAACACTGCAATTGAGATATTCTCTACTTATAGAGGAAAGATGCAAGAGATCATAGGAGCAGACTGGCCCAAAATTGCTCAAATCACAAATATATGGGTCTATGGGCGTCAAATCTAACTCTTCCTTGCATCCATGTGAAGGTATGCTCAGTGGTCACTATTATCTATCCATGGAAAAAGAAAAAATAAAACTTTTACGATATCTACGATATATATCTATAACTACTTTATTTATTTATTTTTTTTAAAAAAAGTTACTCCAGTTGTGTTCTGTTAGTACCTCATGTGCTAGTGCACGTGACTGTGACCGACTTAGACCTAATATCTCTATTATTTCCTCTGTTTCTTTTTGTAGCTTAATTATTCTGTTTTCACAGAATAATCAGACTTGGATTATAGGGATTTCTTCGATGATATCATAAGCAACTTGCTAATAATGCTATGGTCACTGAATCTGTTGAACAAGGTACTCCACTGCGACTATGATGATTACTTGTGTTTGCCAACTTACTTGTGTACCCTTTTAATCAGTAATCTCCAGCTACATGTATTATAAAATTTTGAAATCATTCAAAAAGGTAATGAATTACTTTATGACTACTTGTATTTGCTCTGTTTCTGCCAAAATTAAAACAACTTAAGGATGCTTTAGGCTCCTCCAAATTTAAAACTTCTTTTAGCTTTTTTTTTTTTCTTTGGCTACACTTCTTTTAGCTACTTTAGTAAATTTTGCGCCTTTTCTTACTCAGGGATCATAGTTTTATGGTTTCAATTTGATTTCGAAACTTTTAGGAATATAAATAGAGACATATATATAATTTGCAATCTGTCATATTATGATCTGTTAATTATCTTACAACTTGGCAGGCATGTTAAATTTGGATGAAGTAAGAGGAAGATTTGTAAACCTCTGAGCCTACTCATACCGGCACATGATTGATACTTCTATAATGGAAACTCGTTCCCTTGTCGAAGACAAGGCTTCTTCAACAATAAAATAAAGTGAAGCATTTACTGCAAAAATAGTTTGCCGTTACACACTTAGCTCTCTCTTATCAATTTAAGACATATTCTGTTTATCATTCTTGTTTCCCTTCTGGTTATCAATTTAACAGTATTTATTATCTCTTATCGGTAAGAATTTCAGGTCAAGAAGTTTGTTCAGATTGATCCTGGGAGTTATAGTTACGCTTGTAAGTAAGTTGTTTTATTATTGAGATATATTAAAGGTAATGCACGTGATTAAAGCCAATATTGGGCAGCAAATTATATTATTATATCTTTTTTCTTAAGTGATGTGCTTTTGTTGTTGGATATTTGTAAATCTCAGATAGTCATATCTTTGGCAAAGAGGAACTGGAAAGAGTAATATCAGTCAAGGCACTAAGGAAAAGAACAATATCTGATTGTAATTTTAGGAGCGTTCACATACTGTATTTATCTTTTTGTTTAAATATGTGTGTTGAGAATCTTGTATTGACTTTTTGGTATAGTGTAATTTTTCGGAATTGGTCCTGTGGTTTTTTCCCCTCCATATTAAGAGGGTTTTCTACCTTAAATCTGGTGTCATTTTTATTTTCCTTTTATAAGTTAAATTTCACATTTTTTATACTCACTCCTATCTCAAATATAAGTTGCTAAAAGAAGACTTTTCATAGTTCAAAATATAACTTATGTTTGAATCATTAAATAAATTTTCCCCTAAATACCTCTTATTAAATATGTTAATAAAGACAATATAATTTATGATTTGACAGATATAGTATTTAATTAGAAGTAAACTAGAAAAATAAATTAAATTTGAGACTTCCGTAAAAGAAAAAAAAATTAAAATAACGCATTCAACTCACATTTAATTAATTATTAATAGACACACTAAAATTGAACACAACTTATTGGGTCAATCGGTAATAGAATATTTGAATTTTAAACATGCTTAATTATGATATTTGGAAAGCATAATAATGGCATGATAAGAAATCATGTCAATTAATGGTGACACTAAAATAATGTAGAAATCTTTTTGGGCTAATTGCAAATGCTATAAATCCGTCCACTATTGCGGCAATAAGCTCATAATTTAGGCATCTTCCCCTTTTGTCACACCAATTATATACATCCAAATGTGATGAGGTCACATGTCTTCTACATGAAAACAATGCTTAATCCTTAATTAGAGAATGTTAATTAACCAAATAAAATAATAAGATAGAATTGATGACAATATGTCACTGACCTACCTCACAATTTACAATGAAGACATATCTGATTAGTTCTGTTAAAGGCATATTTATCTATGCATTTCGTGATTAAAAAGAAAACTAATATGTGATCCGGTGGTAAATAATATTGGGCCATCACCTAAAATTGTTTAGTTAATTAAGTCTAATCACTAATCGGTCATTAGCAATAGAGGGTGGTGTAAGTGGCGGTGGAAGGGCAGCCACCAATAAAATGAATTGTCACTTTTCTCAAATTACATCAATATAATGAGGGTTCGATAGGATTTTTAGAAGTAAAAGGGATTGCATAATTTTGTGATAATAGGTTTTACTTAGGTAATAAGTGTCGAGACAACCAAACCCACAAATTGAGATAATTAATGTACGAGCTTTTACATTATATTATATTAAATCAGTTTGCATGCAACTAAATGGACTGCAAAATAGATCACAAGAGCTATGTTCCAAAACTAAGCATAAAAAGTATAAAGGGGTCAATGGATAAATGCCTCAATAGGTTCATCTCACTTCGAGATGACCATGAGCCTCTGAAATTTTTGCCACTTGAAGCCATATATACGACAAGCATTAATTCCTTGCAAGATAATGCGATTTTAATGGAGGCGCAAGCCACATTCTTTCGTTCCACACTCAATGATCGAGGACGACAATGTACAATGTATACATTCAATCTGAGCATTATATCTGCTTCCTTTTCAAATGGTGTTTTGAATTATCGCTCTGAACGCCACTGAAACCAAACTCTCTGAAATAGTTTTATTAATGCTTAAGATGAGGGAAATAATTAAGTTAAGTATATATTAGCTTTCATATAAATATCTCACTCTGCACCGTTGAAGCCACCTCTGTTTTGTGGTTTCTGAATATTAGTCTAGTACCAAAGAATAGTGATTGCTAACAAAATGCCTGAATATTGGCAAAACACCAAATAATCATATATACACAAGCATTTTCTCTCGACCTTTTTTTTTTATTTTGTTTACTGGATTAATTGATTGTCAATGCTGGAATTTGACATTGCTTGCTGTAAATTCAGGTCAAGTAGCAGCTAAAATATACAAGTTAAAATATATATATATATATATTTGGATATTTTACACATATTTGAAAATTGTCCAAATTTGGGGTCATTGCCTGAAAGATTCCGTACGGGAATGGGCATATGTGTGTTTGTGTTGATAGATGATATAGATATTTATATATATAGAGAGAGAGAGAGTGATTAACCTGCATAACCTACAGTAATTTCAAAATATTGTTACACACTGGAAGTGAAAACAACAGAATGGGCCAATGTAATTTTCCTTCTCCCCAAAAGCTTGTAAGAATCGAGAAGAAGGACATTAATACTGAATTGTATTAAGAGTGTTCATGTTCTGTGTTTTTTTTTTTTGGTTTAATTAAGTGTGTTAAGGCAAATTATTAATTAGAAATCTTATATTTAAAATTAGAGTAAATAGTCCTATATTTAGGTTAAAAAAATATAATTAAATATAATTATCAGACATAAACATTATAAGTAGTTATATTTTCTTTTATATATATATTTTTTCTAAAATACATGAATTATGTGAAGATAGAGAATTCAGCACTAACATATGAATCAATGCACTATGCATATCTCTTTTTGTTTTTTTTTTTTTTGAAAGTCTTCATTAACAGATTGAAAAGTCAACAGCAGAGTTTTAAAGAAGCAATAGCAATGGAGGTTCATGGCAATTTCGACGTTAGGCACTTTCCAGGAAGCTTCCTGACTGACAATTAGTTAATGCAGTGGGTACATCCGAACTTGACGGGATACAAACGCACCAGTCAGGCTGATAATGATTTAGTAGTCATCAGGTCTTAAACAATGCCATTTTTTTATATCATTATCCTTTCTTTTGATTAATATTTCCAGAATTAATTGTTACCTGATAGACATAATAATGAGAAAACTGGATAGCTCAAATTCCCTAATGTACTATTTCTTTTAATAATATTTTCATATTATTGATTATTGTCTGTCGGCAAAATTGAAAGTGTAATACATGATGTTCTTAAAAGATACCAACTATTTGGACTTTTTCTTCTATATAGGCGAAGAACTGTCAGAACATTGTCCTTACACTTTCTTCATAATTCTTGCTACGATTCATCCAACCCCGGAGTCTAGCGTATTTCTTCTGCTTCGCCCACTGCGTCTTGGAAGGATGGCAGAACAAGTTCCATATGGCGTGGCTGCAAGTCTCATCAACACGTTGGCTTCAGTAGCCTTCAGAGAGATTGCATCCATTTATGGGGTCGAGAGTGAGATTGAAAGGCTGAAGGAAACCGTTGAATTCATCAAAGCTGCGCTTGCTGATGCTGACAAAAAGCAGCAGAATGACGAACTCATCCAGCTCTGGATCAGGAAGCTCAAACAAGTGCTTTACAAAGCAGATGACTTGCTTGATGAACTCCACACTCAACATTTGCTGCGCAAGAGGGATGGAAAGGGAAAAGGGAAGGTTAGTGACTTCTTTTCATCCTCCAACCCAATTGCTTCTCGCCTCAAAATTGCTCGCAAGATTAAAAAGATAAGAGAGCAATTTAATGCTATTGCAAAGGATGTGTCTAGGTTGAATTTAGATAGGGGAGTTGTTATAACGAGGCATAATGAGAGCAATTGGAGGGAAACTAGTTCTTTTGTGTATCAAGAGGATATTGTTGGTAGGGAAGAAAGCAAGAAGGAGATCATTGATTTATTGTTAAATAATAATAGCAGTAAAAATGTTTCCTTGGTTGCTATTGTTGGCATCGGAGGTTTAGGCAAGACTGCTCTTGCTCAAATGGTGTACAACGATGCTAAAGTGAAAAACTCTTTTGCTAAGCAAATGTGGGTGTGTGTTTCTGAAGAGTTTGATGTAAAAGTGCTTGTTAGGAAGATATTAGAAACATTAGTTGGCCATAGAGAGGAGGATCAACAATTAGAATTGCTTCAGCAAAAACTTCATCAGAATTTGAATGGTCAAAGATTTTTGCTAGTTTTAGATGATATTTGGAATGAGGATACTGAAAAGTGGTTGCATTTGAAAAAGTATTTGATGTGTGGTGCTGAAGGTAGTAAGATTTTGTTAACAACCCGCAGTCAAACGGTAGCCAATAAAATGGGTGTAAAAATGCCGTATATTTTGAAAGGTTTGACAAATGAGCAATCTTGGACTTTGTTGAAAAGATTGGCATTTGAAGGAGATAAAATAATAAACCAAAATCTTGAGTTAACTGGCCAAGAAATTGCAAGAAAATGTGCTGGAGTTCCACTAGTGATAAGAGTCATTGGAAGTTTGTTGCAATCAAAATCAAAGGAAAGTGACTGGGAAGCTATCTTGGAAGGTGACTTTTGGAAGTTATGGGAAAACAATAATTCAATTATGCCGATTTTAAAGTTGAGCTATGAAAGTTTGACAATTGAATTAAAACAATGTTTTGTTTATTGTTCATTGTATCCCAAAGATTGGAGATATCAGAAGGACAAATTGATTCAATTGTGGATGGCACAAGACTATCTTGAATGTCAAGATGAAAAACAATGTCCGGAAGATGTTGGTGAACAGTATGTGCAGATTTTGTTGATGAAATCATTCTTTCAAGAAACTTTCATTAATGAATTTGGTGAAATAGAATCTTTTAAAATGCATGATTTGATGCATGACTTATCCCAGTCAATTGCTGGCTCTGATTATTGCCTATATGTTGAGGATCGAACAGCTATTGCAAGTCGTCCAATACATGTTTCTTTTGAACAATATAACTCCAATTGCTCATTAGATATGCTGGATACAAGTAGATTGCGAACCATTCTTAAGGCAAGGAAGGTATTTGATGGTGATCAACCTAATTTATTATTGTTCAGACACTTACGCAGTCTAGAGTTATCAGGATATTTTGGGAGTGATTTGTCTGAATCAATAGGCAAAATGAATCATTTGAGGTATCTTGATCTCTCTTATTGTACTAAATTGACTAGTTTGCCCAATAGTATAAGCAACTTAGTCAATCTGCAAACGTTGAAACTGTGTAAGTGTCGTGAACTTGAATTTTCCATTGATATTGTCACAAAGTTGATAAACTTGCGCCACTTGGATATAAAAAATTGTAAGGCCTTTGAAGATGGGATGCCGATTGGGTTGGATGGCATGACAACCCTACAGAATTTGCCTTATTTCATGGTGGGTAATGACAAAAAGGAGAGAACGAAAGCCAAATTGAATGCATTAAAAAGGCTTAACCTCAGAAACAAATTACACATTAAGAGACTTGGTTTAGTAAGGGATGTTGAGGAGGAGTCCAAGGATGCTAATTTGAAAGCAAAGAAAAACCTCACGTCCTTGAAACTTGATTGGGGATATTATATAGGTGAGGTGAAAAATAGTGATACTGTACAATTATTAGAAAATCTTTGCCCTCATCCAAATTTGAAGCAATTGACAGTACAATATTACCCAGAGGTGAGGCTTTCAGATTGGCTTTTGTCACTTAGAAATCTTGTTGAATTAAATATCATTCACTGTGAAAATTGTCAATACTTGCCCGCGTTGGAAGGATTTGTTTTTCTCAAGACTCTTCGGATAGAGTATATGGATGTTTTGGAGTACATATGCTATGGAGAATGTTCCTCATCAATGGCTGCACACGCAACTAACTTCTTCCCATCTTTGGAGGAATTAATCATTTATGAATGTTCAAATTTGAGGGGATGGCAAAGGGAGGCAGATGTGGATAGTAGAAGAGACAATGAGATGCACAATTCACTACCTCCATTTTCACGTCTTTCGTATTTAAAAATTGGCAAGTGCCCAAACTTGAGCTGCATGCCTACGTTTCCAAATCTCATGAGGGAATTGTATTTAAGGGATTGTAACATGAAGCCATTGATAGACACATTAAAGGTGAGGACAATTGGGCCGTCTACGTCACAAGAATTGGTTGCACCTCTTTCCATGATTAAGTCTCTATACGTTATAGAGATAGACATCGAAGCATTACAAGAGGAATGGATGCAAAATCTTACCTCTCTTCAGCATCTTTATGTTTCAACCTTATCAAGTTCAGTGAAACTATTTCGTCACATGCGACATCTGTCTGCTACACTTGAAAAATTCAATATTAATTCCATTGACAACCTTGATTCATGGAGCGGTGATGGGGATTATAAGATACAGTACGGTGACCTTCGTTGCCTACATTCTCTCCAAAAAATGGATTTTTCATTCTGTGAAAGTCTCAAGGGTTTACCGGAGTGGATTTGTGATCTACAGTCACTTCGATTTGTCTCCATCCATTTTTGTAAAAAATTGGAGTCTCTTCCGGAAGGAATGCATCGCCTTACTAATTTACAGACACTACAATTGAGCGTAACTCCCCTTTTAGAAGAAAGATGCAAGAGAGACATAGGAGCAGATTGGCCCAAAATTGCTCACATTCCAAATATAATGGTTGATAGGCATCAAATCTAACTCTTCAGTGCATCCATCTCAAGGTATGCTCAGTAGTCACTGTTATAAAGGGAAAAAAAAACTTTATGAATTCTATTATCTATAATTACTTTGGTGGCAAAAAGAATCTACATTTACTTTTTAAAAAATAAATAAATAAATAACTACTCCAGTTGTGTTATATTGTTAGTACCTCATGTGCTAGTACATGTGATTATTGCTAGCTTTATTTGTCTGTTTTAACAGAATAATCAGACCTGGATTTTAGGGAGATCTAGGATTATATCATAATCAAGTACTGATTAAGTTTGTTAATTCTTTGATCAATAACATCAACTGCTGTGCCTGTGCTTCACATGCATTGAAGCAAACCAGAGTTGGCATATCATCAGTTGCTTCATATTTACCTTCATATATGAATTTATATATTACTAGAATGCTTCGAAGTTGCTAAAGTCCGCTCGTTTTTGCTAATTAACTGCTGGTTGCAGCTCACCATTTTTCGAACTGATGAAGACTTCTCACACATGCTCTGGTCACTGAATCTGTTGAGTGTTGAACAAGTTACTACAATGCTACTCTGATTATTACTTGTATTTCCCAGCTTGTGTAGCCTTTTAACTAGTTATGTCCAGCTACATGCATTATAAAATTTTGAAATCATTCAAGTGGGTAATGGATTACTTGTATTTTCTCTGTTTTTGCGAAAATTAAAGCAACTTAAGGATGCATTAGGCTTCTCCAAATTTTAAACTTGTTTTAGCTACTTTAGTTAATTTCGTGCTTTTTCTTACTAATCATAACCTATTTGGAAAAATATTTTATGGAGAAAAAAATCAGGTAACAAATTATATTGTCATGTCATCTTATTCTTAAGTGAAGTTCTTTTACTGTTCACTCTCAGAATTAGACATATGAATGTAATAAGGAAACTACATTCCTATTTTGAAGTTGAATTCAGCTGCAATGAATATTATCGCTGACTGTTATCTTACACATTTTGAACTCCAGACGGAAACATCAAATTAATTAAACTTATCCATGTGGCTCTACAAGCTTGTCTAAAATTTAGAGTTTGAATGTGTGTGATTATAATATCTTTCGTTTTCCATTTATCTTCTTTCCGATAGTTGAGCTCACTGCCATCAAAATGCAAGAAAGTTTCATTGGGGTCAACAAATTCTGCAGATTTGTGCATAATGAAGGCGTAGAAGCGTGCTTCAAATCTTATAGATCTTTCTCTCAGTATATGTTCATAGTATTGAACCAACAATTTGGTCCTAGAAGATCGGAGCCAAATGAGAATAAACTCCAGGTTTCACCCTTGATCTTTTCCGTACTCAGTTTCTATATGTGGCATAACCATGTTCCTTTAATTAGTTACTGAACTAGACACACACGCACTCTTTTGCTTCCTATAAAAGTCTGATGTATTCTTGAGGTCAATTCTCAAGGGTTATGAATTAGCTAATTAGAATGATTGGATGCTTAAGTCCTTATTTGCCTATAAGTGGGGAAAATTTAGAGAAGATAGCAATTGATGAACTAACAAATATGAACCTTGTGGCTGTGTATTTTTTGGCAGGTTGAAGAGCTGATATTTATAATTCTCATATTGTCATATTTTTGGCAAAGAAGAACTGAAACGAGTAATATCAGTCAAGCTGAGGCACTAAGGAGAAGAACCACATCTGAATATAATTTTAGGAGTGTTCACATGCTGTATTTATCTTTTTGTTTAAATATGTGTGCTAAGAATTTTGTAATGACTCTTTGATATGGTGGAATATTTCGGAATTGTTCCCATGGTTTTTTCCCTCCATATTAGAGGGTTTTCCATGTTAAATCTGGTGTCATTATTTTTTTGTATATGTTAATTTTCACTTTTTTTATACAATAGTATTTAATTAATTATTAATTGGACACACTAAAGTGAACACAACTTATTGGGCCATTCATAAGAATTGGATCCAAAATTCTATCTGTTTTTCATATATATTTGAATTCAAATTTGTGTTACGTTTTAAGCATACTTATATAATCTTTGGCAAGAATAAGAAATCATTTCAATTTATGGTGACCCTAAAATAATAGAATTTCTTTTGGGATAATTCAAATGCTACATAGTTTAGGCTTATTGACTAAGATAATGTAGATCCAATAGTATACATCCTAAGGTTCTACAATCTGAAGGTATATTTCACTAGCTAGCCCTACACCTAGTGAAAATTCTATTTTGATTTAGAAATTTTTTATTTTTATTTGAAAAAATTCTATTCTAATTTGAAAATAAAGTGAAATTTGGTTTCATTTTCCAAATAATTTATTCCTAGTATCTTTAAATCAAGGAACCCAAAATAATATGCCTTACCTCTATTGGAAAGAGGTTGATCATAAAGTTATGGAAGAAAGCATAAGCTAAGATGAGAATAAGCTAAAATAAGTTTGCTGATTACTAATTACTAATGCACAATGGCACATATAACAATCAAATGAGACAGCGCATGGATAAGAAAGGTATTGATTTAGCTATACTTAATTTCTATGATTAAAATTAATAAAGGTTGACGATTGTATAAAATATTTTGACCGAACTAAAATGCAACCAACATGCTAAATCGTAATTGCCAAACAAAATTCTATTCATAGTACCTTAATTCAAGAAACCTAAAATAATATGCCTTAACTCTATTGGAAAGAGCTTAATAATATAAAGTTATAGAAGAAAGCATAAGCTAAGACGAGAATAATTGCATATATATATATATATATATATCGCTAAAACAAGTCTGTTGATTACTAATGATGCACAACATATCAATCAAATGAGAGGTTTCAAGGATAAGAAAAGTATAGATTTAGCAATACTTAATTTCTATGATTATATAAAAATAAAGGCTGAAAATTGAATAAATATTTTGACTAAACTAAAATACTAACAATGCTAAATCATAATTGTCAAACAATTAAAATTCTCTTCATAGTATCTTCCACTCAAGAAACCCAAAATAATATGCATTATCACTATTTGGAAAGAGCCTGATCATAAAGTTATAGAAGAATGCATAAGCTAAGACGAGAATAATTACATATATGTAGAACTAAAACAAGTTTGTTGATTACTAATAATGCACCATGGCACATGTACTAATCAAATGAGAGAGTCCAAGGACTTGGCATTTAATGACTCCACTCATAGAATATGTCAGATCCCACACCTTAATTAAGTAAATTCTTACTTAAAGATCGCCATTGAGCTACTCCCTCCTATCCCTATTATAAGATGTTTTTAACTACTGCACGTGGATTAAGAAAAGTTAGTTATAGTCTAAAATTGATGAAAAAAGTTCTAACATTCTCATTTTGCCCTTAAGGAGAGAATAAAAATACATTAAATTAATAATGATGGTAAGAAAAGAGAGAAGTTAATTGAGACTTGTAATGAAAGCATTCAATAGGGGCAAAATTGAGACTAAAATTAAATTTATTACTTAACATCTTATATTTTGGACCAGACAAATTTTTTAAATAACATCTTATAATAGGGATCGGAGGAAATATTAATTAATGAGGTTATTAAAAATTATTGGTCATTAATATATGAATTTGATTTGTTTCAAAAATTAGAATCTAGTGGTGGAATCTAAAAAATTCATTTTGCATTAATTATAATTTGGCCCAAATAAAAAAACTTTGCATTTAAGTCCCTCCATGATTTTGGTTATATAAACGCTCGAATCCTCATTTTCGATGGTTGAAATTTTAGGGTTTGGCAGGGTTAAGCTCGAGAAGACATTCAAGGGTGGTTTTCAGTGAATCTAGGCTGATTTCTTGAGGTTTATGGCTTGAATCTCTATTATTTCCTCCATTTCTTTGTTAGATTTGATTCTTGCTTGTGTTGATTATTATTTTTTTAAATATTATTTTATATATTTAATTAGTTTTTTAATTTCACACACCTTCACTAAAAATCCTGCATAAAAAAACAATTAATTAAATTAAATTAAATTAAATCTTTAACTGACTTTAGGGATAAGAAATTTTAAAACAATACTAATCTTATCCAAAATGTTATCTTCCACATTTATTTATTTTTATTTGTGTTTTTTTAACTAATATTTTTCTTTGGCCTATTTGTTTATTTAAAAAAGTGGAATCCACACAAGCATATACAGATAGGTTTCATTAATAACAATGAAATTATTATTATTTTCAAGGGTATTGCATATTTGTTGTCAAGAAAAAAGGTGATGTGTGACCCGGTGTTAAATATTATTGGCTATCACTTAAAAACTGTTTAGCTAATCTTGAACAATGGTTTAATCAGACTAGTTATTAAGTCTAATCACTAATCATACAATTAGTCTTCATACAACTTTAAAATTGTAATTTATGACCAAAATTATAATTCGTACAATTATACCCCTAGTTATGACAAAAAAAATTATAATTTGTTTGAAAATTAAACTTTATTATAATACTTCTGAATATTTCTCCTTCACACATGGGCCACACACATAATAGGGTGTGTTAGATATGGGCCGTTGTTCTTGAGCCCAATCCATAGTAACTTAGGGCCTGTTTGTTCAAGTGCTTTTTATGAAATAAAAAAAAGGACTTATTTATTTTTTAAAGACCACTTTTAAAAAAATTTAGAACTTTTATTTAAACTTTTAAAAATAATCATAAATTGAGAAAATCATATTTCTGATTATTTTGAGAAGTTTTTTAAATAGCTTCTAATTAATTCAAAGTGTTTTATTAATTATTACCTAGCACAAAATAACTTCTACTCTTCATTAAATCTCTAAATAATAAATTATTTTTTAGATAATTTAAAAACCACTTATTTTTTAGGTTTAAATAAACTTTCCCCAAATTAAACATTAGTTACTAAAGTAAGCTTCAAACTTATTGGCCAATTAAAAACAAAAAATGAAACTGACTTGAAAATTAACTAAGGCAAAATGCTGAGCCATATGTCTCTCACTTCATAGCCCAATCCAAACGAATCAAGAAACAATGAACAGAAACCACAAACTTGGTGACCACAAAATATAAGTTTTATTTTGGTCATCCACAAAATATTTTTCCTGTTTTAATTTGATTCCCCAATCAATAAAATATTTCTCTTATATTATATCTCTTTTCAAATTTAAACATTAAACTTAATGGCTATTTTTTTTTCATACATAAGAATCAAAATTTAAAAAGAGTAAGTGTCATACCATACCACATTGGAGCCAACTTTTTTTTTATGGTAATGCCAACTGTGTGACTTTCTTTGGTAAGTTTGAAAATAAGCATATTTAGAGTAAAGAAAAACGTTATAGCATTCCATTTTTTTTTAAATCCCCACAAATGGCCAAAATAAATAACCATTTAAACAAATTGTTCATATATTTTAATTATAATTTTAGTTGCTTTGACAACATTGGGATGCTAATAATGTTAATATCCTTCCAAAATAAGTCATGATCATTTCTCAGCAAGTTCTTACTATATTTTCAACATGATTAATAATCATAATTAGCATGTATAACTTTGAACAGATGTATTCCATACTAATAGAGTGCATGATTTGACATAATTTTTTTTTTGGGCCACTGATTCGACATAATTTTGTTTAGGTGAATGAATGTACGAGGTATTGTTCATCTATTTATTTAATTTTCTTTTCTATAGTTGTGTGCCCTTTCATTGATAAGATTATACTGACCCCAGACCTAAATAATTGGATAGATTTTTTTCTATACAGCAATGATCGTGGCCTGGTAAACCAATCGGAGTTTATTTGGCTAATAGAGGTAACGTGTATGATTTTATCTTACGTATAGGACAACAAATTTGAATTCAGATTTTTACCAGATTCATTAGCTGATTCGTTGGAATTTTTTAAATAAGTTTATTCAGTTCTAGAACGATGCTTTTATGGATTCAAATATTACTTTAACAATAATAATAAATTAATGTGAAAAGAAAATAGTTTTTTGTTCTTTTGACTTTCTTTTGTTTAAAATAAATGGAACTGGCTAAACTATAAATTACTTGTGCATAAAAATTTAGCAATGAACCCACAAATAACCACCTCGGAACCTCCCATCAATCAAAAGGGTAACATAACAAGAGAATTATTTTGATGAGTAGCAACAATATTCTTCAACCCAGGGATAAAAACTAATTTTTTGAGACATAAAAATTAACAAAATGATTTTATCTTTTTTAACAAATTTTTTTTCACACATGTGGTTAAGAATTAAACTCCAAACAACATATTTAAATAATATAGTTACCTATCACTTACGTCGCACGTTGTTAGTAGAGAGAATTATTTACATATATGAATTATGGATATGTAAATACCCCCTTCATGTCTAGTCATTCATTCAAGAGAGTAGATTCGAATGTAAGAAAATCTATTGTAGGGAATAAAAAATCTACTCTAAACTTTATTTAAGGAACTGATTTACTAATATAAATCAAAGAGTTGCTTAGTATAAGAAGTTAAACTTCTCCACAAATATATCAATAAACTACAGTCTGATTAAAAAAATTATAAAAATTTCTGAGTGATTGGATTTATCTCGAAAAATGGAACTTTCTTAATAAAATCTTAAAAAAATTATAGTTTTTAGTAGTTTATAATTAATTTAAAAAATACATGCAAATAAAATGTCTTCAAATATCAAAGCAGCTTTTAGTACAGGACATTAAAATTAAATTAAAGTATATTTTTTTTAAAAAAATTCATAAAATATCAATAAAAGTTAGAGAATAGAAATGCAATTTTCTCTTAAATTAATAACTCCGCATAATTGTGTATTAACTGAGACAAGACAAAACAATAATGATTGTGTACTCCACAAAATTACAATCATTGTCATGCCATACACATCTTGTCTATTGCGTGGAATTTAGTAAAAAATTATTGCTTACTATTACCAAATATTTTATATGATAATATTTTAGTACAAAATATAGGATGTTGGATAATTTTTTTTTCATTTTACCCTGATTTTAACTCTTCTCTACTTTTTATTTATAATCTTATAATAATAATAAAATAAGATATCTAATAAAGATAAAATATAAAATATTTGTACTTTTTACATATACGTATGATTGATATAAAATATCTTATAATATGGATTAAAGAAAATATTTTCTAACTTATTTTTTCTTTTAAGTTTAAAATTAGGGGGAAAATGAGGAATAATTGTAAATCCATGTTTGGATCTCTGGTCAAAACTCGCTCCCATGTGGCCATCTAATCTGATTGCTAGTATTCTATCTTATGGATTCCCAAACGCAGCCTTTCGTATATTCACGCTTTCCTTGCCTGCAACGACATATATTCTTTGCCCTTAAGGCTCAAACTCCATGTAAAGTCCGAACGACGTCGCTATCATGGTTCATGCGTAGTCACGGTTCTGTTCCGTTCCTCTACGCTCCTCAATGGCGCGTGTCGTCATTAGTGCCGTCTTTGCTATTTTTGAACTCCATCCCCACCCCATGTGGCCGAATACAAAGTTCCTTCACGTCATTTAGGGTTTTGTCCTCAAAACTACCCTCTTAGTTCATCTTAATTATTGATTTACCCCTGCCTTCTTATGTCTTGTTTGGCTATCTATTTAACTTATGTCATAACCCGTAAGCCTTATAAAATATATTCACATTCTTTTATATCGTTTATTTTAAAAAAAGAATCTTTTACATCGTTCTCTTTTCTAATACATAATTCTCCTTCCTAAGACATAATTAAATAAATAATCAATATTAATATAAACATTTGTTTATAAATGTAGAATTCATAGTAAGTATATTATTTATAAGTTAAGAATAGTATAATTTATCTCAAATTCTTAATGAATTAATTTACCTCAAATTCTATACAATACATGAAAAAAATTATCTAATTATTCAAATTTTATCACTAGACTAGGAATGGAGAAACATCAATTTCATATCATCAAGATTATAAATTTTCAATTATTATTTTTAAGTTCATTATTACAGCATTTTTTTATTTTATATTTTGTTTTAAAAAAATATAAAAATAAAAATAAAAATATATAATTTCAATCCTCATTGAAATGAATCGAAATCCTCTAGAACACTTTTTTTTTTTTGCTAAAATCCCCTAAAACAGTTTACCTAAGAATATGTTTGGACTGAGGAGATTGAAGTTTTTTAAAAAGAACACAGGGGAGGAAGGAGGGGATTTAATTTCCTCCCCTTGTTTGGTTAAAAAAATTAAAGGAAATTGGAGAAAATTTAATCTCTTCTAATCTTCTCCTCTTGATAAATTTTTCCAAATTAAAATTTTTTGGAAGAGAGAGAATATTTATTACTTAAACCACTCCAATTCTCTAGTAAACCAAATAAAATTTCATTAAAATTTCTCCAACCTTATTAAACAAGAGAAGTTTAAAATTCTTTTAGTCTCTTCCTTTTCAATCCTCTCAATTCAAAATTTCCCCAATTTTCTTCATTTCAATCTCTTCAGTTGAACCACACAAACAGATTGTTTGTAAGTGTAGTTTAGAAATATATATAGGGAAAAAAATTGATGATTCCCATTTTTACACTTCTGAATGTGAATCTAACAAAATTTTTCCTAAATCCCTCTACGACACTCATAAGGTACTTAACGGAGTTGACACTTTTATTCATTGGGAAGAAACATTTCCCCTTGTGCAACACATGCTTAGTACATATCGAATAAATAATTATGTCAATTGTATTAATTTTTTTTTAAAAAAATCTCTTTTTTCCTTTTGAATCAAATATTATCATCCATCTGAATTCTTACTTGAAAATGTGTTCTGCTTTAGTTAAAATAGTGTAGTTTTTTTTTTCCCTGTAACCGTTTGTCATATGATAACATGGACTAACTTAATTTAAGCATTATAGGTCTTGAAATTAATTTCATCATTTTTTTTTCTATATATCTACTTCATTTTTGTCTCTTAAGATAATTTTTTTTCATTCATAAATCTTGAACTTAAGATTTTACTTAAGAGATATTAAATTTTTCTCACTCAACTCAGTTGTCATTAATTATAGTGCAACTATTTTAGTAAGGAGCACAATGATGAAATGTCATTGACATATGTTAATTAATAGCGTTTTTCATACTTTTTTTATACATTATTTTTGCGAGGCTATGTAACAAACATTGAGAGAATAATTAACCTTACAAAAACATGAGTTACAATTACATATGTTATCCAACCTCCTAAGTCATTATGGAATTAGAACATATATTTCAAGTTAATAAAGTTAGTTCAATTGATAAAAAGTTATTTCATATTCTATAAAAACATAGATTCAAGTCTTTGAAACTCAACACATTACAATATGTTTATCCATTGCAATATGTTTTGTTTAAAGAAATACAATCACATATAAGAATTACTGCACTGTTATAATGTTTTGCAGTATCATATTTGTACCGCGCATAGCGCAAGGGATTTAATGTAAAAACTAAATGAATATATGAAATTATTTCTTTTAATATGTTGTGTTAAATAGTTATACATTTACGGCATGAAAAAATGGCATATACAATAAGTTTTTCTCTCAAAATAATTTGTTCTTTTATTTTCCAATTATGCAATTAATTTTCTTGATGTTAACATGACTATCCTTTTTTTTTTTTTACCTAAGTTAGTAACATAGTCTTTTCATCATAAGTGTAATTTTTTAGCGGAAAATGACCATGTTTAAATAATATAAAAATGGAAAGATATAAATAGTAATAAAAATTAATAATATTTTTACCAATTTAGAGATTTAAAAAAATTAAAAACTTGATGTACAATTCTTCCATAGGAAGCTATGTAGAGGATACTAACTAAATGTAGCATGAATGATTTGGTTTCAGTTTTCACATCTCAAAAATCATTTGTCAAAAAGTAGGCTTCAAAACAACTTTTGAAACAAAATTTTACCTTGTTATTCTAAAAATAACCTATATATTTATTTAAAATTTTTTTAATACTTGATTTGTTTCCATTCATTTTAATTATAACTAAAAATATGATCATTTATATTATGATTAGCTGGAGTCTAGTGTGAAAACCGCATATTGCGTGATTCAATCCTGGAAAAAATTGACTAAAAATATTAAAATATAACTATCAACAAAGGGTGTGATCTATTAATTGCAAAACAAAAAAATAAAAGGCATTTACAAAGCATAAATAAATAAATGTTCCAACTATTTTACAGTGGAACTTATAATTTGGAAGTTAAAAAAAAAATCTACAATATAACTTAAACGGAAGTGGTAATAATTTTAAGAATTTACAGAAAAGAATAGTTAGATTGTTTCCAAACAGGGCATTAGCATTCTAATCAAGCATGAGTTCAAATGGTAGAAGATTGTAAAATTCATGGACCCCACAGGCCACCAATAATTGATCATTCTCCTAATCCTCCCTGTATTCAAGCTGGCACCATTGTCTCCCCCATCTTCCTTCTTCACATCTCTCTGTCTCTCTGCTATTCCTCCTCCCATCTCTTCCTTCACGCCTTCTAAAACCCCAATAAGTATCCATTTTTCTTAGCTCTTCCTGCAAATTCCCAATTCCAATGCTTTAACAAGCCTTCACCTTAATCAAAACAATGGCTTCCCGCTCTTGCATTAGTTTTCTTCCTCTTCTTCTTCTTTCAATATGTTTCTCATTCAGCTTCACATTCGCAGCAGCATCGAGCTCTGCTAAATTATCTATCTATGAAGTTCTTCGTGCCCATGGACTCCCCATGGGTCTGCTTCCCAAGGGCGTGAAGGAATTTGACGTTGACAAGGAGGGTCGCTTCTGGGTGCATCTTGATCAAGCTTGCAATGCCAAATTCGAGAGCGAATTGCATTTCGAACAAAACATTTCGGGGACTTTGAGTTATGGGCAGATGGGGGCGTTGTCGGGGATTAAGGCGCAGGAGCTATTCCTTTGGTTTCCGGTGAAGGGTATTCGCGTGGACATACCGAGTTCTGGGTTGATTTATTTCGATGTAGGCGTTGTTCGTAAGCAATTCTCTTTGTCTCTTTTCGAGACGCCACCGGATTGCTTGGTGGCTCCGTCTGAAGACGCTGATGGTTTCCAAGATGGGTTGTTCATGGCGGAATCTGTTTCCAAGGTTTGATTAATCTGATTCTTTCATCTTCTTTGGCTTATGTTTGATTTTCAAATGATTTAGTCTATATTTTGATGAGAACCTCATGGTGCTAAACAAGCATCGAATTGAATATATATTCAACAGATACTGCGCCTCAACTTGTATTTAAATATTATGTATGTTGTCATGGTGAGAGTGTTTGGATTGTATTGTGTTGTGTCTGATATCAGTGCTTATTAATGGTGGAGGAAGAACCAGGAACGAAGCTCTTAAATTAGCCAAATTCAGTAGTTGTGGTTTTTTCTTGTTTGGTGGAGGGTTATGTTTCCCAACTATTCCTTCATGTGATCTTTTTCTTTTTCTTTTGGTGGTTAAGTAGAGTCACTTGAAAACACTGAATAATTGGTTAGAGATCATTTTATTTTATCTTTGTCCTCCTTTGTTGTCATGGCACAAGGGGAAAGTTACCTTTTGACTTTACAAGCAGAAGAAAAGGCTTTCCACTGTCTATACTACTTTACTGCTTCATGCATATTTAATGTTCTTTCTCAGGGGAGCTTAATGTTGGTTTCAAATATGAGTAAAGAGAGAGAAAAAAGTAGCTCGATTGATAGAATCATACTAGTAAAGAGGGATACAAGTAGGAAAAAACTCATAATCTTTGTCTTAAAGTTAGGGGTCAAGAGTTGTTATTAAGTCCAGTTATATATTTCCTCTCAAAATTCAATTAAAAGAAAAAAGAAAGCAAGGTGAAGACCCAATGAATCTCTTGGTGTCTAAGGCTCTCTCAAGTCCTAAAACTTGAAAGAGTGTCTCCCTCCTCTTTTGTTTATATTAGGAATGATATTCTTTAGCTGGGATAATGCACTCTGGTGTATTGTGTTATGTAATAGTTTTATACAACTGATACAAGTTCTGATTTCCTGTCTTGCTGTTTAAATTACCCCTTACCATGAAAGCAATTGAGCTGAAGATTTATGCTGCATTCTATATCACATGCAGAGTCAATCTGGAAGGCTTCCATATCAGCTTGATCAGGAAAATTTTGGAAGAGATGTTGTGTAGATGATGCAAGAGGAGGAGGATGAAGCTATGTTGTAGTTCAATCATCATGGGTTCTCCAATCATATAGTATATATATCTTTGGAGAGTATAAATTAACAGGCTCTGTGTGCTACTTGTTTGTCTTTTCTTTCCTCGTATAGTGCAGAGTTAGTGTAGTAGAGGCAGCCCCTGCATCTCAGTGATTAATTGAGAAGATGCTCGAAAAGTGCAGCAACATAATAATTTTACAGAATCGAGTTTCTCCTTATGACGATAAAGCTAGATCCGAGCATTTGGTCAAGACGAATTCAGGTGATAAGTCCGAAAAGATTCTTGCTGTATGTGAGAAGTTTCATGGTGACATAGAGATATTTTGGGTTGTTGTATTGACTATTGAGTCAGTATCATAAAACTTCAAATTAGAAAGGAATCTCATGCACTTTTGATATGAAGATTTATGAATAAAATTTTGCATTCCATCTTCAAGAATAAAAATCTGACTCAACATATATTTCATATGTTACTAACCTAGATAAAAAAACTCAGGTAATTCTTTATTGTATTAATACCATTTCTGATCTACGGTTGAAATTTGAGTAGTTTCTGAGGATTCAAAAATTCAAATTAAGCTATCATCAAAATCTGATGTCTGATTAGGAAGCGCCAGTTTCTTCAAGGAACTTATGTTTTAACTTGCTGTGCTCAGGTGCATTCATGGTGGACACTATTCAAGGCAGAGGGCTTGAGTAATTTTGGTCTTCTTGTGTATATTCTGATGTGGGTTTTTCTCTGTATATGGATACATTTCTGAGAAACAAATAAAACTTATATTCTGAAATTTTCATTTCTATCTTTTCTTTCTGTGTTGCTGCTATAATGCAAGACTATTTATGTTGACGGAAATTTACCAACTGGGTATTTTCTTTATGCTTGCTTCTCTTCATAATTGCATCGTTTTCTCTTTAAGCATTACATGTTTGCGTTTATTAATAAGATCAATGCTTCGCACTTATCTACACAATATTTGCTTCTTAATTATTTAAAAATAGAGGAAGTACCATAGGTAACTATTTTTGGAACAAAAATAGTGTGATTGAACTAACAATCTTTTACTACATTTGGAAACATTCAAGATGGTCATTGGGTACCAAAGTGAGAAGGAAGAAAGTTTGATGAAAAAATAAAGAATGTTGTAGTGTGAAATGGGAACAAGATCAGTGGAGGTGGGCAATGGTCATAATTAAATGAAGAATCAATGAAGGGACATGTGTATGGAATATATTTGAGGGAAGGGGTTTGCACTTAATCTGATAGTAAGAGGAATAAATGAGCGAAGAAAAGGAAGGATGATTGGACAATGTTAGGTGTATCCTTAATTAGTGGGAGTTGGTGCTGTTGCTATTGCTATTGATGAACTCATTCTCATTCTTATTCTTATCCCTCCAACCATAAATTTGTACATGTACCCATCTTGCTTCTTACTTGTCTTTCTAATTCTATGGTAGTATCCCTATATTAAAAATATTTTTTAATCTGAAATATAAGATATAAATATAGATTACTTGATGTATTTATTTCATTTTTTTCAATTTTTTCATTCATTGAATAAATTAATATAACTAGTTTTTATTAATTACAAGATAATAGAAGGGTCTTCAATATTAAATGAGGGCTTTTTTTTAAACTATTTTAAATTTCTAAAAAATTTAATTAACCCAAATTCTTTTTACCATGTAGTAGTTTGTGTAAATTAGTTATTGCTTGTTTGATTTATCTTTTTGTAAAAGATCTTTTAAAATAACCACAGTTTGCAAAAATGAAGTTTGGATAAAAGTAGAGAAGTTTACTAGAAATCTGTTTGAATGAAAAAGGAAAAAATAATAGTTAAAAATTATAGTTTGATTTGTAAAAATGGAAACCAAACATGCCCTTACTCTCTTTAATTCTAAATATATGGTCTTTTTTAGGAGTAATATTTGGTCCAAAATATAAAGTAAATGTGTAGTTATTTGGTACATTAATTTTTTTCACTCATGCCTCCGATATATAATTAATAAATAAGAGATAAATATTTAAAAGTAAGAGAAATAATACAATTAATAAAAATAAATAATAAAAATATAATTTTTTTTTACAAATTTAATAACCCGATTCTTTTTCTAAAATATATATGAGATAGTTTGAGTTATATTTAGGAGGAGAAAGTATTTCTATATAGACCATTTGTGGGTAGTATTTGACACTATACTAACTAACATGAGACGTCAATCCATTGTGTGCGCATTACTATGATTGGTGTGTAGTGTTTTATGACTCAATTTATTATGCTCCTTCATTAAATGTACCGCCTTAGGTCTCCTTTTCTTTTACTGATGAGTCTCCGACAGAGGTCAGCTTATGAAACACTATCTTATTTAAGTATTTTATCCCCCTTAAAAAAAATGTATTTTATGTTTAAGGATAAACACGCAAATAAAAAATTCAATATCTTTTTTTTTTCATTGCTTTTGATCAAACACCTTTTTTTATAAAATTTTTAATTATTTTATACATATTTTATTTTTCTCCATAAAATTAATAAGGAATGCAGTCATAAACAAATAATTAATATTTTCTCTAGTTTGTATTATAAAATATTTTATATAATAAGTTTTTTATCAAAAATATATGAGATTAGATAATTTTTCTTTCCATTTTATCCATATAATCTTATAATAATAATAAAATTAAGTATTTAATAAGGGTAAAATAAAAAAATATTAATATTTTTTATATTAATTTCAGACGAAAAATAATTTCTTTAATATGTTTGTAATCGATACAAAATGTCTTATAATATAAATCAGAGGAAGTATTCCATTAACTTTCTAAAATAACAGTTATTTTAATATAAACTAATTTTCTAGTTAAGCCAACCAAAACAATTTTATTAGAGCATCACGGATTCTTTTCTAGAAAGCCCCAAAGAAAAAAAAAATCCGGTTTCTGCTTTTGTTATCTTAAATTTTGCTTTGTTAAATCTCGATAATGCACAAGGAAATAGATAAACTATGTAAAATTACAGTGGGTGTCATATATTTACATATAGAGTCTAAAATGAGCTGAAGAGTGTGACTACTTTATATTGATTTTACTGACTCATTGCATTAAATTATCTATTTTCCTGTCAATTATATTTATATTTCATACTAACCTGTTTCAAATATACAAAACACAGTCATATCTTATCTTGTGTCCTTGACAAAAATGATTATTATTATTAACTCAAAAAATGAGCTACTCTATTTAAGACTCAAGGACAGTAAAATTTGTTATAAATTATATAATTTTTAGAATATATATAACCGATTAATTGTTTTTATCAAATCAATTAGTAATATACAATTTGCACTCTGTGAGTTTTGTTAATTTTATTACATGAAATAAGAATGTAAATGTTTTTTTTTGTTGTTACTTTTTTCCCTAACCACTCGTGTAGCATGATAAATTTTAAAAAAGCCATATTCTTAAAGTGATCGTTGATACGACATTTCAGAGCCAATGGGTTGTCAACAGAACAAGAAGGAAGCTGAGGAAGAAGCAAGAAGGCATATCGGAGCTTCAATTTGTCGTCTTGTAGTGATAATAATAAGAGAAAATAATAATAATTTAAGAAAAGACAAAAAATATCGGAGAAAAGAGGGATATGACAAAAGCAACAAACGATGTGGGAGAGTTGCATCGGAGCGTCAACTCTCACTTATCATCAGATCGCATCCTCCACGCCACCTTCTCTGTTTGAGGATAGTACAGTCATCCGCGTCCCAATCATAACATTAATAAATGCAATCACCCACTATAATTTTATTTTTATGAGTTATTACTAATAACTTCCTATTCCTAATTTTATTAACAATAAATTAACTAAATACATTCACCAATTCAAATACTGTTTTGAATATGATATAATATAATAAATATGTAGGATGCAATAATTTTTAAAATTTTAAAATATAACTGTAATAATATATATGCATATCTATATAATTATCCATGTAATCATATATGTATATATACATATTCAGTTATTTATGTAATTATATATATATAATTAATAAATCAATTTATTAAAAGAAGAAATAAGTATTAAATATTTTAAAAATTATAAATTCGTAAAAATTTTTATTTTGGGATTTTTTATATAGATTAAGAAAATCATTAAATAATCTAAAATATTGTAAAATTTAATAGTATTTTACTAAAATGATATTAATTTAAATGTCTTCTTAGATAATTTATTTGATATTAATGAAGGGTAAAATAGTAAAATAAGTAATTAATATTTCATTAGAATTTTAAAGTGATAAATATTGTAAAAAACCTCAAAAACCCTAAAGTGACAATTTTTACAAATCGGATAAAGCACTTAATGTAAGATCATTTTTAACCGAATTATGCGGATTAAGAAAGGGAGTTAGAATTAGTTAACTACTTTAATTTTTAAAAAAATCTCAGTGTCTGTCCAAAACTATTTTTATTGAATTTTTTTCTTTTTCTTTCTCTCATAAATTAAATAGGGATTTTTTGTGATATATAATAAATACTACCTCATATTCTAGAAATGATCATTTATTTACAATAAAAAAAACTTATATTTATGATCAAAAGAAGTAATATAAGTGCTAAAATAAAATATCTATAATAATTGTATAAAAAAAATACATATGTAACAATTTATGAATAAAATGCTTGTTGTTTCTTCTTAACACAACATCATTTGACGTCAAAAAAAAAAAAGCAATATATGTCCATAAACATTCATGAGGTTTTTTTATTTTGTCTTACTTTAAAAATTTAAAATAGTCTTATTTTATTATCAAAATTTATGGTATGAATGGATACAAAATGTTTCAGATAAGTGCATATCTATAAATAAGGATGCATTTATTTTACTTATTTATTTAGGTATCAGTACCTTAAGAGCGAATCCTTAACACGTTCTATTTTTCAGTTTTAAATTCTCGCCATCAAATTTGCGGAGAAATTATGAGATTATTTGAGAGGATTTTGTGTTGGGCTTCGATATAATGGGTATTAAAATGACAGCAGGATGGGCCCAAAATTCTGTTACTGTGTGTATTCATAAATACCATGGTTCGAGTCTGTACAGAAAAAGTACATGCAGCCACATCACAAGAGGTAGCCTTCTCTTCATATATACCTCCACTTCTACGTAATTTTAGCTCTGATCATGTGTATACTATACTACGTTGCCATTTAACCTATTTTCTACCAGGTTCATATACGACTGACCTTTTGTACAATTCAACAACTTTCTATATCACTACCATTCCTAAACATCTCTAACAGCTAAAAATTAAATAAGCTCTATCAGCCTGACTTGACTAAGCCTTGACTGCAAGTAAACAAAAATTAATCCTTCACATCAGAATGGGGTTGCAAGGGAAGTAATGATGGAAGGTCTCTTATTCTGAAGCCATTTCCCCAGAAAGAGGCAAGACAGAGACCCATTATAGCCATGGCTACTACAGAGCACGCAGGTGGAACCGCCTGACTACTTCCCAAGAACTGGGTTGCAAGAAGCCCTGCAAGGGTGGAGCTCTGCATTCCTGTGCATAACGAAATTGTCCGGCTCACCTCTTCGTCTTGCCTGTGACAGTTGTTCTGTCAGATATTTTAAAAGTAATACAGTTGCATGGATGTTGAGGCAATTATTTTTTCATATAATATCTAATATAACTTGAATATTATTATTCAATTCAATGGTGTTTCTTGCTTCATTATTTTTCATGAAGAGGCACAAAAGTCATTTTTCAATACATTTCCTTTCTCTTACTCGTTATACTAAAGATTTTAGGGAAAATTAACCTTTTGATCCCTGAACTTTGCATCAATTTTGAAATTAGTCCCTGAACTAATTTTTTTTAGATAATGCTCCCTAAACTATTTAACCGTGGCATATTTAGTCCCTCAACTTTGCATCGATTTTGAAATCAGTCCCTGAACTAATTTTTTTTAGATAATGCTCCCTAAACTATTTAACCGTGGCATATTTAGTCCCTCAACTTTGCATCGATTTTAAAATCAGTCCCTGAACTAATTTTTTTACAAATTTTATTTATTCTAACTTACTTTTACAAGTGAAATTTGTAAAAATAAAGTTTGGATAAAAGTAAGTTTGTTAGAAGATGATGTGTTTAGATATTTTTTTTGTAAAAGTAAGTTTGACAAATTGAAATATATTTTAATTATAAGGAATGTTGATTAGGATTAAATGGTCCCTAAATAGTTTAATGATGACTATTTAAATAGACATAAAGTTTGAGGATGAATATAAGAAAAATAATAAAATTTAAGGACTAAATTATAAATTATGGTAAAATATAAGGACTAAAATCAGCTCCTCTTTAATCCTAGTCAGCACCTCTTACCTACGTGTCTGCCATATCAGCAACTCCGTCTGCCACATCAGCAACTCTATTTATTATTTTAGCACCGTTTCATATCAATCTTGTCACGTGACACTCATAGGGACTAATTTATAAATAATACGATAGTTGAGGGACTAACTATGCCACAGTTAAATAGTTTAGGGAGCATTATCTAAAAAAAATTAATTCAGGGACTGATTTCAAAATCGATGCAAAGTTGAGGGACTAAATATGCCACGGTTAAATAGGTTAGGGAGCATTATCTAAAAAAAATTAGTTCAGGGACTAATTTCAAAATTGATGTAAAGTTCAGGGACCAAAAGGTTAATTTTCCCAAGATTTTACATACCAAACATAACCTTTCATCCTTCAGTATTTAGAACCCACTGTCTATTTCCGGATCCCCACCTAACCCCCTTTTTCTTGCCACATGGCATTGCCCCATCGGTTTGAAAATCATCAAAGATGACTAAAATATTAAATAAAGCCTTGCAAGGAAATGAAATGCCCAAACCCTAAATCTCGAAATTCCCAAATGCTAAAGGATCAAAGTAGGGGTTCATTTCTAACCCTAAATTTTTTCTTCAGGAGAAGGAAAAGGTTGTTGTGGGGAGAACAAATTACCAGCAAAAACACATGATGATACATAAAATGTTTATGCAATCAATCAGAAACATAACCATTACCAAAGCATGAAAGTAACTTTATGCATATTTTGATATTTTTAACTCCGATAAAAACATAAGTGCTTGATACTCACTTGGCTGCATTTTGAAACGACTGAAAATTAACCTAATAAGTTAGCCACTTAGAAGAAAGTCTACCATCTGCTATCATAGTTCACATTTTAACCCAAGTAATATCAGCATATAACAAGAATTAGAAACCTGGAGAGCAAGGTCTATTCAGAATGAGCCACTACTAATGACTGGTTACTAGAAATGTCACAACAAAATGTATAGATAATTACCAAGCATTAAACTTCATCTAAGGAATAGAGTTTGGATTGCTTGGATTTTGATTTTGTTTCTAAATCTCAAATTTTGGGAGTGAGCATACCTCAACGTTGGAATGTTTGAGATCCAATATCCTAAAGTGAAGGCAGCAGCATGAAATATCAGTACAGGAAAAACCAACCGGAGACCTTCACCAGACAGAATTTGACTCCGGTTAATAGCAAGAGGGCTGCCAATGCACATCGAAGTACATATCATCGCAACAAAGGGCATCACAGGTTGAAGAACAGATACAACTGGCTTTGCATATGTATTGAGCAGAAGTCCTAGTGTAACTGGAACAAGAACAACCTGCCAAATATTTCCATCAACATCCATCACCAAATTGAAAACAAGTAGAAGATTGTGAAAGCACTAACTAGGAGAAAACTACTAAGGTACAAAGTGCAAGCTGGCTTCTAAAGCAAGTGTTGCAGGTGGTGGGGATCCACGAACACACTCACTTAGGCAAATTTCTCCTTGGAAAGACAACTTTCCTTGGCGAGGCACTAATTACCTGTAGTATTGACTTTGACATGGCAACTGCATCAACAGGAACTATGGATCCAATAATAAGACCTGTTAATGGAGGTGTTAAAAGAACTGATGCGATGGTGGTAGAACTTGTGAGGAGAATGCTAAGTGCAACATCCCCTTTGCTTAGAAAGCTTGCATAGCTGGATAACTGAGCCCCCGAAACACAAGCTGTGAGGACAAATCCCGCGTAAAACAATCTTGACAGGCCAAATGCTTTAGCAATCAAGACACCAAGAGCAGGTTTTAGCACGTATTGTGCAATAAACCCAAGGGAAAGTGGTATAGGTCTGCCAGGGATAAGAAAACAATGAAACTTGTAAGAATATTCATGATTTCATGCAGTTAAATGAAGCAAAAATCAAGTAATATTGAAAGTCACACCTTTTAAATGCAAGAGCAAAATCATCTAGGGAAAGTTTTATTCCAATAGACAACATAATCCCACCAAGAGCAGGGGCATAGAACTCTTTAGATACCCTGGAGAAGTTGAAAGCTCTCAGTTCTTCCATTATTAAGCTATTCTGATATATAATCTTTTCAATCTACTCATAGAATGCCAAATTCTTAACTTCAAGAGCTACCAAAAGAAGAAACAAATAAAAATAGAAGATCAACTTGGTTTCAGTGATACGAAAATGAAAAGGTTAAAGACGACACACAAGTTCCCAACATTCTCTTTAAGAGCATTTTATCAAACACATTAAAGCCGTTCCACACTCTAATAATAAAATGTCGTCATCACTCACCAAGCCAGATAAAATAGAAGTCAGATAACTTTCCAACATAAACAAATTAGAAAGTCAAATTCTGAAGGACAAGGTTCATTAGTCAATACCATATTAAAAATAGACAATGGATTATAATAACACACAAATCAGCTTTTTTTTTGGCCACCCACACAAAATCAGCTTGAAACAAGAGAAGGAATAAGAAAATGGCAGTTTCTAGCGTTTTTTTCTTCACATAAAAAATTCAATTCGACATGAATAGAATTTTAGTATCACATAAAAACGATAATCAATTAATCATAGCGAAAACCCACCAAGTAAAAGTGGAAGGTTGAGCTAAAGCAGCAATTGCAGTGGCAAGAACAACGAATGGAAGCATCGATGACAAAAGCTGGGACCAATCCCTTTTACCGACGTCAACTACGGAACTGGAATCAATCCCAAAAGAAAGCAACGAAACATTCCCTTTCCTTTTGTGCAACCCAACTCTTCCTATGAAAGGCGAGGTCGAGCAAGCGAACGTGGACAAAGCACCATTGCAACAACCCTTCGGAAGCTTCGAGAATGGAGAGGAAGAAGAAGAAGAAGAAAATGGAGAAGAGCCAGAGAGGAATTCAAAACTTGAAATTCGAAGCTTAGGCTTAGCGGGCACTGCGGGAGACAGAATAGCAGTTGAAAACAACGAAGATGAACATAGAGCTCCGGCCATTGAATTGCAAAACGGCACTCCTCCAATTCCGACGGCGTCACCGGCAATGGCAGATTCTCGCCGGCGAGGTTCCGAGAAAACAGGGGAAGAAAGGTTTCTAGAGGATATAGAAGACGAAGCGATAAAGTGAGAATCATATATCCATGGCTCTCCGCAAAAGAGAAAGGGCCAGGAAAAAAAAAAAAACAAAGTGAAAGGGTAGAATCAGATAGGTGAAGGTACATGATAGGTAGTTGTTAGTTACAAACCGCATTATTTATGAATTCGACCCACGGATCCACACTAGTTATCTGTAATAATCATTATTCTTATTTGATCTCTTATATCTACTTTTTGAATTTTGAACACTTTATTTGTATATCTTACAATCTACAATAATAATAATAATAAGCATTGCTGAAAAAAATCCTAGTATATTCACGTTTGTGTGTATAAGACGTTAAAATTTGATGCCATATCAATTATTTTGCTGGTATTTTATATTAAAGAGATAGTGAATAGTAAGAATTTCTTGTCTGGTGAAAAAAAAAATTCTTGACCTTTTTTTGTTTTTAATTCTTATCTTTCATACGGTTTAAATTTAAATTAGAAGTGATCCGTTGGGATATACTCCCTCCGATTTAAAATATAAGGGATTTTCTAGAACCTTTCTTTGGTCTATAATATAAAGTGTTATGTAATAATTAGTTGCAATTTATCTTTTTTACCCCTATTCATTAATGACTAATCTCGTAATTTATAATGAAAAATAGTGGAAACAACTTTAATTATTAGTAATTAATGAGGGTAAAAATAGAATGTTGAGTTTTTTTTTTAAAAGTTTAAGAGTGTAACTAACTTTTCTTAATATGCGTGAAGTGGCTGAAAATTCCTTATATTTTGCACCGGAGGGAGTATATATAGATATATGTATGTATCTTACCAATATATGAGAAAGCAAGTTAGTTAAACAAACTGCATTTTTAAGATTTTGTTTTGGCCAAAAAAATTTCTTTTGACCAGATGGCAAAACCTTTCAAGATGAATATTTAGGTTTCTCCATTCATGTCAATATAAAATATCCTACGAAGACCGCTCCTGCCATGGTGCTGCAGTGGTAATTTTTTTATTATTTTAATTTTTTAAAATTAAAATTTATAGATAAAAATCTATTTTTTTTTTAGATTATACATATATGTATTTTATGTAATTTTAAATTTTTTAATATCTTTTTTCTTAGTTACTAAAAAATTACATGACTGCAGAGATTGAATTTTTATTATATAGTATTTTTTAATAAATAAAAAATTTAAAATGATACAAATATATAACTACATGATCTTTGAGAAATATATTTTTATTTATAAATCTTAATTGAAAAAAAAAAAACCTGCCACGGGAACACTAGGAGGGGTAGATGGAACATTTTGAACATTTTAATCACTGATTAGTTGTTTATACTAGGTTGAGATGGATTAACTTTGACACAATATTTTTCAAGCACCCCAAATTCGGAAAATTTGTGACGATTTGAGTTTCCCTTTTTTAAATAATCTGTTACTATATTGAATAAAATTCATAACAAATAATATTATATATAAGTCACATATAAAATGACTCATTCATCATATTTTATATAATGCAAAGGAAATATGTCCTTTTTTAAATAAAATTTCTTTGACGTTATCTCCACTTGTCTACTTGTTTTTTTTTTATATATATATAAATAACATCACAATCATAATATTAAATTTCTTTGGCTTCACTCCAATCAATGGAATGGAGGGTGTATTAACATGAAATTGAGCTCACTCTTTTCAATACCTCCAATCAAGTCTTGCAGCTGCCAGTATATCCCTAAATATAAATCTCATTGGTTGAACTTATTCATCATAAATAGACACACTTACATTCAAAATTTTCTTCCATTTTAGCTCTGATTGGCAATATGCGGTCCTCCTCTTGTTCAATCTTTTTAGCGTCATTTTCATTTTGTTTTCACTTCATCAGATATTTTGCATTGAAATCACAGAGTACCTTTCTGGATTTCACAAAAACTCTGGAGGAAAATTCACATAACAGATTTTGACATATATATGTCTGACAGTTAATAGAAGAAGATATTTTATTTCAACTTGATTGCTTTTTATGAATGTTTTCAAACACATTTCTTTTACGGTTTTATAAAATAAAATAATATGTAAAAGTATAGTAAGAGCATAATTTTTGCGGTTTTACCACTTAAACGGATCTCCTAGTTAATATAATTTTTAAATAACACTACCAAGAAAACAAAAACAGAAAACAAAGAAACTTTTAGTGGCACTTTTAAGTGACGCTAAAGACTTTAATTACACTTTCAATAAAAAAATTAAAGACAAAAAAGTGTACTTTTCATCTTTAATTTTATTTTATTCCTTTTTAATGCTTTAAGTTATATGATGTAATTAAAAATTTGTCACCACTAACACTCTTAATTATATTAATCGAAAATGTTGAAAAAGTATTTTCAAATGATTACAAAATATTTTTTTAATCCTAACATATTTTTCTAACTTACTTTTTATAACAAAGAAAAGGAGTTGATTATTTTTAATTTTTCAATTTAATCTGAAAATATTTTAAATCTACAATTAATAAATACATAATGATATTAGTTATTTGGCAATGTAGAAATTGATATGTTAATACTAATTAATATTTTTGTTAGCACATAATAATGTTTTATTAGCATTTTTTATTAATATAATTAATCGTATTAGTAATAGAAACCTTTTTATTATATTTTGAAAATTAAAGTATAAAAAATAAAAAAAAATAAAATTGAAAAACCAAAATAAAACCTCATTTAAAGTTAAGAGACTAAAAGTGTACTTTTATCAAAATTAAAATACTGTGACCCATATATCTATTTAACAAAATAAAACGACGCATACATATAAGAGTGTTCAAAACAGATTCAAATCGATTGAAATAAATTGATATGAATCAATTCAAACTAAACTTAAATAAGGTCTATTTCGATCTTTTTGACTTTTGAAATCAAATCGGTTTTGTTTGGTTGGGTTTTAAACATTTGAAATCTGAATCAAATCAAATCAAACTAAACCTATTAATACTTTTTTTATACAATTATAATATATTTATTTAATAGATTTTATTTTTCTATTTAATATATTTTATGTGTATATTATACTTATTAACATATGTCTATAAACTCATGAATAAGATTATAAGATATTTATTAAATAAAAAAATATATAAATTAGTGTGTTGTTATAAATAATCATGTAAAAAAATATTCACAAAATTTTTACATAAAAATTGATGCTTTTGTAAATTATTTAGATGTAATTTATGTTTATAAAATATCTATATGATACCTATTTAATTTAATTTTTTAACAAAGATGCTACATTTATTTTAAAATTTATTTTAGTATGATCCAAAACAAACTAAATTAAACTTAACCGAATTAAACCGATTTACAAAAAAATTGAATAGATTTCAAAATTTATTAAACCGATTAGTTTGGTTTAATTTTATTTTTTCTCAAAATCTAATCAAACCAAATCTTTAGACACGTACACGTGTGTAAATACACAAATATATATATATATATATATATTTCAACTTGCGCAAGCAAAAAAATGTGTGCAATTGTAAATATATGAATGCACCAAAATCCCAACGCCACATTTCAATTTCCTTTCTTTATTTCTTATTATATTTTACCAATTGGACTCTTTCATTTCCACCAAAAAAAAATAATAACAATGATATTAAGCCAGTAATATATCTGTTGTATGGTTGGGTTTTTGTTGAAAGTTGAAAAAACTATCAAATTTCTCAACGAAACATTCCCTTTCCTTCTGGGCAACCCAACCCTTCCTATGAAAGGCGAGGTCGAGCAAGCGAACGTCGACAAAGCACCATTGTCACAACTCTACGGAAGCTTCGAGAATGGAGAAGAAAAAGAGAGGAATTCAAAACTTGAAATTCGAAGCTTAGGCTTAGTGGGCACTGCGGGAGACAGAATAGAAGTTGAGAGCAACGAAGAGGAACAGAGAACTCCGGCCATTGAATTGCCAAATGGCACTCCTCCAATTCTGACGGCGTCACCGGCGGTGGTAGTTTTTCGCCGGCGAGGTTCCGAGAAAACAGGGGAAGAAGGAAGACAAGAAGCGGTGGTTTCTATAGGATACAGAAGATGTCAAGATGAAGTGATAAAGTGAGCATCATATATGCATGCCTCTCCGCAAAAGAGAAAGGGGCAGGAAAAAAAAAAGTGAGGGTTGAATCAGATAGGTGAAGGTACAGGATAGGTAGTTGTTAGTTTGGACTTTGGATTTCGGTCAATTACTAAATCAAGAACACGATGGCATGAATTATCGGTGCTTCTACACTGTCATCTTTTCTATATATAAATCTACATATATCACATGAAAAATGTTACAAACCGCATTATTTATGAATTCAACCCACGGATCACACTAGTAGTTATATGTAATAACTTAATAGTCATTATCATTATTTTGGACCCATTAGTTTAAACTTGAAAAAAAAAGTTATTTTCAAATTATTCAATGATTGGAGGCTAGTGATCGGCAGTTAACAATGGTGGCTGGTGGTTGGCATCTATCAATGGTGACCAATGGTTGGCGCTTAGCGATGGTGGCTGGTGGTTAGCAACTAATTGGGGTAGCTAGTGGTCAATGGTTAACGATAGTGGTCGGTGGCTAGTGATTAATAGTTGCGGTTGATTGTTGACTGTGGCAACAAGTGGCTAGTGGTTAGCAATGGTGGCCAAAGACCGGTGATCGACGATAGTGACCAGAGGCTAATGGCTGGTAGTTGATGATGGCTTCAATGGCTTGTAGGTGAGAGTGGTAGCTAGTGGACGATGACTAGTTGTGGCGGCCAATGGCTAGCAGTCGATAATGGTGAGGGGTGGCCAGAAGCTATTTGAAATATGGTGGAGGAAATATGGTGGAGGCTGATTGACAAATGGTGGAGGTTGATAGGCATCGGTTACTTGTCGCCAAATAGGGAAAAAGTGCTTTGAATCCCTTAGAAACTATTTAAAATAATTTTTCAAAATAATCATAAATATATTTTTTTAATATTTTAAAAGTTTAAATAAATATCTTAAAATTTCTTAAAAGTATGTTTTTCTTAAAAAAAAATTAAGTTCTTTTTTCTAAAAAGAAGTTTAAACAAAAAGGTATCTCTTATATCTACTTTTTTTTAATTGTTTGAATTTTAAACATTTTATCTAAAATTTTGTTCAAACCAAATATATCTTATAATCTACTACTACTATTACTTCTACTACTACTAATAATAATAATAATAATAATAATAATAAGCATTGCTGGAAAAAAAAATCAAAGTATATTCATGTTTGTGTTTATAAGACGTTAAATATTTGATGCCATATCAATTATTTTGCTGCTTTTTTATATTATTAAGAAATAGTGAGTAAGAATTTCTTGAGCTTTTTTTTTTTGTTTTTAATTCTTATCTTTCATATGATTTAAATTTAAATTACATTGGGAGGCTTTCATGAATTTTATTAATTAATAATTTATTTTGATTGATGCCCAATTATCTAATATTTTTTCAAAAAAATTATATTTATCTTATCAATATATGAGAAAGGAAGTTAGGTAACCAAACCACATTTTTAAGATGGGAAAAAGACAAGTGAAAGCTTGGGGGTGAAAATATTTCTAAATTAGGATTACTATTTCGAAATTCAGTGAATGATACTTGGAAATTTTTAAAGTGGATCCTGGTTTGCAAAAAAAAAAATTTTTACAGGAGACTTGTTATTTTTGGCCATTTTTTTTACCAGATGGCCAAAACCTTTTAATATGAATATTAAGGTATTTTCACTCATATCAATATAAAATAAGATGGAATGTTTTGAACGTCTTAACCACTGATTATTTGTTTATACTACTAGGCTGAGATGGATTAACTTTGACACAATATTTTCCAACCACCCCAATTTTGGAAAATTTGTGAGGATTTGAGTTTATCTTTTCGAAATAATCTGTTACTATATTTAATAAAATTCATAATAAATAATACTATCTATGAGTCATAAATAAAATGTCTCATTCATCACATCATATTTTCTATAATGTACAGGAAATATATGTGCATTTTTTAAATTTCTTTAACGTTATCTCCTCTTGTCTATTTGTTTTTTTTTTAATCTTAAATAACATCATAAACATAGTATTAAATTTGTTTCGCTTCAATCCAGTCAATGGGATGGTGTATATTAACATGAAATTGAGCCCACTCTTTTCAATACTTCCAATCAAGTCTTCAAGCTGCCCAAGTTTATTCCTAAATATAAATCTCATTGGTTGAACTTATTTATCATAAATAGACACACTTACATTCAAAATTTTCTTCCATTTTAGCTCTGATTGGTAATATGCGGTCCCCCTCTTGTTCAATCTTTTTAGAGTCATTTTCATTAGTTTTGCTTTCACTTCATCAGATATTTTGCATTGAAATCACAAGTACCTTTCTGGATTTCACAAAAACTCTGCAGGAAAATTCACACCAACAGATTTTGACATATATATGTCTGACAGTTAATAGAAGAAGATATTTTATTTCAACTTGATTCCTTTTTATAAATGTTTTCAAACATTTTCTTTTACGGCTTTATAAAATAAAATTATATGTAAAAGTATTGCGGTTTTGCCACTTAAACGGATCGCCTAGTTAATATAATTTTTAAATAACACTACCAACAAAAAAAAAACAAAGAAACTTTTGGTGGCGCTTTTAAGCGACATTAAAGACTTTAATAACATTTTCATTAAAAAAATTAAAGATAAAAGTGTACTTTCTTCCTTTAATTTTATAAAAGGTCTCATTTTTTTATTTTTTTATTTTATTTTACTTTTTTTAATACTTTAACTCGTAAAACACAAGTAAAAATTTTTCCCAACAAACACCATTAATTATATTAATAAAAAAGATTGACAAGACAATCTCAAATGATAATAAACTATTTTTTAATATTAACATATATTTCTAACTCATTTTTTGTCACAAAAAATAAGAAGTCAATTATTTTTAATTGTTTATTTTTAGATTTTCAATTTAATCTAAAAACATTTTAAACCTACAATTAATGAATACATAATAATATTAGTTATTTGGTGATGTAGAAATTGACATGTTAATACTAAATAATATTTTTGTCAGCACATGAAAATGTTTTGTTAGTATTTTTTATTAATATAATTAAAAGTATTAATAATAGAAAAATTTTTCATTATATTTTAAAAATTAAAGAATTAAAGAAATAAAATTAAATTAAATAGCCAAAATGAAATCTAATTTAAAGTTTAAGATACTAAAAGTATGTTTTTACCAAAATTAAAATAATGTGACCCATATATCTATTTAAAAAAATAAAAGGACTGGTACACGTGTGTGTAAATGCACAAATATATATATACACATAGATATTTAAACTTAAGCAAGCAAAAGTATGCATGCATTTGCAAATATATGAATGCGCCAAAATCCCAACGCCACATTTCAATTTCCTTTCTTTATTTCTTATTATATTTTACCAATTGGACTCTTTCATTTATGCCAGAAAAGATAATAAAAACGATATTAAGCCAATAATGTAGTAATATATATGTAGTATGGTTGTGTTTTTGTTAAGGTCTAAAAAACTAAATTGACTGGTTTGACCAGTTGGGGCGGAAATTGATACTAGGTCTTATTTGAACATAGACAACGACCAATCATTTCCAAAACCGATGGAAAACCGATAACAAATTGATACAAAATCGGTTGATCCGATCAAATTTTTAATTTTTTTTGTTTTTAAATTTTTAAAACAAAATATCATTATTTTTTGCACTAAATAGTAATTTTTTTGTATAAATTTTTTATTTCTATATTATAATATTACATAAGTATTATTATGACACATAATTATTAATAATGATAAATTTATTAAATAAATAATATAAAAATAGAATATTAATTGACTATTTTGAATTTAAAATATGATTGTGAATGAATATTAACTTGTTTAGATTTTAATACTAGATTCTGAAATATATTAATAATATTTTAAATTTTCTATATAACATATAAAATTAAAAAATTATTAATTTTATTATTATCAGTTTGATTTCGATTAAACCACAGTTGAATTATTAAATATTACACTAATGTTTTGACCGGTTCAAATGTCCAATACAGTTTTTAGTACATTGGTTTTTGTTGTCCCTTTTTCTTTTGCCAGAAGGTTTTTGTTGTCCTTGGAAACCAAACGAAGCATTTGATAGTTATGATAGAAAAATAACTTTGGGAGATGAGATATACATTATTTGTTATTGTATGTTATTTATTAACAATAAAATTTTTGAAATTAGTAAATCATTTTTTATTTTATGTTTTATTCGATTTTATTTTGCATACAAAATGACACTTCAACATTATAAAAATTGAAATTGAAAGAGAAAATTTAGAGGTAAAATATGCGCTGAATAATCAATGTCTAGCACTTATGACAATACATATAGTTCATGTACAAAGACCGTGATACATGTGACAGGGTCATGGGTTAGGACTGCAGCCTGTGAGATTAATGAAAATTATGTAGGCCACGTAATTGCAATTTTTCCTAATTATATTGGAAAAATCTAAAAAAAATAAATAAGTATCTTCACTAGAATTTAAATTTGAACATATTGTCATAAATGGCATAATCAATATAATCAATTTTTATATATAAAAACAAAATCATTACCACTTTAGCTCAGATAATGAGAATTGAGTGAAATGTGGATAAAGATCTGAGATTCATGCCTTCTTAAAAAAGATTTATTATTCATCTAGACAATTCTTCCTTTTTTAATTGGATGAACGCTTCTTTCAAATTTAAATATACACAAATGCATAAGGTGACCTTTCTAGTTCATTTTATAAAATTAATATATTATTCTTTTAATTAGAGGAGAAAATTATATTTTGACTCTTGCTCAATTCAATTTAGCATGGTGGGCTTTTGGGCCAGCTTTCATTTAGTTAGGTATTAACACCAATATTATTATCAACCAATATAATTTATAAAATTTATAATAAAATATATTATTAATAAGTTATGAATAATATGATTTATTTTTTATTTAAAAAATAATATAATGCATTTTTTATGATTATGTACTATGTACCAGCTCAAATAATCAGGCCTAAAAACTGATGACATTTTAGGATATAAATGTTGGGCTCCATATCTGAGTTTTAAATATTTTATTTTCATATTCACTTAGAACTCATTTGATTTATCATTTTATAAATTAAACTGTGAATTGTAAACATCATTTTTTTTTCACTTTTTGTAAAACTAAAAATCAAAGGAGCACTTAATATTAAATGAAAATATAAAACTAAATACAATCTAAATAAATGAAAATGACTCATAATTTTAAGGTGAATTCTTAAGAGCGTGCATCCTTAAAAGTAGTTGTATAAGCATATTCACTATTAGATAGAGTTAGAGCATGAGTAATGGTAATGGTAATGGGCAAGACGCCATTTGTACTTATCCAAGAAGGATGCGACACAGATTATTAAAAAACAAGAAGAAGAAGAAGAAGAAAGAAAGACGAAACACAAAGTTTTGGTTGTCTTTGCTATCTTGAATTTTCTTTAGTTGGCAAAAAAAAAACAGAATATTCTTTTTTTTTTCCATCTTATTTTTTTCTGGTACTTAATTTTAACAATCACACTTCGTGGCATGCTCTGTTTTTTAAGCCAAACACTACAAGATGGCATGTTAATTAAGAAAACATTTGATGAACTCTGTTTATGATATATGTACCCGTTATGCATGTGGAGGGAACTAGCTTGATCGACGAATCAACTTAAAAAAAATGCTAATTAAATTAAGATGTAAAGACGAAAACTCTTTTTTTATTTTTTCAAATTAACATTCACTTATCAATTTTGACATGTCATTGTCAATTGTTATCTTCCCAAGGACGGATTGAGGAAAATTAGTTAATGGGGGCAAATTACACTATAAAAAAATAGACTTTCAGTGACGACTTTCGGTGATGACAAAAAAAAGTCACCGCTAAAAGTACACTTTCGTCGGTGACTAAAAAATGTCGCTGCTGAAAGTTAGTCTTTCGGCGGCGATTGAATAAGTCGTCGCTGAAAGTTCATCTTTCAGTGGCGGCTGAAAAAAACCGTCGCTGAAAGTAACTTTTTGGCGGCGATTGAAAAAGGTCGCCGCTAAAAGTCAATCTTTCGGTAGCAATTGAACAAGTCGTTGTTGAAAGACGAACTTTCAGTGGCGACTGAAAAAAACCGTCGCTGAAAGTAACTTTTTGGTGGCGACTAAAAAAGCGTCGCTGAAAGTCTATCTTTCGGCGACAGCAAAAAAAAGCGTCGCTGAAAATAGCCTTCAGCGATGACTTTCATTGTCGCTGCCAAAAGCCAGACTTTCAGCGACGATTTTTCCTTAGCGCTGCGAAAAGTTATACTTTCAGCAACGATTATTTTTAGTCGCCGCCAAAAGTCTTACTTTCGGCGGCGACTTATTGATGTCGCCACTGAAAGTAAGACTTTCGGTGGTGACTATTTAATGTCGCCGCCAAAGTTAATTTTGTGAATTTTTGTTATTTTCATTTTAAAAATTAATAAATAACATATTAAAATAATAATTATGTTTTATTTATACATTTTTATTATAAGTAATTAGATATTTAATATATATTATATATTATAAATATTATCTAGCATCTTTATTTAAAGATAAAGTATTTTACTTTTTTTTCATGTAAAATATTCTGAATATTTTGAAAGTGTTTTATCTCTACAGGAGATTAAAGATTTGAAATATTGAATATTAAATTCAATCTATATTTATTTTTATTTTTCCTTATCCTAATTAATGAAATATGTTATTCTTATTAGGATAATTTTTTTTAATTCATAAAGGGATTGATAACTCCAAAAAAAAGAATTAGGAAGACAAACTAATCCCTAATTATCTAATGTGATCAACCTTATATTTAGAGGAATTCTTATTAGATTAATTTAATTTCTAATATTTTTAACAGATAAATTAATATTAATGTTATTTATTACCAATAATAATTTTGATGAAGTAATAATGTACTAAGGCAATTATCAATAGTTAGTCCAAAATAATCTGTCATACTATGATTGAGACTCTCAGCTCAAACTCCTATAAGTGTTAGTAGTGTGGATATTTTCTCATAATGTAAAAGTCTAATAAAGTAATGTCACGTAGAGAAAGAAGGATTATGTGTTGTTAATATATTTTCCTAAAAAATAAGTAACAACAATATTTACAAAATACATATTGACTAATTCTCTCTTTCTCATCCTCTCACTCTTTTTAATTATTTTTTATTATTTGAATTATAATATATTGAATTTATTGTATTTTTTTAAATCATATGACAATCAAAATTATAATATTTATTTTAATGATTTTTTAACAATTTTCTATTACATTATATTATATATATACCCCCTCCGGTCCCTATTATAAGATGTTTTTAACTACCGTACGTGGATTAAGAAAAGTTAGTTATAGTCTAAAATTAATGAAAAAATATTATGATATTCTCATTTTGTCCTTAAGTAGATAATAAAAATATATTAAATTAATGATGATGGTAGGATAAGAGAGAAGTTAATTGAGACTTGTAATGAAAGCATTCAATAGGGGCAAAATTGAGACTAAAATTAAATTTATTACTTAATATCTTATATTTTGGACCAGACAAGTTTTATAAATAACACCCTATAATAGGGATCGGAGGGAGTATATATTAAGCATATATATATAATATAACTTATTAAATAATATAATATATGATATATATGATATATTATATGATATGACATAACATAAAATAAAAAAATATAATATAAATATTCATATAAATATAAATATATATGTATATAAATAAAATATTTAACAATATTAATAACTGAAAATAAAATATATGTATATTTTTTAATAATAATATTGATTTATAAATATATATGTGTATTAGTGTGTAGATAAATAATATATATTTATTATCTCATATAAAGACTGCAGGTGTATTTCAGCTCAACTGGCAAGAGAGTAAACACAAAGGCATTGCAAGCAAGAGATCATGGGTTCGAACCTAGATGAAGGCACATTTGAAACAAATATATGACATGGCGGTGGTGGTGATGTGGCGGTTGTCCGGCGGTGGTGGTGATGTGGCGGCCGTTTGGCGGTGGTGACGTGGTGGGGTCCAGTGGCTGACATGGTGATAGCATGGGCAAACGACTTTCAGCGGTGACTAAATATAGTCGCTAAATGATGCTTTCAGCGGTGACTAAATGTTGTCGCCAAATGAGAAATCTTTGGCAGCAACAATTTATATTTTCAGCGACAACTCTTTTCGCCACTAAATGTCTACTTTTGGCGGTGACCTTTTTATCGTCGCCAAACTTTTGGCAACGAGGTTTGTGGCGGCGACATAGTTGCGACAAAAATGTTACCGCTGAAAACTTTTGGCGGCGACATTTCTTCTTTCAGCGGTGACTTTTGTCCCCGCCGAAAGTCAAATTTTTTGTAGGGAAAATTCGTGCTTAATATGTATAAATGTTTATTAGAATGGTATAAGAAACAAATTTATCAAAACTAAATACTATAGAAACAAAACAAAATAATATAATTATAATAAGAAAGAAAAATTTATAGTAAAAGTGATACAATAAGCATTAATTATTAATACCATACTCCTTTTTTAAAATAAAATCATATATTTTTTATTAAATAAGTTTATGAAATTAATTTCCGGGGGGCTTGAATGAAATTTGCTTGAGATGTGAGTGAAATTTTTGGAGGACCATCATTTGAAATTTTCTCTTGAAAAACTAGTGGGGGCAATAGCCCCCATAACCTTTCGATGTAGATCCGTCGCTGCATCTTCCTAATCTGCTAGATAAAAGATTACAATCATACAATTATTTTTAATTTGAGCATAAACCAAATAATTGACAAAAATAAAAATGGTATTAACTCAAAAATCATTATGACTTTTAAAAGAGTAAAATACATTGGCATTCCTTTTATTTTATCTTAATTATAGAAACCTTTTTTATATTTTGAAAACTTGCATGGACCTCCCTAAAATAAAAAATTATGCTACACAACCTTTTAGCTAATTTTAAGATTTTGATCCATACAAACAGTTAGTTGACCATTAAATTATTTGTTTAAATAAAGAGGGGGTAGAAGGGAGGTTGGTGTATTTTACTCATTTTAAAATATATCACAAATTAATTCATAATTAAATAAAAACCCCACGCACAATTTTTATTATTTTCATAAAATACACTAACAAAATACGGCTAAAACACATACAACATTTTGAAAATATTCCATCGCCTACACCAATTGTGACTAGTTTGACTTGATTACTCACTCACATCTAGCATGCCCTAGTTAATTAATTGATTTATTTGATAACAATAAGCAATCCCTCAATCCTAATAAAATAAGATAACAACCACATCTTAACCCATAGCAAGCAAGCTCTAGTCACAATCGTAGATTGCACATGCTTACAAGACAGTCTATAAAAACACAAAGTTCAAATCTCGGGATTAGGATTTATTGGGAAATCACATCAATTTAGCATTAATCCGAATATCATCCAAGGCTCTGCCTTCAACACATCTAGCCTTTTGTTGAAGTTCAATGTAGTCCTTGAACTTGATGCTCCTGAACAATGGCTCTTCCTTCTCTAATAAATCTGGTATTGGCCCTATTTCTTTATCAAGTGGAGGTCCATTTGCCAGTGCAAGACTGACCCTTGTGTTTCTTTCATTCAACATTACTTTGTGCCAAATACTCTTGTACCTTCCGTTACTCACCAACTAATTAATACCAAAATGCAAAGAATATTAGGGTTAGAAGTTGGAATCACTAGTTAGTATGTGCTTTTGAACTTTTAGTATATAAGGACTAAAATTAGAAATGACCTCAAGTTGATCACCAGTGATGGCAAGCAAGCAGTTTGGAAGAGGATTGACATTAACCCATTTGCCATCATGTTTCACTTGAAGGCCTCCGATTCCATTTTGTGCAAGGAGGGTGAAGAAGCCATTGTCAGTATGAGGAGGTAGCCCTAGAGCAAGATCTGGACGTGGACATGGAGGATATAGGTTCACTTGAAATTTCTGAAACCCAGAATCAAAGCTTGTGGACTCAACAATGGCATTGGGTTCTAAGCCTAAATTCGTTGATATTCCTTGAAGTAAATTCCTCACTATCCCTCTGATCTTCCTACTGTACTCGAATGCCACCTCTCTACAGAAACAAAAGGTCGTCAATAAGGGAGAGAAACATATTAGGGTCAGAGAAAAATGAAGAGAGTGTTGAGGTTGAACGTACTTGAAACCAAGAGGCTTGTGGGGGAAATTGAATTCAGGAAAAGTTGTGACCTTTAGATAATCTCTCCAGTAATGCACCTTCTCTTCCTGTGTATGGGAGCTAGTGCCATATCTGATGGGTGTGAACAAGTCCTTGTCTGAGAATTCTTTCTTTTCCTCAAGAGGCAAATTGTGAAACTCGAGAGACTTCTTCATTACATCCTCCATCAGCTTCTCCGAAATGCCATGATTTATGATCTAAAAGTGAGACACCCAAGAATGAAGTAAACCAGAAAATTAACTCTATGTAAGATATTTCATTACTATGGGGCTTAGGATAAAAGGGTTGAAAATTTACCATGAAGAAGCTCCATTCTTCGCAGGCTTTGCGAAGTTCTTGAAGGGCATTAGCATGAATTCGAGGATCTTGGGAGGTGAGGAGGGGGAAGTCGATGATGGGGATGGAAGCAACAAGGTCATCTGCAACTTCATCATGATCTTCAGTGAGAGAATGGTAGGTGGAAGGGATGGAAGCGTCGACGCCGTTTGATTCAACAAAGGTTTTGATGCTTGAAATATTGTTGGATACATGAACCTGTCGGGGTTCAGAGGAAGAAAAAGTAGCTGCTGAAGCCATGGATCGAAGCTGACTAAACTGTGCAAGTGAAGCAGCTTAGTGAGAAAATGAAAACTAGGGATGCAAAATATTGCAAGGGCTGAAGTGGAAGCGAAGAAAGGAAATTACGAGGTGAAGAAGAAGAACACTTTTACATTTTAACAAAGCGGAAAAGAAAAGAAGATGATCCCTGCAGAAAGGGATCAGAAACTGGATGAAAATTAAACCCAATGTTCCACAGATTAGAATTAAGGCTTCTGAGTAAATATGGCTGGATATATATATATATATATAGAGAGAGAGAGAGAGAGAGAGAGAGAAATGAGAAAAAGAGGAGTTAGGTGGGTCAGCGTATTTTCAAGGAAGGAGTTAGGTGGGTCAGCGTATTCTTGTTTTTTTCAAGGAAGGAGTTAGGTGGGTCAGCGTATTCTTGTTTGTTTCAAGGAAAGTGTGATATTTAAAAGGGAAAATTATACTTTGAAACCAAAAATAATAAATTTATTATAAAATAAGATTTATTATTACTTATTTTTTTAATTATACTACTATTTTATATTTTAAATTTTAACACTTTTTATTTGTCAAAAATTTTTTTATAATTAATTTACTGTGCTTATTTTTAACTGTAATTTCTTCTATTTAAAATTTTGAAAGGATAACTACATTTGACAGCCCAAAAATTTAAAAATTAAACTTCACTGCCTCAGATATGGAATCCCCTTCAATTACCCAACTATACATAAGAAAGAAATGACATGCATGCATGCTCAGACTCAAAAGTGTGAATATGTGTATGTGTGAAATAAAAAACTAATTAAATTAAGGTAGATGGAAAGCATGAGTAGGTGTGAAGGGACTGTGGTTGAAATTGAAGGCCATAATGGATGGCGGCAACGATCGTAAATTATAGTAGTGACCGTAAATTATTTGTATGATGATATTCAACTTGTTGCCATGCATGCATGTGCATAGCTTCATCATTCGTATATATGAAAAAATTTTTAATTTATTAAGAAAAATAAAATTTATTTTGATAATCTCCACGTGAAAAAAAAATAGTTTTTAATTTTCGGTTGGCCTATATCTTAATACTTAAAAAAAAATTCATCTTATATAAACATAAAAGATGACTGTTACAAATATCAAGGGACAGCTGAGCTACTGCCTTCTTTCCTTTCATTGTATGGATTTGTGACCGCTGGAAAGATTCATGAGGTGGGCTTCATTATCTGAACTTGACATCAACCTCACGTACAGCTGTACTGCATGCAGTGCTTGTGTCAGGATACATATGAACGTTGGAACTTGAAGCTTGATTCAATTCTCAGCTTCTTACCTTTTTTTTTTTTTTTTTCAGGTTCACGACTTTATTATTTGTTTCATCCGGTTCGTATTATATAATATTTTATATCAATTATATATATATTAAATAAATTATTTTTTAACTAAAGTTAAGGTAAAAAGTAACCACATTTTTTATATTATCTTTATTAAATACTCATTCTATTATTATTATAAGATTATAAATAAGGAGTGAGAAAATATTAAAAATAGAAGTAAAATAGGAAAAAAAATATCAAATATCTTATATTTTAAACCACAAATTTATCATACAAAATATCTTGTAAGATGAATAAGAGAAAGTACTTATCTTATGTAAGATTCCTTTTTTATTTTTCTTACGGTTGGCACGGACTAAACTCATTTATTTTAGATGCTAATTAAGGAGTAACAGTTTCTATAAAACCAAGTTCTTTCTTTCTTTCTTTCTTTCTTTCTTCTCCGCTTGTATACGACCGATCAGACAATCTGCATTATTGAAATATGAATAATGATTCAATCTTGGTCCTGAATAGCTGCGTAGAGTAATTCGGATTATTTATATATATACATTAAAGTACAATGATCATCTACTGTTAAAAATTGTGTTATTCTCTCTTCTGTTTGAAATTTGATCAGCTTGATCCAATAGTTGGGAGAATAATACAGTACATATTACATGGTCATTGGATCAATTGATCCAATAGACCAAATTTTAGATAGGAGAGGATGATACGATTTTGGACCAAAAAAATGACTACTTTTTAATAGGTATAGTGTAAAATTCTCATTCTTGTATGTAGGGTTAACAATGGTACGATTTTACTTTATATAGACAAATGTATTTTAGTATTGTGATACCTTCTCCACCTCTGGTAGAAGTCAAATATAGTTTAAAAATATTTTTAATTGAATATGCAGGTTCAATTTTTTTTAAGGATTTAATAGGTGCTGTTAAAATTTTATTGATCACTTTGCTAACTTTATGGCATTTTTATATTCCTAATACAGATAATTCAAGCCAACTTATCATAGCTAATGTACATTGACATATTCAGCATTACAAGAGACAAATTTGAAAAGAAGATTCCACTCAGTGTATACTTCTACTAAATGAATAATACACGACAAAATTTAACAACTTGCTCAACCAAAAAAATAAATTATTGTTTTAGCAGTTAAATTTTGTGTTGCCCCTAAAAGTTTCGACAAAACTAGGTATATCTTTTTAGCAAGGACTTTGATATAAATAGATACGTTATGGCATTTTGATATTCCAAATATACATAATTCAGGCCAACTTATCACAGCTCATCTACATTGACTAGAAAAATTACTACTAAAAGTGTGAAAAAAGGGTATAATTTTACGAGTGACCATTATTATTGACTAAATGTACCAAGATTAAATTTAAAATTTTGAAAACAAGGGTCTGGGGTTATAAATAGATGCGAAATAAACAAGTGGAGACAAATAACTGGAGAAAACTTTTATATTATAATTATAATGAAGCAGAAAAGATAACTGGACAAGACATGATATGCATATCTACTTTTAGTTATATATATATATATATATTATTATTTTTTTGTGAAATGCATATCTACTTTTAATTAAGAAGGATTAGAAACGTGATGACCAGAAACAAGTTGCCTAGAGCTTTGAAGGATACTTCCTTCATTCATTGTTTAATATGAGAGATAAAAGACAAAATCATATATACTAAGAAAACTAATAAATTAATTTTTAAAATATAAAATAATTTTAAAAAATATTTTTATTTAATGTTAATAAATTTTTAAATATATAATTAATATAAATAATTGTACTACTAGTTTTTAGAAAAAATACCATCTTGATTAGGGGTGATTTTGGAAAAAAATTACTCTCTCTGGTCCCATTTATAAAGAAAAAAACCACTTCACGAGTATTAAGGAAGGGAGTTGAAGTTAATTAAAGATAATTAATTTATATTACATTTTCAATTTCTTCTAAAACTACCCTTAATCAATTTATCTCTTCCAATTACTTCCAAAAATGCACCTCATGATTCTTAATAGTTTTAATGAAAGAGAGTAATTTTAGTAAAAATAAATTAATGTAACATTAACTCTATTTTTTCCTTTATAAATAGGACCATAAAAAATGTTTTTCCCTTATAAATAAAATTGGAGGGAGTATTAAATATATTAGACAAATCCCATATGCTCCCTATATTTTAAAATATCAAAATTTTTCTAACTGTCTCTTCTATTAAGAGGATTGGAGTATTCTCCATGGGAATAGATGAAAACAAAGTACAAGGTGCTAGGTGTGTTACTAGTTTATTGTGGCTTCTTTTAGGGAAAACTTCAAGTAATGATTGACAAAAGATGAAAGATAATACTAATTACTTTTAACTATATCAAAAATTAGTTGATTTATCAAAATTATCTAAAAATTGCTTTTATTTCCATGTTGGCCCCTAACAAATGCTATAGATTTAAAAGGCATATTTATAGTATTTTCTGAAATAATTAATGTTTCATAAAATAATTTTTAATAACGGCACTTTTAGAATAAAATAATTAATACTTTACACACTCTTTTAGAGTAACTTATACTTAGACAAAGAATTTTTTTAAAAGATAACTTATATAAAGCACTGGCGAGTACAAGTGATAACATTAGTTTTTAGAAAGATTTTAAGTTCTTTCAGAGTTGTTATTATTTTATATGAGTTCTTAAAAAGGAAAAAAATTGTTTTTTGAACATATCAAAGAAAATTGCATTAGAGTTAAAAGTTAAATCTATTTACATTGAAATACGTTAAATTTTGAAATTATTTTAAAATATCTAAGATAAAAAATTTAAAACCCAAAGACCGTATATAACTTTCTAGTGCAACTTAATTTTTCGGTCTTAGATTCTAATAAAATAATTTTAAAATTTTGAAAATGTTAATATAAATATCCTTAACTATCTAGAATCATGTGATCTCTCCATCACGTGTATTTCTTTTCTTTAATTGATTTTCAATCATTTTTTATTATGTAGTCTAACTAAGGGTGCTCAACCAACATGGTGACCCAGTAAGTCTAATTTTACCTGACATACTAGTTTGGTCTAAAAAATCGGGTCAGGTTGAACATTGAATTAAGGTCAAACCCAATCTCAATATATATATATTTAAAAATTTATAAATAATAATTTTATATGATATTTTTCTTCATACATCATATATAATAAATTGACTTTATTATTATTGTGAATATTTTTAAAAATTCAACCTTTTGATTTTATTTAAAACGTTAAATTAATCTCTTAATATTATTTAAAAATAATATATGATTATTAAGTATTTATAATTTTAATAAATGTTATTTTTATTATAATATTATTTTTTAAAAAAATATATTTTGAATGAATATAATTATAGTTCTGTTAATAAATAAAATTAATTTATTTTTTATTTTTAAATACTTTTAAGACTGGGTCAATCCCAATTTCATATACCAGATTGACCCAGTCTCACTTGACCTCATAAAGGCCAGACATTGAGTTGACTATCAATCCAATCTTACCTTATCTTTGTGCACCTCTAAGTCTAACACCACTTTGGTCGTAATGAAAAATTTAATCGTACATTAATTTAATAATCAAAACAACTAAAAGAAATTAATTTAAATGATGATTAGGGTGAGATTTTAGCAGAGGGACAATGGGGGACATTGACCTCATGATGCATGGTGGAGATTCATTCACGATCACGTGATTATGACCACATGCCAATTATTTGTAGTTTAAGGGTCCTCAAACCTATTGCCGAATGTGCTTAATTGTGTTTACTTATTGTAGGACGTACATATATACTGCATTGATTTTTCAATCTATATTCCCGCCCCTTTGTACGTATATAGGAGCAGTCCTATATCAATTTTTCATTTTATTTACTCACATGATAATCCGAAACCATTTTAAATTTTGGCAAATTCAGATTGTGTTAAATGCGACCACATAGGTGACAAATTAAAGCTCTTTCAGCTAATATTTAACACAGTTACATATCTTGGGTTCAAACATGATATTGCTGGTCAATTTTTAGTTCAAACTGTATTATTTATTACTCTCTTTATTTTTAATTATAGGACGGATTTAGTAGGAATTAAGGTTTCAAAATATAAATTACTTTATAAAAACTAGTGACCATTTAATGTTTTTTTTCTAATTTTATCTCTATTTATGATGACATTCAATTATAAGAGAGAAGAGTAAAAAAAGTTATGGGAAAAGAGAATAATTCATTTTTACCTCTATTTAATAATGGTAATTTTGAAAATTTATAAAAAATTTTAGAAAAATTAATGTTTTCTTGGTGGATATAAAGTATGTAGAAATGACTTACATTTTAAAACAGAGAGAATAATTATAAATAATGTAGTTCATTTCAAATTTCAAACAAGGCTAGGAAGCCATTTAATTTTGATTTATTCTTAATCCCTATAGAAATCTTAACTACAAGCAAACAAGGACGAATTTTAGTCAACACGTAGAGGCCATGCATGGGACAATCGGACATTCATATATATATATATATATATAAAGAGAGAGAGAGAGAGAGAGAGAGAATTTTGAAGTCCTCAGGCAAAATTATAGCTACAAGTTTAAAAAAGCTAGCTAAAAACATGTTGTTAATCATACCAAATTACATCATTTTAGCCCATTTTCCTTAAGTTATACATACAAATCTGTACATACTAGACACTCAAAACAAGAAAATGTACAATTGAATTTTTGTAATGCATAGTAGTATATTTTTACTCTATTATACATTATTTTGCCCCCATAAAAGATTATAAATTCTTATCTTTGTTGTAGACCTCGTGGGGAGAACAGTGGAGTAACCTAGCCCTTTTTCTAGAGTGGGGAAACCAGGAGAAGAAGGAGACATTGTAACTTGAGAAGTACATGAGAAGAAGGAAGCAAAGAAGATAGTAGGCTTTAGAAGATGCCCACGTCATGGTTTGATGACATGAGGCCATGACCTCATGACAGACAGTGAGTAATGAAACCACGGCCTGAGAAGACGGAGCCGCGGCTTGGTACATTGAGGTCGCGACTTAACATCACACATTAACTCATGGAGCCGTGACCTAGATAGTGTAACTGCGGCGCCAACTCTTCGTCAGCAAAACACAGAGCTTCATTTTAACCAAGTCTTTGAAGAGTTTGAGGGGATTATTTGGGCATTCTGAGCTAGCGCATAAAGAAGAACATCCAGAGAGCATTTGGGAAGCTTGGGTGTGCTAGGGTTTGGCTTCTTAGTGGAGATTGAAGTTAAGGGTTGAAGCATTGAAGAGATTTGAGTTTCCTTCTTTGGTTTTCTTTCATCTCCTTCTTCCTTTTCTTACCTGTATTCAATTATTGTACTGAATAGGATATATTTTCTTGTAGCTTTGTTGAACATGAGTGTCTAGTTGTTCAATTTCTATGATTATTTTGAACTCTTGTATGGATTGAATACTCATTCCTCCTTTATATTTGTGATTAATGCTATATTTATGTTGATTCAGCTCCATTCTTAATGTTTCTTATTGTTTAACCACCAATAAGATTATCTTGTTCATTTAAGTGATGCTTGAAAAAATTAGCTTAAGTAGAGAACCTGAGTTAGGTCATATGAGAACTTGAATCTTACCTTGTTAAGTGAAGAGTTGTGTTAGTAGGATAGAGATATACTCATTAATCTCATATAGTCACTTTAGGATTTGAATTGAATTTGAGAGTTTAATTAACTAGTTAAGAGATTAATTATTTAATTAAACTAAATAACTATTTGGAGACTTGAGAGAGCATATATAGTTAAATCGGTATCCTGACTAACATAATCTAGCATTAAGAGTAAATGTAAAAAGAGTTTAATTTGGTATTTATGAAATACAATGGGACAAATAATCCTAAGTCTCTTTGAATTCCTCAAGTCCTTAGTCATTGTTGTTGCTATTTTCATATACTTTTCTGTCATTGTATTACTTAATTAAATAGTAAACCATTTAGTTGCCTTATTCGAATTAATTGAAAATACGATATCCAATGTTTGACTGCTTTTGATATAAGTCCCTGTGAAAATGATACTTTACTCATCATTATACTATTTCTTCGGCCCATACGCTTGCAGTATAGCCTAGTGGCGAACACGTGCTCAATAGATGGAATTAATAATTGACTAAGTATATAATATGTTACTAAACATTAATGTTGAACTTGATCAGTTAATGATTGAAAATGTGCTAATTTAGTGATTTTATTCAGAAACCATCTTACTTGTAATAATTTTTTTTGGAGAATTTTATAAATAAGAACCTACTATTATTTGGCTTATATTGATAATTAATTTGAATTAAATAATTACATTGCATGATTATTAGACCCTGATAAAAAATAATATCTCAAATTGATCACTATTAGTTGTCACAAATCAATATATATATAAAATTAAACTTATAACAAGTTATACTATTTACAAATTATAAAAAATTATAAAAAAATACATATGTTATTTTTTAAAATCAATACAATGCATGAGAATACATGATTAGTTTCCAAGTTGTTTTTACTAAAATCAAATATTACCAAGTGCGTTGCTATAAATTTTAAAAAAGAAAAAAATGTGGGAATGGTGGGTCTGTTATCTGCACATGACGTACGTTTTTCCAACTAGGGAATTTGGGAACAATTAGTTGTGGGAAGACATGTGGCATTATCTGGAATGGTGAAGAATGGAACGGTTGAGATTGAATGAGCAAAAATACTTTACAACAGGTCATCCTTTTTTTTTTTCCGCATGAAACATTATTAGCAACAAAAAATTAGCATTCATACAACCAAACCAGAAAAAACAAACCGAACAACAACAAAGAAGATTAAAAGTCTCTTTTATTCAATTGACGGGATTGAAGGGAGGGAATTAGAGAAATTTTTAATGGAGAGAATTGAATAAGTTTTAAAATTTATTTATTTGATAGAATTGAAGTAATTTTAATAAAATTTTATTTGTCTCAGAATAAAATTGAGTAATAAATATTCTCTCCCCTTTAGAGGACTCCAATTTAGGAGAATTTAAAAATGGGGTGGGGTTAGATTTTCTCCAATTTATTTGAACCAAACAAGAGAAAAAGATTTATTCCCCTCCAATTTCTTTAAAATCCTCTCTTTGACCAAACACAATATAATTGTATTTGCTGTCAAGATTCTTGAATAGCCACATTGTTGAAAATCTAAGTATGGAATTCAGTGAGTTGGTGAGATGGCACTAAATTAATTAAAAACGTGACCAACAAGAAGCAATAGCTAATGGACACAGTGAAGTTGCCTTGAGAAGAGTAATTCCAATATCACGATTCCTCTCCTCTCCATCATCAAGCTGCGGAGACTGAATATTCCTGCAATTTGAAATTTAACACGAAGAGGAATATTCCAGCCATGCAAGAATTTTGACTCTCTGTAGCAATTATATTAGTTACAGATTGAAATAGCTCCTCCCCATCTTGTGAAGTATCTTGTTTTTCTTTCTCTACTCCATTTCCATATTCTATAAAAACTGAAAGACATTGCATTTGCAATAATATAAGTCTATATATAAATATTTTAACAGGCTTACAATAAATATAGAAATAAAATTTAATTAAAATATGATGGTCCTTCGTGACATTTTATTATTAAATTTATAATATCAATAGTTACATTCAATTAACTATAAACATTTTGCAAGTTGGTTCTTAAAAGCAATTTTACTTTGGCAAAAGCACCAAAAGAAACATGATTAAAAAAATCAATCAAATAGTTATTTTTTTTTGTGAGCACTAAAAATATCTTTGTCGACATTTAAAACTAATCATTTTGAAATGTAGAAATCACTATAATGAGTTTTGTATTTCTCAATAAGATTTTTTTTTCCATAAACATAACCAAACAATTTATTTTTTAATGTGAAACAATATGTAAAATATCTGAGGACAAAAATGCAAATATTTATAAGCCAACCGAATCCCACAATTTTTTTTTGGATCAAGCCATAAAAAATAATTATAGTAAATCGTTGGATAAAATATACATAAACATTTTCACCAAAACAAAAAGAAGTGTGAGATTTTTAGCTTTTAATTTATTTTTGGCCTGAGAGCTTTATATATATATATATATATGTATATATGTATATATGTATGTATGTATATAAGACTAAATGTTAATCATCAACATGATTTACCAATTTTTTGTAGATTCGATCTAACAAGGAAAATAACTAAACATATTAAGTATATTTAATTATTAAAATTCAAATAAGAAACCGTGAGCAGTGAGCCATGTACACACAAGAAACCGTATTCGACCCAAATATATATTTGCGTATGTATCTATAAATAAGCCTTTTAAAGAAAGCCTGAATAAAAAATGGATTGAGCTTGGACTATTATACAAAGCTCACTCCGAACATTTTTTTTCAAATTATAATATTGTAATATTTTCAAATTATATCAAGATCCTTTCTTTAATTTCCTTCCTGTCATTAAGAATCAATTATTAATACAACTTGAAGGTCAGAACACGATTTTTTATCAAAAGTTGACGAAGGTTGAAACAATCCAAGTGGAGAACCTAGGACCTGTGATTAGTGGGGCCATGTATATATATATATTTAAAATAAATAATAAATACAATTACTATATAAAGATGAATATATAAACGTTTAAATTACATTATAATTTACTATGCATGTATATATGTATATATACCTATCCATATGCATATTTAAGTGAATAAATTACTCACCTCATAATTTTTTAAAACATTTTTTATGAGAGATAGTTTTCTTTTTTTAATTCAAAATTTAAAAACATTTTTTTGGTTAAATGGTCTCATGAGATTTTTTTTTTGACCAAAATGGTCTCATGAGATTAGATAAAAATATCTAACATGGGTCACAATCTAATGACACTGCCTCCTAATCCATATATATAATTTAACACCAAATATCTCCCAATTCCGTTCGCATCACCATCTTCATTAATATACTCTTGCACCGTGTCGTATAGCGCTATATTGGGTATATCCAAGGTTAAAAAAAAATAACTAGATATTGAACTAATTAAGATACTGATTCAAAATTTAATAATTTAATTATAGTTTGGCAATAAATTTAATAATTTTTTAATTTTATATATTATATAAAAAATTAAAAATATCATTAATAAGTTTCACAACCTAATACTAAATTGTAAATAAGTTAATATTAATTTATAATTATATTTTGAATTAAAAATAGTCAATTATTATTTTATTTTCATATTATTTTCCAAGTAAATTTATCATTATTAATAATTATGTATCATAATAATACTTATACAAGATTATCATGTAAAAAGAAAAAAATTTATACAAAAAATAATGATATTTAGTACTAAAAATAATATTATTTTATCTTAAAAACTATAAAAATTTTTAAAAAATTAAAAGAGAGAGAGAGATTGGTTCAACAGATTTTGTACCAGTTTAAGATTGGTTTAACTGATTATGAAAATGGCTGATTGCTATTTATGATTGGACTAAATCTAACACCAATTTTTTATCCAATTGGCTGAACCGTTTAGTCTGATTCAATTTTTTGAACACTGACTATACTGATAGTAGACAAGTTTTTGAGTGGACTGAGGTCGGCAGCCCAGTGATCTTGCCAAACAGGCTATCATTTCATCATTCTTTCCTTTGTCCGTTCACACCATCATGTAATCCTTCAGATTGATCTTGTGGCTGTCATTGCTTTGACTTGAGTATATCTATCATTTTGCCTTTGGAACTGACTGAATCCGAGTAGAGATTTATAAAATTATAAATATAGATATATAAATTGATCCAATACATACCCTCTGAAGTAACAAAATCTTACCTCCAAACATGAGAAGTTTCACAGATCAATGACAAGGGAAATACTGAATGGTCCAGTTGCTTCTCCAATGAATTGACAAACCGTAGTGCTGCTGAAGGACATTAGGTACTGGCCCTTGTTCATGAGGGACGAAGATTTCCACTTCTCTACCATAGTTGCATGATATTATTTGGAAAAAAAAACAGACACATGAAATAGATATGTAATATAGATATATGGGACTGGTGAGTCAGTCACCCCATGTGTTTATCTCTTTCCTTACAACACCGTACAGTTATGACGGAGAATTAGCTTCCTGCACTCAAAACATCATCATCGACCATGTTTATCATGTGGGCCTTATCTCATCTTATTCATTCCAAGAATTAAATTTAAAGCATCAACATAGAATCAATCAAAGTTAGTCCATTGTAATGTGTTATTTTGTGATTTTCAGATAGGTAGATCTGGCTTCTTTTTCAACATTATTTTACTTGAATTTGCTCTAGGGCATCTACTCCATTCTTATATGTTAGAAGTGATGAATGTGGATTTAACTTTAATCTGGATTATACAAAGTTAAAAAATAATAATAATAATAATAATAATTTCGTACTCATCCTTAAAATAAGGATGAAATCCAAAGAATCAATCAGTTAGATTCAGGTTCCTTCACTATCTCAATCGCGGGTTGGCCAAAAACAAAAAGGGTCTCCACTGAGGACTTTTCATCTTCAACATTCTCACTAATCAATACAAATTTAAATGAATTGATATTCATTACACATAACCAAAGCCAAACAATCTAGGCTAAGAATAACCATAATAGAGCATTTACAATTTTGATTAAAAAATTAATCAAATAGAAGCACATAAACGTTTCTTTTACATTTTTTCATTTAAATATTAGTTTTAAAAATTAGTATCAAAAGGTAAATAATTATAATAAAAAAATAAAAAAGAATTTACTAGGATCAATCAATTAAAAGATTATATTCAATAATATTTAAATGCAATAGTTATACGTATAAAGTATTGCACTAAATTTGAATATGATATATTAACAATTTTTAAAAGTTTATTTAATTGGAAAGAAGGTCTTGCAATAAATTCTTTTGCCTTTTCATTATGCTTGCATTGTCCAAGGAAATTGGTTTCTTTTGCTTTTTCATTATGATTGCATTGTCCAAGGAAATTGATTTTCTAGTCTTAAAATAAACTGCTTTTTTAGTCTAGCCCATTTGTGCCAGGCGCCACCGTTCGGGTTGTAGCCTAGCCCATTTCCTCATCTCCTTCATCTGCTATCATCATATCTTTCACAAGTTCAAGAACTGGGAAGTGTCTACTCTTCAGAAAACCGCCAAGATTTTGTTCATCTTCATTGAACTCGAGTCAATCTTCTTCATGCCGATTACAGTCCCATCTCTTTCTTCTCCAAGCCTTTCCTTCAAGCACCATGCCCCTCTCGCCAAAGTTGGTTCCTTTTCCTACCCCCGTGTCCGTGTAAGCCACTCAGTAATTTCATCTCCCTCTTTCCCGACTAAAATTCCAGCGTTTAATACCCAATGTAGATGGAATTATATTGGGATTTCAGGTAAAATACCTAGATTTTCGCTGGGGAGGTGTATAGGGGTTTCTGTGAACGCAGGGGACAACGAAGGAGGGCTTAATAATGGAGTTAGCGACACTTCTGGTGTTGACTTCGATCTGGCTGAGAAGGAGGCTCGAGCCCAAAGTACCATGCCTGAGCGGTTCAGGTACTTGACTAAAGAAGCTCCTGACCCTCCGATTCGGTGGCCATGGTTTGTAGGTTAGTCATTCTTTTTTACTCTTCTTTTCTCTCCTTATGACTATGTTGTTGTTTGTGCATTAGTTTATGAAGAAAATGCTTGAATAAGGGGGAGAAAATAAAGGTACTTAGATCATTCAAGTAACTGATTTCAAATTTGTTTTTCAGTAATTTTATTGAGTACTGTGGTGTTGAAAATGGAAAATTTCCCCTCCCTAATATATTCGCAAATGGTGGATAATTTATTCGAGTTTTGTGGTTAATGGGCTTTGGGTTTTTTGTGAAGGTTTCATGTGATAGTAGTGCATAGTAGGATGTGGGAAAACGGGAAAATTTCTGTACTTTCATAATGTTGTGGCATAACTTGGCATGCTTAAGCATTTGGCCCTTGTTGCTTCATATTTACTTGGAAGTGGGATCAAATACCACTATTTCTATCTGGAACTGCAAGGAACCAGGACCTGGATATATGGAATTATACAATTTACTCTTCTTATGCTATAAAGACATGTTAGAACTTAGAAGACGGGTGAAATCTTTTTGAAATGTAGTACCAAATTTGGATTTATTGATTGTGCTCGGACTTTTGGTTTATCAGTATTTCAGAGCATTTTAGAACATGCATGCCTTTTATTTTTAAATTAATCAACCTCTCGCAAGAATTCTTCACGTTGCAAACAAATGTTATAGTACCTGCTTCATCTCCATTTCGTTATATTCAAAGAAATTTGTTTTTTTTTGGAGATGATCGAGAGAAAGAAGTTAAATTGCATCTATAAACTATTTCTGATTACTTTGGAAGCTTTTACCTTTGCATCCTGGCTAGACTATCTATTTAGGTGTTTCTTTTCTTTGATGTTGCTTCTCATCTTCAGTATGGAACCCCTCGCTCTTGTTCACATGTTAATAGGAGATTTGAACTATTCTCTTTCATGTTTTATGTGCTCATTTAACACGATTTGATTCCATCTCAATTTACAGTACTGGCTTTCCTTATCTATGCTTGGAGAGCAGTCTTATTTGAACTATCAAACTGGAGGAATGCTGTACTTGGTATTGTTCGCTTCGTGGGATATGTGTTGAAATATGCTTTGGCTGTAATCTTCCATTTTATTGGAGATCCTATCACTTTCTCAATTAGATTCATTGAGGATATGTTCTACACAATTCGAGCTTTCTACTCTGGAATAGTTGCATATGCTCCTGTACCAGATCTCACCATCATCATTGTGCTGGCATCAATTGTTTTAGCAGTTGCAGAAGCAACTGTGCCAAACTGCATCAATAGTCAACCGTATATTTTGACTGTGTCAGGCCTAGTTGGCTATGCTGCCGTTAGAGGCTATATCTCTGAACCTTTTTTCTGGACACTACTGGTGGGGTTGTATGGTTTTTCAAGGCTTGTTAAAAAGAGAGACGACGTTTCATCAACAATGCCTGTTGCAGCTGTACTTGCTGCCATTGGCGAGCCATGGGTTAGAGTTCTTGTGATGATTTCTTTTACGGCCCTAGCTATTTATCACCATTCAAGAATGCTATCAGAAGGAAAAGAAGTTGTTGAAGTTGAAACAGAAAAAAGAAGGCTTCCAATTCCACTGGTTGCTGCAGCTTTAGCAATTGGTATCCGTGTTGCTGCCAAATGGGCCGGGTATCGGCATTTGACATGGATGATTGTATAAGTTTATGACTTCTATGACCTAATTATCTGGATACTATGAAGAATAGAGCCAAGAGGTCTAATACAATTTTGAGGTAACGTGAGGCATATGGTCATCTTTTTGTAAGCCTTGAAGCAATTTCTTCTGGTGGTGTTTGGATGGTATAGAGGAGGTCCATCAGGCTGTACAATTGTTGATTTTGATATGTAGTGTGGAAGGTTTGTTTGTCTTTGTAATCTGATGTAGCTATGCTTTCTGGGATCCTAGCAGCCTATGAAAAGATTCATTTGAGGGAATATAGATAAAGCATTTCTTGTTAATTTTTGTCAATTTATCAATTTATGAAATTGTTGATTACAATAGAGATATTTGCCTCTTTTTTTTTTTTCAAATGCTTGTACATTGCTTTTGTAAATGCACTGTTCTTCTGCACTTGGAGTTGGTCACCACTCACTACTTGCTAGGAAACTTATGCATGAGGTTCATGGTTATGTCAATACCTCAGTTTCTGAAAGTATGGGTCTTTTTGCGCACAAGTCGAATTAGAGCAAGTAGATTAGTATGTATTATGTAATATTTTAATTCTAGTAGCAGTATCATTGTTTGAAGTGCGTTTGATTGTTAAATTCAACAATAAAAAAACTTTATTAAATTTAAGAATTTTGGTTTAGGTGACATTTTTTTTTTCTAGAAATAAGTATCGGTGAATTCTCAAGCATCTTAGTTCGATCTTGATCCTGCCCTTTTTCTTTTTTAAAAAAAAATTTCCAATGTATCTTAGGAATGGCCTTGAAATTTGCTTCAACAATTCCTTGAATCCATGGGATGAATATTCCATACATAACTTTATGGATGGGGTTCCTCTAAAGTCAGAATTTTTAAATGAAGATGAGAGAATTCATCATTTCACATGAGTGATTAATTTTTCTGTCTTTAAAAAAATAAAATAAAGAAAACATACAACTTTATATTATGTTTAAACCTAAAAGGATCCATTTCGATAACTTTACACTTCAATAAAAAATTAGCCTGTTTTCATATTTCAAAAGTTTAAGAGTAGATGGATATAATCTTGGCTGCAACTTTCTTTTTGCTGTTTTGGCCTCAACTTGGCTGCAACAGTCAAACACATTATGTATTGTATGTCACATGTTATACTAGAAAAATGGGCCCTTTTGTGTTTTACACACAATATGAAGGATGAAACATAGTATTTATATATTGTGAATAATATAGTTTGCTGTAGATTTTATATTAGTATATTACACAAACTCTTTAAAAAAAAAAAGTAGCACTATTCATGACTTGTAAATAAATATCATATTTTATATTAATTATATTGATGATAAGGAGGAAACTGGATAAATTGAAGGCTCTAACATCCTTGCTTTGGAAAACTGAGCTGGAAGCGTACAGGCAGCGATAAAATTTGTGGATAAAGGAGAAAATCAAATTCAATAGATTAAAGAATGAATTACAATTACAATTTATAATTTAATTAGAAGAAAATTTGCAATGAAAGACAAACATGGAAATTCAATAATGAAGGTTTCATAATCCCAGGAAAAAAATTTCTGTTCTGAAACTACTAAATTGCCTAGATTCAACCATTGATCTTTTGATCAACTATAAAGAGAATTTCAAATACAAAAATGAAAGCCCATTTCACCCAAACCCTATTTACATTTTCCCATTCTCCTCTAAGGATGAATCAGAATCAGAGTCATCTAGTGTTGAATCTGATACAGTCTCCAAAGGACTCCCACTGTCACTATCTGAGGTTCCCACTGTCCTTTCTTCAATAGGATGTTTTAAGAACCAATACATTATACTAGCTGTTAGGGTAAGGATCATCTTTTGATTCACCTGAAAATGTATGAAGTTCAGATAAATGCACAAAGTGGAAATTATGAACTTTGATTATTTATAAAGGCAAACCCCTTTATAAAATCAGCAAATTGAGAAAGTTGAATATTCAGACTAGAACTCATTGGTTCTGAAGTTGTAGTAGTATCCAATAAATAAGTAGGAGGAAGTGACTGGGTATCAAAATTCCAACTACCTCTGTGATGTCTTCAGGAAGCAAAAATATAGAACATCCTAGCTTTCTAGCAATACTAATAATGTAGGTCGCGTTCATCTTTTTCTCCTCATCTGCACGTTGCAAGTATTTTAATGATTAAAATTTTGCAGAAACTTAAATTAAGACCAAGGTAAAAAAGTAGTTTTTTCCTTAATTCTCAGATCAAACCAGACATCAACTGCATTAATCATAAAGCAAGGCAGCATGCTTGTAACTCTCAAATTAAGTCACCATTTTCATTTTCCTTACCCTTCCTGTATGCAGTGATAATAAAACACGGTAACTTAAAAAATATTATGTCAAATACAATGGCATAATTCCATTTGTGAATAAGAAAAGGAAGTCAAGTTGCAAAGAATTGATACTTACTACATTGATGCATTTTCCATGTGGGTGCACAATTCTAGTCCTCAAAATCTTACATATGATTGTGGAATGAAATTTGAGAGTGAATTCTCGGGAAAGCATGTCATGCATATGAAGATGTTTCAGAATTCATCCCTAGTGCATGTGACTCACATAGCAGTTTGAAAGGAGGCATCATCATGTAAATTATTACAGAAACTTAGAACATGAAAAGAGTTGAAAGAGTTTATTTAAAAAAAAAAGAAGAGTTGAAAGAAAACATACCAGTTACTCCTTTTTTCACAAGACTCCAATCGACACCTCTGGCCTGCATGGAACTAAGAAGTTCAAGGAAAAAAATTCCATCTGACAGACTTTTATCCTGAAATTAGACACTATACCAATCAGAGAGACCAAGATCCCTTAGATCAATTATTCCTGATTCGTGAACAGATACCATTTGTCACAAAGCTAAAATCCAGAACAACTTGCTTATACTAAGATTTGCCAGAAAAGGAATTTACTGGTTGTAAAGAGCTGATCCAAACTTGTACTGCAGGGTCATCATGCAGTCCAATAAAAGGTATCTTGATTAACAATCAAGATGTTTTCACGATGATTATCATGTATCACAAAGAAAATATTGAAGCTTCCAAAACAAAATAGCCATCCTAAAATTGTTTCTTCAGTCTCTTTGATTGCTGCAGTCTCTAAATGAAAGGATTACAAATATATATTCAATACCTTAAAACTATCCATGCGGCTCTGGCTTCCTGAGCTGCTCACTTTGCAGTTGGCCCACTCTAGAATATCAGCATCAGTTAACTCCTTCCCATGAGAGTGAAGTCTCAAGTTCTTTAGAAGTTGAAGCATGTTGTATCGCATCAGTTGCCACAAATAAGCTGAAGATAAAAACATCATTGTTGTATTAGACTATACGGCCATTTACTAATACATGTTTAGATATTGAATTCTGGGAAGTTAGACTGAAGTAATATGTGACAATTTAATCGGTTGGAAACACATTATATGACAGTTGATTAATTGATATTCTACCATGTAACAATAAATAATTGGGAGGTTTATATACCTAGTATTAACTTTTTATTTCCCTGAACAATGTCATTGCCAGCAATATTTACCAGAGAAAATCTGAGTTGTTTCCCTAGTTTCACAACTTGGTTGCAGTTTTCTACTTTTTTGAATGGCATCTTTATTGGAGGCTTGTTAGCAATCTTCCAGTTAACAATCCCTGGTGACACCTTGTCAAGGGTCTCTAAAATTACCCACCTGTAAAGACGCAATATTAACCCAACTCAATAAATTAGGAGATCGAAAGATACTAAAGCATTCAATTTGAAATCAATATGGAAGTCACTAGGGTGACTAATTTCAACATAACTAAACAAAAAAAAATAGTTCTGAAAAATTATTGAATTTTAGAGTGAACTAATTAATTATTATACGGTCGCCATTCAAAAAATCAACAAACCAGTTATTGTTCAATATTTATCAGAAACATAGTAAAATTTTAGATAAAAGCACACCCATCTCGGACGTCCTCAAAGACATTGTTGATATATGCTGAATTGCCAAGACTGTTGATCCAAAGGCGAAATGCTCTTTCTTCTCTGGAGTCTAGGGTGTCATCCGGCAATGTTTGAAGGAGAGATGCCTGCGTCGTTTGGGTTTGGGTTGAAAATCCATTCCTATAAGAAAACAAGTGAATTAGCTTGCATATATTAAACCTTTCTGACATATGTAGAATGGCTTTTACAGGATATCAAATCATAATTAAAACAAAGACATAAAACTAGAGAACCAATTGAGTAGTGATAAACAATTACTATACGTTTGAACTTAGATTAAATTGGCATGCCTAGTTGAAAAACTTAGCAATGGTAGAGTCTCTCATACTTTACCAGCACTGATGATGGAAAATAAACTCTCATGGACTTCTCATGATAGCTTAAGCTTTTGAGAATAAAGCTCCTCAATGTGGTATAAGCGCCTCTTGAGGGTCAAAATTTCTATTCTCCCCACCCTCACTCTACTAATTAAATTAGCACTAGTTTCCATGGTTCAAACTACACAGAGCTTTGACGTAAAGTGCATGTTAAAAACAACTACTGTGCCTTCTCCTAATAATCTAAACATGGATTCTAGGTCACATACACAGAACAAATGCAGCGCCAACATATGGCCATCGTAACGTAAAACATTCAATTAATATTAGCACACATTGACATAAAATATGCTAAATTCTCAAAAACTTTCTTTATTCTCTCTAAGCAGACCTAATACTTGAGGTACAAAACCTTGAACCTTGGTAAGTGCTAATACTTAAGTGGTTCTGATAGAAATGCTACCATCAGAAGAATAATTGGAAATGCCGGAGAGCTGCTTAGCCACTGAAAACCTTTCTGTTAAAACACACGGCGGAAACCTGATTTTCACTCTCTCCAAGCTCTCATACCGTAAAAAAGCTAATGCAAGAAATATGTCAATAATGGAAATAGATAGGCTGATACGGACTGTACATCATGAAATACAACCAATGTGAGACTAAATATACAACTTAGACGACTAATTACACTATTATATATATACCATGTTGTGACTTAAGATTATTCTCACCTATGCTGGAAAATATGAGCAACAAAAGCAAGGTTAAGGTTCTGGCAACCCTCAACTATATCTCTTGCAGTTAAGTATCGCTTGCAACCCATCTTATCTGCATGCTCAAGTACTAACTTTGCCCTTTCAAAAGGATTTTTTACAGCAAATATTGATGGATTAGTGTACTCAGGAGCTAGGACATTTAGAAGATAGGCATAAGCTTCAGCATCCTGCAGGTTCAGAATCATAGAGGCTCAAACACCATGTACAAAAAATGTTTGGTAAGGTTGTTATAGTATTACTTCATAATATTGATTGGAGTTAGAGAATTTCTTGTACTTCCAAATTCATACAAGTTACCTATGTTTTGAACCTCAAAAGCAGAAGACAAAGTAGAAAACTGCAGAAAGAATCCAACAGAATCTTTGGCCTTGATTGATTTATGTTTTCAAAACAGTTTTTTTGTTTTTGAAAAACAGAAAAACAAAAAAAACTTGTTTGATAAGTCTGTTTTTTATAAAATATTCTGAAAAATAGAAAAATAAATAACAAAAAACTAAAAACATTTTTAAGGTGTTTTGCATTTTTTATTTTGAAAAATACAAGAAAAAGGCGGAAAATACCTATCTCATTAATGCAAAGTTATAAATTTTGAATAACTCATTTAACACTTGTTAGTTGTGATTTTGATAATAATTATTCAAACAGGTTTTTTTATTTTCTTGTCTCAAACCTTATTCTGTAAAATAATTCTATAAAACTATTTTAAGAACATTAAAATAGAGAACACATTCAAACAAGCTTTTATTTTTTTTTCTCAAAATCTTATTCACAATATGATGTACTTCTATTGAATACAGTACAACTTACCATCAAAGATTGTCAAGTCATAAGATTTTTGCATTATTTCTCATCTGCAATCTTATAAATAAGATGTTAAACTCTTTAATCAATGTCATTATTTAAATCTAACAAAAGCTTTCCCAACTGCCAATCAAAAGAAATACGATCAATTTTTTCCCATGAAAGTCAGGTGGATAAAAAACAACTATGTGTACCTTGAATGGCCAGGGTCAGGAAAAACATTGTTGTTCTAGTAATTCTTATAAAGAGTAGCTTATAAGTGCATTTTAATTTATAATTGCTCACTTACCTTTACATCAGAGGAGAAATTAGTGACTATCTTCATGTACCCTGCTTTCTTCAAATGGAAATTCATCCACCTTAACAACATTTTTTCTGGAGGTAGAGTCATCAATTCTTCCATGTCCTGTTATTTAAGAAACAGAAAGATAAACATATAAAACAGACAATGAAAAATGGCGAAGGAAAATATTTACCTTGCTATCATCAGCCAACTCCACCAACTGAGGAGTTTTCTTTAGGTCGAGGTTTGCCAATAGTTGTATCTACTTGGAGCATCAGATGTTTGCATCAATAAAATTGAGTATCATTAGCAATCTCTATCAATCCATTGATCATGAGAAGAGAATGCATCAATAAATAACAATATTCCAGGTTTATTCATATATTCATATAATATGACCACAACTTGTAAAACTACAAGATGAAAAACTCCATCTACCCACATGAATTTACCTTAATAATCTGTGAAATCAATCCAAGCACCAGATGACGCTGAAATTAAAACAAAAATAGAATTATTTCTACTGGGGAATAGAATTTCAAAAGCAACCAGACAAGGTTAAACAAAAATGCAAAACAAAGATAAAAAAAGAGATATAAGTTGACTCACTTATTTAACAGATACATGCACACTCCTTGTTCCACATTCATTATACTTAGCAATAAATGCAACATTTTCTTTAGTTGGTACCATTCTCTCACACACAATTGAATATTATCTACCAGTTCAAAATAGGTTAAGCCTCTTACAGAACTTTAAAGCCCATGATTTATTGAAAATGTTTGTATCACCAACAAATGATACCATCTTTCCAGATGCGTGTTGTTACACCAGATATAACACCAAAATTCTAGAATTGCCAATATAAAGGGTGTGACACTTACAGAGGAGTTAAAAAGATTTTGATTATAAAAACGATGTAGCACATCATGAAAATACGCGTGTGTGACAAACTGATAATGCTGCTGTTATGAATGGAAATTGCAAAGGCATACCCGTCCTTCAATAAAGTCCTGTGTGCCAATATTAACTACTGTACATCCAATTGCTTTAGCAGAGTTGAGGCAAAGCGTGTGGTTTTCATTCCTTTCCCATGGATTGAGCACTCTTTTAGTATTGATTGCCCGTTCATCAATTGTTCCCGGAACTGCCACATTTATAAGCTTACTGCAACCATGCGCAATTCTTTCTAAAACAGAATTTTCATGAAGTGCAAACTAAGAAAAGTAATGAAGAAATATAATACCATAGAAGAACACCATCTTTTGCAATTTCAAAGAGATCATTGGTTGAAGGATCAATGGGAAGGTATCTCTTGAGGAACTCATCTTCTGCAACATAATTATTTATATGTGCTACATATGATGCCTTCTCAGATTCACTGATTGTGTGAAGCAATGTAGTGGTAGCAGCTTTCAGAAATGCGGAGGAGTTCTTTGGGCTACCTCCTATTCTAGAATTTGCAAGAGTTTGTAGTTTCAGGTAAACCTGTCATCAATTTAGCACTGTTATATTTTTATCAATCAAATAAAACTTTGAACTGTCTATAATCACTGACATTGTTTCAAGTTTAAATTTTCCCTTCTCATCCATTCTCCTTAATCTAAACATGTTGAAGTTTCTCCAAGCTGGGAGATTTTTGTGAAGAAAGTTTTCCAAACAAGGTAAGGGATATTAATCAAGTTATCATCTATCCATCTCTTCCCCAGCCATTTTCTTTGTACTCCCTTTCTTACCTTCTCTTCCCAACTCCCAAATGGGGAGTTGAGGAAGGAAAGAGAAGAAGACCAAGAAAAATGGACAGAAAGGGAAGGGATGGTTAGATAGTAATTTCCCCAGAATCCGTTCCCTTTGTTTGGGAATACTTCTCCCTCCAAAATTTACGGAATTGAAGGAACTCATAAGTCATAATTATAAAAGATAGAGGACTTTGCACTGAAAGGGTAGTTAAAAATTCTCTATTCTCCTCCACTTCGTATAATGAGATTCCCTAACAAGGAAAGAATTCAATGAAATCTTCCTTTCCTTTCCTTTCCCTTTTCTTCACTTCCATTCTCCTCCATCCAAAAATACCCTATTGTAAGTTAACGCCAGTTTCTTAACTTGCATCTTAGCCCTCCCTGAACAGAGCACTGGCCAGCATGTCAATGATAAATTATAAAGAGTGGAAAGAAACATAAGGTCAACGGGACCAGGGAAAAACTGCAATTGAAAGATTATAAAACTGACCTTGAGAAATGACTCAAAATCCACCTCCTCATCCACGTTCTTATACAAATCCTGGATAGAAGCAGCTCTCTCCTGCTCACTCAGATTTTCTCCCACCACTTTTAACCTCGACATCTTGGAAGCCAGGTCCCCAATCGCAAGCTTCTCACACTCTCTCCTCATGCTCATGAACTACAACAACCGTAGACAATTATCATAAATCCCAGGAGCAAAACTACGAGAACAGTAGCAGAACTTCAAATATGCGGGATAAACAGTATCGAAGTAATATGTATGCATGAGCTTTAGAAGTTGGCTTCAACACTTTCCTCGCAAATCCAAAAACGGAGGATTGGAACCAAGGTGAACTTACTTGGGATTTTAAGCCGCGAAGCTCAACTTGCGTAAACTGGTTTTGAAGCCCTGGATCTGAAACAAGAATCCCCCAGTGGCCAGACATCTCTGTTTCAGCTTGGCTAAATTGAATTGAATTTTTCTTCTATTTCTGATATGGTGAAAAATGCAAATTGGGAAGAGAGGAAGAAAAATGTGAGAATCAGAATCAGAATTCTCTATAAGAAAATAATAATAACGTTGTTTCGAAGACGGTGAGAATTGGAAGGGGATGCAGGCGAACGACACCTTGGGACGGAGTAGAGCTGTCAGAGTTCAAAGTTGTACTGTGAGTGTGAGAGAAGAAGAGAGAGAGAGAATTCAAATTATTACGATCGGGTCATTTTTTTCCCGTTGAAAGGCATTTTCAAATTGTCATGTAAGTTTGAACTTCGAACATACATCATCTCAGATAAATTAAATTTAATTTAATCATGAAATCAAGGGTAGAAGGATCCTAAAGTCTTTGAGGACGTTACTTAAATGATTAAACCATTATTAAATAGCTAGGCACATCATGATTACCGCCTTAATCATGGAGGATCTAAATTATTACGACAAGGTCCTTTTAGGCTTACCTTGCAATTTTAATATCTAATTTAATTTAATAATTTGAATTTAAATATTTAGAATATGATATTGTTCGAGTGCAAGATCTATTTTATTTTTAATGTGATATTATCTTTAAATTATTAATAAGTGCTATGTACGTAGTTTATATTAAATTAAAACCTATATACAACATTATAAAGTTTATATTCTTCTATTTTATTGAAAGTATTGCACTTCTTTTGTGCTAAAAACTCTTCAATATCATAAGTATAATCAATATAAATATATAAAATATAAAATTTATAATAAATTATACATATAGGATCTTTTATCCTGGTTCTAAACATAAGACTCTTTACAATATATGAAGTAGTATTTATTATATATTTTTAAAAAATGCTCCTATTTAATGTATTCAAAGAGAAAGAGAAAGAGATTAAATAAGGATAATTTTGAAAAAATATTGGAATTTTAGGAGAAATTGATGTAGTTAATTAGTTTTAATTCCAATTCTTAATCCGCATGATTCAATTAAAAAGATTTTATATTAAAGAATAGAGGAAGTACTATTTATAAGTCATAAATAATGCAATTTATTTTTCAGATTTGATACAATACATGAAACCCACATACATTACAACATATGACATTACATATTGTCTGGTGCATTGACTTTTGATAAATTGATGAGCACTTGACAACTTTACCATTCCATGAACTAGAGTGTACAGAGTATTGAAAGTATTAATTCAACTCTTTAAGAAATTTATGAAATCAAACCTGAACATATATCATTGAATCCTTGAGTGATGGAGACAGGAAAATACAACGAGTTAAAATGCAATTCCGTCAGATAAAAAAAGTGTACCAAGATTGAAGTGTGAGCACTAGGCAATTGCTTGCAAACACATATTCTTACACAAGTCCTGGTTAATGAAAAAGGTGAATCAAAAGTTTTACTTAACTCAAATAACAAATGTTTTGTAGTTGTCAAAAACTCGAGAGATTCAATCACTTGAGATTCACAAATACTGGAGTATATATATAGAATACACACATGCACACATATGTGCGCGCGCATACATGTGAAGCAAGGTTTACAACAAAGGAGACGCAACGAAAAGAAGATACATACATCTAATATCAAAATAGAAACCAGAAGAACTCAGAAAAGAAGACAAAATACTAGAGACTAGTCTAGCAAAAGCTTGATTTTCACAAATAAGGTTAAGAGGATGCAGAGGAGGATTATTGAGAGAAGGCTGAAGTCAGATGAAATTCAGAGCACGTCTTAGACCTTCCATCCCGCAATAAGTTTTCCCAACTCGATCTCCCTTTACATTTGCAGTGCCAAGACCATTGGTATTCATGCCCAAACAAAATATCAGTATCTGTCTCATAAACCCCTTTCCTTTGCTTCCTTGCCTTGAGAAACACATACCAATTGTTATCAACGATCTCATGAAGATTCACAAAATTCCGATCATTGATATTGTGATTGGGAGTGACGACAGAACTTATCCCAGCTATGAGATTTATTTGTCATTTGGATTCACATCTATTCCTCAGTGAACTACATCATTCCTATAACTCCAAATGTGATACAAAGTGACTAGGGTCCAGGATAATTTGAGCTCAATCAAGGGTTCCTGGAGCATGTTAACGAACCAATCATTGAAACCCAAGTTTTCAAAATAACTGGTTCGATGGCTAAAATCCAAGCCAAACCATGCACACAGCTCTTGAGAAAGAGCAGGACAAGAAGAGGTGCTCCCGAGTTTCATCAAATCGTCCGCAAAAATAGAAGACATCCGTGACATTGAGATGATGGCGCATGAGTGTCACGCTGAGAGGTAAAGCATCTCTTAAAAGCCTCCCTGTAAAAATTATATATATTTTGGAGGAAGAGATACTTTCCAGATTTGAGACCATAATTATAAGCCAATGTTGATGAGTATTCACCAAAGTTGGATGCATTCCATATCAAAACATCTTTGCCATTTACCCAGGAGAAGGGCTTTAAGACAATTAAATCAGCATCATGTCTGGAATAAACTTCATATAAGAGTTTCTTATTCCAAATTCCTTTGTGATGCATTATAAGATTGCCCACTATTTGGAGAGTAAGTGGGCGAGTTACCTGCATCTATCGCCAACAGCGACTATATAAAGATATATCATAACCAGTTCCAATACTCCAATCCAGGTGATCAGTTACTATATTCTTAACCTTAAAAACTCCAGACCAAAGCCATGACATAGAAGAACAATGCTTTAGCTCACCTTCATTATAACAAGGCAAAAATTTAGGAGCTAAAACTTAATGAAATAGTGAGTTCTAGTCACCTGAAAAAAGTCTCAAAGCAAGCTTGGCAAGCAATGCATGATTGAAATTTAAGCCCAGACCACCAAATTCACGAGCATACATAATTGAATCCCATTTTAGCAAATGTATCCTCTTGGGGTTCTCATCCATCCCCCAAAAGAAATTGGCTATGATCATATCAATGTGATGACAGATATATTTAGGTAAAAGCAGATAAGAAAGGGGATAAACCATATTAGAATTCATGAAGGATTTAATTAAAGTTAATCTTCCTGCTTGAGAAAGAACATGAGATTTCCATCCTTGCAACCTGCTGTTTAGTTTTTCAATGATTTCTTGATAAATACACTCCCTAATTTCAACTCAAAAATAGGAATCAAATATATGACACATCATAATTTTCCATATACTCCAAATTGATATTCTTCAAAACGCAATTAAACTATGCAATATATATATATTTATTTATTTTGTTCTAGACCTCGTGAATACTTCCTATGTTTGCCAAATCTTCGAATGAATTGATGGAACTTCTTTTATAGTGGGACAAGATGCTTCAAATATTCACTATATATGGTTCATTGCTTTATCCTTTGTTTGGTTGGAGGGATTTGGAGGGGAGGAAAGAGAAAATTAAAATTTTTCTTTATTTGGTTGAATAAGTAGAAGGGGAGGAGGAAAATTTTTCCTCATTTGGTTCATAAGTATGAGGGAAAATGAGCAAAAATTTTAATTAATTTTTCCTTCCCTTCTTTCCAAAAGTAGGGAAATTTAGAGGAAAAATGAGAATTCCTCCCTTCCTCTCCAACAAATCCAAACAAAAAAAATAAAAATTCCTCCCCTCCCTATATTAAAATCTCTTTCCTCCCCTCCTCTCCCTATATTAAACCAAACTTAGCAATCAATAGTGCAAGTTGAGTGATTTTCTTGTAAGCCTGTCGATTTTATTGAAGATAACAGGACATTGTCCTTACAAGGTATAAGCAAGTTTGAGGTTGATGTTCAATAGGCTAATAAAAGACATATATAAGGGAAAGTTGAAGCCCACTTGTTAAGAATTATGAAACAATTATATAAATCTTAAGCAAAGTCACATTTTTTTTAACGTCATTCGCTCCTTCCTCAATATATATATATACACATATATTTATTTAATTATATATATTATAATTATCTAATAAAATAATTATCAAAATGAATATACATATATGATAAATTCATGGTTTTATATATTGTTAAATTATCTAATAAAAGATAATTTAACAATATCATTGAAAACATAAAGTAATTCTTCGGAATGATTATCTAATAAAGTAATCCCTACTTTATTATATGAGTGTGTGTAAACAAAAAAGATCGAATTTTTGGGTTAGCTAAGAAGTGAAAAGAATGGTTTGATTTTTCTTTTTTAAATTTGAAAAATTGTATTTTTGATCCATATAATTTAAAATTTTGTAATTGAGTATTTACAAAATTTTTTATTTCATCTATACTATAAAAATTCTGTCAATATTTTATTAATTTTATTAATCATTAATGTAACTATATATTATCTTAATGCTCTAATTATGTTAACAGAAGAGGTAAAACTAAAGATAATGTTAAAGGAAGATTAACTAACATACATGACAAAATATTGACAAAAAATTAAGCCTGAATAAGCACATGTTCTCACGTGCATGAATAAAAACACATAGGCTTTGATGCCTCCAATGCCCAAAAAGTTGCCCAATATAAAAGGCCTAGGGCTGGTTCCCTTGCTATCATTCCAAAGGGTGGTGGCCTGTTGGGCTAGTGGCTCAAATCTTTTTCATTTCAAGCCTTATAAATGAAAAAGAAAATATTATATTAGGAAAGTAATACCGATTATATGAAAAAAGTTTTTAGGGATGAAAAATTTTAACAAAAGTAATTTATACTAAGCTTTTGCTTTTGTGTGAATGCATTTGACATAAACATTAAAACATACACATAAAATATTGCAAATATTGTTCCTAGGATTCTCAAAAAAGTTGAAAATGAATCAATTTAAATTATTAGCGATTGAAATTTTATCAAATTTATTTAAACTCAAAAGACAAATGCCATTCCAAAAAAAAAAACCATAATTGATACTCCCTCCGGTCCTATATATAGGACCTTTTACCTTGGTTTTGAATATAAGACCCTTTACAATATACGATGTGGTATTTATTATACATTTCCAAAAAATGCCCCTATTTAATATATCCAAAGAGAAAAAAAAGAGAAATTAAATAAGGGTAGTTTTGAAAAAATATTGAGATTTTCGGAGAAATCGAGGTAGTTAATTAGTTTTAACTCCCCTTCTTAATTCGCGTGATTCGGTTAAAATGATCTTATATTAGGGACCGGAGGGAGTACTAGCATACCTTTAATTTGAATTCTCAAGTTTATCATTTTCTAATCTCAACCCACTTTGGAAAACATAACTCCATGGGAAAGCATAAACAGCAAATCCTCGTTGAAAATTTCTAGTCAACTTCACATTTCCAATAAAAAAGAAAAGTGAAAACGTGCAAAGTATTTTGCTCCTAGCTTTACGAGAAGCGAAATATTGAGAATTGATTTAATTTCCTAAACTCATTCTTTTAAGGACGAATCAGTAATTAGAAATTCATTACTCAAACACCTTGCTTTGATTAGAAACTAAGTAAAACACAGGAAAAATATATAGTGAAAATGGAGCTAATCAATGATCTGGACATTTTTCCCCTTTCTTGGTACAAATGATCTGGTATTTTCACTCAATCATCCTGAAGTCCTAGATAAAAAGTTTAGGAAGGAATATGCTCATATGTTGAACTTTTGTCCCTTTCCTTTCACTTAACACAGCTTTTACACATACAAAAGTTCAGTTCTGACTCCAAAATGATTCATTCACCTACCTCCTAAACCACACTAAACCACAGAATATACTAAAATAAGAGTCACCCCTTCTTATATGAGAAAGTTTGATTTTTAATTTTGAAAAATTAAGTTAACCTAAATAAAATTTATAAAAATAAAAAATAAAATAAATTTGTGATAGATTATTATTTGATATTAATGTATAATATAGAATCTGTTTATTTTTCATTTTTTAAAATTCATATTTCATTAAAAAAATATATTTTTTCTCTGCTTTTTCAAAAGAGAGTTTAACTTATCCCACTTTTCATTTTTGATAAAAAAAAATAATTTATGTTTAATTAAACACATCTTTTTAACAACTGATTTTCACCCAGCATCTTTTTCATAAATATGAACCAAGCACTAATTCAAAGACCAAGAAGACCTTCCATATAATCACAATCTTCCTCAGCTCAAAATTACACTACTCTCTCTTTCTCTCTATGTACATTAACATATTTGGATTCAAGGCTTATAAACTATCTCATAACGAGAGATAGAGAGGAAAACCAAAAAAAAAAAGCCAAAAAATTCTCATGGTCTCTTTCTTACTTCACAATACTTAAAGTAATCCAATGGTTCAGACGGAGCAAGTCGGCATCAAGCAGCTGGAAAAGAAACCAAACCCTCTCTTCTGCACCAACACAAGAAAATACAAATTAGAAAAAGAAACAAAAAAGCTTTTTCAAAAGCTGCAAAAGTCTCAGCAGAAGAAAGAAATGGAAATTAAACCTTTCAACTTTTAAAGCTGCATGAAAGTTCTAGTTTTCTAGTGAGCAAAAGGGAAGCAGGGTTAGTGACCTTTCTAGTTTTTGCATAAAGGAGCTCAGGCGATATCTTATAGAGGTCCTCGTCCACAGGTTTTGGGGTTGGCTTTTTCAATGCTGGTGCAGTTGCAGTAAGGATTGATGGCTCCTTCACATGGCTAACCCAGTTCTCCTTTTTCGATTCTTTTTCGTTCTGTTTACGCACCTTCGTCTGCAAAATCTCCAACTCTTTAATTACCTCATCACCAACATATATTACAGTCGCTTTGAACATAATTTAATACCCAAGTGTTCAAACTTTACAGTCAATATGATTATGATTATTATGATTCTTTGCACCACCAACTTATCTTTATTATCATGATATACCAGTAGATCCCACGATCTTAAATTCTTTACTTTATTAGTGACCCGTGACAGGGACGATGAGGCCAAAAGTAAAATTTCTATTGCGCGAAGCTTTTTTAAAACAAGGGTTTTATTTATTGACACGAAAGAGGTCATTGATTATGACGAAAGATAAGTTTAAAAACTTGTCGAGGATTCTTTAGCAGGCGCACCAAGGATCCTCGTGAACAAGCTCATGCTTTTAAATTATCACGCGGTGGCGTGAATCATGGAAGTCATTTATATTTGGGCCCCAGTTCAGTAGTGTACCCTACCATTTAGACATCAGTAAAACAGGCTAAAGTTGGCCTTTTTGCATCACCCATGGCCGACCCTTATCAGAAGGTGAAGCATGAAGATTCTTTAATCTAATTTTTTTACAAAACCAACATAAAACGTTCACAAATGTACTATTGTAGGTTCTCAAGAGAATATTAAATCGACAATATACTATAAGGTACCTCGAACATCGACTGTCATGATTTTTTAAATCTGTCAAGTGTTCAAACTCAGAGGCGGACAAAATTTATTATTTTAACACCGTAGTTCAGATATCTAAACATTTAACTGTAATGTGAATTTTACGCCAAGTCAAGCAACTATCAGTTTTCAATAAATTTAATATAAAGACGGTATAAAAGACGAAATTTCGACCTAAAAAAAAAAAGACGAAAGCTCCTGCGAAGGTTAATTTAACATATTCAGATACTAGAGGATTAAAAAAACCATCTTGTTCAATTTCACTGTAAAATTCGGAAAAGATAGATCCTTTACAGTTTATTAAAAAGAAAAGAACAATTCATTACTTGATCAAAACCAAATCACAAATAGTAAATTCACAGATGCACTAATGGGGAGAGAGAGAATATCTATCCGTCTGGAAAGGAAGATGAATGAAGTTTTTTCCTTTGAAGAGTAGTAAGAGGAACATATACATACCCTCCTGCGAGGAACGACGATCATGGCGGGTATAACAACGTCATTCTCACACAAATCCCCAGCAACGTACAGGTCACGCTCCTCAGAATCATCAGTGCAACTGTTGCGCAAAAGCCCAGCTTGCCTCGCCGACTCAAAGCACTGCGTGAATTGAAGGCTTTCATCCCAATCCCAGCTTCCAAATGCCGGCACCTGCGTCCTCTTGTAGTAGAAACTCTCCTAACAAGAATAAAAAACAAAGAAATCAAAACCCTTTAAAACACAGCAAAGTATAAAAAGAGGACACTGCAGGAAGAAGGAACAAGAGAGACTTACTTCCATTGCAGCTACAGCAGATAAAGAACTAAAGTATTGTGTTTCTTTCTGATGTGAGCGTGTAAGGGCGGGGTGGCGGAGTATAAAAAGAGAATGAGAGAGAGAGAGAGAGAGAGAGAGAGAGCGAGAGAGCGTGAAAAGTAGGGTAAAATTAATGGAGGGGGTATGGTGTAAAGCAGAAGTCGATCAGAGAAATGGTAAAAAGAAAAGTGGAAAGGAACTACCCAGATAACGAAGTTACACAGGAGCAGACAGAGAGACAAAGGAGTAAGGTATTAGAGACAGCGACTCTGAGAGAGAGAGAGAGAGAGAGTTGTGGGTGAGTAGGTAGGTAGGTTGCTTTTGTAATGGGTCATTTAAAATTCTGTTGTGTGTCTCAGTTTTTAAGGCGGGGGCCGAGGGACTTGGGGGAGAAAGACTGTACAAGATAGCTATAGCTAATACTCCTATGGCTTTGCTTTGAACTGTCTTGTTTGAGGCTGAACAAAGGTACGTGTACATCCCGATGCCTGAGAAAAGGACCAAAGATAGTTATTCCTTTGCAAAATTTACATATATATATATATATATACACACACACACACACACGTATAAACCACCTAAATTTTAAAAAATCTATATGTGAAATTTAAAAAGGATAAGGCATGTTGCTGTGGATCTTCATTACTTGAATTTAATTTAAAACTGGGAGGAATTACATATATAGGATATAAATTAATTATAAAATAGAATATGTTATTTTTTTAATTTTATTATTTAATATATTAAATTTTAACATTTTTTTTTAACTAAAATTTTCTTTCATAATTAATTCATTCTATTAGTAATTCCATGTAATTTTCTCTTAAAACTGTGTCTGAACTTTTAGCAAAAGCGATGGTGAGTCCTTGAGGGGAGGCGCCGAGGGGGCCTAGCTTTGCTTTGCTGTTACATTGCCTTGTTTGGGGCTGAACAACGCACAGTTTAATGCACCAGAAAAAAAGTACCCAAGATGGTTGTTTCTTAAATGAAAATCTCAAGTATGGAATCCTTCACTCTTTCATAATAGAAATTAGAAAGGGAGGGAGGGAGTTGACAATATAGTACAACTGTGATTATTTTGAAAAGAAACCTGTACGATTTAAATTTATGTAATGAAGCAAAGTATAAGAGTTAAAACTAATGAATGTAATCAATCCAATATCTCGTTCCAGTTAATCAAGTGACTCTGACTTGAATTAATTAATTTTGTTTTAAATTGATGGAGCCACCAAATTCCGTGTAGTCCTCTGATGTGCTGAATTCCATGGAAATAAATTACTCCCTTTATCTTTTTTATATGTCATTTTATTAGGAAAAAATTTATTTTTATTTACCTGTCAAACTTTTAAATTTTAAAATAATATTAATTATTAATTTTTCAATTATACTCTTATATATCATTGTAAAAGTTAAAAATAATATTAATTAATTATTTATTAAAAGGTATGTTAAAAAATTTTAAATAAATTTTAATATATTAATTATATTTATTAATTTATGTACTAAAATCTTAAACATCACATAAAAATAAATAGAAAAAATATAAGAGATAAAAGATAAAATTACACAGATAAAAAAAATAATAAATTTTTATAAAATATAAAATATTTTTTAAAAATATGATTATTTAATATTAATAACTTTTATGTCATAATATCAATATAAATAAATTATATTACTAATTTTTAAAAAATTATCTTAATTAAAAATATTTTAAAAATATATTAAATAAATAAAATAAATATCTTCATTTCCTATATTTTAAAATATCAAAACTCTTCCATTATTATTCTCTGGGGAGGGAGTAAACCACAAGGAATCATGTGATCTAAACTCCCATTTTTGTAATGAAAACCATCTTCTTAGAAATGACAAAAGAGTCAATTTCTACAATCCAAGTGTCATTCTTATTTGGTGATTAAGATAAGAAAGTCATATCGGATTGTATGTTTTGTTTAAGTATGAACAATTTTAATAAATGCAGTAAGAAAAAAGCAGAGGATTGACCGTTGCGGGTAGGGGAGACTCCACCAATCGAGGCTTGATTCATGAATAGGGGTACTGTAGAGAGTGATGGGGGTGTCCGGTCAGCTATTTCCTATTTGTGGGGGGACCCACATGTACATGCGATTAGGATATAGTGCTTTGTGCAATGTGCTGTCTCTGTACTTGTGACGTAATTAAATACCATAAATAAATTAAATTAAACTGCTGATTCAATTTTCTACCACTAAATCTCATATTAATTAATTAATTCTAAATTCCACAAGTCAGTCATTTTAAGTCAACCCATAACATCGCATTTAATGTTGCAGAATTCCAGTCCTACATTTGTTTTCAAACTTGCAGACCAAGCTTGACTAGTCCCAAAAAATTAAATAAAAAAAACTTATACACGCTTACGCTTAGTGTTTGGTTGATAGTGTTTTTTATTTTTTATTTTTAAATTATTTTTAAAAATAAATTTTAAAAATAAAAAAATCTGTTTGAGTAATTATTCTCAAAATTATAATTAGTAAATGATAGATAAATTATTCAAAATTTATAACTTTAATATTAATGAGATAGATATTTTTTATATTTTATCATATTTTTTAAAATAAAAACTACAAAACATTTTAAAGGTGTTTTGAATTTTTTATTTTTTTATTTTTTTATTTTTTAAAATAATTTTTTAAAAATAAATTTATCAAATAAATTTTATAAGTTTTCTAAAAGGGATTGTTTTCGAAATCAGAATCAAAGAAGCCCTTAGCTTCCTTTCTTTTGCAAAAGTTGAATTTTTTTTTTCACCTAATTTCGATGTTCGCACAAAATCTTACAACATTGACTTTTTTCTTTGCAAAATTAAAAGCATTACCCAGACGCAGACGCAGGGGGAAAAAATTTACTCCCTCAGTTTTTAATATAAAATTTTTTAATCATATCACAGAAATTAAAAATTAAAATTAATTATTTATTTTAATTTTTTAAAAAAATTTAATATTTTTTTAAAATTATTCTTATTTAACCTCTTTTTTTTATATATTATATAGAAATATTTTTTAAAAATATATAATAAATACTATCTTATATATTATAAAAAGTTTTATATTTTAGATTAGAATAAAAAATTTTATATATAAAATTAGAGGAAATACTAGTAATATAAAGCTACTGAGATTTGGAATTTAGAATTTATTACACGTACAGTTTGATTTTAATTTTAATTTTTAAATCTAAAATTTATAATGTGTCTATCAGACTATCTTTTTAAGTGGATTTTCAAAATGACGAGGAAAAATCTGATGGAAAGTTGGAGAAGAAAATGTAAGGGCATATTTAGTTATGAAAAAGGAATTATAATTTTTAATCATAATTTTTTAAAAGATATGTTTAAATTAATATTTTAAAAAATAAAAAATGAGTTAAATTATAATTTAAAAAAATAAAAGAAAAAATTATTTTTTTTAACAAAATATGTATTTTGGAAAAGGAGAAATAAATTTATTCTATATTATATATTTAAAAATATTTTTAATCTCTATAATCTAAATAAATTTTTTATCAAACTTATTTTTATAAAAAAAATATATAAACACAATAATTTTTAATAAATTTATTTTATTTAAATTTTATTTTTATAAATTTTATTTATTTTAACTTAATTTTATAAGATGGAGAACCAAACCACCCCACTACCGTAGGGATACCTTTACCCTATTTTACCCTATGGAGGTGAAGGGTAGTATAGTTGACCCATAGACAAGGTTAGCTACTTAGCCTGCCTGTACTGACTTTCTGTTTTCTCTTCGATTGCGGATTTCGACAGCGTCCTATGGAGGAAAATAAAATGAAAAAAATTGAGATAATTAATCTCAATCTTTTTATAATTGAACATATGAAGGCATAGCGTGGTTTTATCAATATCGTAATAAAATTGATATGTTTTTAATTTTATATATTATATAAAAAATAAAAAAATATATATTAATAAGTTTCAAACTAAACTTAATAAGTTTCAAAATATATATTAATAAAAAAAATTATTATTTAAATATAAATATATTAATATTTATATATAATTATATTTGAATTCAAAATATTTAATTAATAATATATTATTATTTATTAAACAAATTTATAATTAGTAATTATCATGTATCATAATAATATTTGTAATACTATCATAATATAAAAAGAAAAAATAATTACAAAAATAATACTCCTTTCAATTCTATTTATAAGAAAAAATATATTTTTTTTGGTGATTTTAAATATAAGAAAAAAAAATTAATGATACATTAAATTTTTTTTTTAAATTACCTTTCATTAATTATGTTAAAGATGAGATCATCATAAATTAATCAACTAATTACTTACGTTTCTAAATGCTTGGATATCGTGTTGATCACATGAAAGTAGCATAAATTAATCAACTAATTACTTTAATATATAGGTAAAGTCATACTACATGAACCAACATAAGGTTTCGATTTTTATTGGGAGTCCTTCAAGGGATTGAACCTTTTAGCTTCCAGAGAATTTAAAGGGGTATCTAGATATTGCTATGTAGTTTCCAAAATATAAATCTTATTTTAGAAAATTTTTTTTATCTAAAATATAGATCGCACTTGATAATTTTTTTAGCATTAAATATTTTTTTTATTTTATTCTTATTTATAATTAAATTTGAGAGAGGTAGTAAATGATATAGGAATTGTGAATACAATATACTAAATAGAAATAATATTAGAAAATAATGTATCTTTTTTAAAAATTTAGTAAGCAAAATTATCTTTCTTAATTTACATGTAATTAATCAAACTAAACTAATATTTGGAACTAGAATTAATCAAAATTTCATGTGTAATTGAATTGTTTTATTATTTTATCTTTATTTACAATTAAATATGAGAGAGTTAGTAAATAATATAGGAATTGTGCAAACATTGAATATTGTCGCACCCGGAAAAATGCGACAAAAGGTAAAAAGAGAACAAATCGAGTGTTCTAGCGAAAACCGATTTATGAGGACTCGCCACCTCTTCTTTCCCTTCAGGTGCCATCCACCCTTCAATGCTTAGGGCTACGCCCTGGGCCCAAGTTCACAAGCCCACAATTAGGCTTGTGACTCACAACACATTTTTTTTTGTTTTAGTTTTTTTTATTTTTTTTATTACTTTATTTTAGTGGGGGGAAAGAAAAAAAAAGAATTTTTGTTGTTTTTTTTTACTTTATTTATTTATTATTTTTATTATATATATATATATTTTTTGTATGAAACCCGGACAAAATGGGGTGTTCACAATTGCCCCTCTTTACTAGTTTCTTATGTGAGAATGAGGAAAATGTAGTTTTGTGAACTCTCGCGTAAGGAACGAGTAAAGATTAGAACACGAATTTTGTCCATACAAAACACATGAAGACATACTTGCCCCTGACACAAAGAGATGCAATATAACATGAACTTAAAGCTGATGAGACCCTTTTTTATATGAATGATTTAAGTTGAAAAGAAAATGGTAAATGAATGCAAGGCACATGATGCAAATATGAACTAAGACATGACTAAATAAGTTAAACTAGACTCTAACAGATGTAGAAATGGACAACTAACTCTAATTAGGACTGGATTGACACAACACACAATGATGTGACACAAATGAACAACTAAGTCAACTAAACTAGAATTGACGCTGCATGCGGTGATGTGACCGTGATCAAAGCAAATGCGAAAGGAAGATCCAAACAAATTATCATGCCAACAAGTTTCCCCTTTTCATTTGTTTTCCAAGGGAGAAAATCATGAATGATATTCACGCTTTAGAAACAAATGAAAAAAGAAACATGTGTTTTATTTGGGGGGCTAGATACATGAACACTAACAACAAAACGAAGAACCTATAACATTAGAGTTAGGGCTATGTGGGGATGAGGTGCCTATATCATAGGGCTTTGATGAGTGCATGCCGTTACAGGGCTTTGAATAATGCCAGCCGGAACTGGGCTTTGATGGTATGCGAAGTGCCTATGTCATAGGTCTTTGATGGTATGCGAAGTGCCTATATTATAGGGCTTTGGTGGGTGCCTGCCGTTATTGGGCTTTTGGGTACTCGTCACTATGCAAGACTTGAAAAATACCTACTTTAAGGTAGGATTTTAAGAATATCTATGCTGACGTAGGGTTTAAGAAATACCTGCTCTAATGCAGGATTTGAATGGTACCTACTCTAACGTAAGATTTAAAAAGTACCTGCTCCGACGCAGGATTTGATGGGTACATACTCTAACATAGGATTTGAAGGGTACTTACTCTGACATATGATTTAAAAAGTACCTGCTCTGACATAGGATTTGAAGGGTACCTACTCTGATATAGGATTTAAAAAGTACCTGCTCCGACGCAGGATTTGAAAAGTACATACTCTGACATAGGATTTGGAGGGTACCTACTCTAACGTAGGATTTAAAAAGTACCTGCTCCGACGCAGGATTTGAAGGGTACCTACTCTAACGTAGGATTTAAAAAATACCTGCTCTGACGCAGGATTTGAAGAGTACCTACTCTGACGTAGGATTTGAAGGATACCTACTCTGATGTAGGATTTAAAAGGTACCTGCTCCAACGCAGGATTTGAAGAATACCTGCTCTGACACAGGATTTGAAGGGTACCTACTCTGACGTAGGATTTAAAAAGTACCTGCTCCGACGCAGGATTTGAAGGGTACCTATTCTGACGTAGGATTGCAAAAATACCTGCTTTAACGCAAGATTTGAAGGGTACCTACTCTGACGTAGGATTTGAAAAATACCCGCTTTAACGCAGGATTTTAAGGGTTCCTACTCTAACGTAGGATTTTGGTTTTGTGCCTATCACGCTGTAGGGCTTATTATGCCCCTGACAATTGAGGACATTGCAATGTGTGTGAGATGCAAGAATTGTTGAACCTAGTGTTTTGATGATTCCAAATCAACATTTAAGAGCTTGGAATGAAGATATCAAAGGAGCCCAAAATGGTTCAAGTGAAGAAGTTATGAGTAATCTGTGCAAAATTTGTTGTAGGATCATTAGATATGTTTAAATATGGGTAAAAGACTTTGATTTGATGAAAAGATGTTTTAAAAACTTGATTTTAAGTTAAATCATGAAATATTTGAAAAACACCCACAACCAGACGAAGTTTGAAAAGTTTACATTGAACTGTCATATTGGAAATTTGAACTTTGACTTTAGAAATTTGAATTTCGAGTTAAAACTGAATAAATCTGAAGAGATGTCTCTCTGACAGACGAATTTTGATTTTCCAAAATTTGAATTTTCATAAGTATCTGAAAAAAGCTGTTGAGTAACAGACGAACTTTGGGTTTTGAACATTCGAATTTCAGACAAAATGAAATTTATGAAAACTGAAGAAATTCGTCTGAAACAATATTAAAGTTTATCTGAAATCAAGATCATATTGAGTTTCAAAATTACTCACTGACAGACAAACTTTGAACATGGAAATTCGAATTTCAAAAGCTAAAGTTGTTAGTCTGTTAAAATGACATGATAACATACAAAGGACAGTGTTTGCAAATTCGAATGTTGAAGTAAGTCTGAAAAGAGGTCTCTCTGACAGACAAACTTTACTCTTTGAAAATTCGAATTTCGAAGAAAATAAACCTCTGTGCCTTTTGAGCCTGCTACGGACAGACGAATTTTGGGGTTCTAAAATTCGAATTTCGAGGGCATTGTAGCAAATTGAAAATACTGTTCACACTTAACAGAAAAACTTTCTTATTGAAAATTCGTATGTCACAACATAGAAATACTTTCTAAGTTTCAAAGTTCGAATTTCACTTCATGAACAGATGAACTTCAGTATTTCAGCGTGGAAGCTTTAACCTTTGGTTCCTTTGAAATTCGTCTGTTGACCAACCGAAATTCGAATTTCAGTATGTCAGAAGCATTAAATGCGGTTGGTTAATGGATAGTTTTTCAGAGTAACCGTTGGATAACTTCTCCAACGGATAGATTTTGTCTCTAACGGACATTTGGGACCAAAATCTATAAATATAACATCATTTGAAGTTGTGGGTAACGAATCAAACTTTGTATATACTGAAATTCTGCCAAATTTTCTACTCAAAGACTTTTACCCTCTTACTTCAATACTTGTACTTCAACTTTCATATTCACTCTATTCAAGAGAGTTTTATCTTTGTAAACAATCTAATCTTCATATGGAAGATAGATTTTCTTGTGAGGAGATATCACAAGGGGTTGTAAAGCACTTTGTGAAAGTGCAGAAAGTGATTGAGTGAGCTCTAGAAACAGAGCACTGACATTGTACTGTGGTACTTGCAAGAAGCCCGTTGAATTCTTGCTGAATAGTGGAAAATCTCAAGTGGTGACTTGGGGACTGGACGTAGGTCAAGTGGAGAGACTAAACTAGGATAAATTTCTGAGTCTTCTTCTCTTTTTTGCTTCTTTCACTATTATTTATTTATGCTCTGTTTTGCCTCCATATATTGCATTCTTCACCTCTTTGACATTTTGCAGAAAAATTTAAACTTCCCAATTTACCCCCCTCTTGGGATGCCAGCCTAACTAACAAGAATAAGTGCAATTTTTCTTTTTTTCTTTTTCCTTCTTAATGAGAATTCATTTTGTTATGTTTGTAAAGAAAATGCATGTGGAATGTGAAATTCTTCATGTTTTGTCTCGATTGGAGTGGGAATTTTTCATGGTGTTGTGTGTGCAATTAAGATGCATGAAAGGTGAAAAATTATTTAGATGTGTCCCAACCTGAGTGGGAATGATGCAACGCGTGCAAAGATAATGCATGCAAGATTTTCCATGTATACCCCGATTTGAAAGGAAATTTATTTATGTTATGCATGCAAAGAAAATGCATGTGAAATGAGATTTTTTTTTGTTTTGTTTTTTTTTGGTCCCAATTTGAGTGAAAACTTTTTGTAATGTGATGCATGCAACGGAAGATGTCTGTGAAACATGATTTTTTAGACCTCAATTTTAGAGTGAAAAACCTTTTTTATGCTACAATTTATGCAAAAATTTTCTTCTTCAAATAGAACATGAAAGATTTTTCTTGTTGTTTTCCCTTTTTTTGTTGTTGTCCCAACTAAGTGTGAGTCAATTTTAATGCAATGTATGCAAAGAAATGTATGTTAAATGCATAATTTGTTATGTATATCCCAATCTAACTAGAAGCTTATTTTGATGCGATGTAGAATGCATTTTTTCATGTTTGCCCCAATCTGAGTGGGGGCAAATTTTGATGCAATGTATGCAAGGTGAATGTATGTGAAATAATTTTTGTTTTTGCCTTAAGTTGGGGTGAACTTATTACGATGCAAGTAATAATAATTTTTTGTCTTTTTTTTTTTACTCCCATTTGGTTGGGAGCCCATTTTGATACAATTTATGCAAAGATGACGCGCGTAAAATGCAAAATTTTTCCTTAATTTTAATGGGAATTTATGTTGACACCATGTGCAAAGAAAATGCAGGCAAGATTTCTCATATTTTCCCAATGCAAATGGGGACTTATTTATGCAATGTATGCAAAGAAAATGCACATGAAATTTTTTTTAATGCCCCTAATTAGAATGGGCATTTATTTATGTAATGCATGTGATGAAGATGTATGTGAAATGTGATTTTTTTTTGCAATAATCAACTTGATGTCATATGCCATAGAAAGTGCAAGATTTATTTGCACCCAATCTAAATGGAAGCTTTTAAAATGCAATGTTTGCAATGAAATGTCTATGTCAAGGATGCAAAATTTTGTTTCAATAGGAAAATAAGTACACGAATGGAAGACTCGATGCATGTGCAAAAGAAACTTTGTTTTATTGCGTATGTAATGTTTGATGTGAAATGCTTAAAATTTACAAAATGTAAGATTTTTGGTCCTCAATAGCTAGAAAAGTCTTCCCTTGGTCCAATAGAAATCCTTACCTACACCAATGACTTTATAACCTTCTCACAACATGAATGAGCTCTAAGGGAGTATATGCACTTTTGAACATACAAAACTCTCTTCAGCCTATATATGATATTTCAGAGGAATTTATTGACCCTAATTTTGAATGTTGGCTTGATATGATTGTCTCTCTTATCTATCTTCAGCAATAATGCTTGAAAAGCCAATGAGTAAAACTTGTACTTGTTTTATTTAACATGGTCAATGCAGTCAGACAATATGGACAAAAAGCTATATTCGGGGAAAGGAAAGAAGCATTGAGACAAGTGGAGAATATGGCACCAGTTAGATGAAAGAAAAGGTCTGGCGCATGCATAAGGAGTTATACCATGCGCGATTTTTGGGAACAGTGAAGTAGGACGTGATGAAGCAAAAAGATGCCTAAATTTGAACTTAGAGCCTTCTCAAGTAAGGCGAAAATGAAATGCGGTGAAATGGAAATGGGAAAAGATGAACGACACCTTCTAATTTTGGCATGACCCTTTTGAAAATAACGTCATTGATATGAGTAAAAGATTTTATTTTGCCCTGTGAACACTGCCCCAGTATGAGTTATCTTGGTCTCGGAGCTTTCTTCTACCAAACCATTACCCCAATTTGTCAAACAAGTCAAATCTCAATGAGGGCTTTTAGGGTTTGTAATGTGGCTTGGGTAAATGGGTTCGTGAAATGAAAGGATATTAGGCTTAAAATACCCCACCCCATGTAAGCTCTTCCATCTATCTTCCTTAGCCCTTTAAACATGTCTTTATGTTAAAATTCACCTAACAAGAAAGGATTTTTAGGGTTGTAATATGGTCATGAAGGGCAAGGATATGGATTGAGATGGAGGACACAATAATGGATATAAAGTTCAGAGATTCAAGGGAGTTCACAATGAGAATTTTGCCTTAATCGCTGTGCAAACTTGGAGAGCCTTATTACCTCCTTTTTCTTTCTTTTTCTTTTTTTCTTTTTTTCCTTTTTTTTTTTGGCTTGGGGAATTTGGATTTGGATCTCTTCTAGCTAAAAGACTTTATTCCATTGATCTTCCTTTCCTTTACTTTTCTTTTATTCGCTTTTTCTTTTTCTCCTCCTTTTTGGCTTACATATCTAAGCGATTCTACAAAATTGATTCTCATTGCTTCTCAAGCTTAAACCATGTCAAGGGATGTAAATAATTTTCACGGGGTGAAAATAAGCTTGGAATAAGATCATATGGAGGTAGGCAAAAGAATATTTTGATCTTCTCTTGATATTTGAATTTTCAGCATAAAAACATGTTAAAATTGCCCCATCCCAGGCGTTTATTGGTTCTGGGAGAATGAAACGAATGCTACTACTTCTGGCTCAAATAAAGTGACTGAGATGACTCCTTCAAAATGGGAAGAGAGATGATGCCTCAAATCTTTGACTTAACTCATTTGTAGGACATGCAAATGCACCTTTCTTCTATCTGTCCCTTTTTTTCTTCTTTTTTCTCTTTTTTTTCTTTTTAAATTTTCTCTTAATTCTTTTTTCTTCTTTTTCTTTTAACAAGCTAGGCGACATGAGTTATTTCAGGCTTTACCTTTTACTCATACCAAATAAAGTATTTTCATTGGGGATAATGCACAAAATTTTTGTTTTCTGACGTATTGGGAGAGATATGTGGGGAATGTTCAAATGATGGACAGAATGAGCGAACAAGTAAGGATAAGAGAGAAATGTATGTCTTCGACATTGACACAATTAAAGAAAGCAAATTTAAGTTATAAATTCTAGCTTTGGAAGTATTATCAAATGAAGATATGACATGTTAGAGGCCTCATGCTATCCTTAATAGTGGATGATTTCTATGAGTGAATGTGTCCCTTTTGGCCTGGTCATTATTCTCTCATTTTATTTTCTAATTTTGTCCAAGGATACCAAGCACTTAAGCCAAGTGTTATGACCCATTTGTTAACTATGTTAACTTCTTCCCAAGGGCAAGACAAAGGCATATGAATCATGTTTGATAATTGCTAATGGGCTTTGAGTGGGATGGAATCTGACAACAAGTAAGCGATATGAACATGAATGGTGTGGTGACATGAAAAGCAAAGGAAGCGGGATTATCAAATTGCTTCACTCGGCTTAACTTGTTTAATTGGATATTCTCCCCTCTAGACTTGGGCATTGACTCAACATGACTTGTTCACTATGAAGGACCAATGATCTTACATTTTACAAATTCCAAATTTATTAAATGTTTGAATGTTCTATGAATATGCATGTATGCAATTTTATTACCCACTTATTATAAGAGCCTTTGGATCAAGTATGGCAAACTCAAAAACTCATGTGGTGGGTTGGGATGGGATAGCTACCTTTATTTAGGCGAAACCATTTTATTTCACCTCTTGTGACACGAGGATTAATTTATTTATATACAACCTGATGCAGGCCATGGATTCAAGATTGCTAGCATTGAGGACTTACAGACGAGGGAATTCTGGCATTGAAAATGCTAAACATATCACTTCTCTGTACGCAAGAAGATGAACAATTCATAAGTTCCCTTGTTTTATTGGGTGTTAATTTTCCTCCGGTAACTCGCAATCTCTGGGGAAATTTAACAAATATTGGCCTACATAAAATCCAAAATTCTATGTGACCAATGTTGATGAAGATTTGTGTGCATTTTTTGTCAAGGTTATTAATTGAGATTGATTTTCTGTTATTAGACCATTTATTAATTCATGGCTTAGAGTAAAATTCATGATGTAATGTAGTAATGATGCATAGATTCAATGCTAAGCTAGGGTCGGAGACTCACAGCTTGAGGTTGGATTTGTAATCACCTTCATCGCCTCGTATCAACTCATAATGACGTTTGATACTTACTCCAGTGAAGGTAACGATTTGTCACCCTTCCTAAGATGGGTTATATTGATGCCATGTCGTGATGCATGATGAGAAAGGAATGTGCTCGTATGTGTCTTATTTAGGGTGAATCCTTGGCTGAGTCTTTTTACCCTAAAGTGGTCAGGCACTAACTAATCAGGTTAGTTGCTAAATTTGCTTGCTACATGCATGGTTTCAAGGTGGTTTTATCACTCTATAAGGTCCTCAAGTTGCCCCCACCACGTGGTGAGGATCTTATTTAACAAATTCAATCCTCAAAAGGCTCAAAAGCTCCTTGGGAACTAAACCTGCCACATAAGACACAACCTGAGTGAAGTCTTCATAGTAACCGTCATGAGTTCCAAAACCCATGAGGAAATCATTACAAACTTCCGTTAGCCTAGGGTACTCACTGAGCCGGGTCTAGGGCCTAAAATGTGTGTAAGGAGAGATGTGTCAGTGCACAGCGTGTGAGGAGAGCATATAGACCCGTGAACCTGTACTCATGCACTACCCAATCCCCATCTGTCCAACAAATCACAATTGTAGGAAAGATACATAGCAGATAAGGTCATCTACCCTAAGGTTCAATCAGCATGTTATCTACCGCTAAGGCATGTTATTTAGGCAACAAGGAAGCAAAGAAGCATGCGAAAAGATGGAGATCATATTACCTACCCTATGGCATGTTATTCAAATAATAGACAAATAAGTAGCATGTGAAAAAAGATATATTATCATGCAAGGCAAACAACAATTAAAGGAAAACCAAAACAAATATAAAGCCATATTGTAAACACAATCAACGTATATAGGCTTGACTCTCAAATGTCCCCAGTGGAGTCACCAAGCTGTCGCACCGGGAAAAATGTGATAAAAGGAAAAAAGAGAACAAATCGAGTGTTCTAGCGAAAACCGATTTGTGAGGAGTCACCACCTCTTCTTTCCCTTCGGGTGCCATCCACCCTTCAATGCATAGGGCTACGCCCTGGGCCCAAGTTCACAAGCCCACAATTGGGCTTGTGACCCACAACATGTTTTTCTTTTTTTGGTTTAGTTTTTTGATTTTTTTATTACTTTATTTTAGTGGGGGGAAAGAAAAAAAAGAATTTTTGTTGTTGTTGTTTTTTATTTTATTTATTTATTATTTTTATTATATATATATATATATTGTATGAAAACCGGACAAAATGGGGTGTTCACAAATGCAATACACTAAATAAGGATAATATTAAAAAATAATGTATCTTTTTTAAAAATTTAATAAGCAAAATTATCTTCCTTAATCCATGTATAATTAATTAAACTGAACTTATATTTTAGATAGGAATGAATATAATATTTAAGGTACAATAGCATTAATCTTATTCAACTAAGCGAGATTTGAGGAGTATTTAAGATAAAGCTATAAAAAGAAAGAAACTTTCTTTTGGCCGAGAGAGAGAGAGAGAGAGGAATTAAATTGAAGAAGTTGATCCAACAAGAATGTATGATGAAGACAAGTTGATACGAATGAAATTTTTATGTTTCTTTTGTATTAGTTAAGGAGAAGAGCTTTTGGCCGAGAGAGAGAGAGAGAGAGAGAGAGAGGAGAATTAAGTTGAAGAAGTTGATTCAACAAGAATGTATGATGAAGACAAGTTGATACGAATGAAATTTTTTATATGTTTCTTTTGTATTGGTTAAGGAGAAGAGGACGGTATAAAGTATATTGGAATAAAGTGATAATAACCATTACGTAGTGAGGAATTTAAAGGATTTTATTTTGGACACTACGGTATGTTTGCGTTATATTATTATTTAAAATTAAAGACACAATTGTATTTCTGATCCTTAACTATGGATGAGATTCCATTTTGGTCATTTAATTTTTTTAGGTTTTATTATAATTTGCATGGTTGTTAAAACCGGACCGGACCGGCCGGTTCGACCGGTCGAACCGGGAACCGGTGCCTGGTCCAGTTCGGTCACAGTATTCAACCAGTACTATTCAGAATTGGTGAGAACCGGTTCAAAACTGGTGAAACCGGCCTTGAACTGGTTTTGCATTATTTTTTTTTCAAATTTTTCTAAAAAATTCTTTTTAATTTTTAAGATAAAATAGCATTATTTTTAGTACAAAATATGTTTTTTTTATATATTATAATATTATATAAGCATTATTATGATATATATAACTAATAAAAATTATATATTTACTTAATAAATAATAAATTATTAATTTATTATTTTGAACTCAAAATATGATTATAAATAAATATTAGCTTATTTAAATTAAAATATTGAGTTATAAAACTCATTAATAATTTATTTGTGATAAATAATATATTGATAATTTAATATTATTTAGTTTGAGACTTTAATTAAGTTATAAAATTTGTCTAAGCTTATATTATTTATTTTAAATATATTATTTTAATCACTACCGGCCCGACCCCGGTCCGACCTCGGTCGAACCATTGAACCTTGAACTAGTGACTTGTCCGGTTCAATCTCCGGTCCGGTTCTGACAACATTGATAATTTGTTAATATTTAAAATGTAAAAAAATTCCTAATTACTAATCATGCTAAATAAGTTAACAAAAAATGATGACTTGGCATACTCAAAATATAACTCATTAATATTATTTTATATATATTTATTAATCATGTAATTATGATCATTGGCAAGAAAAATCTTAAAATTACAAGTGAAATAATTTTAAAATCTTAAAATAAATCATTATAATCTTAAAAATAAAACCTAAATTACATCGTGAGATTTCCTTGTATCTTTCTCATAAGTAGTTGGCAAAAATTACTAAATTTGCAACAATTTTTTTATTTAGTAATTTTTTTCAATTGTTGATGTGAAAGATGCAACAAACCAGATAATGCAGTTTTGGTTTCATTTTTAAGGTTATAATTATAAGATTTTTTTGTCCATGATTACAATTATAAAATTAATAAATATATAAGTTACTTTTAACCAATTTACACATATCAAAAAAAGTGTTTAAAAATTAATTAAAATTCTTAAATTTTGTAAAATTTACCACAACTTTCCAATACTATCTTTATTAAATTATAATTTATCTTAATTATATCTTTCTTATTCTCTCTCCACCATAATTCTTTAATGAGGGAAAAATATCAAAATAGGTATTTAATATTTACAAAGTGACTTATATTTTATATGCTCTAATTTTTCTAAAATATGATTTATAATGGGGAACAGATGGGGTAATGCTAATGAGTTGTCTTTTAATTAGGTTAAGAATGGACAAGCAATGGTATTAGTGCATGTTTGGATACTATAAAATAAGCACTTATGCATCTATAATTACTTATCAATTTAATAATCCAAACAAAAAGGCACAGTTGAATAATCACTTGTGGGGCACTTAAGTGATTATCTCATAAACTGAAGGGAGCTACTTTTCATAAGTGCTTATCAACAAAAAATAACCGTTAGAGTATTTATTGAAGAGTGGTTAATTTGTCACCAACCATTTTACCAAAACACCCAGCATACCCCATGGTCCACTCTTCCTCCACACAAAGCTATTCGCTGCCTTCTCCTCTCTTTCTCATCATTGTCGTCGCCTCTCTAGTGTTGCTTACTAATATGGACTCCCATATGAGTTTGGAGAATTCTTTTAGTGCATGAAGATCGATCTGTAGTGGACTTGAATCTGTTTGTGCAAGAGTCCTACTACCTACTTCCAATCAAACTGTCGTTGTCATTGTTGCTCCATTCGATCTTTGTGTTTGGCACATAAGGTTAATGTTCTCCTATTGCTTGATCTGTGGATTTGGACTTCAATTTGTGCATTATTGGTGCTCCATATGCTGCTTGTTCCCTAATTTGACATCTCTTGCACTCTACTATCGTCAGCTTGTAGATCCATCGTCCTTCATAGTTGTGCGTGTTCCTTGGTGGTCATGTGGGTTCCCTCATCATTGGTCTTCCATCTCTGTGGCCATGCAAGTTCATTCGATACCTCTCTCCCATGCTTTGTTTCAGTTCTGCTTCATGCTCATACTTTGCTCTTGGTCATGTTTCTCTATACAAGTTTTGGTACGATTTTTTAACTCTGTTATATACATGTGTAATTTTTTCATTCTTCAAACCTACCTTATTCCATTTTTGATATTGTAACTTCTATTCAATTGGGGGTGGAATGCCAAACCTTGCGTGTATAAACTAATTCTATACACAATTTGCTAAACCTTAAGTGTATCAACTTTCACTTTAACCTCTGTTAGTATGTTTCCATTATTTATATGGTTCACCTATGTACCTTGTTTTTCCCCAATCTTAGTATTAATCAGACTATTTGGTTGCTTGTGTTGTCATTTTATTTTAGAAATTAGGTATGGCTATGGTTGTATTCACTGTATCTGATTGGGTATTTGACAAATACCAAGAGTCCATTACTTCCAATATAGCATGCTCTAAGTCTAATCTTTTTTAAAAAAACTCAGTCTACAAGTTGTGTTATCAGCTTGGCAAAAGTTTGGAAGAATTTTTGGTAAAGAAAAACGTCATTTAGATCGTACAAGGTACATAGTTGAACCATATCCCATGTGTATAGAGAAAATTGTGCCTCTAGTTTTAGTATTATAATTAGTATCTTTAAATTTTATAAATATGATTAAGTTTCATGACTCCACATTCAGTTGAGCACCCTTGTTATTTCTACCATATATTGATGGAAATTATTGAACTATATCAGAGTATTTTATTGCTTGGAGGAAACATTCTAGAGGAAATTAATCAGCTAGGGGCAAAGTGATGGAAATGAAACCATGACATGGGAAATTAACAATTGTCATTGTTCTGAACTGGTTCAAAAGTTCCTTATATTTTATACACTCAAACTTGGGATGACAATTTGCTGAAATGTATGCACAAACTACAATACTTTTATCTTGATTTTCTGTGCTAGTTATGGTTTAGTATTGGTTTTATTTTAGTCATATATACACATCTCATCCCTTATATGTTCATGTTCTTGCTCATGTAAATGTAACAATAGGACTTGCAATAAACTTGGGTTTAGTTACGTAATATTGTCTTGGATTCCTTAGCTAAACTTTATGTTTAGGGAGTCATGAGTCACGACAAGATGAAAGCAAATTGGGACATGAATACAACTAAGATTTTGATCAAACTATGCTTGGAACAAATTCGAAAAGGACAACGGCTAGACACCAATCTTAATAAAACTAGATGGAAAGCTGTAACAAATGGGTTTAAGGAAAAGACTGACAAGAACTACAATAGGAGACAACTTAAGAATAGACTGGATGTCCTCAGAAAAGATTGAACTTTATGGTGCAAGATGCTTGAGAAAGAGTCTGGTGTAAGATCACTTCCTAGGCAACATACTATTGATGCATCTGATTCATGGTGAGAGAAAAAGATATCAGTATGTAGTCTAATTTATTTAATGTTATAACATGCTTGGTTTATTAAACTTTTGTGTAATATGTCATACTAATTGCATGTAAATATGCAGGAAAATTCACAATATAAGAAATTGAGATGCAAAAGACTTCGATTTAAGAATGAATTAACAATTTAATTTAGAAGTGTGGTGGCAATCTGGCTGGACACATGAACAGCCTCAACTGGGACATTACCTGATGATGTTGAACAAAATGATGATGTGTACTGTCCATGTGTAAACCTACAAGAAGGATTAGGAGATAGTGAGGAAGATCTCGATAATGATACTACTGGAGTGAGTGTTGAGCTTGGGGATATGACCTTGAACACTTCTCAAGGGTACTTTAGTGAAAGAAGCACCAGCAAGACGAAGAGGATGGGACCTTTAGAAGGCAGGAAAAAACAAAAAGCCACAAATACATGGTAGATAGTTAATGCTATCAGTAGGATTGCTGATGCACATGAGTCACGAGGAAAACAAAAGGCTGTAACATCAATGGGTGAAGTTATGGCTGAATTAAGTGCGATAGAGGCTATCCATAGTGATTTTGACCGGTATTCCAAACATTGTGAAGTCCTTTTAGATCCCATCAAAAGGGACATCTTCATATATTTAAGATATGATGAGGAAAGACTATTGATATGGTTGAAGCTTGCTACTTTTAGAATTTAGGGTACTGAACTTTAGTTTTAAATGTGACTTGTAAATTTGCTAATTTAGGATGTTCAACTTTGTTACTTGGGTTGTTTGTTGTGACTTATATTAACTTTATTATAAATATGACTTGGATATTTGCATATTTTAGATTGAAGTAGTATTATTTAGTTTAGCACTTTTTTTATAAAGAATTATGAAGAGAATGATGTTTTTTAAATATTTACTTTTATCTTTTACCTTATAGGTTTAAAGAATTAAATGAGAGACTTAGACTCATCTGAATATGATTTTAATAAAGTTGCAAATATCACTGCATTAATTGGGTTGTATGCTGTAAAACATTTTTGTAAGAAGCCTCGAAGAACTAGTGAATATACAGGTCATTTGTGGGTTAATGAAATTTTACAAAGCTATCTTATTTGTTGTTATGAGATGTTTCGTATGAAAAAGGATATATTTTATCAATTTTGCAATGAATTAGACGAGGAACATGGGTTAAAGGGAACTAGGAGAATGGAGTACAAGAAATGCTTGCAATTTTTTTAAACATGATTGGGCACGAGGTGAGAAATAGAATGCTAGAAGAGAGCTTTTAACACTTAGAAGAGACTATAAGTAGACATTTTCATCAAGTCTTAGTGACTTACCTTAGATTATCAATAAAATATATCAAGTTAAAAGATAATAGATTTTATGGTGTACCATAAAAAATATGACATGATAAGCAATATTAACCATTTTTCAAGAATGCTATAGGAGCTATTGATGTCATATGTGTTATTAGTCCTTGTGAACAACCAATATTTAATGATTTCATTTTATATTAAAATCAAATCGATAAACAATAAATAACTAGTGATGGATTATTTTGGTCAAATATAAATATATAATATATTGAGATTATTGAATTTTTATGTAAAAATTTAAATTTTTAAATGATTCAAAGAAGGCCTAGGGGTATGGCGTTGGATTGTCGGGGCAATGTATTTTTTGTTTTTCTTTTATGGACATCATCGGCATGTTGTGATACTAATAAATAAGTAATAACGGTCCAATTTTGAGGATTAATGTATAGGCCTAAACCACATTCAATTTTATCAAATCATAATTATTCAGCTAGTTCTTGAGCATTAAGACTTTTTTTTTTCTTAAAGATGGATGCCCACAAAGCAAGATTTTGAATGATGCAAATGCTCTTCAAAATTTTGGCCCAGAATAATGTTATTACAGAGTATATGAAAGAGGAAAAACTGTCTTTCTTCATATGTCATGATTTATTTAGGCCATTTTATTTGCTAACATTGTATGAATTTAATGATTAATTTGAAGATTTTAAAATGAAAACTAGTAGCACACTAAACTTATATGTGAGGAAACTAATTTAGAAATAAAATAAAATAAAAATGGAAAAATAAGTTAAAAAATATTGAACAACAAAATTACAAAACACAAATTTGGCCGTATAATTAAGGGGGATTTTGGGTTTAGAACCTTCTTAGAAAAATTATTGCAATTTATGACTTCAAAATAACTTATTGAATAGAAAAGGACTAAGGTCCTTATTTGAAAGTTATTATATATTTGAGGTGTTGTGGAGGATAAATTGAAAATCTTATAGGATATATTAGAAGTCAAGGTGACTTGGATGCTTATTATCTTCTCTCAATATAAACTTTATGGTTAGAAATTGTGGAGAATATGTTGAAAATATCATAGGAATGACTAGAAATCTTTCAAGGTTGTTTGGATACTTGTTTCCTCTCCAATCTAAACTCTGTAGTTGAAAATTGTGAAGGATATATTGAAAATCTGGATGGATTATAAATCTTTTTAAGAATAATTGGAAATCACTTAAAGTAGCTTTGGACACGTGTTTTCTTTCTATTAAATCTTGTGGTCAGAAATTGTGTGGGATATATATGGGTTGGAAATTCGTAAAGGCTAATTGAAAATCACTCAAAGATATATGACATTCTAATTTAACTTTAAATAAGAACCTTGATCCTTCTCTATTAATAAATCATTTTAAGATCACAAATTATTTTTCTTAGAAGGTAATAAATCCAAAATTTCCCTTTATTTGATAGGACATTCATTTGAAGAAAACGGCATTCATTTTTTTCATTTTGGTTCTTTTTAAATAAAACTTTTTCAAAAAGTCGTGGTTGTTATCAAAAGGTAACCAATGATATATGCTTTACTCGTTACCAGCTAGCATGTCATAACATCATTGTTTTTGTACGCTTTGTCAAAGTAATTAATGATTCAATTTTGTTTTCTTTTGCGACTGGATTTTTTTCGCACCACATAAAAAATAATGTAATAAAAAATTTATATTAAAAGATATATTATTTAATTAATATTAATATATATTTAAATTTATTTAAATTATATTTATCTTGTTTACTTAATTAAATATATCTTATCTAAGTATAGTCCTTATCTTTAATAAATATAATATCAGTTAAGTGATTTTAGGGGATAAATGATAACTCAGTTAATATTGTGTTATCTTTATTTAAATTTGAAATTCAAATAAAAGATAGGATAACTATTAAATAACCTATGATGGCTAGACTATTTAATAGGAGGCTAAGTAGAGCGTCAAATACACCAATCACTCATTCTACGCTTATATCAAGGTTCACTGGCTAGTGACAGTTAATTCCCAGCTACCATCACTGAGTCCAAACATTACTTAGAAGAGCCCCTTCTCATCTAATTTCTTCTGACTAATTTCTGTGTTTGCAGATCTTTAATTTATTCCTAATTTGATTAAAATTAATCAATCAGATCTTCTATAACTATGGCAAAAGATATTTATTCCATTGCGAGTTTGTAAAAGATTTATTTATATAGAAATCTATTTCTACATGTAACATCGGAGCCTATGATTTATTTTACCCATACCTACATTAATATATGATTTGGATAGTTTTGTGTGAATTTATGAGAATCAATATCTCCGTGTTTGATTTATTATTTGATCAATTAGAAAAACATGATTTATTTTCTGGAATCATTATGATAAAAAAAAAACTGGGTTCACTGTCATGGGTTTATGAGTTTTCCATCCGATTGGTTCATGGAGATTTGATGAAATAAATATATCCATGTGATTTTCTGTATTCTTTTGAATATTTTATTTCGATTTTGGGCTTCTATTTTTTGGGCCATATGAATTTCTAGATCTGTTTAATTTTTATTTTTGTTCTTTGTTGTAGTATTCTAAGTTGGCTTTATTTTCTGCACGTTATTGGGTTTATTTTCTAGGCTTATATTTTGGGCCATTCTCCTTTTATTTTTCTAAAAAAAAAATTCAGCTTGCATTATTTATTTTCTATGCTATTTTATTTTGTTTTATTTTATTGTTTAAAATCTGGAAAATTAGTTTTGGATTATTAAAACTATTCTTGCAAAATGTTATTAGAGTTATTTGATTGCCTAATATTTGGAAAATTTTATTTAGACATCATAAAACTAATTGTTGGCTTTTGCAAAATAATTTAGTTATTTATCAACCCAAAAATTAATTTTAAACAATGTTTGGCATTTTAAATAAATAAATAGTGGAAGAATTTATTTAATCATTTAATCATATTTTGTTTAGTTGATTGAATTAATTATTTAAATTCTCATAATGTTATGCATATACATGATTTTAATTGCACATAATTTTGTGATATTTGTGATTAGCATGCTTTTGTTTTAAGGAGTAGCCACAACATCCTTGTAAAGTTGCATGCATGATATAAATCACATATGGATATAAAATATCAAATTCTAATAAAATGTGTGATTTTAATTCATTTTTGTCCACATGTAGATAATTATAATTGCATATTTTATTATGATGAAATAGATATAGTCTTGTATTTTCTAAGTAGCCCACACGTATTTGGAAACATGAATGCATTCTAGTTTCATCATTTATTAGACATAAATATATGCTATGCTAATGTCTTTGCCCACAGGTAGATCTTAGTAATACAATATATATGTAAGTATGTGTTACATTGGTAAACATACATAATTGTTAAGGTGATGATTGATTGTCTCAAAATTATTACTGTAAGTGTGTTTAATAATTATTTCCTTGCAGCTCCTTTATCTCACATACTATCTGAAGTTGGTGATAAGATTACTCTTGATGGCACAAATCATGCTGAGTGGAAGGAAGATATTCTCCTTCATCTTAGCTATACGGAACTAGATTATGTCTTGAGGATTAAAGAACCTCAAGTGCCCAAAGAAGGCGATAAGGATGTGTAAACCGCGTATGATCATTGGGATCGATCCAACTGCCTTACCTTAATGTTGATTAAGACGTGTATTAAGAGAAGCATTTGAGGTTCTATTCTAGATTGTTGAACAGCCAAAGAACACTTAGAGGCTATTGACAAGTAGTGTACCCCTGCAGATAAACAACTAGGAGGGGCAATTATGAGAGAACCTGTTGATATGAAACTTGCAGGTGTGGGTGGTGTTCGAGAACACATTATGAAAATGAGAGACTTGGCATCACAGCTGAGGCGTTTTAAAATAGAGCCTCCTGAGCAACTCCTTGTGCGGCTCATTCTGAGTTCCCTTCCTCATTAGTATGAAGCTTTCTATGTCTCTTACAACATACATAAGGAACAATGATCAGTAGATGAATTGTTGGCCATGTGTGTTCAAGAAGAGGCTAGACTAATGAGGAGAGAAAGAGATGCACCTAAGGAAGTAAATTTGGCAGAAAGCTCCAATTCTAGGAGGAAGAACAAGAAAGACAAAAGGAATAAGTCAAATCCTCCGGCTTCCGCTGAGAATAAAGATAAGGCCACTTGCTTCTTCTGTAGGAAGAAAGGACATATGTGGAATGAATGTTCTAAGAGGAAGGCATGGCTCGCCAAGAAGGGTATAGGTAATGGAATTTACATTTCTTGTGTGGCTTATGAATCTCATTTAGTTAGTTTTAATTATGACACTTGGTGAATTGATTGTGGAACTACAATTCACATTGCTAATACCATGCAGGGGTTTCTCAACAGTAGGCACCCACATCCCTATGAGGAAAATGTCTACTGGGGAAATGGGATGAGGCCCCATGTGGAAGCAGTTGGAACATGCAGGATCATTTTATCAAATAAATCAATTTTAGATTTAGAAAATTGCTTTTATATTCCAGATTTTTCTAAAAATTTAGTTTCAATTTACAAATTAGTTCCTTTGGGATTTGAATTGTTTCTTTTTTCAAATTTGATGAGATTGAATAAAGACTCTTTACATTTTGCTGATATTTCTTTATGTAATGGTTTATTCAAATTATATACTGATTTACCTCAATCTCATGTTGTTATGCATGGTATTAAGTGAAATGTCATGAATGAAAATTCTCTTAGCTTATGGCATAGGAGATTAGGACATATCTCCATAGAGAGGATCAAAATGTTAACTAAAGATCGGATCCTCCCATCTTTAGACCATAAAGAAATCGATCCATGTGTGGACTGCATTAAGGGTAAGCAGACCAACAAGTCACATAAAAGGCTAAGAGAAGTTATGAAATCTTAGAGATTATTCACACAGATATTTGTTGCCATGATTTATCTTCTCATGGTCAAAAATATTCTATCTCCTTTATAGATGATTATTCACGGTATATGTATATCTACTTGCTTTATAATAAAAGTGAGGCATTAAATGCTTTTAAGGAATATAAGGCGGAAGTAGAGAAACAAATTGGTAAGCAAATTAAAATTGTTAGATCTGATAGAGGAGGTGAATATTATGGAAGGTACACTGATGATGGACAAGCACCTAGTCCATTTGCTGAGTTTCTTCAAGAGCATGGTATAGTAACTCAATACACCATGCCTGGCTCACCTGATATGAATAGTGTAGCTAAAAGAAGGAACAGGACGCTACTTGACATGGTGAGGAGTATGATAAGCAACTCCAAACTTCTAGTATCATTATGGAGAGATGCACTTAAGACAACAATATATATTTTAAACAGGGTTCCATCAAAGGCAGTTCTCAAAACTCCCTTTGAAATCTGGAAAGGTTGGAAACCTAGTTTGAATCATATGCGTGTATGGGACTGTCCTATAGAAGTAAGAGTGTATAACCCTCAAGAAAGGAAACTGGATCCTAAGACCATTAGTGCCTATTTCATAGGCTATGCAGAAAGGTCCAAGGGCTATAGATTTTATTGTCCTTTATATTGAATGAGATTTATGGAATCTAGGAATGCTAAGTTTCTTAAGAATGATGTGATTAGTGGGAGTGATCAAGTACGTGATCTAGTCATTGAAGAGGATCACATTCAAGAAATCACTAATCATGAAGGAACATCACTAATATATAACACTCATCCTGTTAGAATGAATATGGAAAGTGATGCAGTTCCTGAAACTCAAGTTAATAATGTTGGAAATCAGGAACAAACTAATGAACCTATCACTCATGAAGAACAGCCACAAGAAGTGATAGAGAATGTTCCTGAAAAACAACCTCAACCCACTCAACAAGTAGAGGTGAGGAGATCAACTAGAGAAAGAAAGTCAGCACTTCCTAGTGACTATGTGGTGTACCTTACTGAATTTGACTATGATATAAGTGTTAAAGATGATCCACTCACATTTACTCAGGCTATGCAGGATGCAAGCTCTAAATTATGGTATGATGCTATAACTGATTAAATGCAATCCATGGCAAAAAATAAAGTTTGGGAACTTGTAGAGTTACCTAGTAAGTCTAAGACCATTGGCTGTAAATGAGTCTTTAAGATCAAAAGGGACTCACAAGGTAACATAGAGCGCTACAAGGCAAGGTTGGTTGTCAAGGGATTCACTCAAAAGGAGGGAATTGATTACAGGGAGACTTTCTCACCTGTATCCAAGAAAGATTCTTTTCATATCATCATGACATTAGTAGCTCACTTTGATTTAGAGTTACATCAGATAGATGTTAAGACTGCATTCCTCAATGTGGATCTTGAGGAAGAAGTCTATATGAAACAGCCTGAGGGATTCATTTATGAAGGAAATGAACATAAAGCTTGCAGGTTGAAGAAGTCAATATATGGTCTCAAACAGGCTTCACGACAGTGGTATTTAAAATTCCATAAGGTAATCACATCTTTTGGTTTTGTTGAGAACATCATGGATCAATGAATATATCACAAGGTCAATGGGAGCAAGATCATATTCTTGATCTTATATGTGGATGACATACTACTTGTCACTAAAGATTTAGGGTTACTGTATGAGGTGAAACAATTTTTGTCCAAGAATTTTGAAATGAAGGATATGGGTGAGGCATCCTATGTCATTGGCATTAGAATACATAGAAATAGATCTTAAGGCATCTTGGAATTATCTCAGGAAACTTATATCAATAAAATTCTTGAATGATTCAAGATGAAGGATTGTTCATCTACCTTAGCACCTATTGTGAAAGGGGATAAATTTAGCCAGTTATAGTGTCCCAATAATGATTTTGAAAAGAAAGAGATAGAGAATATTCCTTATGCCTCAGCGGTTGGAAGCTTAATGTATGCACATGTTTGCACAAGACCTGATATAGCTTTTACTGTGGGCATGTTAGGAAGATAGCAGAGTAATCCAGTAATAGATCATTGGAAGGCTGCAAAAAAAGTTTTGAGGTACCTAAAGAGTACTAGACAATACATGCTTACATACAGGAGATCCGACAACCTAGAAGTTGTTGGGTATTCAGACTCAGACCTAGTAGGATGCATTGACACAAGAAAATCAACATCCGGTTATATCTTTTTGTTAGCAGAGGGAGCTATATCCTGGAAAAGTACTAAACAAACACTAATAGCCACATCTACTATGGAAGCTGAGTTTATATCGTGTTTTGAGGCAAGCTCACAGGGAATATGGATTAGAAATTTCATTGCTGGGCTTAAGATTGTGGACTCAATCTCTAGGCCAATTAAAGTGTTCTGTGATAATACGACTGCTGTGTTCATGGCTAAGAATAATAAAAGTGGAAATCGAAGCAAGTTCATCGACATCAAGTACTTAACTTTGAAAGATAGAATTAAAGAAGGCCAAATAATCGTTGAGCACATTCAGACGAAAGAAATGTTAGCTGATCTGTTTACTAAAGGGATGCATCCAAAGGAGTTTAAGAATCATGTGCCTCATATGGGTATTAGACTTTCACTGGTCTAATCGAGGTATGTAAAGTAATGAAATTTCAATTTATTATTTATTATCTCATGTTTATATAGTATACATTCTTATTGAGATAAATAAACATGGATTTAGGAACCGAATAAACATTCTGGTTTATTCATAAAGTTAATATCTCATAAAGTAAGGATACTATTTATGATACATAGAAGATAATACTCACATTTAGAGGACCTACCACTATGATTCATGTAATATTGGTTAAATATCTCTTGATATATCAACTGACATATTATGATCAGACCAAGTGGGAGAATGTTAGATATATTTAATTAATAATAATATATATTTGAATTTATTTAAATTATATTTATCTTGTTTACTTAATTAAATATATCTTATCTAAATATGGTCCTTATCTTTAATAAAGATAATGTCAGTTAAGTGATTTTAGGAGATAAGGGATAGCTCAGTTGATATTGTGTTATCTTTATTTGAATTTGAAATTCAAATAAAAGATAGATAACTATTAAATAACTTATAATGGCTAAATTATTTAATAAGAGGCTGAGTAGAGCGTCAAATACACCAATCACTCATTCTACGCTTATATAGAGATTTCCTTACTAGTGATCACTAATTTCCAGCTACCTTCACTAAGCCCAAACACTAGTTAGAAGAGCCCCTTCTCATCTAATTTCTTCTAACTAATTTCTGTATTTGCAGATTTTTGATTTATTTCTAATTTGAGTAGAATTAATCAATCAAATTTTCTATAACTATGGCAAGAGGTATTTATGATTTTCGCCACATAAAAAACCTTTTTATCATTCATATTAATCTTTTCTTTAAAGAAAATATGTCTTTTCCAGATTTACTTTTGAAATAAAAATTTAAGGTGTTAATATTAAACTATTAACTTTTTTTCGCCACGTTAAAACTAGAAGTTATGAACAGTTATATCATGGTGCCTATCTCTTGCTAATATGAATATCGTTGGCTGAAATGCACGTTGAATTAAAGGATTCATGACTTTTTCTTTTTGGTAAAGAAAGGATTCATTAATTAATGGTCAAAACACACTTTTAGTCTTTTAATTTTACACAAAATTTTAATTTGATCCCTTCATTTTAATAAGTGTCTTCTTAGTCCTCTAACTCTCAAAAATTAATCAAAAACTTCCTTCTCCTTAACTTCATTAATTCAATTAAAAGAAGAAGCTCATGTGTCAATTTTGGTATCCAACAGAATTTAATTAAAAAAGAAAAACACACACCCACCTACTCTTCTATCCCTTTTTCTTCGTTTCACTCAATCTCTCTTGTCTCCACCCACCACTTAACCCATGACTCCTCCCTCCATCGCATCCTCATCGATAATGACCGACACAAAAATATTAACCCAATGGCCTCTTTGCTACTTGAGTGAAAGGGTGAAGAGGTGAAGCTTGTGTAGGTCGCTATAGGAAAAAGAGTGCTACATCTTTGATTTGTATCTCTAAAATGTTGTACAACTGCTATTGAATAGAAGAAGGTGCTCTTTGAAGAGGAAGATGAACCAATCACCATTGATGAAACTGTGTAGCTCATGATTCTGGTGAGTTTTTAGTGTTTGAAATTTTCTCTTCTCAAGAAATCACCCTCCTCCCTCCATCACATCCTTGCCGGTGATGATCGGCACAAAAGTCTCAAACCCAATGACTGATTTTGCTACTCGAATGGAAGGGTAAAGAGGCAAGGCTTATGCATGTAGCTGTGTCTTCGATTTGTAACTCAACTATTGCACAGCTACTCTCAAAATAGAAGGAGCTCGTCGAAGAGGAAGAAGAACCAATCACCATTGACGGAATTGCATAGCTTGTGATTCAAAGCAGATCACAAGAATGTGTTCACCATAGCCAAGGACACTTTTTTCTCAAAGTCACTTTTAAATTGATGATAGTCTATAAAATAGGTTTTATTTGGAAGTTAAAATTATTTATTTTTAATTTGAAGTATTTTAAATGTATGATTAATATTAAATAAAATAGTAAGGATAATGAGTTGGCTATTAAGATGATTATGTCACCATCGGAGATTGTCTTGTCCACATTTAAGATTGCCATATCATCATTTCCCGTTAATTAAGCTAATATTATCAAAATTAGACTGGACCAACGGTTCAACTAGTCGAACTAGGAACCGATGCCTAGTTCAATCCGGTTAAGGAAGAGGACTGGGACAATTCAAAATCGGTGAGAACGGGTTAAAAATTAGTGAAAATGACCATGAACTGGTTGAACCGGTCATGAACTGGTTTGAATTGGTCTCACATTATTTTTTTTAAAAAATTTTTAAAACATTTTTCTTATTTTTATGATAAAATGACATCATTTTTAGTATAAAATATTTTTCTTTATATATTATAATATTATATAAGCATTATTATGATATATAATTATTCAAAATTATATATTTACTTAATAAATAATATAATAATAGATTATTAATTTATTATTTTGAACTCAAAATATGATTATGAAGGAATATTAATTTACTTAAATTTAAATATTGAATTATAAAACTTATTAATAATTTGTTTGTAGTGAATAATAGATTGATTATTAATATTATTTAGTTTGAAATTTTAATTAAATTATAAAATTTATTTAAATTTATATTATTTATTTTAAATATATTATTTTAATTACTACCATTCTGATCCTAATTGAACAATTAAATATTGAATTAATATTTTGTCCGGTTTTGATAACATTGAATTATACTAACATATATGGATATTATTGATTGACTTTTGAAAGTTAAAAGACTAAAAAGATATTTAACAAGGGACCAAATTGAATCCTAATATAAAGTTAAAGAAATAAAAGTTTATTCCGCTCTATCAATAAAAGTATATTTTTATCTTAATTATTTATGTTTTTAGACCGCTAGAAAAAGAACTGCATGTATAAAACTTGGTGGGAAAAACATAAGCGGGCTAAGTTACAAATGAAATTAAAATCATAAAGTGACGTTTCATCCGACGACATGGGTATGAATCTCTAGAAAGTGACAGTTGAATAGGATTTTTCCAGTTTTAAGAAATAAAAATAATAATAAATTATTCAAAATGAAAAAGACAATTAGAGGCCAAATTCCAACAAGAAATATTCCTTCTCCAAATCCTTTCACGAGCACACTTCTTGAAACATGTCTTGTGCCTATTGGCCCCCAATTATCCTCATCTATAACTTTGAGGATACACTTTTCACAAAGTCTGAATTTTTGTTTTGCACATTTTTAAAATATACAAGCGTCTATATTCAATTAAAAAATCTCAATTAAATTTTAATAATTTATTTTTCAAACAAAAAACATTAAAATAAAAGTTTAAATAGTCAAATTTTATGTGACTAGTTTAGATAATAAGAGGTATCCATTGGCCTTTACACTGTTGAGAAAGTCCCTCGTGATCTCACATACTGCCATTTCTTCATCACGGGTCCATAACTTGTGGTTCTGCTTCTTCTGCACTTCCATACCTTCCTCTTTTAAATATCCTCAACAATGGTGCCACTAAACAGACATCATCATCGCTATCATCTTCTTCTTCTTCTTCATCACAAAGCAAAAGGCCAAAGATGATGCTCAAGATGGAGATGACGAAGAGGACGGCGACAATTATGGTGGTGGTTACGGTGCTGGTGGTGGTTTTCTTTGGTGAAGGATCAAAAGGGTTGAGTCTGTGTAACATGAACGACGATGGGATACAAGCTTGTGAGCCATCAGTGAGTGAGCCAAACCCAGTGGATCCATCCACTGAGTGCTGTAAGGCTCTTTCTGGAGCTGACTTGGAATGCCTTTGCTCTTACAAGAACTTACCTCAGTTACCTCTTCTTGGGATTGACCCTACTCTCGCCATTGCTCTTCCTGCTAAATGCAATCTTACTCTTCCTTCCAGTTGCTAAGTTTAAAATTATAGTTCGTCTTTCTCAGAATGCCAGTGTGACTGTGTTTGTGTGTGCACGTGATGATTTCTTATCTTTCTAAAATCTTAAGATTCGTGCAAATGTCATTGATTGCCATATCTACTTTATGATTTCCGCATGCCAGAGTTTTGTGGGATTGAGATCTTCTATTGCTGCATTTTATTAAAAAAAAAAAAGTAAAGACTTACTAGACGAGCTTTTAGTACGACCTCCATGAGGCGTCTAGAATAAAGAATGGAATAAAAAAAATTCAAATTAATTAAGCAATATATCACTGAACCTTATTTATCAATACCAATATAATTGATTTTAATATCAATATTAATAATCAACAATGAAGTTTAACAATGAAGTTTAGTATTTCTCAAACTACTTTTTTTGGGAAAATTAATCATTTAGTCCCATAACTACATTTTATTTATAAAACACTCCTTAATATTGTCCACCATATAAGCGTTAGTCCTTAGACAATGCAAATGTTTTCCATTCAGTCCTCAAAGGTGCCACGAGGCAAGATGGCCTGATTTTTTTATTTTATGTGGTCAACTGAAACTCCGCCTATGTAGTGTCATAGCCGGTCCCAAGCTCGGGTAAAAGAGGAGGGTTGTGTCAGGCCTGCGACAGCCAACGTAAAAATCTGTCGAATCTCATGACATTAATCAAAGACGTATATGTGCTAAGACTAGGTCGTTGCCCAGAAGTAACGCGCTGTATGGCTCGAATGCAGTGTCAAATGAGTTAGAGCTGCTACATCGGCGCCTGGGTGCAGTGTTAAATGAGCAAGGGTTCCCACATCATGCTGGACGGATGTGGGTAAAGAAGCTAGCCCAGAAAAGCAAGATTAGATTTGGTTCTTGGAGTATTGGTACGTTAACTGGTAAATCTATAGAGGTGGTGGATGCTATGATTCGAAAGAGAATTAACATCTTATGTCTTCAAGAAACTAAATGGGTGGGAGAAAAGGCTAAGGAGTTAGACACTACTAGTTATAAACTTCGGTATGTAAGGAATGTCAGAGCAAGGAATGGAGTTGGTATTATTATGGACAAAGACTGGAAAAAGAATGTGGTAGGAGTCAGAAGGATTGAAAATAGAATCATATCCTTAAAATTGACTATTGGACATGATACACTTAATTTATTAGTGCTTATGCACCTCAAATAGGGTCAGATGCACATATTAAGGAAAAATTTTGGGAAGATCTGGAGGGTTTAGTTTAAGATATCCCACAAGAGGAAAAGATCCTCATTGAGGGCAACCTTAATGGTCATGTTGGAAAAGAGACAAGGCAATATATGGGAGTTCACGGCGGTTATGGCTTTGGAGACGTAAATGAGGATGGACATTCCATTCTTGATTTTTCAATGGCTTACAACCTTAAGATTGTAAATACCTGTTTCAAGAAGCGGGAGGAGCATTTAATTACATATAAGAGTGGAGTCCAAATGTCACAAATTGACTTCTTTTTGGTAAGGAACTCAGATAGATCAACTTGTAAAGACTGCAAAGTAATCCCTGGTGAGAGTTTAACTTCACAACATATGGTATTGGTCCTTGATGTGATAGTTAAAAACTGTAAACTGAAAAGTCGAAAAGTTTTAAATCCTAGGATTAAGTGGTAGCAACTAAAAGGTAAGAAACAAGTGATCTTTACGAGAAAAGTTATGGAGGAAGGTAATTGGGACTTGCAAGGAAGTGCTAACATCTTGAAGGATGAGATGGCTAAAAAGATCAGGGATACCGCTAAAGCAGTATTGGGTGAATCCAAAGGTTTTAGACCTAAGGATAAAGAATCTTGGTGGTGGAATGAGAGTGTGCAGAAGAAGGTCAAATATAAGAAAGAGTGTTTCAAAGCCTTGCATCTATACAATAACGATGAAAATTGGAAACATTATCGGTTGGCTAAAAATGAGACTAAGAAAGCAGTGAGCGAAGCTAGATCTAAAGCTTTTGAGGAATTCTACCAGGATTTAGGAATAAAGAATGATGAACATAAGATTTACAAAATTGCCAAGAGAAGGGAAAGAAAGTCAAGAGATTTGGACCAAGTAAGATGCATTAAGGATGAAGAAGGAAAAATTTTAGTTGCAGACGATGATATCAAAGAAAGATGGGAGAGCTACTATTATAAGCTTTTCAATAATGGATTGGATATGACTATTGATACTGAATGATTAACAACCCATGAAGATGATCTCAATTTGAATTTCTATCGTAGGATCCGGGTTGGAGAGGTGAAAGAAGCTCTTAAGAGAATAGATAATGGTAAAGTCATTGGTCCCGATGGTATTCCTATCGAAGTTTGGAAGTGCTTAGGAGAAAATGGGGTTTGGTGGCTCACAAAGTTATTTAATAAGATTTTAAGGTCCAAGAAAATGCTAGAGCAACGGAGAAAGAGCACTCTGATGCCCATATACAAGAACAAGGAGGATATTTAAAATTGTGCTAATTATCGAGGAATAAAACTCATGAGTCACACTATGAAACTTTGGGAAAGAGTGATTGAGTATAGACTCAGAAAGGAGTCTCGTATTTCAGAAAACCAATTTGGATTTATGCCAGGACGGTCTATAATAGAGGCTATTTATTTATTAAGGGATTTGATGGAAAGATACCAGAGTAAAGAGAGGGACTTGCATATAGTTTTCATTGATTTGGAAAAAGCATATGATAGAGTGCCAAGAGATGTATTGTGGAAAGCAATGGAGAAGAAAGGTGTCCGTGTGGCTTATATTCGAGCCATAAAGGATATGTATGAGGGGGCAACAACAAGTGTGAGAACCCCTGAAGGTGTGACAAAGGACTTCCCTATAACAATAGGCTTACATCAAGGATCTTCTTTGAGTCCATACCTGTTTGATCTGGTTTTGGATGTTCTTACTAAACATATACAAGAAGAAATTTCAAAGTGTATGCTCTTTGCAGATGATATAGTTTTAATTGAGGACTCAAGAGAAAAGGTCAACTCTAAACTTGAATTATGGAGACATACTTTGGAATCAAAAGGTTTCCGTTTGAGTAGAAGTAAGACGGAATATATGCATTGCAAATTTAATAAGAGATCAATTAGAAATGATTCAGAGGTAAAAATTGGAGAGCAAATCATCCCTGAGGTGTCAAAGTTTAAATATTTGGGGTCGATTTTACATAATAATGGTGAAATTGATGAGGTTGTTATGCATATGATACAAGCTGGGTGGTTAAAGTGGAGGAAAGCGACAGGAGTTATTTGTGACCACAAGGTGCCTACTAAGCTTAAAGAAAAATTTTACAGAACAGCTAGCTATAAGGCCAGCAATGCTATATGGTAGTGAATGTTGGGCTTTGAAAGGACAACGATAGCATAATATGGGAGTAGCAAAGATGAGAATGTTAAGATGGATGTATGGTCATACAAAATTGGATAAAATACGAAATGACGGTATATGAAAGAAAGTTGGGGTAGCACCTATCGAGGAGAAAATGGTGGAAAATCGTTTAAGGTGGTTTGGGCATGTACAAAGAAGAGGGCAAGAGGAGCCAGTGAAGAGAGTTGATCAAATGGCGTGGAGCCCGATCAAAAGGCGTAGAGGAAGACCAAAAAGGACATTAAGGGAAGTTATAAGGAATGACCTTTCGAGAAATAATTTATCTAAAGAGATGATATTTGATAGAGCTTATTGGCGTCGTTTGATCCATGTAGCCGACCCCACATTGTGGGATAAGACTATTGTTGTTGGTGGTGTTATTGTTGTTTATGTGGCCAACTGAACTGATTAAATGAATGGCACATTGGAGAAGAGGTTGCTAATTAAGGAAAAAAGAAAGCCATGTGGGGGGAAAGCCTCAATAGAAATAAGTATGTTATCAGAGTTGGCCAAAAAATAGAGGTATGACTTTGTTCAGCGAGAAAACTAGGGCTAGTGAAACTTCTCTTCTGATAGCAAACGGTAGTGAGAGAGAGGATGACAACAAAAAACAAGATACACCAATGTCTTGTTGGATGACAGCAGAAAACAAGATGCACCAATGTCTTGTGTTATTTGGATCATTTCCTCTATTGAGATAGGATTGTTTGAAATGGATAATTTGGGATTTAACTATCAAGCTGCATAGTTTTTTTTTTAAATTTTATATCTAATAGTAATAGTAATACTCCAAAAATTAGGTCAAGTTTATATATAATAGAATAAAGAATGAAATAAAAAATTAAATTTGATCACTAATTAAGCAATATATCATTGAATCTTATTTATCAATACCAATATCATTGATTTTAGTATCAATATTAATAATAAACAAAGAAGTTTAGTATGTCTCAAACTACTTTTTTTTAATGGCTAATCATAAAAAGTACAACTTATTTTTTTAACTTCAATGCAAAACACAAGAAGCATATATCCAGTTACACTTATATGTAATGCAGGTAAAAAAATAATTATTAAAAAAAAGAAAAAGTATACTGCGTACACATATAATTTTAATGTTTAGGCCGGTTCAACTTGGTAGATGAGATACTAATTGTATAAACCTTTGAAATATCATCTCCTTTTAATAATTGACATTAAATTACAAATCACAAACAACTCTGCAAAAATGCAAACATGCGGTGCGAAGACATGGTGCATTATTGCAAATGATGAGTACATCGAACAGTTGGGTTGCAACTTTGTTGGGACTTCATACATATTAGAGCAAATTGGAAAGTTGTACTAATAGCTATAAAAGATAGAGTAACAAAAAAAGAAAAATAGGAATATATGGAGCCCATTTCGTTTAATTGCACACATTTCACTTTTAAGTTTTTCTCTCTATCTTTTACAGCATATATGCAGTTAATTATTTTACTGCAGAGGATATATGGACTCATAACCGTTAGGCTTAATTTGAATGAGAGAATTTATAAATCTGTCTTGGAGTTTTGCTTGTAATTTTATTTTTTATTTTTAAATTTTTTCGTGTGTTCTCATCATTACTGCATCAACTTACGAGTTATTTAACTTGGTCCAAAAATAGTCTACATGTTAGAGCATACACATGATATTATATATGGTTTTCCGGGTCCCCATCTTGTCGGTGAAATTTATAACACACACCCTCAATATTTAACAAAATCTTTCTTTTTCTTAATAAAACGTATGCTCCATTAAAGTCAATATGAATTAATAATTGAATATTACAAAGTAGACCATAAAATCTTCCTCAGATCTTAACAATTTGGTCGTTCAAAACACATTTCAAATAGCAAGTTCCATAGTGAATAAAAGAATGAATGCCTAAAACCTATATTGTTCCAAAAGGAGAGAATTAACATGGAAAGGGAAAAAGAACAGGCAAGATGAGGGAGGATATATATAATGCTGAAATTAACATTTGGGAAGATCAGATGGAGGAGGTGGCAGCTTCTGATGGTGTCCCTTTCCATCTTGAACAATCCAAGCCATCTTCAAGCCCCAACTTGTATGCACCTCAAGGTGGCAATGCATGAACCAAACTCCTGCTCTCACAATATCACCGAAATTTTTAAAATAATTTCAAACTAACCCCTTGTGCAAATTAACTACTACATTATATATGGTATGTATTTTTCTTTTAATTGCACTAACCTGGATTGTCTGCAAGGAAACGAAGAGCAATCCACCCACCAGATGGTACACCAACAGTGTTCCTCTCAGCTGGATCAACCAGATTGAACTTCGAAGGGTCCGTTTTGGAGTTGAAGTTTCCAATACCTTGACCCACCACGAAGAAGTTAAATCCATGAACGTGAAGTGGGTGGCTCTCTGCACCAATAATGCTCGTATCCTGCAGAACTACCTCCACACTCGTATTATACGGCAACGCCACCACTTTAGTCCCAGTGTTTACCATAATATTGCTTGGTGGGGTCCCAGTGTAGTTGAATTTGAAAGGTGGGTTTGCAGGAAAATCAGTAGTATATACACCTTTGGATTTGTTGAAGAAGTGGGCTTGGAGTAAAGCTACGTTTGGCATCACGAAGGAGACATTGTTAATGGAAGCTGCGACTCTTGTGTTGTTGAGTCCTTGGCATGTTTGGCTTTGTGAGCATTTGATGATTCCTAATCCAACGGTGAAGAAGAAGCGTCTATCAACAGTTTTCGGAACTTTCGCTGGGAATTTTGCGTTTGCTAAGCTTCGAATCTTCTTGTTGAAGTTCATTGAAAAGGTCGTATCGTTGAACTTTGGAAGCGCTGGTTTTAGAAGAGGAAGCTTGTTGTTCTTTGGCTTAGGGTTCTGTGGTAAGTTTTTCTTGTACTGGAGAAATCCGGCGGTGGTGGTGTTGTCGAAGGTGGCGGGACCGGTGGCGAAGGGTCTTGCGGCAATGAGAAAGGTGGCGTTTGGCGGCTTGGGGTTGGTCTTGAGAAGGACATTGACGGTTTGGCCTGGTGTGATGAGGACAACGTTTGTTTTAAAAGGTTTTACGTAAACAGCATCGGTTTCTACGACCGTAAGTGTGTGGTTGGCAATGCTGAAGAAAAGCTCGTCATTGAGTGCAGCATTGATCAAACGAAGCAGATAGGTTTTTCCTGGTTTCACGTTAAGCTTGAAGGTATCTGCATGAAGAACAAGTTGTATATATATTATTCATGGAAAATCAAAGTAATTTAACTTCAAAATCTATATGTAAGAAGTGCGGACTATGATATATGCCTTTATTAGGAGAGCAATTGTAGAGAGGACCAGGAAGACCATTAATGGTGTAAGCATCTGAGAGATTGGGTGCCAATCCTGTTTGCGTTGCCTGATTGATAACAGCTTCTGTATCCGCTTTCCACCACTCTCCTGCAAGTTCAGACAATATCCATGTCAAAAATATATAATTGATCAGTGAGACAAGTAAAAAATTTCCAACATATGTATTTGTATCACAGAGGGAAAAAATGATACTTCTTAATTATACATAGATATAATTTGTGTTTATATATATATATATATAGTGCACACCAAATATGAGGCTTTCTTCTTTGAAGGGCTGGGGAAATGGATAAGGAATATGTTTCTTGGGTAGAATGATGATGGGACCATAGATAGTTGCTCTTAGCCATGAGATGTGGGCATGCCACCACAGTGTCCCTCTTTGACCAGTAATGGTGAAGTTGTATACGTAAGATTGGCTTTTTTGAATTGGGCATTGAGTAATGTAGGCAGGTCCATCTGCCCAACCACTTCTCAATTGCCTAACACCATGCCTGCAAATATCATCAAAACAATCAGCACTAATTTTCCACCATTTTTCTCAGAAGAAAGTTCTATTTTTGGTTCTCGATCGATGGGACAAAACAAACTAAGGGTATGACGTATACCAATGGATGGAAATGTTGTTCTGAACAAGGTTAACCACTTTGATCACAAGCCTATCTCCTTCTCTTGCTATGATTCTTGGCCCTGGGAACTGCCCATTTACAGTCACAATGCTCTTTGTTTGGCACAGCCTTGTGAAGTTCTGCAGTTTGATCTGCACAAAACAAAACAATGATTAAAGATTAATCCTTATCCTTACCTTGTTGGATAGCATTATGATTCAAATTAATGAATCGATGACATGAACAAGCTAGACATACTTCAAACTTGTAGTGTCTTGTTACTTGTGCATGCTCGGCAAGTATCAGCTCTGGCAAGAACAGAAGAGCACAAAACAGAAGACATGCAGCTCTCAACAAATGTGGTAGCAAAATGTAACCAGAAGCCATTGATGCTGATTAATATTGGTGTTAAAGTAAAGTTTGTTTGGATGAAGAGAAAAGAGGGAAGTGAGGGAGCTTATATAGTGGGAATTAGTGAAGGGGTTTGAATAATTTGGTGATTGAAAATGATATTTTGCAGACAGACATGGATTGGTTTTAGAAACGAATCTCTGTTGGATCCATCTACTTGGTAGCTTGTGGCATGTTTTGAATCGTAGAGTAAGGTTCAAGCCAAGTTACCAAGTCATATTATGTTATGTGGGTTGTTTGGAAAAAGACTCTCACCTGTTCAAATTGGTCCAACAAATACATTCCCTAACGGTTTTGGCATGTGCCATATTGTTCAAGAAATTTAGGGTTAACTGTATTCTTCTCTAAATTTTGCTGACAGCAAATTTTCATTTTGGTTTCTCATTACATGTCTTGAGTATGAACTATGAAGTGAAATAAATAATCGATTATAAATAAAAAATTATTTATTTTAGGTTATTTACAAACAATTCTTTTTTTTATAAGAATATTTACAAACAATTCTTCCCTGTTCTTTAAAACAGGAAAAAAAAAAACAAAGAAAGAAAATCGGCATTCTAAATTTTGATGGTACATTTAAAACCTTTTCTTTATTTTTCGTTGCCAAATATGTCACTTCATGCCACATCATTGGTGACATATTGGCACACCATTAATTTAAAAGTAAATAAGGGTGGTTGGAAAAAAAAAAAAAATTTCCAAATTCTGGCATGTGAATGAAGTGCCTTGGCTCTTAATTTCAAACTTTAACCCTCCGTTTATGTGTAAGGTAAAATAGGGGGAGAAAAAAATTTAGAAAAAAAATAAAAAGGAATCTAAACATCTACTTGTCTAGGTTTTTTATTATTTTTTCTCTTAGTATTGCTTTTTTTATATTTTTTTCTTATTTCAAACAAAGTCTAAAAGATAGAGATTTAAGAGAGTAATTATTATATTTTAAAATCAATTAAAAGGTTTAATATTTAAATTTTCAAAGTAATTTTACATTTTTTTCATTAGATCTTGCTCAAGTAAAGACCTTTGATGATCGACTTTATCAGCAAATCTGTTTCGAATTGATATAACATAATTACAATTTAGAAATAAAAAAAATAATATATAAATTAAACTCTATATAGTCCCGCTATCTTACCGCACGATTTCATTGCTAGAGACTATCCAAGTCAGTTTGTTTTAATATAAAAAATCTTGGATATAAAATTTCATCCATTTACAAATCATACAAAATAAAATAAAATGAGTAACCCTATTGCTGGTAGCCAAGAAAGAAAGCTTCAACCTCCTACAGGTAAGACTTGATAATTAAGGCAAAAAAGATTAGGTTCAAGTTATGCTACATTGGGTAGGTTGTTAATTAATATTCATATATTTAATCTGTACAAGTCTAACTGCTTTTGATGTTACATCTTAATAAATCATTGTTTTTGAAAAAAAATCATATATATATATATATATATATATGTGTGTGTGTGTGTGTGTGTGTGTGTGTGTGTGTATATTGGTTTGCAATGGTTCATATGTCGTTATTATATCCCCAAAAAAATAATTGCAGTGTACACAGTGTTGTATTTAATTTAAACTGATGTTGTAACATTGGTTTTAAAAATATATATATATTCTACATTGGTGAAGTTTCATTATTTAGTTCGAGCACACACGATGAGAAAACTTATCTTTGTCACATTGCTTATTGCTTTGGTATTGATAAATCCATCAGAAAAATAATGCTTTGTTGCCTTCTCAGAGCCAAAGCTTTAGCCAAGCTTCTCCACTACACCAATGCAAAAGCCCAAGCTTCCTGCCTCTGGGCGGCTTGTAGTGATCGTGGGCCATATTATACAAGAGGCCCACTAATGACTGGCTGAAGGTGTTATGGTGGGCCCACTTCTATATTGGATTAGACAAAAACTGACATTCTCACCACTTGAATAAGGGGAAAAATCTTGATATGTTTTTGTTGTAAATTAGGAGTATCTCTTATTAAATATAGGGATTAATATTCTTCAAAATACTGTAAATAAAGGATAGACTCCTCCTAATCATAATTAAGTTTGTTCTATCCATAAATATTAAAAATGGAATCACCAATTACTTACTTAATCGGAAAAAAGAGATCCTACCATTCACTTCAACGTAAATTAATAACATTCTCACCACTTTTATAACTCATCCACTGGAATGAAGCATTAGCTTATCTTGAATTCATCAACTTGAATCCACGTTTGCTGCCATTAATATAAATTTATTATTTTTTAATTTTATGTAACAAACAAGTCATTGATAATACGATCCATTTAATAACCCTTGATATGCAATACTCTCTCAAATTCTTAATACAATACCATTTTAATCGAATCACGTAAATTAAAAATTTGAATTAAAACTAATTAAATTTCTCGATTTCTCCAAAAATCTCAACATTTTTTTAAAACTATCCGTATTTAATCTATTTTTCTTTCTCTTTGAATACATTAAATAGGAGCATTTTTTGAAAATATATAATAAATACTACCTCATATATTGTAAATGGTCTTATATTTAGAATCAGGACAAAAGATCCTATATATAAGACCGGAGAGAATACTAAACTTTAAATTATAAATTAATAAACTAATGAAATACTCCATTAAGTTTAAAAAAATTTCACTTTAAAGTTATACATGTAAATTAAAAAAGATAATAAATAATCCAAAAATTAATAAATTTTAATTATATTTTATTATAATACTTTCATTAATTATATAGTGTATTATTAATATTACCTTAAAAATTTAAAGTTATAATTATTTTAAAATATGAAAAAAAAATTAAAATATAATTATTTTGAAACGGAGGAATTATATTACAATTTTTTGGAGTGAAATAAACTACAATTTTATTACTTATATAACATAACTAATAAATGTAAGTTTATTGAAGTTTGTAAATCAAAGTCCTTGTATACATTAAGGTGATATATAATCCAATGATATATGCGATGAAATTAGATTTTTGTAACTAACAACACTTGATTTAAGTAATTCAGTACATTTTTTTGTCAAACAAAATCTCGAGCACACCAATGAAAATTATTTTTTATTGAGGGCTGGTAAAGCAGCCTACGTACGAATCCCACTTCCAAGATTTCTTCTTATGCGTTGGCGGGGAAGTGAAGCGTAGGAATTGAGTGAAGCGAAAAGAAGCAACGGCACACACCCCATCCAATGCTCAACTTCTGCCACGCCTTTCATACATCCTCCTTCACCTTAACTTGCCGTGCCAATACGAATCCCAGGTTTCTTCTCATCTTCCACTTCAATATTTCCCTTCCATTTTCATCATCTTCTTCTTCTTCCCCTGTCCCAACCAACGACCAAGTTTCTCATCTTATACTGGAGCAAAAATCTGCCTCCCAAGCTTTGCAAACTTTCAAATGGGCCACCACGCTCCCTCACTTTGCCCACTCTCAATCCACATACCGTGCCTTGATCCACAAACTTTGCACTTTCCGTCGTTTCGATACCGTCAAGAAACTGCTCGATGAAATGCCTCAATCAATTGGTTCTCCCCCGGGTGACGACATATTCATCACCATTATTCGTGGCCTCGGGCGTGCAAAGATGATTCGGCAGCTTATTAAAGTTACTCATTTGGTTTATAGGTTCCATAGTAAACCATCATTAAAGATTTTCAATTCAATATTGGACGTTCTTGTTAGGGAGGATATCGACATAGCTAGGGAGTTTTATCGGAAGAATATGATGGGAAGTGGTATTGAAGGCGACTGTTACACTTTTGGGATTTTAATGAAAGGACTTTGCTTCACCAATAGAATTGGTGAGGGTTTTAAGCTGTTGCAGTTGATGAAGTCTCGGGGTATTACACCAAACACCGTGATTTACAACACATTACTCCACGCGCTTTGCAGGAATGGGAAAGTTGGGAGAGCTAGAAGCTTGATGAATGAAATGGAGGAGCCTAATGATGTAACATATAACATACTGATTTCTGGGTATTGTAAAGAAGAGAATCTGGTTCAAGCTCTTGTGCTGCTAGAGAAGTGCTTGGGTATGGGCTTTGTGCCTGATGTTGTTACAATAACTAAGGTTGTAGAAATTCTGTGTAATGCTGGGCGTGTAACGGAGGCTGTTGAGGTCTTAGAGAGAGTTGAGAGCATGGGAGGTTCAGTGGATGTAGTGGCTTATAACACTCTAATAAAGGGATTTTGTAAGGCTGGAAAAGCAAAAGTTGGGCTTCATTTCTTGAAGGAGATGGAGATTAAAGGTTGTCTTCCAAATGTGGACACCTATAATATTCTTATATCTGGTTTTTGTGAGTCTGGGATGTTAGATATGGCTTTCAATCTTTTTAATGATATGAAAACAGATGGGTTAAAATGGAACTTCACTACATTTGATACATTGATTAGAGGGTTGTGTTCAAAAGGAAGAATTGAAGACGGTATTATGATTTTGGAATTAATGGAAGACAGCAAAGAAGGCTCCAGTGGGCATATCAGTCCTTATAATAGCATAATATATGGTCTATTTAAGCATAATCGTTTAAATGAAGCAGTTGGATTTCTAAGAATGATGGGAAAGTTGTTTCCTAGAGCTGTTGATAGAAGCTTGGAGATTTTAGGACGCTCCAAGGAGAGGGCTGTTGAGGATGCAAAGAAGGTTTATGACCAAATGATTAGAGAAGGTGGCGTTCCAAGTATTCTCGTTTATGATTGCCTTGTTTGTGAATTTTCCCAAGAAGGTCGTGTACGCGAAGCAATCAAGTTGATGAATGAAATGATTGCCAATAATTGCTTTCCAGTTCCATCTACATTCAATGCTATCATCATTGGGTTTTGCAGACAAGGAAAACCTGACAGTGCCTTGAAGTTCATGGAAGATGTCATCACAAGAGGATTTGTAGTGAACAAAGAAACTTATAGTCCTCTGATTGATGCCTTTTGTAGGAAGGGGGAGCTTCAGAAAGCCCTGCCCCTCCTTGTGGAAATGATACATAAGAGTATCATTCCTGAACATTTCATTTGGAATTCACTGCTACTTTGTATTAGTCAAGAAAAATGTTTCATAGATAAGAATATGTTCAATTTAGATCACCTTCTCTGTCGGCTTGTGGAGACTTAAATTTGTTTCCAATGGTATTTTCACTTATACTAACGTAATGTAATATTTCATTGCAATGTTGTTATACTGTAGATCATATCATTTACATTAATATTCGTTGGACAAAATAAACCGTGGCTTGTTTTCTGGTCAAACACTTCTGTGCAAGTGAGCATAAACTGGGTATTTTGTAAGCAGGATTTCGTAGGAAGCTGAGAAGTGAGAATAACTAGGCAGATCTAGAGAAGTTGACTTTTGGTTTGATTATAACAACTAGAAGAAACGTCTATACTTTCAATGCTTACTGCTTCACTGTTGTACTAGCAGATCAGCCATTGAGACAAACCCTTCACAAACCGACTTTATTTCTGAAATTTCTATGGCACGAAGGAAAATTGGCCCTGATGAGAGCTGCACATGGTCTCTGCATGTTGATAGCCCCTCCAACAACAAATGCAGTGGAGCACGACTAATTCTCGCGGACTTAATCATAAAGAGTCTTGAATATTCTTTAAAATTTGAATTTTTAACCTCTAACAACATTGTCAAGTATGAAGCACTTATAATTAGCCTCAAATTTGCTGAGGAGGCTCATGAGATAAACTGGTTGGAGAGATACAAGAATTCTCATCTAAACAGGAAGTTTGATATATCCAAGAATAAGTTACATCCTAAGTGCAAAATACCCTAAGCTTTTGGAAGGTATGAATAAGATATCTTCCTTGGGATTTGCTTGCAGGCTCTCTGATTTATTTTTTTTTTTATAATCTGCGGGGCTCTTCTTTGATAACTACGAGCTACTCAAATAAATAGTTACTATTTGTTGTATTATTAATCTTCTGATTTTAAACCAACTAATCTTTGACTTGGATGATGAGAGACCAGATCTTATTTAGGTCCCTTGCTTTCTGTCTTCTAGTGTTTAGTTTTACACTCAATGAATCTCAAAACTTTTTTTTTCCTGCAGGTTAATTTGTGCTTTATCTAGAAATCTCCTAGCTGAGAGTTAATATATATGCAAAAGCAACGCCGAAGATCAGCTAGTAGCCCTGCCATCATTTCTGAATCTCTAATCTTTTCTTCTTCAAGGATTGTGTATGTTTTGAAAATATCAATAAATTCGTTGTTTACTAATGTATTGTTGTGCAAAACGTACTGTCTTTGTACGAGTTGTATTTTATTTCTTGCCATGTAGTATACATATTTGTGTTAAGACTTGATAGACGAGTTCATACTAAGAGAGAAATATTACATTCTTTAAAGACATTCTACTGATTGAAATCATAATATATGTTTACATATGATAGGTCACAAATCTGGTGCCATTTGAACCTGACAGTTCTGCAGCGCGAAGGAATGGATTTGCTCTAGTAGTCTTATAGGTTACCTCTTATATATCAATGACATTGCATTGATGCAATAGTCAAGTGACTTTGTTTAGAAATCTTTTATTGAATTTGTTTTTGAACCACTTTTTTTTCTGCAGTTTAATTTGAACTTTATATAGAGATATCTTGGAGGAATTTGTTTCTGAATCATTGGTGCATGTGATTGGGGAATTGAACCTGTGCATCACTCAAACTATACTTGTGATACAGAACTCTGATAACCTGGACCGTTGTTTTGGTTGATAAAAGTATAGCCCAAGAAAACCTTTTATAAGCTCTTTATTGATCACAAAGAGTTCAATTCATTTATTTTAAAGTCTTTGCAAGCGGTTTTTATAGAAAGTCAATTTACCACCAAACTCATCCAAAGAACCCTTTTTATTTCCCTTGTAATAATAATCAAAATCCTTTAATTTATAAATGCCGGGGCTCGCAATGCTTGGACCTCTTGAAGAAAATGAAGCAACTTGTGGGGCAAGTGGATTCCCAATCAGGTTCCTTTGAATAATATTGTATTATTGTTACTGTGGTGTCCCGGTAGAATTGATGTAATCTTTCATGGCCAATCCAGCGACGTAACTCACATGCACAGCAGGAAGAACATGCACGTCAGCAATGGGACTAAAAGCCTCAATTTCACTGTTCATAAGGATCACCGGCATCTTTAACTACTTGCCCTTTGGCGACTCTCCCAATGAACCCACCTTCCTCGCACAACACCACCTTTGCCTGAATATCCACGTTGATCCAGGGGCACAAAATTTAGACGATTCATCATTTGCACCCGCATATACAAGCGGCAACAATTTTGATGAAAAGTTCTTTTTGGCTGGTATACAGATTGTCCCTCATACTGTGCACCATTTCCAAGCTTGGCCATTGCTGCTATTTTTCTGTCTGTGGAGCTAGCACCGACGGTTACAATCCTTGGGGCCTCATTAGACAAAGTATGTTTCCGAGGACCAGCATTACCAGCCCAACAAGCTACAAAAATCCCGAGCTTTGTTGCGCTAAATGCACCGAGGGCAATTGGGTCGCTAAAGAAGGGATGCGAGAAACCACCGATAGATAAAGAAAGCACATCCACACCATCCTTTATGGCGGCGTCCATGGCAGCTAGGATTGCACTTCCAGGACAACCATCAATGACGCGCACTTCGTAAATTGCCAAGTGCGCATTTGGTGCCATACCAACTGCTACGCCTTAGCGTTGCCGAACACGCTAGCGTCCTCTACGGGTCTTCCGGCGGCCGTGCCTGCTGTGTGGGTCCCATGACCTACTTGGTCTAATGGAGGGTCTGAACGTGAAGTTGAGTTTTTGACGAAGTTCCCCTCCCCGATGAGCTTGTTATTGCAAGTCCTCTGTCCGTTGAATTCACATAAGCCTTTCCATTTTGCAGGCGGAGGTGGCATTCCTTTGCCGGGGAAGGAAGGGTGGGAGGGTTGTATTCCATTGTCCAAAACTCCAATTATGACGCCTTGGCCGAAATTGGAATCATTCCAGAATCCCAGCCCTCGGTGCAACCGCAAGAAGCTTAGGGTATAAGTTGTGTGTAAAGAATATATCTGTTCGGCCTCCACCGACAAAATGTCTTCCTTCCCTTCCAGAGCTTTCACTTCTTCTGTAGTCAACTTGGCAGCAAATCCAGCAACGACGTGTTTGGATAAGGAAACTAAGCGCTCTTGGTTCTGAGTTTGTGCAGTGGTTAGCAGTAATGAATGGTACCAATCACGACGTGTTTGAATAACGTTGAGGGGCTGAAGCAGGACTCTCAATAAGCATGAAAATGAGACCAAGAATCAATGTGAACTTCATCTTGGTTGACGCTCTGTGCTTGGATTTCTTCATGCATGCTCTATAACACACACACACACATGTATGAAGACCAGAGCCTGTCACAAGAAGTGAGACAAAGGTGTTCACGATGTCCAGTTGCTTCGTGCCAACGAGAAATATTGAGGTAATTAAGTTTGACGTAAATTAAGGCGTTTGCATGGTAATACTCGCTGATCTACGTTCGAGATATGACAGTGTAAAATATTAGAACTTTATTCAACGATGGTCATCACTAGCAGAGATGTCGTGTTTCGTCTTTGACTATATATATTCTGGCTGAACATCATTTTGTTCAAAGCAAATATTCTCAAAGGACAACAGAAAAATCACTTACGTACTGTTCAAAATATATAGTGCAGTGTGAAATTTATATGTGTGTGTGTGGATCCTTAACTAATTTCTTGGGGGTTTATCTAAGAATGAAAATAAAGTGGGCAATAACACGTCCGTGTGAAAGAAACAGAGGTTTTTACCTTAAGCCCAATTAATATTCGTTAATTAGTTCTGCGACAATTCAGGAATGTGTTAAGTCTAGCCTTATAACAGTGTACAAGAATCGTATGCAACCTAATTTTGGGGGTTGCGTTCATTTTCAACAGCTATATATTTATTAATATATTTAGGATTTGATTTGATGTATATAAGTTTGCTTATTATAGAGTTCATTAAACATAATTAGACCCTTTTAAGTTGGTCTAATATATGGAGTTTGAAATGAATTGTATCGTCACCTCAAATGAACTTAAATAATAAGCATGGGGTATGAGTAGAGATTGTTCAAACCCTTCTTATGATATAATACTAATATTAGAAAAATAAATGCATTGATGATTTATTTGTGAATAATGCCACTAGGTTTTATATTTTAAATTGATGATTTAGAAAGGCATTGTTACAGAAAATCATCATCCTCGTCATCATCAAGAAATCTTATATATAGTCTTGCTGTATACTCCCTCTGATCAATTACCTCATTTTATTTCCTTCTTCTGGTTTAATTACCTCATTTTATTACATGACTGTACAGAAATCCGTAGCACTTCATTGTGATTTATGAATCATTATACACGTGGATAATTAGAAATAGTTAATAAAAACATTTTTTTATATTTACTCTTGTATGTTTATTCTTTTTTTTTTTATAACCTTGTATGTTTATTCTTTAATTAATGTATAAATGCTAACCTTATCAGAGGACTCAAATTTCAAATATGTGTAAACCTAACTAATCATTTTAACTCTAAAGCATAAGATTATTACTACTACATTTTTTTTGCTAAGATTATCCCTTTCCTGAATATATAATCCATTTTGTCAAGCAGGAAAGACAAGTGGCCATTGATTTCTTTTGGTCAATTTAGGTAGTGCAATCTAGATAAATATATTTACAACTATATAACTCTAAAAATAATTATAATAATAAGACTTCTTTTATTCAAAATGTTAAATTAAATATGTATTAGAAAATATTAATATAATATATTTTCGCAATTTTATTGAATTTAAATAGACATTCTTTTTTTACATTTCTCTTTTCGTTCTGTCGGATGGTCTATTAAAGAATTAAACTTCAATCTGAATAAAAGATATAATAAATTTGACTGAATTCTTCACCTCAATTCTCTTCCATTGAAATATCCCTTAACTATATGTTATTAGATTCCTTACTAAAAATATGTCGAACTTTTTGAAACACATAATTATATAAAATTACAAAAACAAAATACTGATAATATTCTTGCCGTAGAACCAAATAACATCCAAGGAATTTCAAAAATAAATAAATAAATAAATAACAACATCCAAGGGTTCTATGAACATTTTATCCAAACTTCGGCGCACATTAGAGAGAAGGAGAAAAAAGAGCTCGTATAAAAGGGCTAAATTTACATGGCAACACTTTCTCTTTCGCCAGTTAGAATCACAAATAATTATACATACTCACCAACAAATACGTGACGCGCACAATTGACAACAGATATGAATTATTCATCCCCCTTTAGAGAAAACCCCACAAGGGCGTCTCCTCAGTACTACATAAAACTTTCAAGTGAATCACAAACCCCCAAAAAAACCATATGAACGGAAAATATACAGGACAGAACATTTTGAATTCTAGGAAACTTGCAAGGCTCTGACACGAGCAGTCAGTTCCCTAACCTGGCTCCTCAAACGCTCAGGATTGCAAAAGAAATCGACGAACACTCGCCTTTGGAGTGCAATCTCTTGTGCATGATGTTTCACAATCTGTGTGCCACCGGGCAAAATAAGTTTCAGTTAACAAAACAAACATGATTCACAATCAGCCATGTGATAGGAGTGTGTTTATCAGGAATTTTCTAGGATCGTCCTTCACATTCAAAACTCTGGAAAATTTTACTTTAACTAAATAATAAAAGATATAATATTTCCAATTAATGAACCAGAGAGATGGAAGAGATGTGCTTGAGAAACAAGAAAGAAGCAACATTCGTCCAGCAGATTCATCGTTTCAAATGAAGATATGTTACTAAGAATTTACTTCAATGAGACAAATGTAATAAACTCACCATGCCAGAGTAACTACAGAGAACCAAAAGGTGTTTTCAATTCTCAGCTTCAGGGAATAACGGTGATCACTGATGACCGATGAGTATGTTTAAACTCTAATCAATCTAACAGGATCCTAGAATTTTACTTAATCTGATAAATGTTCTCTCCTGGTTATGAATTTTTCTATGACAATTGCTATACAAAAAAGTTCCTATTTCCTAAAGGGATCTGGATCCTCCCGTTCACATCTGACTTGTTCTTTCTTCAAACAGCTCAATTACTCTCCGGGACGTTGCAATGGCGAAGATAGAAAAGAGGTTGAGGGGAAAGAAAAAGTTGAAAAAAAGAAGCAAAGGAAAGAAACAAAGTGAAGTAGGGAGTACTAATTTGGTTATCATGGACATGGTACTCTCTGAAGTCTCAACCTTGATTTGCTTTTAATGAAAATGAAAGGGTATCATATTTTTCCCTTCACACCAGAGATCCGGATCCTTCTTAAAGAAAACCAAATAGTGCTGTTTTATGCAAAACCAAAAAAAAAAAAAAAACAAGTGCTGTTACTATTTCTCATAGTAATATTTATTACCAGAGGATTGGGCCAAGAGCACAAAAAATAAAGCACAAAGTTTGAATGTTACGAAGTAAGGGTCAAATTTTTTTTTTTAAAAAATCCTATTGGATATAAGAGCACAAATTCTAAGATCCGGATGCATGCTTCAACAGTTAAGTATGGAACAAGATTGCTAGTAATTTAAATATATACAACAATGGGCTCAGATGAGTATATACTACTTCTTAGTCAAGGGGCCAAAGAATCAGATGAAGTCCAACAACCTATATTACTTCCCAGAATCATTGACTCTGAAATTATTGATTAGATGGATTTATGAATGCTGCGGGAAAAGTGAAATGTTAAATAACCATTCCAGGTAAAACAAAACATTGATCTTAACATTTGCCGAAAGAAATTTAAGTGTGCAAGCATCCGATATGAGAGAACCTTAAGGTGTTAAAGCAAAATTACCTCATTCTTTTTTACATGCTCTAAAGTCACCTCTTCCACAGCAGCTGAGAGCTTTGCATTGATCTTTTCCATATCATCAAGCTCTTTCATTAATGGCTAAAGACATTTGTTGGAACAGGACCATCATTAAATCACAATACAGGCAAAATACCAAATGTCAGCTGTCTTTAAGCACACACATCCAATTGCAAATAAATAAGAAATAAAAAGGCTAATATGCCCATTCATTTATGACTTTGATCCAGAATAAAAAAATGTTACAGAAGCAAATCACTGTTTTAAAACGTAGCAGATCACTTCAATAACCTCAACTCTCAATATTAACTTCACATACTGATATTACCATTAATCTTCCTCCCTATAATGGAATCGACAAAAATAAGTGCATACATTTTTTTCACAAAAACCCAAAAGCAACACTGTACTTGCATATTTCGATCAAGGTGTTATTAATTTCCCATCATTAATAAATTGAGTGATTAAAACTATACTGCCATAGATATCCAAAATCCACATAAAAAGATCCAGTATTACTATTTGGTCATAGTCTAATTAAGAATATACACTAAATACTAATATTACCCAATAATATGCTAGCCCATGATGTTTTGTCAAAATTGAGTCTACATGTTTATTGTTTAGATTAAGCAATACTTGGATGTACAGTATACTGTTCCTACAAAAATTTACATAACACTTTCATTAAAGAAGAAGAAGATGAAGAAGTTACACAAGCAAAAATATGAAAGAAAAGGAATAATACTAAAACAGTAACAGCAAAATCTTAAAAGGCAGAACAAATTCAGAAGGGCATACCCGTGGTGTCAGTATTGGCTGTGCTGTTGTTGAAGATGCAAAGAGCAGTTGTTGGAGACTTTGTATAAGAGTACATCTGCAGAATTATTTAAAAAATAGAGATATAAAAGTTTATTTATTTATTTCGGTGAAAAGAAGGAGTCAGAAACCCAAAGAAATAACAAGAAAAATAAGCAAAGTGCAATTAGATGCAGCGGGATACTAGACACTAACAGGGCATAATACAACCATTAAAATCAGCAGAAACAACACTTATTACAAGACTTTATCTTTAACATACCCCATATTAAATGAATATTATGCTGGAGCAGTCAATTTAAGTGATGATTGTATATTACGATAGTCACAGTTTTCTTACTCCTTGTACTATTTATCACTTTCTTTTTCTTCTTAATTTTAGCTCTTTCACTTGGGCAAGCACTTTCTAAGAACATCTTGCCTCAAGACACTAAGTCTATGCCGTCCTAAGGAACCCTTTTGCCTTAATCTAGCTAGTACAAGACTAACAGTTTTATGATGATGATAATTATGAATTATTATTTTGGAGGGAAACTTACAACTCATTAATACACCTATTTCTATCTTCCGGAAGAGAATTCTCTAGATCTGATTGAAGAGTCATCAAATCTGAATGGAGAGCTGATATCTGCTGGACAATGCCTGGTGCTGATACATACGTTGATAATGCAGCTTGAGCATCTAAGAAAAATAGTAGAAAAGAATGAATATGCATTCTAGGTACATTAGAAGGCCAACAAGAATGCTGTAACTGAGCTAATTATATATTATTTTGATGCACGTAGTTCTTACTTGAATAAACTTTTAGAAGATCTCTAATAGCATGCAGAAAATGATCACTATCATGTACTCCCCCTTGTTCTTGATCAGATGCAGCTTGAATCAGTGCCAGGCAACAACCCTGCAATAATTATAAACACCAGAGTTATCAATATAAGGAGAATCAAAATAATAGTCAAAGCCTGCATGGTAATATGCAATATAATTCTAAAACTGCAAAAGAAAATATTAATAATACCAAGATAGTGCAACTCGCATGCCAATTAGTTATGTTAAAAAAATCCTAATTCATGTTTTGAACAAAGTACTTTAAAATGTATACTCAATGGTATAGGCAAAGGGTAAAACGAAATCCTTAAATGCAACTGCCAATAGCAATTTATGGGCACATCAGATAGCAATTAATACAACCAATTGTAGCATGTCTGCCCTGCCATACAAATATTTAAAGAGAGGGAAGATAAAGAGAAATATTTAAAGAAAAAGGCGAAAGAGAATCACCATAAACAACAGGAGTAACATTATCTCAAACATTTATTAACATGTCTGAAGAAACTAAAAATAAAAATTATGATAGAAATAGTAAAATAGAAAAAATATAGGAATACACACCACACGTCCCTCGGTTGCAGACAAATATGCTTGCAGCTCAGACTCAACAACTTTAAGCAATGTAAATGCTCCAAGCATGTTCTTCTTTTCCAATTGACAGGCTATCTTCAAGAACTGATGCCTTGCGAGCTGATTGATAAGATGGTTTATGAACTGCCAAAAGGATAAATGGTGCTCATTACCCAAATACGAATGCATATAAAGAAATTAAAATGTTACAGATTGTTCAAGGTAGTTGACTAATGAAATCCAGATCATCTATATATATATATATGTATTGCCTTCAAATAATAATAATAATAATAAATAGAAATCGAGATATTTTAGTGAAGAGGTTGTATTATAGAATATTTAAGTGAAGAAAAATGAATAAATCAAGCAATGAAAGTCAATATCCCTTTAAAAATATTTTGAGTGACTATAAAAGAAGAATAAAGAAGAGATAAAAAAATAGACAATTAGGTATCCTTCTCACCAAGAAACAAATGCAGAACTCAACAGAACAAAACAATATCGTTAATAGTATTAATATTAGAATGAATCACTTTGTAGAATCTCCAAGCCCAAACTAAATACAACTCTTAGAAGGAGACTCCCATATTTGGGGTTTAGGTGGCCACATGCCTGGTTTTAGTTTCCCATACAAAACTATGTATATTCAACTGAGTTCAAGAGGCAAAGGAATAAATGACTAATTGTCAAGTAATTGCCAATAAATTAGGCAACAATCTCAACTTTGAGGATGTACATATAAACCTAATCAACATAATCTAAGAACATAATTACAAAAAGTACTCGTAATTATAAATAACAAGTTAAGCTTACTGCTTTCTGCCGGTTTATATAGTACTCTTGGCGCATGACCTTTAAATCATAATCACCTGCACAAAAAGAAATTTGAACCATACAGGAAGCAAATAAAATAAAAATGACATTCTTCACAATTATTGATAGGGTACAGAAAATACCTTGCAAAATGTATGTGTCTTGGAGTTGAGCTAGCTCCCAACACAGATCAGGAATATTCTAAAGAAGGAATTACACAAGATCACATGAATGAGTGTATTTATGTCCAGAAACATAATCAGCAAGTACAATAACAAGAAGCGATCATAAAATCAAAGAGACAGAAGCCAATCAGCTAAGGCACAATTCATCAGTATCACTGGTTGGATCATCTGCCATCAGAATTCTATTTCAGGTGAATGCATATTTTCCACTAGCTGTTCTCAAAATCTTTAGGTGAGGCTTGACTCATAGCTACCAGGAGCATTGTACATTTGTTAGGAAGAAGCAGTCACCAACACACTACATATATGGTATGAAGGTGTAGGCTTAATTGGTACGCAAGAACAATGGCACATTATATTACATTCCCTCGTACTTTGGATATCATAGTATAAAATACCACTATATTCAATATTCTCAAGCTTCAAACAGGTATAAACTTAATGGTGGACCAGCATTTATGTCAACCTGGTAGAAGGTTAAACTTACTTCCAAAACAGCACACCAAAGAAAAAGTAGCTCCTAGAAGTTGAAGGCTGCAGGCAGTCAATGCTCAAAATATCCACACAGTGTCATGGTGAATGATGTGGCTTGTTAGCCATACAAGTCAAACCATAATTACTGTTGAAAACAATCAAGTATAGCTGCTAGAAGGTACAAGTCTTGGACACAAGCTGTGTAGTTACAAACCTCGGAAAGAAGCTTCTCTTCTCTGTGATGAAGATTAGAGAGTTCAATATCCAATTCAGAATGCTTTCTCCTGCACAATATACCCCAAATGATACAACTACATAACATACAAGATAAGGGATCTGGCAATATCTGTTTAAGAAAAATAATTGTTTCATCACTAAATAGATGATATTTTGAACCCAAGAACCCAGGTTGATGTTCAGTTATCCAATCTGGGCATGATTGACATATACTTCCGAGTTTTGGGGGGAGTGTGGAATTCTTGATGCTCCTTTTATATTTATTTCATACTCATGGGTATTACTGTAAATAATCTTTAGCATTGAGATTATTGAAAATTTCCTATAATCCTAGGCCTATAAATAGGTGTATCCACTTTCCGTGATTCATTCAGAAGAGAATACAAAAATTCTTCTCACTGGGTTCTCTTTGGAGCTTCTTCTCAAGTTCATTCCTCATTCTTAATATTTTATTCAGTGAATAATGGGTGTCATTAACATTCTAAATGCATGCAACAGAAAGAATCTTGCACATAGAAAGCATAAAGCAATATAAAGAAATTATTAATATTAATATGAAAGCTACAATTTGGGGCAATTACCTAAGAGAATGAAGATCAAGATGAATGTGAGCTTCATCTAATGATACTTGTGATTTAAGTGTCGTTAAAATAGCTTGCTGCTTGGCATTCTCAACCTGTGCCTCCACCCATTGTCTTTCACTTGTTCCAAATCTGTCAAAATTTTGAGCAGGCCATAATCACTTACTGTTGCATAGAAATCTAGAAAAATAAGTCTCACAATGAGTCTGAATGAATCAGGTTGCCCCAAAAGCAGCTCTTTTTGATAGCGGTTATTATGCCATCAGAAGCTCCCTCAAATTTGTTATTGAAAGTTAGCAAATAAGTGTAACAGGATTAAAATTAAACACCGAGGAGTTAATGTCAACCCCCCACCCAAACATTTAAAAAGCTTCATTAAACAGAAACACAACTTTTTAAATAAAATGCAAGGGATATACGCATAGGAAAAGGTTTGACCATATGGTTGTAGGTAACACAAGTGTAGGGAAGGATTAAAGACAATTGACCCAAAAGCTGCAATACCCAAGATTCAGATAACAAAAAAGGGTGCTACTCAAACAAGTAAACAACAACAACATCAGTCTTATCCCACTAAATGAGGTCAGCTATATTGATCACGCAAGGTCATTGGGCTCTATCAAAATTAGCTTTCACAGAAATATTATTTATCAAGAGATTCCACCTTATAATCTTCCTTGGTATCCTTCTTGGTCTTTCTCTACGCCTTTTATAGGGATAAATACCATTTAATCGGCACTACTCAAACAAATAAAGCCACAAAAAAAAAAAAAAGGTTTACTTTATAAACAACAGAATGTGCTTTAAATCCTGCTTTCACTCATATGGCAATTCATATGTTGTAGAAAAGCTTATCTGTGCTATATCAAGAACATTCTAAACAGTAAAAGCTTGATACATGATCAGCAATTCATGTGTTGTACAAGAAACTTATATGGACCATATCACAAACATTTGCAACTCTGCAACTTAATTCATGTTATTTATTCAAAAGTTACAGAAGTAATTTAAATGCAAACATTACAGGAAAGAAGTACATACAGTGAGCGAAGCCGTTGCAACTCAGACACACGCTGATGATGGGATTTTTCTAAATCTGCTTGACCACAAAAATTAATATTTCTTTTAATCAAAATTACAGGTAGAAAAGAAAACTTTTCTGATAAAAAATATGCTAGTCCAAACACATGCGTGGGTGCATGTAAAAATGTATCATTTATGATCAAAGATATTTAGTTTGACAATATGAAAGAAAAAACTCCAGTTCATTTTAAATGCAAAAATGTTTCACGCAGAGTTGCAGACAGTGTATTTTTTGCCTGCATGGAGGCAAAAAATATCTATTATAAATTTGAGAGTCATTACCTGTGAGCTATAAACACCAGAAAAAAAAATACTGAACAGCACGAAGTCATAATGAAGAATAAGAATGAGTGCAATATACCTCTAACATAAACATTTGAGATGTCATCAAGACTGACCCAGGAGCATTTAGATTTTCCCTCCTCAGCTACTAGACGGAATGGACCCTGTTCTCAAATAAAGATCACATAAAAGATATGGGACTTAACAGACAGAACTTCACAAAAGCATCATACAGGGTCTTTAGAAACAATACACAATGAATGGATGATGGCCAAATAGATAAGGAAGCAAGTTGAAGTCCCACAAACAACCAAGCACAAAAGTGCAAATAGTAAAGACCACCATTTCAAGACTGCATTTCCAGTTAGGATTAAAGAAAGAAAGACTATGGCAACTTAGTTGAAAAGTTTGTCTTGCATGATAACTGTCAGGCTGTGATTCCTTTAAATTATTTAACAGATAAAATCCCACTATATATAAGATGAATAGGGCAAGAAAAAAGTTGTAAGAGCAGAGACAAGAAAGCTAACTAAAACTACTTAAAAGTGCAGAGGAGGACAAGATCTTAAGTAGTTGACCCACTGATTTATTGCCATCAATTTTATTTGCCTATATAGTTTACATGAATTTTACTTTAAGGTAAAGAGCATACTAAAAAATTGTTATGTTTAAAGAGAAACAAAACAGTGTAGAAAGCAAGAAAGAAATAAAATATTCTGTCAACGTACTGTGTCTAGTTGCTTAGAAAACCATTGATTTAGCTCCTTCAGACAAGATGAATCTCCAAGCAGGTATGGGTGAAAGTCAGAATATGTCAAATAAATACCATCTTCTGCATTATAAAGCACTTAAATTTATCAAATCTTGGGGAAACGAATTTAACAGGAAAAAAAAATATATAAGGAACAAAGTAAAAGAGGAAGACTGCTAGTAAAGCAGGAATCATTGAAAGCATGTCAAAATGTCCTAACAATCAGATGGGTCAAACATGATGACCAACCAAAAGAAAACAAAATCGGTCTTGGAGTTTTCATATGACCTTCACATAAAAAATAGGTAGACTTCCATTTTCCTTCTTTGCTTTCTCTTTGATCGCCAAGGAAGATGTTCATTTCAAAGATTTGTATATAAGGAATTTAAAAACCCCAGACCAAAACTTGAACAAAGAATCTTGTCATTTGATCTTTGCTTCATATGATTCAATATTGATTGTTTCAGAGAAAGATCAAGCAATAGTCACCAAGTCACAAAATATCAAGTTGTCAATTGAGGATTTTATTCACACCAATAATAGAAAACATTTAAAAACAAAAAGTATAGAACAAAAGGCTTCAGAATTTCACATCAGCATAAAAAGTAAATATGGGACAGAAAATTTTACTTAAAAAAAAAAAGGATTATTACCTTCTCCAGAATGATGATGAGCCAACTCTTGTGCTGTGGAAGCAATTCTTCCAAGAACTGCATTCATCTGAAAAATAAAAGAAATTGAATACACAGTAATGTTAAAACTTAAAAGCATCATTGAAGCATTCACCTTATGAGCTTACAACAAATGAGGCTTCCTAAAGCCATGAATCAAGTGATTCCACCATGAAAAGATACATCACAGTTCAATTCTCACATAAGATAAAAATGTGAAGGACTTTGGCAAAGCACCTGTAAGTTTCTTGCAGAAAGGCTATCATCTATTGTAGTGAGGTGTCCATTCACCATAGATGTGGCAGCAACTCGTGCACGTCTCCCTTGTATCAGGGTTGATGCCTGGCCAGTAAGCATATCAAACTGACCTTGCAGGTGCTTTAGCTGTCTTTGCAGGTCTAAAGCTTCAGCTTTATATGCCAAAGTTGCCTCCCTGATGATAACAAGACATCCATTAGGAACAGAAGTACAAATCCACAATCTTGCCAAGAGATATAATCCAAAAAAGATCTAGACAAGTTAATTTAAGTGTATGATATGAATGAAAATTTTGACATCTTAGATCAACAAATAGAGGACCAGTCATCAATTATTCAGGAAGTGAATAAGAAATTCTTGTACATAAGGTCCAGATTAACAGGGTTTATAAGATCTATATCTTCTTTTCTTACCAAAGAAACCAATAGGAATAATCATGTGTCTGCACTTATTTCCCCTAGCCAGAATAGACAGCGTTCTGGCTACTAGGTGATAGGGGGAAAATTGAACCGCTCTCCCCCAAACTCACCAACCATAGCCACATCCACATCTTCCATTTGCAATTTGCATGCCTATCCAGAAGACCCACTTGAAGCAACCGATAATCATTTCAACTAACTCAGCCATTTCATCATCAGGAATTTCCAAAGTTCTTGGGTTTCTCTAGACTCCAGTGGTGTCAAAGTTAATTGGCATTGCTCCCAGCATCCACAAAAGAGGTCACAGGATCATTCATTCATTGTGGTTCTCCATTACTGTAAACTAATTTCTTGAAATGTGTTTGTTGCACTGATCACCATGATTATTCTATTGCATTATCTTTTTCAATTAGGAATATAAGTTCAGCCATTTGATAGTTTTGCAATTTGCTCAAAGCTAGTCATAAGATGATGAGTAATTCAATGATCCAATGGATGCTGCTATTGATAGTGATGGTGCTAAATTCAATGACAATGAGATCATGGAAATGAGGATGATATGGAAGGAATTGATTATTAATGATGATGATTGGTGATACTGTATTTGTGGAATAATATTATGTTTTTATCTTGTGGGTTGTTAATTTTGAAATTTATGACATGTTGTATAAAATATTATGAGTTTTTAGGCTTTTACCTTGTAACAGTAACGTATAATGATATTTTGACAGAATTATGCTTATTTCCGAAATTTAAATAACTACATATTTTTTCAATTGTTTTACGCCGTGAGTGTTAGGATCTTAAATTTATTGATCCTATCTTACCAAACATTATATTTGGAGTAATTTATTAGCTTTTAGAAGCACAAACACAAAAATTAATGAATGCATACCTTATATCTTTCAGTCCTTCTTCAGTGCCAAAAACGGCCTCCTGGTTGTCTCTCCGGGCAGAAAAGGCAGAAATGCTATCATAGGCAGAGTCCAAATCTTCCCCCTGTTCAGATAAAAATGTTTAGTGCCTGTTTGAAAAAGTATTATGGAAAACAATGGAGATGAAAGGTGTTCGTATGATTTATATTCGAGCCATAAAGGATATGTATGAGGGGGGTAACAATAAATGTGAGAACTCTTGAAGGTGAGACAAAGGATTTTCTTGTAAGGATAGGTTTACATAAAAAATCTTCTTTGAGTCAATACTTATTTGATTTGGTTTTGTATGTTCTAATAGAACATATTAAGGAGGAAATTTCTAAATGTATGCTTTTCGCGGATGATATAGTCTTAATTGAGGACTCAAGAGAAGAGATCAACTCTAAACTTGAATTATGAAGACATACTTTAGAATCGAAAAACTTCCACTTGAGTAGAAGTAAAACAGAATATATGCATTGCAAATTTAACATGAGATAAGTTAGAAATGATTTAGAGGTAGAAATTGAAAAGCAAACCATGCTAGAAGTGTCAAAATTCAAGTATTTGGGGTCGATTTTATAGAATGATGGTGAAATTGATGGAAAAATTATGCATAGGATACAAGTTGGGTGGTTAAAGTGAAGAAAAGTTTCAGGAGTTATTTGTGACCATAAGGTACCAATTAAACTTAAAGGAAAATTTTATCGAACTGCTATAAGGTCAGCGATACTATATGATAGGGAATGTCAGGCTCTAAAAGGGCAACAAGAGTATAAGATGAGATTAGCAGAGATGAGAATGTTAAGATGGATATGTGAGCATACAAGAATGGATAAAATACGAAATGACTGTATATAAGAGAAAATCATAGTAGCACCTATCAAGGAGAGAATAGCGGAAAATCGTTTAGGATGGTTTGGACATGTACAAAGAAGAGGACAAGAAGAGCCAGTAAGGAGAGTTGATTAAATGGCTTAGAGTGCTTTTAAAAGATGTTGAGAAAGATCAAGAAGGACATTAAAAGAAGTTATAAGACGTGACTTCTTGATAAATAATTTATCTAAGGAGATAGTGTTTGATAGAATTCATTGGTGTCGTATGATCCATGTAATCAGTGGGATAAAGCTAATGTTATTGTTGTTGTTGTTGTCAATAAATTCATATTATCAAGTATGGCAATGCACATTTAACCAGACTAAAAAGGTTTGAATCATTCATTTCCCAGCCGACCTCAAAAAGGAACCAAAAAAGGAGAATATTTTAAAAGAGATACAAAAATAGTTGCGTTGACAATTTTAAAAGCATGTTTCATACTAATGGACATCAGTAAACTACCTCCAAGAGCTTGCCTTCTTGCTTAAATTGCTCATACCTGAAACCACAAGCCAAGGAATTAGTCCAGTGACAAAAACCTTTTCTTACAACAACACTAATGAGAGTTTTCAAATGCAGGTGCAGATTGATAACGACTTGCCTATGAAAGATGAACAAACCAGATACAAGTAATGGGAGCACAAGAAAACAGACAGATGAGCACAATCTTATTGGGGAAGCCGAAGTCAAAACAGCTAATGGATAGAGAGAAAAGTAACAAAAAACAGAAGTTCAAGCCAAAACCATCTCATATAACTTCTTCCATTCCCATTCTGCAATAGCATTCCCTATTTGTATTTTGCTAAAGCTCTTGCAAGTTGTTGCTACCCAATTCCATGGCACAACAACATTCTAGCAGTCTAAAAATTTGACCTTCTTCTGACCTTCTCAAGTAAAATTCCTCCTTTAGTGTATTCTTCTATGCTAATGCACCATATTCCCATATCAGATTGTTATATTAAAGGAGAAATTTTGCAAAAACAAATGCATTTTATCCCACTAAGAAACAACAAATAATTACGGGGTTTAAGGGTAAGAGGTAGAAAGAACTAAATAAAGACAAAGGAAAGCGTAACTGGGAAAGCTCGGAGAGAGAGAGGACGTTGGAGGGACGGAGGCTAGTGCAGATCCAATCCAGGATGGGGCGTGCATCTTCGTACTGAAAGGGCCACTCGAAACTATCAGGGTCCAACCCCTCGGCGTCTTCGAACCCCAATTCAGCTAACAAGGAGCAGAGTCTAGCCCCACTCATTTCGATGCCAATGCGTGTCTCGTTATTCTTTTACTTCGGCTCCCTCAGATCTCCATTTCGGATGAGGACGAGAGGGAGATATGGTGCTGCCGGCCTTCAATTTAAATGTGAGAGTGATGATACTGAGCGGCCGAGGTTCGGGCCGGGAAAATGAAGTTGAATTGAAAAGCAACTGTAAATTACAATATTATCCTACCGGCGGTTGGCACGTAAATTTTTGTAATTTGGGAAATAAATATTTGTAATTTAAAATAAAAAAGAAATGGCATATTTGGTAGTAATGATGGAAAATAATTTGGGCTGTGCAAAAAGACAGTGGTCCAAGCAGCTAGACCCACCAGGTGTTGTGGACTCGCAGTGCAGCGGCCTGTTATCCCTCCACTGTCGTGAGCCAGAGGTTCCCGCTGCTCTGTGAACCCAGCCTCACGCATTTCCCCCCGGTTCAGGAGTCAAGAGGCCCAAGCTTTCGCTCGGGACCCATGATTCAGCTCACTACTTGGAGCGGGCAAGCCATCAAGTCGCATCATGGAATCCAGCCCAGCGAGCCAGAGCAGTATCCCACTGTCCTGATGCCCCCACTTGGGTCACAAGCTGGCGCAACTCAGCTCGGCGAACAGTGGGGGTAGTCAGGGTCTTTATATACAATATTTAGTCATAAATCCTAGACGATGTGGGACATTATTGGTTCTTTCCAAGCAACTCCGGAGTATTTGTTCTGTGTATTAATAAGCCTCGCCGCAGACAACATCATCTTACAGTGTTGTGATCGGGAATGTGAATATGAAGTTGGGAAATCACAAATTCAAAGCTGAAGCTTCGATGCTGACGGAGAGGAATCCGTGTTTTTTTTCCTTTTCATTGTGGTTCGTCTGAGGAAAAGGTAAGTCCAAGTTAGAGTTAGCTTTAACACAATGCTCTTGGCCGTGAGATTTTCTGCCATCGTGACTAGGGATTACCTAATTCGAAAAGAGGGGAAAATATTGATTTACCAGTAAAATATCAGAGAAGTATTCGATTTTTCATAGTAACTGTACTCTTGGGAACTATTAAGTTGGTTTTGCATACCGAATGCAATTAATCTTGGAGCCTTAGCCATAACTTCAGCCTATTCATACATTTATATTCTTTCTTTATATCTGAACTTTTCTTTTGCTAGTTAGAAACTAAAAAGAAACTCCTATAATTACAAGAATTCAAAACTGAAATTTACAAATAAAAAAAAGAGACAACTGAAGATGCTGCAAAATAATATAACTACAACAATGAGAACAGAACAGAATAAAGAGGTGACACAATACACCCCAATTTGATTAAGTATATGCCTCTTGTCTTTCTGGGTTTCATTCCTATTTCTCTGTTAAGTTCGCGCGGAGTCTTATTCTTATATCCATTCTATGATGTTGGACAATAATTCGAATCCTTGGGCTGAATCATCAATTTTTATATAATTTAATTTTGTTTCACTTTCGAAAATACTGAGATGAATTTTTCAAATAAATAGTATCTCTATTAAGTTTAAAATTGTTTATGATAGATAATACTTTTTATATATAACGTTGGAAATAGATCATCTGAAATAACATGCCCCGCCCTCCGGGTTTTTGACATGATATGACCCCATGACCAAAACAATTTGAATCGATCTTTCCCTGTAGCGTTCATTTTCATTTTGTTGAGGCTCAAAGTGAAGAAATTAATGAATTCATTGGCATACTCATCTCCATAATCTCAGACGAGCATATGACTACTTTGCGCACCAATGGATCTTCTGAAACGTACCAAATATTGATATTTATACTCTCTAAACCAAAGAAAGGAAATAAACAACCAACCAACAGAAGGGTTATAAGCATCCTCTTGTTCTCATTATGAAAGTACTTGCCACCGGTCAAACCGAACAGAAGAGCATGCAAGAAAGACATCTTTCTAGAATACAATATTTTTCATCAGTTTTACCTCCCTCAGTTTTCTTTTCCTCCATTTCTCACCACGAAAACCAGGGGACAGATTCCTTACAATCACCAAAAATAATTGCATATAGTGTATTTACTATTTAGAGAGATAGAATGGAGAAAGAGTATGTGAAAATAAATAAAATAGATCTCTTGCACAGTTACATTCTTTTATGTCATGTAGGTCTTATACACAGTTATTCTTTTATGTCATTCTCTCTAAATGTAATAATATAGGACTACAAAGAATTTAAATTAGAGTATTAATACATTGATCATAGTTCCGTTCAGATCATAGTTCTTCCTACTTTTCCAAAGGGCCTGGGAATCCCACCCCCATCATTGCATTTTGAACAAATTATCATAGAAGGAAGAAGGAGTACAAGCCCCTTTTCACGCTTAAGGCAGAATCTGATATGTCTCCTCTCAATTCCTTTCATTTTGGCTAAAATAACGATCAGCATTTAGTGGCCGGTTCCAGGAGACTGCATCACGTGTATCAGACTCAGCTCCTCCGTGCATGGGTGCAAATGCTGCATTGTGATGCACATAAATTAAAGAGAAGTAAACCCAATCTAGAATTTAAAACTGTTAAAAAAGAGATAATTCATTTCAGTGTTTCTTGACTCACGTGGAAATGAAAGAAATAGCATGTAATTCATCAATTAGGTTATTAAGAAGTAACATTTCCTTAATTCCATTTGACTTGAAGACCGCAACATTTTGAAGACTAAAATTTAACGGGCTCTCACCATATTTATTATATCATTAGATTGCTACATCAGTTATGCAGACACAAGTAATTAAACAATCACTCAAACACATCCAACCGATATTTAGACAGCTATTGGAAGCCACTAATCCAGCTATGTCAGGCAGCTAGGTAATTGTAACAAACAACAACATTGACCTTATTTTACTAAGGGGGATCGGTTAAGAAAATTGCAACAAACAATTTATATTATTTTAGCAGACTAACAAACTTCTGGCGTCAGGAGAAAAAGCCTATACAGTAAGATACCAGCACTGATAAAATTGTTAAGACTTCCACAGGGAATGCCAATTGAAAACTGATGTATATAATCTTGAGCTTCATTATAATTTGAGACGTTGTATGACAAACTAACCTTTCTCTCTCATTCTTCTCTCTCTGTCATACTCAAATTTATCCCGTATAAAGTTGACTTTTTCCCAGGTATTATCTTGCTTATTTCTTCCAAAACTCTGGTCCTGCATTAGAATTCAGTCATCAGAGTTAATAGATAACATTTTGTGCAAATATAGTGAAATACAGCGAGGAAGAATTAGACAGACAAAAACTGAAGACCAAAATGACATCATAGTTTTGCCTTAGATCCTTTGTTGACCTAGGTATTGAAGGCGACTAGAAAGGATATGAACATTAATATGGTCTCGGATTCTCTCTAACAAAAGCTGAATTCATTACATCAGAAAGAGAGATGTTTCTATGACACACATTAACCAAATGGAACCACATCCACACTCATTATGGTTAGAAATTCACAATATAGATCTATTAAAGTAAATTAATCCAACATTCCTCAAGTTATTTCAGAAATAGAGAGAGCCATAATAACATCAGATACCACTCCACACCCATTCTAGGTGGTAGACATTGAGGTCCATCATGTCACAATGAAGATAGGACCAATTCAAGCAAAAAAGCAAAATTATAAGCAAAGTCATATTTAAACATAAAACTCGAATGGAACCGAAAATTCAAGTAATTCTTTAAGGCACTTTCTACATTGCCTCACTAATCAGGCCAAATCTCCTCATAATCACAAATTCGCATTGCAAGACTGTCCAAGAACAAGACATGACAAAAAGTTATCAGCAACAATCACTGTATGTGGCATATTACAAACATTCAATTGTACCTGACTATGCTGCATAAACGGCCTCCTATTCCTGAAATGACACAACAGAAAACACCAGAATCAGCCACCACCTCTGTGATTCCCAGAAATTAGCATGGTTGACTTTAAAGTTTAAACCATTGATCCAATTAACTAACAGAAATAAGGTAATACTGTTATATTAAAGTCTTAGGGCCAAGAGTCTAATAAACATTGATCAGTACAAGTTTGAATATAAGCTACAACCCTTTCTTCAGCAAGTCTATTTAAGACCACAATCTTTTTCTCAAACTCATGCATGCAAAACTAAAACCATTTTATTATCTCAGAAGAAATCAGTTTTGAGCCATGGCAGGAAAAAGGAGAAATATAAGAGGTAACATACCTGTAAGGGGAGAAATCTTCATCATCATCTTCAGCAGACTCATAGTTTGCATGATCTTGAGCAATTTTTTTAGAGTATCCCTCATCCCAATAAAGTCTCTCCCAGTTTTCTCTCAGCTCATTATATAATTCCATATATTTTTTGCACCATGGCTCATGCTCCTTTCAATAAATGGAAGTATTTTGAGATAAAATTAAGGAAGTTTTGAATTTCATAACCCTATATAAAAGGACAAAATGTAGGAGCAATTTTACAGATGTTTGCTATAAGTTTTTCTAGAGAAAACATTATCTGTGATTTTTTTTTCCGAAGCAGCAGCAAACGATTGATTGTTTCAACAATATGCACGTTATATTTCCATTAGAGAATAGAATATGACACGAAACCCCTAGAAAAAAGTACATATGTTTAATCCTATAAATCATAACCAACACCAAGAAGTAATAACAATTCCATAAAGCATGTCAATAATACATCAGTATGACATGCCCATCTCTCACATTTCTTGTATTAATAAAGATAATGATCATGTAAACCTGAAACAAAGCATACAAAGTTAAGGCAGTGATAGGAGAAAAGTTTTAGCATGTTTCCATCCCTCCACGGCTCCACCGAAATATATCTACTCATTTTTATTGTGTTTATATTATACTATATCAACCTTTTTCCTCACAGTTCTGAAGAAACGAAAATCAGATCCAGAGTCATCATCGTCAGAAGAACACTACCATCCAAGCGTTATTCATTTATTTATTGTAGTTTTTAAAAGAAAGCAAAAGACGTACTCAAACAGAAGGGAAATCACAACATAAATACATTAATATCTAAAACTATTCTTTTTTATTTAATTTTGAATTAGCCAGGGCTTACCGACTCCTTGAGAACCAGGCGAGTCCTGCGCATGAACTGCTCCCGCAGCTGCTTCCGACGCTTATTTGGGATGTTCTCTCTGGGGATGACAAAGCGCTCGCGCAAGGGCACGTTATCGCCTATCTCGTGCATTTCGCCATCAACTATCCACCACTCAGACTTCGCCTCCGCCTTCTTAAACGGCAGCGGTGGAGACTTAGGCCGTCGTCTGGATTGACCGCTGGAGTAGGTTCGAGCAGAGCAGAGTTGATAACCACCGTGGCGGAGGCATGGCGCCATGGCTTGAAGTCGTTTCGTGAGAGAGAGCATGGAGAAAGGCGGTGACAGTCGTTCGGCACTGCATCCGGGTCGGATAGAGATATTGATCCCTGAAGATGTGGAATGGGTCGAATCAAAACTTTTACGGATTGAGAGGGGTATCTCCGCAAAATTATATATTTCAAGGTTGTAAGATAAAATTTGGTAGAGCACTTTTGAGTGGGGGTGTGCATGGCGGGTTGGACCGGCCTCGCCTCGCCTGATGTCAGGTTTGTGCATATTCAGGTTAGGTTGGATAAGCTATTGGATCGGATCGATATCATATGATTTTTTAAAATATTAATAATAAAATAAAAATTAATTTTATGTATTAATGAAAAAATTTTAATTATTAATATAAAAGTAAATTTTTTAAAAAATATGATGTTAGGATAGAAATTAATTTTCTTAAAAATTATAAATATTTACAATTATACATTATTTTTATTTAATATTAAATTAAGAAATCAATTTAAAATTTTAAATAAAATTAAAATATCAAAACATTTTAAAGCTTTTCATAGTAATTAAATAATAAATGTATTATATAAAATATATAGAAAAAATCTTATAAAATCAATTAATATATACAAAATAATATTTTTTAAAAAAAAACATATATCTTTATATAGTTTGGGCTGGCCTGGACTAAACAAACCTAGCTCGAAGTCCGGCACGGCCCGAAATGAAACCCGGCCCGATTGGCCCATTAGGATCAAGCCACGGGTTTATCTACACAGCCCTACTTTTGAGGCATCTTATGGTCATTTTATTTTTGGACTATTTATATATAGATTTAATTATATTTTATTATTATATTTTTAATATATTTTTATTTTATTATATACAAAATCTAAAGTAAATATAATTTTATAGCTGTTATTTTTTAAAAAAAATACTATTATTATATACAAAAATAAAAAACTGTAAATATGAACCATTTAGATCAACCTAAAATAATGAACATTTGGTACTCATATGAGCACCCAATGTGGATTCAAAATTTGGCTAGAAAAATATTGTAAAATAAAAATAATTTTATATAAAAAAAATTAAATTAAAATAAAACATATAACTCATTTTAAATTCCAATTACCTTTTAGTTTTTCCCCTTTAAACATTTCATTTCATGACAATTATGAAACGCTATCAAATTGATTTAAGGCATATTTGATAATAAGGAATTTTTGTTTTAGAAAAAAAAAAAGAGTGAAAAACATACAGTAAAGCTTTCTATCAAAATGATAAAAGAAAACACCATTCCTTTTTTTTTTTATCCATTTTATAGGAATGAGAATATTTAGGTATTTTATTCTACTATTTGGATACATATGTCAAACATAAATCACATCAAATTTTTTTTTTTAATGTATCAAACATACTTAACTCATTCTCATTTCCTTTTCTATTATTGTCCTCATTTCATTTCCTATGGTATTACATCAAAAATTTTCTACATATAAGTGTTAGCAAGGCTGACTTCCCAAGAGGGGGGGTGAATTGGGAAGATTGAAATTTTTCTGCACAAAGTGAAGTAAGTGAAGATATCACAGTATAATGAAAACAATGCGTAAAACAGAGCAAGCTGAAAAGTAAAGATAGGGAGAAGAAGACTCAGTAATTTATCCTGGTTCGGTCCTTCCACTTGACCTACATCCAGTCCCCAAGACACCTCTTGAGATTTATCCACTATACAGCAAGAATTTCAATGGGCTTCTTGCAAAGGCCACAGTACACGAGTTTGCTCTGTTTCTGAGCTCTCTCAAACTCTCCAAGCACTTACACTGTGTGCTTCCCAATCCCCTTGTGAATATCCCTCACAAGTAAATCTATCTTCCAGATGAAGAGTAGATTGATTACAATGAAATGACTCTCTTGAAAGGAGTAGATATGAAAGTTTTGGTGCAAGTCTGGAAGTTAAGAGGGTAAAAGCTTTTGAGAAGAAAATTCAGCAGAGATTCAGTATATACAAGTTTGATTCATTACCCACAACTTCAAATGATGTTGTATTTATAGATTTAGGTCCCAAATATCCGTTAGAGACTAAATCTATCCGTTGGGGAAGTTATCCAATGGTTACTCTGAAAAACTATCCGTTTACCAACCGCATTTAATGTTTCTGACATACTGAAATTCGAATTTTGGTTGGTCAACAGACGAATTTCGAAGGAACCGAAGGTTAAAGCTTTCAACGTTACAACACGAAGTTCGTCTGTTCATGAAGTGAAATTCGAATTTTGAAACTTATAAAACATTTTCACAATGTGACATACGAATTTTCAAGAAGAAAGTTTTTCAGTTAAGTGTGAACAGTGTTTTCAATTTGCTACAGTGTCTTCGAAATTCGAATTTTGGTATCCCAAAATTCGTCTGTTCACTGAACGTTAAAAGAGACACAGTAGTTTACTTTCTTCGAAATTCGAATTTTAAAGGTGTAAAATTCGTCTGTCAGAGAGACTCTTTCCAGACTTATTTCATCATTCGAATGTTGCAAATTCTTGTTATTCGTATGTCTATGTTTCACTTAAACAGACTCAAGAACTTAGCTTCTGAAATTCGAATTTCAATGTTCAAAGTTCGTCTGTCAGAGAGCAGTTTTCAGACATAAATCATTCTTGATCTCAGATGAACTTTAACACATTTTCAGACGAATTTCTTCTATTTTCTCAAGTTTTGTTTTGTCTGAAATTCGAATTTTGAAGACTTAAAGTTCGTCTGTTGGAAAAAGCTTCTTTCAGACTTGTATGAAAATTCGAATGTTGGAAGCTCAAAATTCGTCTGTCAGAGAGCATTTATCAAACTCATTTTCATTTTGATTTCAGATGCATTTTATCATGGTCTCAGACGAATTTCTTTGGTTTTCACAAATTTCATTTTACTTGAAATTCGAATTTTGAAACTATGAAGTTCGTCTTTTACCAGAAAGGCTTCTTTCAGACTAGATGAAAATTCGAATTTTGAAAACTCAAAATTCGTCTGACAGAGAGCCATCTCTTTAGACTTAATCAGTTTTAGCTCGAAATTCGAATTTCCAAAGGCAAAGTTCGAATTTCCAACTTGACAGTTTAGTTTAAACTTTTAACCTTCGTCTGTTTGTGGGTGTTTTTCAAATATTTAAAGATTTAACATATAATCAAGGTTTGAAAACATCTTTTCTTCAAATCAAAACCTTTTACCCAATCATAACAAAAACTAAAGATCCTACAAGAGATCTAACAGCAAATACTCAGAAAAACTTCACTTGGAACAGCTTTGTTCTCCTTTGATATCTTTAATCCAAGCTCTTGAATGTTGGTTTAAAATCATCAAAACTCTTGCTTCAACAATAAGGCCTATTTATCTATACTTGTTCACAAAACTAATTTCCTTTTCCATTTTGTCAAATCTGATATAATCTTATTTTTAAATTAAATTCAATGATGTTGTAATGTAAAAGTTTAAAATTATTACACTCAATATGTCTTCTTTCCTCTAAATCTATATCTACTAAGTTTCTAGTAAACATGAAAAAAAAGTAATATCAAGTATAATTGATGTTAGATACATGTAGCATAAGCTGATTATAATATAGGTTTAACAACCGATGATGTAGTTTTTTTGTATTTTCATTGTACCAACAGCAGCACTTATCTAAAAATCATTTAACAAATAACAACAGGTTTACAATAAAGTTTCAAAGTTTCCTCCAAGAAGCCAATATTGTTTAAGAGCCAATATTGTTTTCCTTTTCTTGTGGTATTACAGCCCATTATGGTAACTACATAGTTCAGAAGTCTGTCAGATTTTTTTTTAAAAAAATTCAATATCTAAAAATAATATAAGTTATTTGGATATCCATTTTAAAGTAATTAAAAAAATAGAAATTTACCCCTTTATATTCAATAAAATGCTTAGTTGCTTCAACAACCATAAATACACATTGTTTGTCAACTATTTTCATAAGTCCCACCTCATTATTTTAAAAAGCAAAAACTAGATTGTCTATTTTCACAATAATAGGATAATCTTACAAACCAAAATTATTCAATTAAATTTAATACAACAAAGTCAAGTCTATATACCTTGGGTATAGCACATAATTTATTTTTTGCTTGATATGGTATGCTCTCTTTTTTAAGTGATATATTTATTTTTGTACTAGTTTGTCAAACAAACACGAGCAGCATATGTAGCTTTAATACGCAATTATATTCACATAATCCATTCCTCAATGGACAATCACATCTAATTTTAAATTGCAATACATGGTCCATTAGTTGTTAATGCTCAATAAACCACACAAATAAAATCAATTTGATTTTATTCATTTTTCCTTAAGACATAAATTAGACTATAAATACATATTTAAGAATTTCACTACTTACTACATCATTTTTGGTCTGTCACAAGAGTAACAACCCCATACTTCCTCTAATTAACTTTCAGAAGAAAATACTCTAGAAAATCAATATTTGCTTTAGATAATCTATTAGTTTTTCAAAGATTTAATAAATTAATCAAAATTTCTTTCAAACATTCTTTTTTGCCTTCTTGTTTTCCAAAAACCTTTTTCAACAAGTCTATCTTCCCAACTATTCTTTAAGTACCAATATTGTTTTCCTCTTCTTCTGGTATCAGAGGCAATTACAACAATTGTTGAATCAAGAGTTTTGATGATTCCAAACTGACATTCAAGAGTTTGGATTGAAGATATCAAAGGAGATCAAAGTTGCTTTAAGTGAAGATTTTCTGAGTATTTTCTGTTAGATCTTTTGTAGGATCTTTAGTTTTAGTTGTGATTGGGTAAAAGATTTTGATTTGAGAAAAAGATGTTTTCAAACCTTGATTTTGTGTTAAATCTTAACTTATTTGAAAAACACCCACAAACAAACGAAGTTTAAAAGTTTAAACTGAACTGTCAAGTTGGAAATTCGAACTTTGCTTTAGGAAATTCGAATTTCGAGCTAAAACTGAATAAGTCTGAAGAGATGGCTCTCTGTCAGACGAATTTTGGTTGTTCAAAATTCAAATTTTCATACAAATATGAAAGAAGTCTTTTTGGTAACAGACGAACTTCACACTTTCAAAATTCGAATTTCAAGTAAAATGAAGTTTGTGAAAACCAAAGAAATTCGTCTGAAACTATGATAAAGTGTATCTGAAATCAAAATGAAATTGAGTTTGATAAATGCTCTCTGGCAGACGAATTTTGGCTTCCCAACATTCGAATTTTCATCTAAGTCTGAAAGAAGTTTCTTTGAAACAGACGAACTTTGGATCTTCAAAATTCGAATTTCAGACAAAACAAAACTTGAGAAAATAAAAGAAATTCGTCTAAAACTATGTTAAAGTTCATCTGAGATTAAGAATGATTTAAGTTTTAAAACTGCTCTCTGACAGACGAACTTTGAACATTGAAATTTGAATTTTAGAAGCTAAGTTCTTGAGTCTATTGAAGTGAAACATTAACATATGAATGATAAGAACTTGCAACATTCGAATAATGAAGTTAGTCTGAAAAGAGTCTCTCTGACAGACGAACTTCACTCTTCAACATTCAAATTTCGAAGAAAGTGAACTACTGTGCCTCCTTTTAACGTACTGGGAACAGACGAATTTTGGGCTTCCAAAATTCGAATTTCGATGGCACTATAGCAAATTGAAAACACTGTTCACATTTAACCGAAAAACTTTCTTCTTGAAAATTCGTATGTCACATTGTGAAAATGTTATGTAAGTTTCAAAATTCGAATTTCACTTCATGAACAAACGAACTTCGTATTGTAACGTTGGAAGCATTAACCTTCGGTTCCTTCAAAATTCGTCTGTTGACCAACCAAAATTCGAATTTCAGTATGTCAGAAGTATTAAATGCGGTTGGTTAACGAATAGTTTTTCAGAGTAACCGTTGGATAACTTCTCCAACGGATAGATTAAGTCTCTAACGGACATTTGAGACCTAAATCTATAAATACAACAACATTTGAAGTTGTGGGTAACGAATCAAACTTGTATATACCAAATTTCTATTAAAACTTCTTCTCAAGAGCTTTTACCCTCTAGCTTCAATATCTGAACTTTAACCTTCATATTTACTCTATTCAAGAGAGTTATATCATTGTAAACAATCTACTCTTCATCTGGAAGATAGATTTACTTGTGAGGGGAAATCACAAGGGGATTGGGAAGCACATTGTATAAGTGCTTAGAGAGAGTGAGAAAGCTCCAGAAAACAGAGCATACTCATTGTACTGTGGCATTAGCAAGAAGCCCGTTAAATTCTTGCTGTATAGTGAAAAATCTCAAGAATGGTCTTGGGGACTGGACGTAGGTCAAGTGGTCAGACCGAACCAGGATAAATTACTGAGTCTTCTATTCCCTATCTTTACTTTTCAGCTTACTCTGTTTTATACGTTGCTTCCTTTAAACTGTGCCACCTTCACTTATCTCACTTTGTGCAAAAAAATTGCAATCTTCCCAATTCACCCCCCTCTTGGGAAGTCAGCCTTGTTAACAGCAATTACATGTATAGACCTTTATCATGAAAAAATTTAAAGAATTAAAAAATAAAATAAGTTATTTGAATATTCATTTTAATGTAAATGAAAAAAAAAATTTACCCCTATATATTCAATGAAAAATTGAGTGACTTCAACCATCATAGAAACAAATTATTTAACCAATATTTTCATAAATACCTCATTATTGTTTTTTTTAAATAACAAATAGATGTATATTTTCACAATAAAAGTCACAACTCTATACTTCCTCCCGTCAACTTTTAGATGAATATCCTTTAAAGCAGCAATAGATGATACTCTAGATGAGAGAGCAATAGATTTAGAAAAAAGGTAAACTCATACAAAAAGGAAAAGATGAGATATACATAAAAGAAAAAGAAAAATAGTGTTAGATCTCGAATGTTGGGAAGAAAAGTGATTGAGAATAATGTTCTGTTTGGCACACAAGAAGTCTCAACACAAAATCTGAAATGGAAATGGAATTAGGGAAGGAGGCTCATTTGGTGTGTCATAATCTTATTTTCATGTATACACTTTCATGGAAATGCACTCCATAGAAGCCAAAGTTTTAAAACATTTTACCCTCTCAAAGATTTGACTAGTCAAAGAGCTCCTTTCCTTACCTTCAAGCATCTTCTATCTCCAACCCCTTCTTATTGATGATAAAGGCGATGGAGAGGATTGTGATGGTGATGACAGCAGTGATGTGGATAAAGGATATGACAATGATTTTTGAACTTCTGACACATATCCAAACTTTTGGGTTCTCCATACTTCTTTTGCCATTGCCCCTTGGCCTCTGTCAACATCAACAGCCTACATCACCTCATCCCCTGAGCTTTCAACATATATCCATAGCTTAAGGTTCCAACTGGGTTCTTCTCCTCCTTCTTCAATCACAGTGGCTTGCATAACTTCCATAGTCAGTGACAATTTAAATAAATCTAGTCCCCCTTCCTCATCACCTTCGATTAAAATAGTTATGGTTCCTTTTCTTCTTAATACCTTCCACAACCATCATATTTGCTTAGTTTTTCCCCTTTTTGTGCTTTGATTTGTATCTGATTTAGTCATTGTTGATTAGGTCTTTTATTGCCTTCATTGTCTCAGATTTGTTGATTCAATTTTATTCCATAGAAGGTGGTTTTTAGAGTTAATCACAGTGGTTTCTATAAATGTTTTTGAGTCTAAATTAGTCTGGAGTTGAGAGAGATGATGGTAGGAAGGTTGAGAGAAGTGGATGGTGATACCTTCGTCGGTAGTAGAGTTGAGTTGGTGAAAGGGAAGGCCAAAACATCCATCATCGAATTTTTTTTTATAAGTGCATTTTGGACTTTTGCTAATATTAATATATATATGTGTATATATCAAATAAAAATTATATCATGCTTCCATTTTCACACCAAACACACTTTTAAACCCCACTTTTACTTCATTTTTTGTTTCCACTTTTACTTTCACTTCCTAATCTATCCCAATCAAACAGGCATAAAGTGAAGATATTTTATACTGGGAAAACTAGCTTTTAGTCTCTATATTTTCATCTCATTTTGAAATAGGTCCTTATACTTCAAAATTTTTTAAACCACTTCTTATTATTTACTCAATTAGTTCTATTACTCCTTATACTTTGAAAAAATAGAAAATTCTCATGATATTACAAAGTTGCACAATTGGCTAACAAATTCTTACATGTCAAATGATGAGGCAAACATATAGGATTAATGTATCAGTATGGATGCTGAGTGGACAATACCGACATGGATAGTGAATGTTGTCATTGTTTCACAAGAGCATGAAAAGTCTAAAGTTGTAACCTAGTACCACACTTGACCAACATGGTTAGAGCACGATAATTGGTTGGCGAAGTTGTTACAAGGTGTGATGGTAAGAAGAGGTCATGAGTGTGCTGTAGGGTGCAACAAACATCGAGGAAACAGAGTTGGGTCATGAATGTAAGCAATGTCTTTGTCTCCTTTAAAATATGCCATATTTGCAATCTTTTCAAACCCACAAAGTGAGTTATGTTTCCCTTTCTATTTGGCTCTCACACTTTCTCTGTCCATGTCATATTTTCTCTTCCTTTTTTCCTTCTCATATGTAATGGGTGTTCTTCAAGAAAGTGGTTGTATCATCATCGACCATCAATTATGCTCCTCAATAAAATTTCATACGAATGTAATTCACCAAACTTTATGTGCCAATACCCCTCTAAGGCTCTTTGGAGATCTTCTTTTTAACAGTAAAGTTTTTTATTATCTAGGTGAAAAAATCATTTTTTCAATACATTTTTCTTCTTTGGATGGATAATCTATAAAAACTTTGAGATTTATATTTACTTTGAGCATATGAAATATTAATGTATCAAAGTAGAAAGGTTGACACTATGATATATACCCAGTAAATGTTTATAGTGAATATATATTGTCATTAGACATGAGAAATTCACCTAAAGCTTTAATCTAAATATGGTAATCCTTATACCAAAGCTAATATTGAAACCTTTTGAGCAATCCAACCCCAAACAAATCCTTTAGTAATGAATAAGCTTGAATATGAAAGATCAAGTCCATTATGCTTCAATAATTAGAACACATTTTATTCAAGTCCCTGTTTTGTAAAAGAAAAACAGAATAATGCTATGATGGGTTATTGTTTTATTTTATTTTACTTTATTTTTTAAACTTTGTTTAGAAGTTAGAACTTAAATTTGAAAACACACGTTAAAAAAAAAGCATGTGTTTAGAAGAACTTCTATTGCAAGAATGCCATTAACTAAAAGTCGGAATTCTTATTAGCGCATAGCTCTATCTCCTTGATTCTTAAACATTTGTTGAAACAATAGAATTTCTTATTACGTTGAGACTTGTGGAAAGATTTTAAATTAAAGAAAGTCTACATTATTGTCAATCTTTTAAATGTACTGTTACTAGTTGGTTGAGATTGTAGTTGATAGATTATAAAAGACAATATTATCTGGTGGCATTGCAATTCGCAAATGATGGATTATTTCCATTTCACTTAGTCTCATAGCTTCGGTCTTGCACACTAGTGGCCATCAGAGCCCAGTGATTGGGATCTTATAAGTATACAGAGTTGATCATAATAATAGAAAATTCTTCAAAATATTCTAGAAGTTAAGCCCAATAGAGATAATAAATTTATTAGAACAAACCAATATATGAGTTTTAATTCAATTATTAGAAGTGTCAAGGAATCGGGATTCACCTTATTTAATAACTAGATTTTATTCTTTAATTAGACTCTACACAATTATATTAACTATTGTTCCTAAAATGTTCTAATTATCTTTCAGCTAATTAGTTCTTATTTAATTATGATTCAACTAAAGTTTCTAATCAAACCTTAAAGCTACAACATAAGTCACCATTGATTCCTAATTCTATCTCTAAATTAGTTATTCATGTTTATCTCTATAAATTTATATTCATTATTCACCTCTTAGTCCATTAAGTTTAACCATTGATTAGACTTTACAGTGATCAAGCTTGAAATTTACATGAACGAACAAGAAAGATAAATATAATAAGAAACAAATTAAATATAATTTGAAAAATAAATCCAAAAAATTATAACTAAAAAGAAAAAATCTAGTAAATCCTAATTAGGCTATATCTATATCTATGACTGGGAAATTTAACCACATAGAGAAATAGACATTAAAATAGAACTAAAATCCCAAATCATAATAAAAATAATAAGAAGAAAGAATTTATAATGAAAGAAAAGATAATCTTGTTCTGATACTTTCCAAATCTTCTTGTAAATTACTTTTAGTTGCTCATAGATGCATTTTAATCATATTCTTTGGTCTTCGAGTGCTTTTTTTAATGTCCCATATTGTTCCCCTCACATTTCTTTACATAAAGAAAGTCCAAAAGCCCATAAAGTCACAAAATTACGTAAAAGATAAGTCAGCTATGCAATATAAGCCGCGGCTCCACACCTTCCTTCTCCACCCGGTGCTGTCTCCAACGCATCATGCTTTCTCAGGACCAAGCCCACTTAGCACCAGCTGGTTGCCCTACTTTGTTGACCCGGCACCAAGTACTTATGTTATTTGCAATTCTTCTTGCCTTTTTATCCGAGACCGAGTGAGAAAATATGAGCGGAACGAGTGTATTTCATTTTTTTCATTTTGCTCCAACTTTTTGGTTCTATATAGCTCAAACTTCTCACCAATATTCTTGGAATGTAAATATACTCTAAGTTAAGCAAAGTCATATCAAAAAATATCAAATCACAATATTTTGAAATGAAAATAAATATGAAATATGGATATTTTATAGGTATAAAATAAATACGTCACCTATACATAGTGTCCAAATAGTTTACTCTGTCTTACATACGCCAACTTATTTGCCACGTCAGCTATTTAACACCGACTAGGGATTCAACTTCTCATTTTAAAAATATAAGGACTAATGTACTAAACTTAACAAAGTATAGAAAATGCTTTAAAAAATGTTAAAATCTAGAGAACTAGACAAAAGTATAAGGACCAAATGTTTAATTTTCTTTTTCTATTTCCTTTGGACCTTTCTACAAGATTTTTTGTATAAAGGTATTTGTAAAATTTGAAAAAAATATGTATTATAATTTTCACAAGGACCCTTTTTCTATTCTTACATAGTTTTTTTTCAAGCGTATTCTAGGAATATATGAAAGTTTTTTATAAAATTAAAATTTTTAATTAATTTCAACTATCGTGGTTGGAGTTAAAATAAGGAATCTACCGGTAGTTGAGACACATGGCAGTAGGGTCCACAAGAGCACGAATCTATAGGCGGTTTCATCCGACGGCCCTCAAGTGGCTTCTAAGGAGTGCATGGAAGGACCGGAAAAACGGCGGAGCACTCCCTTCCTTCCCGCCTTTATTCAGTTGTGCAAAGTAACACTTCCGAAGAATCTTGGAGAACCCAATCGTTCGTTTTGAGGCAGAGAGATGTGTGGGAGAGCTCGTTGTACTCTGAGAAACAATGACTTCCCTAGGGCTTGTTATCGAGACAATGGTCCTGTTCGTTCCGTTAATATGGATCGGTTAGCTTTCTCTTTTGTTTCTGCCTATTGTGCTTTGTTTTTCAAAGTATAAATGATCAATCGTTTTGATTTTGGGGTTTTTATTCTTCTTGTCGTTTTTTGTTTTGGCTGTTTTCGCTACCGACGAGCCGAGTAAAAAAAGAGAATGGAAGTTGGGGATTTTATGTTTGCTGTCACTTTTGTATTCACTTCAAATGGGTCTGAAGTTGATTTCGAACTTGCCAGCTGCCGAACGAACTTGTGATTTTGAATTTGACTGAATGCTCAGGTATAGGCCATCATATAATGTGTCTCCGGGTTTTAACTTGCCAGTAGTTCGTAGAGAAGCTGCATCTGACAGCGAAGGTTCTGTTCTTCATTGCATGAAATGGGGGTTAGTTCCCAGTTTCACCAAGAAAACAGAGAAACCTGATCACTACAGGATGGTAAGTCATAAGTTAATATCTCTTATTTTATTTGGAAGGGCATTTGAAGACGAGTCTTCCTTGTAATAGTTGAAGTAGTTCAATCTGAAACCTTCTTCTCATAACTACGTATTTATTTTGCAATATTGATGCCTTATGCGAGTAAGTTCTTTGTGCGCTTACTCTAGCAACTTTAATCCTCATTACGACAATTTGGTTTGGTGTTTGCTTCATAAAGATTGTTTGTTTTGGATCATTTTACTTTATTTCTCTGGATATCCTACAAAAGTTTACCCATATAAGCTCAAAGTTGAGAACAGAAATGGTCCTTCTCATGATAAATTGGCATTTGCCCCGTGCTACATATTTGACTCACCCCAGTACTGGAAATCCGTTGGTCTGGTAAGGCAACCATGTTTTCCTTTTGAATCAACTAGCTCGTTATTATGTCCAATATGATCCTTTGTCAGTTATTTTACAATGAGGAACAACAAATGGCGGAAATTTGTGAATCCATTATTTTTCTTCTACTACGAATAAAAAAATTTTGCAATGGAAAGTTATAAATGTTTATATTTTCTAATAATATTGTTATTAATCAACCTTTTTATGGGGCTTCATTTTGTTCTAATCATTGCTCATTAGATTTCTTGTTTATACTTTTAAATATATGTTTTTTAATTTTAATTTTTCCCCCGCAATCTATGGGCAGTTTTCTATTTTGTCTTTTCTTACATTAATTGTCTGAAAATGAACTTAGGAACTAAATTTGATGCTTTGTTTCTTAGAAATATCTAGTTAAAAAAAGAAAATGTGACATGGTTCTAACATTTCACGGTATATGTATCAGAGTGTACTTCTTGAACAATCTTAAGAGTTATTTAACTTAAAGACAACAATAAATCATACTCTTTGAGTAATATATATTTATATTAATTTGTTCTATGCATTTCAGTTTAATGCTCGATCTGAATCCATTGGTGAAAAGGCTTCATTTCGCCGTCTACTTCCCAAATGCAGGTGCCTGGTGGCAGTAGAGGGGTATGTTTAGCATTATAGCCGTTTTATGATTTGTTCAGTGTTGTTAGCTGTTGCATGAATTAGAAATGCTTCCTATTTATTGAAATTTTCTTTTAAAATCTATTGCTGTTTCTGATCCCTCTAAGGCTCTACTGCGGTATGTATTTCAATTTTCGAAGTATAGGTAAGATCTAGTTTTATTAATTGTCTTCCCGGTGTTGCTGATGCAAGTTTAATCATGTTTGAAATTATAACTGGGTCTGTGTGATATCTGTTTTTTGATTCATCCTTGTAGTCCCCTGAACTGAGTAATAATTGTTGGAATGCATTTCCATGTTTGGTTTGTCTCTACATGATGTTTTCTGTTGGCAACATAAAAATATTAAAGATGATTCTTCGTGGAAAATTATTGTGAGGAAAATTTAATATGGCAACCTTTTATTCTTGAATGCATGCAATCATAAAATCTTTGAGATTTGAGGTCATAGTCGATTGGTTATTTATCAAAATATAACCAGAAAACAGAAATGCAAAACATATAATTTACACGCATAAAAGTAATGTGTTGTGTAGTTAAATGCATTGAATGCACTATCTACTTATTTATTACTGTAGTCAATTGTGTTTTGATAGTTCCATTCCGTCAGCTGACACATATATATATATGTATGTATGCATGTTTAAGATTTTATGAGTGGAAAAAAGATGGATCAGCAAAACAGCCTTACTACATACACTTAAAAGATGGGCGCCCTCTTGTCTTTGCTGCTCTTTATGATTCTTGGCAAAATTCTGAAGGTAACATTCCTGAAGAAAGATGAAGAATGGGATTCACATCTTATTTCTGGAAAGGTAATATAAATATCACTTACTATTGGATGAAGATAGTAATATTCTTTTCTGCAGGTGAGATGCTCTATACATTCACTATTCTTACGACCTCTTCATCTTCAGCCCTGCAGTGGTTGCATGGTGAGTGGTGCACTCCACTCCTACATGTTGACATGGCATCAAAATTTAATTTTGCCTTTGAAAATACCATGTATGTTCAGATGGTTAAATAAATCAGCTGGAATCCATCATGCATAAATTATCATTTGAGTAGCTGAAGGAATGTTCTAGTATTGCATCAACAATATGGTTGTAAGCCTGTTACTTTTAAAATATTCAGCAATTTGTTCTCCTCCACATGAAGTTTTTATCATTAAAATGTATTATTTGCTTATGCAAATAGTTGAGGTTGATTCTCTTGCATATTATTCTATTTCTTTAAATTATTTTTCCATGCTCTGTTCCTCAGTGGTATTCATCTGTGCTATCCAACTCTCCATATTAGTCTATTCTGCTTGGATATTGTAGTTGGCCTCCCAAAAAATCTATATTTTTATTTATGTTCGGTGTATATTTGCTCAACTTATACGCATAAATGAATTAGATAGCCTTGTCAACCATGGCAGTACATTACCCATGGAAGCCAGCAACATTTTTGTTGTAAGAGAAAAGGAATGAAATTAACGTGTTGATATCAGTATTCCATGTCTGACTTAACTGTATGATATATGTATAATATATGCATCACATAAGCGTGGAAACTATTATGAAGGTTTAATACCTGGCCTCAAGATACAGAATGAATGAATTGGTAGGAAATAGTATGCAAAGAAAATAACTGGGGAAAATTTGTTTTTATTCAAATATAAGGTAACATGAAGTAGTTATAGAAGATAGGATAAAGAGAAATGTTGACAATGAATTTCTTGCTTTGGAATGCTTTACAAAGTGTATCTTTTCAAAGGGTTGGATCGTATCTTTCAAGTAGATTTTACAGTGGGAGAGTTGAGTGATGAACTTAGATAATGGGCCCTGGGATATCTGGCCTCTAGGTGAGAATGTCTACATTAGAAAAGAATGAATAAGACACAAAGAGATAATGTCGAAGGTGAGTGGCAGGAGGGGTGTGCTGTAGGAGAGAGAATCTGGGTTGTTGGAGTGGTATATGGGTTAGCTCATGGTATGAGGAGGTAGGCAAGATTTCGCTGAGATAGGAGAGAACCTGGCCTATTGTACACCAAGAGCCCTTTGCTTTCTTCTACCTTCTATTTATTTCTTTCTCTTGTAATTACTTTGCTAGATATTCCCATTTCTGTCTCTATTCTTAGTAAAGGAATTGTTGCTTTCATAAATAATACAAGAATTTTGGAGGATTCCATCAGTGGATCTCTTTATTTTGTAGCTTATTAGCTGGTTTAGGGTTCTTGTCCTAGGCAAAAATTCTGTGTACTTGGTCTCTCTCTCTCTCTCTCTCGTAAATGGAAAATGGTTTACATATTTAAAGAATACAATCAGAAAAAATTCCATGGACTTGGAAACTAATGGATGTCATTTAATCCTTTTATTTTTGTGAGTTTGAGTTGTTTGGTATATCTGTAGATGTAATGAGGATAGCTGTCTGAATCATTGCCTTAATGATCAAGTCTTACATAGGTTAACTATGTTTTAATGCGTCTTTGTAGATAGGATGCCTGTTATTTTAGGAGACAAGGGCTCTACTGATACCTGGCTAAACAATTCTTCCAAGTACAAGACGGTGCTCAAGCCATATGAGGAATCTGATTTGGTACGAGCTTTTGAATTGAGAAATTGAGGCAATAAATTATTTTTCAATATTTCTCTCATTTTCCCTCTTTTCTCATGGTGTGAGCTGTGATTATTTTTTCATTTTTGACATCAAAGCTATGAAGTTTGTTAGTATTTCTACTACTACCACCACTATTGTTCTTGGTTTTCCAAATTCTTTTTTCTGCAGGTGTGGTATCCTGTTACCCCTGCAATGGGCAAGCCATCTTTTGATGGACCTGAGTGCATAAAAGAGGTGTGGGCTGTTAACTTTCGTTTGATATCATATTAATATTACTAGTTAGAGAACTCCTAGAATTGGATATCTTGAATATGGCTCATAGTACTGGATTCAAACCTATAATTTGGTAAACAAGGCGCCTAGAATTGAACCCAGAATTGGTATTAGATTGCCTACATTTTATTTGTACTGCTTTTAATTTCTCGTTTTTTAGATTGGCAAAGTGAAAGTAGAGAATTACCTGGTATTGCTCTCATTTGTTCTTTAAAATAGAAATTTGCTGAGAGGCAAAGTTTTGGCCGGTAGTCTGATACGTACAGGTCATCCAGAAAGCTTTGATAACAATGTTCTTGCTGTTTGATTAAAATAAAACAAAAATATGCCAGCTTTGTTCTCTGCCGCGCTATTTATTGTGTCATTGGTGTGTGTGGGGCCCATTTTGTTATAGTTGCAAGGCATCAGGCTATTGCTTCTATATCTCTGGATGCCACCTTGATGCACGTATTTCTTTACATGTGTTCAGAATTGTCGCAACCTGAGTTAGCTTAGGTGATTCATGGTTGGGTAGGTAGGGATTTGGATAGAGTTACAAGTTTGATCATATTCTTATTGTAGCAGAGAAAGAAGGAACAACTCCCTGTAATTCTCCGTAGTTTAGTCAGAATTTTATTGTAATAATCATTAACACTTTATCTTTCTAAACTATCACAAAAAGTAAAAATGTTACATATAAGTTAAAACTAATATCTAAAAGCTGCGTAATTATTATGTTACTGTTGTGTAAGGTGCAAAACTAGGATGATAGAGACATGAAGTATCATGTGACAATCACGTGACTTTTAGAAGTTAGTTATAACTTGTATATGTAATGTTGGCAATACTTGAGTACAATTGTTGTTGGGGAAGTTATATGTAGTTTTCTTTTTTCAAAGAAAAAGGAATGTTGTCCGAAGTTGATTGATGATATGTAAGATATTTAATTTATCATAATCCCATGTTTCTCAGATTCAACTGAAGACAGAAAGGAATGCTTCGATTTCTAAGTTCTTCACAAAAAAAGGAGTTGAAAGGGAAGACTCAAAGCCAGAGCAGGGAGTATCAAGTCAGGAAACTATCAAAACTGAAAAACTGCCAAAAATAAAGTATGAAGAAGCTGAAACTGAGGAGGGAGATGGAGACCAAAAAACCAGAGAATGGAACTATTCTCAAGAAGATGCAGCAAAGCACGAAATCAAGCGTGATTATGAAGCTTTTAAAGCAGAAGACTCAAAGCCAGCTTTTCATGACATATTTCAGAGGAGCACAAGTCCTGCGAAGAAAAAGGGAAAAGTGAAGAGCGCCGATGATAAACAGTCGTCCTTATTTTCATACTTCGGGAAATGCTAGTCTAGCTTGCTGATATGTTAATATTTCTGTTTGTTCTACTAATGATGTAAATTAAGGAGAGACATTTTCTTTTGGTTGGTGCAGGCACATTGAGTAACGCTTCATACTATTATATTTTCTAATCTTACTGTAGGGCCTCTAGCCTGTGGTTAACATTCGAGATCTGACAGAACTGTTTCTTTTCCCCCCTCTTTTGTGGGTTCAAAGAATTGCGAAAGTTCTATCTGTTATTGTATAATAATTGTATTGCTGCTTTTGATGACTTGACAGCACATATGTTCATTGTTTTTTGAAAGTGCTTTGCTCAATCAAATCACACTTGCACAACATATGCGTGAACGTTTTGCTCCAGACTCCTTAGGGCTCTTCAACACGAAAGAAAGGTAAAATTAAGAAAATAAATAAATACACGGAAAGAAAATGATCAATATATAGATATTATGACATTTTACAGGATCCACTAGGGGACACTTCAAAGGAGTGAAATTTATGGAAGGGAAAGCTACCACTTTGATAGTGTAGCTTCCATTGAAAATAAGAAATGTATTAAACATCTTTCCTTTAATTAAGACTACCATAACTCTTTCGTGCTAAAGTTAAAAAGCAGTAGAAACGTTTTCTCTTTCTGAAGGATTCAACGTATGCCTCTTCCTTGCTTGTATATCATCAAGGCTCAGGAAGCATTTCTGGGTTTCTTCTTCTTCCTCCTAGACGACCCCTTGTATATGATCAACAAAGAGGAAAGAGTTGGGGGCGCAATAATGGTATATACCTACAATATACCTCCATAAATTGTCCCTTTGGTGCAATTTCCATGATTATCTTCTTCAACATCCTTAGAGGACTAGTAAGCCCCCACTGTACCACTGGCCGTGATCCAAGGCAGAACCCTGGCCGCCGATTCCCCAGCCGTACAGTGCAGCCTCGCCGTCGCCGGTGCCGCCTCCGTGGAAGACACCATCCTACCAAGAGTGTAGAGTTTGAAATCATTGATATGGTGCTACCACCTCTCTTGAGCATTTTTTTTCTTCTGTAGCTGAAGGCACTACGTTTGATTACCTGACGCAGAATCGTTGTATGTATATGTAGCAAGTGAAAAAGATAGTTCATTGATAATGATGATCATGGTCATAATGGAAGCAATTATAACAATCTTGATGCTTTAGGAATAATTCTCGTGCGCTTTAAAGTAAGGCCTCAAAGAAACTCTATTGTGCTTCTTTACTTGTTTAGGGCTATGGTAGCCATCATTACGAGGAATAGGATCTTGATCTTTCGACATCAGTTCAGAGATTGTATGATACTTACTGTGTACTATTATAATCATTTTATCAATATATTAATTAATATCAATATAAAGCATAAGATTAATATAGAGACGCATTATTTACTAACTATATATAGTATGATTCATTTTTCAGATTATAATAATATAGAGAAAAACAAATCTATCATACTCCATCTGGTTCATATTATAAGATATTTTATATGATAAGTTTCTAGTTCAAAATATAGAGTGTTTGATATTTTTTTCTTATTTTATTTCTATCTTTAATTTTTTTCTTTTCTCATTTATAATTCTATAATGACAATAGAATGTAGTATTTAATAAGAATAAAATAAGAAATATTGGCACTTTTTACATTGATTTCATATGGACAGATAATTTTCTTAATGTGCATGTAATTGATACAAAATATCTTATAATATGGATCAAAATGAGTATATTTTTTTAATAAACTTCAATATCCGATCACCACTTTAGACTCCAATTAATTTAGATCAAATTACACTTGAACTCCATTTATATGAGTTTTCCTAAAGACATTTCTATTATATGTTTTATTATATATATAATACCAAAAATACATTTACTATCATATCAGTATTCATCATATTTTCTTAACTTAATAGTACTTGTAGCTATGCAGCCGGATTGAACCTAGCTATAAGTCTATAACTAAATGCCATTCTTAAAATTTGAATACAAATGATTTATTCATCAAAACATAAATAAATAAACATTTCTTGCATTCTAGAAGAAGTCACTTGGGCATCTTTATTTTCTTCGAAATAGTAATGATGTGCAATGATGACTTAAGAAATAAATTTTTAAGTTCGTATGATAGGATATAGTCACTTTTGATGAGTTATAATAATAAATTTAAAAATACTCATCATAATAAATGAGAGAATATAATTATGGATTGGCGTCGATTATATAATTATTTGTTGTTAAAAAGAATCACATTGAGTCAATTGTTTGAACTAAAAAAAAAAAAGCACAAGTTTATCATGCTGAGGCCATACTTCAAGCTTCAGATGTTTTGTTTGGGCCAAAACTGAGCCCAAATATAAAATGTAATTTGGATTGGGCTCGATTTCTGGTACTAAATTGTTTTGCCTTTTATTTTCGGTTCCAAGAGCCGGGATTACATAAACATTAACTCCTAAAATGTAATTAAATATAACATTAACATGTAAATTTTAAAATGTGACACATTATCTCTTAAACTATCACATCAAACGAATAATCTCTACTAGAAGTTTATTTTTGTAAACTTAAAATATAGCTACTTGCTAAGGTACCCACACAATGAACCTAGTACTATGCGAAAAGAAGAAACTAGTACGATGTGAAAATTGCGTTTGGGTGGGTGCCCACTAAAGCCAAAACCACAGTAAATTATTAATTATGATGCACAGGAGTAAACGCTTTTTCCTATTGTATCAAGTTATGACTTTTTTTTTCTTGGGTATAATTATACACGTTTTTTCGTACGTTAAGCTGAGTCTAAGATTAAGAAATGAGTGTTATACTGTTGATGACTTCTAAATAGTTTGATTTTGTTATAGATTTTATATTATATATTGATTAACATTGAGTGGTGTGTAATTGTAGGATAATTTATGCTATAAATTTGAATTTTAAAAAATATGGAATAACAGAGGCAGTATAATTTCACATGAAATTATTCATTCATAGATAATGAATGAGAGACATTGGAAGTCTCCTTTTTCTTCAAACTAAAAATCACTCACTCATTCTTTCACCAAATGATAGAAGTGTATGAATATGATAGAAGAATCCAAATGTCTTCTTTTAGAACTCTCAATCAATTTATCATATTTATAAATGGCATTTTTGAAAAAAAAAAAGCTTATAAATGCGTCACAATTTTTTTTATAAATGGTCTTGTATATTAAGGAGCATCAAGAATTTTTGGAAGGGGAGATGTATCAAATGCTGTATATTAATAATAAATTGAGTATTATTGGATTTGAATAGGAATAACTCTTATTATGTGAAAAAAAATCTACTATTTATTTATTTGATAAATAAACACAAATTATATACGTTTTTTTTTTGTATATTGTGACAATAAGCTACACTATTTCTAAAGTTAACCCCAAAAAAAAAATGAAAAGACAAGAAAATAAAAAATCCAAATATATTTTATCTTCAATTACTAATATCATAAAATTATTTATATATATTTATATTTATATGAATATTTTTTATATAAAGTTACACAAATTAATCAAAATTAAGTATTTTAGTAAATTAAGCTAATATTAATATATTTTGAATTTTGTAATAAATAACTTTTCAATTTCATATTTTTCCAACAAGTTATAAAAATTAATTTAACTATTTTTATTAATTTAAAATAATCATCTGATAAAAATAATTTTATAACTTGATTATTTTTAAAAAACAACATTTTCAATTAATTAAACTCTTAATAAAATAATTTTAATAAATTAAAATTAATTTTAGAAAAATGTAGTGAGAAAATAAACCTTATTAAATTCCTCACAATTCAAAATAATTTAGCAAGAAATAAAAAATATCTCACTAATTTCTCGTTATCTGTATTAATTTAGTCATAAATAAAAAATTTCTCGCTAATTATATATAATTTAGCGAGGTATAAGATATTCTTTACTCATTCCTTCGCTAAATTTTACATTGGCTATGAATTTAAAATTTATCACTAATTCTCTCACTATTTAAATTATTTAGCAAGAGATAAGTCTCACCAAATTTTTTAGCTAAATTTAATTTTTATAGTAGTGAATAAATTTAGTATTATTGTATTTGAATAGGGATAACTCTTCCTGTATGAAAAAAAAAATCTACTATTTATTTATTTGATAAATAAACACAAATGATATACATTTTTTTTTGATATTGTGACAATAAGCTACACTATTTCTAAAGTTAACCCAAAAAAAAAAATGAAAAGACAAGAAAACTTGAATAAACAAGGACGGGAGGTGAACACCCTATGTTGATTTAGGCTTGTTTGATAAATATTTAAATAGTTATTATTTAATAATAGTATTTTTATCTTTTTTATTTAAAGATATAAAAATATTTTTTATTCATAAAGTTACCTTTTTTCTTTTGGCCAGTCATAAAGTTACCTTTTTAATCCTATTTATTCGGTACATCAAATGAGGCAAGAATTGTGTGGTCAAAAACTACAGGATGAATATTGACTCCACCAAATCAATGTTGTTGTATCACATTAAATGCGTGTCAAAAAAAAATTGAAAAGAGCAACTTGTTCTCTTTCTTATTTGAGAAAAAGCATGCAAATAAAAACTTTGTTTCATACTGTTTATGAGTATGACAATTATGATATTCAGATGATAAAAAAATACACTAATTTAAGTTGGCATGTGAGTAGTAGAAAATTCTCATTCCTTAAATAAATAGTGGGAGAATTATGTATAAAATAAATCTAAAATAGAGAGAGTTTGGAAAAATTGCGTGCAAAAGTTGAACAAGTAAAACAAATGAGAGAGAGCAAATAACAAAAAGGAATGAAAATGATATGTTGGAATGTAATGTGATGTAACCAAACATTACTATTCAAACTTGAAAACCACAATTATGATGTTCTCTCTTCCTTCCTCTTCAACGTCACATCTCCCTCACCCAATTTCCCTCCCCACTTCATTCAACCCACTTTCATTTTTCCTTTCCTCCTGTGGGCCCCTATCCCTCCCGTCACCCTCACTTAATTTAATCTGAATCATTAAGACTTAACCCTCTCTTAATTTAATCTGAGTCATTAAGACTTAATCTCAACAGTTCATAATTATGAGGAAAACCTCATTTGGACCATTCATATTCACTAAATTGAACACACTCGTTTAATCGTACATCCTTTCTTAAGGAGGTGTTATTTATATAAGTAAATTATTCCTTTCGAATTTACATATTTTTGTACAACTATACCCAAAAAAAAAAGTTTACGTGAACATCATCAATAAATTTAAAATTTTTAAAATCATTATAATTATAAACATCTACAAAATTGATTAAAAAAAATAAAGGCTTTACCAGTAACCGTTTCTATAACTCCTTAAAAAAATTAAGAAACCCAGCTTTTCAAAGTTGACTCTCTCGGCTGATATATATATCTAAAAATTTGTACTAGTATTTTATTTTTAGACATATACCTGAGTTCACATACAATAATCGCATTCATTCCCTGGTTAAAAAGAGGAATAAATTAATAAACATACTAATATCATCCCGATCCCTTTGATGCTAATGGCCATTAGTAAATAAGTAGTAAAATGGTTGAAACTCTACACGGATTTGACGGGACGAGCAATGTAAAAGAGGACGTGTCAAGAAACTATATATGGAAGACAAAGATTTCCAATTATCTCATATCAGTCAAAGAGACGATTCTATTCAGTGATTTCAGTCTGCCAAAACAGTAATAATATCTGTGAGAATAATTGTACCAAAAATAAGCATATGCCCAACCAACCTGATTAGTCTCCATGCAATGTCACAAACCCTACCATCTTGTCTGCTATAGAGCCATTTGGAGACCCTATCATCTATAACCCTAGTAAGATTACTATCATGTTCAACCAGAGTCTACTCAAGTATTCACCACCAAATCCTTCAATATCAGATAACATGTGAACACTGAAGAGAAAATCTTCACTTGTTACTCTTTTACCAAAAGACTTGCTGATGAATACATGAAAACTCAGGAAGATTATATATCAGGCACCATCAGTGACATTACTGGTGGGGTTGGTGGGGATGATGGTCTGGTTCTGGGTCTGTTTGCCTGAAGTCTCTTTGCATACTGAGGCTGGATATTTGATAGCATTGAGTTCAACTTTTCTCAGAGCAGCTTTTCCAAGATCAACACCACAGATATCAGAGAGCCTCACAAGGTAGAGCAGCACATCAGAAAGTTCTTCACCAAGATGAACTTTCTCTTCTTCTTTCCAATCTGGGAGCCCCTTTGGAACCTCACCTTTCCACTGGAATATCTCAGATAGTTCTCCCACTTCACCCACCTGTAAAATCAGAACCAGGATCTTTTCATAATACCCAAATCTTGTTGCGCTGAGACCCACTTTAGAATTTATTTTTTCTTGGGGTCAAGAAAAGAAGAAAGCGCAAGGCAAGAAGAACATAATAAGTGATGGAGCAAAAGTGAAATAGGAAAAGGGGGAACCGAGCTGTGTGTGACTTGTGATAACAAACAAAAAGGAATCTGTTCGCAAAGTTGAATTTGACTATGGGTTTGGCAACTTTCGATTTCAGACAAGGGGCGAATAAGAAAAACCTTGGAATTAAGAAAGTACTAAGCACTGTTCCTCTAATATTATTAAAAAATGAACCAACTTGCCAGGAAACGTCCCGATGCCTAAATAAACAAATATTACAACGAGCCATACATAACAAAGCCTCAAAATCACTTGGCATCTCTCTCAATCTCACTCATATCAGATGAGAATCAGCTGGGTCAAGTCAATCATCAAACACCACTAAATTAACAAAGTGGTAAAAAAGGATTAAAATAATAACAACAACAAGGTACCCTCCCGTGGTTCGCCAGAAATCGGCCAAAAACACCAAGAACGAAAATGGGTAATTCTGAAAAGCAATATAACAAACAAATAAAGCGCATAAAATCAACGTGCAACAAAAACCAGAGAGAAAGTTTCCACCTTTGTGGGGTTTGAAAAAGAAGAAGCATACCAGAGCGAGAAGGAGGTTCCTGGGGCTATGAAACCGGTCCCAATCTCTCTCCTTGGCAAACTCCGCCATTTTTTGCTTAAGCAGATCAAGGGTTACAGATTCAGAGCCTCCTTCAGGAACACCAGTCATGTTGAAAATTGAGAAATGAAAATCCCTTGAGAGAAAGAGAGAGAAGTTGAGACCCAGAAGCAGAAAACAATAGAGAGTAAAACAGAAAGCGACTGAGCGTGTGGACCAGAGGAGGAAAGGGAGAGAACAATGGGGTTTTGAAGGATCACTGCGTCGTTATATAGACAAAATAAGGGGCTGACAAAGAAAGAGGCGAGAAGCGAAGGGAGGGAGGGAAGGGAGAGAGGGGAGGGGTGATACTGACGGCTAGCTATGCACAGTCGTTTTTGGCAATTTGCTTATTTGTAGAAATGGAAACTGCAAGGTGGAAAGCCAGTGAAAGCCGTGGGGTAGGGTCCATTCGTTGGAGGGAGGGTTACCGGTTACTGGGTACTGGAGGTATTTAAGGAAGGAAGGAATGTGACGTGTAGGTGAGAGGAGGGTGGGACACGTGTCGGTTTGTGGAAACCTGCGCCTTGATACTTGCCAGTGTCGTCTGGCATTCGCAGCGGCCAGTGGGCACCACTCTAACCTATTGAAACAAATAACAGTCGGAAACGGATAAATAAATAAATATATATAGTAATAATTTTTTTCTATCAAAATATAATTTCTATTGGATTAATTATACATAAATTAAAAAAATAATTTTATTTATTAAATTTTTAAAAAAATATATTATTTTTTAATAATAGTTCTATTTTTTTATATAAATAATGATAAATTAAAAAAAATATTTAATATCTTAGAAATTACCTAATGAAATATATATATCAGACCAAAAATAAAATTTTAATATAGAATTTATATTTTGAATTAAAATAAGTATAATAAATAATATTATTCATAAATAAGGTATAATGTGATTAATTTTTTAGATTTGGTATAATATTAAACAAAAATATCATTTTTTACCAATTTCAAATAAAAAAAACCATATGGGTTATATTAAATGATGAAATAGAATTTTTTCATGTTTTTATTGATCACATAAAAGAAGTGTTTTATGATTTTAAATATAGACCATTTTTTATAAGTTTTTAAAGTATTAATTGTATTATTTTTAAAATATTATTATTTATGAGTAAAAAAAGTGTAAATTTTTTAAATTTATGGTATTTATTATGGGTAAAGATAAAAAATACATAATTTTAAGATAATTTTAATATTGTAATCAACTTTTCTTAATTTTGATGAGTTGATTGAAAGTAACTTATATTAAGTATCAGAGTAAGTATCTATATTTACACATACACATCTTTCATTGATTGATATACTCATTTCAGTTCCATTTATAAGAGAAAAAATTACTTCACAAGTATTAAGAAAAAAAATTTAAATTAATTAAAAATAATTAATTTATCTCACATTTTTAATTTCTTCCAAAATTACTCATACCTAATTTATATTCTTCTCTCAATTTCCTTTTAAAAATATATCTTGGGACTCTCAATAATATTAATAAAAATAATAATTTTAATAAAAAAATTAATATAATATTAATTTTTTTTATAAATAGAATTATTAAAAAAAAATTTCTTATAAATAAGATGGGATGAAATATTAATCATATGAATTTTTTAAAATTCATTAATTGATACTGTAAAACCTAATGGTGGACAGTACTGTGCCTGCCCGTACAGATTGCTTTAATTAGATAAACATCCAGATGAATTGTGATGAATAATATCCCAAAACAAAAAAGTTTATTGCATTTTCACAAAAAATAAAAAGTTTATTTCAAATACTTTGTATCCGTACGGAATTTGATTTGGTGTGATTTGATTTGATTGTCTAGAAAAAAAAATCTGTCATTGTCATCAAAATTAGATAGATTAAAAACTTTTATTCTATAATTAAAGACTTCAGTAATTTTCTTAAAGTTATACTTTTTTTTGTCTTTCAAATTTTTGATAAACTACACTCATTTCCTATGTATATTATGAAATTTGAAGTAAGACATACTATTTATAATTTATATTAAATAATGTGATTTGTTATGAATTTTATCAAACATTAAATAAAAAAGACATAATATATACTCGGTTTGATATCAAATATTAAATAGTAGTTATTAAAAAAATACTATTATATTTGGCAGACAATTTTTTTAAAAATTAGTTGTTAGTATTGAATAGCAAATTGTTGTCATAAAAAAGTATATTAAATTTAAGAGATATTGCCTTTAGAGGATTAGATTAAGAAATAATAATATTTCAGGACTCAAATTGACCAAATTTATTTTAACGTAATAAATTAAAAAAATAATCTTTCAAAAATCTGAAATCATTGATAATTATTTTACCCTAAAATCATTGGGCTTTTCTTGATTTATGTTTTCAAAACTTTTTTGTTTTAAATAAAAACTATTTTCCTGTAAAAAAAAGGCTATTTAGATAGGTGTTTTCTATTTATTTATTTCCAAAATTCTTTTTTTTTCTCATTCACCACTGACTCCAATATCAACTACCATTGTCCTAAGGTAACTGCTATCAACTATTACTGGCCATTGTTGACCATGTCAGTTTTTGGCAACTATTAATCACTACCAAACTACCATCAATCAAGATAAATCCTATACTCGAGAAAACAATCTATGATTTGAAAAATGTTTTCATGCATATCCGAATTGAAAAATAATTGAAACATCCTCATGTATGGATGAGAAATTTGAATAAAGTAGATTGTTTTTTCTAATGCGTTGCACAGAACATATTAAAATTTAAAGAAATATGATATTATTGAATAAATATAAAATTAAATTCACAAAAAGATAATCAAACAATTTGTAACTAACCAATAAAGATTTAAAAATTATTTTGAAGAAAAAAATGGAGGGAAATTAAATAAAAATTAATGACATAAATTAATGAGAAAACGTAAAAAATATGAATTTTTTTAAAAATAATAATTTAAAATTAAAATAGATGATAAAATGATTTAAATAAAAAAGGTAATTTAAAAATATTAGGTAAAAATATTTATTTAAAATTAAAATAAATAATAAGATTTGAATAAAAAGAAAATTTTAAAAATAATAATAGATGCTCAACTCAAAAATGAAATTAAAATTGTATAAAAAATCTAAAATAAAAATAAATAAAGATAATGGCAATGGAAGTTGAGATAATGGGGATGGGAGTTAAGATCATGGGGGAAGATTTTAAAATATATTTTATTTGAAATATTACAATATATAAAAAACATATGTTATGAACAGTAACTTCCCGTGAAAAGTATTATAATATAAGGGATATTTATCAGAAAAAAAAAAATCACATGAAATTTCCTACATCTTTGTCAAAACATTTTTTTTAAATGAAATAATATGTTATCTCTAAATTTTTTATTAATGAATATACTGCGGAAGAATAGAATACCATGGTTATATATATAGATTTATTGATAAGCGATAAAAACGAAAGACTTTCTAGTTTCTAAACGAGAAGAAAAACACATGAAAAAACAAAATCCATATACCAAAGATAAATAAATTAGCAAAAAGAAAAAACACAGAAGGGAAAAACAAGGCTTTTTAACTAAAATACTTTAAGTAAAAAAATTAATTCCCAATATACTATAAGTTTCAAAATATTTACTCAGATACTATAAGTTTTGATAAATTAATTTCTGTTAAACCGTAATTCATCAAATTTTTTTCTTTTTATAAAGATTTCGGTCTATGTAAAACCGAGATTTAAAAACTTTGCATTCCTGCATCTGTCAGACCCAAATTATATATCACAATATTTTCTTTTAAATAAAGATCTCGGGTTACCACAAATTGAGATGTCAAAATCTGAACTCTCTGAAGTAAGCATGTTGCTTCTTTATGGCCGATGGGAAGTGAGATATTGTTTTTAATTTTATTTTTTAAATTAAAACCTCATTCCCCTTTCCAAAATCAAAACTCCTACTTCCCAAATAATATTTATGTGTGCATATATATTAATACCAAATTTATAATATATTTTTAAATAATTTAAATTAATTAAAATATAAAATCCATATATATATTAACTGAAACATATGCAACATATAATATATAAATAAATTAATACAAAATATTTGTTAATAAAAAATATAACATATATTTATATATTTGAAAATGTCACTTGAAAATTATTGTTATTCTAGTTCAAAGTTTTTTTTTTCAAATTTACTTTTTTATACACTAAAATATGAAAATAATTACGATAATTAATTGAGATGAAAATTTTTTATTTTTTAAAGTGAAAAACTTTCAAATGAGGTAACCAAAGTTTCCATGATTAATACAAGATGCTCTAAATTATAAAACTTGGTGTGGTAAAATCAAATTTCTAGAACTCGGTGTGTATTGTATATGGGAACGTCTTCATTTTTTAATTACTTGTGTAGTAGAGGTAAGGATGTAGCTTATACAGTATGTATTCAAAATCTACTACTAATACAATGATTAGATCAAACTCACATAAACTTTTATTCACTAGATAAATTATTTTAATGATCTTGATGAATTTAAATTATTGTGTGGGTTCAATATTTATTTCTTATCTTTATTGCATACATTATATTTTTAATAAAAATTAAATGATTAAATTCATTTAATTAAATTCAAGTTTAGAATCAATACCCTCTTGGTGCTAAAAAATATAATATATATTTTCGCCACAATATATATATATATATATATATTATATGTATGTTTTTTTTAAATATTATGTGTAACACTATATACATTATATATAATATATATAGTATATTAAAATATTTGTTTATATAGTGTTATACATAATATTTATGTGTGTGTATATTATATATATGTATTTTATATGCTAATTAATTTAAATGATATAAAAATATATTATAAATTTGGTATTGTATATGATATAATATATATAATATAGAATATACATATACATACATAAATATTATTTGGGAAGCTGGAGTTTTGATTTTGAAAAGGGGAATGGGGTTTTAATTTAAAAAATAAAATTAAAAATAACATCTCGCTTCCCATCGGCCATAAAGAAGCAAAATATTTGCTTTAGAGTTAAGATTTTGACATCTCAGTTTGTGGTAAACCGAAATCATTATTTAAAAGAAAATATTGTGATGTATAATTTAGGTTTGACAGATATAGGAATGTAGAGATTTTTTAATCTCGATTTTACATAGACCAAGATTCTTATAAGGAACAAAAAAATTGATGAATCATAGTTTGACAGAAATTGATTTCTCAAATCTTATAGTATCTAAGTAAATATTTTGAAACTTTGGGAATAAATTTTTTTTATTTAAAGTATTTTGGTTAAAAAGCGGAAAAACAAGATACCAGGGAAAATACATATCAAAACTAGAACCCTAAAGCTACTTTTCAAAATTTAGGATTTTGATGAACCCTCTCATAGGAGGAGAAAACAACTTGAAGTCATTCAAGCTCTGTCTTCTCTCAATTCTGTATAAATGTATGTGACTCACTCTAGTGTGGAAATAAAAGTGACATGAAAGTTATTATTTCTTTTAAATGTTAAAATATTAATTTATATATGTTATTTTTTTTATACAAAAATTTAGGTGAGTTGAGTGTTTAAAAGAATTTATATCTCTTGTTTAAAACTTTAAATACATCATAGTGAAGTAAGAAAAGTAAACAGAAGACAGGAAACTAATAGTCTCCAACTCTGGACACCTCAAAAAATATGCATAAAATTAATCCATATCTCCGATTTTACAATAATTTAGCAAGTAATATTTTATTATAGCAATTATGATTGATAAAATGGATCATCCCCGTTGTAAAAGTACTTTATGGGTGATTCTAAACTATTTATTTATTAAAATTTAAATTCAACAAATATCAAATTTAAATCGTGATAAGTGATAACGAATTCATACCAAATAACACATAATTATATATATAAATCATATTGAGAGAGAACATGCATTTTTAGTTCAATTCACAACACTCTCAGAATAGTAGTAAGGGATATAGATATTACATGAGAAGAATGGTGATCTAATTCTTTTTATCCAATGTATCAAAAGACTATAACAAAATAATGAAACTTAGGGCACCGAGACCGAATCCAGAAATGAATATGGCCATATTACCAAAGTATGCATTTCCTAAGAAAAAAATTGCAAAATAAAAAAATATTTTAATTCGAATAAAAATAATTTCAAAGACAATTATGATGTATAGCCAAGCAAGTGTAGTGTAACATTCCCTCTAATCATATGTATAAGATCTTTTGCTCTGATCCTAAATATAAGACTCTTTACAATATACGAGATAATATTTATTATACATTTTCAGAAAAAATACTTCTATTTAATGTATCCAAAAAGAAAGAGAAAGAGATTAAATAAGAATAGTTTTAGAAAAATGTTGGGATTTTCAGAGAAATCAAGATAGTTAATTAATTTTAATTCAAATTCTTAATCCACGTAATTCAGTTAAAAAATCTTATATTAAGTATAAGGGAGAGTATTAAAATTGGTGATCACGAGAGTTTGAGTTGAAGAAATTGATGTGGCGAAAGAAGGTGAAGGGAAAACAAACACTGAAAATTAGGGGAGGGGACTAATTTACTTAAACTTTTTTCATAAAAAAATTATGTAATTTTCTTATAAATTCAGCAAAATTTAAAAAAAATATTAAAATTGATCTTAATCCTAATTTATTCAGATTAGTATTATTATGCTAATTTTAAGATTGCAAATGCCGTTCATGAATGGCGTCACCAATTATGAGTGGGTTATACGCGCACTCTCCAATTTTAAGGGGGAATCCTACAGATGACTTTAGTTCAATTAATGAGTTGATTATATAGACGATATTGTTAATATACATACTACGATTGTAAATCTAGTAACAATTTTAAATGACAAAGATTTCATATGACAGAGTTTTTTTGGAACTGTGATTTGATTTATTTAATTTGACTATAAGAAATCTGTGATTGTCATGGAATAGTAAATAAATTTAAAATTTTGTTCTATGATTTTGGATAGTTATTTTGAAATTAATTAGACAAGTTATAAATGATAAGATTTTAGCACAATTGGTAGATATTTTAGTCTCTCGTAAAGTGTATGGAAAAGATTTTGTTGAGAGAGTTAAAACCTAATTTGGTGATCTCTAAACTATAAAGGAACTAGTTTTTAACTGTTGATTGGGAAATATTTTTAGTACTAAAAAAAAATATTAGACAAGTAACAAAGTAAAATACATATTAATTTTTATTTTAAAATATAATTAAATAGTAATAATTTCTTTTTATTTTTTGCCAAAATTTCTATTGATATCTTATATATATATATATATACATATTTTAAAAACAAAATCTTTAATAATCTTATAAAAAAATCTTTAATAATAACTAATCCATTTGAGAGATTTTTTTTAGAGGATTAAATTAATAAAATTATATTTTAGAATTCAAGTTCGAAAACTTTGTTTTAAGGAAATAAATTTCAGACAATTTTCAATAATTTGAAATTATTAATCATTAACATACTCGTTGAAACTTTCACTTATAAGAAAAAAAAACTCTTTGAAATTCTTCATTCGCTTGTGGGGTTAGGTTGATTCACAACTGTTTTCCGTCAAATTAATTGGTCAAAGAAAAATATATATTTTTAAAGGGACTTTTCGCCCATGATTTTTTCCATGTTATTAATAACAATAATATATTAAATTTTTATCCGAATAACTAACTTTACTTTCCTTTATGAAGGGGGGATAATCGGCAATATTTCCAAGCACATGCATAAGGCAAGTTATATCTTCCATAAAATTAATCCACATCTCAAACAGATCTCAATTAGATACAAAGCTCATTACTCAAATCTTAAATAACAAATTAACCTATTGCTCTAAATATTTTTAAATAAATGAAAATGAAAGGAGATTACTGAATTCATAGTATATGAATATATACATATACGTACCTGCTCAACTCCGGCTTCTTTAATTTAAATTGGATGTATGCTGGTATTGGAATGTAAATCTAAGTTTAAATTTTTAAATTTTAAAGTCATATGCACATAAATGTTTTATTTTTAAAATTGGATAATAAAAATTTTCAATTTTAAAATTTGTATTAAAAAAACTCTATAAAGTTAATCAATTCTTCATTATTTTATAATTTAGCCTTTAATATTTTATTATAGCAATTATATATGATTGATAGATTGAATTGGCTGTTAAAAGTAGTTTATAAGCCATTTCTAGATTATTTATTTAAAAGTTAGATACGAATATATTCTAGATGTACGGGAATTTCGCACTTTTTCCTTTCAATTTGTTTTTAGTTTTAAACATCAAATTCGTATGATTAAACGTATGTACATATAGATGAATGCGCACCCCTTTAAAATTATATTAGAAAAAAGATTTAAGCATAAGTAATCTTCCTTAGCTTTGAACAATCCTGGAATCTGAATAGTAATAACAAATTACTAGAGAAGAATGGATGGTGATCCCACAGCCACATGTTCCTATAATTCTTCTTTAGCCAATTCAAAATACTACAAAATTACTCCCTTCATTTCTAAATATAAGACATAAAAGATGAGTCTTTAGGAAACTATTTTGAACTTCAAACAAATTTTATACATTTTTTAATTTGAATGTTTTTTTGGTTTTGCATCTTATATAGAAATGGAGGGAGTATGAAACTCATGCGAAACAAACTCCAGAAAAGGATTTCGACATATTTTGCTGAATTTTTAACAGCTTGTACTCGACCTCGACCTCTCAAAGCATGTATTTTCTGAGAAAAAAATAAAGAGAATATTTCAATATGAATAAAAAAAATTTCGAAGACAATTATTTATGAATTGGTCTAATTTGACAGGACTGATACTGGGTGGTTGAATGAAAAAATTTTAAAAACAATTATGATGCGAAGGTAGCTGATCAACTTCATTAATCGAATCGATTATTTCAATATGGTCTCTCTTAATCTGGTCGTTGACTGCTGCCTTAATAGTATTGGCCAGCTCCTGTCGATCCTCGAGAAAGACATTGATCTCCTTACTCAAATCACTCCGCATCTTCTCTATCTCACTGCGGACCTTTTCTGTATCATTCGTGATCTGCTTCCTAAAATTACTACCACTCTTCTATATCTCGCTACGAACGCGTTGCAAAACAGAATAAAATCATGATTCTGCCTAACACAGATCCTATTATAAGGAAGAGACGAAACGATGGGCACGCCAGGACGCTTTAATAAACTAAGCGCACGTTGATTCAAAACCATCGAATCCGGCCGGCACAAATCCGTCGGATCAGAGGACAACACGCCGGAGTATCTGATCTGCTGGTGGGAGGGACTAGTGTCGCAGAAGAATTAAAAGAAAAAAAAGGCACCAAATATAAATGAACGTAACTCACTTAAAATTTCTTTAAGTGAAAAATTATGTTATTTTTTTATGGATTCAAAATTGCAATTTTTTTAAATTAAAATTTCTTTTAAATACTAATCCATTTGGAACAGATATTATTGATAGCAATTTAAGATTGCAAATGTCACTAACAATGTGATCGATCTATTAACGATTTGAAATGGATTACTAAGATTTCGTATAGATTTGGAACTGTGACTCGAAATCGTTTATATTTGCACCATTACGAACTTACGTTAATTTGACGTTTGATGCATTGTGATTAATTTGATTTGATTTGGTTGCCTATAAAAGAAATCCCTTATTATCATGGAATATTAATTACATGCATTAAAAAATTTTATTCTACAATTTTCGATACTTATTCTGTAATTAATTAACTAGATAAGTAATTAAGTAAAATAGTATATATATTGAATTTTCTTATTTTAAAAAATAATTAATTAAATAGTGATAATTTCTATTATATCATAATCATACATATTGTAAAATCAAAATCATTCTTGACAACCTAATGCATTTAAGAATTATTTTTTTGGCGAGCAAGAGAGTTCTTTTTGAGAGGATTAAATTAACAAAATAATAATATATTTAGAATTTAAATTGAAAAACCTTATTTCAAGGTAATGCATTAAAAAAGTAACCTTTCAATAATTTGAACTCATTACTCATTAATTTACAGCAAAGTTATAATCATTGCGACCCAATCTTTAACCCTCTTGATTCTGGAGTGGGGTTATATATAGGTTGGTTCACAAGGTAATTTTAGCCTATGAATTTTTTTTGTTAATATCAATATAAATATATAATTTATAGAAAGTTGTATTCACAAATTATGAAAAAAAGTCCCCCACGTTGGACAACTTAGAAAATATACATGGATGCTTGGATTGAGATTTGAACATCATAAAATTAGTCCATATCTCAAATTTTAGATTGAGGCCTTGATGTTCAGTTTCATCAAACTGATCTTAATTGAAGATACGAAGCCCGTTATTCAAATCTTAAATAACAAATTAATCTATTGCTCTAAATATTTTTTAATACATGAGAAGGAAAGGATAGATTAATGAATTCATATGAAATATGCCCAACTCCAAAAGCTTAGATAGCTTTCTTTAATTTAATTATTAATTGTATGTGCGTTGAGATTGGAATCTAAACCTAATTAAGTTTGTTTAAAAAACCATGCAATGCATGGTTATTTTTTCATGATGCAGAACCCACAATTTCTCTGGCAAAAAAAAAAGTACCCACAATTTCATTATATATAAATCCCCATACATATTAAATTCAAATTCAAATTTGAATCAACCCAAATCAATGTTTTACGCAAATTTAAATTCAAACCAATCAAGGTATTATAGTTTGAAAGGATTAATTTTCAATTATTGATGGGATATTCTTAGGGCTCTCACCTAAATTCAAACCATTCAATTAATAAGACAAGAAAAAAAAGCTCAAGATGAGATATTACTGGTCATTGGCATCCTATAACTTTTTACTCTAATAAATTGATAATAAAAATTTTTAATTTTAAAATTTGTATAAATAACTCTAAGTTATTCAAACTGTTATTTTATATTTTAGCGTGTAATGTTTTATTATAGGAATTATGACTATGACTGCTAGCTTGGATTGCCAGTTAAAAGTACTTAATGGCTGTTCTAAATTATTTATTTAAAAGTTAGATTATACACGAATATATTCTAGATGTAAGGGTTTCACACTTATTCGTTTCAATTTGTTTTTAATATAGAATTCGTATATGAATATGATTGAATGTGAGTTTCTTTTCTAAATCGTATTTTTCATTGCACAAATCACTGAAATAAACGTTTGCATGTATAGATTAATGCACACAACATTAAGGAAAAAGAAAGATTTTAAACGTAAGTAATCTTCTTCAACTTTGATTATTGGATAAACTATACACAATTTTTTTGGACCAAATATTCAATGTTAATATTCAGATCATGTAATACTAAAAGTATATTCAAAGTATTAGTTCAGTCTATATAAATATTACAACAAGTGGCATTACTAATTATTATAGTCATAGTCGTAATTATCATGATCTGAAGCATGCAAATTGTTTAATGAAAATTAGCAAGATCACTTCGATTAATATATAATATATTTCATTATAATATAATTAAGGATGTGATCTGCCCGAGGACGAGATCTAGATTAACTACAACCTGCAATCATTTAAGTCTCTGAAGCAATTTCTTTAGTTCGAATAATCATCATCATCAAGTGCATCAGCAACTTGTTAGATCCAATCATTAATTTTCCCAGAAAAACTGGACCCTCCTAATACGTTTATCACTTTAATTGGTTTAATACTATGAAATTAATTGTTATTTGTGTACGTTTGGAACAATTTGTAGGTGAAAACCACAATGGTAAATGAATAAATAAGCGGAGGAGTAGATAATATATTTTAGTAGGGAGTGGACAGAGCATAATATATGTATACATGCCATTCATATTAAGTAGGTTCTGGAAGTAACACACACACACACACATATTCTTCTCCCTTAATTTATGCCAATAAGTTGACAAGTTGAATTCCAAAGTTACATATAAGCTCCAAGTAATCACTTTCCAGCCATTAATTGATCAATCAGTATTTTTCTCTTTGTAAGGCTATCAGACGGAGTTGCAGGTGAGTTTAATTTTTTTTAATGCACTAATCAACAAATGAAAATCACATTGGACCCCAATTTACTTAGATAAATTAAAAATACGATATTAAAATATATATTCAGAAAAAAATACTAAAACATCATGGTATTACCAAAGTACCTTTAACTATTTCCAGTTATACTTGCGAAAGATAAAATTATAATTAAATTAATGAATCAAGTGAGATGGTTGATTTTAAGTAAAAAATAGTTATATTGATTTTTATAATTGCTATAGAGGTTTGACAAAATTTGTATATTGGTTGTCAAGAGTCTAACACAACCCTCCTCCTTTATCGAGACTTGGAGAGTAAACCATTTTAAAAGTATCAAAGTTCAAGTATTTGTAGTCAATTCTACATAATGATGGTGAAATTGATGGGGATGTTATGCATATGATACGAGTTGAATGATTAAAGTGAAGAAAAATTTCAGGAGTTATTTGTGACTGTAAGGTACCTATTAAACTTTTTATCGAACTGCTAAGACCAGCAATGCTATATGGTAGTGAATATTAGGCTTTGAAAGGGTAACAAGAAGACAAGATGATAGTAGCATAGATGAGAATGTTGAGATGGATGTATGATCATACAAGAATGGATAAGATATGAAATGATTGTATACGAGAAAAAAGTCGGAGTAACACCTATCGAGGAAAAAATAGTGGAAAAATTGTTTAAGGTGGTTTGTGTATGTACAAAGAAGAGGACAAGATGAGTTAGTAAGAAAAGTTGATCAAATAGTTTGGAGCTCTATTAAAAGGCGTAGAGAAAGACCAAGAAGAACACTAAGAGAAATTATAAGGTGTGACCTCCTCACTACTAGAAAATCAAATTTAGGGAGGGATAAATCCCTCGCTAAATACCCTTTTTCCTTTACTAAATTGAAAATAGCGAGGAAGAAAATCCCTCGTTAATTCAATTACTATAAATTGCGTCACTAAATTTAGCGAGGGAAGAGTTCATTCCATTGCTAAATTAGCGAGAAATTTATTCCCTCTCTAAATTTAGGGAGGGACTCATTCCTCGGTAAACTATAAAAAATTTAACACGACCACGTCACTGTCTTGATCACGCTACGTCACCCACCGCTCATGCCACAACACTGCCACATCATTGCCATGTCACTGTCGGGACCGCGCCACATCACCATAACTGTGACACATCACTGCCATGACATATAGTGATTTCAAATATGCCTCTGCTTAAATTCGAAATCATAACCTCTTACTCTCAGTACTTTTGTATTCACACTTTTACCAATTGAACTAGAATGTATTTGCAGTCTTTGTATGAAATAATAAATATATATTATTTATCTACACACTAATACACATATATATTTATAAATTAATATATTGTTAAAAAATACAAATATATATTATTTTCAATTATTAATATCATAAAATACTTTATATTTTGAATTTTGTAATAAATGAAGTTTTAGGTTCATTTTTTGCCAACAAGTTATGAAAATTAATTTAAATATTTTTATTAGTTTAAATAATCATCTAATAAAAATAATTTTATAACTTAATTATTAAAAAAATTTTAATTCATTAAAATTAAATTTTTAATAAAATAATTTTAATCTATTAAAATTAATTTAAAAAAATTTAGCGAGGGAGATTCCTTGCTATTCATAATAATTTAATGAGAAATAAAAAATACCTCACTAATTCCTTGCTATTTGTATTAATTTAGCGAGAAATAAAAAATGCCTTGCTAATTCTCTTGCAAAATTTAATAATTGCTATGAACTTATAATTCCCTACTGATCCCCTTACTATTTAGACCATTTAGCGAAGAATGAGTAATCCCTGCTAAATTTGATTTTTCTAGTAGTACTTGATACATGATTTATCTGAAGAGATGATATTTGATAGAACTCATTGGTGTCGTATGATCCATATAACTGACTTCACTTAGTGGAATAAGACTAATGTTGTTGTTATTTTATAATTACTATAAAAAATAATTGGCATGGCATCTGCTTTGAAGAAATATTTTGGAGAATGTCTAAATTTTGAGTTTGAGAAGCTTGAACAATTATCCAAAAAAATTATTGTATGTGCTTACTTAATTTACTAATGTTTGATTAATAAAAGCAAAATAAAATAATGTAGCTCATAATTGTTAGAGAAGTTGTTAGAAAAGTAGAATGTAGAAAATGGAATATGTGCTTAAAAAAATGGATTCTTAAAAATTCATATTGTCCTTAAGGTAAGAATTTGCCTTCACTGCATGTCGGAACAGTAACTTTTAGAATCTTCTTTTTAGAACTAATTGAAGTTTCATAGTTGGATTTCAAAAGGGATATGGTGTTTGTTTACATTTTCATATCTCATTTTACACCTTATAACCTTGTGCTTATATAATAATATGAGTGCTTATGAAAATTAACCAATCTATTTAATTTTAAACCCACCATTACAACCATTTACGTTTCATGATGAAATTTAAACAATCATTCAATTTGCACTTTACAACAGTTTAAAATTTAAATAGAATTGAATGCCTATACTTTTACCACATATGAATGACTTGGCTTTTCAAACTAGTTATTATTTCCAACTATAATGCAATATAATTTTGGTCTTTTGGACCTGCATGCATAATAAGACTCTACAGTTTTAAGTTTTGGACATGCATATATAATATGACATGAAATCTTACATAATATTGATGTCATCCTTTTTGCCACAAGCAAAATAGTGAAAAAATTTAAATAATTATTACTAAATTTTAAGGAAAAATCATTATTAAAAAGTTACTTAAAATTTCAATTTTGAAGAATTAATAATAATTTTTTAAAACTTGGTCACAAGTTTTATAAACGTAGCAATTTTAATTTTTATAATCTTTGGATGTAATTAAATTTTCCCCTAGATTCAATTACTGTGTGATTTATTTAAAAGAACTTAGAAGAGTTACCTATTTTTTTTGTTATGGACTATGAATATTTCTTGTTGATAACATTGATTAATCTATTTTGAGATATTAAAGGTAAAGGGTAAATCTCTTCCAATTAGACTTGTTTTATGCACAAGAAAAGCTACCTTATTATCAAATAGTTGTATCAGTAAAAAAATTGGATATTTTTTGATATAAATAAGAGGTAATTTTTCCAAATGAAAATGATTTTCCCCAATCCCCAATAATACTATAAAGTCAAATTTTACTTGATTTTCTAAAATTAATTAAATATATCATAAGCATTAAATATCTATGAAAAAATATCTATAATAATCGAGTAATTATTTTTATTAAACCAACTCAGTCTTTTTGATTGAATTTACCTTGTTTAAAATAGATGATTTCAAATTACTTGAATATGTTAACCACCTACCCCAGGTTTTGCCCCTTTATGGCTATTATTTAATCTCTAATACATAGATCAGGACCACCTATTGGCTAGTCTCATCTCACAAGCACCACAGACAGAAGGGACAAAATGAAAGATTGTCAATTTTTCAAAAAGGAAACAGTTTTATTTTGTCAAAAAAGAAAAAAAGGAAACAGTTTTAAGGTAATTACAACATATTCCAAACGTAAACTTATCACATCAATTATATTTTTTTGATTGGTAGCTAAACAATTATTTTTATTGTTCCTTTTAAAATATGAAAAATCTAAAAAAAAAAAGACTTTGGATTCATATTAAAAATTTGGACACTTCAAATCCATCAAAATTGTCCCGAATGCACCCTCGTCATGGAATCAAATTTAAAAAAATTGGCTCTAATTAAAGTTAAGTTACTGTAAGAATACCTTTCTGAAAAGCAAGAACAACTAATTAAGCTATAAGACCCTTGATTTGCTGAGAATTTTTGCCTTTTTGACTTTCGATAAGATCCCTTGTTAAAATTTTACACACACACACACACACACATATATATATATTGTATGCTCTAGGGAGTCAAGTGAAGACATAAATCTTTTAGGTCACTTTCACTGAGATGAAAACATGATCAGATAGACCGAAAGTGAACTTCTTTTATACGTAAATGTTCTGAACTTTTGATCATTAGGAATTTTCAAAGGTGATCCTTTGTTTTAGGCTTTGGGATTTGACCACTTTGTAATTTTGTGCTATGCATTACCAAAAGAGCAATTAAAAACAAACTAATCATTTTTTTAAAAGTTAATTAATAAGTTGACTAACAGTAATCATCTGACCGTCAATGCCATTTCACAAACCATATACTCCACAAAGAATTCGATTTTTAAGATCTCAGAGTTCAAATCAAGCCAAACTGATGTCATTAATTCTTCATGATAATTTAAATATTTTATATTATATATAAAATATAATATAAAATATTATAGTTTTTTATTATATATATAATTGTTAACTATTGAAGCTTTATAGGCTAAAAAAATCTCGTAAGTCTGAAATAGCTCAATCTATTTCATCAAGGTTCACAAAATTTTATAGTTATGATTCAGAAAATGCATGCAATAAACTGGAATGATAAATTGTCCTGAACACTACAATTTAAAATGATTGAACACAAAACTCACTTTGAACGAACCATTTTTAGGGCTTGGACAACTTCGTCAATATTAATGGGCTTGTGATGAATTTGAATCTGGACATAACTCGTTTACTTAGAATCACAAAATGGAATAGTAAAGTCAACATCCAAATGATTTTGGACAGATTCATTGCTAATTTTTAGTAGCTCTCAACTCATGAAAATTTTTGGGCCAAAAAAAAATCTACGAAAGTTTTGAGTTAGTATTGCATTTGGATGAAATTGGATTCGATTAGCCTCATATTGTATTAAACATTTTTTAGTGATTGAGAATCTTTACGGATTTAATAACAGGTCGAAAGAAAACAAAGTTTAGACTTTTATAGTGTTTGATAAATTTTTTTTAGAAAAAAATGAGTTTCATCACCACAATTAGATGGTGAGTCCTGAAAGTTTTAAAAAATAAATTGTATTATTCATAATTTGTAAAATGTGACTTGATATAAACTTTATATTTTATATTAATTATATTGATACTAGTATTAATGCTAATATTAATATGAATATGAATAAATCTATAGTAACAAAGACAAAAAATGATTTCGACCCATTATTGACCTCTTCTTGAGACAGAGAATATTAGGGTTTGCAAAATTTAATTTCCAAGAAAACTAACGAGTAGAGAATAATAAATGGATGGCTCTCTTGTTGTGTCTTCTTTCGTGAGGCTAAGAGAAGAATCATTTTCCATATAGCCTCACCAAGAATCAAAAGATGCTTAGTAGTGTTTCAATCATAGTGTACTTGTCCTCATCACAAAGCTCAAGACATTTGCTTAGTATGATAACTCAATCGCCTATGGACGATGTTATAATGAAGATGAAATATCAAAATCAAGGTGAGTGTATAAAAGTTCACTTGCTTTCTCACAACATTCTTATGGAACACGATATTGTTTGCAATTTATGAATAAATAAAAAAAGATTTTACTAAGTTTCCTATAAAAAAATCATGTATATTGTTATGCATTTTGTTTCCTATATATCTCCCCCCTCTTTTTGTAACAGTTAAATTAACGACAAATTTCAAATTATTTTCAGGAATAATATTATTTTCTCAATAAATTAACATAAATTATAAAAATATTCTGAACTTTTTTTCAACATTATTTGATTCTCGCTATATTATATAAATCATAGATATGAGTGCATTTTATTGAAAATAAATGTAACCAATTATATCTTTCTTTCTATTACTTTAAGGTACAAGGTCACATATTTAGGACATGAACTCGCAATTATTAGTTAAGTCAGCATAGTTTCCTACGCATCCATTGGTTAATAGGAGTCTATTTTTTTTATGGTACTCACTGGGCTATGTGATTGAGTCAAGCCGAAAACAAATCATAGCTATAGGTTTTCATTTGGAGATTGAGACATGGATATCACTCTCATTCTCATTTGAGATAAGAGTCCAACAGAATAAAAGAGGCCGAACCTACACAACAAAGCTGAATGTTTGAGAATCTTTGTCGTCTTTTCATTTCGCATTGTTGGTTTCTCCAAGATCGAAATCCCTGAGAAGTTCTCATGCATGCATGAATAATATATATAGTTATGTATTACGGGGCTTTCTCCATATTACAGATGGTTATCGATCTCTCTTGAACATCGTTCTTGTCTATATATATATATATTCCCTACTGTAATGGTGTACAGTCCTAAGTTTGTCCTCTGATCTGATAATCCCTACTGGTTTTGTCTCAGATTCTTGAGATGAAAGTGCCCCCAACATTCTCCCACCAGAGACAAACCTTCTTATGAATGGTTCACGAGCCACCTTCACTCTTAGTTTGAGGCGCACCAACTCAATGTGGATGCCCTAAGTCTCCATACTTCTATCCAATGGCTCTTTCTAATAGGGAATCTTACTTTTTCCTTTTGAATTATGTCTGTCTCTCATTTCCTTGAGAAATGCAGTTTGATCTCGATTAATCTGCATCAAATTGAGAAACTCACACTGTAGTCATTATAATTTGATACGTAGAATGAAATGGAATGAAAATAATAATTTTGTATATGAAAAATATCATGTGTCTCTAGATTAAAAAAATCGTTTTTCTTTAGTAATGATAATATAGATATAAAAGATATTACATATATATTTCGATTTTTATGTAACATAGTGGGAATATCTTTCCCTCACGCAAACCAAATTAAACAGGGCCTGGAAAGCTCTTCTAGCTACTGTTTATTTCTATTGGAAATGTTACTTTAATCACACATGAATATTGTCTATTCTTCAAAAGAATCCCTCACAATACTTTTAGTTGCCACAATGAATATATAGGCAAATCCAATTTTATTGATGATGAGAGCATAAATAGTTAGGCATTTTTTTTGGACAATTTTAGTGATGTTTAGATCAACACCTTGAATAATTTATATGCAGTCTAATTAATTGGGCTTTTAGTTCTTCTAGTTCATTCAATGAAGTAATTTAGTCCCTTTAGTTTCAATTAGACAATTTTTCTCGTATAGTATAGTGTATAAAATAAGTTGTATTGTAAAAAGACAGATAAAACATAATTGTTTAAACCTAATCACATAAAACATAAAATTTATGTTATGACTCTAAACATCAATTCTAATAAGGACTTTACTTAATAGAGCAGGACCGGAGGAGGAGTCAAATTGAGCAATGAAGTAAATTTTGTGTTGACGTTGCGGCAAGATGCAGGGATGTCACGGCAAGATATGCCGAATTGGGCTTCTAGACCAAGTCAGTGGGCACTAATGTTGTAGCAAGTTTAAGTGGCGTCATGGCATCAATTGAGAAATTTGTTTAAATCAAAAGATGAACCAGTTGCTAGAATGAAGAAAACAAAGAAGTAGTGCTAGGGTTTCAAATGTCCAGCTTTGGGATTGGATTTCTAGCACCTTGGAAACTTAAATCTTGTTGAAAAATCATCCCTCATATTGCCTCTTCGTTTTTGTTCAAGTTGTTTAGTGATTTTCTTGAATTTTGTTAAGGTTTCAACTTGGGTTGCATTTCTATTGATTAATCTGTGTTTAAATGCCTTATTGATGTATTATTGGATGTGTTTAAGCTTTAGATTAAGGATTTTAAGTATTTAAGTGGTATATTTCCCAAACCTTAACCCTTAAATCTTGATATTATTGGGAATCCGAATCTGTCGGAGCATGATCATGGTTTTATGGATTGTTTTAGGTATTTTAATGTATGAGTTTGCATTGGAAAGCTTTGTTTCAGCCGGGTTGTGCTTTGAGTTGGCATTTGGGCATGCTAAGGATTGTGAATTTGTGATGGTAATGAGAATTTGATGATATATAGGTTGTGATATTGCTCAATTGGGATCTCTTGGCTCTAGGTTGTAATTGGAAAGCATTGAATCGATTGTATTTGCTCTCTTTGGCTTACTGAGGTGTCGAGTGGGTTGGACAATTGATATAATTAGATTGTTCTTTTCATGTCTTCTAATTAATTATATATGTTTAGTCCTTTTCATATTATGATATGCATGCTTTATATATATGTTTTACTTTTTCATATCATGATATGCCTCATAGCTCAAATATGATTGTTCCTTTTCGTATCATGATATGTGTAGCTGCACGGCTAGTGAGTTTCCTATCCTTATCTTGTTTTATGATAAAAATGGCTATTGGCATTCATGAGTATGCAATAACACAAATATAATGATATTGACATGTTAATAGTTATGATTGACCCCGTGCTTTGTTATATACATTCTTATGGCATGTTAACACAATAGAAATGATATATGTGTTGATATGTTAGCATGCATTAGGCATTGTCACATGGTACACATTGTTGGGACATATGTTTAGGTGATGATACTCTATATACCACGTGGCATGCCAATCTACTAAATAGCACATGAGATCTTGTGTTTAGGTCGTGTGGCTTATGTTATTTTAGTTACTAAATAGTTATCCGATGGCCGAGAGACTTAGATGACTGTGAATTGGGGTGTAGCCTCTCTAAATGGCCACTAATTCGGGTGGTTCAGAGGAAAGAGAGTCATGGTTCAACCTTTGATGCAATGGCCTTTGGCCGGGTCATGACCATTGAAAGGAGATCTGGGTGATGACCAAGGAATCAACCCTCACAAGTCACTGGAAAGGGGGCACTAGTTAAGGTAACCTTGTTATAATAACTAGCTCATGGTTCTAGTTGTATATTGATGGATGTTGTGTATGCATATCATGTACATTGCATTTATATTGACTATTATATTTGATTATTGTTATGGAAGCATATCTATATATTTGTATATATGTAAACTCCTGATTACTAGAACGTATATCTCACCTCATGGCTAATAATTCCCAGGTGAAGGATCTAACACTAACAAGGAAAGGACCAAGGAGGGATTGAGAAAGAAGGATTGAAAGTATTCATGGGTGTTGGAGTTTACCCTCCTTGTTGTTGTTGTTTTGGTTATATTATTAGTAAAGTGTCATTCGTAATATTGTGTATTGTTTTGTGTAGTTGACTTATCTCTGGTGTTCTAGGGTCGAACTGTTGCGTGACCCCTCTTATACTCTTTACGCTTGGTGTATGACCCTTTGTGTGTTGATGAACTTATGGTTATGCTAGTGGTGTGATAAGTGTCAATTATATTTTATGTGTGGTATGTGATGTTTAAATCCCTAATGTTTGGTTGTGTTAGATTTGAGACTGGTGACTCTAAGTCCCTTTAAGTATGTATGTCTTGATTGTGAGCTCGGTGTTGTTATTGAGTCCTTGGTATGGGAAATGGGCATATAGCCCGCCGGCTCAATTTGGAGTTTAAAGGGGCCACAACTCGGATGAGTGATTTCTTTGGGTTGAAACCTTCTTGGAATGTTCGTTGTCTCTCGTATAACCTATTGGAATGATCTTTGGTTGCCAATTACCCTTTGGTTGCAATTGGATGCGTTTGGTTTGTGGTTTTGATCAAAAAGTGGCCAATTTGGTTCTGAGTGTTCAAAATCTCCATATAGAAGTATTTTGAGGTATGGATGGTGTCTATAGTTAGAGTAGGAGTAGAGTGACATGTAGACTTTGGAATCAGATTAATCAGATGTTAGAACGCAAAGTTATGTACGTCAAAAGTTGGTTCGTTTCATCAGCAAATTGCTGATGCATTCTGCTATCATTGGCATCGCAATGCCATAACCATGGCCACATCGTCATTGTTAATCATATCAAATTACATCATTTCAGCACATTTTCCTTTAGTTACACATTCATATATGTATATACTTGATGCTCAGGATAGGAAAATATGAAGTGTAATCCTAATGATGCATGATAGTATATTTTCATCTTATTATGCATTATTTTATCCCCATGAAAGATTTTAAATCATCATCTTTATTGTAGGCATAATAGGAAAGCATGAGAGAATATTGGAGTACGCCCTTTGGAGATCACAGAAAAAAGGAGGGAATGAGCTTATGGAGAGTCCACGCCGTGGTTGAAAGAATGAAGCCACGGCCTCATGCAGACAAAGAAGAAAAATGGTAAAGCCGAGCTCACCACGCCGCGGCTACACGAATGAGGCCGCAGCCTCAAGACAAGCAGTGAACAAAACAGCACATCCACATGATATGAGGCCGCGGCCAGAATCCTATAGCCGCGGCGATAACCCCTCGTCAGCAAAACGCAAAGCTTCACTCGAACGCTGTATTTTTAAGGGGTTTTGAAGAGATAGTCGGGGGGAGAGCAAGGGCACGAGAGAGACTTGGAGAACTCATCTTGGAGAAGCTTGGGTGTGCTAGGGCTTGCCTCTTGAAGGAGATTGAAGCTAGGGTTTGGAGTTTGAGGAGATTTCAGCTTCCTTCTTGGTTCTCTTGCATTTCCTTCCTTTTTGTCTCACTTTTGTTCAATAATGATGTTGAATGGGATACATGTGGTTATGATACTGTTGAACATGAGTTGCTAGTGCTCCATTTCTAGGATTATTCTGAACCTTTGTATGGATTGAATATTCATTTCTCTATTATAATTGTGATTAATGCAATTTTTATGTTGATTTAACTCTACTCTTAATGCCTCTTATTGCTCGGCCATCAATAAGATTGTCTAGTTTATTTAAGTTATACTTGAGAGAGTGAACTTACATAGAGAACTTGAGTTGAGTCATGTGAGAACTTGAATCTTGCTTAGTTAAGTGACGAGTTATGTTAGTGGGGTAGAGATATACTCACTAACCTCATATAGTGATTTAGGATTTGAAGTGAGTATGAGAGTTTAATTAACTAGTTAAGAGATTACTTAAGTAATTAAACTGAATAGCTATTTGGAGATTCGAGAGAGCAAGAATAGTTAAATCAGCATCCTTACTAACATAATTTTGCATTAAGAACAATTGTAAAAAGAGTTTACGTGGGTATTCATGAAATACAAGGGGAATGAATAATCCTAGATCTCTTTGAATTTCTCAAGTCCTAATTGTCTTTGTTGCTAATTTTATACGCTTGTTATGCATAGTTGATGTTAATTGAATAGTAAACTTTTAATTTATGTTGCTTAAATTAATCGAAAATGCAATGTCCAATATTTGACCACTTTGTGATCTAAGTCCCTGTGGAAACGATATTCACTCATCACTTTACTAGACCTCGGCCCGTATGCTTACGGTATAGCCTGGTGGTGAACAGTCATGCATCACCATCTCTTTTCCATTATTGCTCAGAAATGCTTCTTGCCATGGCACCACAGGGCATGGCCGCAGTGCCACACCATTATTTTGTCTTCTCTCCCATGTTTCTGTGTTCCTTTAGATATATTTAAGGTTGTTGAGTTTAGGGTGTTACAATTTACCTTGGATATTAAGTGAGAGGGTAAAATACATGTTTCCTTGAATGAGTAAAACGTCCAAGTGCATATAAACACAAAAATTTTATGCATTTGTAGAGGGAAGCATGCTTTACTCAGAAAAATGGGACCTCACTCAACACATGAATAAGTTTGCAAGGTCCAATGCATTTAAATTTAGTTTTGCCACTTTGTGTAAATGTATTGAGAGTTCAAACAAATTACCCCCATGTGATCTCTTGGTCCCTTATGTCTACTATTTTAGGAACACTTCTATATATTTGCCAGCTTGCTCTCACATAATTATTATCTCTATCTTTTACTCATTTTTGGTTCATTTTTTCCACAATTGAAGTTCTGAACTTGGCTTGTTTACTAGCTGATAGAGTCATTCTCTTGAGACATTTCAAATTAATGGTTTAGAATCTTAAGATTTCTCGTTCCCCCTAAAATACAAAGGTGGGGCTTCATGCACTGAAAAAGCCGTATGAGATGCCACTATAATGGCTCATAATATGCCCATTGGGTAAACGTCAATGTTTCTAACCAGTACTAAAGGAAAATTACCAATTAGTTCACGCAAGGTTAAATTCTCTTTTTCTTTTGGTCATTAGAATTTCATGACATGCATTTTTAATTTGATCTTTACAATTGAAAAGATTGTAACGGAGCCATATTATGTTAAAAATATATAATGTTGACCCTCTTAGATTGTATGTTGGTAAAAATGTCTTGTTAAATTTTGTTCATGTTGTGAAGGAAAAGTTATATTTAATTACATAAATCTTAAAAATGTAATCACCAATCATGTGCTTCTTTAATATTTTAAATTTATATTAATCTACTCAATGTGTGTAGTGTATGATGTTATCAAGGGCAGAAAGAATCAATACACATTTTTTCAACTATAAGAACAAAACAAAAAGTTGAACAAAATTGTGACAATCAAGAGACGGATTTTTCAAAATGACTCAATAAACCAGCAGAATGATAAATAGAATATGATTCAGATTAGAAATTGAATGATGAGATAAAGAAAAAAGAAAATTTTTGCAGCTATCAACAAAAGAAACCGAACTGCAGAGATTGGAGAGAAGGATGAATAAATCACAGAATACAATTAATTAAACCCACAAGTGATAGAACAACTTAATTAAAATCACAGTATGCTATATATAATAGTAACAACAATAATAATAAAAATATACTAATATTAATTTCTATCATCATCATGATCATCATTATCATCTGTGACAAACACATCTATAGTGGTATGGGCTATTGATGGGATCATTGCCTTCAACAGGTACCTGCTCAGCTCTGCATTTATACTTGCAGCCTCTGCACTCATTGTAAGTACAAGTTGGTGCTGTGGATCCTATTGTCAGTCTCCTTGAATTCTTCTTTCTCCAACCTCCCTTCACTTCCTGACACTCAAAATATTCCATTCCATGTTCAAACTTTACAACTAACAGTATGTTTGGACAAATGACAATGACAGAAAAGAAAAAGGTTTCACTAAAAGAGAAACAAGACTACTTCTGTGGATTCCTTTCCTTTTCTTTACTGCTTATGCTAAATTTTTCAGGATTCTCTATTTGAGATTCTCACCTGCAAACTTGGTACAGTCTGGGGTTCAGAGGATTGAAATGGAAATACCATTCCTCCTGTTTGGGCTCCTGTAATGTAAAATTATTCATCAGAATCAGAAACATGTGTATATGAGCAAGGAAACTAATAAAGCATAGTCATTTCCTGCAGAAAGTTGAAGGGCAATTTCACAAGCATGTGGCAGACAAGGGAGACTTGCAGTTAAAGAAAAGCATCAAGAAGAAGAAATGAAAGAGGAGATGGATTGAGAGTATGAGAAGGACCTTGAATAAGTTTAGGTGCAAGGATCAAGGTGAGGAGGAGGATGAATAGTCTGTGAAGCTTAGTGTTGGCCATTGTTGCCCTTACCCGCATTATGTGAAACTTTGAAGAGAGATATGAACAATAGATTGTGAATATATTTGTGGGGTAGATTTGGGGGGAAGGGGAAGGGGGAGAGGGGGAGAAGTATGTGGTGACAAAAATGATGAAACGAGAAGAGATAGGGTGGAAAAATGTGGAGAGAGGAGAGAGAGTGTGGGGGCATGATGAAGAGGTCCCTAAGGAGTAAGGACCTAGTCCGACAGATAGCCTCTAGCAGAAAACTCATGGGAACTCTACATTCCTCCCTGCAATTACTAAAACGTCCCCCCACCGATCCTCTTTTTATGGTACTGTAAACATTTTTTCTCATGTGTTGGGTTGTTTTTAGTTTAAAATAAGTCATATTGTCCATAATTTATGAATATGGTAGTTTTTTTTTAAAATAATTTATATTTAAATTAATAATGACCATTTCCCATGGAATATACTATAGTGCTTTCTTCTCTTATTCAAAACTAGATTTCCCTCCCCTTGTGAGGCACACGAGGGACTTCTTATTTATTTCTAAAATATATTGAATTTTAAAAAAAATTTGTTATAAACTCCTGTATAAAAAATTGATATAAAATTATATTAATTAAAATTAATATAAATTTTAGAATTAAAAAAAGATTGAATTTGAAAAAAAAGAAAGAAAGAAAGAACATGGGGTCTAGAAAAGATAGAGTGAAAAAGAAACTTTAGTACCCCCAACAACAATTAATGACAAATAAGGAGCCCCAATTTCTCTAATCACCTAGAAGTATCCAGATTCTAATTTGTGATAAAAATAAAATACAATAGATAAAATTATCCTCAACAATTAATAATGAATCAGAATTCTTAACTGATCCAAACTAAATTCCTAAGTGCTTCAAACAAAATTCTTAGCTGAATTTCCTAGCGCGTATACCTCAATTTCTAAATGTCTGAAACTTTTTGGATCAGTTAGGAAATTAGGTACAGATACTTTAAAATTCAGTTTGAATCAGTTCAAAATTCTAGTTCATTATTAATTATTGAGGATAATTTTGTTTATTGCATTTTATTTTTATTCCAATTTAGGATCTGGGTACTTCTGGGTGATTAGATAAATTGGGGGTCTTTATTTGTCATTAATTATTGTTGGGGATACTAAAGTGTTTTTTTCCCAAAGATGGACCTCACTTGCAATAGAAAAAACTGAATGAGAAAAAAATGAGACTTATTTAAATAAAAAAAGAAAAAATAGAAAGGCATGGAGCCAAAGCCACACTGTTTGGTTGATGTACAGTGCGGTTCCATCCTCTTTTTAATTATTTATTGACTAGATCCATATTCTCTATATTCATAAAAATAAATGCAAATATATAATTTTATGTGAACCGATACTTTGTAGGAAACCCAAACAAAGCATATGAGAGAGTAATCACATTGTTGATGGCTTATAAATAATGAGACTTTTTAGAATTTTTAATATAATGGATATATTGATGCATTTAGAGAAAAATAATGAAAAAGGAGATGTGAGCGAGCCACATAACTTCACATACTTGTGCCATTCTTTGATTCAGGGAGAGAGATAAAAGGAGTGTAAATGTGTATGGAACCTATTTCTTCTCTTTTTATCACTTATTTTTTTTCTATTTCTCTCCTATTTTAATATTAGAAGCACCCCACAAATTTTTAATTTTAAAGAATAAAAAATCCCTTCTTACGTGAGAATATTATATGCCATCATCTAATCAAAGCCTGTATTCAAAGATGGATCTAAGCAACACATTAATGGAAGCAAATACTCTTTCCCATTTTTACTAAGGGTTGGAAGAAGAGATTATTCAATCCAACATAGGGACTGGGTTTGATGGAGAGTTGACTACAAAAATTTATGTCTACTAGATTGTGCATCGTCAGATTAATTTTATGGTTGAAATATAAAGCAGCATTTCTCGACTCCTCTTTACAGGAGCAGAGGATCCAGATCCGAGGGAAGATACAATCAAAATAGTAAGGGACAGAGTAATTAATGTCTTGAAATAAAAGAATGAATCTCCATGTCTCGTGGTGTGGGGAAGGTGACGAGTAATTTGATATTTTGTGTGGGGTCTAAGGGGATTTCACAACAGACAAACAATTGAAAAAAGTAAATACTGATACTAGTAATAGATAACTGAAGTTACGTCAATTCTTTCCAAGTAGTCCCTTTATTTTAAATTATAGCTCGAGTTAAGTATGAAATAAGATTTTAAAATATAAATTTTTTTAAAAAATTAGTAATCATTTAATATATTTTTTTTCTATTTTTACCTCCATTTATGATACTCCCTCTGGTTCTATATATAGAGTCTCTGGTTATATATATAGAGTATTTTGTTCTGATCTTAAATATAAGATTCTTTATAACATACGAGGTGATATTTATTATACATTTTAAAAAAATGCTCTTATTTAATATATCTAAAGAGAAAAAGAGAAAGACTAAATAAAAGTAATTTTGGAAAAATATTGAAATTTTTGAAAAAATTGAAGTAGTTAATTAGTTTTAATTATTATTCTTAATTCGTGTAATTCGGTTAAAAGGATCTTATATTAAGGTAGGTATTTGACTTTTTCTTATAGTGAAGAGAGATTAAAAGATACAGGAGTAATTAAAATGAGGTAATTTAATAGTATAGCTTTGGAAAGTTATGATAATTTTTAAAAAAATTAAAACATGTAACTAATTTTAACTATTCTTTTTGGTGAAAATGAAAATGAGGTAATCAAATCTAAGGGAGGAGTAATAGTATTGAATTGAATATGGTCAATGGGCCTTGAGCCTAATTTAATGTTGCCATCAACAAACTTAAAAAAATTAAGATGTCCAATTCTCCATAAACCCATGCTCATTTATTAACCTCCTGAATTCGTTCGCTTAGGAAATGATGCTTCTGGGTCTTTTGCTTCATTTTAGTATTTCATATCAATAAGGAATTTGGTGAAGCATCTCTTACCTTGTTTATTGGGTTTTTTAAATTTTGTTTCCTTTTACATTTTGCTATGTTAAGGAAAGTAGAGATCAAAATACATGTTTCCTTGAATGAGTAAAACGGCCAAGTGCATATAAAAACAAAAAATTTACGCATTTGCAGAGGGAAGCATGCTTTACTCAGAAAAATGGGACCTCACTCAACACATGAATAAGTTTGCAAGGTCCAGTGCATTTAAATTTAGTTTTGCCACTTTGTGTAAATGTATTGAGAGTTCAAACAAATTACCCCCATGTGATCTCTTGGTCCCTTATGTCTACTATTTTAGGACCACTTCTATATATTTGCCAGCTTGCTCTCACATAATTATTATCTCTATCTTTTACTCATTTTTGGTTCATTTTTTCCACACTTGAAGTTCTGAACTTGGCTTGTTTACTAGCTGATAGAGTCATTCTCTTGAGACATTTCAAATTAATGGTTTAGAATCTTAAGATTTCTCGTTCCCCCTAAAATACAAAGGTGGGGCTTCATGCTCTGAAAAAGCCGTATGAGATGCCACTATAATGGCTCATAATATGCCCATTGGGTAAACGTCAATGTTTCTAACCAGTACTAAAGGAAAATTACCAATTAGTTCACGCAAGGTTAAATTCTTTTTTTCTTTTGGTCATTAGAATTTCATGACATGCATTTTTAATTTGATCTTTACGATTGAAAAGATTGTAACAGAGCCATATTATGTTAAAAATATATAATGTTGACCCTCTTAGATTGTATGTTGGTAAAAATGTCTTGTTAAATTTTGTTCATGTTGTGAAGGAAAAGTTATATTTAATTACATAAATCTTAAAAATGTAATCACCAATCATGTGCTTCTTTAATATTTTAAATTTATATTAATCTACTCAATGTGTGTAGAGTATGATGTTATCAAGGGCAGAAAGAATCAATACACATTTTTTCAACTATAAGAACAAAACAAAAAGTTGAACAAAATTGTGACAATCAAGAGACGGATTTTTCAAAATGACTCAATAAACCAGCAGAATGATAAATAGAATATGATTCAGATTAGAAATTGAATGATGAGATAAAGAAAAAAGAAAATTTTTGCAGCTATCAACAAAAGAAACCGAACTGCAGAGATTGGAGAGAAGGATGAATAAATCACAGAATACAATTAATTAAACCCACAAGTGATAGAACAACTTAATTAAAATCACAGTATGCTATATATAATAGTAACAACAATAATAATAAAAATATACTAATATTAATTTCTATCATCATCATGATCATCATTATCATCTGTGACAAACACATCTATAGTGGTATGGGCTATTGATGGGATCATTGCCTTCAACAGGTACCTGCTCAGCTCTGCATTTATACTTGCAGCCTCTGCACTCATTGTAAGTACAAGTTGGTGCTGTGGATCCTATTGTCAGTCTCCTTGAACTCTTCTTTCTCCAACCTCCCTTCACTTCCTGACACTCAAAATATTCCATTCCATGTTCAAACTTTACAACTAACAGTATGTTTGGACAAATGACAATGACAGAAAAGAAAAAGGTTTCACTAAAAGAGAAACAAGACTACTTCTGTGGATTCCTTTCCTTTTCTTTACTGCTTATGCTAAATTTTTCAGGATTCTCTATTTGAGATTCTCACCTGCAAACTTGGTACAGTCTGGGGTTCAGAGGATTGAAATGGAAATACCATTCCTCCTGTTTGGGCTCCTGTAATGTAAAATCATTCATCAGAATCAGAAACATGTGTATATGAGCAAGGAAACTAATAAAGCATAGTCATTTCCTGCAGAAAGTTGAAGGGCAATTTCACAAGCATGTGGCAGACAAGGGAGACTTGCAGTTAAAGAAAAGCATCAAGAAGAAGAAATGAAAGAGGAGATGGATTGAGAGTATGAGAAGGACCTTGGATAAGTTTAGGTGCAAGGATCAAGGTGAGGAGGAGGATGAATAGTCTGTGAAGCTTAGTGTTGGCCATTGTTGCCCTTACCCGCATTATGTGAAACTTTGAAGAGAGATATGAACAATAGATTGTGAATATATTCATGGGATAGATTTTGGGGGGAGGGGGAGAGGGGGAGAAGTATGTGGTGAAAAAATGAGGAAACGAGAAGAGATAGGGTGGCAAAATGTGGAGAGAGGAGAGAGAGAGTGGGGGCATGATGAAGAGGTCCCTAAGGAGTAAGGACCCAGTCCGACAGATAGCCTCTAGTAGAAAACTCATGGGAACTCTACATTCCTCCCTGCAATTACTAAAACGTCCCCCCACCGATCCTCTTTTTATGGTACTGTAAACATTTTTTCTCATGTGTTGGGTTGTTTTTAGTTTAAAATAAGTCATATTGTCCGTAATTTATGAATATGGTAGTTTTTTTTTAAAATAATTTATATTTAAATTAATAATGACCATTTCCCATTGAATATACTATAGTGCTTTCTTTTCTTATTCAAAACTAGATTTCCCTCCCCTTGTGAGGCACACGAGGGACTTCTTATTTATTTCTAAAATATATTGAATTTTAAAAAAAATTTGTTATAAACTCCTGTATAAAAAATTGATATAAAATTATATTAATTAAAATTAATATAAATTTTAGAATTAAAAAAGATTGAATTTGAAAAAAAAGAAAGAAAGAAAGAATATGGGGTCTAGAAAAGATAGAGTGAAAAAGAAACTTTAGTACCCCCAACAATAATTAATGACAAATAAGGACCCTCAATTTCTCTAATCACCTAGAAGTATCTAGGTTCTAAATTGGGATAAAAATAAAATATAATGGGTAAAATTATCCTCAACAATTAATAATAAATCAAAATTCTCAACTGATCCAAACTAAATTCCTAGGTACCTGTACTTGAATTCCCAAGTGCCTCAAACAAAATTCTTAGCTAAATTTCCAAGCGCATATACCTCAATTTCTAAGTGTCTAAAACTTTTTGGATCAGTTAGGAAATCAAGTACAGATATATGAAAATTCAGTTTGAATCAGTTCGAAATTCTAGTTCATTATTAATTATTGAAGGTAATTTTGTTCATTGTATTTTATTTTTATTCCAATTTAGGATTTGGGTACTTCTGGTTGATTAGATAAATTGGGGGTCTTTATTTGTCATTAATTATTATTGGGGATATTAAAGTGTTTTTTTCCCAAAGATGGACCTCACTTGCAATAGAAAAAACTGAATGAGAAAAAAATGAGACTTATTTTAATAAAATAAAAAAAAATAGAAAGGCATGGAGCCAAAGCCACACTGTTTGGTTGATGTATTTAATATAATGGATATATTGATGCATTTAGAGAAAAATAATGAAAAAGGAGATGTGAGTGAGCCACATAACTTCACATACTTGTGCCATTCTTTGATTCAGGGAGAGAGATAAAAGGAGTGTAAATGTGTATGGAACTTATTTCTTCTCTTTTTATCACTTATTTTTTTTCTATTTCTCTCCTATTTTAATATTAGAAGCACCCCACAAATTTTTAATTTTAAAGAATAAAAAATCCCTTCTTACGTGAGAATATTATATACCCTCATCTAATCAAAGCCTGTATTCAAAGATGGATCTAAGCAACACATTAATGGAAGCAAATACTCTTTCCCATTTTTACTAAGGGTTGGAAGAAGAGATTATTCAATCCAACATAGGGACTGGGTTTGATGGAGAGTTGACTACAAAAATTTATGTCTACTAGATTGTGCATCGTCAGATTAATTTTATGGTTGAAATATAAAGCAGCATTTCTCGACTCCTCTTTACAGGAGCAGAGGATCCAGATCCGAGGGAAGATACAATCAAAATAGTAAGGGACGGAGTAATTAATGTCTTGAAATAAAAGAATGAATCTCCATGTCTCGTGGTGTGGGGAAGGTGACGAGTAATTTGATATTTTGTGTGGGGTCTAAGGGGATTTCACAACACACAAACAATTGAAAAAAGTAAATACTAATACTAGTAATAGATAACTGAAGTTACGTCAATTCTTTCCAAGGAGTCCCTTTATTTTAAAGTATAGCTCGAGTTAAGTATGAAATAAGATTTTAAAATATAAATATTTTTGCAAAAATTAGTAACCATTTAATATTCTTTTTTTCATTTTTACCTCCATTTATGATACTTCCTCTGGTTCTATATATAGAGTCTTTTATCCTGATCCTAAATATAAGATTCTTTACAACATACGAGGTGATATTTATTATACATTTTCAAAATATACCCTTATTTAATATATTTAAAAATAAAGAGAGAGATTAAATAAGAGTAATTTTGAAAAAATATTAAAATTTTCGGAGAAATTGAAATAGTGAATTAGTTTTAATTATTATTCTTATTTCGTGTGATATAGGTATTTAACTTTTTCTTATGGTGGAGAGAGATTAAAAGATATAGCAGCAATTAAAATGAGGTAATTTAATAGTATAGCTTTGGAAAGTTATGATAATTTTTAAAAAAATTAAAATATATAAATAATTTTAACTATTCTTTTTGGTGAAAATGAAAATGAGGTAATCAAATCTAAGGGAGGAGTAATAGTATTGAATTGAATATGGTCAATGGGCCTTGAGCCTAATTTAATGTTGCCATCAACAAACTTAAAAAAATTAAGATGTCCAATTCTCCATAAACCCATGCTCATTTATTAACCTCCTGAATTCGTTCGCTTAGGAAATGATGCTTCTGGGTCTTTTGCTTCATTTTAGTATTTCATATCAATCAGGAATTTGGTGAAGCATCTCTTACCTTGTTTATTGGGCTTTTTAAATTTTGTTTCCTTTTACATTTTGCTATGTTAAGGAACGTAGAGATCAAAATGGTGGAAACGCATTCAATGGAAAGCCCAAAAAAAAATTTGTTATATGGTGTGTGGTTTGTAAAAAATTAATTCCTTTATTCCTTATTATAAGGTAATTTCTAAAAGAATTTAGATACGTAAAATATAAATCATTTTTTGAATATTAAATAATGTTTTTCATATTTGTCTCTCATTAAAAGTTTTGGTGAAAAGAAATTAAAGAATAGATAATTAAAGTTATAATTTCATGAGGATAATATTGAAAAATTATGATAAATTTTACTAAATTCAAAAATTTTAACTACTTTAACCACTTTTCTTTATATGTGTAAAACAATTAAAAATAACTTATAATAGGAAATAGAGGGAATATATATAAAGTTTATCAAGTCATTCATTAATGCTTGATAATATGGTTGAAATATTTTTATCATTTCTGTGTTTAATAATATAAAAGAAAGAAGGATTTCTAGTAGTCAAAATTTAATTTCGTTGTGGAATATAATCTTCAACCATAAACTTCTATTTTGGTGCATGTCAAAAAAAGAAAAGAAAACATCAACATATACTGCTTTGTCCAGAAGAGAATCTTGTATTAGAGCACATACCATGTTTCTTTATCTCATAGGATTCTCTGAACAGGTTCTGATCCTGGTTCAAAGAAACCAGATGCTCAACTGTTACAATATTGTAAAGTATAAGTATGAACATGTTTATCCACAACCACATCAGAGTTGGCCAAATTTGGCTAGGACTATTGATGTTCCAAGGACTGGGATGCATTCAGCAAATGTATCATGCTAGAATTTGTTTTTTCCTAGGCTTGTGGAAATTTAATTAGGTTAATGCAGTAGAAAGTTACAACATTGAATTCAGAAGTGAAAATTACACTAACTTGTTAGACTTGTGCTTTGCATGGAATCTAAGGTAAGTCACATTGTTCACTATTTATGAAGAATGTGTCTTTATAGATTTTATAGATATATAGATATAGATGTGCCAAGCATTTCACCCAAAAAAAAAGTAATGGTTCTTTAGATATACAAGAAGCAAATATGAAATATAACATCTTATGGCACAGGTGGTGAAAGGATTTGGTGAACCTATGCTTTACCTATGGACGTGGGTCTGAATCTCTGATACCACAAGCAATGTTAGATGACTTTGGACTGGCCCAATCCGCTAGCTGGATACCCAATGTAGTGGTACAGATCTTGGGAGTCCCTCTCCTATCTACCATCTTATTTATTATCAAAATACAAGAAAAAGTTTTACCAAAAAAATAAAAATAGAAGAAAAAGAGTTTACTGCTTTTCATAGTTAGTTAATTTCAACAATTTACTATTTACAAACATATCACTCTACAGAATCTGACACTCTTACCTACTTCAGTTAGCATCTTTAATAGACACTTAACATGTTTTTAACTTAAAAAAAAGGGATTTAATTCAGCAAATAACTACTCCTCCTAATTCTTAATATAAGTTACTTTTAACTATTTCACTGAAACAAAAAAGTTTGTTACATCATTAGGATTGTCTTAAAATTAATTTGGTTTTCATTTTTACCCCTAATAAATACCACAAATTTAAGCAATTCACACTTTTTCTCTCATAATTAAATAAAGACATTTTAAAAATAAAGTAATTAATATTCCAGAAACTTATAAAAGATGACTTATATTTAGAATCACAAAAAACTTTTAGAATGTGACTAATAAAAATAACTAAAGGAGTAACTCACTGACACATGATTTGATACTACAAGGACATCAGAGTTTTATCAATCCAGGCATACTATCTACATACTTATCAGAATGCAAATTCCTCAGGTAGCTTCGGATACTTTGCTGACAGAAATGCCTTGTACTTTCTTTTAAGATCTCCACCTGAAAGGGGTACCCGATACATTATTCCAAACAATATGTATTGCCAATCATACACAAGAGGGGGTGAGGAGGGCAGGGAAAGAGCAAAGAAAAGACATGCAGCTACCTTTAGCATGGAATGGTGGGACATCTTTGGAAAGAGTTGATTCCACCAGCTTCACAAAATCATTACCTGTAAAGACACCAAAAGTGAACAAGAATCATTTAAGTAGGGATCATTAATAAAACTAGAATGAGCATCATAGGAAGAAGAAAGGGGGGGAGGGAAGGTCATGGCTAACAAAATAACTGAAAATGTAAAAATTCAGTGCACTGAAGCTTTCTGGCTTTAAGAAGCCAACATTCTTCTTGCTTCATATTTTTCAAATTTTTTCAGTGCCAAGAATGCGTTTTCATTCCAGGTTTTCTTCGTGAACCAAAGTGTTCAAAATCTCATTTCTTTAGTTCTCATAAATTATGCAAACTTCTGGTTGTTATATAATGGCTATAATTGGCCATTGATTTTTATTCATCTCCTTTCTCCAAAATAAAGGTCCAAAACTGGAGATGGACAGACTAATACTAAACCAATAACTCTTACACATGTGATAATTAAGTTAGCGCTATAACTGGAAATGAACGAGATTCAGAAAAGGATCTCAAAAAGTAAAAAATCCTTCATGCACCTTATCCTAGGTAGCTGAACTGCCTCAAATTTAATAAATGATCCATAAGGTTATGTTTAAATTAACGAGAATGGAGAAGGGAAGTATTCATCCTCTTCATTCCTTTAAACTTTTTTTATAAGGCCATTATTTTGCAATGAAACAAAATAGTCATAATTTTGTAAGAAAAGGAAGATCAAAATTTTGTTTTAAAATATGGAAAGGGCAGAAGAGTACCAATCGGAAATATCATCAGTCAATTCCGTATTTGCTTAATAGGCAGAGAAGGTATATTAATACAGTGGTCAGGATTAAGTTTCAACATATAGATATGATAAAAAGTCTGGTCATCTTGCTGTTTTCACACTTACCTGAAAGTCTCTTTTCCCCTTTGTTGATATTAATCAGGTAGGCAGAGATTTGATATTCTTTCAACTGCAGGACGGATGGCACATGCATATTAATGAAAAATAGCAAATTGTAAAGAATTATAAAGTAAGATAGCGACAACATATTTTAGTCAGAACATATTCATGGATACTACTGAAGGTTCAGCTCATGACCTTGGCTAGAAGGGCCTTTGCAAGCATCTGTGGATCAATACATGAAGGAGCTTGGTTGAATGAAGGCACAAAGTTCCCATCTTGATAACCTGCTAGAAAGTGATAAGCTGCTTGACCAGGAGAGAGCTTTGAAAAAGAAGGGATACATTCAGAACTGCTTCAATAGATAAAATACAGATCAAGAAACATAAGAATTAGAGGTAATAGGAACAAAAGCAATACTCTGTACAATAAAGGGAGATAGTAAAACTCCAATTCTTTATATTAGGACATAGATAGCGAAAGTGTTGTTATGTTTAAAATAATCATTGCTTAGCTCAGTTTACGTTTACCTTTCCATTCTTTTAATGTAACTATCGCATATAAAATGCGTAGCTTTACAATGATCAAACACAGACAGAAATTTGAAGGAAAACTTTTGCACTTCTATTTCAAAGAATGCAGCATAGAGAATGCAATTGTACACAAGAATGAAACACAAATATCAACCGAATCATCAAAAGCACAGTGTTGCAAACACAAGGCAACAAATGGGTGATTGAGTATGGCATTTACATGCAAAAAGGAAAGTGAATAAGTCACTCTCCTCCACACCCTTTTCAAGGGACAAATACCATATATTTTCAATGCTTCAATAACATTTGCATCTGAGACAGGATAATCATTGTATAATGAAATACAAATAGTCTGGTCTGCCTAGTTGGGTATACAGAATGCTGCAACGAAGATATTTTCTGGCTGGGTTTATTCACTATGCTGATGGTCCGTTATTGCCGATCTGGATGACATCATAGGCATTAACTACACATTTAAATTAAACAATACATCTGCAGCAAGCACATAAATCTTTACCGCACTTCTTAAACAACATTTTTCCATATTTTTCACATAATCTCTCAGACAGTATCATTGGGGTATCTTATCTGTTTAACAAGCACTTTCTGTTGTAATCATTGAATATTTATGTTTAATCAGTTTCAACAATATAAATTAGTCATTAGTTCAAGCTATGCCACTAACAAGACTTCAGTTCCTGAAAAAATATGTGGTTACAAGGGAGTCATGGACCACAAAATATTTATACATGAAGAATATTGTACAAAGCAGAACCAGGTAGCGTCTCACTGCATACATTTTCACCCTCAAGGTTAGATTACCTATCAGAAGAAACAAGGACAACAGCAGCAGGCAATTTAAATAGATTAGATCCACCAGTATTTCCAGTTGGAAATAAAGGTGCAATGCTCTGGGGAGAAAGAATTATGCCTGCATCAGTGGAGACCAACGAATCAGCACAGCTTTGAATTGTATCTTCCGATGCAAATAGTATAATAACAGCATCTCCGGACACTAGTATCCTGAAATTTGAAACATCCAGTAGTAAAATAATAATTTTGTTGAGATTTTGTTATAAGTCACCAAGCAATTACCTTCCTGGTAGAGGAATGCCTCCTCGTGCAGCTATAACAGGTTCAGACAAAGCAAACAGTGCTTTCTTGAATGCACTGACATCTGAGAAAGCTTTATCACATAAAACTAGGGATGACCTTTCAATATCAGCAGCTATAAATCCATTATTTGACTGAAATCCCCCACCAATAGCCTCAATCACAGAAGAGCTGCATATTCAAAATTAATTAATCATCTGGTCATAGAATCAGAAACATCCCAGTCTGATGTCTCAAATAAGGATTCAGCAAATAACAATGTAAAACCCACATCCATCTTCCCCTAATAAGAACACTATTGAAAGTCTTCTCATGACTCATTTTAGAAGCACCATAACATGCAAGGATGGCAATGTTACTGATTTCTTAGAAGTACTGAGTTGGAACTTCAAGCTCTCAACATGGTGGGACCAAGCTGCAACTTGATTGGAGTAAATAACTTACAGTTCTTAAAAGTCATTCACCAAGCCAATTAAAGCATACATAAAATTAAGTCATTGACCAATGGCAGACCTAGAAAAATTAGTTAGTTGGGGCAAAATTTGTAACTAATATAAATATTAATATTTTAAAAATTTAAGTTTTAATATTTATTAAATTAATATAGTAATGAAATTTATTAAAATTAAATACTAAAAAAATAATAATAAAATAATACAATTATAATAACTTAAAAATTGTCTAAGTATCATACTCTTTTATTTATTTATTTTTTGTAAACAAAATTTATTCTTTTCTTTTCTACGTTAGTAAAATTCTTTTTGAAAAATATATTTTTATGTAAGAAAATATATTTTAAATATACATGTTGAGGTTTTAAAAAGTTAGAAAGGGGCAAATAAAATTTTTTATGGGGCCGTACAAATGAAAGTTTTTTAGAAGAAGTGAAATTTTTTGGGCCAATATATGATATTTTCCCCTTTAGTGGGGGACACTGCCCCCATAGTCCTCAACATGGGTCCGCCCGTCATTGACTCATTGGTGGAAAAAAATAAAAAAGTTCTCTGTTAGACGATATAATTACTGTGTTTATTTTAAACTTGAGTTAAGAATGGTAAGTCAAGTCCCAAGTATTTCAGAAATGGTTAGCTGTCAGTCCGAAGGATGTTTTCATATGATCAGTTTTTAGCGAACTAGGTTGAATTCAATTTAATTTTTTAGACGCTCGATATACAAATGAGAAAGGCCTGCAAGGAAGAAAAGTTAAGCCAGCATTCATATTTTGAGTCCGTTAAGATTCCGCAGACTAATATCTTTTGGAGATATTAAACATGCATGAGACCAATTACCTCAAAAAGAACTAGAGAATCAAACTTTTCAGTTAACTTGTGAATAATACAAGAATGTGTCATGATATTATTTTAGAATAACTTCAATCTTGATATGATAAAAATATTCTTCTCATAAACAGGGAAAACAAACATAGCAATCCATTCAACTAATTTATACCTGAATCCCAGTAGTTAGTTACATTGACAATATAAATCATAATATATTCTAATTAGCATCATTGAATGAATTTACCAAATAACAATGTTTTTTAATTACAGTATTAAAGATCCTATCTGGAACTATAAACCCATACATGTCATTTGCAGTCATATCCTCTTCTCTTCCACCGCCCAAAAATTTTCCTACTCTCCTTCTAACCCTTTATCTTCTCTTGATTTAGCTTTCTTAAATTCATGGATATATATTATATTATTACAAATTTAAGCAACTTTTTGGAAAAAATGAAAACAAACACCCCCCCCCCCCGGGGCCATGGGGGGGCGGTCTCTCAAAAAAAAGGGAAAAAAAAAAAGAGTCAGGCAATAATCTGGGCTACAAGTCTACAACCAACAAGAAAGCTGAGACAACCACCAAAAGCTCCTACATTTTAAGTTTAAATTTTACTAAATACTAACACAGCATATGAAATATCAAGTGCTGATGACTGAGAAATCTATAGTCTGAATATCTTGCATATGTCATAGGTAGTAAAGAATATTGAATGTAGAAAGAGAAATTATACCTTATAGATGAAGCTACATAAACAGTCAATGGACAAGAATCATGCGAAATTGATCGAGTGTGAGTCTCATAAAGAACATTTGAAAGTGATAGTATTGCTGAAGGACTATCACTTATCAGACGAACCTTTGCATCACAGTTTGGTGATGAACCAATTGCTCCATCATGAACAAAAATACTTGGGATGGATGATAGGTGATTGGTTACCTGACATCAAAATTCAATAAATGGAAAAGTTATATTTTATGCATGAGTTATTTTGAGGGAAGAAGACATGGAGTACAGGGGAAAGGAAATTCCTCAGCACAATTTGAAAGATAAACACAATTTGAAATTTTCATAGGCATTAGACACAAAATTTAACATAAAGATAAACACACTATATTAGCAAAATATAGATGCAAGAAAGATCTGAATGTTTCCTCAAGTCTATGAAATACCAGTTTTAGAAGTTTGCCAAATTGTGCCTTTGAAATTTCTGAGGCTCCACCAATCACACTTCCTCTAACATGAAATGGACATCCAGATAAGGATTCTAACAGAGAAATGCAAACGGTAAGTTAGATTATAATTGTGTAGGAAAAAAGTAAATACAGAAATGAATAAGTTAAATCATACCAACAATGGCTGCACCGTGTTGCTTTAGTTCAGATGGCTTCAAGTTTGGAAAAGCTTTTACCTTTACAATTACACCTTTCAAAGCCAAAGCCCAGTTAAGACCACCAGAAAATCCTGCACTTTCCCTGTGTTAAAAGAAAAATTAGAAGAATCACTAATTTTACTCTAAAAATTGAAAATGAGAAATTACCACTAGATTTGGATGCAGTCATTCTATTCCACCCTTGAATTTCTTCCAAGGTTTAATTGTCACACCTTGCAAATTTTCCGATTCTTTTCTTAGACTGAAGTCCACATGGTCACCTCAGTTATTTGGTAGCAATTTATAGTTTCTTTAACTTATCAACAGATGAAGAAACGAACAACAATTATGAACTAGAAGATACATTATGACACCATAGGTTCTCAGAAGTTAAAGCTTCTAAATAGCAGTGTATCAGAAAAAAAAGAGAAAGAAAAAAAGCTTCTAAATAGCAGTGTATCAGAAAAAAAAGAGAAAGAAAAAAAGCTTCTAAATAGCAGTGTATCAAAAAAAAAAAAAAGCTTCTAAGTAGCAATGCAGATTTTTATGAAGTGAACTTCTGGAGTAGCCTTTGCTGCTGGATGATATACAAGTAATAACATAATCATGTTGCCTTGAAAAGCTTTGGCTAGGATTTACCACTTAGGCATTGAAACTTGAAAGCACCGCTAAACAAATAAGTTATGTATTTATGCATAGCAGAACAGCTATCTTGAATTTCCATTTGTGTCAGATTGAAGTTCTGCAGAAAATATCAAAGAGGTAAATAAAACCTTGTGAATGCAACTCTTTCTGCTTCATCCTTGGCTTGTGGGTCTGACGCCACATTCTGCAATGATGCGACAATATAGATAATAAAATCCTTAAGTATGTTTACATGAAATAATAGATCATGGATGGAATATTTATAGGTTTTACTCAAGTAGACTACTGGAACATTCAAATTTAGGCGTGTGGATACTTTGTGGGTTTCTAGTGAGGCAGCCAGAAGGGCTATCTGGAGGGTTTGTGGGGGCAGGGACATAATTAATAATTACAAATTAGCAGTTTTCTTTCTGTGGATGGATGAAAGTCTAGACATTGGTGTCGACACATTGTTGAGCAGAGCGCAAATTAGGAGGAGGATTTGGCCACTAGGGGCAGTTATGAAAACCTGAATCTCTGGGGTGAGCAAAGGCTCTTAAAATTTCTGGGTTAGCATAAAAAAGTGTAATTAGATTGATGAAGGAGGATTGCAAGAGAAATTTTGCAACTTGAGTTGGTGGAGCAAGGTTGTCAGCTACTCTGCCACCATACCAATTCTTTGGACCCTTGGAAAGTTTTGAATTTGTTCAGCCATTTACAGCTACACCAATGAAAGTCAATAGGAGATAGACAAATTGTAGTTATGATAATTGTGAGATTAGCTTAGCAATAATTAGAGGCTAGAGCGCCCAAAGGAAAAACGTTATGCATACATTGGGAAAAAGGAAGTGAATTTGGTTCGAGTATGAATGCAAAAACTGTTTTATATATTGCCGTGGTGTTGATCAAATCAGGGAATGGTGCTGGATTAAATAAAAAGTCACAAATAGAGGTACTAAGCAGTATAAAATCGTTGAAATGATAAATTATACCGGGGGCAAGAAAAAAAAAACTCAGTCACACCGACGAACTCAACCAGAACAAGATTTCAGCTCGAAATCTCAAATTCCAAGTTAAAACCAGGATTCAATATGAAAAATTAAACGAATAACAGCTGCGTATATAAACTCAGTATTTCCAGCACCAAAGAAAGAACTAAAGAACATGAAATGCACATAAACAGAATAGGCACAAAAGATGAACACGTCAAAACAATAAAATGCACATACATGATGAGCGAAAGAGCGAGGGACTGACCCGTCGGGACGAGAGCAAGGAAGGGAGAGAAGTAGTTGAAGTTGAGGAGCGAGTGAATGAGGTTTGGAGCACTCGATCACGAAGAAAGTTCCTCATTTGTACCGGCTTTCCGGTTTCAGGGAATAGGGACGTAAATGAAGGTTTACGGTATGTTTGGTTAAAAGGAGGGGGAGGGAGGGAAGATATTTGAACGAGGGAAAAGAAATGATTTTAATTTTATCTTATTTAGAGAAAAAAGAAGAGATTTTAATGTTATCTTATTTAGGTTAGGAGAAGAAAAGAGAAAAAATAATTATAATTTGACTATTATATCCTTAGTTTATTTAAGTTAATATTTTCTTTTTATATTAAAAAAAGAGTTTTTTTGTTTAAATATTAGATAAAGTTTTTAATTAGAAAAAAATATTTTTTTTTCAACCTTAACTATGATTGTATGTATCTTTTTTTTTTCTCAACTTTAACCATGATTATATATGTTAATATACGAATGTGTCTGTGTGTGTTTGTGACTTCATGCATGCATGTCACTAAGGCATTTCATATTTTATGAGTGAGACCAAAAAGAGACGCAACAAGACTGATCAGTATATTGTGTGGTTAAATTATAAAAAATGAAGAATATTTTGGTCATATTGGAGACAATAACATATTTTTTCCCCAAATTACCCCAATTTAGGGGGAAAATATACAAGGGGAGGGGAGAGAAAATTTTAATAACATTTTCCCTCCCCTCCTCTAATTAAGTGATTGCCAAATAAGGAGTCCCTCTCCTTCCTTTCCCTTCCCCCCAATCAAACAGACCCTTAGGCTCAGTTTGCTGTGAGGTCTGGGAGGATGGGGGATTCCAATGGATTAAATCTCCTTTCACTAAAAAATTGAAAAGAATTTCCTCTTTGGACTTATAAATCTTTTTAAAATTAAAATTTTTTAGAGAAAAAGAAAATATTTATTACTTAATTTTCTCAATTTTCTTTGATTTCTTTTTAAATCAAATAAGATTTTATTAAAATTCTTTAAACTCCTTTCCTTTCAATTCTACCAAATAAGAGAATTTTAAAATCTTTTCGATTTTTTTTCTATCAATTCTTTTCATTAAAATTCATCCAATTCCCCCCTCTTTTAATTTCCTCAAGTGAACCAAGCAGAGTCTTACTAACAGATTCAAGTGCGTGTGGATCCAGTGTGCTTGTTGGCCAAAAATCCTAATTTTCAAATCTTGCTTCCAAAATCCTTAATTCAGTGGGTAACTGAAGAGTGAAGATTGAAAATTATCCCAAATTCACCCTTAGTATGTAATTGGAGACAGATAAAACTTCATCATCTTTCAGAAGAATTCATGCTTGTTACAAGAGTGACTTTGTGAAAGAAGAATCACAACCCACTTAACCACTTTGGCAGGGAAGAAAAAGAGTAATGGCAAGAGAAGCTTGGATACAAAATGAGCCCCTTAGTCATATAAATGAAAAATGTTTATGTTGTTAAATGACTAAATTGGGTCAATGCCATAATAGTCAAAACTAAATATTCCATCTATTATAGTTTATTCAATTATATAACCAATTCATAATTAATGAAGCATTAAACAAAACTGCTTAATATTAATAGTTGTAATCTGGTAATTAATTTAACTATTGATTAATGCTAATCTACATATAATAACAAAATTATTCTAACAGTCTACTCGTGTTGTGAGGTCTGACAGTTCCTATAGGGTGCCAAAGCAGTGGTGGAAGAATATTTGGGGTCTTGAGGCACCACCTGAGATTAAGCATTAGATTTGGAGGGCAGAGAATGGGATTCTAGGTACTAAAGAAGCTTTTGTGAAAGAGTGAAAGAGGAATTTGTGCTAGTAGTCCTATCTGCCAATTTGCAAGGTAGAGACGGAGCTAATTGGTCATGCTGTGCCTATTGTTGGTGAATTCGAGCGAGTCAAGGAGCTCAAGAAGACTGGAGGAGGCATGATATCTGTTTGCAGGAATAGGAAATGGGAGAAGTCTGGTGCAGGAATTATTAAAATTAAAACTGTTGGCTCTTTTAGACCTGGTAGCTCGAAAGTTGTCATTGACTTAGTTTGAATGTGCAGGGTGGGACCTTTGAGTTGGTGCTTTTAACCCCCACCATCTCGGGGAGATTGCGGTGTTGGATTCCTCTGAGTGCATTTCTGCATTGGCTAGTGGTAGGGAAGGAAGGAATTGATTGAGTTTGTTTCAGTCTGTGTTGATCTGTAGTGCCAGGATCTTGTTTTCTGTTTTCTTTGGTTTGTTTTTGTGCTTTTGTTTTCTGGACCTTGTGTTGTCTTGGGTGTGTTGAACTTGTAGCTTTTTTTTTCAATGAAATAATACTATTTCAGTCCAAAAAATAAAAAGATATTTGATGAAAAAGTCAAATAAGTTGAAAAGGACGTAATATAAAATCTCGTGGGTCTTGCAATTCTGTTCTCTGTACTATGCCAAATATATGTACCTTGGATATCAATTAACATATAAAATATCAGAATTCAAATCACAATGTACCAAATGCCTCCTTAATTGATGCCTCACATCATTATGATGGAAGACAAACTTGCAAGTCAAAGATGTCTGCTGTGAACGAGTCTACATTCCACTATCTCCCAAATTAATTATCAGTATACCAATCAATTCTTGAATTCTATTAATAGCCACACACAAAAATCAAATCTAAAATTCAACGCACAAACTATTCCATTATTGAAAACTAGGATGTGGTGTCTGAAGCAGATGGAGGAAAAGTATAGTTGAATACAATCGAATGGGAATTAAGATGCATTTTCATACATCAAAATTTCGAAAAATCTATTTACTCAAATACTCAGTGGCTTCATCATCATAATACACACCATATAGTAAGTATCACTATCATTATTGACTAATGGCTACAAATATTTGATTAGGCCTAATCACACTTCTTATTTCCTCTAATTATTGTGCTTTCAGGGTAGAGTGTAAAATATTTCTTATAACATTACTTGGATTAGAGAGGTAAATTATTTAAAATACATAGAAGTTCATTCAGACACCATTTTGCTACACAAATAGATGAACTTCAAGAGACTTTCAATCCAATGTTATCTGATATTCTATGATATCATATATATTACGATATAAAATGCCAATGTACAAGATACCTTCATATTTAAGATATTTTTATTTGTATAACAATTGAAATTGTCATTAAACGATATAACAATATTTCATAAAATTAAATGAGATAAAAGGGGTGTGCTGTAAAATCCCACAAGTTTTTGAGTGGTATGACATGAGTTACCACTCTGAACATGTCATTCTGTCTGGGATCTTAAGTGGAGGTATAGTAAATATGCATGTTGGATGTCAAGTAGCATCTAAAATATTAGAATTAGAATTAATTAAAATTACAATATACTAAAATGCCTCCTCAATTAATGCTTCTTCTTTTATCCAATCAGTATGACTCGCAAGTCAAGAATGTCTACTGTAACACATTCACATTCCACAATCTTTCAAATTTCTTTTCTACATAAGAAGAAGTTGATGAACTCTCACAAGACTTAAAACGAAAAATCATGTATTTATTGTTATCCAAAATCATATTCTTACTTCTCATATGCTCTTACAATGCAGAATCCCAAGAACCCTTGGGGCAATTTTGCAATGAAAACACAAACATAACCACAGGAAGCAGATTATCTTCTGACATTGATCAACTTTTAGCAGAATTAGTGCTTAAAACTCCTTCAAGTGGCTTCGTTTCCGCCTCATTTGGTAAAGATAAAGACCAAGTTTATGGTCTGTCTCAATGCAGACGAGACGTGAACCAAGAAGACTGCTCCATTTGCATACAAGACGCGGCTAAGCAAATCAGAAAGAGATGTCCAGACCAAGCTGATGCGAGAATCTGGTATGATTACTGCTTTTTAAGGTACAGTAACGAGAGCTATATAGGAGAAGTTGACACATCTTTTGGTATATTCTATTGGAACGTTGAAAATGTAAGTGATCCTGAAGCTTTCAATAAGGAACTGGGATCTCTGATGGATGAGATCAAAGCAGAAGCTGTTATACCCAAAAACAGAGGGCTTGGGAAAGGGAAGACCAATTTGTCTTCTTTCGTGACACTATATGCGTTGGTGCAGTGCACAGGAGACTTGTCTGAGGTAGGTTGTACTCAGTGTTTGGCAATAGCAGAGAGCAACTTCGCCACCATTTGCAGCAATCGAAAAGGGTGTAGAGTGTTGTATAGTTCTTGCTATGTCCGATATGAGCTCTATCCCTTTTTCTTCCCTCTTGATCATTCTAAAAACACAGAGCTCAATAACACTGTGATGGCCATTGTGTATCCGTGAGCGTTCTGATATCTTCTGCCATGTTGAATGAGTACCGTAGCTTCACTGGTGAGTTTGAGCAAAGGGAGAGGAGAAGCACAGATATAGAGGCAGCTTTTTGCTATTATACTTATTGTCACTATTCCAGAGTATAGCCGTTTACGTAAGTCCAACTGTCCAAGACTAATTATCATATTCCCTTTTTCTTTTTCTCTTAAAAATTGTGTATATCAAACATATTAGTCTTTAGGAGGACCTTGATTCTTCATGTTGTGAAAACATGAAGGAAATTGATATTATGTTGAATAAAGTCTCATGCAACAGTATGAAATTTAAGAAATGAGCCATATTATTCATAAATTGAAAAAAAAAAGTTTGACTTTATGGTATATAAATAATCTATGTCATCCCTCATCCCATTTTATATGTTATTTAACATTGTAATATAGGGATTAAGAAAGATAATAAATAATTATATAATTTTATTAAATTACTCTTAATTATTACTTCTTTATGAAGTATTAAATTATAATAAAAAACTACACCCCATTAATTGTTAAGAGTATAATTGGAAAAAAAGACATTAATTCTTTTTAGATTTTTTAAAATAACATGTAAAATGGGACATTTAAAAATTTTCAAAATGATAAATACAATGAGACCGAGGAAGTAATTTGCAAGAGGAATGGATGATTGTCACATGTAATTTGAATTTTAAAGTATATGCTCATTAAATAACATTTTATAATTCTAGAAAGACTTATTTTGTCTACGTAAAAACAAGTCATTAATATGGAGTTTACAAAAATAAAACAACACGAGATTTAATGTGGAAAACCCTATATTATTGACCGAAAAAACCACGGGACCAATCCCAAAAAGAATTCACTATATCCAAAGCAATTACAATATCAAATATATTCTCATCACACACATACACAATTAGTGTAACATTAACAACAATATTTTCTAATATTACAATTATTAAAATTACTCCTCTCATTTTATTTTATTTTATTTTTTACTTTTCCACACACAAGAGATCTATTCTACGTTGCTTAGCTCACTTCAAGCCTTCTGTCAAGAGAACAAAACAAGCTTCAGTGTTGGTCCTTTCAATTCATGCTCGCAAAAGACGTGAAATTTAACATATGCGAATATCAGCTCCTCACTCTGAAAAATGTCCCCAGATACGACGATTTCAATTTAATTATTCTTTCTTTCTAAATTATTGTTTCCCTCCTTCATAATCACTCAGAACCTGAGCAACCGAAGAACCTGATCAACCAATGATTCAATTCAATAATACATAATGAGCATTAACACAAAGTTAGACAAGTATATTAAACTTTATTGAATTTCTTCTCTAAATAATATTTTTCGAAAAAAGGGTTTAATCATAAGCATTGCTTTAATAACTTAAAAAAATTACTTATAGGGTAGTAATTAATCACGACTCTGAGGATTAATCTGAAGATAGGCATCTTATCTTGGCCAAAATTTATATCCCGGGGATAGTAATGGGTGTTAATAACAAAGGAAACAAACAAGATATCTTCTTCCATCCATATTATAAAGGTTCTTCTAGATTTATTGGTAATTAATAAGAATAAAATATAAGGGGTTATGTAATTTTTAATAGAAGTTTACTTTTTTTACTATTATTAATTATTATCTTGTAAGTTGAAAAAGAGAGAGAGATATAAAAGATGAATTTTTAAAATAATTTTTATTGATAATTAATAAGGGTAAAATTGAGATTTTAGATTTTTTAAAAAAAATTTAAGGTGTGCAAGTAATTTTTCTTAATAAGCGTGAAACAGTTAGAAATGCTTTGTAATATCAACTGGAGGAAATATATATTAACCAAAAAATGTGTAAGAGACAACTTTTCTTTATACAATTATTGGTGATATTCAGTGTTATTGATTCAAATTTGAATATTATTAAACTCAAAGAAATAACTTCCTAACATGATTTTAGTTTTCCATTTCTAAGGTTCAGGAGGAGAAATTGAGTCTCTTTTACTCGATCTAATTGCCATTGGTGCAATAAAGGAAGAAAGGATGTAATAGATCATAGCACCTTGCATTATTCTAAGTAAGGGTGTATATGCACTATACAAGGTATTATGATATACTATTTCCTTTATAACGCAACTTACTTCCACAATTTATAATTTGCTTATTTTAAATTTATAATTTATTTTTTAAAATTTTATTTTATTCCAATAGCTGTAACTTTTTTCTAAAATTTACAATTAATTACTTACTTTCATTTTGTAATTTGCTTTCCAATGATTTAATAGAGGTGGCAAATAAAAAGAAGCTTGAGAGACGTGAGATTTTGCATCTGCCCCTCTAGTAAAGCTTCTATTGGTCCTATAATTTATATCAATTTTTAAGTAGGTTCTAATAATTTAAAAACCTTTAAACTTCCTTTAAACTTATCCCAATTCTATATCATAGTTACAAAGTCTCAATTACTAATTTTTTTTATTGGTTAGCAGTTCAGTTGCTAAATTAATGATATGGTACAACAAAATTGATAGACGACTAATGGGGCACTTTATCTTCTAATTTAAAATCCAATTGACAAAGTGACATGGACTTTGATCCTGACATGTATGCTTTACTTATAAAGATTATGCTTGGGCTTATTAATTACTCCTTGCGGTCAAAAAAAATCTTCTATAAGTTTTTTTTAATATTTTTTATAAGAGGCCTTATAATATTTAATGAGATTTTTTGTATTTTATTCTCATATTTTATTTCTTCTCATAAATTATTATTAGACTTTTTAAATGAAAGAGACTCTCTCAATTGATCAAATGATATTTAATATGAATTATATTAGTATATTAAATAGGGGTAAAGAAGGAATATTTAATTTTTTTAAAAAATTTAAAAAGATAACTAACTTTCTTAATCTATATAAAGTAGTTGAAAGTCCCTTATAAAAAATATCATAGAGAGAAAGCATAGTAAAATAGTATTAGCTACATAGTTAGATTAACACAAGTTTATATACCATCATCTTTTTCATTATTTTCAAATGTAAAACTTCTTATTATACTCTAACACACTTATATCTTTTGTAATTGGTTTCTTCCTTTGAAAGAAAAATTTTTAACATTTTGAAAACTAAAATTTGAATGGTAACATATGTTTACTAGATATCACGTGCATGTCGAAAATAATTTCTAGGAAAAATGGATGATTCTCGTATGTAATTTAAATCTCAAAACAAATATGGTGGTTAATTAAATAAAATTTTGCAGTTCTAGATTAATTTGATTTGTCTATACAAAAAAATAAATAAATATGTGAAAATAAATGACAATAACAAAATAAAACAACATTCAGTTTAGCGTGGAAAACCCTCATATGCTGAGGGAAAAACCACGGGACAAACTCCGAAAAAATATTCACTATTTCAAAACAATTACAATATTCTCACGATTCAACAATTAATTACAATTTACATTTAAATATTATAATTCTGATTAAAATTACACTGATCAATTTTTCATGCATTTTTCACACTCAAAGATGCTCTCTATGCCTCTCCACCAAAAAAACAAAACCGACCTGTAGTGATTCTTCAGCTTGAGTGATATTACTCTTTTAAATTCCCCGCAAAGGATATGAATTTGGATATATATTTGCAGGTATTAGCTTCTCACTCTGCAAAATCGCAAACTAGTTGTAAATAACTGGTTTTAATGAAGCAACAGTAAGCTAGAAAATCATCAATTACTTATGTACCTCGTAATTTTCAAATGATTTATTGATCAAAGCTTGTTTAGTTAGAACAATCTTCATATGCTTATAAAATGGAGAGCTGCAACCAAAACTAAATTTGACAAGGGAATTAATTGAATTTAATAAAGACGAACTTCAGACATTAAGCATCCGAAATCAGAGAAATTTCAAAGCAGAAAAACTATTAAACGTTCTTGAATTTCTTCTCTTGATAATTATATGCTTAAAAATAGGCTTCAATCATTAGCATTATCTTTACCATAATATTTTTAAATCCCGGGCTCTATAATATACACAGTGAAAAAGAATTAAGTAAGTCAAAGAAGCCTTGCCTTCAGTATGAAAACCAATTTCCACTGTAGAGAAGTATTTGCTGGAATGGAAAGTTGAAGAGGTTAACAAAACTTCCTTACTTCTATCCAAATTTAGTACCTGCCAAGTTATAAAGTAATAGATCATAATATATACTGTGAATTTTAAATGTATATTCCCAAACAAAGTTTGTACTTCAAACTCCGAAGACATGAAGGGGAAAAAAGGGAAAACACAGAAGTAACATGGAGCAGTGACAACTCGTAAAATTGGACATACCTAGTTTATAGGCGATTGATCAGGTAATTAAGTTGGCAAGTAGAAGTAACCATGAAGTACTCGAGTACCTTGCTCAAAAGATTCAGTGATAATTAATCAGACCATGTTAAAGTAGTTTCATCCGTTCGTATAACGGGCAGCTGCAACCACAAAAGAATTTGCAAAAGAAATGTAGGTCAAAAATTTTGAAGCATTCCGATTAAATATTCATATATGAAGGTGAAAGAGATGTGTGTCATTAATTTTTTTCTTTTTTCCTATTGTATATAACATTTACCATTGATTAGCTTTAGATGGATGGATGGAATGAAGAATTAGATCTGATAGCCATTAACCAATATAGTTGGGATGTGAGCAATTCTGGGCCATTCTGCACCTCTTCCTCTCTCGCATTTTTCCAATAAAAGTACATCTCCATTGAGTTGCAGTGATTGTAAATTAATAAGGCGTCGTATTCCGTCAGGCAATGACTCCAAATTTCCACAATTATGAATGACGATGAATTGAAGTGATTGGAGATCGCAGATCCAGTCAGGTAAAGTCCTGGTGGGATTTTCAGAGAAGAGAATATGGATTGTTTGGAGAGAACAAAGGCAACGAAGGGCTTGACACTGTGTGCTAACATCCTCATCGACACTCCATGGATGAAGGTTCTTAATGCCCCAAAAATTGAGTTGTTCAAGTTCAGCAGGTAGATGTCGCATATGACGAAACAGAGTTAGTAGACTTGATAAGCCACCAATAGAAAGGTTCTTGAGAGAGGTGAGATTTTGCATCCACTCCTCTGGAAAACCTTCTACGTCCATATCTTGAATGCTTAAATACTCAAGCATGAAAAGACTTGTGCTCACCTTTACTGTATCTGTCAATGGCTTCGTGTTGCAATTCTTCAAAACCAAGCGCTCCACGAGAGTGAATGCAGGCATGCAACCCAAGTTAGGACAATCTTGAATAATTAAATACGAAAGACAATGAAATGGAGGTAGTGAATGATGATTCTCATCACTTTGCCATCCCCTGAACTTTTCACAATCAGAAAAGTATATATCCTTCAAAGATGGGAACAAGTTAGTTCTGTGTGCAACCATGGATGAGGAACAACCTTCATAAACTATGTACTCCAAATCACCCATATTCCATAAATAGAGAGTCTTAAGAGAGACCAATGCTTCCAATGCTGGCAAGTATTGACAGTTCCCGCAACCATCGAGTTTTAATTCTACAAGATTTTTAAGTGAAGAAAGCCAACCTGGAAATCTCGTCCCTGGGTAATCTTCCACTGTCAATTGCTTCAAATTTGCATGAGGACAAAGGTTTTCTAGAAGTTGTAAGATATCACTGTTTTTCACCTCTATGCCTCTTCCCCAATCGAGTCTCAAAGACTTGAGTTTTTTCTTTGCTTTCAAATTAACATCCTTGGTCTCTTCCTCAACATCCCTTACTAAATTGAGATTCTCAATTGCTAATTCTTGTCTGAGATTGAGTTCTTTCAATTCATTCAATTTCGCATATTTCATCTCCTTATCAGTGCCCCTGCTCACTCTGAAATCTGATAAACATTGGAGGGCTGTCAATTTGTCTAATCCAATTGGCATTCCATCTTCAAAAGCCTTACAACTATTAATATGAAGATGACGCAAGCTGACCAACTTTGTGACCCAATCTATAGAAAATTTCAGAGCATAACATCCCACTAAATTTAGTGTTTGCAAATTGACTAGATTGCTTATACTTCTGGGCAAACTAGTCAAATTCTCACAATAAGAGAGATTAAGATATCTCAAATGCTTCATTTTACCAATTGAAATGGGCAAATCTTTGATATCTAGATATTCTGACAAATTTAGACAGCGCAAATATTTGAACTCGGACAAACTGGATGGATCACTTTTAAGTAGTCTCTCTACCCCAAGCATAGTTCTCAATCTATTTACATTCAACAAATCTAAAGAACAATCGGAATCATATTCAACAGAAACATGCATAGGATTTGCAACCACTTTTCTCCTATCACTATATAAGTAAAAATCAGAGCCTGCAACTGATTGTAAGAGGTCATGTATCAAATTATGTATTTTAAAATATTTTGTCTCCCCAAATTCATTTATCTCAACATCCTGAAAGAATGACCTCATCAACAAAATAGAAACATATTGCTCACCAACATCTTCTAGACATTGTTTTTCATTTTGACTTTCAAGGTAGCCTTGTGCCATCCATAATTCAATCAAATCATCCTTATCATATGTCCAATTTTTGGCATATAAAGAACAGTAAGCGAAACATTGTCTTAATTCAATTGGCAGTTGATCATAGCTTAATTTTAGTACAGGCATGATTGAATTATTACTTTCAGATAACTTCCAATAGTCAACATCCAAGAAAGATTCCCAATCATGTTCCTCTACTTTTGATTGCAGCATACTTCCCATGGCTCTTATCGCTAGTGGAATTCCTCCACATTTCTCTGCAATTTTTCGGCCAATTGACTCAAGGTTTTGGGTCACTACTCTATCTTGTCCAAATGTTAAACTTTTCAACAAAGCCCAAGATTGATCGTTGGTCAGACCTTTCAAAACATAAGGGTTTTCCACACCCATACATTTTGCTACCATTTGATTACGGGTAGTCACTAAAATCTTACTACCTTCGACACCACACGTCAAATATTTTTTCAGATGTGACCACTTTTTGTCATCCTCATTCCACACATCGTCTAAAACTAACAAATATCTTTGGCCATTTAAATTCTCTTGAAGTTTATTTTGAAGCAATTGTAATTGTTGGTCATTTACATCATTGCCAATTGATGATTCCAAAATTTTTTTAACAAGTGCTTTCACATGAAACTCTTTAGAAGCACACACCCACATTTGCTTATTGAAAAATTTCTTCACTTCAGCATTATTATACACCAGCTGGGCAAGAGCTGTCTTACCTAAACCTCCCATGCCAACGATAGCAACCAAGGAAAGATTCTGATTGATATTAGTATTTAGCAATAGATCAATAATCTCCTTCATGCTTTCCTCCCTACCAATGATATTCTCTTCATGCTTTGAACTAGTTTCCCTCCAACTACTCTCGTTGTGACTCATTACTACAACTCTCCGATCTAAATTCAACTTAGACACATCTTCAGCAACTGCGTTAAATTGCTCTCTTATCTTTTTAATCTTATGAGCAATCTTGAGGCGAAAGGCAATTGGATTTGATGATGAAAAGTAGTCGCGTACCTTCCTCTTGCCATCTCTTTTGCGCAGCAAATGTTGAGTGTGCAGATCATCAAGCAAGTCATCCGCTTTGAGAAGCACTTGTTTGAGCCTCCTTATCCAGAGCTTGATGAGCTGGTCATTCTGCTGTTTTTGGTCAGCATCAACAAGCACAGCTTTGATGGCTTCAACAGTGTCTTTAAGCCTTTCTATCTCACTGTCGACCCCATAAATCAATTCAATTTCTTTGAAAGCTGATGAAGCTAACCTATTTATGATACTCACGACCACACCATAAGGAACTTGTTCGGCCATTTTTTCTGAGTAAAGGAGCGATTGCAGTCTGAAAATTGAAAGGGAGAGAGAGTGAGATGTGTATCAGAAGATGGGGCCAATAGGAATGGTGTGGCTTAATATATCTGCGAAGAGCGTACATTCATAAATAGAGAAAAGACCATAAGCGCTTGACTTCTGAAAATAAAAATGAAGAAAGCAAAAAGTTGAAGAAGCTTCCTGGTGGAAATTAAGAGTCTGACGTGAAGAAAAATCGGACAAATTTTAAAATAAAAAAATACAATTATTTTTTAAAATTAAAATATTGTTCAATTTAGCAAAACTTACTATCGTATTTAAGAAAATATATTAGTGAATTTTTTTTATAAAAAAAGTATGGTTCTAAAGTGAATTTTGGAAAAGTGTTTTAATAAAATTTCAGTAACAGTTTCAGAGTAAAGGATGTAATTTTGCAGTAAGGAAATCGCAGGAGGGAGAGGTGTGTATCAAATACGGAGCTAATGGTTTTTTTTTTTTTTCTTTCTCATACTAGGAATGCCTCTCCAATGATAGAAACTAATTCTTCTCATGATGGTGAGAGCTCTCTTAATTAAATCTATTCCGTGCACAAAAACTAAGAATTGAGAAAAAAATCTCAAGCCCGTGACTGCAGAAAATAAAAATGAGAAGAAAGGAAAAGGTTGAAAAAGCCCACACGTTTAGTTTTGATGTCCCCACTGCATAGACTATTTGTCCTTAAGAAGCCTACTGGAAATGGGGTGTCTCCCACGATCATGCTGTAACAGAAAAATTAATTTTTTATTTAAAATTATAGATAATAAAATATATCTGTACAGAATCATGCTGTCATAGTAATTTTTTTTGTTTTATATCTTTTTACTCATACTATATAACTATATAATTTCAAAAATACAGCTATTTTTACTATATAATATTTAAATTAAAAAAATAAAATAATATAATTTTATAGTTGTATAATTGTAAAAAAATATTTTTTATTTTTAAATTTAAATATTAAAAACAAGAAAGAAAAGATAAAAAAATGACAAGCTCAGGAGAGAGGCAGAATTAGTTTGACAAGAGAGACCCTGCCTTGCCTCTTGGAAATCAACTTAACACATAAAGTCTTTTATGATTGGGAGCCTGTTTGAAACGGGGTATTGGGAGCTGGAATCAGTTTGATGTATTTTGATGAGGTGTTTGGCTATTTTCTGTCATCCCGTGGAAAACTCATTCTCACGCTTAAACGGGTTCCACACAGAAGCATATACAACCTAGCTTCTCCATTAGATCCTCTGTTGGCAATGAGATCTAAGTAAAAGGAAGGTAGGGAATATAAAGGATGGGATGAGAATGATGTGGGTGAGGATGAGCTCAACGGAAAATTGTGGAAGATGATGGAGAGAATGAAAGACGGCGAGAGAAGGTGAGAGATAGGAGGCTGACGAAGATGAAGTGAGACAATGGCAAGAGAAAGAAATGGAAGGAGCAGAAAAAAAAAAAAGGCCAAGGTTGGTTGATAGAAAATAATGCAAGTGAGTGAGGAGTGGAACAATAAAAATAAAAACATATACAAATGGACAAATAAAAATAAAAAAATAAAAAAATAGGAAAATGAAATTTTCATAAAATGCTCCCAATCTAATTATTAAAATATCATTTTAAAATTTTAATCTCGATGGATAATAATTTACAAAAAAATATTACATTAAATAGATTATGTTTTCAATTAAATAAAATGTAACATAAATCAAATTAAATTTTGATCGAAAGTTATTAAATTGATAGTAGGATGAAATTTAAGTTTAATTTGACAGAAAATTATAAGTTAAAATGATAAAAATAAGGGAAATAAAATACTATGAAATAAACTTTTAAAACTCTTTGACAATTTTGTCCCTATATAAGCCAATTCTTATTCATTTTTTTAATTATATTTAAACCACAAATGACCTATAATCATATAGAAAATTATTAAATAAAATAAAATAATTAAATTTTTAAAATAATTTGAAAGATAAAAATAATCACAATTAAAGCATAATTTTTACAAATTATCCAAAAATTCTCATTTATTTAAAATTAAAGCTAATTACATAAATATTGTCTAAAACACATAAAATAAGTCAAAATTCCATGTTAAAATTACTTATATAGGAGGAATAAAAGTAGTAAAAATTCATAATTAACAATCTTGAAGATCAGATTATACAATCTATACAATATAATTAGTCATGTAATATTATTAATCTTATTTTTAATATTTTAATTTTGGAACTTTTTTTTTTAGACAAACACACACACATATATATTTATTAAATAGGTATTGAACAAAGGAAATTTATCTATTAAAAGTTGGGGAAAATTATATATCTATATATATAACTACTTTTGATTAAAATCATTCAAACATAATCTTTTTTACTAAAACTAATTTTTAAGTAAATCATCCAAACATAAATATATTAGTCAAAAATTAATTTTTATAATAATCATGTTACAAAACCAATTTTAGCAAAATTTATTTTTGACTAACTAAAAACCATTCAGACACATGGTTTATTAACTTCAAATTTTTACGATCTAAATCTTTAGAAGGTTTTTTTTTAGCTCATTTGTCTATAGTGCTGTAGAAACATGGATATACAAAACGTCAAAACGAATTATTTCATGTCTTGTATAACTATTTTTAAGAAATTGGCTTAACTAATTTTTATTTTAAAAAAGAAAGGCGTCGGTCTTTTCATTTATTACTATTACAAAAGGATGACAAAACAAAAAACAACTAAGAGGGCCATAATTCAGTGAGAGCAACTCCCAAAGTATCATCTCTAATTAAGCTAGTAAGATCACGAGGAGGCTGGTATATAAAGGAGATTTTGTCCAAGGGCAACTTAATGGTAATGGCTGGTAATAATAAGAAAATTAGCACATAGATTACTCTCTATAATTATGGCAAGGTTCAATAAGTTAATCTCTTAATAGAATACTCCTAATATCATAAAGAAGCTAAAAGCATATACTCCAAAGTATTGGTTAAACTAGTATATAGGCTTACATGCTCGCTGGTGCAATCCTTTTGTAGTATATTTGAAAGAAGCAAACTATATTATTCCTACTATCATAAAGGTGTGTGTCGTTTTCAGTTCCATAAAAGTGTGATGGTGACTAATGAGAAATAAATAGGTTATAACAACTTGATAATTGTTTTTGGTACCCTCAAATATTATTTTCATATGTCTTCGACCATGTTTTTCTTTTTGGGAAAAGCAAGGAATTAATAGAGAGAAAAAGAACACAAAACATTATATACGATTCACAGGATAAAAAGAAATCGTATTTATTTTTATATTTTTGTCTCTTAAAATTATTTTTTAGATTAAAGAGGCTGCTAGCTTGCATTTCTAAAGATTCTTATTATATATTAATTTAATCCTAGCACAATTTATAAATTATTGGATTTCTTAAACATGTTGTCTTAAAAGAATTAAGTTTTTAACTATAAGTTAGGAGATATCCTAGGTACTCACATAAAAAAATTCTTATTATATTTATATCAATAATTGCAAAATTATTTTAAATGATGATATATCAAATAGAATATATGGCAAATATTGACCCATCAACATACCAGAACTCAAGAAACTAGCATGCGGCAGGAGATTGAGCCTCGTCCATTTGTCACAATGACAGTGTGAACCCTTCTTTAACATTTTATAATAACTTTTGGTTTTCGACAAAATTACAATTTTTAAAAATTTTTAACGCAATTTTGTCAAATTTAGGTTCACATATGTAATTTCTCCCTTTTTTTAATTTTTTGGACCTGTGAAATATTGACTCACCAACATATCAGGATTTTCTTTTCGATAACGATTTTTTTTAATATTTTGAATTTTGGGCGAATGCTTGGGAAATATTTGCGGCCCATTTAGCACAAGCAAATTGGTCCATGTGCCTATCAGGAAATTAGCCCAAGAAATGATATTTGGGCCCATTGGTTTTTTCATGAAGGATGTTGCATTTAATGATCACCCAAAAAGAAAAATGAGCTCCAGCATCCCGTGACACAGGATTACAACCCTAATCAAAGCTGCCTTTAACTATAAACATGAGTTTGGGGAAGAAACAATAAGCAAGTTTGTTTGGTATTAGATATGAAAATTTTATGCCATAGATACTATTTATAAATAAACGGAAATACTAGATATGGCCAAAAAAAGTTAAGTGACAACTATCATATTTGATGGCATTTTAATAAAAAAGAATTAAGTAAAGGGAATTTGGATTTTCTGTATTTGATAAAAAAATACATGATATTTATTTTTTTAAAAAAATTAAGTAATATATTTTAGACAGATGTTATTATTTTACAACACTCTTTTTGAAAAGACAAAATAAATTATTGAAAAAAAATCTCAATTGTGCAAGTGAAGTATTGTTTGTGGGAAAGGTTGAATCAATATGAAGTTAGGTGGTCCACTTGTAAGAGACACCAGTTCATTTATATTTTGTACGTATTTTAAAGAGAGAGCTAAAGAAAAGAAAGGGACATTAGTTGGGAGACACATAAAATAATGCAGATTCCTCTATCAAATGTGACATGTGATCAGTGACACAGAAATAATATAAAGGTTTCATTTTTCACTTTTTTCAATAACGTTTTTGTCAATTTTTGTAATCACTCTTACATCACTGTGATGTCATCCATTATAGACTTTTTCTGAAAAAGAAAATTATTAGAGCTTTTAAAATACCATATCATTTAAACTTAAATAAAGGAATTATAGTCTCTCATCTACCAAGTAAGTGATCAATAGTTTGATTCTTAATTTTTGTGTGAACTAAATCTGGTTGAAAATAGTTTGTTTTTCGCTTTAAGTACTTTAAAAAAAGATTAGTCTTATCCCATATGACTAACAAGGATATGTGTTATGAGTCCCACATTGGGGAGCCTTACATAGGAAGTGGGGTTTATAAGGACATGGGGTTCTCCCACCTAATGGACTAGTCTTTTGGGATGGGCTCTCCCCTTAGATTTGTACTCATAACATTGGTGCTTTCATTGAGAGGCCGACATCACGGAGAGGGCTACCCACGGAGGGTTCTGACCGGTGGAGGGTTCCGACCAACAAGGAGGTTGAGTGAGGTGTCACCGAGTGAAGTGTCGTGGTGTGGAGCCGCTGGGGACGTCGGCTTTCGAACGGAGGTGCATTGTTATGAGTCCCACATTGGGGAGCCTCACATAGGAAGTGGGGTTTATAAGGACATGAGGTTCTCCCACCTAATAGACTAGTCTTTTGGGATGAGCTCTCCCCTTGGACTTGTACTCATAACAATATGCCTAGCCAAAACTAAGAAAAAAAAATTACAAATTATCCATATATTTGTAAAAGCTATAAGAAGATGTATCGCTCACAAGTATATGGTTCATTTTTTATCCATGGAAATATATGAAAATGAAACCCGACGTAATGAATAAAAATATTAAAAAATGAGATGGCTTGTAAACTTATTTTTTGTGTAACTTTCCATTCTTATTACACACTAGAGCATTATTAGGAACAAACTGAGAGCAATGTTAGCAGTTTTACTAGGTTAAATTTAACGCTAGTAATTAATAATTTGGGACAAAAGAGAGATGGTCATGGGAGTAATGAGGGTATAAATGCATGGATATAATGGGGTCATCACATGAGAATCTCATACACAGGGAGACATGATATTTCTTGGTGAATAGCAACATTGCATGCCAACGGCTAGCTAGTTGATAAGTTGATATAAATCTGGAGAACTCAACACATTATATGATTTAACTCATAAGTAAGACTTTAATTTGAGAAGCTCATTGTTAAGAGGACCATTTAGTATATTAGAAATTAATTTTAGAGCATATTTCATTACACCGAAGACCCAAGATGTTAATATAAATTTAGAGGAGTCAAATAATTAAGTCCAAATACATACTAGAATGAGTCATGTAAAATTAATGACGTCCCCATATATCCTAAAAAAGATCATAATGTTTTTAAAACCCACATGGAGAGAGAAGCTCAACTCGAAGTTTCACTTATATTAATTTAGGAATTATCTTTTTGTTTTAATTTATTTTGGTTTGATTTAATTTAAATTATATTAGTATATTTTGTGGCTTCCAAGTTGTATTCTAAGGAGTTAAATCTTAAATTTAAATTAGCTTAGTTTAAATTATGTTAAATAAACCTTATCTTTCAGGAATATCTAGTAGTATTAAGATTAGAATATTATTTTTTATTATTTTTTTAGTATTTTCGTTTTTATTTTTAGGCATTTATATAATTAGTTATCTTTTTAGAATTATTAGGATTATTTAAGTCACAAGTATTCCTAATTACTATAGGATATCTTTTTGTCTATTTATAGACTTTGTACACACAATTTAAATAGATTAATGAAATTAATTTTCCTAATTAATGAGGTATCATTAGTTCTTTGTATTCTTTTTAAAAATACACTCAACTTATCAAGAGTTTGATTCACTCTTGTAGCGTTTCCTATAACTAGAGTTCTTTAAAGCAAGTCATCTTTGGGTTATAATTCGATCAACCCATTTGAATTAAGCTTTTGCATTTCTATCCTCTATATTTCTAGATTCTCAAAATAGATTTCTTGTGGAGACCACATCACAAGTTGGTTTAGTTAATTAAAATTATAGCTTTATCACCTTCCCCTCATGTACCCTACATCTTTTGGCACCAACACTACATTAAATAGCAACATTTGCAGTCACGTTAAATATTTTGTGATAGAACTTACCACATGAAAGGATTATACACTACTTGATTTGGATTAGTCTTGGACCACAATAAATCCTGTGAATACCATATTTTGTTTGGACTTTATACATAAAAATAAAAAAAAAGTAATAATAATAAATATAGATAAAAAAATAATAACAACAATTAATAAAAATTAAAAGATTAAAAAACAAATAAAAAATGATAAAAATAAAAATAAAATAAAAATTAATCAAGTTAATTAAAATTGTTAATTCAGAAACATAAAAATGAAGAGAGAAGAAGAAGTGTTGGATTGGGGTTGCTTGTGGCCTAAATCCTTTTCCCAAACACAAAACTTTGGATCAATAGTCGACCCAAAATACAAAGAAAAAAAAACAACAAAACCAAAAGGAAAAAAAATATAAACAAAAAATAAAAAAATTCAACCTTGGACTTATTTCAGCTCAAGGTGATCCTGAGCCCCAAATGGGGCTCATACCCCAAAGTACCTTGAGCCCTAATTTGGGCTTAGGAACAAGGCAGCTTGGGACAAAGAAAGTCCCTGAGCCTAAGGCTCAAAGAGGAAGGAACGAAGACCAAAGGGAGCCCTAGCAAGGGCTCGAGCAAAGAGAAATGCAAAGGAAGCCTCAAGCAAGAGGGTCTGATGGTGCTTAGGCAAGGTGACCGAGGGAGCTCAGACCTGGTTTGTGGCTCAGTGGCTAACGCGAGGCAGAGGTAATCGTATGAGAGAGAGAGATAAGGATGAGCCATGATGGAAATGACAAACAAACCACCCCACTACTCTGTAATAAGTATGGCAGCGTAGTGGAGGTGAGGGAGCATTGGGAGGTCCATGAATTGGTCGTGAGAATGACAGAAAGAGGGACAGATTGAAGGGCATGAAATCGTGAATGAAAGGCAAAATTGAGACCACGCGTTGGGGCTTCCACTCTTCAATCACTACAATCCTATAAAAGGATGAAGCAAAGGAATTTGTGAGAGGAGGGTGTTGAAAAGAAACCCTAGAGGCTGAAACGAGAGAGGAAGAGAGATCAGACATAGAGAAAAACCCGAGGAGGGATCAAAATGAGAAGCGAGAAAGAAAGGAGAAGAAGCATGCGAGGCAGAAAGGACAAAATTTAAAGGAAGGTTCGAGCTGCAAGATGCTAGGACCACCATCTGGTAAGTTTAATTTGGAGATTCAAGCTTTGAGCTGTGGCCTTCTGTGTTTTTCCTTACCTTCCCACTGTCTTTTTCGTTCATTCAACTTGGAATTTGTTAGTTATTTTTCTTCACATGATTTGGTCTTACTATGAGGTTCCCTTAATTGCTTAAGCACTCTGTTTTGCATCTGACATTGGTATTAAGCTGCGTACGTGGTGGCTCAATCCTGTTAAGATAAATAAAAGATGTGTTTTATGAATTTGTATCCTAATCCAATCATTATTGGAAATTGTATTTCAAGATATGGATTCTATTTTCTCAAGTTATCTCCTTAAGTTTTAAACTGTAAGTTAAGATTGTCGTAGTCACGCAAGATTTCTTTCTAGTCCTTTTCATTTCTGGAAATACCCCTTACTGTTTAGAGAAATCATAAGGCTCGAACCACCTATTTTCCCTTGTTCTTTCCAATCCAAAAAGCTCATTTTTGTTATGGTGTTTTGGATTACATTTTATGTTCTTTTGGATAATCAGGAGTAAATGGGATGGAGGTAATTTAATCTGTGTACGCCATTGTTTGTTTCCCAGTGCTACATGATATTTTCAGATTGAAATTGGGTACCCAGCTGTTCTTTTTACATGGCAAATACTTTGCTTGAAGTTTGCTCCATTAATTGTCCCTATGACTTGGCTTTAACGTGAGGTTTTATCTTTGACTTAAAGCTCATAAACTTAGTAATTTGGTTTTGGTTTTATTAAAAAATCATTGTGATTTTATTCCAAGACAAAGGCCAGTTTGCTATAGGTTTTTATCAAAAAGATTGCTTTGCTGCCAAATACATGGAATCTGCCAATTTTGTAGAAATAAATATATAGCTTTGGTCTTTTCCCCTGTAAAGTGATTTGGATGCAGAATTCATGTGGGTATGGAAATTTCTTCAACCTCCATCGTGAGTTCTGAAAACTCATGCAAATACTAGTAGTTCTGTAGTATTATATTTTTATGTCCGCTTGATCCATTGTATGAGTTTTGGTAAGTTTAAAAGTAAGTGCTTGTTTGTGTTTTGCATACCCAAGTTTTATTGCTTTTCACAAAAAAATGGAGCTACAGGCTATGTCTTTAGATTGAAGTAAAATGGAATGCATCTTGTTTGCTAGTCCATGGTTATGCTTTATGCTTCTGTTTCTGATTGCCATAACCTTTGTTTATAAGAGGAGTATGTCTAAATACTGAATTTGAGCCATAGAATCATGTGTCTGTTGCGGACTTCAAGCCTTGCCCATTACACCTTGTTTTGACATTCTAAACTTATCTTTACTGTCATAAGCTCATTAGCTCCGTGTCATGCTTCAGAAAGAATGATTATGTTCCTTACATCTGATAATTGAATTATGCTATGGCACCTACCCATTTGGTTTTAGGCTCCTCAAGTGGTCATATGACCTTGTGTTTCTATACCTAAGTACTGATTTGGCTGTTGTATGATTATATGTAGTTATAAAAATGGGAAAATGGGTATACCTCCATCATTTTGCACGCCCAAAAACCAGTTTAGTGTGTTGTCCTGTTTTATGCCCATAAATGAGCCATTTTCCCATATTCTTTCCATTTAAAGGTTGGGTGTATTTGCTGCACATATGAAATATTTACTTGAATTTGATTATGGGACTTGTATCAAGTCGCTATGCAAGTTGGGTTGGCCTATTTGAGTCCAAATAACAAGGGTAACCCCAGCTAGATTGCATGACACCAAGGCATCATGGCTGCAATTATTTTCCCAACGTATTTGAACAAAGATGTGGGGTATTTATGATAGTTTATTGATGGAAGTTTTAAGCTGGAAATTAATTCATGTCTTCTTATCTTCATTTGAGCACTATGGGAGAGTGAGATCAAGCTTGGTTAGAGTAAATTTTCTTCGTCAAGGCAAAAGAGGAACATCAAGGCAAGAGATGGAAAAAAAGCAAAAGAGTTTGGTCTTCTTTCTTATCTTCATTTAGTTTTCATTGTAGTAGAATAAAACTATTACTTGAATTTGCACATTAACACGCACATTGATAAATTGCATTTGGTTTTTTTTTTTCTAATTTTGATTTTTATTGGTTATTGGTTTCTTTTTACTTTTAGAGTTTGTCACGAGGGACCAAGTCTCCATGAATAAATAGCTAGGATGTCGGTCAAGATTACCATGAGTAAGAAGTTATTATGGTATTTATATTGACAACGTCGTAAATTTTAAATATTTTTGAGTTCGAATGGCCTCTTTTATTTTTCTTTTTTTAAAAAAATAAATGATAAAATGAAAGCCCTCTATTTTAAATTTCTCTTTTTGTCTTTATGCTTCGAGTAGTAATACCGTGAGCATTTAGATATCAATTAATAAATTGTGAGTGACAAAGTCAACATATATGCTGTTGTTTTGAAGTTGATTTTGAAGAATAAAAATATATGTAGCGATTCTATCTTAAATTCCTTTTGAATACTATTTCAAGTTTAAAATAAAAAAGAAGAAGAAGGAATTTAATTGCTTTTTTTCATTTTCACAATCTAAAATAAGAAAATAAAAATAATTTATAAATAAAAAATAAAATAAAAATAAAAAATATTGAATGTAGCAATTTTATCTTAAATTTCTTTTTAAAAAATAATAAAATAACAATAATAATAAAAAGGAAATTTTCCAATTGCATTTTTTCATTTCATAATTTGAAATAAGAAAATAAAAAATTTGAACAAAAATTATTTGTTTTTTCTTAAAAAAAAAGGATTCTTTAATTGCATTTTTATCTCATAATTTGAGATAAGAAAATAAAAATAATTTAAATAAAAATAAAAATAATTTAAACAAAAATTATTCGTTTTCCTCCAAACTTTTACCCTTTTCACTTATCCGCCTTGAGTGGTAATACCAGGGATACTTAAATATCGATCAGCAACTTGTGAGTGATAAAATCGCCACATATACTGGTTATTTCTCTTTGGAAATTTATGTAATAATCATTTTTTACATGCTTCTTAATACTTTTCTTTTAAATAAATAAATATGTGTTAAGGGGATCCCATTTATTTCCATAATAAAAAAAGTAAAATAATTTATATAAAATTATTTGTTTTCCTTCAAACTTTTTTTATTACGCCTATCTACCTCGTGTGGCACCACCGTGAGTATTTAGTTATCAATGAGAGGATTGTGAGTAATAAAGTTACCATATGAGTTAGTTGATTTTATTTTGTAAAAATAAAGTTTTTCCCAAATTTTCCTTTTTAAACTCAAAAATGAAATACTCCGAATCACATATAAACATTTCTTCTAAATTAAGAAAAAATAAAAAAAAAAGATAAAAATAAAAGAAACAAATAAATAACATCATGAGAATAAATAAAAATATATTTGTTTCTTTTATTTTTATCTTTTTTTTTGTTTTATCATGAGAATAAATAACATCCTTTACACACATTTATTTAAAAGAAAGAAGAGTTAAAAAAATGTGATTATAACATATATTTTGAGAAAAGATAATTAGTATATGTGGTGACTTTATCACTCACAACTTACTGATTTACACTTACATGCTCACGGTGTTACCACTCGGAGCAGAAAATACTAGAAGGAAAATTTTAAATGAAAATCGAACAGCATATATGATGACTTGATCACTCATAATTTACTTATTTACGCTTATACGCTCACGGTGATGCCACTCATGGTGAAAGGCAAAAAAGACTTAAAAGATAAAATTGGGAAAATGAAATCATTTTTATATATAAAAATAAATATGATTATGGTTATTTTATAAAAAGAAAAGTGATAAAAGGAATTTAAGAATATGACTTTTATATATATCATCTACATTTTTTCTTAGGTATTTACTTTTATTATTTTCTTATTTCTGTACTTATTTAAAAGAAAATATGCTTAGAAAACCTCCTTTCATTATTATTCTATACTTATAAAAAAAAAATACTCAAAAGGGATAAGGATAAAATTGCCACATTCAATATATACATATATATATATATATTTTATTTATAAGAAATATTTGTATTTTATTATTTATTTATATTTCCTTATTTAAAGTTGTGAAAAATAGAAAACAAAACAAATAAGAATCCTCTTTTTTTTTTAATTATTCATTCTTTTTTTTTTGCACTTGGAATAGTATTATATATACATGTTTTTTTTTACTAAAAATTAAAGTGAAATTCCTACCTATATTTTCTTCTTGTTTTTTTTTTTTCAAAATCAATTTCCAAGCCAAACAGCATATATGGTGATTTAGTCATTCATAATTTGCTGATCTAAGCATATATGTACCATGGTCATTCCTCACTCATAGTATGATTGCACAAATATTTTAAAGTATTTCAGGCTCGAGATAACTCAAATAATTTAGACGCGAGCGTAAGATAAGGAGATGTAAACTCTAGTATCTTTCTTAGGCATAGAAACACAAAGTCCTATGGCCACTTAAAAAGCCTAGAACCGAATAAACACATGCCATACAGTTCCCTACATTTAATCTCCAAAAGGGGCCTTTAAGGAAGCCCACAATATATCCCCTCCTACTAGTCTTAAATCTAAAACGTAAAACAGGGGAGGCACAAAACATTACCATCTATGCACAACCTGATACACCTATAGAATGGGGACAAAATTTAAAGATAAATGTTTGGCATTCAACTGAACCCCCCTGACGGCCGAAAGTCATAAAATAGTTACACATGGAAACAAATATACAAGTACCCTGGATCTAATTCCTAACACAAATCATATTTAAATCATAGTTGAACCAATTCGAAATTTTTGCATCTCAGTGGTCCCTAGACAACTAAACTCAACTAACCTCAAAGATGCCGACACAACACCCTCCTCTAATTGGTAAACATCTCAATAGCTTCACAGAATACTCAGTCATTTCAAGTTTATTGGAATATCTCTGATGGGTTCAAGGGATCAAAGCAAAGTGGCATTGTCACACACTGAAGAGGCACACTTGAAACATAACCACGGACCAGAAATGATGTTCATTGCAGTTTAATCTATTCCATGATTTAAGTGTTTAAACAAACCAGACAAGTAAATCCCAAAAAGCATAGACTACAGCACCTTTTCTGATAGGAAGGAAAGTCGGTAAAGTCCATAACAGATAAAGCATAAACAAGCAATGGCTTTCGGGTTCACCAGAACACATACAATTGGTTAAGAAGCCAATAAACACACAACACAGCACTGTTTGATACAAAAATCCGATGAATGAAGAAAACAGAATACCTGATCAAGTAACTACACCTATCAACATTCAAACCCGAATTCAAAGTTGCTACATTAACTCAAGAATTTCTCCACCCGTGGCCTAGAGACTTAGCTTTGGAACAGGAATTACCAATTGAAGACCCTTTATACGTTGCACCTCCGCTTTTCTGCCAAGACTCCTTCCTTCCTCCTCGGCTTTACTCTTCCTCTGCTTCGTGAAATTTCTCCTCACAGCTTCCTCTCACGGTCTCTCTTAGGATTTTCAATGCCAAAAAATCCTCCCCCTTGGCTTTCAGGCTGCCTTCCTTTTATAGGGCCTCATCAATTAGACTCACCATCCACCAATGGAGCGCGTGGCTACTGCCCCTTTTCCTTTCTGGTCCCAGTTCCACGCTCTTCCCTTACGCCCCTTCTTACCACTTCATTGGCGTACAGGATCCCGAGTAGTGGAGGTGTCTTTTTGTTGTTTCCAGTGCCTCCCCCCTGCAGATCGTGGCTCGTCCGAAGGCCCCCTTATCTCCACTACTCTGCCGTACCTGGTACAGAGTAGTGGAGCAGCTTTTGTCCACAGCTCCCGCGGCTCTGCCATCTCTACCCTCTTTGATTTTCTGATCTCCTTCGGTCTCCCTGGTCCAGCCACCCATCGAGCCCTAAGGCTCTCGGACACCAGCTCTCTTGGTCTCTCTCTCCTAGCTCTGCCGCGGCTTCCTCTTTTCTCAGCTCTATTCCCTTCTCGGTCCAAGTCCCAGTCTCCCTCAGATTTTCCTTTGGCCGAGTTCCCTTTCCCTCTCCTTTTCGTCTTCACTCTACCCCGGCCGCCTCTGTTTTTTCCCCGGCCAAGCTCCCTATGTGCTTTCTCCTTCCTCTCGGTACCGGCCTCCCTCGGTTCAGGCTCCCTCCGTGGCCTCACTCGCGTAGCTCCCTCTCGGCTCACGTCTCGGTGTCTCCCTCTGCCTCGGGTGCCTGCGGCTTTCTCCTTTTCTCCTCTGGAGCTCTGTGGCCGAGCTCCTCCACTCCCTCCATTTCCATCCTCACCGAGCCCTAAGGGCTCTTTTTCTGTGGACCTTAGGTCACGAGCCCTCAATTGGGCTCGTGACACATTGGGCTGAAATGATTTCAGCCGAATGTGGTCCTCCATCCTTTTTTTTTTATATAATATTTGGATTCGGGCATGATCTTGGCCCAAAGCCTATTCTCGTTTTTTTTTAAAATGAATTTCGGGCCTGATCTTGCCCCGAAGTCTTTTTCTCTTTTTTTTTTTTTCTGATTTTGGGCCGAATTTGGCCCAAAACTTCCCCACTTTCTTTTTCGAGTTTTGGGCCGAATTTTGGCCCAAAGCTTTTTTTTTTTAATTTTTAATTTTGGTTTTTTTTGGTTTTTTTTTAAACAAAAATTTTATAATTATTTTATTTATTATTATTATTTTTAAAAATGCCCGGATAAAATGGGGTGTTCACAGTTGGCCCTCTTTACTAGTTTCTTATATGAGAATGAGGAAAATGCAGTTTTGGAGTTCTCTCGTAAGGATCGAGTAAAGATTAGAATACGAATTTTGTCCATGCAAAACACACAATGACTCACTTTACTAGTTTCTTATGTGAGAACGAGAAAAATGCAGTTTGAGAGTTCTCTCGTAAGGAACGAGTAAAGATTAGAACACGAATTTTGTCCGTGCAAATACACAAAGACTTGCCCCTAACACAAAGAGATGCAATACAACATGAGCTTAGAACACGAGACTCTATCCTAGGCATGAATGATTTAATTTTGGAAATAAAAGGGTGAAAGAACATTTTCAATACATGCAGTGCGAATATGAACTAGGACTCGACTAAATAAATTGAAATAAACTCTAATAGATGCGCAAGTGATCAGCTAACTCGAGCTATAGTCAAACTAATGCAACATGCAATGATATGACACAACGAATAACTATGTCTATTAGACTGGGACTGATGCGGTATGCAGATGAAGTGACATGGCTAAAACAGATGCTCACTGAAACAAAAGGTGATAGCAAAATCCAAACAAAATAATATGTTGATCAGATGCCCCTCTTCATTTGTTTTCTAAGGAAGAAGATTATGAAATGATATTCGTACTTAGAAACAAATGAAGAAAAAAACATGCATTTTGTTTGGGGGGCAAGGTGCATGAACAATAAAGACAATAAAAGCAGAGATTAACTGATAGAATTTTAAGGGGTGCCTGCCGTTAGGTCAGGGCTTTGACAGAATTTAAATGACGAAAATTTAAAGATGTCTGCGCTAAGTCAGGGCTTTGACAGAATTTCAATGATAGAAATTTAAAGGATGCCTGCCGCTAAGTCAGGGCTTTGACAGAATTTTAAATGACAGAAATCTAAAGGGTGCCTGCCGCCAAGTTAGGGCTTTGACAAAAATTAAATGACAGAAATTTAAAGGGTGCCTGCCGCCAAGTCAGGGCTTTGACAGAAATTTAAAGGGTGTCTGCCGCCAAGTCAGGGCTTTGATAGAAATTTAAAGGGTGTCTGCCGCCAAGTCAGGGCTTTGAAAGAAATTAAATGACAGAAATTTAATGGGTGCCTGCCGCCAAGTCAGGGCTTTGACAGAAATTTAAATGACAAAAATTTAAAGGGTGCCTGCCGCCAAGTCAGGGCTTTGACAGAAATTTAAATGGTGCCTCTCTTTTGGTTTTTGTTTTTTTTGTTTTTTTTTTGTATAAGGATTCCCTTTCGGCAATGTATGTGAAATGGAGATTTTCCTTCTTTTTTTTTTGAATTTGTTGTGATGCTATGCATACAATGGTAAATATTGGTAGAATGTAATTTCCTTTCTTCTTCTTTCTTTTTTCCATTTGTTTTGCCCCAATTTGAAAGAAAGCTTACTATAATGCAATGTATGCAACGGAAGATGCATGTAGAATGCCAAAATTTTTGCCCCAATCTCAATAGGAACACATATGAAACTTGAGATTTTTCATCTTTGCCCTGGCACGAATGAGTATTTATTTATGCAATGCCTGTAAGGGAAGTGCATATGAAACATGATTTTTTTTTTTACCTTAATCCTAGAGTGAATTTTTTTCATGCTACAATTTTCTTTTTTTCTTTTTTTTTCCTCTTTTTTTTTTTGGAAGATGCAAGACTTTTCTTGTTTGATTTTTGTTTTTTTTTTCTTTTTCTTGTTTTTTCTTTTCAACTTGTTTTGCCCAATTTGAAAGGAGTTCATGGTGATGTAGTGTATGCAATGGAAGAAAGATGCATGTAGAATGCCAAAATTTTTGCCCCAAACTCAATGGAAATTTTATTTGATGTTATGTGCCAAGAAAATGCATATGAAACATGAGATTCCTCATATTTGCCCTAGCACAAATGAGAATTTATTTATGTAATGCCTATAAGGAAAGTGCATATGAAACATGAAATTTTTTTTTTAATCCTAGAGTGAATTGTTTTTCACGCTACAATTTTCTTTTTCTTTTTTCTTTCTCTTTTTTCAAATGGATTATGCAAGATTTTTCTTGTTTGGTTTTTTGTTTGTTTTTTTTTTTGGCTTTTTTTTGTTTTTTTTTTGCTGAATCTAGAAGGAAGTTGATGGTGAGGTAATGTATACAATGGATGTCAAAATGCAAATTTTTTTTTAATGGGAGTTTATTTTGATGTAATGTATGTAAAAAGGATGCATGAAAAATACATGATTTATCATGTATGCCCCAATTTAAATAAGGGTTTATATATGTAATGCATGTAAAGAAAATGCATGTGAGACATGAAAATTTTTCCTCTCAATTTGAAGGAAAATTTATTTGTAATGCATGCAAGGAAAATATATGTGAGATGTGATGATTTTTTTTTTTACATGCCCTAACCTGAGAGTGAAAAATTTTTTCATGCCATAATTTATGCAAAATTTTCTTCTTTTTTCTTTTCTTTTTTTTTAAAATTGAACATGCAATATTTTTTTTTTTGTTTTTTTTTTTACTCTTTCACTGTTGCCCAATCTGAGTGAAACCAAATCTTGATGCAATGGGTGCAAAATTTTTGTTTTCATTTCACCTCAATTGAACAGTTGATTTTTTATTTGCCTCAATCTTATTGAAAATTTATTTTGATGTAATGCATGCAATGAATGATGTGAAGCGATGTTTTTTTTTTCCGCTTTTTTCTTCTTGGCATTTTTCATGATCTTTTCTCTCTCTTTTTTTTTTGTATTCTTTTTGATGCATTTTTTTATGAGTTTTTTTTAGTATGCTTATGTTGATGTGATGGGTGCAAAATTTTGCTTTTACTTTCCCAATCTTCTTGAGAGAAAGATGCATTTGTAATGTTTGATGCAGGAAATCAATATGTAAAACACCTAAATTTACAAAATATAGGATCTCTTTGGTCTTTTGCAATTAAGAAGACTTTATTTTCCCTAGGAAAAACTTCACTCAAAGATTACAATGTGTTCTATTAGGAGTTAACACACTCTTAGACATCCTAGGCTCTTCTTTCTTTTGTTTTTTGTTTTTTATTTTTTTACTATCAATATTTTGAAATTTTATTTAGGGAGTTTAATTGCCCCAATTTCAATGCTTGTCTAGTATGGTTATCTTCCCCTTTTATCTCAATCTATCTTCATTTTTAATGCTTGATTAGCTTATGAGTAAAATTTGCAATTATTTTATTCAAAAATGCCAATGCAGTCAGACATAATAGACACAAAGTTGGGTATAGAAAAGAAATGAAGCTCCGATATCGATGGGATGTCGGGAGCAAGAAACCATTTGGCAAGAAATGCTTAAAGAAATGGATGTAGGGTAGTGCAATGCTAGAATTTTTTGAGAAAGTGAAGTGAGGAAGTGATAAGGAAGTAAAACTTGAGAGAGCGCAAATTTTACTCTGGAAATGTTGCCAGGTAATGTGAAAAAATGGAATGACAGGAGATAAAGATGAGGATAGGGAAGAATTCCCCTTCTTGGCTTTGCATGCTCAATATGAAAATAGCAAAATTGATGTGAGTTTGGAATTTCATTCACTGATATGGTTTTCTTTTTCCCATTTTCTTCTTTCTTTTTCTCTTCTTTTTTTTTCTCCCCCCTTTTTTTTTTGCACCAGTTTGAGGTATCTCAATCTTGATGACTTCCCTACAAGATTATTGCCCCAATTATATTCAAACACATCAGGCCTCCATGAGGACTTTAGGGGTTTGTAATGTGGCCCGGGTGAATAGGTTCGTGAAATGAAAGGATATAAGGCTCAAAATACCATGCCCCCATTATTTCTTCCACCTGCCTTCTTCATTGACTATTTAACATGATTTTATATTAAAATTCACATACCAAAAGAGGATCTTTGAGGTTGTAATGTGGTCATAACAGGGATTTTATGGTTCAAGCAAAAGGGCACAATGATGGGTTAAGAAGAAATGGACAGTAATGTCCACACATTCAAGTGAGGAGTACGACCTTAAGGATTATTGTGTGGATAAAAGGATGGCAATGGCAGTTAGGTGGAAAGCAAGAATGCGATGAGAATTTTGCCTTAATAGCCATGTTAACTTAGAGAGTTGTGTAGTCTCTCAGAGCTTTTGCTTGGAGGACTCAAACCTTTCCAACATAATTTTTTTTTAATTTTCTCATAATGAGGGCCTCTTTTTCGTGAACTAATTGTTATTCTTATTTTTTTTTTGGCTCTAATTTTTGCCCAGATTGCCTTTTCAACTTTTCAACCTAGTGAGCTTTTCCCTTTGAGAATTCCATGCTGATGACCTTCCTTCTTTTTTCTTCATGTTTACCCATTTTGGGTTTTTTTTTTAGACCACTCTCTTGTGTCAATTCTCATGTTTCAATTCTCATTGCTTCTTGTTGAAGGGAGGAAATTTTTCTATAAGCTGAGAAATGGTAGGTACTCAAACCAAATTTAGGTATAATCCTCTCTTGATATGTGAATTTTCAGTATAAAAACATGTCAAAACTACCCGCCCCTGGTATTAAATGATTTTGGGCTAATGAAATGAACATTACTACTTCAGGCTCAATTAGGGTGACTAGGGTAACTCCTTTATAATAGAAAGAGAAAGAATGCATCATTTCCTCAACTTGACTCGTTCATGGAACATACAATCATATCTCTCTTTCACTTTTTCATTTTCTCTTTTTCTTTTTTTTCTTCTCTCTATTTATTATATTTGTCTTGGTAACATAATTTGCTCAGGACTTCATCCATTACTCACATCAATTGAAGTATTTTCATTGGGGAAATGCACATTTTGATTTTCTTTTTTCCTTTTCCTTAGGGATACTATGTGAGGTGAGAGGTATGTTCAAATGATTGATAGGAAGAATGAGACAAGCAGGATAAGATATTTATGCATGACGTAACATTGGCATGGTTAAATAAAGTCAATTTTAACTTCAAACTGACAAGCATTGACAAATGGAGAAAGATCTTATAACAAATGTGATACTTAGCATTGGACTTTTATTCTTCCTCTTTTATTTTTTTGGTTTTGTTTTTTTTTTTTTTACTATGCACTTAAGACATGTCTTATAACCCTTATCTAACCTATGCAAATGTCCTCTTATGGTCAAGGCAAGGGCATGGAATTATACTTCATAAATGCTTATGTGTTTTCCATGGATGGGAAAATGACAATGGGCAAGTAATAAGGTGAAAGAGGCAATGGTGTGAAAGGTTAGGGATGGAACCCTTGACATATTCATGGAACATGGGCATGATTTCACTCTTTATGATTTGACTCCTAAAAAAACTTTAGCCCAAGCAATGCTTAAGTTGACTTCTTTATTGCAAAGGACCAATAATCCTGTATTCTATAAATTTGGGTTTTTATTAAAAAAAATGCAACATGGATGCAATTTATTGTGTCGCTTCACTTATGGTGTATTGACTTTGGCACAAAGGTCCATCATCATAAAAGAATGTAGAGTCACAAGCCTTTGCTCGAGGGCGTATAAGGGAATAAACAAACTCTTGACTAACTATCAGGTAGGGATATAGGGTAAACGAATAAGTCACAAAGTATATAAAAAAATTAACAATGAAAACATGCAACTCATGCCTCGTGGTTGATCAATATTGAGGACCCATAGAGAGGAGTGAACTTCCAATGCAAACCATCATCATGGCAAATATATTACCATCAATTGATGCAATGATATTAAATAGCCACTCCGGTATAGAGGAACCTATTACTCTTTTCTAAAGGTGTGAAGGATGCATGAATGAATGATGTACTCCCTTTGTGTCCTCTGTTAGGTACACCCTAGGTTAGACTACCTACCTTATAGAAGTCAAGCTCCACCTAATTAGGTTGGCTTCTAAGTTTTATCTAATAGTGTGTATCAGTTTTTTGGGTGGTTCTAATTTTCCTAAAGGTCCTCGAGTTGCTCCCACCATTGAAATGGAAACCCCATTTTAATAAATTTAATCCTTTGAGGGCTTACAAGCCTTTCCCAGACTAAACTTAGCAAATAGGTAACAACTAGGGTGAAGTCTTCACAGTAATCTTTGGGAGCTTAATAGCCCCTCAAAGGAACCATTACAAACTTCAACTATCCAGGGATGCTCTCAGACCCGGGTGTAGGGCCCATTATGTGTGTGAGGCTAGATGTGTGAGTGCTCAATGTGTGACGGAAGCATACAAACCATATGACCTGGACACTACCCGAATTTCCCACCTGCAAGCAAAGCAATACATAAATAGATAATAGTCGTCTATCCTAGGGTTCATTCCGCATGTTATCTATCCTAGCACATGTTATTTAACTCAACAAAAAACAAAAATAGAAAAAAAAATGAAAAGGTGAGATAAAAGAAACTATGAATTTGATTAGTTAAAATATTATTAGGTCCCCGTTTAATTGTCATAAAAGCTTCTCTCCTTAAAGATCCTTATTGAATTCTCAAGGAGATAGAAACGAGTCCTGTATCATGAAGGACAAGGTCTCTCCATGAATAAGGTATAAAAATAACTGAGGACCTATTAATATGATAACCGTTTCATCGATGCAATTTTAAATTACATGAAAAGAAAATGCATGAGACAGGATATGCTCCCCCATGTCCTACATTAGGTGCATCCTAGGGTAGGATTCTTGGCTTCAATTGGCTGGGTTAACATCTAAGCTACTATTGCGTGCAAGATTCGGGATGGTTCTATTTTCCAAAAAGGTTCCCAAGCTGCCCCTATCATCAAGACAAGAACCCTACCCAGTAAACTTAATCCTTTGAGAGCTTTAATAGCCCTTCCTGGACTAAACTTAGCGAATAGGTAACAACTGGGTGAAGTCTTCACAATGGTCTCTGAGAGCTTAATAGCCCCTCAAAGGCATTGTTACAAACTCCAACTATCCTAGGATACTCTCAGACCCGGGTATATGGTCCATTATATGTGTGAGGTTGGATGTGGAAGTGCTCAGTGTGTGGAGGGAGCATACAAACCTCATGACCCAAGCATTACCCAAATCCCCCACCTGCAACACACAAAACAATACACAAATAGATAACAGTCGTCTATCCTAGGGTTTATTCCGCATATTATCTATCCTAGAACATGTTATTCAATTCAACAAATATATTTAAAAGCATGTGAACAGACAAAATTACCAAGCATGTTATCTACCCTAATCATGAGAGGCAAACAAAATTAAAAGGGCAACCAAACAAAACAAAGCCATGAAAATTTGCATAGTCAACCTATACAGGCTTGACTCTCAAAACATCCCCAGTGGAGTTGCCAAATTGTCACACCCGAAAATGCGACGCGGATGGCGCGGGAAATGAAAAAACAAAGGGGAGAAACCGGCCCGCACGGCGAGTGGCCGGTTTCGGAGGGAGTCGCCACCAAAATTTTAAGGAAAATTTTGGAAAACCGCAAATAAAAACAAAAAAGAACAAGGATGGTCTGCGAATTAGAGTTGGGTTCAGGAGTACGATTGTGAGTAGGGAAGGTGTTAGGCACCCCCACAACACTCATTTATAGGAACGGTTACCTTAGGTTGATCATGCAATTTTTATGGCTTTTAAAAATTTATTTTGACAGCTCTTTTATCATTCACATGCGAAAATAAAAATAAAAAAAGAGAAATGTAAAAATGAAAATAAGGAAATAAATGAAAATATGGGAGGTTGGGAAAATATAAAGAGTAAAATGAAAATATGAGAAGTTGGGAAAAATAAATTAAGAGAAAAATATTATTTATTTACAAAAGTGGACTTGACCCAGAATTAGAGTCTAGGGCCTACCAACCCAGTGACACGCATTTTTCAGTCCGAACTACGTCGACTTTGATCCCTATCACAGGGTACGAAGGCCCCAGACTCTAATTCTGGGTCAAGTCCACTTTTATAAATAAATAATATTTTTCTCTTAATTTATTTTTTCCAACTTCTCATATTTTCATTTTACTCTTTATATTTTCCCAACCTCCCATATTTTCATTTATTTCCTTATTTTCATTTTTACATTTCTCTTTTTTTATTTTTATTTTCGCATGTGAATGATAAAAGAGCTGTCAAAATAAATTTTTAAAAGTCATAAAAATTGCATGATCAACCTATAGTAACCGTTCCTAGGAATGAGTATTGTGGGGGTGCCTAACACCTTCCCCACTCACAATTGTACTTCCAAACTCAACTCTGATTCGCAGACCATCCTTATCCTTTTTTGTTTTTATCTGCGGTTTTCCAAAATTTCCCTCAAAATTTTGGTGGCAACTCCCTCCGAAATCGGCCCCCCCCCGGTGCGGGCCGGTTTCTCCCTTTTTTTTTTCATTTCCCGCGCCATCCGCGTCGCATTTGCGGGTGTAACAAGTGCATACACGATAAAAAAAAAACAAGAAGAAGAAGAAGGACCTTTAATCTTTTTAATTAAAGCATCTTAAATAATTGTCTCCACTTACCTTTTGTTTGGATGGGAAAAAATAAGGAGGAGAGGAAAATTTGGAGAGGAAATTAGGGAGAATCTATACAACCCGTTTTGTCTAAATTTTTCTTTATTTTCCTATTAGCTGTGTTTGGAATGAAAGGAAAATAAAGTAAGAAGAATATTATGAGAGAAACTAAGGATAAATCTAGATAAGAAGGTGTTTAGGTTCCTTTTTGTTTTCTTCTCTAATTTTTCTCCACCTCCTGTTTTCCTCTCATCCAAATAGAGGGTTGGGTTTTGTTGGAATGAGGGAAAATAGTGAGAAAAGAATATTAGAAAGGAAAATAAGAGCGAACCTAGGCAAGGAGATGACTAGATTCCTTTTTATTTTCTTTTCTAATTTTTTTCTTACCCTACTTTTTCTCTTCATTCAAATGTAAGGTTATAGTATTTTCCTCTCTTTATTTTCCTCTTATTTCAAATATAAAACCTCAATCACCCAGCGCCTGTTTGGTATCACTATTAAAACCAAGTTTTTGGTAAAAACTTGATTTGAATTGTTTTGCCTGATATTTGGCTAATTTTTCCAATTTGTTAGAAAATGATTTTTCAACCAAAACGTGGTTCACGGATAAGCAGTAGCGGAGCTGCTTCTCCGTTCTACTTCTTCATTTTGATATATATTTATTTTAAAGTCAAATAAAAATAGATCAATAAAAATGAGAAAAAATAGAAAAATTAAAAAGATAAAATTTTTATAAAATTTCTTCTATCTAATGACTAAAATGTCTCTTCAAAATTTTAATCTTCATGAACTATAACTTATAAGAAAATATTACATCAGATATATTATGTTATCAATTGAATAAATACAAATTAAATTTTAATTTAAGTAAATTAAATTAATCATGAAATAGAATTTAAGCTCAATTTAAAAAAAAATTATAAATTTTATCAAAACTAATTTTTAAATAAATTATCTAAATATAAATATATTAATTTAATATTAATTTTTATCATAATTATATTATAAAATCAATTCGATTCGAAAGCTATTTTTAACTAACTAAAAAACTAAACGGAAACTCATTACACTTTGTTGCGGTGCACGGATCTTTTTTGTTTTTTTATTGGACATTGGACAGGACAAATGTGGTACATTGACTGCAATGAGACTTTGATGTCTTGGTCGGATGTCGCAGCGTGACAACAAACAATAAATTATTAAACTAATTGATAGAAATTTTTTTTCCATAAAATTTGATTGGATACCCAGACTGGATTAATTAAGCAGGTATGTCAACGTGAGATTTAGGGCAAATGATAAAAGTGATAGAGAATAAATAATCTAAAATAATAAAGATTATTTTAAATAAAGTTATTTTATTATTTTATTATGATATTTAAATTTAATTTAGTTTATTTTGAATTTATAAGAATTTGAATTTTATCTTTTATTTATTCCTAGAATTTAATTATTTAAATTAAGATTTATTTTTTGTTTAAATTTAAGATATTTTAAGAAAAGATATCATATATTAAAACTTTAGTAGGTCTAGGATTTCAGCTATACAACTAAGAATTTCATTATTTAATTATATTAAGACTTTAATTATTGATTTGAGTTATAATTTCAGTGAATTCTTTCTCTAAAGTCCTTTCTTTTCTCTCTCATTTGAGTTCTTTTCTCTATCTCTTTTTGTTTCTCTCTGTCACACACAAAAATGTGACGCAGACGGCGCGCGAAGGTGGAAAAGGAGAAGAGAGACCAATCTAGTTTCCGAACAAAAACTGACTTGCGAGGGTTTGTTACCAAAATTTTGAAGGAAATTTTAGAAAACTAAATTAGGAAGGAAAAGGGATGATCTATATAGTCAGAGTTGCGTTCGGGAGTCAATTGTACGTGGAGAAGATGTTAGACACCCCATAGCACATGTTTCTAATAACGATTACCTTAAACTAATTGTGTAAATTAATATGATTTTAAAAATATTTTGGTTATTCTTTAATGGTTTACATACGAGAATAAGAATAAGGATAGAAAGAAAAGAAATTAAGGAAATTTGAAAAACAAAATAAAGAAAAGAAATTAAAAAAAGGAGATTTCAAATAAAATTGAAGAAAATGAATTAAGAAAATAAATTAAAAAATATTTATTTATTTACAAGGGTGAACTTGACTCAGAATCAAAGTCTGGAACTTATATACCCAGCAATAAGGAATAAAGTCATTTGGTTGGTATTTTTTTATTATTTTTTATAATAAAAGAAAGTTAATTGCAAATAATTTACCATTTTGTAAATAAAACGATGTTTTGAAATTTGAGTTAAGGTATTTTAATTTGTAAATGATAATTTAATTTTGCTTCCTTATTCTTATATTTTTTACTTAATTTTGAAAATATTTTTAACTTATTCTCATTTTCCTTAATTTTGAAAATGCTTTTTATTTTTTTCTTTCAAGAAGTCACTTTTTTTTTTACTTTTGGGAATTTCTTCTTCTTCTTTTTTTGTGCTTTCTTTTTTATTTATTTTATAAAATTGATCTACTTGCTGCAAATTTACAGTTATACCCAGTAGACCGATTCCTCAAATACCTAGGAGAGCTCTAAAATGCCCCCACGGCATAACGGATTTTATTATATTTTTAAAGCAAAAATAAGAAAATACTACTACTACTATTATTATATACATATATATAGTATGATAGTTTTATCATATATATATGTATTTTTTTTATAAAATTTGAAAAAGCTTATTATTATTATTATTATAATACAATTACTTTCGTCAAAGAAAAGCTCATAACTGATACATCTATGTGGATTCACAATCTCACACGATAGCACGATAAACTCGAATATCTGTGTGGGTTCTAAAAACCCACGTGGTATGATCATTAAACCAATTATATATAAAAAAATGTCTTCATCATTTTTATTTATTTATTTACATATTATTATGCATATATTTTCAAAAAGTACGGAAACCTTTTTTTTATTTATTTTGTTTATTAATAATATTTTGAAACATATATTTCCCAATGGGGAAGATCATAAAAGTTGTTACGTATGAAGAGGGTTTCTCTACCTAATTTATATGTCCATGTGGACTCGCAGTCTCACCTGACATTACAGCCAACCATGATGCTTGTGAAAGTTCTAGAAGCTATAGGATTTGTTTATTTGGGGAACAATTATAAGAGCTTTATTGTTTGAATGGTTTTCATTAAAAGAGATGTTATACTTATTTAAATAATATACATATATATACATTGAAATTTTTATAACATAGATTACTCATCTAATTCACATTTCTATGTGAACCCGTAGTCTCACGCGACAACGTGACTAACTCCGGTGCCTCCATGGGTTTAAAAATTTCACATGGCATAATTTGTTTTAAGTCCTTTATTATTACATTTATATATCCCCTTTAGTATTATTATTATTATTATTATTTATTTTTTAGGAAAAATAGAATTTTGACAAATAGGTCATTGGGACCTATTGTTAGAAGCAAACATTATTAATACACCCATGCAATCCCATAGGCTAACAAGCCTTATTGACTAACTTTAAAACACATTTTTATTCATAAAGTGTTAGATATAAAGGAAAAATAATAAGACAAATCTAAATTACAAAACAAGATTTCACTTTTTTTATTATTTAGCAAATAGCTAACTTAATGTGCCATTAGAGTTATCAAAACCATCCAAGGGTGAACAACAGACATGAACAAGAAATGGTAAAAGCTAATCCTAATGCAAAAACTGTAAAAATATTAACTTAAATAACCAAGATTCCTAACATAATCTTACTGAAATCTAGAAAATTTTCCGGTATCATGTTTGAGGGAAAAAGTAAAACATCCAAAAATAGCTTCACATTTTCAGATACAGAACCTTTCAACAACAAATCGAAAGTTTACAACAAAAGGTTCTCCATAGACTGATCCTTTCTTCAAATCAGACTCACTACCGAAGTTACCTATAGTGGTTGTTTACACCAAGATGAAACAAGTTCATAACCAAAATACAACTCTACCATTCAAAGGCACATTCATTAGATGTATCACCTTAGTTTTCTAATAGCCAACAACATGACCATGAACCTTCAATAATAGACATATAAGGCAGGGATTTCCCAAAACATATGAGAATCATCATCCACCAGAAAACAGAGCGACACTTAAAAAAAACTCTAACAAGCAACCCAAAAAACCAATGATTCAGTGGATACACAAAAACTCAACCAGACATTTGTTCTTGAGAAGGAGTAGAGGTAATACATGTTAGAAACAGAGAATCCACAAAATATATCCTAGGTTCAGCAAACATTAATCAAGGTTCGAAATGGAAAAATTATTTTTTTCCCAGCCAAAGTCTCTGTGATCAACAACCCTAGCTCGGCCTTCAGACTTTGTTCTCCTTCGTTCTAGCGACTCCCTTGTTTGTTTTTGTGCTTTCCTCTCTCCTTGTTACTTTAGCGTTCACCCCTACCTCTTCTCAATTCCGTTTAGGGTTCTTCTTCGTCCTCTCTTCTTTTCTGATTTTTTGTCTCTATCTTTCCATCTCTCTTTCAATCTTTGAAATTTTGGCCTCTAGGGCTTTTTTTTCTACTTCATATTGCTTCTATCTTTTTATAGAGCTCTCACTGGTGGCTTGCAAACTCAACAATCAAGCACGTGACTGCTACTCCAGCTCGTTCTCGGATGTGCTCGTTCCAATTTCACGCCTTTCCTCTGCTCTACCATGGTCTCGATTGCCTTCGTTCCAGGTGCTCCTTGCCTCCACTACTTTGCTATAGCAGAGTACGGAGTAGTGGAGGACTTCCCTTGCATGGACGGATACAGAGTGGGGCAAGCATGGGTGCTTCGCTTCCCTCCCCCCCAAGTTATAAATTTTCTTTTATAATCTGTTTATTTTTGTTTGTAAGAAAATGTGAAAAATAATTTTAGCCCCCCACTCTTCACACAATTTCTATTTTTAGCCCCCCCATATGCTAAATTCTAGATCCGTCCCTGTTCCCTTGTCATTTCTAGTCCCCACTCTGCCTCTCTCTCTCGCATGAATCATGGCTGGTTCCTATCTCTCGCTCACACGGCTCCCTCTGTTTTTCTCATGTCTCTCGTCTGCTCCATGAACCTTTCTTAGTTTGGGGGTTGAGAGGGTTTTTGGCTTGAAACCTGAGTTTCAGCGTTTTTGGCCAAAAATGATTATTTCATTTTTTTGTTATTTATTATTTATTATTATTATTTATTGTTATTATTATTATTATTTAATTATTATATTTTTAATTATTTTTTAATTATGTTTTCTTATTTGTGATTATTATTTTTTTTTTCCTTCAGCTTTCTTTATAGCTTTGAGATTGATTTAAAAAAAATTGCATTTGTGAAGATAGTTGCTAATTTAGCTAAAAAATATTTTTTTTTATTTTTTACTATTTTTAATTAATAAGATTTAATTATTTATTTTTATTATTTTTCTACTTTTGTTAATTTTAAAGTTTAAATTATTTAATACCTATACAAAATAGGGTGTTTACACTCTCTATCTTTCAACCCTACCATTTCCCCTTCCTATATGCCCTATGTGCTACTCTTCTTAAATCCACCATTATAAAAAAAATCCCAACAAAATCTTGAAGAATTTGAGAAAGGCACCAAAGAGCTTGTGGATCATGGATGGAAGTCGTCAACCATAAGATTGATATGATGAAAGCAAATTTTAATCACAGGTTTGCAAGTTAGAGAAATTGTTTGAGGAAATAACAAATGAATTGCAGAAGCAACAATTCTAGGAAGTTTTTGAGAGGCACGAAGATGGGGAATCTCAAAATTTTCCAAGGTTTAATTCCAAAAGTGAAGTTTTTCTAAAGAAAGGTGAAAGTTTGAAGATGGAACAAGTACAGAAACAATCTCTGCAACATCCACCAATGGAAGTATGCCTTCCAAAGTTATTGATATTCAATTTCAACATGCTCTTACTCTATCTCATTCATCTGCCATGCTATTAAAAGCAAAAGCTATTAAAGAAAAGCTTGTTTTCTTTCTACATTTTCTACAAAATGATCTTTTCCACCAGTATTTCTTTTATTGGAAGAGATTTATAGAGTCGAAGAATATTTAAATATTTGAAGAGAAGTTTCTTTTCTCAAATCCCATTTTCAGCTATCTTGCTGGCTTGAAAGGTTTCTCAGATCTAAATGTTATGTGGAGTTTTAACTCTACAGATGGAAGTTCTTTCAAGTGAGGGAGAATAATAGAGAATGAATAGTCCCAAAATAATTAGGATTATTTATCTATATCATTAGAATTTTAAATAAAGCTATTTTATTATTTTAAATAAAGTTAGTTTACTTTGAATTTATTAAGATTTAGATTTTATCTTTTATTTATTCTTAAGATTTAATTATTTGAATTAGAATTTATCTTTTATTTAAATTTAAGATATTTTCAAAAGAAATGTCTTATTTTAGAACTTTAGTAGAATTAGAATTTGAGCTTTATAAATAAAAGTTTCATTATTCAATTATATTAAGACTTTGATTATTAATTTAAATTATAGTTTGAGTGAAATCACTTTAACTTAAATTCTTTCTTTTCTTCCTCCTTTAAGTTCTTTTCTCTCTTCATTTCTGTTTCTTTCTATCTCTTTACACTACCCTTTCTCCCTGTTTATATCATAAAGTCTTAAAAAAATTTTAAATTTAAAATGGTTCAAGATATTTTTTAATATTTCAAACTTATCTTCTTTTTTTACTGTTGTATATCATATTTTAAAAAATAAAGACTGACCTAATTAGTAAAAATAAGCACTACACCACGCTACACCATGACATAAAGTCCGGCAATCAATATTAGAACTTTATTGATTGGTAATGTATAAATATTTTTATGAGTACTATTTAAATTGTAAGATCTAGCTCTCCCAGTCTTGGTGAACCCTCAAGATTAAATTCACCTAAACTTTGTTTGATTAGAAAAAAAGATAAATGCAAATTTTAAAATACAATTCAAAAAAATAAGTTGAAATGATAAATCAAACAAAAAATATCATAATATTATTATTTTGCTAATAAGAAGTATAATACTAATTTACTCAAAAGTAAAAAGTATAATACTAATTTACTCAACAGTAAAATAGTAAAATATGGTCACACAAATGAGATTAAAAAAAAACTCAATTGAGAAGATGGGAAACAAAAAATGTAGGCAGTAATTGGGATTCAATATCCTCCTAAAGTAACTGAACCAAAAAAAAAAAAAGACTAAATCAATATTTTAAAAACCAAACTGGATGTCGAGCTGAATATTTCACCGGGTCACGGTATTTATGGTTCAATTGGTTAGACCGACGGTCGAATCGGTGACGTAATAATTAAGTAAAAATAATATTGTATATAATAATATATGTATAAAAATAAAATATCAAATTATTTAGAGAATAAATTTAAGTAATTTAAGTTCATAATAAGTTAATAAGTTCACATAATAATAATATATGTTAAATCATTTAAAGTAATGTTAAAACATTTTAATATGATAATACTGTATGACCATAATATTATAAAAGGACTATATTCCCTCTATCCCCAATTATAAAAAATAAATAATTACTTCATCTGTATCAAAGAAAAAGTAGTTTTGGTAGTTAAACTCATCAATTATACTACAATTTCAATTTTTTTCCAAAATTTTCCACATTAAAAGTCTAAAGTAAGACTAATTAATTAATAGTAATTATCAATATAACATTTATTATTCAAGTGTATAAAAAGAAAATAATATTAATTACTTCGCAAATTTTATCCATATCTCTTATATTTTGAGATAAATAAAGAGTCTTAAAATTCTTTTATAATTTGGGACGGAGAGAGTATAATACAATAAAATTTTTTATTTTTATAATTAGTAATTTTAAAATAAAAAGGAAAATAGTGTTTTACTCTCTAATAATTTTTATAATTAATAATTTTGGTAAAAAAATTAAATTTAAGTTAAATTTTACCCAATTTAAAAAATTGTCTGGTTCTCTAAAAACTACTCCGGTTTCCGGTTCAACTTCGGTTTTTCGGCTCAAAAACCGGTTCAAAGTGGTCCAATCTAGTCCAATCCCTAAAACGGTCTAAATCTGAAAACTGAATCGCTCTTCACTCAGGGTGACGGTCTAACTAATCTGATTGTTCAGTTCGATCAAGTTCTCAAAACATTGGACTAAATATGGAACACGCACAGGGGGCACAGAATAAAAGTGTCGATCTATTGTATCTTTGATTAGAATCCATGAATTTTTTAGTTTGTAAATAAACAATATATTTAATTTAAAATAATGCAAATTCCTCTATCAAATGTGACATGTGATCAGTGACACAGAATAATATAGAGGTTTCATTTTTCATTTTTATCATAACGTTCTCTTACATCACTATGTGTCAACCATGATGGACTTTTAAAAAAATTATTACAGTTTTTAAAATACCATATCATTTCAAATTATAGTCTATCATGTATTTAAGTAAGTGATCAGTGGATTAATTTCTAATCTTTGTGTGTGTGTGTATATATATAGTAAATCTAGTTGGAAAGAGTTTACTTTTTATGATAGAGATAATTCTAGTCTAAAAGTTAAAAAAAGGAAAAAACTTACATATCATCCATATATTTATAAAAATTATAAAAAGACATGGTGTTTACAAGTATGGTTCATTTTTTGTCCACACAAATGTATAAAACCTGCTGTCATTAATAAAAATATTTTTAAAAAAATTAAATGGCTTATACACATGTACTTCTTTTTTGTGGCACTTTCCATTCTTATTAATTACACACTAGAGCTTTCACCAAAAAAAAAATACACACAAGAGCATTATTAGAAACAAAATGAAAGCAATCTTAGCAGTTTTATTATGTTAAATTTGACACTAATAATATATATATATATATATATATTCTTAGGGACAAAGGAGAGATGCTCTTGGGAGTTATCACATGAGAATCTCATACACAGAGACATGATAATTATTGGTGAGTAGCAACACTGTATGCATGCCAGCGGCTAGCTAGTTGACAAGTTGATTTAATTAATTAGGATTAGGACTGTAACTTCATCGCCTTCCCCTGATGTACCCAACATCTTTCGGCACTAATACTATATTAAATAAAGAAGGACCTTCTTTTATCCTTTTTAATTAAATCATCTTAAATAATTGCCTACACTTAGTGACTCATCATGCACATGGTGAACGTGGTGCATGGATCTTTCTTTTCATTATTATTATTATTATTATGGAAAGGACAAATGTGGTGCATGGATTAAATATTTTGGATTTAAATTAAGGAATTAGTAAAGGATACAAATCCTTTTCCATAAAATTTGTTTGAAAACTCAGACTGGATTAATTAAATAGGTATGTGAACGTGAGATTTATGGTAAGTAGAGAAAGTTTCTCGTTTTGGATTTAAAATAATCATAAGTATCGTTATAAGCATTATTTAAATTGTAATTAATGTAAGACAAATAGACTTAAACTTTGTTTGATAAGAAAAAAAAAGATAAATGCAAATTTTAAAAGACGATTTAAAAACTTTCAATTTGAAATGATAAATCAAATTAAAAAATATATAATATTGTTATTTTGCTCATAATTAAGAAGTATAATACTAATTTACTCAAAAGTAAAATAGTAAAATATAGTCATAGAGAGCTATAACTCAGTAAAAATAGAATAAAATATAGGTACTAATCTAATAGGGATTTAAAACCCTCCTAAAGTAACCAAGAAAAAAAAAGCGAAATATAAGGACATGTTTGGCAACTATTCTTGTCACACCCGGAGATGCAACGCGGATGGCGCGGAGAATGAAAGAAAAAAAAAAGGGTGAAATCGGCCAGCACGACGGGAGGCCGATTTCAAGGGAGTCGCCACCAAAATTTTAAGGAAAATTTTGGAAAACCAAAATAAAACAAAAAAGGGATAAGGATGGTCTGCGAATAAGAGTTGGGTTCGGGAGTACGATTGTGAGTGGGGAAGGTGTTAGGCACCCCCACAACACCCGTTCCTTGGAACGGTTACCTTAGGTTGATCATGCAATTTTTATGGCTTTTTACAAATTTATTTTGGTTGCCCTTTTACCATTCACATGCAAAAATAAATAAATATAAAAATAAGGAAAATGTAAAAATGAAAATAAAGAATAAAATGAAAACATGAAAAGTTAGAAAAAATAAATTAAGGAAAATATTATTTATTTACAAAAGTGGACTTGACCCAGAATGAGAGTCTGGGGTCTACGTACCCTGCGATAGGGATCAAAGTCGACGTAGTTCGGACTAAAAAATGTATCACTGGGTTGGTATTTTTTTATTTTATATATTCTTTGAAAGAGAGAAGTTTATAGAATATAATTTGTCTTTCCACAAAGAAAACAATTTTTAGAATTGGTTGGTGTGTTTTAATTTGCAAAAGACAGATTAATTTTCATTACTTGCTCTTTTCATTTATTTATTTTTGGTTTAATCAATTTTTAAAAGAGAAGATATATTTTTCCTCAATTTAGAAAATATTATTAAAATTATGTGTGATTTGAACATTTTTATTTTAAAATAAAATATTTGAAAACAATTTTATTTTTACATAATAAAATCAATTGGCTCCTGTGGTGACTCTATCACTCACATTTACCCATTGATACCTAAGTGTCCACGGTAGTGTTACTCGAGACAAAAAGGCACACAAAGTTCAAAAGAAAAAAAAAATTTATACAAATGAATTTTTGTTTTATTTTTATTATAAAAATCATTTTAACACCTATTTATTTAAAATAAAAATTAAAAAATGTGATCATTAGTATGTTTTGAAAAATAATAATTAGCATATGTGATGGCTTTATCACTCACAAATTACTGATTAATATTTAAAGTCCCCGGCGTTACCACTCGGAGTAAAAAATACCATAAGAAAATTTTAAATCAAATAGCATATATGGTGACTTGATCACTCATAATTTGCTAATTTACGCTTATATGCTCACGGTGATGCCACTCGTGGCAAAAGGAAAAAGGCTTAAAAGATAAAATTGGGAAAAATGAAATCATTTTTATACATGAAAGTAAATATGATTATGGTTATTTTATAAAAAGAAAAGGTGATAAAAGGAATTTAAGCATACGACTTTTATATATATCATCTAAATTTTTCTTATTTATTTATTATTATTTATTATTTATATTTTTTATTTGTGTACTTATTTAAAAGAAAATGCATTTAGAACACCCCATTTCATTATTATTCTAAAAAATAAAATACTCAAAAGGGATGAGGATAAAATTGCCACATTCAATACACACACACACACACATATATATTATTTATTTGTAAAAAAAATTATTTTTTATTATTTATTTATATTTCCTATTTTAAAGTTGTGAAAAATAAAAAACAAAACACTTAGAAATCCCTTTATTTGCTTTTTTTTTTATTTTTTTTTTTCTGTTCCTTTTTTTGTTTACACTTGGAAAGTATTATATATATATATATATATTTTATCTTTTATTTTATTTTATTTTATATATCTATATATATATATTTTTTACAAAAGATTAAAAGGAAACTCCTTCCTATGTTTTCATTTTTCCAAAATCGATTTCCAAACTAAACAGTATATATGGTGATTTTGGTCACTCATAATTTACTGATTTGTGCTTACACGCTCACTTTAAGTACCATGGTAATTCCTCACTCATGGTAACATTGACCAACACTCTATACATATATATGAGGACTTAAACTCTATGAAGACTTAAAAAAAAAAAAAGGAAATCAGCTTAAAATGAAAAGTTAAACTGACCACCCATTAATACTAAAAAGGTTCAAGAAGCGAATCATCGACTCAAAGAACGTTAATCATCAATTCAAACATCCAATAGGTGTGGAAATAAAGGCTAACTTTGGCAAGTTATCTTAATGAACATAAAAGCCATGGTCAGATTTTATGAAGCCAGAATCAATATTTAATTTCCCTTGGCCATATTACCATCAAACTAATATCTGATCTCCAACTGACACGCCTAAACCTTAACACGGATATGAACATTTACACACATGGGATGACTGCATAAAACATAGAGCCTCCAGAGCATTCACATTCAAATCAACTAATCATATGTATGTTCCTTAAGTATATCCTTTTACCCAAAAAAAATTGTCTGCAAGGTCAAGTAATTACGATATCGAGGGTGTTGCAAACGGCAAATAAAGCACGTGAGTCTGATTCGCCCAGATCAAGTCTTCAATAAAAAAAACCATACAAGAACACAGACCAGGAAAGGAATAAGCTACCAAAGGCACAAACAGAGCTATCAGGCACTTAAAATGAGGGTTTTAAACTAAGTTTCTAAACCAAACAGCATCCAAATCACAATTAATCCATCCCCCTCCCAAACACCTCAACAAGTGCCATTCAGGAGCATTCCGCAGGTCCAAAACATGTCACCATTTCATGCAATAGAAACTTCCTTAAGACTATGAACTCAGACATCGTTTCTTCATAGAGAAAGAAGATAACTCAGAAATAAAGCGCAGATAAACCAATTATGATGCCCAGGAAAGAGAAAAGAGACATTATTCTCAAAGAAAATCAAAATACTTTGAAGAAAACTCAACTAATCCCTAGAGGTGAATCAAATTCATTCATAGCATGCATGACGAACCAACAGTGCAAACTACATTCTAATACCCAGTTTCAGTCCCTGGGCAGTAAAACAGAATACCAAGCACATATTTCAATCAACCAGTAATTTCATTCCTAAATTTGTTCTAACTTGTTACATAAAGCTTAAAATTCGAAATGAAGATTACCAATTGAAGCCCTTAAATCGTAGACACTGACTATATGCCGTTGCCTTCCTTCTCTTTTTCTTTACCTTTGTTCAGAGCCTTACCCTTAATCACCCAGTCCTCTGCTCCTCGGAGTGCCTCCCTCGGACTCAGCAATTCTCCACCCTCTCTCTATCTCTCCCCCCCCCAAACAATCTTGAGGATTTCTTCTCCTTTTATAAGGCTGTCGCGAGTGGAGCCCCCATCCAAAACCAAACGCGTGGTCCCCTTTTTCTACGTCCATCCATTCCTAATTTCACCCTTCAATCCGTGCGTCCCTCTGCCAACTTCAACCTCACTCGCGTTCGTCCTGAATGCTCCACCCTCCCACTACTCTGATGTGACAGAGTACGGATAAGTGGAGGGATTTTGTTGTCCTTGTCCAGCCCGCACTCTATGGTGGATAAATCGTGGTTAGCCTCTCTCTGTCTCAGAAATTTTCATACCCGAGCATCTGCTACGGCTCCCTCTGCATCACGGACACTCGGCTCCTCCTCCCATGTGGCTCTCCTCTCCTCGTGCCGTGTTTCACCGCATGGTCCATTCTCGGTCTCTGCCTCTGTACCTCGCTCATGCCCAAGTCTCAGCCTCTGTACCTCGCTCATCCAGTGCCCCGAGCTCTCGGCCTCCCTGTCTTTCACCAGCGTGAATTGTGGCTGGTCTCTCCTTTCGCTTTTTCATCACGCGGCTCCACGGTGGCTCCCTCTTCCCTTTCTTTTCTCACGGCCGCCCTCTGCTATTTCCTCCTCCTCTCGGTACCGGCCTCCCTCGGCTCTCGGTCTCAGCTTCACCGGACCCAAGCTCACGGCCAGCTCTCCCCTCCTTTCTCGGTCCCTCCTTCTTTTCTCTTTGCGGCGGCTTCCCTCTCTCCGGTGCTTCTTGCCTCCTCCTGATCCTTGCGGCCAGCTCCCCTCCTTTTCTCCTGAGCTCCCTCCTCTTTTCCCCTTTTCCCTTTGAGCCCTAAAGGGCTCCCTCTGCACCGAGCCCTTTAGGGCTCGGTCTGGACTGGCTCACGAGCCAGTGCTCACGAGCCCTCCACTGGCTCGTGAGCTTTTGGGATGAAATGATTTCAGCCCAACAAGGTCCCACCCCCCCTTTTTTTTTTTTTAACTTAGATTTCAGCCCAAACTTTCTTTTTTTTTTAATATTTCAGATTTTGGGCCAAATTCTTGGCCCAAAATAATTTTAATTTTTTTTTCAATTTTTTTCATTAATTTTAATGTTTTAGTATTTTTGCTTATTTATTATTATTATTAATTTTATTTATATATATATATATTTAGCTTTGGTTCATTTATTTATTTATTTTTTATCTATTTACTTATTATTTTTGTTTCTTTCTCTTTTTTTCTTCTCTCTCTTCTTTATGTTGTCTATTATTTACTTATTCATCTATTATTATTTATTATTATTTTTTTATTTTTTATTATATTTATATATATTTTTTAAAATTACCCGGACAAAATACGGTGTTCACAATTCTAGAAACAATTTTTTTTATTTTCAAAAATAGAAAAATAAAATAACTTGTTTCATAAATCTATTTTTTATAAAATGTTTTGAAAAATAGAAAAATAAAGAATAAAAAACTCAGAACATTTTTAAGGTGTTTTGTAATTTTTATTCTAAAAAATAAAATAAAAGATGAAAAATACTCATCTCATTAATGATAAAGTTATAAATTTTGAATAATTCATTTAATACTTACTAATTATAATTTTTGTAACAATTATTTAAATAGATTGTTTTACAAAAACAGTTTTGTAAATAAACTATTTTTTAGAACAATAAAATAGAAAATACTGTCAAATAGGTCCTAAAGCACCTACAGAACACATAATAAAAGTGTGGATCTATTAAAGTGATTGTATCTTTGATTACAAGTTAACTAAAATACATGAGGTATATATGAGGTATTTCAATACACAAGTTAACTAAAATATCTCGCTAATTACCTAGCAATCAGGTGAAAAAAATTACAAGAGTGCACTCTCTGTATGTATATATTTACTCAATAAGATTCATTCCGTTCGTATAAAAAAAAATATTTACTCAATAAGAATCACTAAGAAGCCAAGCAATATTGAAGAAAAGTTGTAATTAAGAAGCTAAGTCATGGTGCTTCCTAGCTTGGTTCTGCTATAAAATCGTAATAGAGAAATGCTTGATGTAATTTTAATTTGCACCATCTCATTAAAGTCTTCATATGTAAGATTTAAGTTAGATTGCACATAATCTCCTTAAACTGTTGATTATATGAAAATAATCTCTAAACTTTTAAAGATAAATCTCTTTAAACTATGAAATTTGTATAAATATAACATTTGTCATTGGTTATTTTTCTTATGTCACTAAACAAAGCATGAGATAATATTAACTATGAACCACTTAAACCTCATTTTTTTATGGAGTTAACTCCTTAAACTTTACGTTATGTGCCGATAATTTTTCTTGACATGTCATACTCTATCAGTGAAATCCTATCCAGTCCTAGTATCCTAGCACTATCCTATCCTATCCTAGTCCTAGGATATTATTATAAAGGAGGATCAAAAATAACTGTTTATTAGCTGATTTGTGCATATGGGCTTTGTACAGATGAATCTTGATCTCGCCACGTGTTACTGTAATACGTTCGATCCTGCCATGTGTCTATTAAAAACAACTTCTTAAGCCACTCCAATATGTTGGGCTCCGTTTCATTATTCTCGTGTTGCCTGCTATTTTGTTGCCTTTCTTTATTTTTTTTTATCAAGTTTCCCTCATGCTTTTTATATATGTCATCTGACCACTTTTGGAAGACAAAGCCCATGTTGTACGATATTTTCCTTCTCCTATTCTTCTTTTAGACAGGGACCCCTTAGACAGGGGCCCCACTTCTGCTGCGTCCCATGTGGGTCTCTTTGAGAGCACATTCCGTGCTCATCACAAATGATGGGCACGGTCACGTGTATAGATCGTCCAGATTAAATTTGGATAATTCAGATTAAATTATATTTTATAATTATATTTTTAACATATTTTTTATTTTATTAAATATAAAATAAAAATAATTTTATAATTGATATTTTTTAAAAAAATATTATTATTATTATGTAAAAAAATTAAAATAAGAAACTATAAATTTAGACCGTCCAGATCTTCTTTAGCTGATGAGCATGGATGCTCATCACATTGATGAGCACCCAATGCAAATTCGGGTCTCTTTACCACAAAAGACTCAAGCCCCGCTTTTTTCCTCATTTTTCATATATTATCTATTAATTATCCTATGTGTTTTTTTCAAATTTCGAAATCTATGTCACTTTTTATTTTAATTTAAATATTTTTTATCAATTTGTCCATAGTTTTTAAATTCTAATTTTTTTCATTTCTCACTTACTAATTAATAATTAATATGATTTTTTTAAACATCTTTTATTATAAATCTAAAATATTTGAATATACACTTAAATCTCAATTTCTAATCTAATAAAATCTTTGAATATATATATATATATATATCTCCATCTCAATTTTTAATTTAAATCAATTGAAGAAGTATTGGAATAAAATCAAAATTTTTGAAACCCCACTTTTTCTGTTTCTGTTTTAGGCAGGAGATTTGAATTTTAAAATTCAAAATTGCAAAATAAACCCATTTATAAAAAGCATATACTCTCTCACACAAAACTCATAAATGAAAATTTTCTTCTTCCCTTGTAGTCACATCATTCTTTTGCAAGAAGTGCCGAATGGAGAGAATGAAACAAGGGCGAAGCCTTGGTGCTTGATGGAAAGTATTAGAGATGGCAGTGAAGAGAAGTTGGAGAATATCTTAACCAAACTATCTGAAAGGTAAAGAATTTTGATTTCCTTTGGGCATCCTTTAGTTATGTAAAAGTTCTATTATCATTTCCCCTGATTTTATAAACCGAATCTCGTCTGGTTTGGGTACCAGAGGATTGAACCCAATAGAGGAGTTGGGTAACGTAGTTTCAATGGGACGTGATATAGTAGGGAAGAGATGTCAGTAAGCCACTTATTTGTGTAGAGGACAGCACCCCATTTGGACCGTATGGTTAGATTTTCAAGCTAAATAACTTTGTTTTCAGATAGTCTAGTGCTGGAAACAACTAGCCTGAAGGCAAAAAACTAATCGATGTCGTTCTTGATTAGATGTATGAAAAGAAGTTGAGAACTATGACTGCTTGCGGGGTATGTTTTCTGATTTTTCTTCCTTCGTCATTTTCATGCATCTGACAAAAATGGTTTGTGTGAACAGAGATGACTTAGCATTGCTTAATTTATTTATTGCTTCATGAGAACCATTTTCTTTTGGTGGGGTTTAGATAATGTTGGTGAATGTGGGCATTGCTATTGTACGATCAACATCTTGAGCTTTTCTGTCTTGACCCTCCTAATTCTAAATCCTAACCCAACTTTTTAAACTTTGGTGATAGAATTGTAGTTGAAAAGAATTTTAAGACTACTTATTTAACCCCCTACTCCTACATTATGTTTGCTCCTGTTAGATTCCATGCAAAACTTAGTTGTGTATATGTACAAATCACCATGGCCAAATTGTAAAATGATTTTCTATTATTATTTTTTAAATTTTTTGGCCTTGACAGTCTATTATACTTCCTCTATTTAATAGTTGAAAGCATTTAAGAGATAACTAATGCAGTCTGTAAAAGATGATAATTAATCTGTAAGACATTTTTTATTGCAATTGAGCTTAGTAGTCAAAATGACCTGCATATTCCTCTTGAAGAAATATATTTCTTATTCCAGCTGCTTTTTACACAACAGACTGAAATTGTTGATATTGGAACTTGTGACAAATATGTTTCAAAAGGCATATCATGATAAGGTTACTTTACATGTGAATGATTATCAAGTTCATGAATATTTTTAGTGAATATTGATAACATTACTTGGCTTGCTGTTGAAGGCTAATAGGCTGATATATATTTTTCTTTTCATTGCTTACAGATGAAGATGGAAGTGGCTATGTGGCATACCATTCATATAACAGCTCTACATGTGGGTAACCCAATTGATGAACAACTGGTTTGAGTTGTGTAGAGGGTTAAAATTTTAATGCTTTCCTATTGCTATTATTCATGCCTTCCATGTTTCATTATAGTTTATATTCTCCAATGGCAAATGGAGGGACCTAAAGGAAAATTGAATGCAGAAATTATAAGATGATGTTCTCTTCCCTGTCAAATGTTATTTTTGAGTAGAAAAAAGACTTCAAGATAATGTCTATCCTAACGGTTGCAGTAGCTTTCGTTCCAATTTTAGTAATTAGTTTTGGTTAAGTGGAGGTTACCAATGGATAGAGGGAGGTTATGTTAATTTTGCATTGATATTGTATATTCAGAAGTTTCTTTTGTTAAAAAATAAGGAATTGGGACCTATCTGTATCTGTATGAACTAATGAGAAATGGAATAACCTTCATATATTATGATTAGTAGTTATGAATTTTGAATTTGGGTTTGATGATCCATTGGGCTGAATTTTTTTATGTCAAAATTTTGCTTAGATGGAGTGGTATTAGTCATTTGATAATTTTGAAGGCTATGTTATAATATTAAAATTTCACATGTTGTGTTAAAGTTTATACTTCAATTTTTCCCCTACTTTTGCAAAGTAATATAGCATTCTTATTTACTACATCAAATTATGCAATTAACATTTAATACAAATAAGGTATGAAAGCATTCTTTTAGTTGCCTCATTTACTACATCAAATTGTACAATTTACTTTACTATCTTATTTGGCCTCAGCCATGTTAAAATATAGATATTCAACTCAAAATTGGAGTGGAAAGAGCTATAAGCTAAGATGAAGCAACTACTTAAGGCCTAATTTGGAGAATGGCTCATTTTCACTTGATATCATGAATAGTGGGCAAGACCAAAATATAGATGCACAAGTTTAAAAGTGGGACAAGAATCGAAAAGATAGTAGGCTTCTTCTTTTTTTTTTTTTTTGCCTATTAAGAGGATACTCAATGATTGGATAATGACAGAAGATTTCCTAGTGTCTTGGCATTTATCTTTTGAGATTTATTTGCCTAAGCATTTATTTTATTATCGAACTAATGTACTTAACTTTGCTTTCCCAATTTTTCTTATCTTATTTTTTTCATGAAGTCATGAAATGCTATTCTAAATGCACGTTTATAAGGTAGAACTATTCTATCACAACCTTAAATTCATTTTATTACTTTAAATTTAGTTTTTTATTTCAACTTAGACATTGTCTTCAAATTTTGTCACTTAATAATATATAAACAAAATAAACAGTATCCCCGCGCATTGCGTGGGAGTACAACCTAAATAGAATATAAACTTAAGAGTTTAAAGAGATTCGTTATTAAGTTCTAGGTCGATGAGTTTATGTGCTCATAACTCAAAGCTAAGGAGAGTTACATGCAACGTAACCTATATCTGTGTGTGGCTGATCCATGGTCATATCCATGAGGAAGCTTAATTAATTGGAGGACTTTGAAGACTTTAATACTTTGAAGAAAACAATCCAAGTGATGACTTCGAGCAATAAGGCAATGACAACCAATGCAGCAATGGCTGCACTGTAAGCTATAGGGTCTAAGAAAACTTACTGACAGTGACATAAAGCATATATCATGATATGAAAAGATCAAAATTTATTGAACAAATAAAGTTACTCCCCGTTACCTCAGATTGCTCAACTCACACTTTGGCATGATAGGCCATAGAATCTTCACTGTAGGCACACACACAATAGGAATGCAAATTCCAAGTCAAATCTACAGTATTCAATACCGATCAATCTCAACATTCATCAAAACTTCAAGGAAACCATTAGAATTGTCCAAGGCAACTTATGGCATGTTTGGATCTGCTTTTAGAACCAAGTTTGAGCCCAAAACCAATTCTGCAATGAAAATAACATGTTTAGTTATCATATCACTTCTACGTTTGACAAGTAGTTAGAGTTAGAAACTCATTTTTGAACGAAGCAGCTTGGAGATTGCTTTTTCGTTGCAGACTGTGGTTGAGTTTTAATTATGTATCAATTAAAATAAATCCAGATAAAAATGAGAAAAATTGAAAAAATTGAAAAAATAAAATTTTCGTAAAATTTCTCCTATTTAATGACTAAAATGCCCATTCAAAATTTTAATATCCATGGACTATAACTTGTAAGAAAATATTACACCAGATATATTATATTCTCAATTAAATAAATGTAGATTAAATTTTAGTTCAAGTAAATTAAATTAATCATGAGATAGAATTTAAGCTCATTTTGAAGAAAAATTATGAGTTTTATCTGAATTAATTTTTAAATAAATCATTCAAATATAAATACATTAGTCCAAAATCAATTCTACCAAAACTCATTTTTAACTAATTGAAAACCAAACGGGCACAATTGGCAGTTACAAGGCAAGAAATTTCTGAACTTCTTGAGATTTCTGATGATGAAGATGAAGACACAAGTTCTGAAGTTTCTGGGTCCTTACTAAAGCTCAATCCAAAAATGACATTTGTCTCTGTGCCTCTTCAAACTATTCCAGTGTCTCAGATCCCTCCTCCTACTAATTTTGTTCAACTTCCCGATGATGTCAAAAAGGGGGAGAAGAAGAGTAAGCAAACTGGAACTGGAAAGTCTACTATAGAGCATTCAGGAAAATCCTAGAGCAAGAAGACCAAGTCAAAGAAAAAGTGATTAGAACTTATGCTTGAGTCCTCTTGTAATGTTGCATTGTGTTGATTGTGTATTGTGTGTTTGTATTCTGTAACGTTTTGCATTGTTGTTTCTTGTAAAGTGACGTTTGATGAAATGAAAGAATTCCTTGATTGCAATTAATTATTCTTGTTGGATTTTAAATGAGATAATAAATCTCTTTACTTGATCTACTATACATGATATCTTTTGAATTATAATGTATATGTTGAGGGGGAGCTTGTGAAAGCAAATCCAAGTACTAATCCAGTTTGTAAGTTATTTTATCATCATCAAAACGGGGGAAAATGTTGAATCAAGTGTTTTGATAATTCCAAACTAACCTTCAAGAGCTTGGAGTAAAGATATCAAAGGTGCACAATATGTTTCAAGTGAAGGAATTCTGGAGAAATCAATGCAAGAATAGATGTAGAATGTTTAGTAATATTTTAACTTAAGTAAAAGACTTTGATTTGATGAAAAGATGTTTTAAAACCTTAATTCTATGTTAATTCATGGAATATTTGAAAAATACCCACCAACAGACAAAGTTTGAAAGGTTTATACAGATCTGCCGTTTTGAAAATTTGAACTTTGGCTTTGGAAATTCGAATTTCGTATTGAAAATGAATAAGTCTGAAAAGAGGCTTCTCTGACAGATGAATTTTATATTCCAAAATTTGAACTTTGACCTATGCCTGAAAAGAGTCTGAAAAAAGCCCTTCTCTGACAGACGAACTTTGATGTTGAAAATTCGAATTTCAGACAAAATGTAACTTATGAAAATTGAAAAATTCTTCTGAAAATATGTCAAAATTCATCTGAAAACAAGTTTAAAAAGATATTTAAAATTGTCCACTGACAGAAGAACTTTGAACATGAAAATTTGAATTTCAGAAACAAAGCTTGTGAGTCTATTGTGTTGATATGTTGACATACGAATGATGTGACATCCGGGCACTGACGAGGGCGGAGAGTGATCGCCGGTGCAAGAAAAGTAGGGGTCAGATAAAGTGATGAGGCACCGACAAAGGAGCGACTCCTGGCAGGCTTCTAAGTAAGAGGGGCATATGAATAAATCGAATACATACCGGAACGAGAGGGATCCAAAGACTGTATAGGTATGGGACTATACGGTTAAGGATAGCTTAAAGGAGTTGATAGGTACTACCTATACCAACAAAGTGCACCTACCTTTTCGGTAGCCTATTCCTTAAGAACTCCTCAGTTAAGCGTACTTAACCTGAAGCAATTATGGGATGGGTGACCTACTGGGAAGAAGGTGTGTGAGTGAGAACAAAGCACACTGAAAGGGCTTGTGTTGGTTTGTGGGGACAGCGGCTGGATGTTACAAATGACAATATTCAGAAATTCAGATTTTAAAATAAGTCTGAAAAGAGGTTTCTCTGACAGATAAACTTTGCCCTTTGAAAATTCGAATTTCGAATTTATGAACTATTGTGCCTCATTGAACCAGTTTCTAACAGACGAATTTTGGGGTTCTAAAATTCAAATTTCAAAAGCATTGTAGCAAATTGAATTTACTGTTCATACTTAACAGAACAACTTTAAAAATAGAAATTCATATGTTCCAACATATAATCATTTTCTAAAGATGAAAATTCGAATTTTGATTCATAACAAACGAACTTTGGAAGTTCAATGTTAAAGGTTGTAACTTTTGGTTTCTGCGAAATTTATCTGTTGACTAATTGAAATTCGAACTTTGAGTGTCAAAAGCATTAAATGCGGTTGGTAAACGGATAGTTTCTCAGAGTAACTGTTGGGTAACGTCTCTAACAGCTAGATCTTGTCTCTAATGTATAGTTGAGACAGAAATCTATAAATAGAACTTCATTTGAAGGTGTGGGTAACAAAAATTTCTTTGTATATACTGAAACTCTGCCAAATCATCTACTCAAAGTCTCCTACTCTCACATACTTCAATATTTGTACTCTAACTTTCATATACACTCTGATTAAGAGAGTTTACTCATTATAAACAATCTTATCTTCATCTGAAAGAAAGATTTTCTTGTGAGGGGATATCACAAGGGATTGGGGAAGCACTTAGTGAGAATACAAAGAGTGAAAGTGTGAGCTCTAGAAATAGAGCATCAACGAAATTCATATGTTCCAACATAGAATCATTTTCTAAAGATGAAAATTCGAATTTTGATTCATAACAAACGAACTTCGGAAGTTCAATGTTAAAGGTTGTAACTTTTGGTTTCTGCGAGATTTATCTGTTGACTAATTGAAATTCGAACTTTGAGTGTTAAAAGCATTAAATGCGGTTGGTAAACGGATAGTTTCTCAGAGTAACTGTTGGGTAACGTCTCTAACGGCTAGATCTTGTCTCTAATGTATAGTTGAGATAGAAATCTATAAATAGAACTTCATTTGAAGGTGTGGGTAACAAAAATTTCTTTGTATATACTGAAACTCTGCCAAATCATCTACTCAAAGTCTCCTACTCTCACATACTTCAATATTTGTACTCTAACTTTCATATACACTCTGATTAAGAGAGTTTACTCATTATAAACAATCTTATCTTCATCTGAAAGAAAGATTTTCTTGTGAGGGGATATCACAAGGGATTGGGGAAGCACTTAGTGAGAATACAAAGAGTGAAAGTGTGAGTTCTAGAAATAGAGCATCAACGCTATACTGTGGCATTTGCAAGAAGCCCACTGAATTCTTGCAGAATAGTGAAAAATCTCAAGTGGTGACTTGGGGACTGGACGTAGGTCAAGTTGAGAGACCGAATCAGGATAAATATCTGAGTCTTCTCTTCCCTACTATTACTTTTACTGTTTATTCATTTATACTCTGTTTTACCATCACCATTTGCTTTCTTCACTTTCTTGACATTTTGCAGAAAATTTTTAATCTTCCCAATTCACCCCTCTCTTGAAAAACCAGCTTATCTAACAATATCCGCCTATGCTACTTAGGAACATTTTGAAGAGTGATGCTATTGGTGTGAGAATGGAAGTCTCCTCTATATAGAGGGGAATTCTGAATGTCTGCAGCTGATGCAGAGAACCAAGGTGCAAGTTAAACATTATTGTACTTTAGTTTTTTTTTTCTCTTTTGTTTATCAATATATATATATATATATATATTAAACGTTAGTGTACTTTTTTTTTCCTTCTCTTTTGATTATCAATATATGTAATGAGTTCTAACTTCAGCATTATAAGATCTTGAGGTAAACTTGTCAATTTTAACCTTTTATCTTTGCATCAAATATATAATTAACCTTATTTGAATTAAAAAACACCATTAAAACTTTAAATTTACAGTTATATTCAACAATCTGTAAAATAGTTTATACTTAAAAGTGTTATTATTTTATAAATTAATGTGAAAATTATTATATTAATATGTTAACAACTTTATAAATTGATAAATCTATAATTTCTAATTTAATTCTTTAGTTCACAAAATGATATTTATAAATTAGAACATAATTAATACCATACTTATTAAGATTTTTTTATCACTTTAAAAAATGGTTAAAAATATGATATTTCATAAAATCACAAATTAATGAATTTTCGAATCAGTAATGTGTAATTATGTTTTGTAATCTATAAATTTATATTATATATACATAATCTTGAAAATATTTATTGTTCAAAATTTCAAATCATATTTATTATGTTTTGTAATCTATAATTTTGGTCATCAAAATTACTCTGCAATTTGTGTACATCAAATCAATAATATACAAGTATACATTAGCAATAGTTATTTTACGTCGAAAAGTAAAAGAAAAACTATAGTGTCATTCAATATAATTCATATTAATTTTTTATAAACATTCTATTGATTACCTTTTACATGATGATTAATTTGTCATATCCCAAATATTTCCTATAGTAGGAAAATTTAAAAAACCTTTATCTTTTATAACTGATTGTTTTTTAACATAAAAAAATTGTTATGTACAATTACTCTAAGAATTGAGTAGAGGGAGAAGTGAATAGAGAAATACTCCATCACTATTGAATAGATGTAATAAATGATCAGAGTCACGTCACAATACGTTGTCTTTAAGGATTATTTCATCCATATGGATATACCTTAAGATTAAACAAATTCTTTCTGTGATTAACTTATAAGGGACACAGAACTGCAGAAAGTATAATCACATCCTAGAAAGCTAGAATGAGAAGTGTGTATAGAGAAGCTTTTGCTTTGTTGTGTCTCAAATGAGGAATGATCACACACACTATATGAGAAAATCTGAACGTTGGGAGGCCATTAAGAATTAGAACGTTGGTCAATTAATTAATTTGATGCTATGATGATGAGAATGTTGCTGATTAAATGAATAAGGCTTCGGAAATTTAATAGTAAAAGGCTGGTGATGAGAGGTACTTAAGGTACCTTTAAAAACTTGATTTATCTCCAACAATATATAATATAATTTTCTTTATAAAAATTTAAGAAGAAACCTTTTTGAAATAATAATTATTATTCAACATTTTCTTCAAGCACCTAATAATAATAATAATAATAATATGATGCTTAGGTTAACTGCTCCTTTTAATTTTATTTATGATTTCAAAATCAGTCAAAATAATCTTTGTCATTTTCTTTTTTGCAAAATAATCTATGTCAATTTTGTCTCTCAAGAAGTTTTTCAATAAAATTCATTAGCACAGATTTTTTTTGCCACCATCTTAAGCATAAATTACATCTCAAAAAAGATAGCTCACAGATTTTAAAGTATCGAATTTTTAAATTAAAGGTTATTAAATTTTGAATTTTTTATATATATCATACTGACAATAACTAATCTTAAAAAAGATAGCTCACAAACAATTTTTATTTGTTAAAAGGCTATCCCAAGTTTGAGCTCGTTCAGGGGAGGTTGTGGTGTAATCCACACGCTCATTACAATTGTGGAATTATCGCCATCCAATTTAACATTCAATGAAGGAGATGAAGATGAAAAGGCAGGAATTTTTAGAAGGTGAAATGATAAAATGACCCATAGATATTTTCTAAGTCTAAATAATCGATTATAAAACACAACATTTTATATGGAATGCCAAGTGTCCTTTGTTAAAGTGATACTATGTATTTTTCAGCTTATAAGACATATTTTTTATAAATTTATATTTCATAGTATACGCAATTTATTTATTTTTTTATCTAAAATGCCGTTAAGGAAGTATTAAATGACTTACCCTGTACATTCTCCATTAATTAATCCTTAGAAAGAATAGAATGTTTTTCAATTATTAACTATCACCCTTAATCTATGTGTAATAGTTAAAAATGTGTTATAAACATAATCAGAGCTATGGAACATATGACAAATGGTGACTTGAAAAAAATGTAATTTTAATGATTCAAAATATTCTATCCTTTATGACCAATGATTTCATGTATACTAAGTGTCTGTTTGACAATTCGTTGGTAACCAAGTTTAGGGCAACAAATTTGGTTTGATGTAATATAGATGTGTTTGGCTCATTTCTTTTTTTGGCTTCTATTGAGGAATTATTTTTAGACCAAAACAAAGTTTCAGTATAAGTAGACTGGGGCATACTTTTCCGTTCTGTTTCTTTGTTCCCATCTGCATTTATTTTAAAGTCAAATAAAAATGAATTAATAAAAATTAGGAAAATAAAATTTTCATAAAAATCTTTCTATCTATTAACCAAAATATCCCTTCAAAATTTTAATTTCTAATGGCCATGACCTACAAAAAAATGTTACATCAGATAAACTATATTTCTAATTAAATAAATATAAATTAATTTTTAGTTTAAGAAAATTAAATTAATCATAGAATAGAGTTTACGTTCAAGTTTTGAAAAAAATTATGAGTTAAAATTATAGAAATAAAAAACTAAAATACTAGAAAATAATTTTAAACTTTATTTTTTTTTAAAGAAACATATATACATATTAAATAGATATTGAAAAATTTTTATTTATTAAAAATTGGGAAAAATTATTGCACTAAAAGCATTTTTGATTAAAATTATCCAAACATAATTACTTTTGTCAAAACCAATTGTCAAATAAATCATTAAAACATAAACACGTTAGATCAAAATCAATTTTTACCATAACTAAATTCTAAAACTAATTCTACCTAAATTTCATTTTAACTAACTGAAAACTAAATGGATCCAATATATATGAAAAGAAAAAAATAATTTCATACACTAATTCGTTATTTGACCCATATTCAAATATCTAATGATGTCAAACACTAATGTTGGGATAAAGATTTTTACACAGATATCTATGCCACCATTTGATTCAAAAGTTATCTTTCAATATGCATATATAAGACAATTCCCTATTGCGTTATTATTTACAACGATTATAAATAAGAACTTGGGTCATAACATATGCAATGTTGGGTTGTATGAACCTAAACTTGTATTCATCATGGTTAATTATATAATCCATTGCTCTTAATGCTATGTATGAAGAAATTTTCAATAATTTGGTTTAACCAGTTTTATATTACTTTATTAGATCTTTTAATCATATCAACATCTTAAATGATTAGAGTATGTTGTTCCTGACATTTACTTAGAATTTAACTTATTTGACAGCAATTACATGGGTGCATAGTATGATATTGGTTTATGATATGATTTTATTCAAAGGGTTTAAGAAAATTTGGGCTGCAAAGATGGAATAGCATGAGAGAGTGAAAAAGGAATTGATAGACAGCTTAGAGCAATTGGAGGAGGTAACAATGTTTGTAGATTCCCAAAGTATGGGTATTTGATTCAGGCATGTCATACAATCTTTTGTTTCTTGTAGATTCCCAACATATTGGTCGCTGCACAATGTTTGCAGATTCACAATTCACCTCAAAGACTGCTCAGAATTCTCACACAGTGATCCAGAATGTTCCGTTGTAATTGTTTCATTTTTTTTATTTTCTCTCTTTCTTTCTAACTTTGTGATAGGTAATAAAAACATGATATCTCTCCAACATGATGAGATGAAATGCATCGTGAGATGATGATTTCAACAAGATGAAATTTTTTGCAGGATATGTAGAAATGTATTTCTTTGTCCACACAACTTTAAGACTCTCAAGTCTAACCCTTTGTTTTTTTTTTTTTTCCAGAATTCTCCTCTGAGCAAATGTTCTAGCTTGACTGATTATAAAATGAAAGATCATTATCCCACTTTAAGTGGTCAACGATTATAAAAATATTTTTTTAAAATGGATTCGGTTAAAAATGCACTGATTGATATTATATAATTAATTAATTTGATAATTTGATTCAACTAAACATTCAATTGCTCATCCCACAATTAATTATTTAATTTAATGAATAGTAATTCAAACTCACTACATTGATCACCCTTTCACAATAATTTGATTCAACCGAATGTTCAGTTGCTCATAGGATAATTTTTTTTAAAAAAATCTAAGATTATTTATGGTTTGATGAAGTTTTTTTAAAATTAGGGTTCGAATTAAAGTTTAAATATTTTTATATGCAATGTAAAAAAATATTGTGAATAATAAGTTTTCAACTAAAGTATGTAATTTCTTAATTGAAATGATTTAAATTCTATTAATTCTCCATTAATTATCGTTGCAAAATTCATCTAAAAAATTAGTCAGCTAAATTTAACCTAAATCATATTTTTTGATGTAAAATGATTGGCAACAAATACTCAATAGTTTTTGTTAAATTTTATTAGCATATGTTGTCCTATAAATATATTAATTGATGATGACGACAATTTTTAGTATCACAACTCATTTTAGGGATTTTATAAGTATATTGAAATATTGGACAAAATATTAATATTTATTGTAATTTAAATGAAATTACAAATTACAAATATATACATTATTTTTAGAATTATACTGATAAATATTCAAAACTTTATAGTATCTGGTAAAAAAATTTTATATTAAAAAACAATCTGAAGATAGTTCTAAAACCATATCAAGCATTTAAAATTTATATTTTAACGTTAAAAACACTGAATATTGGAACATGGGTCAGTCCACTATGCGCCTAGCCAAAACTCATATATGTACATTATGTTGGTCCAGAATTTTTGAAATCCACATCAAATATCATATGCAGAGAAGTGTTATTTAATTTAAACTAATTATTTGTGTACTTTGTCTTACCGTTATTGTTATTTTTCTATTTTTAATGGTTATTTTTTCTTAGATATAAAATTTCATATTAATACATCTTTTTTTTTTTTGCCAATGTTAATTCATCTTTTAAAGTTCTTTATTATTGAATAACCTGTTCCACGCATGAGTGTATTACTAGTATATAGATAAATGGAGAAAACACCTTAAGCCCTTGAATTCTGAAAATGAAAATGAAAAAAGCAAAAAGTTGAAAAAGTCCACACGTTTGTGTTTTTATTTTTTTTTCCACGTAGACAGATTTTTGTTATATTTTAAATTTAGTTTTTCGGATGACTGATTTGGAAATATTTGTGGCCCATTTAGCAAAAGCAAATTAGTCCATTTTATCTATAAGGAAATTAGGCCAAGAAATAATATTTGGGCCCTTCTTAATTTTTCATCGAGTATATTTACACCTTACATTCTGGGCCGCCTCACTAATTGTCACAGTATTACAACCATACCGAAACTGCCTCGAATTATAAACATGAGTTTGTTGAAGGCATAATAATTGAAGCTCTTTTTTTTTTTTGTTGGCCACTAATAATGAAACTCGTTTGATTCTAGATATATGAAACTTTTTTCCCCATATCTTGTATTTATACATAAACGTAAATACTCGCAGGAAAAAAAAAGTTAGGTGTCACCTATCATATTTGATGGCATTCAATAAAAAAGAATTTTTTGGGCCAATAAAAAAAAAGAGTAAAGTAGGGGGAATTTGGATTTTATGTATTTGCTAAAAAATACGTGATATGTATTTTAAAAATTAAAGTAAATGATATATTTTATGCGGATGTTATTATTTTATGGCACTCTTTTTTGAAAAGACATACTCCCTTCCCCCTCAAATATAAAAAAAAAAAATTGGGATGTGCATGTGTTGATATAAAATATAAAAAATGTAAATATTTAGTACAATAAATAAGATATTTTAATAATTTTTTTTATTTAATAAAAAATATATTTTTTAATTATCATTAATTGATCTAGTATAAAAAAAATCATTAATTGAAAGCAATTCTAAAAAAAACAAATGTTTCACTACAAAAAATCTAAATGTGAAAGTGATTCTAAAAAAAACAAATGTTTCACAACAAAAAATCTAAATGTGAAAGCGAACTGTCTGTGGGTATGTTTGGACTTGAATCAATATTCAGTTGGGTGGTCCACCTGCTAGAGACAGCAGCAGTTCATTTCTACTTTGTACGTATTATAAAGTGAACGCTAAAGAAAAGAAAAGGGATATAAAAAATAATGTAGATTCCTATATCAAATGTGACATGTGATCAGTGACAGAAATAATATAAAGGTTTCGTTTTTCTCTTTTTTTTGTAGTATTTTTGTCAATTTTTGTAATCACTCTTACATCACTATGGTGTCATCCATGACAGACTTTTAAAAAACATTAGAATTTTTAAAATGCCGTATCATTTAAAGTTAAATAAAAGTAACACCAACTTAGGCGGGTATATGGGCCACTCCCCTCTTAATAACTACTCCACCTTATTTATTATTTTAAAATATCAATAAAGTAGTTATATTTTTTTATTTTATTTTTTATTAAAAATAATAATAAGTAAAGTATAAATCATCTTTTAGTATTTAAGGACTCGCTTGATATAATTTTTGAAAAGTAGCTCTCAAATAAGTGTACTTTCTAAGAAATTAACTTCTTAGTAAGTTTATATTATTATTTGTTTGTTTTATTTTTTATTTTTTGATAAGTTTAAATAATTTTTTAAATGAATATATGATATTTTAATTTTAAATACACAATTACCTTATCTATTATAAAAAATTAACTAAGGAATTAATGGTCCTTTTAGGAAAATATTATAAAATATTCGGGAAGCAAAATTTTATTGAGTTTTGCTTAGAAAATTCTACTTCTCGAGTTAAGCTCAACTTCCTATGAACTTCTAAATTTTTTTTTAACCAAGCAATATTAATCAGTCTACTTCCCAAAAAGTTTAACATTCCTCCCATACTTTTCCCATATTAAGTGAGCTCTAATTCAAGAATATTTTAATAAAATATTATTAAATTGTACTATAACGTAGGTTATTTAATAATTTTATTGATTTATATAAAAAATCTTAAAATAACAAATAAAATGGAACGAAGGGAGTTGTTAGAGATTCGATCCCTCACCTTTATGAAAGAAACCTAATGAGATATAGTATACTCCTATAGTCCAAAATTTTTAAAAAAATTACAAATCATTCATATATTTATAAAAATTGTAAAAAAAGTTGCATTGTTCACAAATATGGTTCTTTATTTTTTTTCCATACAAATATATGAAACCTGCACTAATCAATAAAAATATTAAAAAAATGAAATGGGCTTATATGCTTAGTTTTTGTTGTGTCACTTTTCATTCTTATAATTACGCACAAGAGTATTATTAGGAACAAAATGAAAGCAATCTTAGTAGCTTTAATTATTATGTTAAATTTATCACCAATAATAATAAATAAAGTTGGGAAATGAGCCAACTGCCTCAAAATAGGCAAGCCTGCTACAGACTAGCAGAAAATGGGTTGTGGACTGGCCAGCCCATTTTCTGGCAGGTTGGAATTTGCCCAGCCTAGAACCGCTACCATATATATTTCCAATTTTTTGGCATTTTAATAATAACCTAAATCATCAATTTCAATAATAAAAATATAACATGATTGGTTTATAATTAAATTAGAAATAGAAACCACATAAATCATCAATTCACCAAAATACATTAATACATACTAATTATCATTCATGTAAATATCATAATTTAACAATATTAAATATGAATAATGGGGCAATTCCAACTCCAAGTATAAGGCAACTCCATTTTCAAGTTTTAATATTAAACAAAATATACATGAAAAAATAAAAACAAAGTTAATCTGAAGAGGAAAAATTAAAAACAAAAAAAAAACAAGTTAAATAGGCCAACCATGGGTTTAGCGAGTTACTTTGCTTAATCAAGGGTTCAACAATTCGAATTGGAAAAAGAAGCCTTCAATATATGCTTTCTTTTTCCCAACTTACAACTATTACAAAACAAGCCAACTCATGGGTTTAAATATGTTTTTTTAGCTCTAATAATAAATATATATTTTTTAGGGACAAAAGAGAGGTACTCTTGGGAGGGCAGGGGCGGACGCAGCTTAACTAATATGGGGGGGTCAAAATTTTCACAAATAATATATATCTTGTATTTTAAATTTAATTTTTTAATATTTATCATAATTAATTTTTTAAAATATTCTTATAACTTAAAAAAAATATGAAATGATAAATTATGTGTATATATAAAGTGAAATGATAAATTTATAAATTAATTTTTCAAAATATATATGAAGTGAAACCATATATGTAATATATTAATTTTAAGAAAAATTATAAAAAATAAATTAAAAGTTTATATTTTCAATATATTTATATATAAATTTTATATTTGATTTATTTTTAAATATATCAATAATAGATATTGTAATTATATATATTTTATTTATTTATTTATTTATTGTGTGCAATATATGAGTTTATATATGTGTATATATATTACATAATTTTGCTTAACTGTATATTAATGTGTCTTTATATATATATATAAGGAGAGGGAGAAGGAGGGGCGGTGGGGCGGCCATAGCCCCTCCCAAGCTATTCGTGTGTTCGCCACTGTGGGAGGGTGAGGGGATGGTTACATCTGGGTGCTGTTTCCATGCCGTCATGCACAGCCTGCGTGGCCACATGCAAAATACTGTGGTTGTGCAGTTTCTTTTTTAATTTAAAAAAAAATCCTCATCCCACTCACATAATCCACGCATTCCGTACATGGATCTGGCCTCCACCGAGAGAGGTGTGAGGTGGCCACAGCCCCTCCCAAGCGAGGGGCTGGCGACTACAGCCCCTCCCAAGCTATTCGTGTGTCTACCACTGTGGGAGGGTGAGGGGATGGTTACATTTAGGCGCTGTTTCCTTGCCGCCACGCACGACTTGCGTGACCACACATAAATTATCGTGGCTGTGCAGTTTTTTTTTTTAATTTAAAAAAGAAAAACCCTCCTTCCATTCACATAATCCATATATTTCGCGCATAAAATCTGACCTCCACACACGGACTCACGTTCCGTTACATGTTACATCTAATAGGGTTCATCGCATGAGAATCTCAGACACACAGACATGATAATTATTTGGGAACAGCGACACTGCATGCCAGCGGGTAGCTAGATGACAAGTTGCTTTAGTTAATTAGGACTATAGCTTTACCACCTTCGCCTATTTTACCCTACATCTTTCGGCACTAATATTATATTAAACAAGGACTTTTAATCTTTTTAATTAAAGCATCTAAAATAATTGCCTACACTTAGGAACTCATTACACTCTGTGAACGGGGTGCATGGATCTTCTTTTATTATTATTTATTATTATTATGGAAAGGACAAATGTGGTGCATGGATTAAATATTTTGGATTTAAAATAAGGGAATCACTAAAGGATAGAAATTTTTTCCTATGAGATTGAAAACTCAGACTGGTTTAAATAGGTATGTAAACGTGAGATTTATGGTAAATGGTGAAAATACTCTCTTTGATTAGTAAAAATTACTTCAAGATTTTTAAAATTTTTCATAATATTTATTACTTTAGAATTCTAATAAATCATTAATTGCTTATTTTACTATTTTGTAAATATCAAATAGGTCATTTAATAGGACATTTAAATTAAGGTTGTTTTAGCAAAATATTATTAAATTTTATAACATTTTAGGTTATTTAATGAATTTTTTCATTTAAAAAACCTTAAAATAATAGTTTTTACAAATAAGAGAGAATATGACGTTTTTCTATTTAAAATATTTTTTATATTTCAAACTTATCTTCATTTCTTTTTCCATTTTACTGTCTTATATCATATTTTAAAAAACAAAGGATGGTCTAATTAGTGAAAGTTAACACTATACCATACAAGAGCTTGAGTTCAAGTTCTACAATCAATAAATATCATGACTTTATTGATTGATAATTTATAAATATCTCTATGAGTATTATTTAAACTGAAAAGCAAATTGACCCACTACTAGAAAAACTAATTTTAGTGAGGAAATTTAACAAGAGATCACTCATCCATTTCTAAATGATCTAAATAGTCAAAGAATTATAAATTTACAGCTAATATTAAATTTAGCGAGGGAATTAATAAGGAATATTCTATATCTTGTTAAATTAAACATAATTAATGAGAAATTTTTTATTCATCATTGAATTAATACAAATAGCGAAGAATTAGTGTTTTTATTCGTCGCTAAATTATTATAAATAGTGAGAAATTTAGCGAGGTTTATATTTCTCATTAAATTTTTTAAAGTGAATTTTAATGGATTAAAATTATTTTATTAAAAGCTTAATTTTAATTAATTAAAAATGTTGTTTTTTTAAAATAATCAAGTTATAAAATTATTTTTATCAGATAATTAGTTTAAATTAATAAAACTAATTAAATTAATTTTTATAACTTGTTGGAAAAATGAATTTTTAAAACTAATTGAATATTTTTTACATAATAATTTAATTGAAGAAACTAATTGAGTTTCTTCTGCCCAACTCACAATTCAAATCATGTTTTATTGGTTTAACCTCTTTAATTCTTAGCATAAATTTTGTAGGATCTGACCAAATCTACATTCAAGGCATATCTTTTGCATTCATACCCACTGCATTGCAATTTTCCATGTTACTCTAGAGTCTAGAGCCCACCCAAAAAAAGAACTTCATTTTTGTTCTTAGTTTAGCTTTGTACTTGTTCATGGGTATAATGTTCATATGGATTATGTTTCCCAGAAACTGTTGACCTAGGTTTACCTTCTATTTATAACAAGTTCCTATTGTACCCTCTGGTGGAGCAACATCAACTGAGGGTCATACCATATCCCCTATCGGAGGGGTTTGCATTGACATGTCATCAATGAAAGTACTATCTGTTTATTTTCTATACATGATAGTGGAATATCTAAATATAGTTATATGTCTTTTTTTTTCTTGCCGACAAATATGGTTGTCCAGTAGTGAGATTAAGTTTATTAAATCTATCCATATGGTTGCCTTGATATCTCTCAGTTAACATCCTTGTCTTCATATATCTCTAGAAATCAGGCATATCATAGGGGTTGGAGGATTTTTTTTTTTTTCCTTTGAGAAGGCTTATATATATTCAAACTTTTTTTTTAAAGGATAAAGCAAACTCATGTTTTTATTTGGGGGACAAGGAGGGAAGGGGCTTCTTTTATTGATTTTGCAATAGAATTGGATGGCCTTTTTGACCCTTTAATCCATCTTGTATTCTTTTTTCCGTTTCTGTCTTCTCTCCTTTTGTAAAACTTCTAGATGCAAAGACACGCACAATGGAAAATGCATTTCATTGGAATTGGGATGTTTTGGGTGCTTTCTAGTTTCTGCCTAATGATACTAAACATAAAAGATGAAACTTTCTTTGGCTGTCATGTTTAGATTATAATGCTTGTTCAATTTATAGAGAGTGAAAGCATTACATATTGATGACATGGATGTGGTTGTTGAGCTGGCATTAGATGGATGGAGCTTAATGAGTATCTAGAACCTTGTGGTCTATTTTTTCCATTTGATCCATGTTAGTTGAATGTCATGGTAATACAATTTGTGTAGAATATTTATTTTCAATATTTGAAAAATAAACCTGGAAGAAAACAATGTTATAAATTGTTCTGGTTCATTGGCTATCATGTGGTCATTCTCTTCTGTATCTCCACATTTTCATTTGATGTTGATAAACATTGTTGTGTTTTGGCTTTTGATTAGTTTCAGAGTTTCTATTAGTCTTTAGTCGTTAATCTCTGTGCATTTGCATGCCATTGTACGTAATTTAGCTAGCCTTTGTAGGATTTGCATAGACACCTTGCCTTTTCCTTTAATCTACTCGTATACATGCCAACACAAAATGCACATTTGTAAAGTAAAATAATATAACTCCAGCCTTGATTAGTTTTCACCACCAAGTTCACACTGTATGGGCTGAAAATTTCATGAGTTTCCCCAACTGTTCAAGTGGAAGGATTCAGCAAAGTGATACACTTTCCAAGTATCTGGCAGGTTTTCTCCTTTCTCAGTCTTAAACATTTCTACTACCTTTGCAAAATTCATATTTATATTCCATGAACGGTACTTTTCTCATATATACTTCAAGTAGAATTATACTTCAACAATCGATCACAGAGAACAGTTTATCAAAAAAAAAAATCACATTGACACAGAGTGAAGATGCGATAATGCATGAATGGGGCTAATGCAATGCACGTGAGGCTATATAGCTCAGATAATCAAAATAAAATAAAATAAAATGCAGGTATTAATTGGGATTCAAAACCCTCCTCAATTAACCAAAAAAAAAAAAGAAAAAGAAAAGGTAAAATATGGAGCACGTATAGAACACAGAATAAAAGCGTCGATCTATTGTTTTTACTGTTAATAGATTTTCCCCCTTTCTTAAAAAAAAAAAGTGTCAATCTAGTACAGTGATTGTCTCTTTTAATTACAAGGATAAGCAAGATACAGTAATGAAGAAAACATAACCACTCTTCCTATATATGAAGTATTTCAATACACAAGTTCACTAAAATATTTTGCTACTCACCCAGCAATCAGATTAAATAAAATTACAAGAGTGCACTCTCTGTATATGTTTACTCTATAAGAATCACTAATTAAGAAGCCAAGCAATATTGAAGAAAAGATGTAATTAAGAAGCTAAGTCAAAGTGCCTCTTAGCTTGGTTCTGCAATAAAATCGTAATAGAGGAATGCTTAATATAATTTTGCACCATCTCATTAAGATCTTCATATATAAGATTTAAGTTAGATTGCACATAATCTCCTTGAACTGTTGGTTATATGAAAATAATCTCCAAACTTTTAAAGATAAATCTCTTTAAACTATAAAATTTGTATAGATATAACATCTGTCGTTGGTTATTTTATTATATCACTAAACAAAGCATGACATAATATTAACCATGAACCACTTAAACTTAATTTTTTTATGAAGCGTACTCCTTAAACTTTACGTTATGTGCCGATAATTCTTCTTGACATGTCATGCTTTATTAGTGAAATTAAAATATAAGAGTTTGAAGAGATTCGTTGTTAATTAAGTTTTGAAGGCGGATGAGATTATGTGCTCATAACTCAAAGTTAAGGAGAGTTACATGCAATGTAACCCATATCTGTGTCTGACTGATCCATGGTCGTATGCAGGAGGAAGCTTAATTAATTGGGGGACGTTGAAGACTTTAATCGTCTGCAGAAAACAATCCAAGTGATGGCTTCGAGCAATAAGGCAATGACAACCAATGCAGCAATGGCTGCACTGTAAGCTACCTTCCATTTGCTGGGAGGACCCAAGATGTTGAACCCTCCGTATATGTTTATGATTCCCAGGATGATGGTAATGTATCCCACACTGTGATGATACATGTTCCAGAAAAATCGATACTTGTGGTCCTTATGTGGTCTCAAGAACAATGCAAGAACCTGCAATTCAACACCACGAGAAAGGATGAATCAGAGGGAAATACTTAGAAATTATAATGTTTCCGACATTCACACTGGACTCCCTACAAATATTTAGTGCAGTTATGTTTCCAGGACTTAAATTCGAGATCATTAAGTTAGTATAATTCCTAACCAAGTAAGCTATGCCCTCGCTGGTAATGTGAATGAAGGATTTACCTGTAATGTGGCAAGACAGAAAAGGGTAATTCCAATATTGCGATGGCCAGAATACTGAATGCCCTGAGATTGGCTTCCAAGCTTAAGGCCAATGGCCCACCCTGAAACTCCAATGGCGTATCCAGAAACTTGACAGGATACATGAAGATAGAACCAGGCTGGGTCTAATGACGGAAATGCCCTTATGTATCTTGCTATTATCACTCCCACTGGAAACATTAGCCCCCAGCTCACTGCATTAAGCACTCCATGAATCTGCCATATTATATTTGTACATAATCGTCGATTCACTGATAATCAAATTATTAATATACTAAGAAAAATAAAAATTAGTGAAGCTTACATTCTTGAGTTTTGTTCTTGAATCAAGCCCACCAACGTTAAAACTCGGGCCTCCTTTCAAGTTCAAGATGCCCTTGGAATTCAAATTCGCCGGAGCAAAGTCATGCGGGGCCAACTTCCCGCCGGTAACTGAGGGCCCCACCTGCCACACCTGGTTCAGACTCTCTGCATTTTCCGGCACCTTCACCATAGCGAAAATGCTCATCGCCCCACCGGATAACTCCTCCGCCGTCAAGTCCCACACGTCGAACGAAAGCTTCCCGGGGATTATGGAACTGTAAGAGCTAATGTTGTACGTCTTCGCCGTCATTACGCCATCATTTTTGAAGGCCACCAGAGCTTGCGCTCCTGCCATGCCGGTGCCCATCGGGTTTATCGCCCACGACACCCACCCGCCATGTCTCGCCGGAGTTGCAACAAAAGCGATGGAGAGAGAAGAATTGGAGGAATCATGGGTCCAATGAAGGTAGGAATTTAACTGAGGAAGGTCTGAGCAATTGGAATAAACTCTGTTGCTGGTGAACTTCTGGGAGGAGCATGTGAGTGAAGTCGCCGGAGATGGAAGCGACAAGAACAATAGTGAAAGACCTAGAAAGAGAGGAACGGAGTGGGGCAGAGACATGATTGTCGACGGAGAAGTGAGAACGGAAGACACCGTGGGTACGTATTCTTTTTTTTTTTTTCTTGTATTGTATTTTGGTGAAGCTAAAATTTTTTTTCTTGTATATTTAATTAAGGCGGAGATTAAACAAGAAGCGAAAGACACGCCAAAAAATCTGGCGAAATATATATTAGAGAGATGGAGACAACAAACAAGTGTGAGAAGAACGGAAAACTTTTCTGCTTTGAAAGAAATCGGACTGAAACTTTTCTCCAGATTTAGGAAATTTTGGGTTTGTTTTTCTATTGTTGGAATTCGCAAAGGTCATTTTGTTTATTTTTTATTTTTGTTTTTAATTTGAGGGTGGGGAAATAAGAAAGTTACGTAGTAGTTAATTACAGCGCACTTCGTAGTTCCAACAGGTTAGCATGTTTCTACATTAAGAAAAATTAGTTAGGTATGATGTTTACAATCTTCTTGTTAGATTTTTCTAAAGAAAAATATGATAATTGATAAATGTATATTTTTAAAATCAAACGTATAATTTTTATAATTCAATATAATATAATACGGCGAATAAAAAATATTAAGGGCTCATTTGAAGGATGAAATGTCTGTTTGGTGCTTCTTTTTAAAAAAGAAACTACTGATTTTCAATCATAATTTTTTAAGAAGATGTGTTTGACCAAACACAAATTATCTTTTTAAAAAATGAAATGTGAGTTAAATTGTGATTTTGAAAAAGAATAAGAAAAGATATCTTTTCTTCAATAAAACGTGGGTTATAGAAAAAAGAAGTAAATTTATTCTATATTATACATATTATATATCTAAAAGTACTTTTAATCCTTATTATCTAAACAGATTTTTTGTCAAACTTACTTTTACAAAAAGAATATCCAAATATAACAACTTATAATAAATTTACTTTATTTAAACTTTATTTTTAAAAACTTTATTTAACTTCACTTAATTTTATAAAATTAAGAACCAAACGGGACGAAGTCAGGCTGAGGAAAATTACGCAAATGCCAACCAGACTCAAAATGATCAAATGAATGGTGCAGTTGCAGATCTATATACCCCACATAGCTCAGCATTTCTTGTCTTTGTATTATCATAGACATATGCAGGGAAAAAATATTTTGACTCGTTGGGGCTGATTTTAAAAATTATTAAATATATATATATAATATTTCATGGAAGTCTTTTGGCTTATAAATAATAACCGCTCCATGAGCTCAACAATTTGCCTTATCTAAAAGATGATCAACCAACAATGTTAAGTAATCCTTTATTTGGATAAGAAAAAAATAAAAAATGAAAAATATTGAAAAAAAAATAAAAAAAAATCTAGATATAAAAAAAGATGGACGATCCTCTTAAAAGGGGATCAAATTCAGTGGCAAATGCATTCGCAAAGATAGGATCTCCTCGAACCAGTCCTGCATTTTATAAAATTCAAGTGCCTCCTTTGTATATAAGATCGTTGGTACAACGTGACATTTTGGGATTGTTGGCCAAAAAGAAAAAGTGACATTTTGGCATTATTATCCCCTGCTTCGTAATTCAGGTTTAGTTTTTGTGCTTAGTCCCTCCTCTCTTAATAATAATAATAACAATAATAATAATGTTTAGCAAAAAAACAACAATAATGATAATCGTAATAATAATATAATTAAAATATAATGATTCTATTTTTCAATAATAATAATGATAAATGATAATTGTAAATTGTAATTGAAAAACCATATACTTATTTGTAAGAAAACATACATTATTCTATTTTAATTAAAATCTTAACTATAAAGACAATGAATTAGTCCTTATTAGTGACAAGACACTTGGTCACATAAAAAAAGATATAATAGATCGTATTTGTTTAAACAATATACTTTTCTAATAAACCTTTTCAAAATAAAATTTTAGCAAAAGTAAATGTAACATCCTAATATTCTACGACCAAAACTTAACCAATAACACATCTTATGAACATGATGGGTAGAAAAACATGAAGGAGAGGCTTAAGAATCTGTGAAAAATATCACTAATCAACTAGGTACCATGGACCAGGAGGCAAAAGAACTAAGGAGAGGAAAATTTTGTTGTGGTGCCGTGGCCAAGAACAGTGGTGTCGTGGCACCAACTCTAGCTGTATATTATAGCAAAAATCTGATGTTCTGGACAAATTTTGAGCATGCATAACTTTCTATTTGAACCTCTTATTGACATAATTTTAAAGCTTATAGGTCACTCTACACCTCCTCTAATTACACGGTCAAACCATATCCCTAAATTTCTCTATATAGAAATTTTAGACTCTTAAAACCTAAATGGTTATTTTTTGATCAAAACTTGACATTTGCTATTCCGAATCACCAAACCTTTAGCCATCACACCTACTTCCACAAGTCACATATAACACCAAGTCACTATCCAAATGGGTTACACCTTAAGAAAAACATTCCCTCAAGATTTGACTCCCTTGAACCCCGTACTAGGCCCATGAATTACATACCTATTTTCTCCCAAATCAACCAAAAATCAATCTCAACCTCATAAACCACTCTAACTTGTCTAAAAACACATGGCGCAACAATTTCCTAACCCTAACTCACCACAAAACAAATGGGCCACACACTACCCAACATTCGCAGCAATTACAAGGTCAAACATCAAAAAAATCATAAGGGGGCATAAACCATTACTACAAGACCATCACATCTTTGCATAACACAACAAGATTTAGGGGCCTAATGATAGAAAAAAAATTATGATATTTAAATTATCTTTTAGATTTAATGAGATTTCATCACATCTTTTAGGATTATTAGGATTTATATTAGTTTTTATTTATTTCCTATTTTATTATTTCTTTTTCTTTAAATTTATGTTAGAATATTCTAGAATGTTTTAATCTTTTAGAAATTTCCAAAATAAATGAGATTCTTGTAATCTCCCTAAATTTAGTCATTAAGTTAAATAATTTCTTATTTTATTAGATTTCGTCAATTTTTTAGAAAATTCCATTGACCTTATAAATATCTATCATTGTAATTCAAATAGAAGACAAGATTGAGTTGATTTTGAATTATCTTTCTCTCCTCTTCTATTTTCCCTTCCCTTGTTCTATCTGTCTCTCTTAAGTTCTTGTTATTCTCTCTTGTTCTCTTTCTACCATCTCTCTCCTTCGCCACACTTCTCTTACATCATTTGGTATTAGAGACTAGTTTCGACTATGCCCAAAAATTTCCAAATTAGCCAACAAAGCCTTGAAGAAGTTGAAATGAGCAACAGAAAGTATGTAGATCAAGTGCTTAAATATTTGCGAATTGAAATAAAGCAAAATAGAGAGGAAACAAACTATAGATTTGACAAATTAGAGAAATTGATCGAGGAGATGAGTCAGTTCATGAACATGATGAGCAAGCAACTTTCGGATAAGATATTAGAAAGTATACTTGGAAATCCAAATGGCCACAAGGAGATACCTTCCTCTATTCAATTTAATGTTCTACCTTATGAGGCTCATCAATCCAAACATCACAACGAAAACCAAAATGGTAGGGGTCCTCTTCCTAAGACTGACAACCACCAGAATGACTATATAAGAGATCAGTGGGATAACCAAGACACCAAAGACCAGTACAATAGAAGGTATGTTTCATCGCCCAGAGATTATCAAGAAGCTTATAAGTGAACTCCTCTTAATGACATAACCAAGAAGATCAAAATCAAAGCTCCTAAGTTTGATGGACTGTGAACACCCCATTTTGTCTGGTCTTTATACATAAAAAAAAACATGTAATTAAAAATTGATGCAAATTTTCCTTTTAATGCAAATTTTATAAAATAAAGAAAAGATATAAATAATAATATGTAATAATATATTCTCCAAATCCAATCCTTTTTAGGATCTTCAAAAGGAAAATATAAAATCAAAAATTCCTCTTTAGAATCTCCCTTTAATTTGAATGAAAAATCCGTAGAAATCCCAAAAAAATCACTCTCCAAATTTAGTCTCCTTTATTTTAGGAATTTCAAAAATCCTATCCTTTTATTGTGATTTTTTGAAAAAAATCCAATCTTTTCTGAAAAATTAATATCTAAGAAAAATTAAAAACAAAAAGGAAAAATATTAAAATAATAATAATAACATAAAATAATATTAAACAAAAAAGAGGCTAAAAAAAAAGAAGAAAAAAAACAAAAGCTCATGAGCCCTAATTAGGGCTCAGGAGCATGAGACTGAAAAACAAAGAAAGAACAGGGGGAAGGGGAGATAGAAAGAAAAAGAAAGGAGGCAGCATGGAAGCAGAGGGAGATAGAAAAGCCGCAGGTGAAAACTAAAAAGGGGGGGTGAGAAAGACAAGAGACAAAAAGAAAAAGCTAAAGCAGAGAAGCTGAAGACGCAATGAGAGAGAAGAGCAGAGGACGCGAGCGAAAAAGCAGAGGGAGCCGCAGGTGAAGGAAAAAGGGGAGCCGAACACAGAGGGCAGAAAGACAGAGAGAAAAAGCAGAGGGAGTGAAGGCGTGAAGCAGAAAAAGTTTGAGAGAGCAGGGCACGCAAGCGAAAAAACAGAAGGAGCCGCATGCGTGAGATAGGAGGAAGCAAAGGGAGACAGAGCAGTCGTGAAGAAGAAGCATTGAAAATCAGAGGGATCCTAATGCAAATAAACCTAAGGGGCTGAAGCGATTGGTCGAAGAGGTGATGAAACAGAGGAAGACTCGAGCGTAAGAAAGCTAGAGCTCGGGGAAGACGAGGAATGGGGCCGAGGAAGCCCTAGAAATTTGGGGCTGAAAATCCGAGAGAGAAATTTCAGAGCTGCAGGGAAACCTAAGCAAGGAAAACGGAGAGAGGCACTGAGACATACCGAGAAACACCAGTGCAGGAAAAAGGCATCTTGAGCCTCAAAGGTAATTTCTTGATTCTGAGTGTCCTTTTCATACGGTTTTTTAGGTGGATTTGACCCCTCTTTCTAATGAATCATGAGACTACTGCCTGTTATTCCTTTTCATGGTTCCTTGCTTTCGATTTCTTCTTCCTTTGTTCATGGTGCCCCATGTTCATGGGTTCAATCAAAGCTTGCTGTTAGCTGAGATTTTAACGATAGATTAGTTAGCTCTTTGCTATCCACTAAATCATGGTTTGTTTTGGTTTTCTTTAGTGCTTTGTTTCTAGAAATACTAGTCTCGATTTTTTTTAGTGCTCAACTTCCAGAAATCTTCGTCCAATCTGTTATTGGACGGTGATCTATTTATGGTTACTGCATGCAGGATACTATGGCTCTGGCTAAACTACCTAGTATAGCTTATCTGGATAAGTCTCATAATCACACTTATATGCTAAATCTATTTGGCTACATTTTTCTGACTGTTTGGTGTGTTGATGGGAAAAGTTCAAAGTCTTGGTGTGTGATAGGATATCATTTTAGTCATAATGTTAGGCTGTTTATGATGTTGTAGAGTGTTAGAAGCTTCCCAATACCATTTCGATTTAGGGAGGGATAGAAAATATCATGAGTTTTAGTTTATGTCCGAAAGATGTTTGTTATGCCTCTTGAAACATGCTTTTGGGATGATGTTGTACCTCTTGGTCTATTTTAATGGTCTTACATATTATATGCACGCATTGGGTCATTTGGGCAAAGCTTGGGGTGTTGTGGCACTGATTCTCTTGTCTTGCTCGAGCTTAATGAAATGCCAATTTAACTTTGATTTTGCATGAGAAGGCATGTTTCAAATGTTGTATTAATGTTCCTGTTGCAAGCTTCAAGTCATGCCCTTTATACTTTGCTTTGTTATTCTAGACTTGTCTTTGCTATCACAAACTCATTGGTTCTACTTAGAAAGATGATCATATGACTGTGTTTTTTTGCATTTGATGATTGGTTGTGAGACGGTACATGTCCATTTGATTTTAGGCTTCTTAAGTGGTCATATGACCTTGTGTTTCTGGCCTAAGCATTGAGTTGGTCGTTGTGTGATTATATATAGTTATAATGATAAGAAAGGGCCACACCTATATGACTTTCCATGCTCAAAAAACGTAGTTTAGTATGCTACAGGTTCATGTTCTGATTTATGCCCATAAATGAACTATTTTCCCATATTCTTTCCATTTAAAGGTTGGATGTATTTGTTGCACCAATCATATATGTGTTGCATTCCTAAACTGGACTTTGTAGCCATTGGTTTGCACACTGAAATTTCACTTTAGCCGTTAGATATTTAAGTTCCATTTTGGTGAGGAAAAGATCCATATGGTTTTGGGTTAGGTGAAAAATGCTCCCTTTTTGCTGATAGGCATTATATATTCGCACCACTTGATTCATAAAACATTCTCACTACATTTGGCTTCTATATGGAACTTTAGATATATGTGAGGGAGTATTGGGACTTTGAAGGGGGTATCTTAATTCGTTGGTTAAGAACATTGTGTGCCATGTTAATTGTTTAAACCTCTTTCAAAACACTTTTGAATTTGGGTTGATGTGGAGTCACAGGAAACTTGGGCTATGTCTGTCATGCTTTTGGGCTATAGTTTCATATACAATTTAAATCTTGAGGATTGACAATGCCTGAATTTCTAGTTGAGAAGGTTCTTCAAAGAGAATATTAACCTCCTTTTATTTCTGTGTGAGCATCCCGAGAGCATGGATCAAGTTAAGGACAAATCAAGGTCATCATCATCAAGCCAAGCAGGAGAAATGGAAGCTATCAACTATGAAGCAAAGGAGGACACTAGAGTTTGAATCTCATCATCTTATGATTGTATTTAAGTTATCTGAGTTTGCACGGTAACACACACCATCACAAAATTATGCACGTTTGTAAATATTTGGCATGATGTATATTTTTTATTTACTTTAAAAAATTGGTCATGAAGATTTTTAGAACTTTCGCAGACCCCTAAAATAATCGCACCGTGTGAGCCTATGGGGCTACACGAGTGTATTATAACGATATATGTATAATAGGTCCCAATGACCTTTCCCTCCAAAATTTTATTTTCTCATAAAAAATAAATAAAATAAAAAATAATAAAATGAATAATAGAAATAACCAATTTGATAACCACACCACATGAGTAAAGCTGGAAAATAGGTCAACCCGCCCTAAAACGGGTTAGCCCTTGGCGGGCTACCAGAAAACGGGTTGGGGGTGGGCCAGCCCGTTTTTTGGCGGGTTGGGATTTGCCTACCCCAGAACTGCCAAGGTAGGTTAGCGGGTTAGCCTACCAACCCGCCAAATATTATATATATATATATATACATATTTTTTCAATTTTTTATATTTGAATAATAACGTAAATCACTAATATGAATAATAAAAAAAACATGATTGATTCATAATTAAATAGAAAATACTTATATGTTTTTTCTTATGTGCTTTAAGTGTTGTTTTCCAATTAAAGATTAATATGTGGATTATTTTTTTAATATATTGTAGATTTAGTCATTTATTATATATTAAAATTTTTAACTTCTTAAACTTAAAAAAATTTGAAGGGTCTACATATTAAATTTTAATTGGTGAATAACATGAAAAGTATATAAGGAAAAGTATATAAGTTTAGTCCAAATTAAATTAGAAATAGAAACCATATAAACCATAAATTTATCAAAATACATTAACACATATTAATCATTATTTATGTTAGTATTATAATCTAACAACATTAAATATGAAATATGGGAAAATTTCAACTCTAAGTATAAGACAATTCTAATTTCAAGTTTCAATATTAAATAAAATATATATAAAGAATAAAGAGATAATTTGAAGGAAAAAAAAAAACAAGCGAGCTAAACGGGCTAACCCGCGGATTTGGCAAGTTAAGCGGTCCGGATTGGAAAAAGACCACCTCAATATGGTCTCTGTTTTTTCCAGCCCATGACCGCCATAAAGTGGGCCAAAACAGGCCAACTCACGGGTTGAAGCCCGTTTTCCCGGCTTTACTCGTGAGGTCTCTAAAACCCATGCAAGTGTTCTAGTTAACTGTGTCATCACGTAAGATTGTAAATCTACGCAGATATACTAGTTGAACTTTCTTTTAAGAAAATAATTATATTTTATAAAGAATGAATAATAATAATAATATAACAAGTTCTCAAATTTTATTATAAATGATAATAGTATTTTTTAAATTATCGCCTTAAAATTATAATAAAGTCTTTACGCCGCGAGGTTTAGAACTTCCGTAGGTAATTAAGGAATCGATCTATCAGGTATGACTATGAGTTGCAACAAGCAGATTGATTTTCTTTATTTGGAAAAATTTTCAGAAGTACAAAAGAAAAAATAAAAATAAAAATACAATGGTTTTTCAAAAGTTAAAAATCAAATGAGTGCATTTCCAAAAATTAAAGAAAACTAAAAAAATAATATATTCAAAGTAAAATAAAATAAGACTAAGTAAACTGAACTAAATTAGTTTTTGCAAATTAAAACGCACTAACTCAATCTCAAAAAATTATTTTGTTTGCAAAAAGTAAAATTATTTTCAATTAACTTTCTCTTCTCACAAAAATTTTATAATTAAAAAATATTCACCAACTGACACGCATTTTTAGTCCCGAACTACGTGAACTTTGATTCCCATCACAAGGTACGTAGGCCCCAAGTTCTGATCCTGGGTCAAGTCCGCCTTTGTAAATAAATAAATATTTTTTAATTTATTTTCTTAAATTCCTCTTTTCCTCAAATTTTTAAATGCTCTTTATTTCTAAGTTAATTTATTTTCCTTATTCTATTTTCCAAATTTCTCAAATTTTCTTAAATTTTTCCCCACCTTTATTTTTGCATGTGAATGATAAAAGGAAAATCAAAATATTTTTAAAGTCATATTAATTTGTACAATCAATGTAAGGTAACCGTTTCTAAGAACAAGTATTGTGAGGTGCCTAACACCTTCCCCATATACAATCGACTCCCAAATCTAACTTTGGTTACGCAGACCATCATTTTCTTTTTAATTTCGTTTCCCAAGGTTTTCCCTTTAAATTTTGGTAGCGACTCCTCACAAGTCAGTTTTCGCTAGAAAACTCGATTTGTTCCCTCTTTTTTCCTTTCGTCGCATTTTTCCGGATGAGACATGAACTATTAAATTCCGGTGCTTTCTTGGATTTACTGGCTAGCAAGGAAGATTACTTTGAATGGATGAAGCAAAAGCAACTGTGGAAATTGAAATCAATGAAAAGTCCAAATCAACCCTAAGGTGACAAAGATTTGAGGGCAAATCTTTTCGAAGAAATAGGGAATGATAGGAAAAAAAATTACGATATTTAAAATATCTTTTAGATTTAATGAGATTTCATCACATCTTTTAGGATTATTAGGATTTATATTAGTTTTTATTTATTTCCTATTTTATTATTTCTTTTTCTTTAAATTTAGGTTAGAATGTTCTATAATGTTTTATTCTTTTAAAAATTTCTACAATAAATGAGATTCTTGTAATCTTCCTAAATTTAGTCATTAGGTTAAATAATTTATTATTTTATTAGATTTCGTCAATCTTCTAGAAAATTCCATTGAGCTTATAAATATCTATCATTGTAATTTGAATAGAAAACAAGATTGAGTTGATTTTGAGTTATCTTTCTCTCTCCCTAAGTTCTTCTATTTTCCCTTCCCTTGTTTTATCTCTCTCTCTCTCTCTCTCTCTCTCTCTCTCTCTCGAGTTCTTCTTGTTCTCTTTCTACCCTCTCTCTACTTCTTTGTACTCCTCTTACATCACTTGAGTTACACAGATTATGCATAATAGCCAAGGACCTCAGGGACTTCTCAAGAATTCACAATACAATATTACACATGGCATCAAATCACAATCCTACACTTGGTATAATACTAGAATATAATATGTGTTCTTAAATAAACACACACCAACAGAGATACTCAGATATCCAGTATGTCCCCGAAGGGACTCATCCGCCTCCGTTTTCTCCTTACTAGAACTAAATCTAGATCTTATGACCATAAATGTTTTTTCACGAGGGATGAGATAAAAGTCTCAATAACTAAGAAGTAACCAACAAACAAAAACAGGGGCTTTAACGAAAGAGATTCAATATGGTAAGTCAATCATGAGACACAATACAAGATTGGATACTAGAGATCTATCTAACTTATATAGATATATTATATATGCAAATTATGTCATGCATGATCCAATGCTCATGATATGCAACAAAACCCTACATTAATTATGGTAAGAACTATGAGCTAGTTACCACCACAAAATAACTACTACAAGTAGCCCCCTTCCAACGTCCGATGAAGAATAATTTCAGTGCAACCACTAAACTTATCTCCCACTCGTTATGATCCGGTCAAAAGCCATTCTATTGATGATTGGACCATGGTTCTCTTTCCGCCATACCACCCAAATTGGTAGCTATTTAGAGAAGGCACATCTCTAATCCACTACCACCTGAATCTCCCAACTAAGAATGACTATTTAGTGATCGAGATATCATAAGCCGTACCATCTAAACATAAGCCTCATATGCTATTTAACGGATTGAAATACCACATGATATTAAGGCATCATTACCCAACAATATCATGCTCTCACAATGTACGACTCGTAACAACATCTAATGCATGTTGACATGTCGTCTTTGGCTAATTTCAAGCAAGTTGTGCACCTTAGAAGAAGTAGAGAAGGAATTGAACTTTTGTCTCAAGAAGAAGAAGAAGAAACAATTGAAGAGCAGAACCCAAACTCTTCACTCTCTCCCTCTTTTTTTTTTTTTGAGCGTGACCTTTAATATTTCAACTTTATTTTCAATTTGATGATGTCTAGATGGGATTTCTCTCTCCAGCTGTGATTTCACCGGCTATAGTATCCCAATGTTTTACCAATGAGGAAGAAAAAGCAATAAAAATAAAAAGCATTGGTCCAGATATGTCATAAAAGTGATTGAGAAATGACTTTTACTTCTCGTGCAGCGTGGCTTTATAATATTCAAGGCATATTTTTTTTAGTTCCGAGGCATTATTTTTTAAGAGGATGAGTATTGAGCAATAATTTGAAAAATAGCCATATATCTAATACACCTATTATTTAAATATGTGTTATTTATTTAAAATATATTATTTTAATTGCTATCAATATAATATTTATTAAATTACTGTTGAACTATTAAATCTTAAAATAGTATTTTATCCTGTCTAATTATAATAATATTGCATTGATTTTTGTTTTATCATTGATTCCACCGCTTTTCTTCTTCTCTCTGTGAAGGTTTGCTTGTTTGGTGGCTAGTGGTGGTTCTGACTTGGTCTCCGGTGGGTTTGTCCCTTAGGTGGCTGGCTAGCTACTATTGACTTGGGTTGGGATGTCCGGTAGGTTTAGTGCTGTTTTTTAGCCTACTTTATGTATCTTTGTTTTTCATTAATGCTTTATTTTCTTTCCTGGCAAAAAAAAAAAAAAGTAGGGCGAGAAGAAGAGGAAGTCTATTTTATGTCCTTCCACGTGTCCACATGGATCCGCAAAAACAGGACATTTATTTTGCTATATTTTATTTTCTCTCTTTTGTTAGGAGCAATATACTTATTAAAAAAGTTGTGACATATGCAACTGTACTCTATCATGTGCTTGTTGGTCAAAATATTGAATGTGTAAGATTCATTATATTATATTATTGCTTCCATGTTTTTGGCTTCTCAGCTTCCGGAAGTGCTTTGCATCTGACCCATGAAATCTGAGAGCTTTTAGAAAATGCTGACTCCTCAAAAAGCATATTTTCTTATGCCTTTTTAGGAATGGTAAATGCAACATGCTTAATATTTGTTTCTGGTGTATTGTGTAGGGTCTGACACATGAACAATATTGTGGAGTCCAGCTGGGAGGATCATTCTTATTGTTTATAATTTATGAATAGTTTGATTTGTTATAAATTTTAAATTTTATCTTAATATTTTCTTATGCCATCAATATATGTCAATATATGTTTTAAAAAGTAGAGGGATCGATATTATTTATGAATAATTATCTATGCGTCTCATTTTGAATTTCTTATGAATATAGAGGATCGCTTTAGTTTTAGAAATAATGAATAATTATCCTTTTTAGGAATTAGATATCTTTCTCATACATTGCACAAGACTGGAAGATGACACATCAATATAACTTTTACATGTTATTATAGATAAAAAAAAAAGTTATTATAGTTAAAAAAGAATATGTTGGAAATATGTCACACTAGGCATATATATATATATATTGATATTGAAGATAGATAACTAGACACGTTTTTTTTTTTAGTGAAAAGGAAAATATATTAAACTCGGGAACTGCACAATGAGCCTATACATCAAGAGAGTACTGGAAAATAAAAAGGAGAATGGGAAACACAAAAAAGACACTCTATCCTGTGTCAAGGAGGGATAGAGCAGTGTGATTGGATTTTATCGTATGATCAACCATAGTGCAGATACTAAGAAGAATGCCTTCATGGGTGAAGATTTCATCATTGAAGAGTCTCTTGTTGCGGACATGCCAGAGACACGAACAAGTAATACCAAAGGATGATATATTTGGAATTGGAGGGAAAATTGGTACAATTGATTGTAGATTTTTTATATAATGTATGATATGTGATGATTTTTATTATTTTAAATAATTTAAATTTTATTTTTTATGTTTAATATCAATTATTGTTTTTTTATGTTTCTAGTTGAAAAATCATTTTTGTTATATATTATATATTTTAAGTAACTCAAATAACTTAAGGTAACTCTTTACTATTTTCTTTCAAGGATGCATCTAATCTAAGTCCTCTACAATTTTTTCACTATTTATAAAATAAATATAAATATTTTCAGGTCTTGTTAAAATTATATATATTTCTTTCTATTTTTAAAAGTATACACTCCTCTAAACATATAAAGAAATTCATTGTAAATATAAAGAAATTCAAAAATATGCTCAAACTATTCGAGTCGAATATAATTTATTCTTTTGTTTTTTGATGATGCTTGTATAAATTTTAAATATAAAACCTATATTTTATATAATTTCGATAATATTCAAGAATAATGTTTCTAATTTATTTCTTAAAATGCAAGCTCAGTTGACTCGGGTGACTCAATGAGTCAACTCATGAATTAGCCAACCTTAGTCTCAATTCCAAATACTATACAATACCACGAAAATAAATTAATTAAGGCATCCATTCAAAGTTAAATAATCAGATTGCGATCGAAGGTCGAACTAGTTACTGTATACAAAAACAACAGTAGAAAAGTGACGAGAGTGACCCTCATTCTCTGCCCCACCCTCATCCATACTATTGTCTAGTTCGCTTCGCTGGTTCGCTAGTCAAATATTTGATAGGGTTCGGTTTTTAGTTAGAACATCGCAAAATTAAAAAAAAATGCAATATCAAGAGATTGATGTGAATAATAAATATACTGAATCAAAACCAAAATGAATTTCCAGAGCGCTTGCGAATTCTGAATCATCCCATCCTCACTTTCCCTTTAAGTTGGACCACTGGTTGCTATTTTTAGATTGAGAGGAGAACAAATAATTAATCATATTCTATATTCAAATGACTTCCATTGTGGTAATGGTAATATGTTATATATAACTCACGGGAAACAAAACGAAGTCAAATTCAAATTTTAGAATATTTAATTCATTTTAACTTTAAAGTAGATTTGTAAAGAATTATTTACATATTGGACAACCCAGATTTTGTTTCCCTCAAAATTGGAGAGGATCCTCTCCTTCCCAACCCCACAACTATAGATTGGGCTGCAAAAATAAGAATATAACAAGTACTCATACACTAATTTTTTTCCTTTTTATTTATTTCTTTTTAAACTAAATGATTGCATCTATTTATTGAATTAGATATAACGAATCTCACATATGAATTACTTATTATTCCATCATAGTAAAATAATAAAGCAACAATTTAGAAAGAAATCAATGATGGTATGTAAAAGTCAAAAACGTCGGATGAATCCAATTGCAATAAGTTGGACAAAATTCAAATTTCCACCGCCAAGATGCCTAACTAATTAAAAAGATCTGTCTTTATTGGATCCCTTATAATTATTTATTATAAAGTCTTCATAAAAAATAAAAAACAAAACTCCATTCACACTTCAATTTCTTAAAACTTTTCCCCCCCAACTTTTTAAAATATGTATAGTTAAAACCTGTAAAATATCCTTACATCTTTCCCTATATTCAATGTTAGTTAATATGTCCTAAAAATATTATAAAAATAAGTGATACAAAATTTGAAGGAAAAAAGAAGAGAAAAGAAAAGAAGTGATACCAAGCTCATCTTTCAAGTTTCAATACAAAAATAGAATTCAACCAATTGAAAAGGAAAAAAAACAATATATTCTGAGACTTTAAATCTACAAACTACGAATTTTTTATTATCAATTTTAATAATTTAAAGTGCTTAATTTAATTTCTCTGAACCTGAATGGTATGAGAGATATCGCTATCCAATCCCAAGGGCCCATAACAAAATGCCATAGCGAAATAGCGATTTCTCTATCCATGCTATTCACATCTATAGAGGCGCAAGCCAAGAAAATATCAACGGTTTCTCAGTCTCCAAACATTAATGTCGACAAGAAAGTAGAAGCAATAATAATGCCCCAGAGTAGTACCACTCTTTTCCAGCTAAATATTAAAACATAATTTATTACCTGCATATCTATATCTTCTATCTGAATTATATAATTTTAGGGTGCGATTTCTCACATATGGCTTTGTAACGCGTACAGTGTATACTTCTAATCTAATACTTATAAAGCACATTCATCAGACTGACTCAGATCTGAATAAATATCTTAAACTTTAAGAGGAAAAATAAAATTTATATATAAGAAACTGAAATCGTAATCAACACAAACCGCCTGTTCAAGCCTAAGAATCTGCAGAAATATTAAGTCACACAACTGGAATATTATTCTTAGAGGAGGAAAATAAAGGGAAATCAGAAATTAACACAACTCGCTAGCAACATAAACAAACCAGCATAAAATCCTAAGCCGAATCTGTCCCTCGTTATTGAAACGGCGCCGCTTTTGTCGCTGTTGGTGGTGTTCTCCGCTGCAGTCGACGACGTTGCCACCGCCAGAGTGGATTTCGCTCCGAGATTAGCTGGCAGGAAGTCGTGCTTGTCCGGCCTCCCATCGGTCACCGACGGCCCGACCTGCCACACCTGGTTCAGCTTATCCGGCTTCCCCGGCACCTTCACCGTCGCGAGGATCGTGATGGTGCCGTCAGATTCGACAGCGCTCTGGTCCCAAACGTCGAACGAGAGCTTCGATTCGACAATGGATTTGTAGGAGCTGAGGTTGTAGGTCTTGACGACGACGGAGCCGTTCAATTTGAAGGCGATCAAAGCCTGGGAGCCTTGCATGCCTTCGCCGGTCGGATTAATAGCCCAGGCGACCCAGCCGTTGGGCTTCGCCGGCTTAGCCACGTAGGCGATGGAGAGCGAGTTATTGGTAGCATTATATGAGTAATGAAGAGTAGCGCCCAAAGTTGCGAGATCCGTACAATTTGAGAAGGTCTTGTTAGAAGGAAGCTTCTGTGACGTGCAGTTGAGAGAATGAACAGATGAGAAAGAGAAAGCAAAGAAAATCAGTGAGATTGCAAAGATCAGAGAAGAAGACGAAGAAGAAGCCATGGAAGCAGAGAAGATAACAACAGCGGATATCGTGGAGATTTGGCGAGGCTATTGTCTCCTTTTGGATACTGGAAGAGGCATATATATACTGGGATAGTGGGAGAGAGGAAGGCACGCGAGAGCGAGGGAAAAAGGATTCGGTGTGCACGATGTAAAGTTAAGTGCGTGCAAAGGGACATCCGTGTCATTGACCGTTGAAGGTTAAAATAGTAAAAACAGATTTCTAAATTTCTAACTATTGTTTAACAAATTCTTACATAATGTCTATGCTTAAAAAATGGTTCGCCAAGTAAATTATTGACAAACATCTAGCTATAACAGAAGTCAATTCGTTTCTTTTGTTTATTTTTATACAATTTAGCTAACAAATTGTTGTCTGGATTTTGTTTTTCGGTTAAATTATTCTCGTAATTTTTGTAATTTCAATTTTTAAATTTATTTTTTATAATTTAAAATTTTACAATTTACTCCCTCTCTATCTTAAAAAATAATTTATTTTTATTTAAAATTTTAATTATATTTTAAATTTTTAACGTGATCTTTGTATTTAATTTTATTTTTTATATAATCATCTAGCATTTAATATTACTAACTAATTCAAATTAAAATATTATCAAGTTCAAATAAGAGATAACACAATTATGTTAATTTTAGTCATGTGTATATAGAATTTAAATTTATTATATTATTGATCAATAATAAACGAAATTTAGCAAAATATTAATGAAGATATAAGGGAATAAATAAATTAAAAAATTTTCAAGCTATAAGAACTTAATTAATTTTTTTAATAATCGGGATTATATTAAAATTTGAGTGAATGAATAAGATGAAAAGAGTATCTTTCGAGATTTTTATTCTTATTTACATTCAATCTTTTAATATATGGTCATATTAAAATATTTTGGCTCATTTAAAACAGGATACTTTTATGTCTAGTGTGATAGTCAAAGATTAAAATTAACAGAGAAATATTGTAATTGATACTATTAGTAATATTATAATGAGGGAAATAATTAAGACGCCCGAAAAAAGAAGTAAAATAAAGAGAGTCTAGATGAGGTGCATACAGGAAGAGTCACATGCAAGAAGAATCCCACCAGGAGGGTATGAAAACAAATAACAAAATAATGAAAAAATTTTGGTAAATTTAAGTAATGGAGTCAATCTAGGTCAAGGTACTAAAGTGGGCTCTAATGACTTAAAATAATGTGAATATATAATAATATTTCTAGGAAGGCAGAATACAAAAATATATAATAATTGTAATGAAATTGAATTTGGAGAAGACAAGGGCATGAGGGGAGGCATCTCGAAAGCTTTCGCTGTAAAAAAAAAAATTTGGACGAGGTAGAGGAAATTACGCCACAGGACCCGGACTTGTAATTTAAAAAAAAATCTATAAAATTTAGTTGTTTTCCAAAAATAAAATTATCATGAAAGGAAATGCTAACTTATCATAAAATTTCATAACAGACATAATGGCTGAAAATTACGCAAAAAGAATCAAATTTTGTAACTTTAAATTAGACAATCTTAAAAATTACAATTTCTTTCAAAAATTAACTATTACTCCCTTCAATCCTAAATATAGGACATTTTATCATGATTTTAAATATAAGACTCTTTATAATATATAAGATAGTATTTATTATATATTTTTAAAAAATACCCTTATATAATTATCCAAAAAGAAAAAAAGAGATTAAATAAGGATAGTTTTATAAAAGTATTAAGATTTTTAGAAAAATTGATGTAATTAATTAATTTTAACTCTTATTTTTAATCCGTATGATTCGATTAAAAATGTCATATATTAAAGAATAAATGAAGTATTATAATTAGATGAATCTCATGTATTATATAGAGATTTTTTTAGAATGAAGTATTATAATTAGATGAATCTCAAGTATTATATAGAGATTTTTTTAAAGTTTGAAAACTTATAGATAGTGAAGTTGGATCCTCTTAATTTGCAATTTTCTCAATTTGTTTTAATTTTAATTTTTAGTTGTTGAATTGATCTGAAGTGTTACAGTTTTCTTTTCTTACCAAATATGCAATATCTGTTTTTTTTTCATTATATTTGGATTACACATGTATAAATTGAATTAAGAGGATATAATATTTATTTATTTCCTCTTTTATTTGGATTATATATTTATAAAAATGATCAATCTGATTCTAAACCATTATGTCGAAGTAATGAATAAAAATTAAAATTGAGACAAATTAAGGGAATAATAAATTGAGAGGACCCAAGTAAGGAGTATATCTTGATATATACTCCTATTTTGTATTGTTATTAATTTCCTAAAACTTAATTCCTTCCAAATATTTTGTGGCCATTAATTCCTTCCATGAGAACGAGATTTAATTAATCAATTCAAATGAAATTTATATAGCTTATATTTTAAGTTTTCCGTTTCCTATTTTTATTCTAAAAATAATAAAATTAATGAATAATTTTTAATTATTTATTTAAAAAATATTTGGATCTAAATTCTGAAGATGAAATTTAATTTTTTTAAATGGAAAGATGCAACTTAAAATTTAGACCTTTAAATTAAATTTGATCATTTAAATTTGATTCAAATAATAAGAATGTATTACATATCCCATAAAAGGTAGGAATCTCAATTCATATGTAGACTTTTATATTAGAAAAATAATGATAATCCAGTAAAGTGAAATTTCTTTTCATTGAGTAGATTCAAACTCAATAATATTTTTTTATAAATTTAATAATAGTTTTTTGGAATAGTTTGATTTTTTGAGAAAAAAGTTATAATTCTTGAGATGTTGGAGTCTCAAATTTGGATGGAAGAGCGTGTGGTCAAGAGGAAAGTGAGGAAGAAAGTGGTTGGAGATGCCTTTTGTTTTTATTCCGTTTGGGTAGGGACCCAAACATCCCAAACTGAAACTCATTTTTAGCTGTACAACGTCACAACCTTTTTTTCTTTTCGCATTCTTATTGTAAAAAAGTTTGGAAAGAAACAGATGAAACGACATAAAATAGCAATCTTATTATCATGTAGTATTTTTTATTTTATGCTTTGTTACAATGACTTTTCCACCCTTATGCTTTTTCGAAAAAGTCTTTTGAATTGTTTTATGAAAGTAGAAACGTTTTTCATGCAATATTGTACCAGGAAGGATATTAAATTTTTAAATAAATAGGTAAATACATCATCTGAAGAAGTATATAAAGTGCATGTACATTTCAAAAATATCAATTCAATAAACAATAAATGAATAATAATCAATCATTTGATTTTATATTAATTTCACATAAATAAATAGTAATGAATACTTTTTTACTTTAGAACATATATCTACTGTACGCAATTTTCTTCAAAAAACACTTATAAGTTTTCATAAAAAAATATACCAATATTCTTAAAAATTGATAAAATACCGACATAATTTTTAAAAGAAAATTATACAAATTTATTTAAGTTTTGTTAAAACTACACATATTTTTTATAATTATAATGTATTTTAGAAATGAAAATATTTTGTACGATATCGAAAAATACTCACAAGATATTTACATAATTTATTCCTTGTTTCAAATAAATCATGGAAAATTTCCATAATTTGAACAAAATTTTAAAAAAATAAAAACCGTAATTTTAACAAAAGGTTACAAATATTTGTTTAATTTCTTGTCTATTAAACTTATTTGGCAAGAGTAAAGCGAAAATAAAGGAAAGGGCGGGCCGCTAGGTTGAATTGACCTCATTTCACCTTTAAGAGTCATGACACACAGCAATCACGTTGAACATTTAAAATTAAAAAAAAAACTGAGTTTGTTTCTTTCTTTTGTTATAAGTAGATCTTGTAGCCTTGGTTGAGTCTGATTTGATTCAAATTAATTTGAATCTTAAAGAATTTTTCAATTAAAGTCAAATAGATTCAACATATCAGATTAGTCAGGATCTGGATTTCTTATAATTTAGGTTGAGTCACTTATAATTATAAAAATAACAAAACTCTTTCAATAAATATTTACTACATCTATGTATTTGTGGCTGGAATTTGAAACCATTGTTTAAGTTATCACAGTACACTAATTGTCTCGTGGATATAGATTTTGCTTAATGGTCTCAAGCTCACTAACAATTTGGTAAAAAAAAAGTACACTACCAACAAAAATTGGTCTAATTAATAAGAAGTTAACATATATTCCATAATAGTATGAGTTTAAATCTAATTATCAATGTAAGGATTATGTTAGTATGTAATTTGTAACTCTATAAACGTTTTTCAAGTCTTAAGACTTACTTTGATCCTATTAAGTTTTTAAACTCAACTCATGTAATTTTTTTATTTTTAAAAAAGTATACTAACAATTTGGAAAAAGAATAATTTATTATAGCAAGCATATTAAATTTTATTGCTATTACTCAATATAAATTTATTATTATGTTAGTGGTGTAATCTGCAATTTGATAATTTTTTTATGACATAATAAGCAAGTTATATTTACAATTTGATCAACCAAAACTTGATGTACTAGGAGCGGCATTCTTTTCTAGGATCAAAGCATGAGGGGTTGAGGGTTTTGAAACCTAACCAAAAGGACACACTCCCTGAAAATTAAGGCATATTAGATAACCAGTGGACAAATAAATTCAACGATATAGGAAGTAGCAATGTTATCAGAACCGGATCAAACATTGAACCGGACAAGTCACTGGTTCAAGATTCAATAGTTCAACCGAGGCAGAACCGGGGTTGGACCGGTAGTAATTAAAATAATATATTTAAAATAAATAATATAAGTTTAAACAAATTTTATAACTTAATTAAAGTCTCAAACTAAATAATACTGAATTATCAATCTAATTTTTGTCACAAACAAATTATTAATAAGTTTCATAACTCAATATTTTAATTTAAATAAGTTAATATTCATCTATAATCATATTTTGAGTTTAAAATAATAAATTAATTATTTATTATTTATTATTTATTAAGTAAATATATAATTTTTAATAATTATATATCATAATAATGCTTATATAATATTATAATATATAAAAAGAATATATTTTGTACTAAAAATGATATTATTTTATCTTAAAAATTAAAAAAAATTTTTTAAAAAATTTGAAAAAAAAAATAATGCAAAACCGGTTCAAACTGGTTCAGGACCGGTTCAAGGCTAGTTTCACCGGTTCTCACCAGTTTTGAATAATACCGATCGAGTACTATGACCGGACCAGACACCAATTTCCGATCTGACCAGTCAAACCGATTGGTCCGGTCCAATTTTAATAACAATGGGAATTAGACTAAAAGAAAGAAAGAGTAGTAAAGAAAGATAAAGACTGTTTGATATCATGTAAATTAAAATAGGAGCTAATCTCCAATCAGGCAGGGGCAGGAGCTTCAGAGTTGATAGTGTTAACAAGGACTTGGTAATCAGATTCAAATTCTACATCTGAGCCATAGACACGCCTTTTTGAAGAGCCAGAGCTTCACTAAGCAACGGTGAAACAGCTTTAGATCGAACACAATTCAATCAGTATCTCTTTCTTGATTCCTTATTATTTTCTCGCCATCAAAACGCCAGTGAAGCTCGACTTTCGGTTCAACAATTAATGCACTTGCCAGGGGCCTACCACAGGCCCACAACTCGCGAAAATCACGATAAATAGTTATTGTATTTTTTTTTTTTTTTATATTTCAAAAGATGGTTTGATGTCTCTTCTTCCTTTCTCCTTTTCAAAACTATTCTTACTTTTTATTTTATATTTTAAAATAATTATCATTTTATAATTTTTAAGGTAATATTAATAATTTTTTTTATAAATTTAACATTCAATAATAATAAAGTAAGAGATAAACATTAATAAGTATAATAAAATGCAATCAAATGTTGTTAATTTTTAGGATATTTATTAGTTTTCTCAATCAACGTATTTAATTTTAAAATGATAATTATTTTGAAATGGAGTAAATATCATTTCACACTACATAGTTATTATATATATATATAATTTTAAAACACTACTTTAATATAAATGTTAAATATAAAATTTTTTATCTTGATCTTAAATATATGATTTTTTCTAGAATATAAAATAATATTTATTATGTATTACTAATAAATATTCTTATTTAATCAAAGAGTAAAAAATAAATAAAAAAATTTAAAAAAAATGTTATGATTTCTTAATATGTGTAATTGGGTTAAAATAATTACATATCAAGGAACATTTGTCAATGCACATCCATTAAGGACATACTCCAATATCAACCCGTATGGATTACTCCATATACATAACGCTCAAACGCCAACGCATTCTGCAACACCACACCACCATTTCTAATAAGTCAAATAGTTCCTATAACATTTAATGAGAATAAAAAATTTTAAATTAAAATAATTCGAGAGTTTTTCTTAGCAATGTGCGTCAGGGAACACGCACACAGGAAATCCGTGAGCTTTCACAATTACCTTATACTATCCAAACAATGTTAATATTTAAATTGCATAGTTAATTTTTTATTTCTATTAATGTTGATATTGTTTTATTTTAAATGACGCATGATGTAAAATAATATCAGTATTGAATCGTTAACTTATAGAAAATAATAATTTGACTTAAATAATAAAATTTCTAAATCATTTAAATTAAATTTAAATAGTCTAGATCAAAATATACTATATGTGTTCCCTGGATACGAGATCAAGTAAAGTATTCTAAACATTAGTTTATAAATAAAAGAAACATGACTTAACGTGAGATCTTGATCAAAAGGTTGACTTTTGACTCTCATGTCTCAACCCCTTTTGTGCAGTGTTGGAGGGAGAATCACCACTTTTGAACGGGTGCAATTAATTTTAAGTTTTATAAAAATGCATAAAGTTCATCTTAATTTTAATTAGTATACAAAAGAGGATGACTAGAAAAAGAAAAAGCAATTGCTAGGAGGGGTGTGTGTACTATGTTCTTGTTCTAATTCTTGACGTAAGTTACTTTAAATTATCTTATTAAAATTATAAAAAAAAGTTATATCAATAAAATTATTTAAAATTTATTTTAATTTTTATCTTTACTTTTAATAAATATTACTATAAAGCTAGTTACATTTTCTGCCTCATTAAAAATTAATAAGAAGAACATTTTTGACATAAAGCAATTAAAGCATCACAAATTCTTGAAAAATAATTTACATTATAGACCATAATAGTTTTGTACGAGGTGATTTACATGAAAAAACAGAGGGAATACACAAATAAGAGTCTGTTTGGTTGCAGGCTTTTTTGGGGAGAGTGATTGAATCCTGTATAGACACCCTAGATTGGACGATTCGGTTGCCAGCTTCATTATTTCTAGGTCATCCTCACTACCGCATTTACAGGCATCCACATTCCTTCATAAAACTGATAGAACGATGATTCCTGAGTGTCATTCCCAAAAATACCCATCATTGAACCACTTCTTCTTCTCCCATCTCTGACTCATCTCCCCTTTACCTTCAATGCTCCACCACTTTGTCTTAACAATACCCACTAATACTAATGGCAACATCGCTATTGAAGCAAAGGTCCCCTTTCTCCTCATTGTCCTTCCCCACCAACACGTCGATGAGACAAATCCTCTCGTTCTAACGACTTTTAGACTATCATCCAGTGTTTTTGTAACTGAACCGGACCAGACGATCGAATTGGTCCTCCCATCGGCCGAATAGCTTTCCGCCTCGTTTTTTAGAGTTGAACCGTTTTGAGAGTTGAACCGGCTTTTAAGCCAGGAAGCAGATCGGTTTTTAAAAAATCGATCAGTTCTATATTTAACTCTTTTTTTTTATTTTTTTAAATTTAAATAATTACTCCCTTCATCCCATATTATAAGGCAACATTTGGGGTTTTACACATATTAAGAAATGAAAATAACATCCTTAAATTTTTCAAAAAAATCCAGACATTCCTATTTTACCTATATTAAATACTCTTTGTTTTTATAATTTCAACACAACTTACAATATTATACATTACATTAATAAGGGGTTAAAGTAACAAATAAAATCATATTGCCTTATATTATAGGACAAAAAAAACCCATTTGTTTCCTTATAATATAGGAGAGTATATCATTATAATATGTTACAATTATATTATTATAATAATATAAAATTTATAAATAAAAAAAATAAAGTAAATAAAAAGAAAATATAACCTAGTTGAAACAAAATTCTAAAGTTCCCACATCAATAATTGCAACCTATGCTCTCATTTGTCTTCATTACCTTTTAAGTTTCAAGTTTAAACTCAACTCAACTCTTTCTGTTATTTTCCCCCATTACTCCAAGCCTCCATATACATATATTATTAAAGTATTTATAAAAATTTAAGAATTTGATATTTTTTATTTCTTATACATATATTATTATACATATAATATTATTTTTATGTAATTATTATATCACTTGTTCGACCACCAGTTCGACCGATTGAACCATAAAAATCGTGACGCTAAGCCATTTCCGGTTCCACGTCCAGTCAGATTTTTAAAACATCGCTACCATCCTCTTCCTTCGTGCGCCGACGAGTTTCCAACTGCCATCGTCTTGCCCAACTTGTAGCGATTCATTCATCTTCGTTGCTCAGATCTCCAATCCCACCCACCATCATCCTCGTTTCTTGACACACCCACCGTTATCTCCCTCACCCCCACCGTTGTCTCCCCCATCCTCTCTGTTTGTCCCCTCTTGTTTTTGATCTTGGTCTGAGCTCAATTGATGGTTGCTTAGATCTTTTTTCTCTCTCTATTTTTTTTTTGTTGAATGTTTGTACTGACTGTGCTGGGTAGATCTGGCCATGGTGGAGATTATGTATTGTCAATGAAGGGGAAGAAGACTAAAAGGAGGGTGAGGGAATTTTTCAGTGGCAAGGGACAAAAGGGTCATTCCATATATATTTTCATTTTTCTTTTAATAAAAAATAAATACGAATGATTCTTTACATCATATCAAACACACGCTCGGAGATAATTATTCCATTCCATTATCATTTTTAACTAAACGAGCCTTATAGTGGTTTTGGTTTTCTCATTTGATAAAAAGGAATGAGAATAAGTATCATTAACTTTACATTTCAGCAGTTGCAATCAACAGCACATCTGGTGTAGTGGTATCGTAGTATCTTCCCACGGTACTGACCGGGGTTCGATTCCCCGGATGCGCATGATTTCTTCAATTAATAATGTAATTTAATTCCTCCTAAGTTTCTTATATTTTTTTTTTATCATCAACTTTTTCGTATTAAAATTTGAAATATGATATTGAAGGGTGGTTAAAATATGTTTCTTAATAAAAAAAAAAAAAGACACCGGAGATGACTTTTTTGAAAACTGATAGGTCATCAACATGGAAGCAAAATAAAGCACAATGATGATGAGAAATTAATTATAATAATAATGACAGAAGATAGAACATAGTGAAAATGTTAACTTTGTGTCACTCGACAGATGGGGCAGGTAATAGGTTTTATCATAATCATAGTTTCATGCGTGGATTCATCAGAGCTATATAGGTTGTCCCATCTTTAACCTAATCGTCAACTAGGTACGTACATCTACCATATTCTCAATCAATCATTAGTTGGATCTAAATCACCTTTATTGTCATGTTTTTTAGCTTTAATTAATTAACAAATTAAATAGTATTACAACAGTTAGCTAGTAATAAACAGCATGATGAAGCAGAGGAAACGATGTATCATATCATAATAGATGATCTGTTGAGCATTATAATTATAATTAGCGTTAATATTAGTCCTAGCTAGAAGCTTCTTGGCCCTTTTTACTGATCTCTTTTGCTTGACATTTTCAATCACTCTCACTTGTTTGTTTGTTGGGGTGATTGTGTGCATGTGATCAAGAATTCAAATGATTTTGTTTGTCCCACTTTCATGGACATTTATGGCTATCATAACTCTGTACCGGAAAAAGCAGAAAGGTTTGAAAAGTTTTCATGGTAGGTTGGGTTATTCCTCCATCTTTGACAAAATGAATTTGGACCGTTTATATTTTTGACTTGGTTAAATTTTAAATTATTAATTTAATAGTTATACCGTTAGATGTCCAAAGAGAACGACACTTTATATATATTTTTTTAGCTTTTACTTTAATTTTTCCCTATCTATATTATATATAACTTATTTTTGCAATTGCAGAAAATCTAAACATTACGCCATAAGTAGCTTATCTTGGTGTCAATATGTCCCTGCTTATGAGAACAACCACCCATAAAAATATGGCCTGCTTGATCATATTCATATATAATTAGCAGAATGCATGTGTGGTGACTATTTAGCATTTACATTTTAAAGACGTATACCATGACTTCTTTATTTTCTTAATTCTTCACGCTTGACTTGAAGCTAATTAATCTCTGCAAAAAAAATGTCATCTTTTTCATACCAACCTAATTTCGATGACGTGCAAAGTCAACAAATAGATTTGAATATAATAAAAACAACAAGTTTTAACATGTTTTCTTTGAGATTGACTATCAAGCCTCCTTGCATTAATGTGATTCATATATATATATATATGCTGTATTAGGACTTTCTGGTTTCTTCTTGCTGGAGAAAGCAAATATCTTGATACCAAAAACAAGAACAGAAAGGTTGATATTTTACAACCATGTGTGTAATAAAGGAATATTTGACCCTCTAAAAGTTTGAACACAGAAAAAAAGTGGGTCTTAGAGGCTGTAGCATTGAAGAAATCTAAAACATGGAACCAAATCTATCTCTTCTAAGCCGTTAATATTCAACCAGAACAAAGAATACAAAAGTATTAACATATACACAAAAAACGAAATTGACTAATTTGATATAACTAAATGTGGGCCTCATGCCATTACATGTCTGAAATGAGTTACATTATTTATGACTAATAAATATAGCAACTTCTTACAAATTTTAATATATATATTGATATATTGCCTAGTACCTCTTAGCATAGTACAAGTAAAGTAAGAAATTGAGAAAGTTTAGAATGCAAAGAAGAGTATAAAACAGATCCAACCTAGCATGGTTAAGATCATGTCCTCCAAGCCACTCTCTACCATATCTCCCACTTACTGCATTGCTTATCTTCACAAGCACTGAGCTGATAAAGTATCCCATGGAGGTTGAACACCATGAAAGTGCAGTACACATACTTCTCATTCTACCAGGTGCTTTAGAGTAGAAAAACTCAAGCATTCCACTCAGAGTAAGTGCATCAGACATTGCCAAGAACAGGTATTGCCATCCAAGCCAGAAAACTGATAGTATGACAGCTTCATTCTTCTTGGCTTCTTCTCTTCTCTTAGCTTCAACTATGGCAGCTACTGCCATGGACACTGATGCAAGAGCTAACCCAAGTCCCATTCTTCCAAGTGGTTGCAGAAGCTGACTTTGTGTGAAGCTTTTGTGTCTGTAGAAGTATTTGAGGTTTTCAAAAATGGGTATGGAAGCAATCATGATAATGAGGGGAAGCACTGAGAGGGATTGGGTTGGGATTGTGAAGTTGTGGAGCTTTCTGTTCATGATGATTCCTTGTTGAACTGTGAATGTCTGAAGCTGAGCGAGGCAACAGTTCATCATGATTGTGGTTAAGAAGATGGGAAGGAGGCCAAGGAAGGTTTTTGTTTCTTCAACCTGAGCTGCATCCACTGTGTCATCTAGCAAAGCTTTGTTTAAGAACCTGCAGAAATTTTGCCTTGTTGGTCTATCAGTAGGGTAATTATCATTTTTCATATCCCTTGTATAATCATGAATCTACAACCTAAAAAACATTCATCAGAGCACGCGTACACGAATCAAATATAATACAATATGATACCTAAGTTACGAAAATTTCTAAAACCTTACTTGAATTTTTGATGAGATTGTTCTGTTGCATCTCCCTCTGACATCGCCCTATGATTCACCCTCCCCTCTGCTGAAGTTTTGCAGTTACGTGCTGAAGAAGCAAACACCTTAAAACAGAAAAAGGCAGAAATTTCAATTCAACAGTTTCTAAAGCAGACAAAAAGTTTAAATACACATTAAAACACCTACAGACACTAGAATGGCTTTTAAAGTGTGTATTTAAGCCTTGAAAAGATAGAACTGACGTCTGAAACACTTTTGGCAAGTGCAAAATTGTGAATTACCTTAATGATCCTCGTTAAAGGACTTCCTGAAGGACATTTATAGCGATAAAAGGGAAAACCAAGGACGAAAATGCAGAGAGCCAAACCCAAGACTACATCAGAAATCATAAAACTCAAGTTCCAGCCACGATTCTCTTCAACCCAAACCATAACAGTTGCTGCAATAAGCCCTCCTGTGCACAAGGAACAGAAGTACCAGTTGAAGAATGAAGAAATGTGGTGTTGCTTGTTGTGATCAAACTGATCAGCGCCATGTGTAGGCAATGAAGCCTTGATTCCACCAACACCTATGGCTATTGTATAGAGTCCACAGTAGAGTATAGCAGCTTGACTCTCAGAAGGCGTTCTATTCTCTACTGGTTTCAAATTGGAGTGTTGAGCTTGGTATGTCAGCAAGATCAGTCCCTACATTGTATATCATATCATGTCATATTTGATAAATGTACTCGTATCAATGCTTCATAGTTTTGAAGTGTAAGTGTTGGTTTTGTTTTTGCGTGTGAGATGTGAGACTTTAAAAGAGGGATGGTTGAGATTGGAAATGACGTATACCAGTAATTCTATGACACAGGAAATGACAAATGTTCTGAACCTTGTGAAGAAGGAGTCAGTGATGAAGCCTCCAACAATGGTGAGAAGAAAGGAGGTTCCCATGAAGTTAGTGACCATGTTTGAAGACTTGGCTGCAGAGTAATGCATTGACTTGAGAAAGTAAGAAACGAAGTTTGTAGCATTTGATAAGAACACCATGTTCTCTAGCACTTCCACCACTGCAATCACAATAAGGCTCAACATTATATATGACTTTGATAATAGGAATACAATTATTTGTTAATAATAGCCCAGGTTTGAGACCTATAGGCAATGAAATTGTCTTTTAAAGATTCTCTTGAGTTTAAGTGTAACTCTGAACGACAAGAATTTTTATATTGGATATAATTGAATTTAAAAAATATATTAGATAAAATTGAAGTAGAAGAAAGTAATGTAAGTTATTCATACACATGATTCCTTTAATTTTTAGGTTAATAAATAATATTGTGCCAATTTATATATTTCCTTATAAATTTTAGTAAAAAAACCTAATGAAAATCTAGTCACATTGGAAAGAGAAATTGACTTATATTGTTATTATAATTCAGGTACAATTATTGGACTAATCATGTTATTATATCCTTGATATAAAAATAAGTTATGAATATCAGAGTATTGAAGTATTTTTCGTTTTTGGTGTGACAACGGGGTCAATGGACCCAATCAGAGTCTTGAAGAATAATGTAGGCATTGACCAACAAAACAAAGCATAATGTAGGCCCACTCTCTCAAGCCCAATCATAGGAGATAGCCCATTCGAACTCCTGCTGTTGTTGGTGTCTGCGTTGTTCAAGTTATTAGTGTCGTTTACTTCTTCTTTTTTTTTTTTTCCCTATGAACAACCTCACCTTACTTTTATGTGATTATTACTATCGAATGTCGTTTATATGATAAAGCGATATTAGAATAAATGGCAGAGAAATACATCAGCGCAAGTCTCTTTTCGAACTAATATTGATAAATAAATATACATTATTCCCTTGAAGTATTCATTAATTCATCTCTGTACTTAGTTTCCTATAAAGCTGAGCAGATAAACTCGTGTCCCAGTTGATCATGGTCATGTCCAACCTAATCCTATTGGGTCAACCGGGCCGGGCTTCGGGCTATGTTTATTTTGTCCGGCCCGGCCCAAACTATATATATGTATATATATATATATATATTTAAAAAAAACTCATTATTTTGTATATATTAATTAATTTTATAAGATTTTTTTTCTATATATCTTATATAATACATTTATTATTTGATTACTATGAAAAACTTTATAAGGTCTTGATATTTTAATTTTATTTAAAATTTTAAATTGATTTCTTAATTTAACATTATATGAAAATAATGTATACTTGTAAATATTTATAATTTTTAAAAAAATTAATTTCTATCCTAACATTCTATTTTTAAAGAAATCTACTTTTACATTAATAATTAAAATTTTTTCGTTAATACATAAAGTTAGTTTTTATTTTATTTTTAATATTTTAAAAAATTATGTGGTACCGGGCCGGACCAGTACCTAACCCAGTTTAGCTCGGATGTGCACGGGCCAGGCATCGGGCAGGGGTGAAGCTCGGCCATGCACACCCCTAGTTTCCTAGCAATGAATAATATGACTTTTATATATATATATATATATATATATATGTACAGAGAGAGAGAGAGATGTTTTACCACAAGCAAAGCTAGAAGCTCTTATTCCACCATGTTTTCTGGGATCTGGTTTTCTCCCCTTGTAGTCCGTATATTCTTCACTTTCATAAATTTTCTCTGCATCCTATATTTGAGTTTAATAATCAAACAATTTTCTTTAGAAAAAAGAATCACATTCTTTTTTAGAATAGATTAGATCTCTTTATTAGATGTGGATCTTTTCTCATATGATAAAGAAGATAGCGTTAAAAAGAAATATATACAACAGAGTTACAGAGATATGTTATCGAGACTGAATGGGACCTCTCTTTCTGAATATTCTTTCCTTAACAACATCTTTATTCAGTAAGAGAGAGAATCTCATTCAGAAGTATGCATCAAAGAACGAAAGGAGGATATGTCAATAACAAAAGATGCATTCTGAAAACTTGATGGCTTAATTATTTGAAAGCTGATGAAGCTAAATGAAAAAGAGACTTACTTCTTCTAATACTCACCATGGATATGGTTTTCTTCTAACAATGAAGCTTCCGAAACAACAGATCTTGAACTTGAATAGTTATATATATATTATGTTTGTGTGGATGGTTATATAGCCATGGACCTAATTTGTATGGAAAATATTAATGTAATTACAAAATGGGAACAGGGGAAGCTATAATTGATATATTTTTTAGGTTATTTGCATGCAGTAATGTTGGATTATGAGAGGATTAATATGTACCATATTTTATTTATGTTAGGCAAAAAGATTAATTCCAAAATAGGAAGGAAATCTGTACGTTTTAAATTCTTTTTTTTTTCTCTTAATTCATTTGGATTCTTCAATTATATATATATATATATTGATAATCAGATTCTTTATATATCTTGGCGAATGCATAAATATAAAAAATGAATGAATCTGATTATTTACCTCTTTTAAAATATTAGTGTAAATAATAAATATAGCTACAGATTTGGTTCAAATTATTTTTTTTTGGCCAATAAAAGAAACCATGTCATTGCAAATTAAATAGAAATAGTACAATATTACAGGTTTTTTTTTTGGACCAAACAATATTACAGATCTAGACCATGTCTATCACTAACTAATGATAAAATAATTGAACCCATTACCATTAGAATTAATTTTTTCTTTCATATCAAAATCGATCTATATAACAACTGGCAGGCATACTCGAAGTCGAGTGTATGTGTTTTACAAGAGGCCAGTGCTTCTCATGAGAGAATTAGAATTATTTTGATAGAATTATATAAAAAATATAAATTAGTAAAAAATATATATACAAAAATTGGGGTGAAGATTGTAGTATTTGACTACTTGGTCATTTAAGTTTATTAATTATATTTTATCTATAAGAAGTTCCTTCATTATAAATAAGAGACATTGTATACAAGGTTTAAAAAAAATGTAAAAGCTTTAATGTCTCCAAGAAGCACAAGAAGGGTAAAGCAAGGAGTACAAGAAAATGTTATTTAATGATAGGATATTAAAATACTTTCAGGTAATCAGAACATGAAGGAAAGCTATTTACTTAGATATACCTTTGGAAGTTTAGGATAGAAATGGAATGATAAATAATGAAATACTGAGTAGAATGGGAAAACATTACATTATTTAGAAGTTTTATAAGAGGAAAGATAATTTTATTTGGCCACTATTTGAGAGTATAGAATAGATGAAATAGATTGATTATATATTTTTCTTCCCAATATCACCTATAGGAATTAATTTAGATATAAGAGCTAGAGGTTATTAACATGAGAAAAATCAATTTTTTTAAAAAAATTATAATAAGATATTTTATTGGCCTATATTATGATATTTTAAAGCTCAAATATGAGTTTTGTAAAGCTCTAATAGGCATGAAGTCTATTTAAAAGTTTATTTATAAATAATTAAATAGAACTTATTTAAATTAAATTATATTATATATACAATATATTATATTATTATATTAAATAATTTGTATTATATATATATATATTTTTTGGCCAAAAAGAGTATTATATATTATATATGTAAAAATATACTATATGATATTTTATATATATAATAATTTAAATTGGCTGGCCTTACAGATGTGCAGGTTAAACTTTACATAAATAAGCCAAATCTATTTACTTGAACAAGCCTAATTATAAGTTTGAGTTTAACGTGCTTGTTAAACAAGCCATGTCGCAAACTGCCTGATCTTATCCAAGTGCTTGTATTTTGCAGTACACTCTTGTATTTTGCCCAAGACATTTGAAATTATTTTCATAGAACTATATAAAAATAAGAAGTTGTGAAAATATATAAATAAATATATATATATATATATATAACTTGATGTGAAGATTGTAGTAATTGATCATTTAAGTATATTAATATTATTTCATCCAAAAAAGTTTCTTCATTTTAAATAAGAGACATCGTGTAGAAAGGAATAAAAAATGCAAAATGCTTAATGTCACCTTGAAGCACGGAAAGAGTAAAGCAAGGGGTAAGAAATTGTTATTTAGTGATAGGATATTACAAATAATCAGATTTTCCCCCACGATATAGATAATAATTTGGGGCAAACACAATAAAAAACAATGGGTGACACAATCCAGAATAATTAATTGGGATGAAAATTATTAAAAAAACAAAACATGTAATCAATATATTGTGTGGAGAGTAAAAGATAAAATTATAAAAGAAAGAAAGAAAGAGCACAATGGCAAAAAGAAAAGCCAAATAAAATAATGCTCATAAGCCGCTGGCTTTTTTCAGGGATTTATTGAATTATTGGATATATAAATTCATAGATAATCCACAATAATAAATAGTGTTTGTAAATTTTCCTTGAGAAATTTTTTTTGACCAATATATAGAGATTGAGTTAAATAAGGAAATCAACAATCTAAAATCCTTCCAGTGATTTTTTTCCCCGAGAAATCCTTGCAATAAATTGAAGCCTAGAATAAAATTCTTATGATTATTTTATCTGATTCTATTTATATTTCAAGAAATAAAAATTATCATTTATAATTTATCTAGCTCAATCAAAATTCAAAACTAATTAAATTAAATTATAGGATAGCCTGGACCCAACTACTTGATTCACTTAGAAGCAAGCCCAATACCTTTTGTACTTCCAAATAAGTACAAAGTCAAAAGCCCAATTTCACCCAAAAAAAGTCAAAAGCCCAAAAGGAGATAGTTGCGTATGTTACAGTGCTTCTAGTTACACAGGATCATTACCCATTCGTATATATGACACTTGGAAACCCTAGCTCTCTCGCTTCTTCCCTTCCCGAGCTCGCTGCGCGATACTCTGCGTTATAAGCAGGTCTGTAACGATTTCTCTTTCACTCTCTTGGACTACAGAAATGGGGTTTTTTAATTTGTGTGGCTACAGTTGAGTTAATTTGTATGAGGCTTCGGTCTTAGGGATTTTATTTGAGCTCTTTCTCTGGGTTCCTGATAAATAAAACCTGATAAAGTATATTAAATCTCGGAACTGCTTCTTTCAGCAATAGTGTTGTTTCCTGGGAAACTATTTATGAGAAGATTTGTATTTGGAGAAATGTGGACGTGGTTAGAAATGAATGAATCACATTCCAGCATAATATCTAACATGTGCTCCTGGATGTTTGTCTTGCATATAGTTTTGATTAATCTGTGATTGTTTGATTCCACACTTACAACTAGGATAATTGTCCGTACTACAAGGGGAGACTCAAGTAAGAAATTATATGTCTTAATTTAACTGCTAATTGTCGATTTTCTTGTAGCATTGCTTGCTTCCCGATAGTTGTTCTTGTTTTTTTCTTGGCTGAAGATCTCAATTATTGCTTATGTCTTTTAGGTGGTATGAGAATGTCAGTTTCTTAGTTGATTGTAGATACAGAGAGATTTTAGCTTCTCATGTATTTTTTCCTGTTTTTCTTGCTTAATATTTTTTTTTTTATATGATGGTGGATGATGACACTGAATGCTTAATTTTGAATTTCTTTTAGAGATAAAATGGCTGTACCTTTGCTTAGCAAGAAAATTGTGAAGAAGCGTGTGAAGAAGTTCAAGAGGCCTCAAAGTGACAGGAAAATCTCTGTTAAGGTATGTGTTTTAAGATTAGTACCTCTTGAATTAGGCTTCTTGGGAATTCCTTTTAGTGTCATTCAGTAAGTGCACATCTTAATAGTCTTAATTAACTATCTGGAAACCTATTTATGAGATATTTGGGTGGCATATTTAAAATTTAAGATCTCGTTGTCAGTTTTGAGCATGATGTATTTCATTTGCAAAGATATTATTTCTAAATATATTTTAAAGTACTTGCAAAGTTAAGGTGTACATGTACGTTTACTTCTATACGTTGAAACTTCCAATTATGAGTATTCTTTGTCGAAAATCTTCTGGGAGCATGGAAAATTTTCCTAATGATTATTTTTGAAGGATTTGTTTCTTAGAGAAAAATGGTGTTTCTGTATGGGAATTCTCATTTAGCTTATTGCGTGACCATTTTTATGTTATTCCAAATGGCACCGTGGGGTTCCTTATTGTTCTTTTTTTTTTTGTGGGTTAGCATGTAATTATATATTCTGTGGACTCTGCTTTATCATTCTTTATCATTCATTCAGTTTTATATCTCGGTTTGAGTCTCTCTAATTTTCTTTGTGAAAAAAGTTTATGCATATGGAGTAAGAGTATCAACCTTCAGCCAAAGTTATTAATATGTCAAAGTGTATGAACAAAAGTTGAAAAACTATTCTTTTAAGGAAAAAGGAGCAAGAAAGAGTGTACGGAGGTCAGATTCTTGTTTGTTTTATTTTTGGATTCATGTTAATGACATGTTTTTGGAGATTGAATAGCTTGGCAATATACGATGTCCAAGCATGGGCTTGATGTTTTTGTTTCTTTAGTGTTTTGTTGTAGAATTTATTCTGTTGCAGAATAAACTATCAATACCCTACTTGTTACTATTTACACCTTTTTGGTCACTGAATTTTTCTTGTCAGTTAAATCTATTGAGATTTGAGCATCTTGTGTCCCTGGGTTGATACTCTATATTTATTGTGTTATGCAGCCAAACTGGCGAAGGCCAAAGGGTATTGATTCCCGTGTGAGGAGAAAGTTTAAAGGATGTACTTTGATGCCAAATATTGGTTATGGTTCAGACAAGAAGACCCGGCACTATCTCCCCAATGGTTTCAAGAAATTTGTTGTGCACAATGTCAAGGAGCTGGAACTCCTGATGATGCACAACAGGTAAATATTTTACTCTTCATGAATGTCTGACTTTCAAATTCCCTTGATAGTTTGTTCTCTGTCTACATTTATGTGAGTGATGAAATTTCAGGACTTACTGTGCTGAGATAGCGCACAATGTGTCAACCCGGAAGAGGAAGGAGATTGTGGAGCGTGCGGCTCAGTTGGATGTTGTTGTTACCAACAGACTGGCCAGGTTGCGTAGCCAGGAGGACGAGTAACTTGTGTTGAAATTATTTAGCTCTTTTCAGAACCAGATAGGAAGCCCTATTCAAATTGTTTGTCCTGTTTCTTCTGTGGTTGGATTTTGATAGTTAAGGCTAGAGACATTTTGTTAGATGGAACTTCTACAGTTTTGGATATTTGGAAATCCTTTTAGACTACGAATCAGTTTGGGAAAGTAGTCATACCTATAGTCACGACCAAGATTATGACTTCCTTTTTTGGCTCGAGGATGTGGGTAAGATTAAATTAAAGACGGATGTATTTCACTACTACTACTGTTATTGTTAAAGGTATTTCAGTATTCAATATTACTTCTTCCAATTCTAAATATTAGGCCTCTTATTTGGATCTTAAATATAAAATCCTTTTCAAAATATAAGATTATATTTATTATATATCTTTAAAAGAACTCTTATTTAATACATCTTCAAAGAAAGAAAAAATTATTAAATAAGAGTAATTTTAGAAAAATATTTTAATTTTTTAAAAAATTAATATAATTAGTTTTAATTTTTCTTTAAGTAAAAATATTTTACATTAAGAATTAAAAGCAATATTATTATTGTAAAAGACAATTCCTCAATTCAGGCATTTTCATGGGGATTCGTCATCCCTAATGTACTCTTCGAAATGCCAAGTTTCATTAGTGTTGAAACTTAGTATTAAGGTTGAAACCTAGTGTTTCTTAAAAGAGTACATTAGGGTTGACAGAATCCCTACGAAACAACCTCTGGTCACATTTCAAGTTTATGTTATCATTAACCTTTTTCTTTGACTATTACAAGCCGTTCTTACTGGGAAATATCATGACAGTTAGACCCGGCTACCTAAAGAATAATAATTTTTTATTTCTTTTTTAAGAAAATTGGATTGTTTAAATTTGAATTTTATTCTTTATTTTTGTCTTTTAAAATCTACAATCTGAAGACTGTCTTTATATTTTATTTCTTATGGAAGAAAATTTCAAGTTTAAAATAATACAAAATATAGATTCTTTTTGACAGAACAAAATTTATAGATTTAAACTAAGCATATTTTCTTACCCATCAAAGGAGTTGTATTGTAACTTACTATCAATTTTTTTTTTATAAGGAAACTTACTATCAATTTTTATATTGATTATTCAAATCAATTGTATATAATTGAGAAGTTGCTTGGGAAATAGCTGAGTTGGCTTACTTAAACTGAAACATGTAAAGGTATAAGGATTGAATATAAAAAATCTAACAAGTTATTGCATTTCTCTTATATTTTATTGAAATTTTAATTTTTTTATTTTTTAAGAAAGATATATGCATATTTTCAAAGTTAAAAAAATTTTAGCATTATTTCAATAATATTAAGAGAAAATTTATGTAATTCTTTATTTTCTTTGGCGGCAAACATATCAAATATTATTAATTAATTTGAATTCAAGTCAGTATTTTTAGAGATGTGATGATATTTTAAATTAAAAGGGAAATTATGTAATTTTAATGAAATTTTAGAAAAGTTGTATTGATTTTGGAATTAAAAGATATATTTATATATTTTTTAAAATAATTTGATGAAGTTTTATGTAATTTACTTCACATAAAATTATCAAAAATCGTATTCAATATCTTTATTCTTTTAATTATATATTATCAAAATAAATTCCTCGATAACTACTCCCTAACATGCCACAGATAAAAATCTGCATATTTGGTAAAATTATTAACATAATAATATTTATTTTACACTATAATACTGTATCATTCAATAGCTGAGAAGTGGGATCTATATGATATCTACAGCCTATATTTTGTCTTGATGGAAATGTTCGTCCTCATTAATTGATGCCGTTTTGGAGGTATCTACTACTAGTTGTTGTCCATGGCAGCCATAATTGGTTGCAAATTAATGCATCGGATATTTTGGACATATTTAAAATTAGCTTGTGTTCCACGCCATATTTTGTAGTACTTCACTTCAAGTTTCACCTATTTTTCTTGAGGATGCACCTTTACATTGATCGATCTCGTAAAAATGAAGTCTACACGCTCTTTTTATCTTTGTCTATTTCACACCCTGTTGCGGAAAAGGAGTGTGAATTGCTTTTTTTATTTTTCCTTTCTAAATAAAATTAAAATTAACTTTTAAGCGTTGATTATCAAATTTTGAAGCAAAAATTGGAGTCAAATCAATTCATGATGCTTTTTCTTTCTTAAATCTTATTATTTGGCTGGTTGGTACTGGATGGAGCAATTACTCTAATGTGGCCCCAATAACAAAATGGGGTTAAGAATTTGATAATTGTGTGAATGTAGACTTTTAAGTTTGGTACATGACTCACATGTGACTATTATAGATAACTTTAATTTAATATCCCTATGTTTCAATTTATAAGACACAAGTATGATAAATTTATAATTTATAATATAAAATATTTTACAAATTACTTAGTGTATTTAATTTTATTTTTTCTAAAATGCCGATAAGGAAGAATGGAATTTAATTAATATTATGAACTTTAATTCATGAATCAACTATATTAAATGAGGATAACTTAAAAAAAAAAAGTAAAATATTTTCAATTATCTATTAATTACCACCCTAAAAGTGTCTTATAAATAAAAATAGAAGTAATATATATTTAAAGCATTTAATTGCTCTTGAGCATTCATTAGCCTTCCTTGTTACTCTGTGTTAACAAGATGATTGATCTGGTAGTAGGTGATGTTATAAAATATACTGTTAAAAGGAGAACAAAAAAAATTACAGGCTATAATATTATTAGGGAATCGCACATTGAGATCAAAATAACAAATTTAATGTAAAGTAAGATCTTACAATTACTCATTTTTCTAGTTTTACTACTCAAATTTTCAATTTTTATTACTTTTCATTAGTAACAAATCTTTCTTTATAATTAATTCTCTCAATTAGTCTTCAATTGTGATTCCCCTAAATATCATATTGCTCTTATAATGATATTTGTTATTCATAACTATAATTGTTACCGGGTCTATTGCAGATTTGCTTTTGATCGATTCAAAACATCTTAGATAATTGCACTCAGCCAGAGAAACTCTCCCCTTCAAAAGAAGTGCAAAGGGCCAAACAAATTAGTACAAGAGAAAGCTAATTTAGATTATGTTTTGTGTTTAGAATCAATCTTTTATAAATTATTATGAGCTGTCATGTCCTTTTTAAATATTTGTTATGTGAATTCAATCTTTCAAACGGATGAAGCTTTATTCAATAATAGATATTTGAACATTTGACTCTTTTTATATGGAAAGAAAAAAATTCATTGCATCAAAAGGCACAAAATAAAATTCAAGTCTTTTTCACTTTATTTGCCCACTCCACTGGTTTCTAAGAAAGCACCTTGTTTCTCCTGAAGAAAAGTAAAGTGGTTCCAATATTATTTCCAAGTAACAAATTAGTGAAAAATCGTCACAAATGTATAAATAAAGTAGATTAAGCTTTCAATTTCGTCCTCATCAGCGATAGAAGGAACATGTCCTCCATTATTGCATTGTTTTTTAGCTCACTTAATCTAGTTATTCCAATTCATCTTCCATGTGTTCCCCCATCAGCCATATCAGATATATAGTGCTTGTTTTGTTCTTCTTTTTGATAAAAAAAACCATGATTTTTAACCATAATTTTCTAAGAAGATATATTTGATCAAACACAAATTGTCTTTTTGAAAAACAAAAAGTAGGTTAAACTATGATTTTGGAAAATGAGAGAGATAATTACTTTTTCTTTTTCAAAATCATAGTTTTGGAAAAAAAAATAGATACTAATTTTATATTATACATTTAAAAGTACTTTTGACTCTCATTATTTAAACAGGTTTTGGTCAAACTATAATTTTACAAAAAAAATATTTAAACATAACAACTCACAATAGACTTATTTTTATCAAATTTCATTTTTACAAACTTCATTTATTCTAACTTACTTCTACAAAACTGAGAACCAAACAAGTTTATATGGTTGGATATCATCATGCATGTGTCCATGATAAGGACTAAATTACTAATGGTGTGAAAATCCAAGGACTAATTCACGAAAGATACAAAAGTTCAAGGAGCGATTTTAGAAAATTGAAGTTTAGGACTAAATTATAAATTAATGTATGGATTAGGGACAAAATATTTATTTTACTTTGCTATTATTAAGCGTGTTGGTGAAAAAAACCTATAATAATAAGCAAATAGGTTAATAAGGAGTTTGGTTTTTCTTCTGATTCGCTCTCTAGTCCTCGTCAAATGGAAAGCAGGGATCTGGAAGGAACTATACATGGAGGGAAATCCAGAAAAAAGACAATACACATCAATGAGCTTCAATGGCAATTAATTTAATCTCAATATTTAGGGATGGGGACACTGACACTTATAGAGGAGGACGCCAACATGAGACTTAAGGAAGCATCTACCATGAAGATTAGCCGAATAGTTGCATAATTCTTGTCTATTATGGTGTATTTTATACGATACACATTGGATCGACAAGTTTAGGGGACAATCTAGATTAGTCCAAACCGTAAATTTTTAATCATATTTTTTTAAAAAAAAATTACGTATGTTTGGATGAGCAAAGAAAGATGAGTCCAATAACATCCTTGCTCAAACTTTTTTTTAATTTTAAAGAAAAAAGAAAATTAAGGCCTGGTCTGAAAATTATTAGAATAGAGAGTAAGTGATAAGTACCCATTTATTATATATATATATATATATATAGACCAGATTTGTTATATATTTGATAAGTTCCAGTTGTTATATTTTAGTTTGGCGTGTTGTGGGGAGTATTTCTTTTCACGAGATTTGCAGAAGACAGGTGAGTCAACCAGGATAGTAATATAATATTAATGTGAAACAATGACTTTAATGGAAGCAACGAAAACTAATGGAGGTTTCACTTTCACATTAACTTGATGTGGAAAAGAAAAGCCAGCGATCACATTCACATCACGGGAAATGAGCAATGTCCTTTTGACTTATGGCTCCGCACCTGCCGTTTCGTATCAGTTTAACTAATGGATTTTGTTTCTAACAACCACAAACCACAAAATTAGTTGTATTTTACCTTAATTTCAAATCCTTTTTTTATTTTGTAAATTTATATAAATTTCTCTTAAAATTAAATATTGACATTTCTTTATTTTCGAGACTTAATTTCGATCCATTTAGCTTTTAGTGAGCCATTAACTCGACAAATTTAACTTCTTTATAGCAAAATACCCTTCTTTGACATCAATTTTTTTTAATATTTTGAACATATATGCTGGCAAAAATTTCATAAACAAATATTTTTAATATTTTTTAGTAATACTAATAGGTGTTGGTCTTAGTAGTGGAAGATGTTAAAATCACTTAAGTAAAACATTTCGTGTTCAAGATCATATGAATGCAGAAGATGTCTATAGAAAAGCTTCTCTTTGTTTAGGTCTCGATGCAACTCGATCCGAATTAGTTAGAGTTCAAATTGACTACTAGATATCGAACTACTTAAAAAAAATCTTTAGTAATACCCCTCTTGAATTTTACTTTCTTAATTCAACATTTCAATCATATTTGTTAACATTTTTAAAGTAAAAATTAATTTTTTTGGACAAACGGGCTTAACGTTGAAAGCAGATTTGATTATATGGAAATAGCTTAACTATTAGTGAGTGGTAGCTATGGAGTATTTTTTTTTTTTAAGTGCTGCTTTGGAGTTCTTTGGATGGTAGGGACTCTAGACTTGTGCTTGATTGAAAATACCCCAAAAAATAAGAGTTTCTACTCACCCATCTAACTCATGCCATTCATGGCTGATTCAAGAACATTGATTCATTTTGCTGGTGAGGTGATTTCTCAATTCAATCTCAAAATTCACTTTCAGGAAGGAGTTATTAGATTTGCGAAACAAATTGGAAAATTATGGATTTAAGTTAGTAGGGTAAATTAATAAATACAAATAATTATAAAATAAATTTTGATTAGTACTCCCTCCAATCCTAAATATAAAACATTTTGCTTTGATCCTAAATATAGGACGATTTACAGTATAAAGGGTAGTATTTATTATGCATTTCCAAAAAATATCCTTATTTAATATATCCCAAAGAAAAAGAGAAAAATATTAAATAAGGATAATTTTAAAAAAATATTATGATTTTCGGAGAAATCAAAATAGTTAACTAGGTTTAACTCTCATTTTTAATCTACGTAATTTAATTAAAATGGTCTTATATTAAGGATTGGATAGAGTAAAAAATATATTTTAGAATCATTTTAAAATATTCTTAACCGAGTTAATAAGTTAGACTAAAATGTATATTTTTAAAATAAAAGAAAGGTCTTTGTAATAAAGGTGAATATAAGGAATGTCAATATATGTTACTTTTAATATAAATATCTTTTAATTAGCTTATCAAATTAAAAAAAGTTAATTACATTAGTAAAATTGTCTACAAATTACTTTAATTTTCATTTTTTTCTTAATAAATACCATCAATTTAAGAAAAATATATCATCTCTAAAGTAATTAATGCTCCACAAAATAATTGATAATAAGCATATTTTTGGAATAAAATAATTAATCTTTTACAAATCTTACAAAATGCGTTGCATTTTGAACCATAAAATTCTTTTAAAAAGTAACTTAGCTAAAGAACTAAACTAAAGCGAGTAGTGTATACAATATTTATGAAACTAAGTATATCTTTCTCTAAAAAAAATTCTTTTATATTAATTTCATTCTATTATATACGTATCAAGCGATTCATGCATCTGAATTTTATCCGTACTCCGTGCTGATTCATGGTATGAGCATATTATGTTTATCTCTGAAACGATGGGTAAGAGCAGTGTTAATCAATGAATCTGAATTGCTACAATAAATTTCTATAATCATAAATTAATTAACTGTATCTATGACACCAAAAAGAAAAAATTGACTGTATCTACATGGGCTGCTGCTGTACATTGAATTGAATTCATCTCTCTATTTTAGTTCGTTGGTACTGTAATACCTAATTGATATGATGTGAGTCTAACGTCCTGAATCACGCGTCACAAAGATCCAAATTATCCTCTCTTCAATTTGAAATAGACCGATTCGGAATCAAGGGGGAAAAACTTACATATTTTATTAAAAATTTAATAATACAGATAAACTCCTACTTTATAATTTTCATACACAAGATTTTTTATGATTACCGATACACACAAGTTTTGATGAGTTGAGTGGTATGCACTGGACAATTCTCACAATTTATAAAGTAGTTATAAAAATATTTATAGATTAAAATTACTTATCAACAAGATTTTTATATCAGTAGTGAAATTTGAACTTGTGCTTATGTAAGAAATGAGTTATTTTCTTATCATTTGAACTAACAATGGTTGGCATTACCATTTTTTTTTAAGCAAAGCTATATAATTACATAGAATCTAACTAGAAGTGGATTATTTATATTGTATATAGTCTGAAATGAGTTGTCCTATTTAAGACTAATGAATAATACACCTTTTTATAAGTTATTTTATTGCATATATTGATATACTAATTCATAAATTTGAGAAAGTATGGGTCCTTCATTATTAAATTTAACAACTTTCTACATTATTGCAAGTGACAATATTAGATCTTTTGTTATGAATGTAAAATGTACTAGCAATTGATTTAATACTAAACAACATTATGTAGTTTGAGAATAAGAATTCGTTATATAATCATTAATAATATTATAGTATACCATTGCGTTGTGATGCGATTGCCATTTTGAAAGTTCCACACGTGCACCACCCATCTTATTTTAACCATAAGAAAGTTGGAAAAATAGGTTTTTATTACAAAAATATATATTTGATTTTTGGTACCACAATTATTTTTTTCTTTAAAAAAATTGAATCTCCATTGGAAAAATTTGATTCTCAATTGAAAAAATTTGAATCTCAGTTGTTGACCCAAAAAAAAAAAGTTCTGAGTCTCATTTATAAAAATTTAAGTATAACCCAAAAAATTGTGGTACCAAAAATCATCCAATATGATTAGATGATTTTTTTTCAATAATATTAATACTAATAGGTGTTGGTCTTAGTAGTGGAAGATGTTAAGATCACTTAAGTAAAACATTTCGTGTTCAAGATCATATGAATGCAGAAGATGTCTATAGAAGAGCTTCTCTTCGTTTAGGTCTCGATGCAACTCGATCCGAATTAGTTAGAGTTCAAATTGACTACTAGATATCGAACTATTTAAAAAAAATCTTTAGTAATACCCCTCTTGAATTTTACTTTCTTAATTCAAAATTTCAATCATATTTGTTAACATTTTTAAAGTAAAAATTAATTTTTTTGGACCAACGGGGCTTAACATTGAAAGCAGATTTGATTATATGGAAATAGCTTAACTATTAGTGAGTGGTAGCTATGGAGTATTTTTTTTTTTTTAAGTGCTGCTTTGGAGTTCTTCGGATAGTAGGGACTCTAGACTTGTGCTTGATTGAAAATACCCATAAAATAAGAGTTTCTACTCACCCATCTAATTCATGCCATTCATGGCTGATTCAAGAACATGAATTCAATTTGCTGGTGAGGTGATTTCTCAATTCAATCTCTATATTCACTTTCAGGAAGGAGTTATTAGAGTTGCGGAACAAATTGGAAAATTATGGATTTAAGTTAGTAGGGTAAATTAATAAATACAAATAATTATAAAATAACTTTTTGATTAGTACTCCCTCCAATCCTAATATAAAACATTTTACTTTGACCCTAAATATAGGACCATTTACAGTATACAGGGTAGTATTTATTATGTGTTTCCAAAAAATATATTTATTTAATAGATCCCAAAGAAAAAGAGAAAAATATTAAATAAGAGTAGTTTTGAAAAAATGTTGTGATTTTTGGAGAAATCGAAATAGTTAACTAGTTTTAATTTTCATTTTTAATCTACGTGTGTCACACCTGAAAATGCGACGCGGATGGCGCGGAGGTAAAGATAAAAAGAAAAAGGGTGAAACTGGTCTGCCCAACGGAAGGCCGATTTCGAGGGAGTCGCCACCAAAATTTTAAGAAAAATTTTGGAAAACCAAATAAAAACAAAGAAAAGATAAGGATGGTCTGCGAATCAGAGTTGGGTTCGGGAGTGCGATTGTGAGTGGGGAAGGTATTAGGCACCCCCACAACACCCGTTCCTAAGAATGGTTACCTTAGGTTGATCATGCAATTTTTATGGCTTTTTACAAATTTATTTTGATTGCCCTTTTACTATTCACATGCTAAAAAAAAAAAAGAAAAATGTAAAAATAAAAATAAAGAATGAAAGTATGGGAAGTTGAGAAAAATAAAATAAGAGAAAAATGTTATTTATTTACAAAAGTGGACTTGGGAAAATAAATTGGTAAATATTTATTAAATTAAGAGAAAAAACACCAAATAAATCAGAAAATACTTATTTATTTACAAAAGTAGACTTGGGAAAATAAATTGGTAAATATTTATTAAATTAAGAGAAAAAAAACACCAAATAAATCAGAAAATACTTATTTATTTACAAAAGTGGACTTGACCCAGAATGAGAGTCTGAGGCCTACGTACCCTGCGATAGGGATCAAAGTCGACGTAGTTCGGACTATAAAAATGTGTCACTGGGTTGGTATTTTTTTATTTTATATATTTTTTGAAAAGGGAGATTTGGAGAAAATAATTTATCTTTCCACAAAGAAAACAATTTTTAGAATTGGTTGGTCTGTTTTAATTTGTAAAAGATAGATTAATTTATATTATTTGCTATTTTCATTTATTATTTTTTTTTTGTTTAATCAATTCCAAAAGAATATATGTTTTTGCTCAATTTAGGAAACACGATTAAAATTATGTGTGATTTTAAACATTTTATTTTGCTTTGGAATGGAAATATTTGAAAACCATATTATTTTTATAAAATCAAACCAATTGGTTTAATATGGTGACTTTATCACTCACAATACACCCATTGATATCTAAATGTCTACGGTGCTAGCACTCGGGACAAAAGGCATAAAGAAGGTTAGAAAGAAAACAAACAATAATAATGATAATTTTTTCTTACAAATTATTCTTGATTTTTCTTTTTATTATAAGAATCTCATTAACACCTATTTATTTATAAAAAAAAGAAATTAAAAAAAAATATAATCGTAACGTGTTTTGAAAAATAGTGATCATCATATGTGGTGAGTGTATCACTCACAAGTTACTGATTTACGCTTACAAGCTCACGGTGTTACCACTCGGAGTAGGAAATGCCAGAAGAAAAATTTTAAATGAAAATCAGACAGCATATATGGTGACTTGATCACTCATAAGTTGCTGATTTACGCTTATATGCTCTCTCGGTGATGCCACTCGAGGCAAGAGGTATATATAAAAAACTTAAAAAGATAAAATTGGAGAAAATAATTATATTATATCCTTTTTCATAAATAAATTTTATTTTCTTCCTTTTAATTGTGAAAACAAATACGGTCATGATAAAACATTTTTATTGATATTGGTGAGTGCTCTCATCTTCATTATCCACATAGTTTAGCCCTTTTTTTTTGTTATATATAAAAAAAACTAATGAGTAATGAATAGTACATTAATTATAAATTACAAGTGTGTTTTGTGTATTACCAAACATTTAAGTAATTAGACCAACAGTAGGAGTGAAATCCCAGGACTCCTTCACTCTATATCCATGCACCCGCCACTCACATAATTTACCTTATCCGAGGAATCCCATCATACTCAAAATAAAAATGGAGGTGAAAGACACGCAGGTGAATCACGCCCATTGTACCAACACGGGACAATATCAAAAAGGAAACTAAACTGGACTCATTATCATGTCAACAGTAGGGAGGCGAGAATCAGAGCAACATGAGGGGCAGCATTTTTCATTCCAAGTACCAACGTAATAAACTATTTACTGGGCACCAACATGAAGGAAGGTTGACATAACAAATAACTCAGTAGCTTTATACAGCAATCACAACTCACATTGACAGGATTTTAACAAGCCATTTATCGAAAATTAAGTCCTCACACCAGAGCATTGATATTGGTAACAGAGAGAAGGCAAATGAGAGTGAAAGAGCGTTACCTTCAAACGATGCTCCTTTCTGCAAATGAGTCTCCTTCCTCTGTTCTCTCAAACTCGGTTTCTCGCCTCACCCACCATGGTCCAAGCAGCCTTCCCTTTCACCACCCTTTCCTCTGCTCCTCACCTCCGTTTTGCATCCGCAGCCCCTTCTGTGATTTCACTCAACCTCCTTCGGTTTTTCTCTCCTCGGGTCCTCCTCTGTTTTCAGTCCCTCCCTTTGGTTTTTCTCTCCTCGGGTCCTCCGCTGTTTTCAGCCAATCTCCTTCAGTTTTTCTCTCCTCGGGTCCTCCTTTGTTTTTCTCCCTTCTTCCACGTCCAGTCCCCCCCTCTTATAGCGTCTTGCGAGTGGAAAGCAAGGTTCCTTCGAGCGCGTGATTACCTTCCCTGCCTCGCTTCCGTGCGCCGGTGGCACTGCTTCTCTGACAAAACAAGGACAGCTCTCTCCATTTCCTTCCTAGTTTTAGCTTTTTGCCTGAGCCCTCCGCTTTTCTATGCTTCTTGCTCTTCGCGTGCACGGCCTCCTCTGACTTTCCATCGGTCAACGCCCCTGCTCCCCTCTTTCTTTTTCCTCGGCGTGCTCCTTCCTTTTTTACTGCTCTGTCTCTCGCGGTCGTCCCTTTGATTCTTGCTCCTTTGGTTCCTTCCCACCTAGCCTCCCTAGCTCCCTCTGTGACTTGTCCCCTCGGTCGCCTGCTCCCTCGGTCTGGCTTACTCAGTTCCCTTTTCCCTCTGTGGCCAGCCCTCGTGTCTCTGCTCCCTTTGTCTGGCTGCTCCCTCTCTCTCCTCTCCTTTCTTCTTTCTCATGGCCGAGCTTTCGCGTCTCTGCTCCTCCTCCCCTGGTGCTCCCTCGGCCTCTGCTCTTTTAGGACAATTTTCTTCACCCGTCCATGAGCCCTCACTTGGGCTCGTGGTGGGTTTGAGGCTGAAGTATTTCAGCCCAATTTGGGCTGAAATGCTTCAGCCCAATTTTTTTTTTGACCTTTTTGAGTTTTTTTTTTATTTTTTTTATTTTTGTTTTTGTTTTTTTTATTATTATTTTTTTTTCTGTTTTTTGTTTATATATATATTTTTTATATTCTTAAGAAGAAAGAATTGTCTAAAATTTTTTTATTTCGTTTTATTTATGTTTTTTTATTTTTATTATTATTATTTATTTATTTTTCATTCATTTAGTTTTTATTTTTATTATTATTATTATTATTATTTTATAAAAGTGTACGGACAAAATGGGGTGTTCACAGTTGCCCCTCTTTACTAGTTTCTTTTGTGAGAACGAGGAAAATGTAGTTTGGAGTTCTCTCGTAAGGAACGAGTAAAGATTAGAACACGAATTTTGTCCGTGCAAAATACACAAAGATGCGATCTGACATGAATCTAGAGCCTACAAAATTCTATTTTGGGTAATGAATATTTTGACGCAAGACAATGCAAACATGAACTGGGACTCGACTAAATGAATTGAACTAGATTTTAATAGATTCACAAACGAACAACTAATTCGAGCTAGAGTCAAACTAATGCAAGATGCAATGATGTGGCATAAATGAGTAACTATGTCAACTAGATAGGGATCGATGCAGTAGGCCGTGACGTGGCTAAAACACATGCTAACAAAATAAAACGTGCTAACAAGGTCCAAACAAAATACCATGTTGACAAGTTGCCCCTCTTCATTTGTTTTCTAAGGAAGCAGATCATGAAATGATATTCGTACTTAAAAAAGATGAAGAAGGAAACATGTATTTTGTTTGGGGGCGAGATGTATGAACAATAAAGACAGAAATTTAAAGGGGGCCTGACGCCAGTCAGGGCTTTGACAGAAATTTAAATGATGGAAATTTAAAGGGGCCTGACGCCAGCCAGGGCTTTGACAGAAATTTAAATGACAGAAAATTAAAGGGGGCCTGACACCAGCCATGGCTTTAACAGAAATTTGAATGACGGAAAATTAAAGGGGGCCTGACGCCAGCCAGGGCTTTGCCAAAAATTTAAGTTACAGAAATTTAAAGGGGCCTGACGCCAGCCAGGGCTTTGACAGGAATTTAAAGGGGGCCTGACGCCAGCCAGGGCTTTGACAGAAATTTAAAAGGGGCCTGACGCCAGCCAGGGCTTTGACAGAAATTTAAATGACGGAAATTTGAAGGGGCCTGACGCCAGCCAGGGCTTTGACAGGAATTTAAAGGGGGCCTGACGCCAGCCAGGGCTTTGACAGGAATTTAAAGGGGGCCGTGGAGATGCAATTTTGTCTTTTCTCTTTCTTCTTTTTTTTTTATTTTTTGTATATTGATTGTTAGGGTGATCTGCCCCAACTTGTGAGCAGCAGAAAATGCATGTACAATGCGAATGAAACGACAAATATGAAATGGCAAATGCATGTGATTTGTTGCCCCAATGTTAGAAATGTAATAAAATTGGGCTTTATCTTTCAATTTCGTTGTTTTGATGCAGATCATCATCGTTCTAGATAAAGGAATCCAGTTAACCCCATAACTCTTAAACGCGCCCTGACCCTAAGTGACAATGAAGAACCACCCAGTTGGGTTATCTCAGAATGAAGCGCTCTGGAGCATCCACAGAATATCCCCTCGTATTCCTTACTCAGATTCTAGGAACTTCCCTCTTCCCCTTGTACTAAACACCATTAGAGTTCAATCACGATTGTTCCCATGATGTATGCCATCAAGTAACATTTTCTTTTTTATATTCATTTGAGGAACTAATACAGCAACTGATCAAAAGGGGATCAATAATCAAGGAAAAATAGTGGAAAGTTGAATTATGGGGTGAACGACCAACTGAACAGGAGATCTCAAAACAAGAAGAAATTAAAGATATTAATCATGCGAAAATGAAAGATGATGCCTTCACATTGGTCCCTTAAGCCTCTAGGTGATTAGCTTGCATTGCTTTTGGACACGCCTTACAGGACGTCTGACTGATGATCATGCCACTCTTGACGTTTACCCTTGGCCACTAACAGCTTATAACCTCATTCCGTTTCCTTTTTCCTTGCTTGGATGACTCTTTTCTTTTTGCTTAGGCTGCCTTTTCAGGCTTTCAACCCAGCAATCTTCTTCTTCTTCTTCTTTTTTCTTCTCTTTTCTATACTCTAATTTTTGCCTAGGCCGCCTTTTCAGGTTTTCAACCTAGCGAGCTCTTTTTTTTTTTTAGGCATAATACTTCTTGACAGAGTCCGCATTGATAGGCCTTGCCAATTCCTGTCCATCAATGTCCATCAAAACAAGCGCACCCCCCGAAAAAGCTTGCTTCACCACGTTAGGACCCTCGTATGATGGGGCCCATTTCCCTCGGTTGTCCTCTTAATTTGGGAGAATTTTCCTTAACACCAATTCTCCTGGCTCAAATCTTCTAGGGTGAAGCCTTTTATTGAATGCCCTAGCCATTCTTTGTTGATAAAGTTGCCCATGACATATGGCGATTAATCGTTTTTCTTCAATCATATTCAATTGTTCGTATCGAGCTTTAATCCAATCTTCTTCCTCGACATTGGATTCTATCATGGCTCGCAATGATGGAATCTCCACCTCGATTGGTGTTACCGCCTCCATCCCATACACCAGAGAATATGGCGTAGCCCCTGTTGATGTGCGAGCTGTGGTACGATACCCATGAAGAGCATACGGAAGCATTTCATGCCAATCCTTGTAGGTGATGGTCATCTTTGCAATGATCTTCTTAACATTCTTGTTAGCTGCCTCCACTGCCCCATTCATTTGTGGGCGATATGGTGCAGAATTATGATGCTTGATTTTGAACTGCTCACACAGCTTTGTTACCTCAGCACCGTTCAAATTGGGAGCATTATCTGTGATGATCTTCTCGGGCAAACCATACCGGCAGATGATATTTGACAGCAAGAAGCGAACAAAAGCCTTCTGGGTTACACTGGGCAGAGAGATTGCTTCAACCCACTTGGTGAAATAGTCAATAGCTACCAGGATGAAGCGATGACCATTCGTGGCTTTGGGATTAATAGGACCAATCACGTCAATTCCCCACATGGAAAAGGGCCATGGAGCCACGAGGTTATGTAAGGGGTGTGGCGGAGCATTAATGCGGTCAGCGTAGATTTGACATTTATGACATTTTTTCACATATTCGATGCAATCTTTCTCCAGTGTCAGCCAAAAATATCCACACCTTTGTATTTGTCTAGTCATTGTATGGCTATTTGCGTGAGTTCCACATATTCCATCATGAACCTAAGCCATTACCCTTTTTGCCTCAGGGGAGTCTATACACCTGAGCAATGTTCCGTCGTGGGCTCATTTGTACAAAATTTCTCCGCTAAGGAAGAAGTTCATTGAGAGGCGCCAGAGGGTCTTCTTGTTGTTATCTGTTGCCCCAGCAGGGCATTCTCTATGTTTGATGTAAGACTTAATATCGTGAAACCAAGGTTGTCCGTCGGATTCCTCTTCTATACTCAAGCAATGTGCTGGAGTATTTCTAACTTCAACACGAATCGGCTGGACATGGACCCCACAATCTAGCTTAATCATGACAGCGAGTGTTGCCAATGCATCTGCGAATTGATTTTTATCACGAGTCATGTGAGTAAACTTGATTTCTTCAAATTTCTTGCTCAACTCCGTCAAATAATTCTGGTAGGGGATTAATTTTGGGTCCTTTGTTTGCCATGCTCCTGTCACTTGATAGATTATGAGCGCCGAATCTCCAAAAACTTCAAGTTCCTTGACACCCAAGGATAAGGCAGCCTGCAACCCACTAACACAAGCCTCATATTCTGCCACATTATTTGTGCATTCGAAATCGAGTTTACTGGTGATGGGAAATTGTTTCCCTTCAGGGGACACTATTACTGCTCCCACCCCGCATCCATGCATATTGGCTGCACCATCGAAGTACATTGTCCACTTGGCATCCTTTAATTCGTCCTCTACCGTCAAAATGTCTTCATCCGGAAATTTGAAGTCTAGTGGTAAACTCTCATCCAGTGGATTCCCAGCTAAATGATCAGCAATAATACTTCCTTTTATTGACTTACGAGTCACATACTTTACATCGTATTCGGAGAGTATCACTTGCCACTTTGACACCCTACCTGACACGTAAGGACTTTCAAAAATATATTTAATCGAATCCAATCGAGAGATCAACCAAGTGACATGATATAACATGTACTGTCTTAGTCGTCGTGTGACCCATACCAACCCACAACATGTCTTCTCAATGACTGGATATCGTGATTCACAACCATTGAATTTCTTGCTCAAGTAGTAAATGGCATGCTCCTTTTTGCCAGACTTATCTTGTTGTCCTAACATTGCACCCATGGAAGCTGGCAAGATGGTTAGATAGAGAATCAAAGGCTGACCTGGCATAGGGGGTGCCAAGACAGGAGGGTTCAACAAATATTCCTTTATCTTCTCGAATGCTCGTTGGCAATCTTCATCCCACTTCCCAGGATTTCCTTTTCTCAACAATCGAAATATTGGCTCACAGGTGGCAGTCAGGTTTGCAATAAATCGGGCTATATAATTTAAATGACCCAAGAAGCTTCGTACATCTTTCTCTATTTGGGGTGGAGGCATATCACGGATTGCCTTTACTTTATCCGGATCAACTTCTATTCCTCTATTGCTGAAGATGAAGCCTAGTAGCTTACCAGATGTAGCCCCAAACATGCACTTGTTGGGATTTAATCGAAGCTTGTATTTTCTCAGTCTTTCAAACAACTTTCTAAGAACCACCACGTGGCTTTCTTCTTGCGCTGACTTTGCCACCATATCATCCATGTAAACCTCCAGTTCTTTATGCATCATGTCATGGAATAATGCTACCATAGCTCGCTGGTAAGTTGCACCTGCGTTTTTTAAACCAAATGGCATCACTTTGTAACAAAAGGTTCCCCATAAAGTAGTAAAAGTGGTTTTCTCCTTATCCTCCGGGTTCATGGGGATTTGATTGTATCCTGAATACCCATCCATGAATGAATACCTATAACCCCTTGCCGTATTGTCAACTAGCACATCAATATGTGGTAGAGGAAAATGATCCTTAGGACTGGCTTTGTTCAAATCCCGATAGTCCACACACATCCTAATGCGGCCATCCTTCTTAGGTACCGGTACTATATTTGCGACCCATTGCGAGTACTTAGCGACATCTAAGAAACCAGCATCTCATTGTTTCTTCACTTCTTCTTTGATCTGAAGAGACGTCTCGGGACTCATCCTCCTTAGCTTCTGTTTCTTTGGCTTAAAGTCAGGGAACAAAGGAAGTTTGTGAGAGGCGATGTTAGGATCAAGCCCTGGCATATCTTGGTACGACCAAGCAAACACATCCAAGTATTCTCAGAATAAATCTATCATCTCCTTTTTCTCGGGATTATCAACCATCCTTAATTCCTTTTTATCTTCTTCAGTTCCCATGTTAATCATCTCTATAGCTTCTTCGTGTGGGACAAAGCCATTTTCTGAGGGTTCGATGAGCTTTGCAAATGTATGAGGTAATTCAACTAGCGCAGCATTTTCCTCTGTCTCGTAGTCCAACGTATCCATAGCAATGCGAGTGTCATCCCATTGGGGCTCGAGAGCCTCTATGTCAGACAGGATTCCCGAGACTTCTAATTCCCTGGGAAGCAGAAAACACGACAGAAGTAAACAATAAAGCAGAAAGTAGTACGAATAATTATTTAGAAGGGGAATCAAAGTAACAGGATTAGAACATAACGAAATATATGGATATGAGGGGAAGAGAGGGGATAATATGAAATGTTGCTTTGCATTAAATCCTCAGATAAAAAAGGTTCCAAAAGCCCTGGATACAACGTTTTCAAAAGAAGCCATAATTAAAAGACTCTAAAATATTACTCTAATGACACGACATCGGGGACTATCTCAGATTCCCAGTTTTTTAGTGCCTTCCCAAGGACATCATACTGAATCCAGTGTCCTTTTCCATAACCTCCTTCCTCTTTTTCCGCCATAGGAATGGAGTCGTTCATGTTGATTGTCTCAAAGGCTTGTGGGAATGTCTCTCTAATATGAGGGACTTGTGATCTTCCTTGTGACCTCCCTTGACCTAACTTTGTTTGTTCAGCCAAAAGGGTCTCCAACGGGGGATCATATCCCAACCCTTGACGTCCCTGATTACCTGAGAGTTTGATTGGCTCCTTTATTCCTTGTAAATTAGCTCCAAGCCCTTTCCCTCCTTATACCCATCATGCTTCATCATCCTGGTGACTACTTGTTGCACGTCTTTACCTGGCTGTCCCCTTTCCACAATCTCAAAGCTGTGATAGAAATTCCCGGCTGTCTGCTTCACATTTTCAACATAAGGTACGGCGCTTGGCTTGCTAATCATGAGCTCCTCTTCCCCTTTAATGGTAATAAGTAGGCCGTCCTTGACAAATTTGACCCTTTGGTATAGGGTAGATGGTATAGCTCCCGTGTCATGGATCCAAGGTCATCCCAAGAGCATAGTGTACGCAGCATCAATATTCATGACATGGAATTGTATGGAAAAGGTGCTTGGCCCAATCTCAAGTGGAAGATGAACCTCCCCAAATACCTCTCTTCTTGCCCCATCAAAAGCTCTTGCAATTAGATCACTATGCTTTATAGTAGTCATGTCCACCGAAAGCTCTTGTAAAGTGGCTAGTGGCAGGATATTGAGAGCAGATCCATTATCAATCAGAACCTTTGTGATCACATACCCGTGACACTTTAATGTAATATGGAGAGCTTTAGGTCACCCCGCCGGAGTTCGAACAATTTCATCCTCATAGAAAGTGATTTGAGTGGCATTCTTTACAACATTAACCATATGAACTACTCTCTCAGGAGTTATGTCCGGACGTACATATGCACTTTCTAACACCCATTGGAGTGCCTTGCGATGGACCTCCGAGCTCATGATGAGGGACATAATGGAGATTCGAGCCGGAGTCTTTATGAGTTGTTCTACTATATCATACTCACTGTGCTTCATGATTTTTAAGAACTCATCAGCATCAATGCTCTTGTTCGTCACCACATTAGATCTTGAACTCTCCTCTTCTTCCTGGCCATTTCTTATTGCTTTATCATTTTCCTTCGAATAGATGCGACCGCTCCTTGTAATCCCGTTTATTAGATCCTGGTTATTGACTTCCACCACCGGTTCTTTACTGGTTTCTCCTCCGACTGCGAGAAGCTCCGTCCTTAGGCCATATTTCCAGGGTACCGCATGATTACTAGCATATAGGAATGGTGCTGGCACGTGAATAACTGCCACTGGCTCCTTCTCGCGTGTTGCTGCCTGAGCGGTTGAGTTTATGACCAGGAGGGATCCTGTCGAACTCGGCTTAAGTGTCGACTCGTTAATGAACGAAGAATGAGGTTTTGCTATCTCTAAGAAGGGCAATTGCTCACTGCTTCCTGGGGTCGGAGCTTGCGCGTTGATTATAAGGAATGACCCCTTCGACTTGTCAATGAGTGGTGACCCGCTTTGTTCCTCCATCATGCATATAGATCTATCTCTTGATGCTCCCCTTTCAATTCTAATAATCCTAAGCATCATCATCATTCGCACAACTTCCCTGAACACCTCACAACCCTCAATATCATGATCTACGTTTCCCCGGTGATACTCACAAGAGTAGGGATTGCAGTTATCGATTATACCCAGCTTTCCCTCATCATAAAGGACATGTCCCGCTTCCTCAAGGTGATTAAATATTTCTTTCATGGTAAATTGGAGCGCATTTGGGTCTTTAATCAGCATGACGTCTTCTTCAATCACGCAGACTTGTTTTCCTTTATCATGCTCTGGTAGAGGATTGGAGACAATATTAGGATTGTTGTCCCGCCGCACGCTGATGTAATTGTTATCTAGAAGACTTAGAATGTTCCTCCGAAAGGCATCACACCGGTCAATCGAATGTCCTTCCGCTCCCATATGATATTCGCAAGTTTCATTTGCATTATACCATGAAGGAAAAGGTGGTTGCCAAGGCCTTGCAGGACGGGGGCCTATGAGCTTCTTCTCCACCAATTCCTTGAACAGCTCCGACTTTGTGACGTTGAAATTAGGAAGGGGGCGGTCGTCCCTTGGGGGACGCATGGCTTTAGAATCCTTATTCGGTAGTGAGACCCAAGCTGGCTGACTGGGATTGGGATGAGGTTGTGGGACTGGTTGAGGATGCTGAAGAGGCGGGGCAAACGGAGCTCTAGGCTGGTAGGAAGTCTGTTGCATGCGTGCCTCATATGTGAAGTGTCGTGGATATCGGGGTTGCGAGTTATATAGAGAGGATTGTGGGTTATATGAAGGTTTGAATGATTATTGGTAAGGATCTGAGATATGATTCACATCGCCGTCTTTCTTTTTAACGCCCTGCCCTTTTCTGTTCTCAGGGTGTGCACTCTCCAACCTCCCATCCCTGATGTTAGTGTCAATCCTTTCACCCACCTCAATGAGATCAGTGAAGTATTTAGCATGGGTTCCCAGCATGATTCTGAAGTAGGGCTCACCCAGCGTATCAATAAAGTAAGAACACAACTCAGACTCCGTTAAAGGAGGCTGAACTTCTGAACCCAAGGCCCGCCAACGCTGCGCATACTCCTTGAAGGACTCAGCGGGTTTCTTTCTCAATCCTTTCAGCTGCTCCCTAGTATGAGCGGAATTCAAATTGAATTGGTATTGTCTCATAAAGAAATCCATCAGATCTCTCCACTTCCTCAATTTGGAATGATCCAATTTCATGAACCAATGTAAAGCCGCCCCAGTGAGACTTTCATGAAAGAAATGGATGAGAAATTTCTCCTCCCTGGACCATACTGACATCCTGGTGCAGTAAGTCTTTAGATGATAATGCGGGTCCCCATTACCATTATATTTGTTGAAGTCTGGGATCTTAAACTCCCTCGGAATGACCACATCGGGAGCTAGGCATAGTTCATTCAAGTCAAGGGATTTATGTTCTGCTACTCCTTGTAGAGCCCGTAACTGGTCTCTCATTTCTGATACATCTTCCTTCAAGCTAGTTTTACTTGTAGCCTCCCCACCTTGAGAATACCCATGATTAGGCGGATTTTGAGTCATGAATGCTACGACGTTTTCTTGGTTATTGACATCATGGGTATATACATACCCTTGATCCCATTCCTGGAATCCTTGTCTGCCCATTCCTGGGGTTGGGATAGGTGGAAGCCTATTCTGGTCATTGCCCGTCACCTCAGGTATCCCCTCCGCATTCGTATCAAGCGGTTGGGTGTCATTAGCATTAACATCATGCCTCCTCCCGTTTGCATTCATGCTTTGAAGCATTTTCATAATTTCTCCCATCTGAGCATGTAAACCACTAAGCTAATCCTTCAACTCCCCTACTTCCTCCTCCATTCTTCATTCTACATCCGAAAGATGACCTTCTAATGCCATTGCCTTTGTTCTTGCGCGAGTTAAATGGATCCTTTGTGGGCGTTGCGTAGGGTTAACTGGATTCTTTTTAACAGGAGCAATGTTGACCTACTTTTAAGAAAAAAATGAATTAAATGTTTACCTTACCATTATTTAGATACCAGTGAATTACAATAGGCGTTAGCATAAGTTTCTTGACATAGTGACTTTGGATCCTTGTCGGCATTTGTCGTAATTATCCATGAGACTCCCTCAAGCCCCCCCCGATACGTATCGTACTCGAAGGGTCATGAGGTTGACAATCAATTCATAAGAACTCAAGTTACTTTATAAATGATGTCTACAAATATGCAATATAAGTGAAATACAAGCCTCAAATTCATATGGTTCGATACATCGTCATAGATTGCCATTACATTACCAAGTTCGAGCTAAATCCCTCAATTCTTCGACAAGTTCTCTACATAACAAAAGGAAGTTTGACATTTCTATAGAAGAGTTAAATGGGTGGGACCCCTGCACTGCTTGCTCATAAACATCAGCGAATCTGGGGATGCTGGAGTTCACCATCATGATTAATCTCTCAGTGCGATCTCTCCACCTATCTGACTCCATTGCCTTCTTTGAGTAAAGTATCCTCCAGTCTTCCACTGCATCAGCACGTTGTTGCATTTGTTCAAGCAACCTCTGGATTGTAGCTGATGAATCCCCTTTGATGGCTGCTAACTCATTCACCTTATCCTCTAACCGCTTAGTGACCATCTCCAATTCCTGCGAAGCACCCCTTAATGGTCAGAGCTCCCGTACTTCTTTCTCCAGTGCATCCTTTTCTTTCACAACTTGCATCAACCGCCTCCGATTGTTCTTCATTCGTTGGTCATTCTCTTCCACATGCACATGCATATCCTTGATTGTTCGTTTGAGTTTTAAATTTTCCTCTTTCAATCTCTTTACTTCCATATTCATCTCGCGAGCTCCCTATTTCTTCATTTCCTTTACTGTCTCTTGTAGGGCGGCATACTCATTCTGCAGATGAATCTGAGCCTCTTTCTGTTCGTCACCTGCTTTTACTAGCTTTTCCAGTTCCGCTTCCTTCCTTCTGAGCTGCTTGACTAATTCTGTGTTGACTTCCACCTTGTTACCACTGAGCAAATGATCAGGAGGTGCAAAAGCTGGGTTGACTCCCTTAATCCGTTCTGATAACCAGACTTGATATTCTTCTGTGGCATACATCCGGCGTGCACCCAATTCCAGCCGCCCCTTGTATATTACTTTGTTCCAAGCACTCACCACATTTTGACTTATCTTTATTGTTGAGTCATCATGCTTGAATTGCATGGTATGAACCACGACCTCCGACGGGACTCTTTGTGGAAAGGCATACTGTCTCAGTAACAACATGGGATTACAATTTATCACCCCTCGCGGACCCATTAGTACCACATTCGGAAAGTCCCCGCAACAACAAATTATTTCGTCCTCCCACCACCACGCTAATCTCCATCGGACATTTTCTGCCGTAAGTTGGCCAAAGACCTCGATCCATCCTTCACGATCATATCTAGCTTTTCCTTCTTGGTTTCTGAATGAAGCCAGAGGAGAAGAATTATCCTTTTCTCCTTCTTGGAGTCTCTTTCCGTATAGATGATTCATAATCCACACATACAGCAATTGGAGACAACATCTAATTCTTCCTCCCTTCTTGGCATGACAAAAGCTTAGGGTCATGTAGGTCTCTGACAATATTGCCGGTACTGGGTTCACCTGATGATGTTCTACCATATGAAATACACTAATGGCATGCTTGTCAATCACCCCTTTTGCAAATGGAAACAAAATAATCCCATAGATGATCATGGCAAGTATCCTGTTATAGACTACCCAGTTCTCTTGTTCAGCTAACTCATTCAGACGAGCCTCCATAAACTCCCTTGAGACTCCTTCTACACTCTTGGTAGAGACGAATTGCACCTTGTCTACGCTGATCTCCAAAAGCTTTGCTATCGTAGCGGTTGACACCACGTATCCAGGGTACCTATAGACACGATCTCCCTTCTTTAGGGGTAAGGTTAAGAGTTCGCCATACTCCTCTATGGTCGACGCGATCTGGAAATCAGGGAATGTGAAACATCTGAAGGTGTCATCCCAGTATTGCCCCAATACGGTAAGTGCCTGCGTCTGAACGGGTACATTGAGCAGCTCTAGTATGTCACCATATTTCTTTCTGAAGTCCGACAAAAGGTTACCCTTGATGCGTCGAGAAAATTCCTTCAGACTATCAACGGATTCCATAGCTGCTTCTAGCTTGACTCCTTTTCCAACATAGACAAACCCTGTCGGCCTCGCATCCATTATCACTTTTTTGTCTTTAACTTATGCTAACTTTCCCTGATAATTCACTGGTTTCCTGAGCGACAAAAAATAAAAAGATGAGGTAGAAAGAACCATGAAATGGATTGGTTAAAATATTATTAGGTCCCGTTTAATAGTCATGAAATTTCATCTCCTAGGAGATCCTTATTGAATTCTCAAGGAGATAGAAACTAATCCTTGTATCATGAAGGACAAGGTCTCTCCATGAATAAGGCATGAAAGTAATTGAGGGCCTATTAATATGATAACCATTCCATCGATGTAATTATATGAAGAGAAAATGCATGAGATAGGATATGCTCCCCGTGTCCTATATTAGGTGCACCCTAGGATAGGATTCTTGGCTTTACCTGGGTGGGTTAACATCTAAGCTTCGTTTATTATTGTGCACAAGTTTTGGGGTGGTTCTATTTTCTTAAAGGTCCTCGAGTTGCTCCCACCATTGAGGCGGAAACCCCATTATAATAAATTTAATCCTTTGAGAGCTTACAAGCCCTTCCCAGACTAAACTTAGCAAATAGGTAACAGCTCGGGTGAAGTCTTCACAGTAATCTTTGGGAGCTTAATAGCCCCTCAAAGAAACCATTACAAACTTCAACTATCCTAGGATATTCTCAGACCCGGGTATAGGGCCCATTATGTATGTGAGGTTAAATGTGTAAGTGCTCAGCGTGTGAGGGGAACATACAGACTTTATGACCTAGACACTACCCAAATCCCCCACCTGCAGATAAAACAGCACACAAAACAGTACACAGATAGATAACAGTCATCTAACTTAGGGTTTATTCCGCATGTTATCTATCCTAGCACATGTTATTCAATTTAACAAATATATTTAGAAGCATGTGATTAGAAAAAATTACCAAGCATGTTATCTAACCTAATCATGTGGGGCAAACAAAATTAAAAAGGGCAACCAAACAAAACAAAGCCATAAAAATCCGCATAGTCAACCCATACAGGCTTGACTCTCAAAACGTCCCCAGTGGAGTCGCCAAACTGTCACACCTGAAAATGCGACGCGGATGGCGCGGAGGTAAAGATAAAAAGAAAAAGGGTGAAACTGGCCCGCCAGACGGAAGGCCGATTTCGAGGGAGTCGCCACCAAAATTTTAAGAGAAATTTTGGAAAACCAAATAAAAACAAAGAAAAGATAAGGATGGTCTGCGAATCAGAGTTGGGTTCGGGAGTGCGATTGTGAGTGGGGAAGGTATTAGACACCCCCACAACACTCGTTCCTAAGAACGGTTACCTTAGGTTGATCATGCAATTTTTATGGCTTTTTACAAATTTATTTTGATTGCCCTTTTACTATTCACATGCTAAAAAAAAGAAAAATGTAAAAATAAAAATAAAGAATGAAAGTATGGGAAGTTGAGAAAAATAAAATAAGAGAAAAATGTTATTTATTTACAAAAGTGGACTTGGGAAAATAAATTGGTAAATATTTATTAAATTAAGAGAAAAAACACCAAATAAATCAGAAAATACTTATTTATTTACAAAAGTGGACTTGACCCAGAATAAGAGTCTGGGGCCTACGTACCCTGCGATAGGGATCAAAGTCGACGTAGTTCGGACTATAAAAATGTGTCACTGGGTTGGTATTTTTTTATTTTATATATTTTTTGAAAAGAGAGATTTGTAGAAAATAATTTATCTTTCCACAAAGAAAACAATTTTTAGAATTGGTTAGTCAGTTTTAATTTGTAAAAGATAGATTAATTTCTATTATTTGCTCTTTTCATTTATTATTATTATTTTTTTAATCAATTCCAAAAGAATATATGTTTTTGCTCAATTTAAGAAACATGATTAAAATTATGTGTGATTTTAAACATTTTATTTTGCTTTGGAATGGAAATATTTGAAAACCATATTATTTTTATAAAATCAAACCAATTGGTTTAATATGGTGACTTTATCACTCACAATACACTCATTGATATCTAAATGTCTACGGTGCTAGCACTCGGGACAAAAGGCATAAAGAAGGTTAGAAAGAAAACAAACAATAATAATGATAATTTTTTCTTACAAATTATTCTTGATTTTTATTTTTATTATAAGAATCCCATTAACACCTATTTATTTATAAAAAAAAGAAATTAAAAAAAAATAATCGTAACGTGTTTTGAAAAATAGTGATCAGCATATGTGGTGAGTGTATCACTCACAAGTTACTGATTTACGCTTACAAGCTCACGGTGTTACCACTCGGAGTAGGAAATGCCAGAAGAAAAATTTTAAATGAAAATTAGACAGCATATATGGCGACTTGATCACTCATAAGTTGCTGATTTACGCTTATATGCTCTCTTGGTGATGCCACTCGAGGCAAGAGGTATATATAAAAAACTTAAAAAGATAAAATTGGAGAAAATAATTATATTATATCCTTTTTCATAAATAAATTTTATTTTCTTCCTTTTAATTGTGAAAACAAATACGGTCATGATAAAACATTTTTATTGATATTGGTGAGTGCTCTCATCTTCATTATCCACATAGTTTAGCCCTTTTTTTTGTTATATATAAAAAAAAATAATGAGTAATGAATAGTACATTAATTATAAATTACAAGTGTGTTTTGTGTATTACCCAACATTTAAGTAATTAGACCAACAGTAGGAGTGAAATTCCAGGACTCCTTCACTCTATATCCATGCACCCGCCACTCACATAATTTACCTTATCCGAGGAATCCCATCATACTCAAAATAAAAATGGAGGTGAAAGACACGCAGGTGAATCACGCCCATTGTACCAACACGGGACAATATCAAAAAGGAAACTAAACTGGACTCATTATCATGTCAACAGTAGGGAGGCGAGAATCAGAGCAACATGAGGGGCAGCATTTTTCATTCCAAGTACCAACGTAATAAACTATTTACTGGGCACCAACATGAAGGAAGGTTGACATAACAAATAACTCAGTAGCTTCATACAGCAATCACAACTCACATTGACAGGATTTTAACAAGCCATTTATCGAAAATTAAGTCCTCACACCAGAGCATTGATATTGGTAACAGAGAGAAGGCAAATGAGAGTGAAAGAGCGTTACCTTCAAACGATGCTCCTTTCTGCAAATGAGTCTCCTTCCTCTGTTCTCTCAAACTCGGTTTCTCGCCTCACCCACCATGGTCCCAGCAGCCTTCCCTTTCACCACCCTTTCCTCTGCTCCTCACCTCCGTTTTGCATCCGCGGCCCCTTCTGTGATTTCACTCAACCTCCTTCGGTTTTTCTCTCCTTGGCTCCTCCTCTGTTTTCAGTCCCTCCCTTTGGTTTTTCTTTCCTCAGGTCCTTCGCTGTTTTCAGCCAATCTCCTTCGGTTTTTCTCTCCTCGGGTCCTCCTTTGTTTTTCTCCCTTCTTCCACGTCCAATCCCCTCCTCTTATAGCGTCTTGCGAGTGGAAAGCAAGGTTCCTTCGAGCGCGTGATTACCTTCCCTGCCTCGCTTCCGTGTGCCGGTGGCACTGCTTCTCTGACAAAACAAGGGCGGCTCTCTCCATTTCCTTCCTCGTTTCAGCTTTTTGCCTAAGCCCTCCGCTTTTCTGTGCTTCTTGCTCTTCGCGTGCACGGCCTCCTCTGACTTTCCATCGGTCAACGCCCCTGCTCCCCTCTTTCTTTTTCCTCGGCGTGCTCCTTCCTTTTTTACTGCTCTGTCTCTCGCGGTCGTCCCTCAGATTCTTGCTCCCTTGGTTCCTTCCCACCTAACCTCCCTAGCTCCCTCTGTGACTTGTCCCCTCGGTCGCCTGCTCCCTCGGTCTGGCTCACTCAGTTCCCTTTTCCCTCTGCGGCCAGCCCTCGTGTCTTTGCTCCCTTTGTCTGGCTGCTCCCTCTCTCTCCTCTCCTTTCTTCTTTCTCACGGCCGAGCTTTCGCGTCTCTGCTCCTCCTCCCCTGGTGCTCCCTCGGCCTCTGCTCTTTTAGGGCAATTTTCTTCACCCGTCCACGAGCCCTCACTTGGGCTCGTGGTGGGTTTGAGGCTGAAGTATTTCAGCCCAATTTTTTTTTTTTACCTTTTTGAGTTTTTTTTATTTTTGTTTTTGTTTTTATTATTATTTTTTTTTTCTGTTTTTTGTTTATATATATATTTTTTTATTCTTAAGAAGAAAAAATTGTCTAAAATTTTTTTATTTCGTTTTATTTATGTTTTTTTTATTTTTATTATTATTATTTATTTTTTTTCATTCATTTAGTTTTTATTATTATTATTATTATTATTATTATTATTATTATTTTATAAAAGTGTACGGATAAAATGGGGTGTTCACAACGTGATTTAATTAAAAATGTCTTATATTAAGGATTGAAGAAAATAAAAAATATATTTTAGAATCATTTTAGAATATTCTTAACTAAGTTAATAAGTTGGACTAAATTGTATATTTTTAAAATAAAAGGAAGGTCTTTGTAATAAAGATGAATGTAAAGAATGTCAATGTATTTTACTTTTACTATAAATATCTTTTAATTAGCTTATCAAATTAAGAAAAGTTAATTACATTAGTAAAATTATCTAAAAATTACTTTGATTTTCATTTTTTTCTAATAAATATCATAAATTTAAGAAAAATATATTATCTCTAAAGTAATTAATACTCCACAAAGCAATTGATAATAAGCATAATTTTAGAATAAAATAATTAATCTTTCACATACTCTTATAAAATACCTTACATTTTGAACCATAAAATTCTTTTAACAAGTGACTTAGTTAAAGAACTAAACTAAAGCGAGTAGTGTATACAATATTTATGAAACTAAGTATATCTTTCTCTAAAAAAAAATTCTTTTCTATTAATTTCATTCTATTATATATGTATCAAGCGATTCATGCATCTGAATTTTATCCATAGTCCGTGCTGATTCATGGTATGAGCATATCATGTTTATCTCTGAAACGATGGGTAAGAGCAGTGTTAATCAATGAATCTGAATTGCTACAATAAATTTCTATAATTATAAATTAATTAACTGTATCTATGACACCAAAAAGAAAAAATTAACTGTATCTAATAGATAAGCTTCAAAGAGCATTTCTCAATCCTCTATTAGGTGTACATGGGCTGCTGCTGTACGTTGAATTGAATTCATCTCTCTATTTTAGTTCGTTGGTACTGTAATACCTAATTGATATGATGTGAGTCTAACGTCCTGAATCACGCGTCACAAAGATCCAAATTATCCTCTCTTCAATTTGAAATAGACCGATTCGGAATCAAGGGGGAAAAACTTACATATTTTATTAAAAATTTAATAATACAGATAAACTCCTACTTTATAATTTTCATACACAAGATTTTTTATGATTACCGATACACACAAGTTTTGATGAGTTGGGTCGTATGCACTGGACAATTCTCACAATTTATAAAGTACTTATAAAAATATTTATAGAATAAGATTACTTATCAACAAGATTTTTATATCAGTAGTGAAATTTGAACTTGTGCTTATGGAAGAAATGAGTTATTTTCTTATCATTTGAACTAACAATGGTTGGCATTATCATTTTTTTTTTAAGCAAAGCTATATAATTACATAGAATCTAACTAAAAGTGGATTATTTATATTGTATATAGTCTGAAATGAGTCGTCCTATTTAAGACTAATGAATAATACATCTTTTTATGAGTTATTTTATTGCATATATTGATATACTAATTCATAAATTTGAGAAAGTATGGGTCCTTCATTATTAAATTTAACAACTTTCTACATTATTGCAAGTGACAATATTAGATCTTTTGTTATGAATGTAAAATGTACTAGCAATTGATTTAATAATAAACAACATTATGTAGTTTGAGAATAAGAATTCGTTATATAATCATTAATAATATTATAGTATACCATTGCGTTGTGATGTGATTGCCATTTTGAAAGTTCCACACGTGCACCACCCATCTTATTTTAACCATAAGAAAGTTGGAAAAATAGGTTTTTATTACAAAAATATATATTTGATTTTTGGTACCACAATTATTTTTTTCTTTAAAAAAATTGAATCTCTATTGGAAAAATTTGATTCTCAATTGAAAAAATTTGAATCTCAGTTGTTGACCCAAAAAAATTTCTGAGTCTCATTTATAAAAATTTAAGTATAACCCAAAAAATTATGGTACCAAAAATCAAATATCTTGCTTTTGGTGCAAAAAAATTAAATTTTCCCAAAAGAGTTTCGTTGAAAATATAGATAGGATTTGAAAAATATAGAGTGTAGCCGACAAAAGATTCGCTGAATTCTTAGTCATGGTCCTCCTCGATTGCCCATTTTGGTTGGTGGCTCCATCACCATAATGGCACACGCGGAAAATGCTGGCCTAAACCATCCATAATGCTCCATTTTTTTTAACCATGTGGTACATTGTATATTGGACAGAATTGAAAATTGAATATAGCTCATTAACTAATAAATAATACGATTTGTTATCAACTTTAAATTGATATACTATTAATTGTGAATTATATCATATAATATTTTTTAATTTTTTAAAATATATAATTCCATTTTAATGTGTTGGGTAATATAAGTCAACATCAACACCAAGGTATATAATGGACTAAATTATATTTATTATACAAAATATTAGTAAGTTTTAAGAAATGAAAATAAAGATTTGAATGAGCAATAGCTTTTTATATTATTATTTAAAAATTAAGAAAATAAATATTATGAAATAATTATGATATAATATACATTATATAAATAAAATTACAAAATTGTTTCAAAAGTTAGACTTTTTTTTCCCTTGTTTTTCATTTCATTCTTCCTACCAGAAAATTATATACTCATTCACTTAGAAAGGATGGAGTAAAAGAATATGTTTGTACAAGAAGGTTACTTCTCCTCTTGATATTTTCTTTCTTTCTATCTCATTTTAAATATATTACTTCCTCTATTTCCTATTATACGGTATATTTTTAGAAGATTAAGATTTTAAAATATAAGTTATTTTATGAAATATATGCATCATTTAATATTTTTTTTTCATTTTTACTCTACTTGGGAATAGTCAAAAGAGTTATGATGGAAAGATATTAACAAAGATATAATTAAGATAAGTTATAATTTAATTATGATAATTTTTTAAAACATTAAGACTTTCAACTAATTTTTTAGTAATTTTCTAGATATATATGAGATAAATAAATATGATTTATAATAGAAAATATATGAAGTATAAATAATCTCTTCTGTAACAATAAAAGATTTAGATTGTACCAAACATTTAGACCAAAAAAGATTGTACAGAACATATTGAAATATTGATGAAATTATATGAATTTTTAATTTTGAAATATAAATACACCTATTTTAAAATAAAAAATATTTTATATTGTAGTATAATTTGAATGTGAAATATTTCAACAGAAGTATCTTTTATTGACTACTGTTGTCTATTTCTTTTAATAAAAAATAGTTTTGATAAAAGTTTTAAAATATTTCAAAATAAATGTAATTTGTATACGATATATGTGCAAAGTCTTTTATTGCTATCAGTCTTTTACTTTGACTTCATCATGAGAGCCGTTATTACTTTTTTTGTTTTTTGCAAATATGAGAGTCGTTATTATTTATCAAACTTAAAATTGACTTTTTAATTGACAATAATATATTTCATATTCATACTTGAGTTTCGATCTTTGACCAAAAGGAGCAAGAAATAAGGGATCAAATGAAATATTTTAACTCCCAATTGTGGGAATTAATAAGGTAACAAAATTTCTAACAAGAAAATTCAACTCAGTGGAAATATATTATAATTTATTTATTTCAGTTCACTTCTTTTTCAGTCATAATTTCAATTCAATTGACCTAATGGATGCACCATCCTGCAAGAGTGTATCTTGAACGAACTTAATTTCATCATCATCATATTGAAGTCCATGTTTAGTTAGATATTTTTATTTCATGTTATCTGCTATGGAGTTAATAAATTGTATGTGTATGTAATTTCTAACAAGAAAATTCAACTCAATGGAAATATATTATAATTTATTTATTTCAATTTACTTCCTTTTGGTCATAATTTCATTCCATTGACCTAGTGGGTGCACGATACAGCAAGAGTATACCTTGAACGAACTTTCATCACCATCATGATCATATAAAAAGTCTATGTTTAGTTAGATATTTTTATTCCATGCTATCAATTTAATAAATTGTATGTGTACATAAAAACACTTGAACACACTCGTATGTCTTTTTCGGAAAATTGAGCAGGATGCTATATTTTAAAAACAAAATTACCAAAATCCTATAGAATAAAAATTTTTTTACCAATATGGTACAAATTTGAAAATCTGTGTGCTCACTAGATTTCTTCAGCCTGCAAATTTTTCAGCAGACTGCTAATAGCAGGCGTAGCCTTGCCTCACCTTCACCCCCTTACGAACAAGACGTCCCCCTCCTACTTCTCCGCAATATATATATATATATATATATATATATATCATATAGTAATTATAGCTATAAATATATATGAAAAAGATGTACATACTTAATATATTTTTAATATAATTAAAATATAAATTAGAAATACAATATAATTATATATAAATATTTTTTTATATTTATATATAAATATAAATAAAATCCACATCTTTAATATTATTATATATTAATGAAAATAAAAAAAATATAATAAAATATTTATAATGATTAAAATAAATAATTAGAACCTTAAATAAGTAAGTTTCATTTTTTTAATTGTAATTAATTATTTTAATTTGCTAAATATTTGAGTTATGAAAGATTAAATATTTAATTCTTATACTTTATTACGTCCTCAAACTGTATTTTTCGTCTTGTCAACATTGTCTAAAATAAATATAACTTATTCATTTTAAGATTGTAATTTTAACAAACGATGGTTGTAGTGGTAAAAAAACAAAAAAGGATGTTGTAATTTTTTAATATTTTATATTTTTTTTAAAAGTAAGTTATTTTTAATGTTGTAATTTTTAATCTCTTAAATTAACATATTTTTAAATTTTTATTTTAAAGTTAATAATTATTTTTAGGCCTTAAAAATATCTTAACTATAATGATCACTTTATCAGATTGATTACTACTGACTTCTGTTTTTATCTTTTTTTCCTTTAAAAATATTTATATTATATTATTTATAAATTTATCATCCCTCACGTGTTTAAAAAATTTTATATTTATATTATTTAAATAAATTAATATATTTATTTTTTTATATATATTATTTGATGAGTTTAGGATTTGTGTGTTTGCCAAGTCATAAATTTGATTCATAATCTTTTCATGAAGAGCAGGAATTAGAATTTGTGAAATATTCAAATACTGATAACTAGTAAGGAGATGAAATCCTTAATGGAAAAAACTTAGGTATTTGAGTTTATATACTTAATGTATTTTTATCAAATCAAATTAGGACAAGTGTGTATTATTTATTTTATAAATAACTTTTATTATTTATATTTTTATTTATTTTTAAATTTAAAAATCATGTGTTTTGATTTGATTTGATACAATTACATTAAGTATATAAGTTTCAGTATATTAGTCTTCTTCATTGACATATTACTGTTTAAATATATATTTATATTATAAATATAACAGTTCTAAATTTAGATAAATTTATTAATTTAAGTCTAATTTGAAAGTTATAGCCTTTAAATCTATTTATCTTTAATCCAACTTCTCTTAATATATATTTATAATTTACATAATTATATATATATTTTTAACTTCTTATATATGTTAATTTTGTATTTATAATTATACATATAATATAGTGATATACAATATGTATTTTATAATATATATATATATATAAATTATTTTGAATATGATATATGTAAATATTGTTTATATAGTTAATTAATACATTATAATTTAAGCCTGAAATAATTTAGTTTTAAATATGGTATATAAATTTATTGATATTAATATCCTTCACATATTTTTCTAAATATATAAACTTATTAATAGTTAAAATTTATTATTTAAATAAATTTAAATATTTATATATAACATATAATAATTATCTTTGTGTGTGTGTGTGTGTGTGTGTGTGTGTGTGTGAGAGAGAGGGGGGAGGGAAGGGGGGGGGGGGGAATGACGGAAAGAGGGAAACAGGGTGAATGTAGCGGAGCTGGGAGTGTGGCTTAAGTTTAAAAGAAATAAAACAAAAGTGGCTGTCAGTCTGGATTTGTGAGAAAAGAAGTCGTATATGTTGCCACCGATCTGCCCAATTTATTATACTGTAGTAAATACTTTTAATATTATTGCATCTTGGTAACTAATTTCATTTCTTATAGAATATTGATCAAAATGCCGTCTTTTTGCCAATATAAAGTGATGGCCAAGGAATTAAAAATCAGACCAACCATTAAATTAATTAAGACAACGGTTTAAAATTCAGTGGTTGGATTGTGGTCGGATCAGTTGTGAATAAATTAATATATTTTTAATAATATAAATAAAAAATATAAAAAAATATTTATCAATGATCATAAAATTAACATTCATTCTAGGGTAAAAAATAAATTTAATAATATATATGAAATTAAAAATATTATTAATAAGTTTTATAACCTAATATTAAAATATAAACAAGTTAATATTCATCTAAAATTATATTTTGAATTCAAAATAATTAATTGATATTCTATTTTTATATTATTTATTAAGTAAATTTATCATTATTAATAATTATATATCATAATAATACTTATACCATATTATAATATAGAAATAAAAAAATTTATACTAAAAATAATGCTACTTAATACTAAAAATAATGTTAGTTTATTTTTAAAAAATATTTAAAAAAATTTTTAAAAATGGGACCAGTTCAAGTCGATTTTTTACTAGTTTTTGACCTGTTCGTACTAGTTCCTAAATCCCCCGATCTTCACCTCTGACCGAACCAAACCAGGGGTCGGTTCACTGTCGAACCGGTTAATCCGGTCCGATTTTTAATTCCATGGTTATGACTCTAATTTCACTTTTGTGATTTGTGAGTTTTTAACCTACAATAAATTTGTTGCTCTACTAATTTTTAAATTCTTTCAAACTTTTGATATTAATTATATTAAAAAGGTTTTTTTTAATAATTGTTTAATGAAGGTATACATAATGACTGCTTTTTTTTCTGGAAAGAAAATCGGATAGAATCCAATGTAACATTTTTTTTTTAACCTAAATCGAATGCAGCTTTTAAAATCTACTAGTTTTGGGGAGAACATGGAAAAAAAAGACTTATTATTTCGTTTTTAAGAGCTAAAACTAGGTTAAAAGCAGAGAATTCAATGCTCCTTGCTGTATGCAAAAAAACGATGTTGTTTGGAAAAAGAAAATCCACTTAAGTGATTTTTATCCCTTAAATTGGAAAGGGTTAGTTTTAGATTATAGATACACATTTTAATATCTCATGTAAAAAGTAAAATTGTCAAAATTTATCATCACTTATTTTTATTTATTTGTGTTTAATAGTAACAATTTTACATCCTTTCATTTCTTTTTTTTCATCATCTCGAATAAAAGGTAAGAAAAGATAAAACAGTATAGTTGATGAGAAAATACTACTACTTATTATTTTTAAATATTATTTATGTTTAACAAAAAAACCAACAAAATACCCCTAAAGAATATACGTGGTTATAACAGACAAATAGTTACAGAGAAATTCAAAAAATAAAAAAATTCTCATTCTCGGTTGGATTCTGACTCAACTTCTCTACCCACACGTTCTTATTATTATTCTCTATATTATTACTATCTTCTTCCTTCTTTTTCTCCCCTCCTTCCTCACCCTCCTTTCCGAAAAATACCTCATGGACAAATACCTCCACATCTTTTTTCTTAAACCCATTTGTGTCCTCAACTTCATTCAACGGAATATACGGCGGCCGCGCTACCTGCAAAACCGAGTCCCATTGAACCCCTCTGAAGAAATCGTGGCCCTTGATCGCTTCCACGTCAATCCGACGGTCAGGATTCTTCTCTAGCAATTTTGCGATCAAATCCCTCAACGGCGTCCTCTCTCCCGTTAGCTCCGGCTCCTTTGATAGAATCCGATAAAACGTTTCCTTCCTATTCTCCCCCCTAAACGACGTCGTCCCGTAGAGCATCTCGTATAAAACGACGCCGAGTGACCACCAATCAACCCCGAAATTATGTCCCTTCCCCGAAATAACCTCAGGTGCCACGTATTCCTCCGTTCCAACGAACGAGTTGGATTTCTCGACCGAGTCCGACTCGCTCCGCCGTGAGCATTGGAATTCCGGTGACGTTCCCGTCTCTAAAGACTGGAGGTTTGGCATGGAACAACTGTAGAATCGGAAGAAGCGTTTCTTACGTAAGTCCTTCATCGCCGTCGTCTTCGACGAGTGGGAAATCGGCGACGAGTGGTTACTCCGGGATTTTGGAGATTTGGGGTTTAATTTCTTGGAGAGATCGAAATCAACCAGCATTATGTGACCAGTTTCTTGGATCAGTATGTTTTCAGGCTTCAAATCCCTGTACACTATACCCAAACCATGCAAATACTCCAATGCGAGGACCAATTCCACAGCATAAAACCTGTACAAGAAAATCACAATTCATGAATTCAAAAGAAAAATCACAATTTTGATTTCAGACCCAATCGGAACATGTTTGCTTAGGCGCCAAGAAAATACAGGATAATCATTCGTCAACATAGGCCACATCTCAGATTCCATTGTAAAGAACGGTGCAAAATGACAAAAAAAAAAGGGAAAAATAATAATAACAGTATTTTGAGTCCGATTTTCGGGGTGTCCAACCCGGGAAAGACGAGATACGGTACCTAATGCTATCATCGGAGAACATCTTCTCGGTCTGCTTCTTACGGAGAGAATGGAGATTGCCGCCGGGGCAATAATCGATGGCGTAGCCAATGATGTTGTCGGTTTCCAGAACCCCTCGCAACCTGGGCAAGAGCGGGTGATCAAAACGATGAAGCACCTGCTGTTCAAACGACACCCTCTTGCACTCGCCACCATCGGTGTTCAGCGCCTTCGTCTTCTTCTGAATCAAAGCCTTAGATATCACTTTCAGCGCGAAATACTCACCACGCGCGTCGTCGTTCCTCTTAGCCACGAACACAACGCCCTTCGCTCCGCGGCCCACGGCTGAGATCACCTTCAGGTCCTGAAAATCTAACTCCGGTACCGTGCGGTGGCGGTGGTGGTGGCGATTGTCATCGTCGATGTTCATGGCGGAAATACGACCAGAAACTTGAAGAGAACCGGTAGAATGCCGGTGGCAAGGTTTCGGCTTCTCAAGGTTGTGGTGGTCAGAGAGGTTTTATAAGGTAAGGTGGCAGATTTTCCATTCTTGCTGGAGAAGAAAAGCAAGAGGGAAGGAGGCCTGCTTATATGGGGTTTGTTTTACGCGGAATAGGTGAGCTTACTAATGATTTCGTGACACGTGTAAGTGGGGTGACATGGAGGGACCATGCTTACAGCGTGATAGAAAGTTGGTTCGTGAGAGAGTTAATTATAGAAAGACGGTCAAAGAAATGGCACACGATTCTAGAAACCGTGGAGAGGAGGGAATGTTCAAAAATCAAAGTTAAAGAACGTGACCATACTGTAAAGCTTTAAAATATACGTATAAAACATTTTTTGTATGTAAATTTTTTTTTACCTTAGAAACGGTCCAAATCCAACTGTCCAAGTAAATTATTTTTTTTAATACCAACAAAATATATTTTTTCGTGTAAATTGGCTTGTGAATGATTTAACTTGGAAGTAATTCAATCTAATGATATGTTATGCTGGTAGTATAAGTTTTTATTTTGTTTTGTGAAGCCTATTTTAATGGTTGGGCACAGATCTGCTTCAGGTTAATTGGATCAAGCTTTTATATGAACAAGTTAGAAATAATTACGTAAAGGAGCAAGGTGGTGTATAATGGTGAGTAATTATGGAGTATGTATTCCACATACTGGTATTTTAGGTCAAACAGACTGATGCAGTCAAGAGGTTAGTTACTAATAAATTAATAGTTTAGGGTTGTTATAATAAATTCTTTATTGTTTAATGCAAACAAAATGTTAAATCCTATTGTATGTGTGAACATTCTGTATTATTGTTAATAAGTAATTTGTAGGTATTTTCAAAAGTGTTTTCTCAACTGTAAAACTTGTTTTTTTAAAATTAATTAGATTTATTGAACTAAACAAAACCACTTAATGTGGCTAGCAGTTTGAAATTTTTATCTCCTAACATATATACTCAAACAACCATAACATCTTTTTTTATTCTAATAAACTCAAACCACTTTTTTCTCCAGAACTTTTTATTTAAAAAAATGTCAAAAAAATTTAAAAAATGTGTTAAAATATAGAAAATGAAATTTATATTCAATTATATCAGAATTTATGTATCTCTAAATCTCTTCTCAACAAAATATTGAGCATAATAGGATTCAAATCAATGCACTGTGGAGTTAAGTATACTTCCATAAATTCAAAATCAACTTAGGTTAATTTGGAATATCTTGAAACACAAAATGTATGTGCGATTATTATAGTCATAGAAATATAATCTGGTGAACATCAACGAAGGTCCATAGAAATATATATCACATGAAAATCAATCACTTTTTAGTAATATAATTAATTAATGAAAAAATTATATTGTGAGACATGCTTAAAAGTTAAGTCATGACATATGTCCATACGTAAGTGCAGTATATTTATTAGTTTAAAGTTTAATATAATACACCGTTTGTTTTAAGATGTTGTTCGCAGATTTCAGGTTTCAATGGACACCAACTGTTGTGCTTTTAGTCAACACACCAATTCTGGCCAAAAAAAAAATTCAACACACCAATTATAGTATATTAGTAGTATATTACCATTAAGAAAGAAAAGTGCAAAAATTGAGGTCCTGAAGGGACTGCTCTTTAAAATACTATGAAGAGTATTCTATATGCACGAGAATGTTTCAAAAATCATGCCTGCCTGCCATTGAATTAAAATGATGCCGAGATTTAATGGTTTGATTATTATTATCATCATCATCATCATGAAGTCATTATATATATATATATATATATATAAAAATGATGCCGAGATTTAATGATTTGATTATTATTATCATCATCATCATCATGAAGTCATTATATATATATATATATCCAAATTATATATTATTTTATAATTAAATTAATTTTTATATATGAAAAATATTTAACGTAATTACATAATTATAAATATTACTTGAAATATTTCATATTCATGTAAATAATTTATATAAAATAAATTGAATGTACGATTGAGAGCTTGTAAGGGATTGTACTAGTTTAATCAGATATATTGAATGTTAAGAAATCTTGGAAAGGAATGCCTTCCAAACATGGCTATGAAATTCTTGGGAATTCAAATCCATAATAACTTAAAGCCAACCTCTTGATAAATTAAATAAAATTCTTTAAATGTTATTAATCATTATGTCATAACATCGAATTTTCATTCAAAAAGAAAAATGATACAGAATTGATTGTGTTTCAAACTCAATACATTTTATCAATTTTGAGAATTAAACATTTTGAAATTGAAATTATAGTGATTTATTAGTTTTTGGATTCAACGAACTGTTTGAATATAATTTCCTAATCATATGGGCATGAGGTGTGGCTTATATATTTCCTAAAATATTAAAAATCAGGATTGATTATTAAACCAGATGAGATAACAGTTCAAGATTCAGTGGTCGGATTGGTTGTGAATAAATTAATATATTTTAAATAATATAGATAAAAAATATAAAAAATATTTATCTATTATCATAAAATTAACATTCATTCTTAGATAAAAAGTAAATTTAATAATATATAAAAAATAAAAAATATTATGAATAAGTTTTACAACCTAATATTAAAATCTAAACAAGTTAATATTCATCTATAATTATATTTTGAATTCAAAATAGTTAATTAATATTTTATTTTCATATTACTTGTTAAGCAAATTTATTATTATTAATAATTACGTATCATAATAATATTTATAATATAGAAAGAAAAAAATTTATACAAAAAATAAATGCTACTTAGTACTAAAAACCAGTGTACTGAAAACCGAACCGGATCAGCCAGTTCAACCAGTTGAACCGAGAAACGGTCCTTGGTCCAGTCCGAAACTGTTCCATAACCGGTTCTCTAGAGAATTGGTCCACATCGATAAAATTGGTCAACAACTGGTTCGGTTCTTTTTTAAAAAAAAATTAAAAATTACAACTCTGGGCCTAAAAAAAAATTTTCAAATTCATTAAGATATCTTAAGGATACCCAATATATTGCTTCTAATAAACCAACAAAATTATCTTTATATAGGCCTCAACACACCTACTTTATTAAAACTTGAGCAATATGAGACTTTCAAGTGTCAAATAATTTTTATTTTTCCTTATTTTCTTCAATATTTAATTACTTTTTTTTTATTTCTTGAATTTTTTTCTTTATGTAATAACATTATTCTAATATTTGTACATATTAATTACAACTGATCCAACATCGTCTAACCCCGATCCGACCATTGAACATCTAAACCGATACCTTATCCTGTTTAGTATCTGGTCTGATTTTCTTAACATTGCTAAAAATAATATTATTTTATTTTAAAAAATTTAAAAAAGTAAAATAAAAAAAGCCCCGATTGGTTCAAACCGGTTTTGTACCGGTTCTGAAAATCTCCAATTTGAATCTATGATCAGACTGAACCAGAGGCCAATTCCCGATTGGACTGATTGATCCGACCAATCCGATTTTTAGTTCACTGATCTTTCCCCTCTACTTGGTCACCATTTCCACTTTCAATTATGGGCCAGACTTTGTTGAGACAAACGGGTTCCAGTTTCATTGTTCAAAGTCCAATGATAAATTTGTATACAAAACAAAAGTCCAATGATAACTATCTTTAAACCGCGCGAAGGAGAAAATATATAAATCAAACCAATTAATTAAGGAGTTTACCCAAACAAAAAAAATTAAGAAGGTCCCGGAAAAAAACCAGATAATTAAGAAGCTTAATAACATTGGAATATCATCAATCATTTTCTCCAAGAATAAACAATCCAAAGTTATTTAGAAGACTTGGGAATCAAATGTTTTCGCGAGAATCAATGAAGTTTGAGATTCCTGGAGAAAATAGAGACAAAACCAAGTGCATCCATTTTCTATGTTCATTTATAAATGTGTGATTCTCTTGTGAAAATATGACGACAATTAATTGTTTTTAATAATCCAATCCACATCAAGGGGTTGCCATGTTGATTCTTCATCTACGTGTCTCGGTACTTGTTTAATCCTTACATTCGAACTCATCAACAAAACGAACGTCTTTTTTTCTATTTTCAAAATTGAGACTTATTTGCATAAGCAAAAATTAGCATTAATTAATCCTAAATCCCTATTTGGTTAAAACCTAAGGTTTCTCCTCTATTTCTACAAGGTGTTTGGTGAAATGTCAACGTGGGATATCTGCATTTCTCATTAGATATTTGATCGCTTTTGTTTCCATTTGATTTTGATATGCACAACAAAATAGAATAAAAAATAAATTTATTATAAAGTTAACTAAGTCTTTTATGACCATTTAGAGAGACAATGATTTGGCAAAAAAAAGAAAGAACAAGAGATATTGTCCATACGAAAAGGTCACAAAATGTAATGTATCATAAAATATGTTAGTCACAGTTATGTATTTGTATTAAATCTTAGAATTTACCTAAAAAAAGGTTTATCTCTTGGCCAATTAGGTCCTAAAAACTCTTAGAGACTAAAGATTATATAGCGAAGAATATAAGTTTCATTCTCGTCTTTATGTTTCTAATTCCCCACCTTACTTCAATGTTATTATTAAAACAAGTGGGTGATTTTTCGGATTAGTAAGGCATTCCACTACTTACTATTATACTGGCTATTTTTCCTCTTTTTCCTTTTTTTATACAATGGTGATTTTTCATTTGGTTTTGAATGGGGAAGTCAATAACAGTTACAAGCCCAACTGTCTCCCTCCCGTCTGAATGTTCTGATCCTTCTTGGGCTTTCGTTTGCCCCTTGTGTACATTCAGAATGAACCATTCTTTGTGTTAAAAAAACAAAGAATGAACCATTCTGAATATTGTTTTGGGCTGTGTTATCTCAAACAGGTACGGATTTCCTTATTGGATTAAACTGGTTCAATTTGTTTTTTAAAAAACCCATATTGGAGTAGAGTTTAGACTGATTCAATTCCCTAACTACATCTAAGATACAGTATTATTGTTTAGCAAAAAAAAAAAGGTACAGTTTTATTTTAATATTTATGGATATTTTAAAAACATGAAAATAATGTAACGTTTAAAAACTAAAAATTAAATTCAAATTATTTAAAAATCTAAAATTTAAAAGATTAATTATTTTTTAATGTATCACAATTCATTAAAGATTATTATTTACAAAAAAAAAAAAAGGAAAGGATCTATTTCTTGTCTGAAATATCAGCAAAGAAGAATTTCCCTTTGCCATGTTAAGTGCCAACCACTTTTCGTAGTGTATAATTAATGCCTAAATTTATAGTTGTTAAAGAAGTTCATATAATAACTTTTAATTGGAAAACATAAAAAGAAAAAAAATATATGTATATATGTATAAAGAAAATCATATGATTTTTTCCTTAATTTAAATTTGGATTATTTTAAATATAATTTTTTTGTGAAAAATATGTTTTAATTTTTATTAAGTTAGACATAAATTTAAGCTTTTATAATAAAATTTAATATTCTTATTCTTAAAATAATATTTTTAATAAATTTCCTTTTTGCTAATTTAATATATTACTTATTTAAATTTTACATGGATTTTGATGCCATTTTTTTCTGCCCACAAATTTATTTTCAATTCACAATGTTTAGTACTTATTTAGTCATGGTCACTATTGCTTAAATCCAAAGGTCTCATTATCATTATAAGCTTATTGAATTATTAAATTATGGATTTGAAATCTAATTAAACAATTATTAAAAAATGGAGAAAAATATATTCACCTCCCTTTGTATTGTTGAAATTACAGAGATCTCTTATTTATCTTCAAAACATACACTTTAGTCTAGCTTTTAATATCATTAAGAATATTCTATTAAAAATTTTGTGATACCACTTTTTTCAATTAAAATTTACACTAAAATAACTTGAAATTATTAATTTAACCCTATAGCCTAAAATCTCTAATTTATATTCAATAATATTAAATATTTATATAAAAAATTCATAATAATATTTCTTATTGATTTAATATAAAATACGAAAATAATGAGCTAAATATAATAAATTTGTTTCAATTTGGTTCCCATTTTGGAAGATATAAAATTATAAATTCAAATATGAGTTTTTTGTAGGGGTATTTAACTAACTCGATAGTCTGGTATACCTGATTCTACTCGGTATCAGGGGGTGAACACAGCATCAGGATTGTGGGGGGGCCAATTTTTAAAAATAATATATATTTTGTATTATTAATTTAATTTTTAATATTTATCATATTTCAGAACAATTGTATAACTTAAAAAAGTCATGAAAAGATAAATTATGTATAATTATATAATATTTTTTAAAAAATTAAATAGATATATAAAGTGAAACCATATATGTAATATATTAATTTTATGAAAAAATTATAAAAAATATATTAAAAGCTTATATTTGCTATACATTTACATATGGCTTGTATATTGATGATTTCAATAAAACATTAGGATAGGCCATCAAACTTCATAAAAATAAATCAATATATAGATACTTTAGGAATTATGTGTTTAACATACTAAAGAACTCTTGATTAATATTTTATGTAAATTAAATAATAAATTAAATATATATATTTATGCAAATATATTTTTATGATAACTAAATACAAACATTTTTATAAAAAAATAGATTAACTGACAAAAAATATTGAGTATCATTTTTTTTATCATAAACTAATATTATTTAATAACAAACATGTTTTAATAAACTATTAAAATATATATTTTATTTCATTTTAAATATATCAATAGTATATATAGCATGTGCATATTATATTTATTTATTAATTGCGTGTGTGCAATTTATATTATATATATTTATATTCATGCATGTGAATGAATATATAACGTGTGTGAATGGATCCATGAGGGGGAGGGGAGGGGCCAAATGTGTGCATATATTATATTATTTTATATTTTTATGTGTGTGTAATGCATAATATGTGTGTATATATATATATATATATGTAAGGGATGGGGCAAGAGGTCGAGGGGCGTCACAACCCCTCCCAGCTTCTATTCTTAGCTTCTATTATAACCGTTAAAATGGGTTAAGCTCGACGGACAGATTCGAAATGTCCGGAAAAATGAGAGAGCTCGAACTTCAACTTTAGAAACAAATACATAATTGGACTTTTTTTAGCTCGGTCTGTGGCGGGCCGGCCCAAACGGGTCACTGGCCGACTGGAAAAGCCCATTTCTTCTTCTTTTTTTATTATTTAAAATATTAAAAAATATATATTATTTTATTAATTAATGATATATAAATTATAAAATTTAAATATTATGTTAGTTTTTATAAATGATGATGATAATTAGTTGTATTAATTTAAATAATTATATAAAAAATATTAAAAAATTAAAAAAAAAGCCAACAGGTCGGCCCGTAGATCCTATCCCGTGGGTTGGGGCTTGAAAATTCAAGCTCCTTTGTCAAATTGGGCTTTTCGACTTGACTCGATTTGATAGCTCTAGCTTCTACCTATGTCCGCCTCTGCTCGATATATTAGGTTGACCTGAAAATCGAGTTGGGATGGAAACCGTATTAAGGTTAAATCCAATCCCATCTATATGCTTTTGTTTTTTAAAACTTTTTTTTATAAATATGAATTAGTTTTATATAATTTTTTAATACATTATATATAATTAATTGACTTTATTGTTATAATAAATATTTTTAAGTTGTCAATTTTTTAATTTTATTTAAAATTTAAATTAATTTCTTAATATTATGAAAATTTAATATATGATTGTTTTGGCACATTGTATGATTATTGAGTACTTGTAATTTTAGAAAATGTTTTTTTTATCCTAGTCTCATTTATTAAGAAAATATAATTTGGATAAATATACTTATATTTTATTAATAAATAAAATTAATTTAATATTTTTTTAAAGTGTTTTTAAAGGCCAAATCCATTCCCATATACCACACTAACTTGAGCTGTGCAAAGATTAGGCATGACTTGACTATCAACCCCGTCCACTCTTCATTCATCTCTTGTTTCTGGTAAGGGGAAAAAAAAGAGAGTCAAGTGGCAAAGCTTACGACCCAAGGAAAACGTTAATTAAGTAATTCAAGTGTAGATTGTTTTGACTTTAAATTTTAATTCTCTTTTTCAGGTGTGATGTGGATCGATTCATTGGTTCCATTTTTTTTTGGCCACACATTGGTTCGATTTTCAAACACCCTTGATTTTGTCGAAACTGAAAGTTGAAGCGGGAATCAGTTACTCGAGCTTGACTCTTGGGGTTCTTTTCTCCTCCGTCCCGCAATGCTCTCAGCGTGAAAATTCTGGTCAATTTCTTCGCTACATTCTCTCTTCGTCTACCGTACGTTTCAGTTCAGTTCTCTAGGAGAGTTCCTTCAAAAGAGAAGAGAGAACAAGACATGGTGACATATGGAGGTTCGGCAGAGGCGGCTAAATTGGCGGAGCGACTGAGATCGCACGGCAATACTTGCTTCCAAAAAAAGTTTTTTGGAGCTGCCATCGATGCTTACACTGAGGTATTCTTGGTGCATTTTACATGAAAGATCGTTTCTTTTCCAGGAAATGTATCTATTGGCCGCTATTGCTCTTTTTAGTTCTTCTTGGTAAAGATGAAGTTTTTACTCACCGGCTCATGTTTTTCTTACATTACTTTCATTCTTTTCTCTTTCCTCCTTTATTCTCGTTTTGTTTGGTTTCAAGGCTATTACTCTGTGCCCTAATGTTCCGGTTTATTTGACGAATCGGGCTTTATGTCATCGCAAGCGCAAGTATGTACAGGCAACCACCCATTCTGATTTTGCATTTTGAAGTCAAATTTCTTTTTATAGGATCTTTATCTTTACTTGGTTTCTTTAGTGACTGGGCTAGATTAGAAGAAGACTGCCGGAGAGCTATTCAACTGGACAACAAGTCATTCAAGGTCATTAAGATCCCCTTGTACCTGTGCAATTCCTGTATCATCCATGAGTATCAATTTTTTTATCCCACCTATTTGATTTGCTCATATATTCAATACATTTGCTTATGAGAGAATTTGTATCTGGTGCTTGTTGCGTTTTGTTTAGTTAACTTCCCTTTTTTGCTTTTTTTTTTGTTTATCAATGATTTCTCTCATTTGGGTTAATCTGTTTTGTCAAACAAATTCCTTTCACGTTTTCCGTTTCAAAATTTATTGTAAGAGATGTTTGTTCACTATAATCTACCAAGGTCAAGAAGGGAATTAAATTGGGCGAATGGTATCTTTAAAGCTAACTATTTCTCATATATTCTATATATTTGCTTGTTATGGGCTTACCTCACATTCTTGATTATTTTTTTTCCTTGCAAACTGGGTATAGTGGTTTGCATGAGAGTGTTGTCCAGTTTATTGCACTAGCTCCGAGAATCTTTGCATGAGAATTGTACATTTTGTATCTGTTATTTTGCTTCAATTTTTTTAGTTAACTTGTTCTTGCCAGCAACTGCTTACTTTGTTTAGAGCTTCTTGTACTCAGCTAAGTCTTCTTATGGCTATATTGCAGGCTCACTATATGTTGGGGCTTGCGTTGCTACAGAGACAAGAATATACTGAGGGGATCAAGGAATTGGAGAAGGTTTGTAACCATTGATATATATGTTTCTTCCTTACTAGTTATATCTGTTGCAAGAAACTTGGTAAGAAAATTGGAACTTTTTTTTTTTTAAAAAAAAAATTGGATTACATAAAGGTCCTGATAACTAGTAATGAAAGGAGGGAGGTGGGCAAAATGTGGGGTCTCAGAACTTGCAGGAGCTAAGTCTTGCAATGGTACATTTTAAGGTATGCAGGATAACAGTATGCCCTAAGACCATGGGCAGTATGATATTTTACGAGGAGTATTCTTCTTCTCAAATGTTTTCCTTTTTGTTTTCTCCTTTATTTGTGCAGCTGTAAATCAATTTACTGTTGCAGAGTTCAAACTACTACTAAAGGAATAAAATGATGGTATACTATTGATAAGAATTTTAGGTAGGAGCTAAGCTAGTTGTGAACTAGGCCTAAATTGAATATTAATGACAGAATTAGGGTTGTAGTATGTTCAAAGTTGCCACTAATTGTGAAAGCTGTTTGTCTTGAGATGTTTTATATAGGAGCCTTGCTATGTACTGCTGGAATAACACTAAGAACACCGCAAATGCTGACGCTGATATCAAAGCAGAAAGTACTGGAGAATAAGAATATATGCATTCAACGCTATGTGAAATGAGGACTCTTATTTTGACCCATTGGTTTTTGGTGGGTTTTGACTAATTAGTCTATATGTTGGATGGAAGAAAAGAAGCATCCAGGCATGAGCAAGGAGATGTGATTTTTGACCCAGTTTGTGAAGTGCAAGTGCAACTTCTTCCTTTTCTGCTTGTTCCACTTGATTGAATTTCCTTTTGTTTATTTATGTTGGTGAGTTTTGGATGATATTACTATCAATGAGACAATTAAGCCACAGGTTATGTAAGCTTTTGCCTTACCTCTTGGATGCTAAGTGGCATGGAGGTTACTTGTAGGATGCGAAGCCATATCTAATTAGATATAATTTTACTTCTGATACGTAGAGTAATGGATGGATAGTTTCTGAGATATCAATTTGTGCTGTTTCCATTTGAATGAAGATGTTCATATATTGATATCAATTTTGTAGGCTTTGGATCTTGGGAGGGGTGCAGATCGTAATGGCTATATGGTAGAGGAGATCTGGCAGGAGCTTGCAAAAGCAAAATACCTTGAGTGGGAAAATGCATCTACCAAGAGAACATGGGAATTGCGTTGTTTGAAGTATGTTTACTAGTGATTGTTAGACCTAATAGCTTAAGGGTTTTTAATTGATGCTAGTTGAACAATAGTTTATATATTAAATGTGCCACTATTTACTTCGTAAATTGTGTTAACTAGACACGTTTTCCTGTTTATTGCTCCATTGCATATAGTTTGAGGTTAGATGCACTTATATATGGATGGCTTATGAATAATATGATTTGCTATGAATTTTATATTATATATTAATATTGATTCCTCATATTATCATAGTGTATTTTTAAGGAATATAAAAGTTGGTCATTTAAATCATTTCACTTATCCTCAGGATTATTTTCTTCTTACAAACTAGTTCCTTAAAAGTTTGTAACTTATTACACGTGTACATAGAATTTGGTCTGAAAATTGGACTAAAGTGTAGTGAGTTTCAGATTTTGTTTTGCTTAACTTTTGTGGAGAAATAAATCCTAGGACTAAATGTGCTGGACGGTATATCTTTCAAGACTAAATTGTGTATTTACTGTTTAGTTATTGGTTTGCAAATGATAGATTGTGTCAAGTTGTTATCAGTTGCCTTATAAAACATGTACTCATATCACAGAGAAGCTTGTGAGTATGCTCTAAAGGAAAAGCATTTTCTTGATGCCTCGCAAATGGAAGGATTTACGGATGAAATTGAAGCGTCACACTTACAACAACTAAATGCTTTAGGAAGAGTTTTCAGTGAAGCTGCAGAGGCTGACATGCCTTCTGAGGTAAGTACAGGACTGGTTTCTATTATTATTATGTTCATCAAAGCTTTTTTTTATCTCCTGAAAATCACTTTATGATGTGTGATGATCTGTCGAGTATTTTAAGGTCCCAGATTACTTATGCTGTAGAATCACTCTCGATATTTTTCGTGATCCCGTAATGACTCCAAGTGGACATTCATACGAGAGAGCAGTGATTCTTGACCATCTTCAGAAGGTAATGTTGGTTTGTACATTTTTTCTTCCTGATCATGCTCCTATAAAGTATTGATACTCAAGAGTCATCTCTTGTTTGATATACCTGACATGTTATCTTTTTTATTCTGTTCACAAGTCGTAAATAGTGCAGCTTACTTCCTAAGTCTTTGTCTATCTGTATCATATTGACTAGTATGTGTTAGTAGTATCCATGCTTCCTGGTGTTGCTGAGAAGAGTGGTGCATTTTGTGAATAGGTGGGTAAGTTTGATCCAGTTACGCGGCAACCACTTGATGCATCACAGCTTGTACCAAACTTGGCTATAAAGGGAGCGGTTCAGGCATTCCTGGACAAACATGGGTGGGCCTACAAGCAAGATTATCGTTGAGTTTGAAGTTAACAGCTGATTGTAGGTTTTGTTTGCTGGATAGTGCTTTTACTCAATCTAGATCCTGAGCATTTAATAAGAAAATGTATTGCGGATTTAGAAAAAGATAGAATGAGTGAAATCTAAAAAAGAGAGAAAATTAGATTTCATATATACTTTCATTCTTTTGTGTCCTTGCCCCTTAAATGTTACAGTAAGTCTGAACTTAAAACTCATATCAAATCATTATCTTAAGCCATTACTGTAAATGAACTAATAAGTAATTAGGATGTTTGTGCCATTGAATTTTTATTTATTAAATATGCTTCAACAAATTTTGATGACAATTGTGTAGTCTTTTTTACTTGGCCTTAATTTACACATGGTGCAACTCAACTCAGACAGTGCTGTTTATATGAAACAGAGACAAATGTCAGTAATTATCTTTGTGATCTCAGATACAAGGTTTGGAAATAAAATGATTTTATATTCACATTTCACAAGAATTGTCAGGGTGTAATCTATTATCATTATATAGAACTCCTTTAATATTGTTTGGCATGAAAGAAGGAATTAGATTCTTTTATCATTATTCCGGATAATACTAGTTATTAGTTGTCTGTTATTATTATTTAATATTATTTATCTTTAATTTTTTTACTGTAAAATAATGTCATAAATATTTTTTTATTTCATTATTTTTGTTTCGTGTATGAAATTTCTATGCAAGTATAGTTCACACGGTTTATTAATTTACCTAGTAAGGTTAATTTCTTGACTATTAATATTTGCTACGAGAAAATTACTTCTATCTTGATATCTTGGTTAAATCACCCTCATGTTTCCTCTTATAAAACGGCTTAGTTATATAGCCTTTTTAAAACTCACTTTTCATGATAAAAGGAAGGATCAAATAAAGAAGGATCATTCAATTATCTCCAAGATAATGGGGGAATAATTTATCCTTTTTCTTATAACTTAACTTAAAATAACAAATAAAAAAATGGGACAAAAATACATATTGCCTAACAAGAAGAATAAAGTTCAAATATCTTACCAGAGATCTGGAGGCAGAGAACTTAGCGGCTAAAAAAGAATGGAATGTGCAAAATTGGTCATGGAGAGAAACTCAGCGGCTACAAATATATTTCACAATTTAATACCATAAAATTGAGTCCTTTTAAGAACTTCTTCACATGTTATATATTTATTAGAGTACAAGGTAATATACACACAGCAAAAATACTGTCCTAATTTAAACTCCCAACAACTTCAGAACAGTGGAAGAATGAAGAATGTACAGACTAATGTACCTTAAAGAGAGGAACCTAGTAAGATTAATTATGCAGTATGCGTTATATTAACAACCCTGTTTAGTCTCTCAAGAATTCCAGTAGCCTTCCTCTTAGCCCTTGAAGTTCCATTTTGTGCAAGCTCGGAGATTGTTTTATGCCTATTCTCTTCTTCCTTTATTTCGTTCAACCTGGTTCTGTCATGCAGACAAATAGTCTGAAGGATTGCGATGCAATTCTCTTTGTTTCGTTCACAAGTTGTCTCCCTGATTATGCTCAGCAGGCTAGAAACAGCCCCCAGCTCCCCCATGTCCTGAACTGCCTTCTGGTGACTCGAGAGCAGTGCGAGGATGGCTAGAAGTTCATCGACATGAACCCTGTCAACAATCTTCCTTATAATCAACTTCACTGCACCATCCTTCACCGCTCTTGCCTTGTTCTCATAAAGGACACATAAGGTAAAAATTGCTGATGCAACATCTTTCATGGCTAAGGGATGCCCTTCTTCTAAAAGGTCAATCAGTGGCTTCAAGGCTCCAGATTTCCCTATAAGCTCCTTGTTTGAGTCTAGAGCTGATAAAGTGAAAAGGGCGGCTGCAGCATTGCTTCGTGTTGCAATTGTTCCTGATCTTAATGCTCTCATGAGGAGAGGAATTACCAATGGAGTTTCTGCTACAAGCTTCTTGTTGTTATCATGGATGGAGATATTGAGGAGTGTTGTGATAACATCTTCTTGGAGATCAGGGTGAACATTACCCAGAGAGTGACTTCCACAGATAGGTTTAAGCAATTTGGGAGTGGCATCTGAAAACTCAGTGAAAAATACCCGGAAAGAAGGCATTTTCTTTGTCAGAATCCGGAGCTCCTTCGCGGCGGCTTTCTGTTCAGAAAGTGCTGGTGAAGACATTTTCTCAAGCAAAGAAAGAAAATGATCACGGTCTGGTTCTACTAAAACTTCCTCATTGATATGGTGAACATGGTTGGAAAATTCAATCCCTTGGCTTCTACACCATTGCTCAATCATTTCCCTTATCAGGTGATTTGGAGTGAGAACAGCGTGTGAGAGAACTTGCTGTGTCCTAGGGCATGTCCGGTTCCCAGCTTTCAGCCATTTTTGAATGAATGTTCTGTCATATGTCTGCATAATTAAACCGAGTTTACATATACTATAACCAAAAGAGGAGCAAAAGTAAAGCATGGCTCATAATAAGAACTTCACTATGTCTACGTTTGTTTAATATCACTTTCCATTTTTTAAATGAATGTTCCATCATATATCTGCATAATTAAAACCAACCAGGTTGGTATATATTATTAGCCAAATTAGGTAAAAAAAAAAAAATCAAGCATTGTTCACAATAGGAGCTTCACTATGTCCAATTTGTTTAGTGTCATCCTTTCCCACATCCAGCCATTTTTTGAAAGAATGTTCTGCCATGTCTGCATAACTGAAGTAAACAAGTGAAGTCTGAGCCCAAAAAAGAGAAAATAAAGAATGGTCAATAATTAGGATAAAAAAGAAAAGCTTCATTGTCCCAAATTTGTTTGACATCATCATTCAAAATCAGTCTAAACTATTTAAGCACAGAAAAAGGGTTAGGACAGAAAGAGAAAAAGGAATTGGATGGAGTAATTCACAGAAAGAAAGAGCTCAGAGCACTAGAATTCAATTATCTCTTTTGAGGAAATCCAGTCAAAAGTTTTACACAAAGCTACAATCAAACCACCCCACTCACTCAAGAATCACGCTTTATGGACAAACAAGAATAGAATAAAATTCTCTCTTTTTATATCCAGTCTTTTTCTTTGCTTTCACCATAGATATATTATCGCACTTTTCCTTTTCTTTCCTTTCGTTCTTTTTAAATTATTAGAAGTACTATGAAATATGAATGATCTTAAATTTTATGAATGATCTTAAATTTATCAGGAGGAAGATGCCAAAATGTAAGGTTCCGGGCGGTGAAAGAGTGAAGAATAATTCTCTACTACCTTTCCCACCTTTCCAGTCACGTAACAGAGCAATAAGTGCAGAAATTCCAGGGAAAAAGACAAAGAAGGTCATCAAATCAGATTCTATACTCTCACTTTAGCTGAATCCGATTCTTTGAAATACGGTAAACCATTTTCATCAAAAACTCTATCCCTCTCATAGTTGTTTAAAATATCAACCCTTTTTTATCTTACTACACGGATAAAGGGAAAATCCTATTTTGCTGGATGACAGATAGATTCTTCCTCATCTCCATATTATAAAAATTCTTCTAGAAGTTTATTTGGTCTGAAGGATAATAAATTAATATACTTTTTCTTTTTTTTTAATATAAGACCCTCATAAATACGGATTAAAAATTAGAATTAAAATTAATTAATTATTTTAATTTCTCCAAAAATTTCAATATTTTTTCAAAACTACCATTATTTAATCTCTCTCTCTTTCTCTTTGAATATATTAAATAGGGATATTTTTAAAAAATATATATAATAAATATTACCTCATATATTATAAAGGGTCTTATATTTATATTTAGAATCAGGACAAAAGGGCTTATATATAGGATCAAAGGAGTAATTTTTAATAAAAATTTACTTTTTTACCTCTATTAATTATCATCTTATAAATTGAAAAAAAATAAGAGAAGATAAATTTTTAAAAATAATTTTTATTAATAATTAATAAGGGTAAAATTAGTATATTGAGTATTTTAAAAAAAAATATAATGTGTGTAACTAATTTTTCTTAATAAACGTGAAATAGTTAGAATCTCTAAAATATGAATAGGACGAAATATGCTTTTAATTTTAATTTCATTCTTAAAAAAATATTTTTTATTTTTATTAAAATATATTTAATGACATGAATAATATTAAAATTACTTGAATCTATACTCAACAAAATACTTTTAATATTGTTGTCTTGTTTTCATGTAAAAATTAACACTAAATCCAACATTTATTGACATGTATATGGAATAATTTAAAGGCGAGTTAAATTGTGTTAGGTAAGTCATAAATATCTAAACGGACAAAGTGCTAGGTGAAAATATGATAAAATGACAACAAAAATTTTTTTTGATAATTAAGAAATTCAACTTAAAGCAACTATTTGCGGTAAAAAATAACATTCACTTAATTCTTACCTTAATTTTTATGCAAACTAATTTCTCGAAATTTATAATTACGCCCCTAGTAGGCTAATCTTTAAAACAGAGTAAATAAATAATTTGATTAAGAATAACGAATTCATAAAAGGAAAAAAATTCAAAAGAAGTGTAATGCGGTATATGTTTTCGCTGTCAAGTGCCAAATTGTTTATTTCATGATTTTTTTTTTTAAAAAAAAAACAAGTATGGAGAAAAGTTTCTGTCATTTGTTTGCAAGTTTTCTCATGCACCAAACAGATCAAAATCTCATTACCGAATTCCACCAGTCAAACAAAATTTTCGGAATTCCATCACTGAAACAAAATTTTCGTCAACAAAGAGAAAAACACACAGGAGTCCGATTTTCCGTCAGATATTTGCAGCATTTTCTTCGAAACCTAACAGACCAAAACAACATTTCTAAATTCTGATACTAACCTGACCGGATGCCACAATGACAGGATCTCTCATCAATTGCTTGGAGAGAGGGCACTTAAATTCTTCAGGGCAACTCAACCCTGTCTTATTGCGACGCGTCAAGGACAGTGACGAAGACGACGACGTGGATCTCTTGCTGAGCTTCAGTTCCCTCAGCAATGACAGAGTCTCCACGGTCGTATCGATGGTCTCGATGCTGCAGTAGTAGTCGTCATCTTCAACGATTGACTTGAGCAATCTCTGCAACTCCTTCTTAAGCTCCATGGCCTTCGCCGTTGCCGTTGGATCGGATTCCAACACTCCCGGCTTCGCCATGGGCGGATCCGAGATGTCCGTTTGAATTTTACCAAAAATGAATAATCAGTTCTGTTCTGAGAATGAGGAAGAAGCAGAGTATATCAGTGGCAAAATACTCCTTTTCATCTCTCTCTTACGTGTTATATATATATATATATAGAATATTTTAAGAAAGATATATATCAATATAATAAATATAATAAACTTTATAATTTAAGAAGAGAACTGACAGTTAAATTTTGTACGCAAAGAATTGAATTTTTCATGGTTGCTATTAGAACTTAATTTAATTTTATATCTCATGAAAATAATCTCACAAATATTATGAATGATTATATTGAAATTGACCTGAATTTAAATGCATTCACTTTTTGATTATAAAAGTAAAACAAAAAAAAATTATTTTGTGTCTTTTTGAGACCGATCGATTTTTTTTGTTTTTGTAAGAGTTCTGATTGCTATATATCAAACATGCATACATAAAATTTTTGTTACTTCCCTTTCTTTACATCTAATTTCAAACAGGGTATAAAATGATTCACCCAAAATTATGAAAAAAAAATAGGAGTTTTGATGTTTGAGATGCAATTTAATTTCAAGATCTGTTAATGTTCTCTTTTATTAGTATGGTACATTTGAATGGAGGGAAATAATGTTCATTGTATTTGTACATTAAAAAGGAGTGGGAGTTTGTTTGTTTATTTATTTATGATATAGAAGAAATTAGGGAATTAGAGAGTGGATATGCCGACAAATGATCTTTTGGAATCTGGCGTGAGAACAGGAGATAATTTGTTTTTATCGGAAGAATAATTTAAAAAAGCAAAAAAAGAAAGATACAGTATGTCACGTGTTTTGTTTGTAGAGGTAGGGGAAATAGGGAAAGAAGAAGAAGAAAAAGAAGAGGATTGGAGATTAGAAAAGGAAGCTTGCGGGTATTATTGAATGGGTTTTCTGACAAGTAGGCCACCCGGTCCTGACCCCATGACAGATAAGTGATGCTTCGTTCTCTTATCAACATTTTTTCTTTTTATTTTTATCTTCAAAAAATACAATCACATGCAATTTTCTTACAACCAAATTACGCCTAAGAACCAAAACTAGTATAAATTATGTTAATGAATTTTAGGAAGATCATTATTTTAAAGATTAATGTTATGTTTGATAGAATGGAAATTGATTTAAAAAAAAATAAAAAAGTATATTTTAATATGTTTAGTTTCTAATGAAAGAGTTATTATTAGTTATAAAAAATATTAAAATTTCCAATACAAGAATTATAATTATCTATTAAATATATTAAGATGATTTTTTTTTAAATTAACTTTCTTTCTACCAAACATAGTATAAATGTTATTATCAATTTTCAAAAATTTATCATAAAATTTCAACAAATGTCATTAAACTAAAAAAAAAAAACTAACAAAGATTAATGTTGTAAAAATTAAAATCGGAGTGATTCATTTGACTACAAAATCAATAAATCTTAAATACATATTTTTTTAATCTTAAATGTCACATATTTAGGAGCAAGGCAAAAAGACTCATATTAAGAGTAATTTAGTAACTTTTTTATAAAACGTACATTTATGTTAATTTAATTGCAACCAATTCAAATGTTATCTAATAATGAACTTCAAACTAATATTTTTATTAATTGAATCATTAATTCATCTTGAAAATATTTTTTTTGATCAACCATCTTGAAAATATTAATTTTTTTAAGAATATTTTAATTAAAATCATGTGAATTAAGGCAAATAATTAAAATTGGTTAAAAGCATTGAATTTGGCAAAAATTATTATAATATTCCTAAAATATTCTTCATAAAAGTCATTAATCTTTATCATATATTAATTATTGAAGAAAGAAAATTAAAACTATCAAAAATATTTTTGGAAATTATACATTTTTTGCCAATGAAAATTATCCATTAATATTTTATTAAATTTTGAAAAAAATACTTATATTAAAAAATTCTTATATTAAAAATATGAGGAAGTACTTTCTTATACTTGTTAATCACTTTTCTAGCTAGTCTTTTGACAATAACATTTTTATTTTTAAAAAATTATTATTATAATTATTATAATCTGTATAATTGGTTGAGATAATTTTTATCAAGTTTGAGCGTTCAGTACATCACATGATTAAAATATTTTCTTGATGGAAAAATAAATAAATATAAAGGATTATTTGATCAATCAGAATCTCATAATGAGCGGAAGAAGAACTGTAGCGTGACAGAGCAGTTAAGAGGGCCCCACGTGGCCTGATCAGCTGGCACGACGCGTGGGTGCTCGTCCTCACTCGCGGTGCCTGCCTGCCTAGGTTATGTTCCACTGCATTCGGTTCCCTGCTTCCGAATCTTGCCCGCTTGTATACGTGCCACTACTTGAACGTTAGTAGTATATCATAAGCTTCTAGATGTTTAGCACGTGTCATCCTCGGTGTCATCCCCCAATAACAACTCACATGCTCAGGTTCAAAAATGTGCGCCCCGCCAATATTTCTTTAATGGGCAACATCAATAATAAGTCGTTATATCACGAGTGTACAGAGTGAAGAATGTATAAATGGGATCACTAATGAAATTTATCTATTATTTATGAGAATTTTTATAAAAAAATGAAATAGCAAGTGATAATGCCCTAAGTTATTTTTAGTCTTGTAAGCTCAATTTTTTTATCCTTCTTAATTGGGGGTCAAGATGTAATCACCTAAACTTAATATTATAATTATAAAATTATTCCTATTTCCATATAAACATATATAACACATTTCACTTTTCTTTTATTTTTCTCTCACTTTCTCTATTACATCATATTTACTTTCTATTCTCCATATTATATTGAATTTTTTTTATATCTATTGTATGTATAATATTATTTCTCTTTTTAATCCAAGTTGTTTAATCATTTCATTAATGAGTATTTAAAAATTTACTTAATAGCTGATTTTTTTATAAATATTTAATTATAACTCAAAAATAAACTTATTTTTCTTAAATTAATAGCCACTAATGTTTTTATTTAAATTAATTTATAGGAGTAATATTAGAATAAAAAAGATTATAATTCATTCTGATTCATCCATTTTATAGTAACTTTTAAATAGTGGTCAAACAAAATTGTTCCTTCCCTCTATAAAACTTTCAAACAATAAAATATTATATTCTGTTTCACTCCACTCCATTCCATTCCAAATAATTCCATCGTTCTATTTCATTTCGTCCTAAACTCCTAAACATATCCTTAAGGCTTTTTCAATTTTTATATTTATGTTTTCATTTTAATTAAATAAATTTTTATAGTTTTATATTATTAAAGAATTGGTCTATATATTTCAAAAACTCAATAATTAATTTCTTTGTTCTCTATAACGCTGTTAAAATTGAGATAATATGATTAATAGTTAGCTAATTTAGATTGATGCATACTCCCTTCGTCCCATATTACAAGGTAATGAGAAAGATTTCACGCATATTAAGAAATATTTATTACTTCTTAAACTTATAAAAAAAATTCTAAAATTTTCAATTTTACCCTTATTAATTTCACTTCTTACATTAAATATAACATAAATTACAATATTAATAATATAATAAATGAGGGGTAAAAATAAAAAATCACTACATGTTGTCTTATATTATGAGACAAGAATATAAGACTTATTGAAGTATTTTTTTAAAAAAACATAGTGACATGACAATAAAAATCTAAATCATTAATGGATTCTTGCATATAAATATATATATATAGTTCAATTAGTTTTAATTATCTACGTGTCGATTTGACTATACTAACTATTAATATCATCTCAATTTTAATAGTGTTTATACCATCCTAAATGATAGAGAGATTAAAATATTGAACTTTTGAAATATTAGAGATCAATTCTTTAATAATATAAACCTATAAGGAGTTATTTGACCAAAACGAAATCATAGGGACTAAAGTGAAAATGAGGGAAAACTTCGAGGACCAAAATGTCCATTATCCTAAAATAAAATTATTTAGCATTATTACTATTTTTTGATAAATTCCAGAATTTGTAACAAACATTAGAAACTAATTTGGATTTAAGTAGTTTAGATTGCAATAATTGGGAAGAAGCTCTCTTAACAAAATCTTTATTTAATAAAACTTAAACTCCATAGCATACTTAAGAATATTGATTTTTTTGCCAAAAAATATTGAGTTTACTACCACTCAACTATTGGTTATATTATTTATTTATTACTCTATCTCATCTAAAATATAAGATGTTTTTTAAAACATTTCTTTGGTTCATAATATAATTAAGGTGTTATGTAATTTTTAGTAATAGTTTATCTTTTTTTTTTTTTAGTATCAAGGTGTTTCTCAACCAACAACATACTTAAAAATCCAACTATCTACCAATTGTATCAGGATTTTATTGGTAGTAGTTTATTTTTTTTGTTTGCCTCTATGCATTTATAATTAGTTTCGTAACTTGTAATGATAAAAGTGTAAACAACTTTAATTATTGATAATTAATAAGGGTAAAAATGGGATGTTAGAATTTTTTTTATAAGTTTTAAAAATTTAATCAACTTTCCTTAAGATATATGAAGTAATTGGAAACATCTTATATTTTAGACTAGAGGGAATATTTATTTAGATGTGTCGTTTTTAATAGGTTGCAACTTCATTTAGATCAATTTAAATATTTATGTATAGATACACAAAATTTTTTCTAGTTTCTTATGATTAAAGAAAAAAAAAAGAAAAAGGAAGTAAATGAAAAATATGTAAATATATTTAAGACGTGAATATATAGTAATATTAAAATAATTAAGCATTAATTAAATAGAGTTAGAAAGATAAACTTTTGAATTCTTAATTAATGTAAAAATATCCTTTGCCCGCCTTCCATGAAGTTTCCCACCATCAATATGCTTCAAATGCACATAAGCTGTAAGGGTTATATTATCAATATCATCGACTCCAAAATCATATCTTTGAATATAAGAAACATATAAGTATATGAACAAACTTGTAACAGATCATCACATGCTAAATCTAGACAACCATGTGATCCGATGATATAGCAACAATAATATTAATATTAATTTTATACTAATTGAAATCCACGACATTTGATTATAAACAAATTATCTTTTCACATAAATCATTTATTAAATACTCTATTTTATAATCTCATTCAATGTTCTTTTTAATCTTCCTCTATATTTGCGATCTCATGAAACAAATTTAAAATTTTACAGTATGTTTTTTATAAATTGGAATTGAAATTTTAGGATAAATCATTCCCCCTCATTCTAGAAATGTCTAAATTACATACTTCTTATTCAAAAAATTATATTTTTATACAAAAAGAAACATATATTATACTCTAGTTTTTTCTAGGATAAAAATCACAACTATGTGATCCCTTCAATCATTCATCCATGGAGCCCTTATGTTTCCCAAAACAAAGCAAAAAAGAAAAATCCATAGAGCCCTTATTATTAAAAGGCCTCATCTTCATCAATCATTATGCAATATACTATATTGTTGCGTTATCAATAACATCTAACATGAGGAAGTTGTAGTCCTTCAAGACAGAGTTCTCCTGCGATTAATAATGGGAAATCCAGATCGAGTTCCTCTCAGTCTCATCAATAAGAAATATTCTAGGACAAAATTGATAATCTAAATTGGACAAAATCAAAGAAATTAATATTTGGTTCCCCAAGAAGTGTCTTTTTGGGCAGTTCATAAACATTTTGAGTAACTAGAAGGACTTTGCTTATATTTGTGAAAGAACACCTCACCTAAATTATGATACATAGTAAGAAAATTAGAAGTATAGAAAAATTATAATTAATTATAGAAATGTATACAACAGTAAATTCTATTGCTTAGGGTTGAGCTTCAACTGAGAGTTTTGGCACCACCAATATAGGTGACGTAGGGTTAAAATGGAAGAAGATTTGGGATAAAATATTGAACTCATATCTATTGAATGATTGAACTCCCCTCGATGGACAATTTATTATTGTCTCTTAGGGTTTTTTTTTTATATTTTAAAATAATTGTTGCCTTATAATTTTTAAGATATCATTAATATTTTTAATAAATTTACTTTTCAATAATAATAAAAGAAGAGAGAAACATTAAAAAGTATTATATAATTAATAAGATTAATATAATAAAATTTTATTAATTTTTAGACTATTTATTTATTTAATCTATGTGCATAATTTTAAAATAATAATTATTTTAAAACTGAATGAAGCTAGTTTTATGACATGGAAGCCTCCATTGGTTATTGATGAAGCCAAACATAGTGTTATTTTCTGTCAATTTCCACCTCTATAAATTACTTTAATTGCTTTATTTGATTTTGTACCATCCCAATTTCTTTCCATGACAGACAATCAGACATGTTAACTAACCAATCAGGTCTTTTCATCTTGTCGGCAATGTTCAGTAGTGCTTTCCTCTCAATCAAAAATGTCTTTCCGACTAATATATTTTATTTACAAGCTGGAACCTTTAACTCTGCAAAAGCTCTCAACATTCTAGTGTTACATTATTTAATTGCATCCAAAGATTTGGCAAAAATGCAGAAATCAATTTCGGATCCCCCACCATGGATAATGAAACTCGATTAAAGAAAAGAAAAAATTATGAACATGACAATACCCCTATCACTCCAAATCAACTCTGTCTAAAGCAGAATATTATAGAATAGTTAAAAAATGTTACAAAGAGTTTTAACTTCTAATACCAATATTATAGAGCACGTACTTAAAATAAAAATTCCTAACAATGAAATAATGAAATCAGTAATTAAGTACTAAAAAGGAAACTTAACAGTATCCAAAAGTTGCACAAATCACCCTAAATCAGCACTCAAGCTTAATTGGCGAGATTATGTGTTTAATTCTCAAATGTCTTCTAACTTTTAAACTAACCTCTTATTTAAAAGTTCATCAAATAGAATGTTGAGAATATTTCTTAACTAAATTGATATGATATCTTTAAAAAAACAAGATAATAATTTTCTCATTTTCTTGAATTGGATTCTAAACCAAATATAAAATAACATTAATTACCTTAAATTAAATGATTAATTTTTAATTATCCTGAAACTAAATTTTAAACTGAATTAAAAATTTGTTTCGTTTAAAGCGAATAAATCATCAACATTATCAAAATATATTCTCTCTAGAGTCTTTCTTTTTCAAAATGCAAGTCCAATATGGCCGAAAAAGAAACAAAATGCCCTGTACATTAAGCAGTTCCGTAATTTTTTTTTTTTAAATGTTAAGAGCAGCTGAGTAAGTTGTCCTGAAAACATTGTGAAAATTGCGCAGCATAGATACACTACGGGCTTGGAATGAGTCAACCTAGTTAAGCTTAAGCCCAAAATTATATTTTCATAGGCTTGAGTCCAGCTCTTGGGCAAAACTTGAGCCCAAAAGCAATATGAAGATATTAAAATAAGAGTACAAAAATTCAGTTTTTTTTATAAATATTTAAGTCATTTTAGATTTTTTTTAAGAAGAAAAATGAATTATATGTATGGTAAAGTGTAATACATTTATCATATCTAATATGTACCAAATATGAGTATATATTCTTTTTATGAAATATTGGCGCAAGAAGTATTTACATTTGCAATAATTTTGAAAGCAAAACTATAAGGCCCCATTTGATATAGTGGTAGCATTTTTAAAGGAATAAGAATAAGAATGAGAATGGAAATAAGAATGATAAAGTATATTTGGTATGTTAAAAAAAATAGATGGAATTCTGACATAAAGTAATGATTGGTATAATAGAAACAAGAAAAGAATAGAGATAAATAAAATGCAAATGACAAAAATACCCTCATAAAAAATTCAAAGCTCAAAAAATATGAAGACACAGGGGGTATTTTTGAGAATTTGCCTTTCATTCCTTGGCTACAGGACCATTCCAAGGTTAAAGCATTTTCAATTCTAGTGTACCAAAATGCACAAAGTAGGATTCCGTCTGTTTCCCATTGAAGCAAGCGTGACCTAAATACTTTACTGTAATGGCTTCCAAAGTACTTGTACTCTCTTTCACAAAATAATAATACTGTTCATCGTGGCTGGGGCTCCATCCAAGGTCGACTTTTAATCCCGTACACTGCACCGGTGGTATTTTTTGGGAGGAAGTTTATGGCGAGAAATGAATTTCTGAAGAAGGGACTAAAATGATAGTGAGTATCTTTTTTTTTTTTTCCTTTAGTTATTAAAGATTTTTAAATATGTTGTTGATGTTGTATTCTGGGAGGAAGCATGTAAATTGATTGTTATATGAAATGGTTTGAAATAGTTTTGATTTGAATTGTATAAGATATGTAAGTCATATTTTTTTTCTAAAGTTCACTTATTTCTAAAAGTAGTCAAAAGTAACTATCAGGATGAATACATAAAGGAATTTTCTTTTTTATTACGTGATGAATGTCACATAATGGAAAAAATTGTTTGAAATAGTTTTGATTTAAAAAAACAAAAAGAGAGAGATTGGAAACGAAATGGGAGAGAGGGTTTGAAGAGGAAAAAAAAGGGAATAAGCCATTTCACCAAAAGAAAAAAAAAAGGGAATTAGCCATGAATATAACCCTCGGGACTATGACAATGTTTGAAATAAAACTGCGTGATCCCTTGATTATCAAAACAAGAAATAAAATGTGGCCCTTAATCTTTTAACTGATGTGGCCCACATGTGGAAAAAAGTTGGTTTGAGATAGTGTAAACCACCCTTAATCTTTCTCGTTGGAGTTGACTTAGACTGCTTTAGTTTAATTAGGTGCTGGGCGGAGACTACAGGAATTATTATTATTATTTTGGGTTAGAGGTGGGGGGTGAGGGTTTGATGAAATCAAAATGGAAATTAAACAACTAGACACAAAGGTAAAGCAAAGAAATAAAACTAGCGACTAGAAACCAAGTGAAACTAGTGACAAGCAATCAATGAAAATGTGGTAATAATGGATTCAACTTGAGAGTTAGGGCTTCCTCACTTAATTGGATTAGGCTTAGTGGTTAATTAATGTGTTTGATTGTGATTAATAACCTAACCTAGGACCCTTAAGGTGCAGGACTGATATGTGTTTAACATAGTTTGGAACCTCTACACTGCATCAAAGACATAAATACTTGTTGGAGATAATTAGACACTAATTAAGGGAGAATATTTCCAATAGTATGAATGATTACACTATATTTTTCTTAACATTTGCTTATAATTTAAATTATTTGGTAGCTATTAAAAAAACGATGTTGGGTGCATTACTAGTTATTTTTTAAAATGAAATCATTCAAATTTTTAGCATGTTGGCGGTAAAAAAGGAGAATAATAATAGTAGTAGTTTTCTTATATTTGTATGATAAAAATTTGTCCATGGATCTTCTTACTTACAAAAATTATTAACTAAATGCAACATGATTCCAAATGTTCATAATAAAAAATAATGAAAAAAAAAAGTGGAATGGTTGCTATACATATATTGTGGAGGATGTTGTAATATTCTGAAATTTTTTTTTGGATATGCAAGGCTCAATATTTTAAAATTTATAAAGAATTTGTAAAAATGAGTATATATTATTTGATATAAAATAGAATAAAGAGGTCAATTATCTCAATTCAAAGAAAAAAAAATAATGATTTTATCCCTGAAAAATAAAAAGAAAAAAAAATCGGTGGACTCAGAAGCATAAGCACAGAAAGGTTTATGAATTTTGGGATAAATTATATTTAATGACTCAAAAATTTTAAAAATTATAAATTAGCCACAGGTCAAGGGTATTTTTATAAATATAAAAAATTATAGTCAAAATGAAACTCTCAATGAGTTAAGTCCAATGAAGTATAGTATGGAATTTATTAAGGTCAAAGTAATATTTATTGAGTAATTAGGATTTAATATTGCTATTTTACTTAATAAAAGTCAGTTTGGACTGTAGGAAGAGGTAATATTATATCAAGAAAAATTAGAGGACCTTCTAAAAATAAATTTTGGATCAAAATATGGATTTTGGACCAAAAGTAATTGTTGGATAATCCTGTACCAATTTAATGACAATTTTGGTAAAAATACCCAATCTATACGGGTAAATTTAATCGGTAAAGGGTATTTTAGTCCATTTAAATAATTGAAGTATTTTTTTGGCCAAAAATAAGTTGAGACACGTCTGACCAAGCCATGGGACACCAAGGGAATTAAGTGAAAAGCTTTAATAGAAAAGTAACCAAATTTAGTTAATTTAATCACTTTTACTATTCATACATTTCATATCTCTCCTCCAAGTGATGAGTTAAGCATTTGGCCTTCATTTTCTTCATACCACACATCTGAAACAAAGCTGAAGGGTGAGAGGAAGAGCAAAACTTTCAAAGGAGGAAAAAGAAGAACCAAGAGGCAAAATATCAAGCACAAGTGTTCAAGGTAATATCTTATGGCTATAATCTTGTTTATCCTTAAGTTTGGGAGAGTTTTATGGCTTATTCTCTCTTATTTTGCACTGAAAGTTTCTTCCTAGAGAGAGAGAGAGAGTAGAGAGAGAAAATGAAGGTATGGAGAAACTAAACCATGAAAAATGTTGTATAGACCATAAGATATATGTCATTGGATTACAAATTAATTGGTTAGTTATTTTTCTATGATTTATGGTAATTTTATGCCTAATTAGGGTTCAATATAGGAGGGGAATTTCAAGTTTTTGACCCTAAAAATGGATCCCTTAGGTCCAAAATAGGTTAGAACAAGTATGTTGTACAAGGAATGCTTTAGAGATAACAAAGTGCAAATTTTAGTTCAAGTGAGCTCTTTGTAAAGGAAATTGTATAATTAGTGGTTAATGATATTATTTTATGATGCTATAGGATCCAAAGAAGTGTTAGAAGATCAAGGGAAAGATGTACAAAGTTTGGTGGAACTTGGAAAGCCCAAAGGTAGTTATTTTACCAATTATGTCAAAGTTGTTAAAACTATTTTCAATGATGTTTGAACATGCCATGCTATGACATTAATGTTTTATATTGTATTTGATGTGTTGGCGGTTTGAATGAGAGCTTTTATGACTCTTGGATGTCCAATTTCTAAAATGTTACCATGTCGAAATTTTTATGAAAATGTATGGTATAAATTGGTTGATTGCTTTCAAATGATAATTCTATGAATTATATGATGAAATATGCACATACTTGGTTGTAAATACTGAGATTCTTTGAATCTCATTCTCTTTCCAAATGTTTCACTTCATAGGTCCAAGTTATGGCAAGATTGCCTAAGAAGAAAAAGGGAAGGAAAAGCAAACTCTTAATTAAAATGAATTTGCTTGCATTGGTGCTTTGCTTAGAATACCTTGTGAAAATGATATGTATGATTTTCGGACTTTACATGAATGCAATTATGTTCATTTATATCTACTATGATGTAATGTTTTAAATAAAGACAAGAAATGGCCATGTATGTACATATTAAGGTCTATGTTGACAAGTTGTAGGAAGAAAATGGCCATTGTGACACTGCTCAGAATCTCATGTACTGTTCAGAATTTTTGGTGGTGTCATGTATGAGTGTGTTATATGTATAAAAACTAGACATGTGGAACTTTCCATAGACATAAAGATCACTCAGTTTGGAGTTGTGTATGATTTATGGTGATTTTTCAAAGTTATGATCAGAATCAGAAATTTTAAAAAATGACCATTGCTGCAGTGAAGATAATATGAATTTACTGTATAAGTTAGTCAATTAATTTCCCTGTTCAACATTTTAACCATGTATAGAATCTTTTAATCTATATTTAGAGACTAGAATCATATCAATATGATTTTTCTTGATTTAGTTATGAATTTTCAAAGTTCATCGGGGAAAAGAAGTTAATTAAGGGAAGAGTACCTCAAATGGAATAAGTTCCTTTAAGTTGTTTTATGTAATCAAATATCTAATCAAGAATTAATGGACTTAAATATAGTTTAATACATGAAAAATGAGTCTAAGTATGAGGTGTTACAGATGTCATGAGGAGGAAGACAAAGTGGACTGCGATGCATTGCTAGCTTGAGTAGTAGAAGACGACAGTGCCAAATTGGTGGGAGCTAACAATTTACTGTAATATAGAAAAAATTGTTATTATAATATAACTTAGGATTTGATTAGTTTCAAATTATGATTCTAAGACACTATATTTTAATACTATGTCATTGAGTTCATCTACTTAAAGAAAATCAAGATTCTTGCATTTTTTTGCAAGTATTTTTCACTTCCCAATTTTCTGTCTTCTTTTCCCTTTCGATCTTTTCCCTCCCATCCTCTGTTTCGATTGATTAAAGAATATGGCATTTCTCTGCAAAGGTATGTGATATCTGATGTGTCTATTTGATTCCTATAAAATACCTATATTTTGTATCTATTTCATATGATCCATGTAACTGACTCCATATAGTGGGATAAGACTAATATTGTTATTGTTGTTGTTTCAGCTCAAAATATTGTAATTTGATACTTTTTGGCATGATTCTGTATAACCTGGAGTATATTTGCATCATAGAAATATTTATAACGATTTTGAGGTACATAGAGCCGAAAAGTTGAAGCAAAATGAATATGAATTCATCCATCCGATCCCCACTAATCTCCTCACCCGCGGACAGGTGAGGAGGTGAAGGAGAACAAAATTTACGAGAGGACCCGGCGCTAGGTGGTCTCGCAACTTGGAAAGGAAGACGAGTCAGAGCCGGCACTGGGTGAAGTAAAACTTATTGGACCCAACACCGGCTCAGTTCGAGAGGCTGATTTAATTTTACGTCTTTCATAATATTTTGGGCTTTATTGGCTTTTGGAATTCTTTATAAAAGGCGACACTACAGAAACATGAGAGAGACATCCAAAAACGCACTCAGAAGCCAAAGAACATGGTTCAAACACATCTGGGTGTAGCTATGAGCAATCTATAGAAAGAAAGCAAAAAGATCTGGAGAGTATTGAAGTAAGATTATATTTTCCTTTATAATACTTTCTTCTTGTTATTCTTTTCATGCTTTAGGATTTTAGTTTTGTTTCAGTTGCTATATCTATGTGTAGCTAATTTTCTCAGTCAGGGGTAGGGATGTAGCTTGACTAGGATAGATTAGAGTTGCTTTCTTTAGTTTTAACTATATGGATTTGTTCGTCAAGTTATATTTAATTTCTTTCTTTATTTTATTTGTCTCTCTTGTTCGTTTATGATGATTTTATGCTTAATCACCATAGAATCTAATTAATGGATAAACTTTATGGATTGAGAGGTGAAGAGTGAACTTAGATTTAGAGAGATAAACATGGATAACTAATCTAAAGATAGAAATAGGAATTCGTGGTGATATACGTTGTAGTTTTAAAGGTTTAATTAGGAATTTTAGTCACGCAAGAACGAATTGAATCCTAATTAAATAAGGACTAATTGACCAAGAGCTAATTAGGATGCTTTAGAAACAATAGTTACTATAATTGTGTAGAGTCTAACTAAGAAATATAATCTATTTATCTTATAAGCTAAATCCTGATCCATTGACACTTCTGGAATTGAATGAAACTTAGACTTTGTTTTGTATTACTTTCCTTTTTAATTTGATTTTCACTTGTTTTTTTGGACTAAAGGTTTGGATTGATAAATTTATTGTCTCCCTTGGGTTCGATCTCTGGAATGCTTCAAAGATTTTTTTATTACTGCGATAAACCCTATATATTTGCAAGATTTCGATAAATATCTCTCTTCTTTATGGGGTTTTTGTCTGGACAATAACATTACTGAATAGGGTCATTTCTCTGTAATAAAAGATTAACGATACTTTCTTCATCTTTTCAACTTCAACTACTCATAATGCTTATATGATTATTAGGCTAGAAGCTTCAAGGGCTCTAACATTTCCAAGTACGTAAAATTCTTAACTTTGACTACTCATAATGTTGACTGTGTCTAGTTTTTTTTGTCTTCTTGATAATTAAAGGATACGAGCGAAGCTTTCCTCATTGACTAGCATTTCCTTGTAGGAATCTCATTTTCTTTACGAGTTAGGCTTTTTGCCTGGACAATAACAATGTAAGTTTCTTGATTTCGATTCTTTGATATTCATTTTCATAGGGCACTCCCAATTAATACCCACTAGGATACAGCACTTCAACTTAACAGTTAGGTAAATTCCATCTATATCTAAAGTTCTCTATTATATATAACAAAAAAAGACATGTGCAATTAAAACAATGAATAATGCAACATCTATTTGGATTAATATTGCTGTGGCTTACAATGGTAGTGCCAAGCTAAAAAATGTTGTGTAAAAAGGCCAACAATCCATGTCCCTCCCATGCCCAATGACTAGATAATTGACTACTTGGTTTACTGGGAAGTTGACAGAATAAAAGATGTCAAAGTGAGACTAAAAAATTATGTTTGCCCTTAGTGAAATATATCATTTTCCATACTGCAATCAATTGCAAATTTACTTGGGTTTTATCTGGTTACAAAAGTTCTTTAAACATGTTCATTATATGTTGTTTGTTCTTCCAGATTTCACTTCATATGAATCTCTTAATTTTTTTAGTATAATTCATGATATTGATGAATATGGTGGAACTTAAACTTCTAACAGAGATGTCAATTATTTCACTTGCTTACTTGTAATTGGGTTACAGGAATTAAGGTCCTTTGGAAATTTCAATTGCATCTGATAAGTTTATATTTTTACCTCCAATATACAGAATTTCCAGTTTTCTTAAATACCTTTATAAAAATGATTATGTTTATGATGTCTATCCAAATCACAAAAATATGTAAGATAGGCAGTACGGCTTACTTATCAGAAGACCACCCTTCAATCTGGTTCTTTAGATTAATTATTAGCCCTCCACTATGCTTCAATTGCTTGATATCTGTGTCTATTTTAACCTGAAAAGCTCCTTACATCATTTGCCTTAATGAATTAGTCCGTAACCTGTCACCTGTAAAAAAACCATGAATATTTCACTTGTTCTGGTTCTTTCCAACTCAGAATCAGTTGAATTTCCATTCCACTTTGTTTTTTAATACATATGGATTTCCATTTTCTAATATATAACTGTTTGCAGGAAATGAATGACTTGCATTCCAAAAACACTATAGCTTCTGCTGCAGGAGGGAGTCGTTGATGCAAAAAGGATAATTAAATAATTAGAATTTTAAATAGTTATAAAATTATTTAGATTTAATTTATTTTGAATTTATTTTATCTTTTAGGATTTGATATTCTGTTTATCTTTATCTTTATTTTATATTATATAATATAGTTTAGTTTATTATTTATCTTTTGTTTAGATTTAAATTATATTATCCTTTTAGAATCATAGTTAGATTATGATTTGAGACTCTATAAATAAAATTTAGGATCTCTCATTGTATCTAAACTATTTTCCTTATTGATTAAATATTGTTGAGATTATTGAGATTTATTTAGTATTTCCTCTCCTTTAAATTTTCCCTTCTTCTTATTTATCTTCTACCCTTCTCCTACCTTGTTCTACATCAATTTGGTATTAGAGCAAGTTCCCCAATGCCCCTTGTACACTTTCCTCCCCAGAAGCCTATAAGAAATCTTGCCGGAACCATAACCACTTCACTATTCATACTGAAAACCTTACCTATAGAAGTCCAATCAACACGCCGGAGGAAACCCGACCTTTCCACCAAGCGCCATCACCGGAGGTCCAACCACACGCTCTCATGTGCAGGCAATGCTCCCTGCACGTGAACTTCACTAACCCCACGTGTCATTGTCCGTACAGTCACCAAAATTCACTTTTTCTATTATTTTTGAGTTATTTTGCAAAGTTTTTTCCCTCCCAACCTATCTTAGCTGCAAGAATTATCATCTAGAAGCTTATTTGGAGGTATATATGAATTAATATCATTGTTATGGCTGCCTTAGAAAACTTTGAACGTTCGTTTGATCGCCTTGATTGTCGCATGGATGAAACGAACCATAAGCTTGATAAATTAAAAATTTTATCCAAAGAAATCATATGTTTGCTAACTAAGGATATAGAGATAACTCTCGAGACTTTAAAGAAGAAAGAACGCAAGTGTTAGATAGAAGGTGTAACACCTTACTTTTATCTATATTTTCTCATATATTATAGTGTGGACAACATCCAATTAGCTCATATTAAGAGCTTGAACCATTAATATAACCAAAATATTTAAATTAAAAAAAACACATGGTACTATTTATTTGGTTCTCAAGTTTTCTGGACGAACTTTGAAAAATCATAACTTAATCCAGAAAAATTGTATCAATGTGGTTCAAGTCTCTAAATGAAGGTAGAAATATGATGTACAAGATAAAAATATTAAAATTTCCTTTAATCTGACCAATTAGTACATTTTATTGCTCAAATTTACACTGTACAAATAGTCATTTCTCTCTTTTTCCAGGATTTTGGCCGTAATTTTAAAAATTCATATCTAACTCTATACTAAGCCAAATCATGTATTCTATATGCCATTGGAAATATATATATGTCTACCTACCTTCATATTTTTATTATACATTTATTTAGTCTAGACAGGGCACAACATCAATTTGACTCACTAGGGATCAAAACATCACTTTTTCTGGAACAGTCTTGGGAAAACTTGTATATCTCCCATTGTACAGCTCCAATTGAATTCAAACCAGTGGCATATTAACCTCAAAAGATAAATATTTTCATAAATGTAAACTACTGAACTTTGGAGCTCTGTATGATTTTATATCACTTTTCAAATAAGTGATACTTACAGTGAAATTCACAGATTTCACTTTATTGTCCAGTTTTGATCTTTAACTTAAAAAATATACTATAAATTGTACACATATCCAAATTAAGTGTTCTTTAGCTCATTAGAAATCTTATTCTCTCTACTTTCAGAGCATATCCAGACAGGGCACAACATCAATTTGACTCACTAGGGATCAAAACATCACTTTTTCTGGAACAGTCTTGGGAAAACTTGTATATCTCCCATTGTACAGCTTCAATTGAATTCAAGCCAGTGGCATATTAACCTCAAAAGATAAATATTTTCATAAATGTAAACTAATGAACTTTGGAGCTCTGTATGATTTTATATCACTTTTCAAAGTAAGTGATACTTACAGTGAAATTCACAGATTTCACTTTATTGTCCAGTTTTGATCTTTAACTTAAAAAATATACTATAAATTATACACATATCCAAATTAAGTGTTCTTTAGCTCATTGGAAATCTTATTCTCTCTACTTTCAGAGCATATATAACATTTGACTTAATTTCCCTGTTTTAGTCAAACAGTATTGACTTTATTTTCATGGCCACAAAATAAACTTCTAGCAATATAACATGGCAAACAAGACTTCATAACTAGCTCTCATGATCATTCCATGTTTCAAATCCATGCCAAACATTTCATAGTGCTCATAAGAACATAATAGTAAAAGAATACAGATCCATATGCATATACATAATTTTTATACATTATTTCAAAATATGGAATCATAGCTTGAAATTATCATCAAGCATCATTCTCCCTTTCATTCTCTTTGGCTCCTTGATCTCCTTGACATTGCTTGTGCCTATCATTTGGGATACTTGAGGGGATGAGATTGGAGACAATCTCAGTAGCAAGTTACATTTCATGCAATTATGTCAATCATGTTAAATAAATCACATTTGATCACATCTAATCACATCAATCACATTTAAACAATAAATTGCCACATTGGTTATAAAAAATTCGGCAGCATAACGGCTTAGAAAATGGACATCCCGGGGAATAAAACCCCTCATTTTACAGCCAAAACCAATCAAAGAAATCACAATGGCAATATGGCAACACAATTTAATCATAGAAAGACAATGAAAGAACATAAAGCAAGAATATGAAACTTAGCTACCTTGAAGCATTTCTTTGGCTCTTCCTCTTGAATCTAATGCTTCACCACTTGGTTCCCCCTCCTTTAAGAACTTACTTGGGCTTTATCAATTCCTAATACACCATTAAACACTCACTTTATTTACTGGTTTCATGAGTTACTTCTTAAAGACTCACAAAAACCTAGAATTTCATTTTCTTCACCTTAAGCTTTTTATTTAACCCCATACTTGCTCCTAAGGTTTTGGACCATGGGGAATCCATTTTTACCATCAAATACATGAAAATCCATCTCCTTCCCACCTTATTAGTCTGACCAAAATCTGTTCTTAAGGGGAAGAAATTGGTTTTTCACAAAACTTGCTTTAAAACATACATTGTTTACTTTTCTTGAAAAATCTTATGTTTTCTTGTAAATTTTTAGCTTAAAAACTCCTTCCCTCTTCTTATCATGCTTAGGCCAAGATTAGAACAGCAAAGGGAGAAGGAGAAAATCCAAGAAAACTAACTCAAATTACTTAGAAACTAGGCTAGAACACTTATAAATTGAAAGGAACTTGCTTACCAATTTATTTGGGATTTTCCTTTCCTTTTTCTCCTCTTTTTTTTCCTTCATCACGTGGCTTCCTTTCTTCATCACTTTGCTGCAGCTTCTCCCCTTCTTTTCTTGCCCAAATATGACGCACACATGAGAGCCAAGGAGGGAGTATTTATAAACTTTGTCAACCAATCAATTTATGCCACCTAAGCTTCTTGATTTTTCTTGAAAATGACATAATTAATTGAATAATATAATTCTATCATGTGCAGCTTGGTCAGCACGAAATGGAGGGTATTTTGGTCCAAAAATTTTCAATATTTACTTATCCAGATATATCCTGGACCGGTCTGGATAATTAAAGCTACTTTAGCAGTATATTTTACTATTATTGGGATACTAATTATAATCATAAAATTACCATAATATAATTATCCCAATTGGTCCAAATATAAGACCCATACATTTTTCTAGAATGAATACTGCTTCTTCCTGCAGTCCAGACTGGCATTTATTGAGTAAGACATTGATATTAAATCATAATTATCCAATAAATATTATTTTGATCTTAATAAATTTCATACTATATTCCAATAGTCTTAGCTCATTGAGAGCTTCATTTTAACTATAATTTTTCATATTTACAAAAAATACCCTTAACTCGAGACAAATTTATAATTTTTAAAACTTTCGAGTTATTAGGTGTAATTTTTACCAAAATTCATAAAATTTACTTCAATCCCCTCCATGCGTCCACCACCTTCCTTCCTTTCTTTCTTTATTTTTTTTTCTCATTTATTATTTTTTTTCCAGGAACAAAATGATTATTTTCCCATTTTTCCTTCTGACCGAGATAATTGTCCTTTTTACCTTATATTATGCAAAACGGCGTATATCCATTTTTACAAATTCCTTATAGATTTTGAAATATTAAGCTTTAAATATTTAAGAAAATTTTCAGGATATTACAGAAGGAGATCAAGCATACCAGGAAGTTACAGCTACAGAGCACATCGAAGCAATACCATTCATAAATAATTCCTCAGAATCCAAAGAGGACCCTTATGTTTTTGTTGTTAAAGAGGACAAAAGCCTGAAAAAAGGGACAAGCACAGAAACAGATGAAAGTTGTGCCTCCCAAGGTTATTGATGATATTCATCATGCTACGCACCTTGCTTTTCTGTTACAACAGGTACATGGATTGTTGCAACTATATAAGATCAAAATTTTCTCCAATCTCTTTGTTTAGGTCCTATTTATCATTATCTTGTTTGGTAAAAATGATTTCTTGAGTTGAATAATACTTGAGTTGTTGAAGAAAGAGTCCTTTGCTCAAATCTCATTCTTCACTATCTTGTTTGATGAAAATGTTTCCCAAATCTACGTGGAGTATTAACTCTCCAGAGAAGAGTTTTTTCAAGTGGAGGATAATGATACAGAAAGGATAATTAAATAATTAGGATTCTAAATAGTTATTAGATTATTTAGATTTAATTTATTTTGAATTTATTTTATCTTTTAGGATTTGATATTTTGTTTATCTTTATCTTATATTTTAGGATATAGTTTAGTTTATTATTTATCTTTTATTTAGATTTAAATTATTTTATCCTTCTAAGATCTTAGTTATATTAGGATTTAAGACTCTATAAATAAACCTTAGAACCCCTCATTGTATCTAAACTATTTTCTCTATTGATTGAATATTATTAAGATTATTGAGATTTGTTTATTGAGTATCCTCTCCTTTAAATTTTCTCATCTTTAAATTTCTCCTCTTCTCATCTATCTTCTACCCTTCTTCTTCTTTATTCTACATTAGTTCTCCTATAGGCTCCCCCAACATGAACCAAGTTGCCAAGACTATAGCGGGCCACAATGATACTAAATGCAACATAGAATAGATAATCATGTATTTTTTCACTAACCCGAGTGTCAAGTTGAAATCCAAGGTCTTTTTTCACTTTTTTTTCTTTAAATTAGTTAAATAACTTGTACATTGTTAAAAATTATATTTTTAAGAAATAAATTATAATTCACAGACCCTTTGGGCAACTGAACCCAAAAGATGCTCAAGGTGGGGAATGTGTCCAACTTACAGCAAGGACACCAAATAGAAGTCAATTGGATTGAAGGCCTGCCTGTAGGAGCTAAAGGGAAGCTGGTAAATGCAATGCTAAGAGGATTGGCTAGGGATTTCAAACATTTTACTGTACATCATGTGTGCTGGACAAATATTCCCAGCGAAACAAAAGAAAATGCTTTCATGAGCATAAAGGTAATAAATTAGTTTTTCATATAATTTAGTCTATTTTTAAACTTCTTGGCACTAATTTTATTCTATATGTAGGAACATTTTAACCTGACAGATGAACATAAAAGGTATTGTCTGAACACAATAAAGGAGAAGTGGAAGCAAGCAAGACACATAATTTTTTATACTGCAAATAAAGGTGGCAAAGTGACATATGATAATTTGATTGTTGCCTACCCGAAAGGGATAGAAGCAAAATAGTGGAAAAGGTTCATTGATGATAGGATGACTGAAGATAATAAGGTAATTCTTCATATTTTACTCATGACTTGCCAAAATCTTTAGCACTACATCAACTAGCAATTAAGTAAATCCCATCTGTAAAATCAAAATGAGAGTTCTTTAAACATACACATTATTATTTGTGATTGTTTTTACATCATATCAATTTTCATTTTTTAAATGCTAACTATATTTTTTTCCAGAGAATACATGATTTGCAGCCCAATAACGCTGTAGGCTCCCCCAATGTGGGCCACATTACCATCCAAGAAATGCAGCATCAAAATGCTAACAATGAAGCAGCTTTTTAGTGTTTTGTAGAGATTAAAGGTCTCTTACTCACTCTTTTTTTTATTAGTTAATTGTATATATATTTTTTTAAAAAAATAAATGATTCTTCACAGATAAATTTGGCTGCCTAAGCCAGAGGATTTTAAAAGTCGATGAGGTATCCAACTTACAGTTAGGTCATAAGGTTGTCATCAATTGGACTGCTGTTGGCTTGGTTGAATGAGGCGGAGGGGAGCTACTAAAAGTGATCCTACGAAGCATGGCCAAGGACTTTAAATAGTTTACTATTGATTGTAAGACCTGGAAAGACATCCCAACTAAAATAAAAGATACGGCTTCCAAGAATACAAGTAATAAATTAGTTTTTAATATAATTTAGTCTATTTTTAAATTAATTGGTATTAATCATGTTCTATTTATGTAGGAACATTTTAACCTAATCGAGGAACACAGGAGGTATTGTCTAAGTGAAATAGGGGGCAAGTGGAGAAGATAAAAAAGTAAGATTTTTAACAGCGTCAATAAGGATGGCAAATTAATAGAAGAGGATTTTATTTCTAACTGCCCTAAAAAAGTGTGTTATGAACACTGAAAGAGTTTTGTAACACACAGGATGAGTGAAGAGTAGAAGGTAAATTTTTTCATAAGCAACTAATTTCTATGAAGATACCATTGCTGCTTACAAATAAAAACAAATAACTTAATTAAAATCTAATCCATCCCTCGTCAGGTTTTTCCTAGCTGCTCAAACTATTACTGTCATTAATTAATATTCATACATTTTATTTTTATTGTTATTGATTTATACTTATTAAAATCTTATTTTAATTTAATTCTAAATTTTCACAGGTTGTGGCGAAGCAAAACAAGAAAAACCAAATGAAGCGCAAGATTCAGGATATTGATATTGAGAAACCTACTTCGCCAACTACCGGTACTGGAGCATCATCCTCAACAATAAGGATGCCTAGCTACAATGACCTTGTTCAGTAGGTCAAGGCACTGAAAGAATATGTGGAATCATTCCAGTCTGAAATGAGGTAGATGAAGGATGAGTTCAACACATTCAGGTCTCAGATGGAGACTAGGATGACACAAATTTCAAATATCTTTCCGCAAATATCACCATCACAAAAAGCTCTCACAAGTGATATCAACAAGTAGCCTCCTCATGTAGAAAATTTTTCCGTCATACATTCCAAACTATAAAAATCAAGTGTCCTAACTATAGAAATCAAGTACTTCACTTAGATGTTAGTTACAAAAAGCATCCATGCAATAGAAAGTTTTGTTTTTTTTTGCAATTTTGTACACTATGTAGTGAAAAAACTGCTTCTTGATACCAATTATGTTGTTTTAGTGTTACTTGTGTTTGATTTTTATTTCTTTGTGAGAAAAACCCTAGATGAATCGCTTATTTTATTCATAATAGATAGCAAAATATATAGAGGATTGGATACCACATAAAGAAGGCAACTATATCCTAATAATGCAGCTGTAAATCCCGAAAAATAAGGCAAGGAAATAGCAAACATAAAAATAGAATTATTCTCCTAGTTAATGAAAAGATAGTCAACTAAAAATTAAATACTATAAGGATGGCACAGGCTATGGAGAAATGTCCATAGCAGATACTTGTATGGAATTATCATAAGAATTGTATCAGCCTAGCTCAGCACAAAGTGGCATCGTCTAGTTGAGTTCCTCTACTTTAGTTGCAGGAAAAAATACTTGTGCAAAAAATGCCAAGAATCTTCGATTTTCATTGTCTTTGTTCTGTTCCACTCCCATCCCCTGTTCCTATCTGAAATAATGATTAAAGGATATATGAAACTTTTCTACTCTGACTGGCATTTCCAGGCAAAGGTATATAGGTATCTCATATTCTTTATGGTTTTTTTTCTTTTCTTAATTTTTTAACACTATTATTCATTGAGGGTATTTTGGTTTTTTGTTATCTTAAACCTTTCATTCCATCATTAAAATACATATGCCAAACAAAGTTTCAATCAAAATTCCATTAATTTTTTCTAACATACCAAGCATATTTTTAAAATTCATTTCCACTACTTTTCTTGTCATATAATTATGGTTATGATACCAAATATAAGAAAATTAATCTTTGAAAATTTTATGATATTAGAATAACAAATTTAAACATACCTACTAAATACATGTTTTTGGATGAAAAGAAATAACCACACTAGTTGAATATCTAAAAATTAAAGAACTAGGGCTTTCCTTGCTTGTTCATACTCACAATTACACCATTCAATAGGGCAATGTATGATAGAATAATTGATGTAACGATAGTGAGACCTAACCAATTATAAATGAACCCTAGTACTCTCCCATCTTAAGCCTATAGATTAGCCCTACACTATTAACCTACATTAATCAAATTGACAAATTTCCAATTCATAATATAATAGGATCACATAACTTGTCAAGTGAGCTCAACTTGCATCTCCATTGGATCATAAAAAAATAAATTAACCTGTTTTTATAAACCAAAATCACAGTTGATTGAAGTTCACATAAAATATTTCTAACAGTTTCTTAATGACTGCAAGCTTCTCTAACATTACAGTTCTATTGGACAACTCTTTTTTTTATGGTAAAAAGGTAAATCTTTCATTACTACCAAAAGAAATAGCTATACAAAGTCATATATACAATACAAAGTAGATAAATTTGAAGTCACTTTCTAGGAAGGGTTCCCCTAATTAATATTCACAACTACAAAAAATGCCTCCCAACTATCCTATTCAGTAATGACACCAATTTTTCTCAGGAATTCTCTTTCAGCAATTTATTGTTTGGTCCCTGCATAATAACTACATCCGATTTTTACCTTCGATTTTATATCTTTGATCACTTTTTGGATTATGGAAGTTTCATTATTATATAGCCCAGTATTCCTTTCCTTCCAAGCATGATAGATAACAGCTATAAACTTTACATGTAACACCTGTCTAAAACAGTTTCTCCTTCTGAAGCTCATAATAAGCCACCCCCCCCATCTACTAAACTATATTGGGACATAATCAATCTTTATCCACTTACAGACTTCTACAAGAATTTCTTTCACCCATAGGCATTGGGAAAAATGGTGTTCAACATATTTTAACATCATTACCACACAATATACAATTTAGATTAGTAACCGGGATATTAAGGTCACATATTTTAGTCTTAGTGAATAATCTTTTTTAGATAGTTAATCACATAATAAAGGCTTATTTAGGCACTATATATCTAGACCAAACAATCTTGTTATACATGAAATTTTCATGTTCACTCTGAAGCCACTTGTATCCATTGCTGATGGAATATAATCTCGTGTGTGTAGCAGCCCATTTCCCATCATCATATCCTTGTGCAAATTTTCTATTAGAGATTGTGCCCTAGGTTAATTATTGTATTATGAACATTGTACTTCATTATGAAAAAGAAGGTGTTTTTTCTTTTATTACATTATTATATTGTTTGCATGTTTATCTTTATAATAATATCCTACGATAAATCATTTTTATCCTAAATGTCCCTAGTCTATCATCTTTGTAGGAACAATGATAAATTAAGTCTAGTATGATTTTGATTGATAATTATGTATATAAATACAAATCAAAATCATGAGTTTCTGTTAGGGAATAGACGTTGAATCGACCCGTCATGAGATAATTACATGGATCAAGTCATAAGCATATCTCATATATAACCGTGTCAGTAAACTCTCAGACCTGAGATCACTATGACTTCCTACATTGGGAACACTATACTTTGGCATAGTCAAAAGTTACCCTTAGTCAATAGATCATAAAGGCTATGATCGAGCATAATGAAACTCGTGTGAAGGAAGATGAATGGTCAAGATAAAACTTGTCCCACTAATTAATGAAGAAAATATATCTGGGCCCCTTGATGAGTGAGATTGAGAAATGCATGGCTGTGCTCGAATGGAAGAGTTTCCATTTGTTTTATCAGTTTGCTTCGAGATCGAGAAAGTAATAGTCGAATAAGATGAGGATAATGTTTTCATGTCTCATACTTGACCTATATATCATGAGACAAAAGGATGTGATCAGGTTATATGATAGGTTACATCGGATCACCGATCTCATATGATTTGGGTAGTCACAATATCTTGATAGAAGTCACTTGTGACTTGTGAGTCCAATAGTGTTATTAGTCTACTTCCAACATCATATGGGCATATAGGGTCACACACAAAAATGGGCTAACTCAAACTAGAATGTTCAGATTCATTGAATCTAAAATGTGTCTAGATTTAATAAATTTAACGTTCAATTTAGGGTGATTGAATTTTATATATAAATTTGATATATATATATATAGTATTATAAAAATTCAAAGTATATATATGTGTTTGATATATTAGATATTTGATATATATTATATTATTTTGAAATATATATTTTATTCAGATTAATCTAAATGAATTAGTTTTTAAATTTAATTCTATGTGATATATTTAAATTTAAACTAATGTCATAATCTAAATTTGATTTAGATTTGATTCTAAATTTAAATTTAAACTAATAATCTAAATTTAATTTATATGATAAATTCAATTTAGATTTGATTCTGGATATAGATTAGATAATAAGTTTAGATTTAATCTATTAGATAGATTTAAATTCAAACTAATCTATTTTAATCAATATTTGATTTAATTTAAATAATTGATTTAAATTAAACAAATATGAAATCCTATCTATATATTGATATAGAATCAATAGAATTTTGACCTACCCAAAGAGAGAGCGGCCGTACACTCAGAGAGCTAGACTGTACGGATAATCAGTGAGACTGTATGGACAAACAGTGAAAACTGTATGGATGTTTACAAATAGGGGTGCTATCATATTGTTCGAGTTGGATTCACTGTTCATGTGGATACCAGTAGAGAGAGTTGAACAAACGTGTTAGTTCCTGGGTTCCGACGAAATGAAAAGAACACCAAGGGACACATCGGAGGTAAATTCTTCTTCTACATCTTGATTTAAGCAACATTGATAGATCCACATGAGGGATTTCGATGGAGTTTTTTGTTGCATGTGTACCAAAATTCCCAACAATTTCAACTTCACTTTGTTCAATTTTCTCGAACGCTAGCTAGTGTCAGTGGGGGTTAGTATATATATCCAGAAGTCTCCTCGCTTTAAATAGATACCATCAATCCATTTTACCTAGAGATTATCAGCTTTTGAAGCAACATTCCAGATTTGTTTAGCAATAATAGCTTCATTCCATAAATCACATTTTTTAAAACCAAGGCCCCCTTTGCTTTTAGGAAGGCATATTCTTTTCCAACTGACATGTGCCAAAATTTTGCCATTTTCTCTTTGTCCCTAGAGAAAGACTCTATAGATTTATTCAAATTTTTTGTGATGCTGTTAGGGAGAAAAAATATGTTTACCCAGTATACTTGCATGGAGAAAAGTATATAGTTAATTAGTTGACACCTGCTCACATAAGATAAATGTCTTGAAGCTCAACAATAGATTCTTGAATTTGCTCCATTCTTTGGGAGAGAGTGGCATGCTCAGATATTTAACAGGGAAATTACCCACTGTAAAACCTGTTAAGTTTATGATTTTCTCCTTAGTATTTCCCGCGGCACCATTTTTGAAGATGCTCAATTTGCAAGGATTAGCATAAAGGCCTATAGACTCAGAGAATTTTCTAAAACCCTTCATCACAACTTCCATGGACTTTGGGGAGGCTGTGCAAAACATCATTAGATCATTTGCAAAACATAAATTGACGAGGCCAAATTTTTTGAATAAGGGATGGTATTTTAAAGCAGGGTGTTTAGCCTCAAAACTTACAATTCTAGTAAGGTATTCCATGACTAGGACAAATAGTCATGTCTTTATTGCCTTCTGCACAATGCCCAAGACCTCTTCTTAGTTTTTAGTTTTTGAATCCGACTTACTAGTAAGATGAAAGATGTTGTTTGTTGATTACCTCACATTTCTTTTGCTTTTTTTTTTTGGCACACCACGTTTCTCTAACATTATAATTCCATTGGACAGGCTCCTTCTAAGCTTCTCAAAGTCTCTGTGGGGGCTAGAATCCAATACCTACCAGAACGTAGTATTCAATCAACTTCAAGTTAAGAAAACTAAATCCTAGTTCTTTAAAGTTCTTTTGGTTTTTGTGTCAAATGAAGTTACAAGCTGGGCGATGTTATTTAGATTTCTAATGATTCCTCAATATAATTTTATAAATCTTAATATATATATATATATATAATATTTGATTCTTTTTCATAAGAAATGTGGGCTAAGCCTAAAATTACACATCTCACTACCTTAAACATAATGCCCTCATTAAATCTGTTCCATAACTTCACAAGATCCTTCCAAAACAAAGAATTTGTCTGATGCATCCCAGCACTAGTACTAAATCTAACCCCATTATTATAGTTATCTTTCAAAACATCTATCCACAATCCTTCCTTCTCAATTCTAAGCCTCCAAATCAATTTCATAAGATAGGCTTGATCTATCTCTTTTAAACTTCGAATACCTAAACCTCCATACTTCCTTTCTTGTTTCAACATCTCCCATCCTATAAGATGGGTCCATTCTATTTAAGATGACCAATGAAAATTGTCGCAATTTTTTCAAAATTTATAAATTTAGTGATGAATATATCTCTTTCACTAATGTCCATTGCCAAAACTATTAAATTTGCATCATATTTGTGATGGATACTAAAAGTTAGTTGCTAAAATTTTAAATTAATGACAAATTAGTGATGACCATTAATTTGGTACTAATTTTAGTAACAGTTACAATTCTATCAGCAAAATATGCCACATAAATTTTTAAATATGTGTGATGGATTAATGATGGGCATCGAATTATTATGCATAACTTGCTGTCACTAAAAGTTGTTACTAAAGTTTTAACTAGTGATGGATTAGTGATGACCTTTATATTTATCACTAATACTAATAACAAATTAGCAGTGGACATTTTTAATTATCAAAATTAATAAAAAGTTGTCAAAAAAAGTGTTAAAATAATACATATATAATTTTATTTTCTTTTGAAATAAACATAAAAATAAATCTTTCATTATATATATGAGAAAATAAAAAATAAGTAAATATAAATTTAATATTTGGGTTAATTAAATTGAAGCTAATTTATTAGTTTAATCATAAATTGTTTGATATGGTATATATAATAGTTTCTATGTATGTTTTTGTGTGTGTATATATATATTAAAATTTGAGCATAATGATTGAACGCTTCTAAAAGCTCAACATGTAAAGCATGGAAGTAATTTAGGGTCTTGGAGGTCACAAGTTTGAGCTAGAGGAAGATACAGAGACACACATAATCCTAAGGAACATTGGAAAGGACAATGAGTTCGATATGGGGGAAGATTATCATAATTACAGGAAAGTAAGTTCAATATGTGGGAAGATAATCATAATTACAACCAAGTTGAACGAAGTAATATCAAACATGCTAGACGCGTACGAGTACATTAAAAGAAGAGAGAAAATTGCCACTTAGTGAACATGGTTATGAAAAGATAATATAATTAGGAAGGACAAAAGCATATTTTTGGTCCATTAACTTTACAACATATTTCATTTTGATCTTTTAACTTTTTTTATTTCTTTTTAATCTTTTAACTTTTAAAATATAATAAATATTTTTACTATTACTAATACCATTAACTATTTTAGTGAAAAATACTAACAAATCATTCTCAAATGTTGACAAAGCATTTTTTAATGCTTATATAATTATCCAACTCATTTTTTATGACAAAAAAAATTAAGATTAAGGTTTTACTTAGAAATTTATTATTTGTAATTATTTATATTTAATCTTACAAGTTAATTAAAAATATTTTAAATATAAGATTAATTGGAAACATTGATAATTTGGCAATAAAGATTAATATATCAATATTGAATAATGTTTTATCAATATTTTCTATTAACATAGTTAACATTATCAATAATAGGAAAAATTTTGATTATATTTTGAAAATTAAAGAATTAAAAAGAAACAAAATAAATTTAAAAAACCAAAATGAAACCTGATGTAAAGTTGAAAGACCGAAAGTGTGCTTTTACCATTAGGAGTTTAAAATAAAACATGAAAGAAAATTTACAATGAAAAAAATCAAAAAAATAAAAAATAAAATATTGGAGCCATAGCTTACTTGTGAGCTGATATTGTTCATAAGGCATGACTTCCTACAGTTGTATAAGTATATTAGATAGATAGATATTAAATTATTGATTGCTTAGTCCATTGTTTCCTTCCCATCTCATTTTCTTATTTGTGGATTTCAAATCTTAATTTCATTCCATTTAATATTTCAATAAATCTTCTCATGGACTCTCATTTCAATTTTTTTTAAGTACTAAGATATTTTAATTGACGATTGAAGATGGATTCTTTGGAGGTGTGGGTTTTACCTAATTCAATAAAGTCTTTTCTTATATTTCAATTTAATATAATCATCTTGGTGGAAATGTATCTAAGGCCCTTTTTTAAGTTTTTTTTAAAAAGTGACTTTCAAGTTATTTAAAAAAGTGATTAATTGTTTAAGAATTATTCTCTAGCACCACCAGTGGCCTGTGAGTGACTCACTAAATCATCGATCAGGCAACAGCTCTTCCCCAATTATTCCACTGTTGCAATCCAACACAATATTGTACAGGGGCTACCAATTTTTTTTTGAAAAAAATATTTCTATGAATCTTAGTTAAAAAAAAAATGCAGCATATATGATGCATATATTTCAGTCACTATTCCACCATTCCATTTTCTTGTGGAGAGATCAGGAAATGGTGCTTTGGATCATGTGACTGTAACAGGCTTGGCTTAATCTTTATTGTATCGAAATATTGTGGGTGTTTCAATCCCACGTTTAATTTATGTCTAATGTAGTATTTTGAGCTTACCCCTTTGTTTTAAAAAAGAAAAGGAAATAACAAGTTCAACTGCACTTTTCCCTTTCATGTTTATTCTTGCAAGATGCTTAGAATTATATTTGAATGAAGAATTAGTGTCTCACTAGTGACTAGAGGGTGAATCTATTTCAGCATGTCATAGGTAATTAATTTCTGAATATGTAACAAAAACTTCAAATTTATTATATTACTTAAACTAATAAATGTATTTATAAATTGAAAGTTAATTTATTCTCATTGCTGATAAATCATGTGGTCAAATTGCATTTTCGTATCATTAATCTTTCCATTAAATGATATCTCTCTATGTGTTTTCTTTTACTAATAAGATTGGATAAAATCACTTAACCGATATGTCTTTAAAGGATAAAAAATGTTTCTCTATTAGCTAAAACACACACATATATAAAAGCAAACAATAAAAATTAACGCATAATTTCATAAAAGATTTTTTCTTGACCAAAACATAAAAGCTTAGTTTAAGTGAGTGATAATCGTCGCAAATAATTATTGCAAACCAATGAACAAACACGTTACTTATTATACTCAATATTATATTTAAAATACATTTTCCAAATTATTTAAAACGTTTACTTAAATCATATTATATTGCAAAATATCTTGTAAAAAAAGATATAATATTAGATTCAGATATTATTACTTCAATTCCCAAAATTTAAATTTTTGAATTTGGAGTCAATTCATTTAAATTTCAAAATTCGGAGCCAATTGGATGATTGAAATTTAAATTGTCAATTCATTGGTTGAAAATTTAAATTGAAAAATGTGAAATTTGTGAATTTGGAGCCTAGAAAACGTGTTACAGCACGCAACCCAACACAGGAGCAGGTTAGACTGATGAACAGAATCAACTTATTATCATTTGAGTGTTTTATAAATAGATTGTTAATTCTAAGTTCTAAAATTTGTTTGTTTTTAATTTGCTTAAATAAATTATATTTGACATACACAAAACGTTGATTAACTAAAATACATGGAAATTGATCTAATTAAACACTATGCTAATATGGTGAGAACTTTTTTTTCTCTTGTTCTAATTGTAAATCCTTTTCTCACAAATAAATTTGCATTTCAAAATCAAGTCTGAAAAGGTAACAACATACATAAGATACTGCATCCATCTTTGCATTATATTCCAACTACAGTTGCCAAGTTCATTAAATCAAGGGGATAATCTTCTTATAGAAAGTTGTTCTTTAGCCCTATGTAAATAAACATATAAGAAAATAAAAGATAAAAAGAATATGTCTTTGGTAGTGATTATTGTAATCACATGGGGGAAGTTAGAAGAATATGTTTTCTAACTTCTAATATCGATAGAGCACGTTGTTAAAATAGTAATTCCCAACAATCAAATAATGAAATAAATAAGAACGTGATAATTAAATAGTAATTCATGGTATATTTTTAAAATTTTTTGTTCACAAATGTATTTATTTTTTATTTTCCCTTATCTTAAAATGATAAATTTTTAATTGTCTTAAACCTAAATTTTAAATTGAATTAAAATTTATTTCGTTAGAAGCAAAAAAAAAAAGAACATTATCAAAAGGAGCGAGGTATCCATTAACATGAACACTACTATTTTTTGTTTGGGCGAACATGGGGTTAGGAAACCCCAAAATCAAGAAAACTGGAAAAGAAAGAAGAGAAAAATTTTTACCGAACTCATGTGGGTAAAAATTGCATAGCATAGTCATAGAGATGACGCCATCATGTGGGCAATAGTCAGCCGAAAAAAATCATGTGGGGTGATAAGATTGTTTTACCCAACCCGAAAAAAATCATGTGGGGTGATAAGATTGTTTTACCCAACCCGGCAACATGAACACTAATTTATTCATCTAGGGTCTTTGTGTTTCAAAATGCCATGTCCAATATGCCGAAAAAGAAAAATGCCATGTCCATCCATTATTATGCGAGTGGGTAATAGGCCTAAAAGAATTATGAAAATTGCACAGCATAGATGCACCATGGGCTTGGGATGAGTCAACCTGTTTAAGCTTATGCCCAAAATCATTTCTTCATAGGCTTCAGTCCAGCTCTTGGGCAAAACTTGGATCTGTGTGAGTTTTTTTCCCCTTCATGGATATTTGTATAAAAATAATTTGAAAAAATTCCAGATAAATACAATAACAACAACAATATTAGCTTATCCCACTGATATGAGGTCGGCTATATAGATCATACAACGTCATTGAACTCTATCAAACACCATCTCCTCAGACAAATTATTTCTTAATATATCATTCCTTATAACTTCTCTTAGTGTCCTTTTTGGTCTTTCTGTACACCTTTTGATAAGGTTCCCAGCCATTTGATCAACTCTTCTCACTGGCTTCTCTTACCCTCTTCTTTATACATACTCAAATTACCTTAAACGATTTTCTACCATTTTCTCTTCGATAAGTGCTACTCCGACTTTCTTTTATATACATTCATTTCGTATCTTATTCAATTTTGTATGACCACACATCTATCTCAACATTCCCATATCTGCTACTCTCATCTTATACTTTTGTTGTCCTTTCAAATTCAAACATTCACTACCATATAACATCACTGACTTTATAGCTATTTGATAAAATTTTTCTTTAAGCTTTGTAAGTACCTTGTGATCATAAATAACTCCTGATATTTTTCTCCACTTTAACCACTCAGCTTGTATCATATGCATAACATCTCCATTAATTTTGCCATCACTCTGTAAAATTGACCCCAAATATCTAAACTTTGACACCTCTGGAATGATTTGCTCACCAATTTTTACCTTTAAATCATTTGTGATTGGTCTCTTATTAAATTTGCAATGTATATATTCCGTTTTACTTCTACTTAGATGAAATTTTTTTGATTCTAAAATGTGTCTTCATAACTTAAGTTTATAGTTGACCTCTTCTCTAAAGTCCTCAATTAAGACAATATTGTCCGCGAAAAGTATACACTTTGAAATTTCCTCCTGTATATATTATGTTAGAACGTCTAAAATCAAATTAAACAAGTATGGACTCAAGGAAGATCCTTGATGTAAACTTATTCTTATAGAAAAATTTTTTGTTTCCCCTCTAAGAGTTCTCATACTTGTTGTTACTCTCTCATACATATCCTTTATGGCTCGAATGTAAGTCATACGAACACCTTTCTTCTCCATTATTTTCCATAACACATCTCTTGGTACTCTATCATAGACTTTTTTCAAATCAATGAAAACCATATGCAAGTCTCTCTCTTTACTCTAATATTTTTCAATCAAACCCTTTAACAAATAAATAGCCTTTGTTGTGGACCTGGCATAAATCTAAATTGGTTTTCTGAAATACGAGGCTCTTTTCTTAACATGTGCTCAATCACTTTTTCCCAAAGTTTCATGGTGTGACTCATGAGTTCTATCCCCCAATAATTTGCACAATTCTGAATATCCTCATTGTTCTTGTATATAGGTACCATAGTGCTCTTTCTCCATTCTACTGGTATTTTCTTAGACCTTAAGATCTCGTTAAATAATTTAGTGAGTCACAAAACCCCCTTCTCTTCTAAGCAATTCCAAACTTCGATAGGAGTACCATCAGGACCAATAGCTTTACCACTGTCCATTCTCTTAAAAGCTTCTTTTACCTCTCTAACCTAAATCCTATGATAGAAGTTCAAATTCAGATCATATTCATGAGTTATTAATCCTTCTGTATTAATAGTCTTACCCAATTTATCATTAAAAAACTTATAAAAGTAGCTCCTCCATCTTTCTTTAATATCATCATCTGTAATAAAAATTTTTCCTTCCTCCTCCTTAATGCATCTTACTTAGTCCAAATCTCTTGATTTTCTTTTCTTTTTCTTAGCAATTTTGTAAATCTTACATTTGCCATTTTTGGTTCCTAAATCCTAGTAGAATTCCTCAAAAGCTTTAGATCAAGCCTCACTCACTGCTTTCTTAGTCTCCTTTCTAGTCAAACGATAACTTTTCATCATTATCGCACAAATGCAAGGCTTTGAAACATTCTTTTTTATGTTTGATCTTCTCCTGGACACTTTTATTCCACCACCAAGATTCTTTATCTTTAGGTCTAAAACTTTTGGATTCACCCATGACTGCTTTAGTGATGTCCCTAATTATTGTAACCATCTCTTCTCACAAGATGTTAGCACTTCCTTACGACTCTCAATTGCCTTCCTTTAGAACTTTTCTCGTAAAGATCAATTGTTTTTTACCTTTTAGTTGTTACCACTTAATTCTAGAATTTAAGACTTTTCGACTTTTCAATTTTTGCTTCTTAACCAGCACATCAAGGACCAAGACCTTATGTTGTGAAATTAAGCTCTCACCAAGGATTGCTTTGCAGTCTTTACAAGCTCTTCTATCTGAGTTCCTTATCAAAAGGAAATCAATTTGTGATCTTTGGACTCTACTCTTATATATAATTAAATGCTTCTCCTGGTTCTTGAAACGTGTGTTTACAATGGTGAAATTATAAGCCATTAAAAAATCAAGAATGGAATGTCCCTCCTCATTTATTTCTCCAAAATTATAACTGCCATGAGCTCCAATATATTACCTTATCTATTTTCCCACATGACCATTAAAGTCTCCCCAGACAATGATCTTTTCCTCTTGTGGGATATCTCGAATAAAGTAATCCAAATCTTCCAAAAATTTTTCTTTAATGTGTGATTCCAACCCGACTTGAGGTGCGTAAGCACTAATAACATTGAAAGTATCGTGCCCAATAGTCAATTTTAAGGATAAGATTCTATCTTCAATCCTTCTGACTCCTACCATATTCTTTTTCCAATTTTTATCCATAATAATACTAACTCTATTCCTTGTTCTGACCTTCCCTACATACCAAAATTTAAAACTAATAGTGTCTAACTCCTTAACTTTTTCTCCCACCCATTGTGTTTCTTGAAGACACAAGATGTTAATTCTCTTTCGAATCATAGTTTCAACTACCTCCATAGATTTACCTGTTAGAGACCAATATTCCAAGAACCGAACATAATCCCACTCTCCTGGGCTAACTTCTTTAGTCACATTCATCCATAATGATGTGGGAACCCTTGCTCATTTAACACTACACCCAGGCACTGATGTAGTGGCTCTAACTCATTTGATATTGCATTCAAGTTGTACAGGGCGTTGCTTTTGGGCAACAACCTAGCCTTAGCACAATTATGTCTCTTATCCATGTCATAAAGATTCGACAGATTTTTACGTTACTTTTCGATAACCTAACACAATCCTCCTCCTTTACTAGGGTTTGGGATTGGCCGTGACACTACATAGACAGAGTTCAAAAATTCCAGATAATTATTAATAAAAAATATTTTTAAAAGATAATCCTAATTATCTAATACCCTAAAACTATTGAAATTAATAATTGGAACTAAAATTAGAAGGTAAAATATAAAATTGTCCTTTCTATGCAAGTGACATTAGCTCATTGACAAATAATATTAGTATATTTACAACATGCTCACTTACAAGTAATACTACTATCACTTACAAATGAGTCAAGTCACTTGCAAACAAATATTTGTCACTTGTAAATATATTATTATCACTTGTAAATGAGTTTTTGTCATTCGCACAGAAAGGATGTTTTTGTCTTATATATTTCATTTTTAATTCTAATTTTAATTATGGTTACTTTTAGGAAATTAGGTTTAGTTTTTAGAAATATCTTATTTTCTTGGTATATTTTTTTTTAATTTTTTCAAGTAGTTTTATTTTGATAAATTTATTAGATATTTTAAATAATACTTTTTATGAAATATTTCTAATTTCATACCTAACACAATTATTACATGGCCGGAAATTGGAAACACGTGTTTTCACGTCATTTCATATCTGGAAAAAGTTTATTCCAATCAAATTAAAACCACTTGACTTTTTTTACCCATTACATGCATTATAACTAATTCTTATTATTAATCCTTTAAACTAATTTTTAATTTAAAAACCACGTTGTTTTGATTTGATTGGGAAAAATAAATACCCTAAGTATAAAAGGTGTCGCCAAGGAAGCAATTACTAGTGCCTCTTTTTCAATTGTGTAGTTACATACCACTTCACCTCCTAAAAGCTGGCCAATTTGATTCCACTTGACTGCTATTTTGTGGCCAGCCTCTAAGGTTGAAACCTCCAACACCATCAGTAACCTTCAAGTCCCAACTGGATGTATGTGTAAACTAACATTGCATCCTCCCGACTGGATGTATCTGTAAACTAACATTGCATCCTTATTAACATTCGGATGCTGGTGTGCTACATCCACATCAAGAAAGCACATTGCCTTCTGGACAATCATATAGATGACCTCCACATCAGGGGAGGCTAACGGAGAGAGTCCTCCATAATTGCCAAGCAAGAGCTCAGTTATCATTGGAATTATTTTCTAGTGTCTCGCTAGTGACTAGAGGGTGAATCTGTTTCAGCATGTAATAGCTAATTAATTTCTGAATATCTAACAAAAACTTCAATTTTATTATATTACTTAAACTAATAAATGCAAATGTAAATTGAAAGTTAATTTATTTGCATCATTGAGAGATCATGGGTTTAAATTGCATTTTCGTATCATGAATCTTTCCTTTAAATGATAAAGCATTTATGCATTAGAGCCGTATTTTTTACTTAGTTGTTTTTCATTTGATTAATTCTATCTTTTCTCTACAATTTGAGTTAGATAAATTGAACCATAATTCATTTTCTAAGATTATACAAGATGTCTCTCACCGTTTTTTGTTTTTTTTTGCCAATGAGATTAGATAAAATTACCCAATGGGTGTGTCTTTAAAGTATAAAAATGTTGCTCTATTAGCTAAAGCATGCATGCATGCATGCTTACATACATACATACATACATACATATAAACAAACAATAAAAATTAACGCATAATTTTATAAAAGATTTTTTCTTGACCGAAACATAAAAACTTACTTTAAGTAAGAGACCAGGGTCGGAAATAACTATTTCAAACAAATGAACAAACACGTTACTTATACTCAATATTATATTTAAAATACGTTTACTAAATAATCTGAAACGTTTACTTAAATCATATTATATTGCAAAATATCTTTGTAACAAAAGATATAATATTAGATTCAGATATTATTACTATATTATTTTAAACTCAAACTGTTGTATTTCGTTTAATTATTTATTTGCTTTGTCTCAATCAAAGTCAGATACTATATTTGTTATGCAAATTTGACTAAATCAACTTGATCGAACTTTCGTGAGTTCATTTTTACATTTTCTTCTACTTTCAAGGGGCTTCTTTGATGTTGAACCTCAAGGTTATCTTTATTCATCTTCGTGATTTTTACTTTTAGTGAACCTCAAGGTTATCTTTATTCATCTTTGTGATTTTTACTTTTAGTAAAAGACAAAGTTGAAGATAAATTAGCCCATGCCAGAAATATTTTTAAAAAGTGCAGATAAAGGTTGTGATGAATATGTTAGGTAATTACCCCTACTATTTCTGCCTAATGGTTATTTGCCAACTTTGCGCTCAAACCAGTTTCCCGTAATGTCACTTTCATTAATTTAATTTATACAATTTAAATATTATTTAAGAATATAATACAATACACCGCCTGTTTTTTTTTTTTAAGTAACAGACCATACAAAATTAAAGAAAAACATTTTATTACATGTAGCTCAAATAAATCATAATAAATATTAAGATAGCATTAAATAATAAATACACGTTAAAGCTGTTATTAAAACATCGAAATATTACGCTATTTTTTATAACTTAAAAATACATTCTATTTTTTTATATTCTCCGAACCAAAATAATATTATCGAAAACAAGAAATTCATTATTTATTGAATGTATTTTGTTTAGTAACACCTAAAAATAATTATTTTGTCAATACAGCAGTAAGAATAAATAGATGTTTTTTTTCTTTAACCACAATCTTGTTTTAATTGAAGACATTGGCTAAACACACATCCCAAAACTTATATATATGACTTCCGCTCCATTTTTTTACTTCATTATCTCTACTATTTGATAACCCATATATGTTATCCCTCTAAGATAAGAAAACTAATTATTTTTGTTCTTCAAGACTTAAGAACAAGATCCAAAGTTAAAGAATAAAGAAGCACAATGTAGGATTCAGAATAATTTAGTAAAAACAAGGAGGAATGAACTTGACCAACAAAATATGTTGCCATCAATATGACTCATTTCTAGGGTCCCAACTCTTTAGAGCGTTATCCAATTGACCAACCCATATAACACAGTGCCACGTTGTTCATCCTAGCGGAAGTAGATGAGCTATAACTTGTGCATATCTCTTATCCACGCATCACTAGAGATGTTTTGTACCTGTGAATGTGAACTGCCTCAATTTGACTCAACCACGTCTCTACTAAGTAAGCAAACTCAAAGAATGTAGTTGAGTAAGATAATTAGATAAACATAAACATTTGACGGTGGATTAATTAAGTTTGCCAATTCACTATATATATATTCTTATTAATTTTTTCCATGTATACAATGATATGCAATGGATTGAATTTATGGGCAATTGTTTATATTTTTATTTATAGTTTTTGATTAAACTATCATTAGAATATAATTTTCAATAAAAATAGAATTAATGAGTGCATTGTTTAATTTAAATTTTATACAACTATATGAAAATTTGATGAATCATACTTCAAGAAATAAATAAGTATTACATACAACTTAGAATCTAACTCAATGAAAATTTAAAATTAAATACCATTGTTGACCAAAACCATAGACTTCAAATATCATGCCATTTAAACACTTTTATTGTAAGTAGAGATTATCTTCACATAAAGACGTGTTAGATTATTTCATTTAACAACTAATTTAATGTGAATAATTCAGCTCTTATTATTTTTTTATTAAAATAATTATTCTTTAAAAATATTAGTTGGACAAATATATGATATATGCATTTTGTATTATGTTTCTTTCAAATTAAATTAAATTAAATTATTGAAGAGAGATATTAACACCCTATAAATAAATCTCTAACTAACGTATAAATCCAAACTGCTTTTTTGGTTCTTTACTTTTTTTCCGGCCAACACCCTTTTTGGTTCTTTACTTATTTTCTTTCCGTGGTTTGTCCTCTTATATTTACTAAACAAACTAGTCCTTTCATAGAAATGGACGAAAAAAATAAATTGATCATGATATTCTCACGTTAGTCTAAGAATACATCTTTCCATGCGATGATATAGTTAATTAATTAATTAAAATTAAAAAATAAATTTATAAACATACAAAACAAACTACAAAGGCATCCTTATCTTGCAAATAAACATTTTCCAACCACTTTCGACTTTTTTTAGGACCCTTTTAATGGGACAAACTTTTGTTCACTTGACCCCACATCTGGGTGCCAGCTGTCCCCATCTTACCCACTAATCAAACCATACATTCGACGCCCCTTGTCACATCAAGAATAAAAATATAGTGTCTCTCAGATGCGCCACGTCATTCACTACTATCCTATCACTCTCATCTACGATCATTAACAAAAATAATCATCACCCTACTAGTCCCGTGGGCCCCACCTTCTTTGTCCGTTTTCGATCATCACATCACGAGTTCAACGAAACGAGACAAATCTGCTAGTTTCAGGTCAGGAGCTAATAATAGTCTCGTTTGCATGTGATCGGGCCTCCTATTCGCCGCTTAACACACGATTTGGATTCGCCGCATGCACTGTCCAATTATGAATTATCCATTCACCATTTTTATTAATTGAAAAACTTTTTACTAACATTAAAGTCCTCAAAAATACAAAAGGCACGCTGATTTCACAAATTTACCCTACAGCCCAAATTATTTACAAAATTTGCCATCATATCATCTCGTCCGGATAAAAACGCCGCCGTGTGTGACCTCTGATATGACGTCGTCGAATCCAACTAATCTGCAATTGGCTCCAGTAACGGCTGGAACAACGACCGGAACCGGGTTTCCCTGAACCGGGTTCGTGGTTCGGCGATACGGTGCGAACCATTTGTTCTGCATGTACCGGTTTTTCCTCCACGGCGGCACGGAGAGTCCTCTGCTCCGAAGGCATCGCTTTGCAACGTTACACATGGCCTGAACGATGCGTTTTAGCTCCTCCGCCGTGCCGACAAAGATGGTGGGTAGAGAGGACAGAATCTCCAAGTACCGGCTCGTTGGCCGAGCGATCTCAAACTGGGCCACGAAATCGATATCAACAAAATACCGGTTCTGCCACGATGACGAACCGGATTGGATCACGTCGATGAACTCGTAGTTACCGGCGGTGACCCCACCGGAGGAATCCCACCTGGTCTTGCATATCGCCGCATTGGGGCCTTTCTCCCTAAGAAACGACATCACGTCTCGCATGAACACCGAAACGTTCCCACGAAGAAACGCGAACTTCTCCATCGCCTCCGAAACGTGCGCCAGAAGAAGCTTCCTATAAGAATCCACATTGTTCGCAACATTCGATCTGAGTATTATATCGTAGATCCGCTCCGAGCCGTCGTCCTCCAGGTCGACCCGATCCGAGTCCAACTCATTCGTCACCGACTTACACTCATCCTCGTTGTCCTCAAGGAAATCATGCACAAGCTCAGAGAGGCACGGCGAGTCCCCGTCACCATCGCCGGAATGTTCGCTTCCGCTGCTGCCGTAACTGAGTTGCCGGTGATCGGCTCCGACGAGTCGAGCCTTGGCCTCGTCGTCGAGTGGGCCCGTGACCCGCTTCTTTCTCACAAGACCCACCATTGATTCGAGTTACAAAACGATTAAAATAGCAAATGGTTTGATCCCAGATGAATGATTTTAGATTTGTGGTGTTGGGTAAGAGTTGGGTGGGGAGTCAACTTCACTCTGAATTCTGAAGGTGTGAAGGCAAGTTGCTTATAAAGGATATGAGGGGTTAAATGGGTTTTGGTGGAATTTTCTGGAGAATATTCTAGCAAATCATTTCTGCATAGCTTCGCGTTTGCGAGGCCAAAATTTTATAACAGAGGGGGAGAGAGCTGTGGAATGGGTAAAAGCCTAAAGGGATATGCGGCTTAGATCCGAATGGGAGACATATAGATGCCGGAGGCATATGCGGGCTGGTGACGTGTGGGAGCGTGATTTCACCGTGGTTTGGTGAGGGAAGGCCAGGCCTGCACGAGCATGGCACGTGGATGAACTTAGACAGAACTTTGGATTAGATTAATATTTTGAGAAAACTACACACGCCTTTTCCAAAAAAAAAAAAAAAGAAATCTACACACATGTATATATATGACAGAAAGTTTGAAATAATTGGTCTGTTTATAACTTAAAAAAATGTAATTTATTATTAATTTTACATTTTATATTGATTAACGATTTATATTTCAAACATTATATAATATTTGTATTTTAACAAAATTATTTAATGGGATTCATTAATTTTGAAGTAAAAAAAATTCAAACATTATAAAATAAAATAACAAAATATTTAATCCAGTACAAGTTAAATCAATCACATTATTAAAGTATTAATAAGCAATTTTCCTCAAAATAACTCCCTGTTTCTTACTAATAACAGATTTTGGGAAAAGTCGAAGTAAGAAACAACTAAAAATATAGGCAAAAAATTATTTATACAAGTTTTCTCATGGGTTAATCAATTTTGAATTTTGAATTCTCTTTTATAAAATTACACTGGCCATCTTGGGTAGAGAAATTTTTACAAAACATATTTGATGCACATGACTTAAACTTTCAATGGATCCAAAATAGTCTTTTAAAGAAAACTTCTTCTCCCTTCCTTTTATTTTTCCATCTCTTTTAAAAATAATTTATTTTTACCAAATATAACATAAGAGAAAGAGGTGTTGAAAAGAAATTAAAAAATATATATATAATATAAGAGAAACAAAATATGTATAATAGGCCATTTCTAATATTTACCCTCTCCATCTTTTTTGGCAACATTTCCCTCAAACTCAAAGTGTATAAATTTATCTTCGTTATAGTTGTTTATGCATCTTTAATTTTTAAATGTTTTTACTTTTTCTTCATGGAAGGTTTAAAGAAGGCATAGAAAGCATGTAAAACAAAAACAAAAACGAACATGAAACGTGAAGGTAAGACGTAGGAAAATGTAAAAATAATAACGGTATTAACTGAAATAAATTTTTATTCAATACTTTTTATTTTTATTTTTTTTTCCAATAGCAAGCACAATTTTAATATAATATGAGAAGTTTAAAACTTTAGAATTAAACATTTTTTAATTTTTAATCATGATACATTTCTATGTTTTGATTAAAAAAAATAACTTATCAAGTGTCATATGAAATATAAAATAGGAAAATCCCAACGCAACGCGACCAAGGCTATCAGAACTTGCATCGAAAATATTGATTCAATCTGATAATTCAGAAGTTTTTTTTTTTTTTATTGAATCTGACCTATTTAAAAGTTAAATGAAGAGTAGGGAGACAGATTGGAAGACACCGGGTGACGGGTGTAGTGGAGGATAAGGGGTGGGGTCGTTTTGAGGGATAAGGATTGCCGTTTGGTGATGTGTTGTAGGGTCGAGTGAGAGTACCGTAGTCTCGTATAAGGGTGAGTGAATTCCATTGATTGATTGATTGATTTATAAAATAATAATGATAATAATAAAAGTAATGTGAAGAGGGGAATAAGGGGATGAAGGGCCTAAGATCAAAGGCAATATCTTAGAGCTGATAAGGAATATGCCAATAATGATATTGGTTGCAGTGTGTCTTTAATTATTATTTTCAAAGGAGGTTTGAAAATGGGGATTAAGGAAGCTGCTTAGCCTTTTTTTTTATTGGCTTACTATAATGACAACAAATATAAGGGTGTTTTTAGATTAAATTATGAATAAGTGATTATGAGGATAAGTAATTATTTATAAGTAATTATGAAAATAAGTAATTATGTCAAAAGTGATTTGTGTTTAAATATTTTTACCTCATAAGTAATTTTAAGAAAAGAAATATGTTTGAATATTGGGGTTTAAGTGATTATTGGGTGGATAATGAGAAGAAAAAATGAAATAAGTGATTATGGGAGGATAAGTGATTATCATAAGTTGAAAAAATTAATTTCTTCCATAAGCACTTATTTGATTAAAAAGTTATTTTTATTTGACAACTCTACCACATAAGCACTTATGGCCCCATAAATGCTTAATAAGTTTATCCAAACAAGCTATAAAACAGAGATACTTAGCTGTCAAAATTTATTTTCCAAATAAACAAATAACCTTGAATAAGGAGAAAATAGCGTTTAGCAAGGAGAATTAAAATTGCACACAAAACAAACAACTTGGGTGTTGGTACAGGCCAATTATACTTGAATCTAACTATGGTACATCAAATAATTATATAAAAAAACTATATTCTCAAATATTTTAAATTATACTTATAATGATAAGTTATTATTTTCATTTTTAGAAATATTATTTATACCTTTTAAAATCATAACTTAGTCTTCTTAGTATTACACTAATGTTACTTCGTGATTGAAAACACACATATAATATCTAACAAGTTAGATTATTTTTTTTATTTCTTTTCTAAATGTACACATACAAATGGATTAATGGAGGGGAAAAAATTAATGCATTAGTTGTGCTTTATTTAATTTTTTTTCTCTAAATGTACACAAATTGAAACAGTCTAAACTCAAGCAAGATTCATTGAAAACTACTTCCTGATTTTGTTCGAGTATGACTTGAATAGAAATTTCTAATTTTTTTTATAAAAAAAAGTCTAAATTAAAGCCTGAATTTAAGCCTAAATATTTTCATTTTTTGCCATAATGTTGTCATATGTACCTGGTGGTCAAGTCCCATTAAGTCAAGTTAATTGAGCCAGAAGAACAAAATTCCTCGACATATTAGACCGAACCAATCATGTCATGTTGGCCAAATTAGGTCCATTCTATTTTATATGTTGTTTAAAAAAATATATTATAGAAAAAAAATTACTTACCATTGTTACTTTATTATTTATTAGCGTAGTTATTAATTTATGTTTTATTTAAAAATTAATTTATATATAAAATTCTATATAATTTTTTTATTGTTTTGTGCAAGTTTTTTTTATATAAATACAACAATATAAATAATTAACATATCAATAATTGTATTATTTATAAATTATAAGCAATACATTTTATTTTTTAAATTTTGTGCGGTATGTAAAAAACTTGCCGAGTTTAACTTAATAATAACTAATAGGGAGGGTCAAGTGATTGGAGGGACGGGCCTCCAATTTCACACGTCCCACGACAAGGGTGTTGAAATAATGTCATCATCGTTTCTAATAATCCACCACATTCTGGATTTATATTGCTTTTTCGGGGACCAATAATACATTTAGTATAACCCATTACGGTAGGTGATTTTATTCACTTCTGTAAGTATAATTGGTCAAAAAATTATATATTTTACTATAGAATTGGTATTCTAAAATTAAAAATTTCTAATGCACACTCCTCAAATAAAACAAATAAGAAAAAAAATAGGTGATTACAATAACAATAATAATACTAGCCTTATAATATAAGTCATTGATTAAAGAAAAAAGAAAAAAGGAGCTTCATAAATACTATCAACCTGTATCTTGGATCGTATAAATTGCATAGAGTACAAGATTAAAAATAACACTATTCATGATTTCTTTTTTTCTTATAAACAATGGCTTCCAGTAGAATTTTTTTTTATACAAGAAAATTGAAATAAATTGGGTTTCAGAGGCTCACCATCAAATTATGACTTATGGCTCGGAAAGCGTTTTACATGTTATCTAACAATGAAATCTTTACATTGTAGATTATAATGCATATATTGATGATACTCATATCCTAATTATAAAAAATTACTTTTATTTCTTATGTCACACATTACCTCACTTAATTTATAAGTATTACATTTCCAAAAAAAATTCAAATTCATATTTTTTTAGCCCGAAAAATTCACATTATTATTTGCATCAAATAATTTTAACGTTACATAATGTTCACGTATGTGAATTTTTAAAACGACCTGAGTGTTTATTATTTACCTACTGTTAATTTCGTTTAAATTTTATTATAATATTTGTTCACTTAAAATTGTCCATACCCTCGTGTTGTTCATTTGCTTTAACGCTACGTACATCTTGCAAGTAAGTACTTTTAGTTTCTTTAATATTTTTTTACAAATAAGTTTGACACATTATTATTATTATTGTTGTTGTTAATATTATTATTATTATTATTATTATTGCATTACATAAAGTCTATCTTCACACTATTTATAACTTATAAATATCATAACTTATTATTTAATTATATATTGATGTATTGATATTCTGTGTCACCTAAATACATATAGAGTTCAGATGTGGAGGAAAATATAAAATCCTAATAAAAGTGAGTCAAATAAAACAAGTTATAGTCTAACAATAAATAAATAAATAAATAAAACAAGCTATAGGTGGCCCAAGAAAAACAATGAAACAAGCTATAACTGATCATGGGACCAAAAATGGATAGTAAAAGCTAGGTTAAATTGAATAAAATTTCTGTAAACCTTAAATTATATGCAAATAACTCTCCTAACCTTTAAAATTTGAAAATAAAAGCCAAAAATTTTAAATTTATATAAATGACTTTCCTACTGTTAATAAATATGTTATTTCTCTAATGAAACATGTTACCTCAATGGCAATATATCCATTTAAACTTTATTTTTTATGCAAATAATCTCTTTTAAACTTCTATTTATATTCAAGTAAACTTTTCTAAACTTTTTCTCATGTACATATAAATCCTCTGGAATATTACATTTTATTTAGTAAAATAATAGTCTAATTAACAAAAAATAAGATTATTCATACAAATTTAAAAGTTATGAGAGGCATTTACATAACCAAAACTTCAGAAAAATATGTGCAATTTAGCCTAATATTGCTTTGATCAGCCCAATGGTTATCCATAATTGAACACATCCACAATTAAAAGACTCAAGAAACAAGAGGAGAAAGCAATAGTCAAAATTCAAGCCATGAAATGATGAATTTCGGAAAGGCTTCCTACAACCACATCAATAGTCAAGAGTACACTCAAAGAAGGCAAGGAAACTTCATAGAGACAAAAGCAAGTTGAAAAAGACAAGTCTCATGCAAGAAAAAAAATATATCTTTACAATTTTCCAAATGAATATTGAAATAAAAGCAAAACATTTTTCAATAGCTTGAAGGAATTTTATGTCAACAATGAAATGGATTGAATGGAAAAAACTCAACGACCTATAATCAGCAATCACCGGTATTTTATGATTCTTGTTAGGAAAAAAAATATGCATTCTTAATTATCAATAATGGTTGAGTTGAGTAATAAGAGACTCAAATTTGAATTTTGAGTGAAAAAAATTACATTGAAAGAGCTATCCCATTTAGATATAACAATACTCAGATTTAACTCAATTAGATAAAAAAAATGGATGTCACTTATTATCTCTCTCTCACACAGAGGAGGACTTCTTGAACATAAGATGATTTATATTTGAACTCTTAAAGTTCATCTTTTAATTCGAAATGAAATCCTCTTCCATACTAAAGAATCCTTGGCCACAGAGACGAAGGTAGAATAGGAGTGAAGTTTACATCAGTGGGTTTAATTGATCCCTTTAATTATAAAGAGCATATTCTCCAAATTTAGTTCATTTTCAATACTGAAAAAGATGGGGACAACCTAATTGAGCCCTTTGTAAGAGCATATTCTCCAAATTATGCTTAACGCACTTAACAGCATATTTATGCAAATGTAAATATTTGGGCCAATCTGCGTCGGAGAAAATTTTTTGTCGAGTGTTATTGTTTATGACATTTGGACCAAGTGATCAAAGTGTTTGTTTTTCAGCCTTTCATTTCAGTTAGTGTTGATATAAAATTCGCTAATGAATTTTTTAATGGTGGGCTGAGTTTCTCTCCAAGTCATATGCTGCAGTTCTTAATGATAGACGCAGCACAGAAATTTTAAGTTATGGGATCAAAATACACACACAAACAAACACTTTTTCATTAGACATGATGTCGTCTTGGTCTAGATGAAAACTCAATTTTTTTTCAATTTGTGCCAATTTTAATTTTTAACCTTTAAACTGACATTTCACAATGTCATTAAATAAAATTATAAGTTTTGAATAATACTCCATCTCTTTCAAAATAATTGTCACTTTAGAGTTATGCATGCAGATTAATAAAGCTAATAAATAACTTAAAAATGAACAAATTTTAATTATAGTATACTATAATATCCTTATGAATTATATAGTATTCTTTAATACTTCTTTTCTCTTCTATTATTATTAAATGATAAATTTGTTAAAAATCATTAATATTACCTTAAAAATTATAAAGTGAAATTTATTTTGAGATGGAGAGAGCATTTTTTCGTCATCAATCTAAACCTTTAAATATCAATTTAATGTCTAAAAATTAAAATTAAGATTGAAAAAATAAATTGAGAAGATCCAAATTTGATAGCTGGATTCTACTAATTACGTATTAAGGCTTTTGCAGTTGATCCATTCTGCTCAAACCCATTGTCCAAACCAAGTCATATATATATATATACATATAGAGAAGTCCATTGTGGCCCAAAATAACATCTGTAAGAGTCCAGTGAGCCCCACCTTTAGTCCCACATCGGCCAGATGCAATATTTGTTCAACCTTTATATTACCATTCAACACTAACCTACCTGTTATTTGAAAGGAGTGATGGTCGGCATCTCCCCTGATGGAGACGGGAATAGCTTTCGATCTTTTCTGTTGCGGTACTCATGGTTAAGGTTGTCTGAATCTCTAACCCTAGGTTTTTTGGTATATTCTCCAAAGTTATGTTGGTGTGTTTTTTTTGGCCGCCGGATCTATGTCAAGTGTTGACGGGAACTTGGTAGACTATCTAGCTTTTTTTCTTCTGAAAAAGTTCTCACTTTTTTTTTTGAAGTGTGCAAATGTACCTTCATTTTTTTAATGAGGCCAGCAATGCTTTTTGGAGTGGGAAGAATAAAAATCTTGATAAAGGTTACCATTTATAAAATGCAACGTCTTGTAAAGAAATTGAGAACGGTTTCAACCTTCAATCTATACTAGGAAGAAAAAAAAAAGTTGAAAAGTTTATTTTCATTAAATATTACAATGCATAGGCTTCAAATAAAATAATTTATTCTAACATTGAGAATCCCTATGATGCTAACCATACTTAAGTTGAAAATTAAATTGTTAAAAATGTAAATATCAATAACTCTAATGAAATTGTAAAAAATATAGTGAATCATTTGTCTGTTATCGATGTCATTTCAAAGACCAGCAGATCACAGACGTTTCTTCGATATGTTTGAGGGCCTAGTGAATCAGATTTTTAATTCGAAAAATGATAGGTTGAAAATTAAATTTACAATTCATATTAATAATGACTAAAATTATGATTTAATTTTCTACATATTATAAAAATGTAAATAATTTGTTATTATTTTTAATCAAAATAAACTTATACTATGTAAACTGTAAAGAATTAGATTATAATTTTAAAGAGTATAAATAATAGCCTAAAAAATATCAATAATAATTGGTTTTTTAATTTAAAAAATAATTTTTAAAATTCATATTCATTATTAATCTAAATCATTCGTTCTTAATTAATCAATTTTTATTTTATCTTTGATTTCTTAGATTCAACCCCATCATTGGTGTCTTTTCGAGCTGTCCTCTCTGTGCTAATAAATAATTCTACTTGAAATGCTAGGATTTCTATTGCTCATAATCAATTAATATAAAAATAAAATTTATAATAAATATATTATTCACAACAATATAATTTATTTTCCAAACTCCGTATAATGCAAAATTTTTTTTAAAAAATAATTTTATTAAAGAGCAGGCACAGCAAAGAGGGCATGCTTATTTTTGCATGAATGTTACAAAAAAGAAGGCGTATAACAATTAAATAAAAAATGACTGTCAATGCCGCTATCCAGAGGCATACATGTACGTAGTAAATTAGACCGACATTGGCATTGCAAGCTCGTCAGGGTTGAGATGCATAAAACCAGACATCACAAATTCTAGAATACAAATTAAAGTCATCAGATTACCAGAGGATTGACACAATCTCACCAGAAACACAAATTCTCGTACAGAGCACAAATTTGCTAAAAGTTAAGTTTCCATTTGAAAATAGGAATCATCTCTTCTACACTCCTTCTCTGTCCAGCATAATAGAAGATACTCCCTCCGATCTCTAGAAATTTTTTATGGTTCTAAATATAAGTAATTTTTTATGAGTTTTTAAAGTATTAATTACTTTGTTTTTAAAATGTCCTTATTTAATTATGAGAGAGAATATGGATTATTTGAATTTGTAGTATTTATTATAGGGTAAAGATGAAAAATATATTAATTTTAAGATAATTTTAATGATATAACAAATTTTTCTTAATTTTAATAAAATAGTTAAAAATAATTTACATTAACAACAGAATAATCTTGAAATTAAGGATGGGTTTGGTATTTCACATCTCAAGGTAACTTGTACATTATGATTTAGGATGATGCTAAGGTCAAAGATATCACGGCATTTAAGATGGCCATGTTTACTTATAAAAATTGAAAATTGTCAGAATAAAAGGTACTGAGTGATATTCTACGGAGATAACAAAGCTAAAAGGCGGAGTGACATGAGATTCCCATGAAATCTCGCGCACTATGGTTCAGAATACTAAGATACCATCCAATAAACTGATGTCCACGCTACATCAACATTAAAAGGCAATAAAATGTTGAGCCAACCAACAAAATTGGGAAACAAATAAAGGCATTAAATTGCCTAAGCATGATAACATGTTAAATGTGATTGGCAGCCAAAAAAAAAAAATTGCATATTAAATATGATTTCCAACAGGACAACAAATGGATAAAATTTGTCATAGAAATGATACATATGGTATTTTTGTAAGTAGTTATATTCTGTGACACCTAATACTTATCATCTTAGACGACAGTGTAGCAAACAAATGCGTCTTGGATGTAAACCCACATTCAAATATGAGTTAAGATGACAGGGAACCAAATGCTTCTTAAATTGAAAAAATTTCTAACATTTTAGAAGTGGAATTAAAAATGGGGAGACTTGTGATCAGTTTGCAAATAAATCAGTTACATAAGTATCCATACCATATATAGTACCGTTTTCCAAATCCTCCATGTTCATTACCAGTAACTTCTTCCTCATGGAGTATAATTAGGCTTTAAGTCAATGCAAAATAGAACACATTCGAAATTCTCTTCTTTCTATAGTGGACACTCCTTCCCCACTGTTTTTATTAGTAAAATAGTAAGATGAGAGTTCTAATGTACCTGGCGACCAATATCTTCAGCCACTGGACCTGTGCCATCTATGTGAAGCAGAAGTGAAGATTTCAACTGTAACAAATACAAATTACAGTCACTATTGAATTACAAGTAGAGCTACATCAAAGATTTTGCAGTATATAAATGCAAAAGATAAAGGGGAATTAAAAGAAAACTCAGCACAAAGATTTAAGGGGCATCTAGGTATGAACTGAGGCTTACAGATATGAAAAGATCTAATTATTCTCGGGGGTATAACAGAAACCATTACTGAAGCCAGATGTTTATGCGGAAGGGAAGCAAGAAACATGTCACAAATATGGACTATGTGTTAGATATATTTAATTAATAATAATATATATTTGAATTTATATAAATTATATTTATCTTATTTACTTAATTAAATATATTTTATCTAAGTGTGGTCCTTATCTTTAATAAAGATAATACCAGTTGAGTGATTTTAGAAGATAAGGATAACTCAGTTGATTTTGTGTTATCTTTATTTGAATTTGAAATTCAAATAAAAGATAAGATAACTATTAAATAACCTATGATGGCTAGGCTATTTAATAGGAGGCTGAGTAGAGCGTCAGATACATCAATCATTCATTCTACGCTCATATAGAGGTTCCCTGACTAGTGACGGCTAATTCCCAGCTACCATCACTGAGTCCAAACACTAGTTAGAAGATCCTCATCTCATCTAATTTCTTCTAAACTAATTTCTGTGTTTGCAGATCTTTGATTTATTTCTAATTCGAGTAAGATTACTCAATCAGATTTTTTATAGCTATGGCGAGAGGTATTTATGATAATTATTCATTCCGCTGAGAGTTTGTAGGAGATTTATTTATACTTATATAAATCTGTTTCTACATGTGGCAGCAGAGTCAATGGTTTATTTTACCTCTACCTACTTTAATAGTATATGATCCGGATATGTGCTGCTTTTTTTTTTTTCCCTCTGAGAAACAAAACTGCCATGTTGATTTATTCGATTAGAAAGCATGTTTTTTGTTTCTAATTTCATTATGAAGCATGATATTTTTTCTAATGTCGGTGAAAACAAAAGAACTTCATAGATGCTTTTCGATCTAATTGTTTGTGATTTTTTTTATTCAGTGAGTTGCCGTCTCTTTCATTGTTTCAATGTGAATAATTGATGGAAAGATTCTCCGTTTCGTACTTTTCCAATTATGATTAAGTATGCTTAATGCTAATTAACCTTTATGTAATTATGGGCTCATTCCATGTTTTGTTTTGGTTTTCTCCGTTCTGGGCAATCCTTGCTATTAAAAAAAAAATAATTAAACGATCTACATGCTAAGGAAAGATTTGGACTTGCGCCAATTTCTTTAACTTTTTCCTTCTGGAAAATAATTTTACCTTGTATTCTATAATTAATTTTTATTTATTTGTTTAAAATATGGATAATTATTTTGGGTTGCTAAATATATATATATATATATTGCAAAATATTAAGAGAGAGTTATTTAATTGTCTAAGATTTGGAAAATTTTATTTAGATAATTATGGCACTAATTTTTTGGCCTTTGCAAAATAATTGAGTTATTTATTAACCAAAAAAATATATATATATATATATATATATTAATTTTAAACAAATTGTTGGGTCTTTTTTTTTATTTTTTAAATAAATAAAAAATTTGGAGAATTTATTTAATTATTTAATCACATAATTGTTTAGTTGATTAAATTAGTTATTTAAGTTCTCATGATGTTGTGCATATACATAATTTCAATTGCACATAATTTTGTGATATTTGTGATTAGCATGCCTTTTGTTTTAAGGAGTAGTCACAGCATCCTTGTAAAGTTGCATGTATAATATAAATCACATATGGATATAGAATATCAAATTCCAATAAAATGTGTGATTCTAATTCATCTTTGCCCACAGGTAGATAATTATAATTACATATTTTGTTAGGATGAAATAGATATGGCCTTGTGTTTTCTAAGTAGCCCACAGGTATTAGGAAGCATGAATGCATTTTAGTTTCATCATTTATTAGACATAAATATATGCTATGCTAATGTCTTTGCCCACAAGTAGATATTAGTGATACGATATTTATGTAAGTATGTGTTACATTGGTAAACATACATAATTGTTAAGGTGGTGATTGATTGTCTCAAAAATTATTACTGTAAGTGTGTTTAATAATTATTTTCTTGCAGCTCCTTCATCTCACATACTATCTGAAGTTGGCGATAAGATTACTCTTGATGGCACAAATCATGCTGAGTGGAAGGAAGATATTCTCCTTCATCTTGGCTATACGGAACTAGATTATGCCTTGAGGATTAAAGAACCTCCAGTGCCCAAAGAAGGCGATAAGGATGCGCAAACCGCATATGATCATTGGGATCGATCCAACCGTCTTGCCTTAATGTTGATTAAGGCGCGTATTAAGAGAAGCATTCGAGGTTCTATTCCAGATTGCCGAACAGCCAAAGAATACTTAGAGGCTATTAACAAGCAGTATACCACTGCAGATAAACAACTAGGAGGGGCAATTATGAGAGAACTTGTTGATATGAAACTTGCAGGTGTGGGTGGTGTCTGAGAACACATTATGAAAATGAGAGACTTGGCATCACAGTTGAGGCGTTTTAAAATGGAGCCTCCTGAGCAATTCCTTGTGAAGCTCATTCTGAGTTCCCTTCCTCATCAGTATGAAGCTTTCTATGTTTTTTACAACACACATAAAGAGCAATGGTCAGTAGATGAATTATTGACCATGTGTGTTCAAGAAGAGGCTAGACTAATGAGGAGTGGAAGAGATGCACCTAAGGAAGTGTATTTGGCAGAAAGCTCCAATTCTAGGAGGAAGAACAAGAAAGACAAAAGGAATAAGTCCATTCCTCCATCTTCTGCTGAGAATAAAGATAAGGCCACTTGTTTCTTCTGTAGGAAGAAAGGATATATGCGGAATGAATGTCCTAAGAGGAAGGCATAGCTCGCCAAGAAGGGTATAGGTAATGGAATTTACATTTCTTGTGTGGCTTATGAATCTCATTTAGTTGGTATTAATTATGACACTTGGTGGATTGATTGTGGAACTACAATTCACATTGCTAATACCATGCAGGGGTTTCTCAACAGCAGGCGCCCACATCCCAATGAGGAAAATGTCTACTGGGGCAATGGGATGAAGGCCCATGTGGAAGCAGTTGGAACATGCAGGATCATTTTATCAAATAAATCAATTTTAGATTTAGAAAATTACTTTTATATTCCAGATTTTTCTAAAAATTTAGTTTCAATTTACAAATTAGTTCCTTTGGGATTTGAATTGTTTCTTTCTTCAAATTTGATGAAATTGAATAAAGACTCTTTACCTTTTGCTGATATTTCTTTATGTAATGGTTTATTCAAATTACATACTGATTTATCTCAATCTCATGTTGTTACACATGGTATTAAGCGAAGTGTCATGAATGAGAATTCTCTTAGCTTGTGGCATAGGAGATTAGGACATATTTCCATAGAGAGGATCAAAAGGTTAACTAAAGATGGATCCTCCCATCTTTAGACCATAAAGAAATTGATCAATGTGTGGACTGCATTAAGGGTAAGCAGACCAACAAGTCACATAAAGGGGCTAAGAGAAGTTTTGAAATTTTAGAGATTATCCACACAGATATTTGTTGCCCTGATTTATCTTCTCATGGTCAAAAATATTTTATCTCCTTTATAGATGATTATTCACGGTATATGTATATCTACTTGCTTTATAATAAAAGTGAGGCATTACATACTTTTAAGGAATATAAGGCGGAAGTAGAGAAACAAACCGGTAAACAAATTAAAATTGTTAGATCTGATAGAGGAGGAGAATATTATGGAAGGTACACTGATGATGGACAAGCACCTGGTCCATTTGCTGAGTTTCTTCAAGAGCATGGTATAATAGCTCAATACACCATGCCTGGCTCACCTGATATGAATGGTGTAGCTGAAAGAAGGAACAGGACGCTGTTGGACATGGTGAGGAGTATGATAAGCAATTCCAAGCTTCCAATTTTATTATGGAGAGATGCACTTAAGACAGCAGTATATATTTTAAACAGGGTTCCATCAAAGGCAGTTCCCAAAACTCCTTTTGAAATCTGGAAAGGTTGGAAACCTAGTTTGAATCATACACGTGTATGGGGCTGTCCTGCGGAAGTAAGAGTGTATAACCCTCAAGAAAGGAAACTGGATCCTAGGACCATTAGTGCCTATTTCATAGGCTATGCGGAAAGGTCCAAGGGCTACAGATTTTATTGTCCTTCATATTCAATGAGATTTGTGGAATCTAGGAATGCTAAGTTTCTTGAGAATGATGTGATCAGTGGGAGTGATCAAGTACATGACTTAGTCACTGAAGAGGATCACATTAAAGAAACCACTAATCATGAAGGAACATCACTAATATATAACACTCATCCTGTTGGAGTGAATATGGAAAGTGATGCAGTTCTTGAAACTCAAGTTGATAATGTTGGAAATCAGGAACAAACTAATGAACCTATCACTCATGAAGAACAACCACAAGAAGTGATAGAGAATATTCCTGAAGAACAACCTCAACCCACTCAACAAGTGGAGGTGAGGAGATCAACTAGAGAAAGAAAGTTAGCACTTCCTAGTGACTATGTGGTGTACCTTACTGAATCTGACTATGATATAAGTGTTGAAGATGATCCACTTGCATTTACTCAGGCTGTGCAGGATGCAAACTCTAAATTATGGTATGATGCTATGACTGATGAAATGCAATCCATGGCAAACAATAAAGTTTGGGAACTTGTAGAGTTACTTAGTGAGTCTAAGGCCATTGGCTGTAAATGGGTCTTTAAGATCAAAAGGGACTTACAAGGTAACATAGAGCGCTACAAGGCAAGGTTGGTTGCCAAGGGATTCACTCAAAAGGAGGGAATTGATTACAGGGAGACTATCTCACCTGTGTCCAAGAAAGATTCTTTCCGTATCATCATGGCATTAGTAGCTCACTTTGATTTAGAGTTACATCAGATGGATGTAAAGACTGCATTCCTCAATGGGGATCTTGAGGAAGAAGTCTATATGAAACAGCCTGAGGGATTCATTTCTAAAGGAAATGGACGTAAAGTTTGCAGGTTGAAGAAGTCAATATATGGTCTCAAACAGGCTTCACGACAGTGGTATTTAAAATTCCATTAGGTAATCACATCTTTTGGTTTTGTTGAGAACATCATGGATCAATGTATATATCACAAGGTCAGTGGGAGTAAGATCATATTCTTAATCTTATATGTGGATGACATACTGTTTGCCACTAAAGATTTGGGGTTGCTGTATGAGGTGAAACAATTTCTGTCCAAGAATTTTGAAATAAAGGATATGGGTGAGGCATCCTATGTCATTGGCATTAGGATACATAGCAATAAATCTCAAGGCATCTTGGGATTATCTCAGGAAACTTATATCAATAAAATTCTTGAACGATTCAAGATGAAGGATTGTTCATCTACTCCGGCACCTATTGTGAAAGGGGACAAATTTAGCCAGTTACAGTGTCCCAATAATGATTTTGAAAAGAAGGAGATGGAGAATATTCCTTATGCCTCAGCGGTTGGAAGCTTGATGTATGCACAGGTTTGTACAAGACCTAATATAGCTTTTGCTGTGGGTATGTTAGGAAGATACCAGAGTAATCCAGGAATGGATCATTGGAAAGCTACAAAGAAGGTTTTGAGGTACCTAAAGGGTACTAAACAATACATGCTTACATATAGAAGATCCGACAATTTAGAAGTTGTTGGGTATTCAGACTCAGATTTAGCAGGATGCATTGACACAAGGAAATCAACATCCGGCTATATCTTTCTGTTAGCAGAGGGAGCTATATCCTGGAAAAGTACTAAACAAATACTAATAGCCACCTCGACTATGGAAGCTGAGTTTATATCGTGTTTTGAGGTAAGCTCACAGGGAATATGGATTAGAAATTTCATTGCTGGACTTAAGATTGTGGACTCAATCTCTAGGCCAATTAAAATGCTCTGTGATAATACGGCTGCTGTGTTCATGGCTAAGAATAATAAAAGCGGAAGTCAAAGCAAGTTCATCGACATCAAGTACTTAGCCTTGAAAGACAGAATTAAAGAAGACCAAATAATCGTCGAGCACATTCGAACGAAAGAAATGTTAGTTGATCCGTTTACTAAAGGGATGCATCCAAGGGAGTTTAAGGATCATGTGCCTCATATGGGTATTAGACTTTCACTGGTTTAATCGAGGTATGTAAAGTAATGAAATTTCAATTTATGGTTTATTATCTCATGTTTATATAGTATACATTCTTGTTGAGATAAATAAACATGGATTTAGGAACCGAATAAACATTCTGGTTTATTCATAAAGTAGATATCCCATAAAGTAAGGATACTACTTGTGATGCATAGAAGGTAATACTCACACTTAGAGGACCTACCGCTATAATTCATGTAGTATTGCTTAAATATCTCTTGATATATCAAGTGACATATTATGATCGGACCAAGTGGGAGAATGTTAGATATATTTAATTAATAATAATATATATTTGAATTTATATAAATTATATTTATATTATTTACTTAATTAAATATATTTTATCTAAGTGTGGTCTTTATCTTTAATAAAGATAATGCCAGTTGAGTGATTTTAGGAGATAAGGGATAACTCAGTTGATTTTGTGTTATCTTTATTTGAATTTAAAATTCAAATAAAAGATAAGATAACTATTAAATAACCTATGATGGCTAGACTATTTAATAGGAGGCTGAGTAGAGCGTCAGATACATCAATCATTCATTCTATGCTCATATAGAGGTTCCCTGACTAATGACGGCTAATTCCCAGCTACCATCACTGAGTCCAAACACTAGTTAGAAAATTCTCATCTCATCTAATTTCTTCTAAACTAATTTCTGTGTTTGCAGATTTTTGATTTATTTCTAATTCGAGTAGGATTACTCAATCAGATTTCTTATAGCTATTACAAGAGGTATTTATGATAATTATTTATTCCGCTGCGAGTTTGTATGAGATTTATTTATACTTATATAAATTTATTTCTACACTATGGACATACGTCCTCACTGATGCAAACCTTGGCTAAATAACCTACTACCACAAGCTTCTTAGGTGCACAATAAAAATAAAACACCTATAATAAATCATCCAACCCAGCCCATGGACATTTCACCATAAGTTAACATAGCATAGCATAATAACTGGTTGTTAGCCCACCTCTAGTCCCACATCGGCCAGATGAATATTTGTTTAACCTTTATATTACTATTTAACGCTCTTGGCTGTCGTCATTTCAAAGGAGAGATGGCGTCTCTCTTGACAGGGTTGGGAACAGCTGCTGGGCTTTCCTGTTTCCACCCATGCGGTTAAAGTTACCCACTTGGCTAGATCTTTGACCCGTTTATTTTTATTATTATGTCCTTTTATAAAACTTATTAATTTGTACAAACTATATGTCGTCAGCAATTTTTTATTATTATTTTCTTTATAGAACTTTTTAATTTTAACGAACTATATAGCGTCGGAGCACAGAGGTCACCGAGAAGCACATAGGCCAACTTCGATGGATCTCTAACGCAACTTTGTTAGTTCTTTTGTTTTTGTTTTTTTGTTTTTTTTTGTATGGATCTCTTACCCGTACTCCAAATTCTCAAATGTTTAATGAAGCCAGCTATGCATTTTGGAGTGGGAAAAATAAAAATCTTGATAAAGGTTATGAATTATCGAGTGCAACGTCTTGTGAAGAACTTGAGCATGGTTTCAACCTTCAATCTATAATAGGAAAGGAAAAAAAAGTTAATAAGCTTATTTTCACTAAATATCACAATACATATGCTTTAAGTAAAATAATTTATTCTAACATTGAGAATTCCTATGATGCTAACCATACTTAAGTTGAAAATTAAATTGTTAAAAAATATAAATATCAGTAACTCTAATGAAATTGTAAAAAATATAGAGCCATCCCACTCACGAACCAGTAGACCACAGATGTTTCTTCGATATGTTTGACGGGCTAGTGAATCAGATTTAATTCCAAATTCATAATTCATATTATTAACAATTAAAATTACGATTTAATTTTCTACATGTTATAAAAATATAAATATTTGTTATTATTTTTAATCAAAATAAACTTATACTATGTAAACTGTAAAGGATTAGATTATAACTTTAAAGAATATAAATAATAACTTCAAATATGACAATAATAATTGGTTTTTTTAATTTAAAAAATAATTTTTATTTTTCATTTCTTAGGTCCAACCCCGTCACTGCTGTCTTCTCAAGCGGTCATTTCTACACCTTTTAACAGGTTAGCATAAGTAACTTTCGAGATGCTCAAAAAGCCACAGGTTAATAACCCATTATTGAGGTTGACAAGAAGCACGGAACAAAGAACTCAAATGATGATCGATTCCTTTACTCGAAGTAATTGGTTTATTCAAACTAATTGGTTATATTAATAATGATAACGAAGCGGAGTTATTTTCGTTGAAATATTAGGTTATATAAGATGGGATAATTAATTACTTTTTCTGCCACTTTGAAAACTCATAGGAATGAAAAAATTCATACTTAATTTGATTTTTGGACTTAAAATATTTAATAATATTAAAAATGATATTTTAAAATTGTTTGAAAAATTTTTTAAACTCAAACAACCTCAACTATTTACATATAAACTTAAAAACTAAAAACTCAAATCTTGATCTTCTAATTTAAGCTTATAAGTTCTTTTTTCCAAAACCGTCTTTTTTCTTCTTGAAAAGTTTTTGCTCCATTATTTGACTCCATAATTTATGTTCTTCTCTTGACTTAACTACATAGAAATTTATATTAAGTCTAGTGGTTGGTCCATTTCTTCCCCAAATAATAAGAATGATATAAAAGAAATAAAAAATATTAAATAATCATATCATGTAAACTTTTTACTCAACTATTTAGTATGATCAAAACTAAGTATGTAAGTCTAGTGACCTAATACATACATTTCCATTTTATAAAAGTTGTAAAACTCTAGATCTACAATATTTTAAATCTAGCAACCCAAAATAGAAAAAAATAGCTACAGCAACAAAAAAAAACCTACTAGAAAACATGAAAATGCGGTGTAGGCAATAGAAGACAAGGAAGAAGGAGGAGGAGGGAGAAATATCGAGGGGAAAAGCACTGAAAGGAAAAGCACTATGACGATGGGTTTGAGCTCTACAATAGTAGATCTGGACTCTATGATGGCGGACCTTGGTTTTCCGATGGTGAATTTCACTAGACCTGTGGGTTGCGACGGTGATTGGTGTGAACACCCCATTTTGTCCGGACATTTTATAAAAAATAATAAATAAAATAAAATAAAAAACAAAAAATAATAATAATAAAAGAAAAGAAGAAAGGAAATAAAAGAAAATAACAATAAAAACTAAAAAAAAAAACTAAAAGAGTGAAAAAAAAAACAAAGTGGGGGTGTTTTGGGCCCAAGGTGCCACAAGCCCAATTGAGGGCTCGTGGACCTGGACCGAGCAGTGTAGCCCTGACAGAGCAGGAAGTGGCTATCACGAAGAAAAGAAAGTGGCCAGGGCAGAGAGGCAGCCGCAGAGAAAGAAATGAAGTCTGGAAAGAAAAAGAAAGAAAAGAAGAGGCACAGACCGAGAGAAAAGCTGGAGAAGCGTGAAGCAGAGAAAGAAAGGAACCGAGGAGACACAGAAAAAGCAGTCTGAGCAAGAGGGAGCCGGAAGCAGTCTGACAAGACTAGAGGGAGTCTGTCAGAGCAAAAGGAAACAGAGGGAGGCGTGCATGGTTGGGAAACGGAGAGGACGATGGAGATAAAATGAAGGGTCGCGTGAGACACAGGGGGAGGAGGGGGCTGTCCGAGAGACCGAGAAGCTATAGCGAGAGGGAGCCACGAGTGGGGCCGCGGGGGAGAGAGCCACGGTTGAGGACAAAGAAGAAAGAGAGAGAGTGTGTCGGAGAGGCAGAGGGAGGCCGTGGAAGTGAGATCTGTAACACGTGGAGTTCAGAGGGAAAAGCAGAGAAGAAGGCTGGCACCGAAGAACGAAGCGGAGGTCGAGAGAGCTACAGACGGAGTTCTGAGTAGGGGACGCGAGGGAGAAAATGAACCATGGGGAGCTCAGATCAGAGGGGGCCGCGATCTCAAGCAGAGGAGGGAGCAGCCGAAGGAAACCACGGAGGGAGCCTGAACCACTGAGGGACACGGCTGAGAAGCAGAGGCCGAGGGATGACTGATTGAGAAGGGACTGAGGGCACGAGAGACTTAGACGCGAGAAACCGAGTTTGAGAGAACAAAGGAAGGAGACTCATTTGCAGAAAGGAGCATCGTTTGAAGGTAACATCCTTTCACTCTCATTTGCCTTATCTCTGTTACCGATATTAATGCTCTGATATGAGGACTTAATTTTCGGTAAATGGCTTGTCAAATGCTGTCAATGTGAGTTGTGATTACTGTATGAAGCTACTGAGTTATTTGTTATGTCAACCTTCCTTCATGTTGGTGCCCTGTGGATATTTCGTTACGTTTGATACTTGGAATGAAAAATACTGCCCCTCATGTTACTTTGATTCTCGCCTCCCTATTGTTGACATGTTAGTGGGTCCCACTTTATTTTCCTCAATTTTAAAGTCCTGCCATATTAGGGATTACACCAAATGGCTAAGTTTCCCTTTTGATATTGTCCTGTGTTGGTACAATGGACATGATTCACGTGCATGTCTTACTCCTCCATTTTTGTTGAGTGTGATTGGATTCCTTGGATAAGGTAAATTACGTAAGTTGTGGGTGCATGGATATAGATTGAAGGAGCCTTGGAATTTCACTCCTATTAGTCTAATTATTTAGATGTTGGGTAATACACAAAACACACTTGTGATTTATAATTAATGTACTATTAATTACTCATTAGTTTTTTTTATATATAAAAAAAAACTAAACTATGAGAATAATGAAGATGAGAGCACTCAACTTTCTCTTTGCCTTGTTGCTCCGAATGGTAATACCGTGGGCGTTATAATTAATGGATTGTGAGTAATGAAGTTACCATAGATCCCGATTAATTCTTTTGCCTTAAAAAAAAATATATATATATATATAATAGTCCTATTTTAAATTCCATTTATTGCTTTTCTTTTTAAAATAAGAATGTATTATCATAGTCATATTTATTTTTATGACAAAACAAGAAAATTAAAATGATTTATGCAAAAAATCTATTTTTTTCAATTTTATCCCTTAAGTCTCTTTTTATACATTTTGCTTCGAGTGGCCTCACCATGGGCATTTAAGTACCAATTAGCGAGCTGCGAGTGATAAAATCATCGCAGGGAATGGTTGATTTTTGTTTAAAAATTCACTTCAAACATAAAAAAAAGAATTTAATTGCTAAAAAAAAGGGGATTATCTAATTGGATTTTTTATCTCATAATTTAAAATAAGGAAATAAAAAAAATTTAAACAAAAATTATTCATTTTTCTCCAGGCTTTTATCCTTTTCACTTATCTACTTCGAGTGGTAACACCGTGAGTATGTAAGCGTAAATCAATAATTTGTGAGTGATAAAGTCAACACACATGCTGATTATCTTTTCTCAAAATATATGTTATAATCACATTTTTTAACTCATTTTTCTTTTAAATAAATATGTGTAAATGATGTTATTTATTCTCATGATAAAAAAAATAAAAAAAATAATTTGCTCAAAGAATTATTTGCTTTATTTCGAACTCTTTTTATGCCTTTCGTCTCGAGTGACACCACCGTTGACATTTAGGTATCAATGGGTATATTGTGAGTGATAAAGTCGCCACATGAGCCAATTGGTTTTGTTATGTAAAAAAATAAAACTGTTTTCGAATATTTCACTTTCAAACCAAAATAAAATGTTCAAATCACATATAATTTTAATCATATTTTCTAAACTGAGGAAAAACACATATTCTCTTTTAGAAATTAATTAAACAAAAAAATATATAAATAAATGAAAATAGTAAATAATGAGAATTAATCTGTCTTTTACAAATCAAAACACACTAACCAATTCTAAAAATTGTTTTCTTTGTGGAAAGACAAATTATTTTCTATAAAGCTCTCTTTTCAAAGAATAAATAAAAAATACCAACCCAGTGACACTCATTTCTAGTCCGAACTACGTCGACTTTGATCCCTATCACAGGGTACGTAGGCCCCAGACTCTAATTCTAGGTCAAGTCCACTTTTGCAAATAAATAAATATTTTCTGATTTATTTGGTGTTTTTTCTCTTAATTTAATAAATATTTACCAATTGTTTTTTTCCAAGTACGCATTTGTAAATAAATAAATATTTTCTGATTTATTTAGTGTTTTTTCTCTTAATTTAATAAATATTTACCAATTGTTTTTTTCCAAGTACGCATTTGTAAATAAATAAATATTTTCTGATTTATTTGGTATTTTTTCTCTTAATTTAATAAATATTTACCAATTGATTTTTCCAAGTCCACCTTTGTAAATAAATAACATTTTCCACTTAATTTATTTTTCCCAACTTTTCATATTTTCATTTCATTCATTATTTTTCATTTCTTCATCTTTCTTATTTTTACATTTTTTTTGCATGTGAATAGTAAAAGGGCAATCAAAATAATTTTTAAAAGCCATAAAAATTGCATGATCAACCTAAGGTAACCGTTCTTAGGAATGAGTGTTGTGGGATTGCCTAACACCTTCCCCGCTCACAATCGTACTCCCGAACCCAACTCTGATTCACAGACCATCCTTATCCTTTTTTGTTTTTATTTCAGTTTTCCAAAATTTCCCTCAAAATTTTGGTGGTGACTCCTCCGAAACCAGCCCTCAGCCGTGCGGGTCGATTTCACCCTTTTTCTTTTTCTTTCATTTCCCACGCCGTCCGCGTCGCATCTCTGGGTATGACAACTGGAGACCAGGGAGATAGGGGATGGGGAGATGAGGGAGAAACATTGATCTCCTCCCCATGCATTGATGCCGTTAGGTCTCATATTTGCACTCGGTCTCGATTGAAGAGGAAGGCTTGGTTCTGATTGAAGAGGAAGGAGGAAAACAGAGGACGGACAACATCATTCTAATTAGCGAAGGAAGGGAGGGACAACATAAGGAGGAAAAGGAAGGAGGAAAGAAGAAGGAGGAGGAAGGAGGGCAAGAGGATAGACATAGGAAGAGAGAAAGGAGGAGAGAGAAGGAGAAAACAGGAGGGAAAAGGAAGGAAAATGGAAAAAGATGGAGGGCTAAAGTTGTCTTTTTGCCAGATAATAATGTTTACAAAAATGTATCTTGGTATGTTTTAGGAATTATCTAAGTTTAAGATATACTTTTTGAAATTTTTACTCCAGAGGTGCATATCTATCATTTTCCCTTTTTTCTTTCCCTCCTTAGCTTTTATGTGGGTAATGACACGTTAATGAAAGAGTGAAATTTGAATTTATATATTACCCTCTAGTCTTGAAATTGACAAGCTTTACAGTTGCATCCAAAGTTCTTACTACAAAGTAAATTCTTTAAATGCAATTTACCAATGGAACTTTCTGGTGACATTACTAAACACAACACTCAATATTACCTTCGTGATCATTTAAGACTAAATTAAATTTTTATTTGCATAGTTTTTCCTTGAGGTGGAAATAAGAAAGGAGTGTTACCATACAAATGAAGTCGTAACAGACAAGAATAAGAATGACAAACCAAACATCATTGATATATATATATATATATATGGAATTAGGCATAAGAGATGGTCATGGATCAGCCCTTGCTTGTTGAACTAGGGACTGAATCAATCTAAGTGCTTAATTTTTGAAACACTAAAACCGAAGGACTCCAACCTCCCCCCAAAAGCCACGATGAGTCATTGATGGGTAATTTGCTTTTCTATTTTTTACAGCTCTTTTATCAATCCTCTATTCTATATGGATTATTTTAAATTTAATCTCTTAAAGTTCTTTTTTAGAAAGAAATAAGAGGAGGGGAGATATTTTATTAAAGGGGAGGAGAGAGAAGGTAAGGGATTTTAATGGGAGAGGGTTGCATGTTTTTCTAAGAGGAGGGAAGAAATTGTACTAGAGGGGAGGAGAGAGAAAATAAGGGATTTTAATAGAGGGGGAGAGGATAAGGGAGAGAATAAGAGAGATTTTGATTTTTTTTTATTTGAGTACTCCCTTCATTCCTTAATATAAGGAACAAAAGACAAAATCACATAGACAAAAAAAGTAATAAATTTGTCTAAAATATAAAATAGTTTCCAAAAATGTCTTCATTTAATATTATTAACTTTTACATCATGCAATTAATACAAATGAAAAAATATTATATTAATTAGGCGTATTTTTAGAAAAAAAGTTATTAAATATACCAGACAAACCCTCTTGTCCCTTATATTTTGAAATATTGAAATTTCTCCAATTATCCCTTATATTAAGGAATGGAGGAAGTATGTTAGAATGGAAAAAAGAGAAGAAATTTATTTATTTTTCCTTTAAATTTTTTTATTTTTGAAAGGGAGAGGCAAGAGGGAAGGAAAGGAAAAGTTCATTAAAATTTTCCCTCTCTCCCTTTTTACTTACTAAATTAAATAAGAAAAAATTTAATTTTTCCTCACCTTTTGCCACCGGATCCCTTCAACCACACAGGTTAAAGAAAAGACTTTTGGACACATAAATTGAATGTAATAGCATCATCACACACGAAGAGCAAAAATAAATGGAAGATGGAAGCTAACAGAATCATAAGGACGCTAAGTCCTTGAGGCGAGACATGTCGTCAAAAGTTAGCCAAAAGTTCATCAAAGACGTAGATGTGAGGGCCTGTGTTGTCGGAGGAGGCCTGGAGGTTGGAAGATGCTGATGCGAGGCTGGGTGTTGGGGAGGTCATCGCCAAAGAGGGAAAGGGGTTTTTCGGGGTGGGATTGTATTTTATCTTCTTTTCATGTTATTTAACTTAATTTCCATCAATATAATACATGAACGAAATAAAATTCATACAGGCATTCAATTTTTTTCCTTTCATACTAAACATAATTATAAAATTTATTTTCATTCTTTTTCGTGGAGATCATTTGGTATAGAGAAGTAAAAGGGGAAAATTGAACTTATGAGGAGTAGATGACTTATTTGTGCTTGGTTTTAAAAGAAGTATAAAGCTTTTTGGGTAAAATTTATGGAAATTTTATTTTTGAGTATTTTATCACATTTTTCCTAAAAGACTTAAAAGTGATTATAGTTTTAACATTAAAAACATAATATATTTATTAAATAATAATTTGAAATAAAAAAAATTAAACAAGTAAAACATTTATGAACAATTACTTATACAGAAATCTACCAAGCAATTCTTTACATTTATTTTCCTATTTCAGTTCCTTTAAAAATGCATTCCATCATATCAAATGAGACATAAGAATTTCAAGAAACACAAACACAAAGACTTGGGATTATTTATTTTATAAGTATCACTATATGGTATGTTGCTAGCTAAAAAAAGTATAAATATATGGTAATTAGTGCAATTTTTTTTCTTTTTATATATAGCTCCATGATATTTGGTATTATCATGTCAAATTCAAATATTATTAGATCTATGTGAAAGTAGCTTTTTTTAATGAAAAATTTTCACTCAAAATCTTTGAACTCAAAATCTTATTTGAGTTACATCAATTACATTTTACTCAACGGTATGTTTTTAAGTTATGTGTAATGTTTGAAGATCCATGTAAATTAAACTAGTGGAGGAAACTAAAAGCTTTTACTATCTATTGTGCCAAAAGAAACAATATTATATATATTTTTTATTATTATATTTGATATTAACTATTAATTATTTTTTTTAAAAAAATTAAAGTCTATTTTTAGAATTTAACATTAATTTTTAAATTTTCAATTTAATTTCTTTCCCCACCCAATTTTATTCTTCTGCATTCCACAATATTTTTTTAACGAATCATCTTGCATTGGACTCTAAATAATCCGGCCCAATTAGGATAGCTTAACGAAAGCCTGGATCTGGAAGAGGGGCAAGGCGTTTGGTCAAATGAAATTCCGAAAGTGAGGCAAGTGAATGCGAGCTTTAGGAAACTCACTGCTCCCGTCTTGTGTTTCTCGGCTTCTTTCTCCTCTTCCCTGCATCCCATCAAACCCTAGCTAGCTGCACACCTGGGCGAGTCTCACACACACAGCCATGGCCTTCAAGCACCTTCTACCCCTGGCTCGACGCTCGCAACGACGTCGCTTCTCCCCTCTCTCATCCTCATTCCAAACCGTCCGATCCTCTTCATCCTCCCCGGCCGTCGCCACTCCTTCGTCCCCTCCTTCCCCTCCACCTCCCAATGTCATGATCTACGATCGCCTCGCCGAGGCTGTGAAATCCAAGCTCAAGAAGCTTGAAAATCCCGACCCGCGATTCCTCAAATACGGGTCTCCCCGCCCCACCTTGACGGACCACACTCGGATTCTCTCTGCACCCGAAACTCGTGTTACTACTCTTCCCAATGGACTCCGTGTGGCGACGGAATCTAACCTTGCCGCAAAAACCGCCACCGTCGGCGTCTGGATTGATGCAGGCTCCCGATTTGAGACTGAGGAAACTAATGGGACCGCGCATTTCCTTGAGCACATGATCTTCAAGGGCACTGAGAAGAGGACGGCGCGCGAGTTGGAGGAGGAAATTGAGAATATGGGTGGGCATTTGAATGCGTACACATCGAGGGAACAAACTACTTATTATGCAAAGGTCACGGATAAGGATGTTCCTAAGGCACTTGATATTTTGTCTGATATATTGCAGAATTCGAAGTTTGATGAGAACCGAATTAGCCGGGAGCGCGATGTGATCCTCAGGGAGATGGAAGAGGTAATGAGGATTAGTTTACGTTGTAGAACTAGCTAAGTGTGACAAATTCAGACAATACTTGGGGAATCTTTAATACCTCATGTCTATTTGTGTAGCGGGGGAAATCATTGGTTGTCGATGAAACTTATCATTTCATTTGGTGGTTCTTTAATCTGAAGCACGTAGGCTCAAATTTCTCAGTGGTGTAGGTAAAGACATAAGCTTGATTATGTGGTTAGAAAGTAAGTCCTACAACAAGGGATCGGTTTAGTGTTTATTTGGTTTTATCTTTCTAGCTCAATTTTCTTATTGTTGTGGAAGTGGTATAAACACAAGGTTTTGACTTAGCTGTGAAGGAGGTGGGTTGTACTATCTCTGGATTTCTCGTAACATTTAAAAACCTTCCCACTTTTCATTTCATAAGGTTTGGCAGATATGTTGTGTATTTGTTTACGTTTGTTTCTTTGCATCTATGTGTTATAAGCTAAAGAAGTCATCTTTCTCTTCAATTTCAGATAATAATTGAACAAATGGGATTTTATTTTTGTGTCCGGCATATTAGCAAAAGTAACTGCTTCTCTTATTTTAAAGTCTTCTCCTTTTTGGCCAACGAAAAAAGTCTTCTCCTTTAATTTTGTAATTTATTTTTACTGGGTAAATGCATCAGTGTCAACTAGTAGTTTATGCTTAAAAAAATATTCTTACATTAAGTGTTAGATATAGTTAAAATATGTTGTATATTTGAAATTTATAACGCTTGCTTTTACATTACCATTTTGATTTGTTTATTACATGGAACTGCTTGTAGGTCGAGGGGCAAACAGAGGAAGTCATTTTTGACCATTTGCATGCAACTGCTTTCCAGTACACTCCTTTGGGCAGAACTATTCTTGGACCAGCTCAGAACATTAAAACAATCACTAAAGATCATCTGCAGAACTACATTCAGACACACTACACGGCTCCTAGGATGGTATGCTGAAAATCTAAATTCCTGTTTGTATGTGCCTCCTTGTTAATGATGTATGCACGGTATTCCTAGATTGAGATTTGTTTATTCCATTACTTCCCATTCTGAATATTATTTACCAGAATATGGCTGTTGGACCGATGGTTGTTTTCTTTTTGGATCTGCTTCTCAGGTTATAGCTGCATCTGGAGCTGTCAAGCATGAAGATATTGTTGAGCAAGTAAAAAAATTGTTCACAAAGTTGTCAGCGGATCCTACTACTGCTTCTCAATTAGTTGCAAAAGAACCAGCCATTTTTACTGGTTCTGAGGTATATAACTTGAACACGTCACATGTAGATATGTACTGATAGTAATATTTCTTAACAATGTCCTTTCACTATTTCTGTAATACAGGTTAGAATGATTGATGATGATATTTCCCTTGCACAATTTGCGGTAGCTTTTGAAGGAGCAGCTTGGACAGATCCCGATTCCATTTCGTTGATGGTCATGCAGGCCATGTTGGGCTCTTGGAACAAGACAGCGGGAGGTGGAAAACATATGGGGTATGTCACTCGAGGTCCTTTCTCTTTTTTCAAGCAGTTGCCCATCATAAACAGTTGATTTGAGAAAATTTTAACTGCATGAACAGTTCTGAGTTAGCACAGCGGGTTGGCGTTAATGAAGTTGCAGAAAGCATGATGGCTTTCAACACCAACTATAAAGACACGGGTCTTTTTGGTGTTTATGCTGTTGCTAAGGTATGTCATTATGTGGGTTTTGTATTGAAACATAACGTGCATTTTTTTGTGGTTCACATGAAAGCATGAGGACATGAAATAAATCATTTTAGGTTTACTGCATGTTTTTCCTTTTTCCCCTTTGATTTTGGGCTTTCATTTTTCCCTATAATGATTTAGAGCAGAAAATATGAAGTCTATGGCGCAGGGTCTTTATACATGAGCATTTTCAAGTGATTAATGTGCTATTCTGGGGATGTGAAAAGGATATATGGACATTAACACTAGGGTTTAATTGATTTAGGGTCAATAACTCAATATGTAGAAAGGTGGCCTAGCCTTTCAGGGTTTTTTAACTAGGTATAATCTTAAGCTATCTTGTTAACTAATGAGCCAGAATCTAGATTAGAAAATAGTATAGAGGAAGATAGATAGCCTAGGCATCACATCTGGGGCTTCTTAAGCATCACAAATAAGTCGAGCATTGTTTTTCAGGTGAGCAGAATTTGTTGAAAAAGAACTGATAATTGATTTCTGGATAGCTGAATTGATCTTCTTACTAGTAGTCAAAAGTAAACTTGAGGATTAAGTAATCCACAACTTAACTCTCAAGTTAAGAAATTAGCCATTCATAAACATAAGACTATATAACTAATATATAACTAAGACAAATGAAAGCTGAAGAACTAAAGCCTATGCACACTATAGAGACATTATATATTAACGGTAACACCCAAAAGTAAGTAAAATAACCCTGATAGGAAATATAAAAAAAAATTGAAAAGATGTAAAGCAAACCCTGCTTCCTCGTGCTGCCAAATTATTAGCTCTTGGAATATGCTTCCCCTTCTTATGTCGTAGTTATATCCAGCCTTTTTGGCATTTAGCTTGCATCAGACTATTACTTGCATAGGATCTAGTTCGGTAGGAATATGTAGCATTTACCTTCTCTCTATTTTGTATGGCGACTTGAAAAAATTTAACTCTAATGGATATAGTTTTTTAGCTATTTGATCTTTGAAGAAAGAAATTCTGTGCATATTAATTTTGCAGAATGCTATGGCATTGGCTATCTCAATTGTGGATATATGAATGACATCCTATGCAAAATGCTGCTGTGTGAACTAATATTTTGATGTTTGGAGGGGTATCATGCTTAAGAGTGTTAGGAAAATACAGTGTCTGATATTTTATTTTGTTGATTTTCTCTTAAAACTTTTTCCTCACATCATTTTTTTTTCAATATGTGCAACGCCATATTTCTAATTTTTAACTCTTTTAGCCGGATTGCTTGGATGATTTGGCCTTTGCTATAATGTATGAGACCACCAAGTTGGCTTATCGGGTTTCAGAAGATGATGTCACACGTGCTCGTAATCAGGTAGACACCAATGTTGACATTCCACTTTTATGCCCTCTTTGGCTAATTCGACTTGACAAATATAATTTTTCTTATAGTATGTGAGAATTCATTCGAGGATAAATTTATCTGATGTAGCATATGAAAGAGATAGAGTTATGTGGTTGTGGTTTAATACGTTGCATCTACCTGTGGTTTACTAGTAGCCTTGGTCTGGACTTTTTTTTTTTTTTTTGAGGATCTGATATCCAACGTAAAATCTTACACCTTTAGCTGGATCTTAGGTTCCTTTTGGAGATTTCTACTTATTTAGAGTTGGATTCTTGAGTGTTGAGGGGGAATAAAGCGTTGAAGACACTAATATTATGCCTACTATACAAGAAATTTAAATTTCACTTGTCTAATTGGATGAAAATTTGAGATAAATTGATTGTGCTTAGGCAGTTGGCCATTCTTTTCTGTGATTGGCTCTCTGTATACGTATATGATGCTAAATGTCTTGTTTTTCTGTTTTTATCCAACAACTCTTAAGATTAAATGCATTTATTATAGACATATTTAACTAAGTGTACAAGTGGAAAATTCACTCTTTTTCAGTGCTTGTATATCAAAATTTGGTGGTCAATTATTATGTACATAAGGCAATATCTAAATTAGATGTTGTTCCTTTATGATAGAATGATAGACATGGGATTAATAGTATAAACACAACCATTATTGAGTCGTGTCTTGTTAACTTGTACTATATTGTTGAAAGTTGAAATAGCTAGCAAGTAGAATGGCTACGTCATTCTATTCCTTTATGCATTTCCATTTATGACAGTGTTTTATCGTCTTTAAAGGTGTCCATTTGTGTCCCAAGGACAATCAGATCTTCTAATACGTACAATCTTTAGCATGCACTTAGATACCTTTAAAATCTTCATGCTGAGTTTTCTGCTAATTATCCGGCACTATGGAATATGGATCTTGCTGTTTTTCATTTTGTTGTTGCAAAATCTTTTTGTGATGTAGCTTTACTTGTAATTCATTCTTATAGCTTGTTCCTAGTTCTATAGTGACTGCTATTTTGTTTTTGTTTCAGTTGAAATCTTCACTCCTGCTTCACATAGATGGCACAAGTCCAGTGGCTGAAGATATTGGCCGTCAGGTACATAACTAGATTTTTCTTCTTACTACTCACAAGTAAAAACAGTGGGGAATTGGGGGGTTCACTCTAGAAAGAATATTTTGCTTTATTGTGTGCTAATTTTTACTGACTTTTAGCCTAGTCATACTCAATGATAAGAAGTTACTTGTAGTGAACATGGGAGTAAAGTAATTAGAAAGACGCACCATATATAGTATGGATACTTGTGTAACTAAACCGTTTGCGTACCAATAACAATCCTCTCCATTGTAATTCCAAGTTTATGTTAGAAAAATTTTTAAATAAAGCATTTAGTACGCTGTCATCTAAGATGCATTTGGATGTCAATTGAAATGCCGTACAAAAATCAATTTCATTGCATCATTTCTTTGACAAAGTTTAGTTGTTATACCAATCATGGGCATCTTATGTATGGTATAAGCCTTGGCATTTTAACCTCTTTGCAGCTTTGTTAACTTGAGGTTGTATTTTTTATTATTGTTATTTGTTTTTACCATAACAGAGGTTTTAATTGAGAATTTGTGTGATTAAACCATGTGTCAAACCTTTTGGTTATCTGATCTCATTTATTTGTATTCTAGCTTGTCAATAGTGACTAGTTTGTCGTGCTACATCATTTCATCTCTGGCACAAGATTATAACTGGAAACAAATTGATTCACAAAATTTTGTCAATTTCAGCTGCTCACATATGGTCGAAGAATTCCATTTGCTGAATTGTTTGCTAGAATAGATGCAGTAGATGCAAGCACAATTAAACGGGTAGCAAACCGATTTATTTATGACAAGGTAATGTTTGAAATTTCTAGAGAGACATAATCATTTCTTCTTCCTCCTTTTTGTGTTTGGCTTTTTTAGTGTTTGAAGATGATTTATGGTTCATATTTCCCCACTGCAGGATATAGCTATTGCAGCCTTGGGACCTATTCAGGGCTTGCCTGATTACAACTGGTTCAGACGCAGAACCTACTGGAACCGTTATTAGTTCACTGTAGTTTTATTTTTTTTCTCATTCCTTCTGACTCCATCTGAGGTCTGGCCCAATGTTTTGTTCCATTTCACTACATATATATTCCTCTGGATGGCGGCGCTGACAAATCATTTTTTTTTTATTTTAGGGTTATAAGCCTCCCATCTTGTAACATTCATGCAAAAATAAGCATGCCGTCTTCACTCATGTTCTGTATTTGTGACTTTCTGAGGTGCTTCCTTTCTGCTCCTATTCCTTGAAGTGATACTGCCTACAAATTTAATATTGAACCTCGTTCTTTTCCCCACTTTAAACTGACCCTTGTTAGTGGGATGAGTTTTCACCTGGTCCAAGCCTGTTTTAAAGACATTCAAATGTTTCGTTCAAAGAAAGATTTCATCTAAAGGTTCGGATTTTGTACTATTTAAGTTCATGTATGTTTGGATCCTGTTATAAAAAGGTTAAAGGATGTTACAAATTTTGATTATTTTTAAGGATTAAAGTTAGCTAAGAAATCCTTATTGCATTGTCGGGACGTATGCACTTTGATTTTTTTAACATATGCTCACGTATTCATTCAGAAAATAATACAAAAAGTTACATGTGAATGAGTATTATTTATCTTTCATATTTATTTTTTTAATTTTTAACTACAATATACATATAATTATTTTTAAAGAATATTGAAGGTTCTTATTGATAGAAAATTAAGCCAATAAAACTCATTGCCATCTCTTCACTCTTGAGGAACGGAGTGAAGGGAACATTTTTCGAAGGATGGCTATCTTTGCTTCGTGCCAAAGAAGCAATGACAATGTAGCTTGGGTTTCGATTCATGATTTCACAAGAAATAAAAAAGAAATTATTTTGTATAACATTTTGATTAAAAAAACAATGATTTTGAAAGAAATAAAATATCCTTTCACATAAATTAGTGGATTAGCCATGGATCAATTATACTTGGGTTGCTTAATTAGAGTAAAATTTTAATTAGCGGTTTTAAGCCTAAATCCTCCATGTATAGCTATCTAAAATATTTATTAGAAGAGTTTTGTCGTTTATCTAAATTAATTGAAGTTTAATGTGGCTGTCAAATACTAGGTGTTTTGATATTAAGAAAAAAAAAGGTGAAAGCTATTGCATTTTTTAATTTGCTGTATATACATGGAATAAAATTATATTTTCAGGCCCTTCTTTCTAGTCTTTTCAGTTATGAACTGATGCATTTAACGGTCGTCTTTCCCCCTTTTCTTCATTATAGTCTTACATCCCATTGATCAAGTCAAACCTTCTGTGTTGTAATTATGAAATATATTTGTTCTTTTTGTATTCATTTCATTTTTTTATTTATATCTAATAATATATGTCATAAACAGTTGATTTATAAAGGACAGAAAATACCAGACTTACTCACACATTACAAGATTGACAATGCTATTGGCCACAGATCTTACGATTTTTTTTCGACCACTTATGAAAGTCCATTCTTACAACTTCTCTTAATATAAATATTTGGGAAAAAAACTAATTTATGTCAGGCCATCAAAACTTTTCCAACCAATTGATCAGGCGTTGGACTGTCTCATTCTTCAATTCTGAATCCCACTGTTGGCAAATATGTTAGGATATTAATCACTTAATAATTTTTGTTTATGCACTACTCCCTCTTATTCTTAATATAAGACCTTTGTAACTGAATCACGTGGATTAAGAATTGTAATTAAAACTAATTAACTTTCTCAATTTCTCCAAAAATCTCAGTATTTTTTTTAAATTACTTTTATTTAATTTTTTTCTCTTTCTCTTTAAATACATTAAATAGGAATATTTTTTAAAATATACAATAAATACTACCTTATATATTATAAAAAATTTTATATTTAAAATCAGAATAAAAGATACTATACATAGGATTAGAGCTAATAGTTACTTTCGATCTTGTATTTACTTCAACGCATGCCTGTTTGAAAAGTCAATTAAAATATGCATATAATTTTGTTTTAATAACTAATAATTATTATCATAATATTTCCTGGGTATCTTACCGGAAACTTCTGCATTTTTTCTGATTTTGATTGGAAGAAGTCATGGATTTCAATTGAATATATGAACAATAATTGAAAGACATTATGCTCCCTCCAAAAACTAAACTGAGCAGTGGATGCTAAACGTGTGGTTGCTTCTTCTGAGCATCATTTTGACTTTTTCAACTTCGGTGACTCGAATGACATTATGGATTTATTAAATTTATGAACAATAACTTGAATGACATAACGCTCCTTCCAAGAAGTATGCTGAGCATTGGATGCTTAACGTGTGGCTGAAATTCACACTCATTTCGAACATCAATAATCAATAATACTCTCTCCGGTCCTGTACGTAGAATCATTTGTCCTAGTCCTAAATATAAAACTCTTTATAATATATGAGATAATATTTATTATATATTTTTAAAAAAATATTCTTATTTAATGTATCTAAAGAAAGAGAGAGATTAAATAGGGGTAGTTTTAGAAAAATGTTAAAATTTTCAGAAAAATTGAGATAATTAATTAATTTTAATTCTAATTCTTAATTTACGTAATAATTTTATATTAAGAACAAAGGAAAATAGTACAATAATAATGGAGCTGCCGTGAATAAGATGTCAGAAAAAACGAGAGAGCTATAAAGATATTTATGAATCTGAAATTACTTACAATCTCTCTTATAGTAAATGACGTGAGCATTGCATTTATAATAAACCATTTTCTCATTATGCCATGAAAACTTTTTTGCTAATTAATCAGGAGTTCGATGGTCTGGTCTCATTCTTTACTTCCGATCCCCACTGTTGGAAAAGTACATCAAGATATTTATCACTGTTACTCAATTAAGGCTTAGGGAAAATTGGGTTTTTGGAAAAAAATATTTAGCTTTTAGGACCAAATAAATGTATTTTAGAAAAAAAAATTTATTCTAGATTCAAAAAATCCTATTCTCAGTCCAAAAAAAATTAACTTTTGTCTCATTTTTTAAATATGTTAATTTTTTGATCCCATTTCCCAATTTTTCCTAAGGTCTACGTATTTTTTATTTTCATTTTCTTTTTGTATGTACTTCATCATATGTTAGTTGAGTTAATTGAAATATCCATATGATTATATCTCATTCATTTTCTTTTAATAATTAATACTCCCTCCGTTCCTTAATATAAGGGACAATTGGGGGAGTTTCCATGTTTCAAAATATAAGGGACACATGGAGTTTATCTGGTGTATTTAATGACTTTTTTTCAAAATACCCCTCATTAAGATAGTATGTTTTCAATATAATTTATTTATATTAATTGCATGATGGAAGAGTTATTAATATTAAACAAAGGTATTTTTGAAAACTACTTTATATTCCTGACAAATTTATTACTTTTCTTAGTCTGTGTGATTTTGTCTCTTATTTCTTATATTAAGGAACGGAGGGAGTAATCAAATAGAGAAAAAAATTTCAGTACTCCCTCCGGTCCTATATATAGGACCTTTTGCCTTAGTTCTAAATATAAGATCCTTTACAATATACGAGATGTATTTATTATGTATTTCCAAAAAAATGCTCCTATTTAATGTATTCAAAGAGAAAAAGAGAGAGATTAAATAAGGGTAGTTTTGGAAAAATGTTGAAATTTTTGGAGAAATTGAGGTAGTTAATTAGTTTTAACTCTCTTTCTTAATTCGCGTGATTCGGTTAAAATGGTCTTATATATAAGATAAGAGGGAGTAACTTTTTTCTAAACATATTTTTCCATGTGGAGTAGACATGATCATGGAGCCCGCTCTTTCCAAGAAGCATCCTATGGGACAATAATAGTCCACACCGCGAGAGCATGAAAAGTTTAACGCGTTGTTGTTTTGGTGTGTACCTAGAAGTCAAGAACTGAAGGTTTTTTCTCTGGGAAAAAGACACTTTAATACCCCATCAATAATTAATGATAATAAATAAGGATTTTTAATTTATCTAATTATTTAAAAATATTTAAATTTTAAACTGGGATAAAAATATAATATACTCCTCTCAATTTTATATATAAGATATTTTATTTTGATGCTAAATATAAGATCCTTTATAATATGTGAGTAAGTATTTATTATACATTTTTAAAAAATGTCCCTATTTAATATATCCAAAAAAAAACAGAGAGACTAAATAAGACTAGTTTTTGAAAAATATTGAAATTTTTAAAAAAATTAAGATAGTTAATTAATTTTAACTCATATTCTTAATCCATATGATTCGGTTAAAGGGGTCTTATATTAAATATTAGAAGAAGTAATATACAAAATTATTCTCAATAATTAATAATGAATCAAAATTCTCAACTAATCTAAACTGAATTTCTAAGTATCTGTACCGAATTCTCAAATACCTCAAACTAAATTTTGAACTGTAATAAAAAGTTTATAAAAGTTAGGTTCCTGTAACCTATCATTACCAATCTCAATGTAATTCCTGTTTCTCTCTATGTTGCCCCATATGAATTCAAAAGTATAATATTAATTCATTATATGCGATTGAAATTAAAAGAAATAAACTTTGATTATGTTTGTTGTCTGGAACAAGCATACACAATGAACAAAGACAAAGTTAGTAACATATAATTGATAAATCTGCAATTTACTCTTATCATTTCACTTAATTATATTCTATCTTATCCTACATTATATTAATCACTTGTTCCTTAAAAAAGATATATGTTATTTTAGTAACTTTCTATTTGTTGACCCTAATCATTGAAGATTTACAAAAGGATATTGTTTATGATATAACTTTGGAATAACTAACTAACTAAAAAATTATGAAGGAAACTAATCTCTTCATATGGATTGATTAGCAAAATAATTAAGGTCAATTGGCGTTCCAATCATTTTAGCACATGGGGGTAGGTGAGAATCAGAACTTACGTGGTACTTCATGGCTCTGAAACAAACATCGACTATTTATTGAGAATGAATTTTCTACTGTTAAAAAAGAATGTAATAATCACTTATTATTATTCTCTCCGATTTTATATATATGATATTTTATTTTGATTCTAAATATAAGATTTTTTATAATATATAAGGTAGTATTTATTATGTATTTCTAGAAAAATATCGCTATTTAATGTATCCAAAGAGAAAAAGAAAGAAATTAAATAAGAGTAGTTTTAGAAAAATATTAAAATTTTCGGAGAAATTAAGGTAGTTAATTAGTTTTAATTTCAATTCTTAATCCGCATGATTCGGTTAAAAGGGTATGATATTAAGGATAAGAGAAAATATTATTTTATTACATTTTAATTATTTTAATTTTTTTTAGATAGTTTGAGTTTTATTTTTTAATTATTATTTTTATTATTTATGGTAATTTTAGAGAGCAAAAATAATAAAATCTCCAAAAAGATTCAATTATTTAAATTAAAATTTTAACAATTTAACATCTCTATTATAAAAGAAACAACACGCACATGATGTGAGAAGACAATCAACATTCGACTTAACTTTGAAATTATTTTAGCATTTTGCAAATGTGAGATCTGACTGGTCTAATTATATCATAAAGAATTGGTTTATAGACAATAGAAAATATCCAAACTCGCACATTAAAAGATTGATGATGCCATAATGCTATTGGCTACAGATCTCAGCAGAGTTCATTCGTATAACTTCTCTTACTCTACATATTTGGGGGAAAAAAACTAAATATTGTCATCCCATCAAAACTTTTCCAACCATTCAAGCATTGGACAGAGTCTCATTCTCCAATTCGGAATCCCACTGTTGTTGAATATGTTAATATATATAATCACTGTTAATTTGTGTTTATATGTACTTCCTTTCCGTCTTTTTTATTAGTTACTCCCTCCGTTCCTTAATATAAAGAATAATTGGGGAAGTTTCCATGTTTCAAAATATAAGGGACATATGGGGTTTGTCTGGTGTATTTAATGACTTTTTCCCAAAATACCCCTCATTAAGATAATATATTTTCAATATAATTTATTTGTATTAATTGCATGATGGAAGAGTTATTAACATTAAATAAAGGTATTTTTGGAAACTACTTTATATTCCTGACAAATTTATTGCTTTTCTTGATCTGTGTGATTTTGTCTCTTATCCCTTATATTAAGGAACGGAGGGAGTATATTTTAAAAGTTTTTTATGATACAAAATGTAATTTATTTTCTATGAGTTTTTGAAGTATTAATTATTTTGTTTTCAAAATGTCCTTATTTAATCATGAGAGAGAATATTGATTGTTTGAATTTATCGTATTTATTAGAAAATAAATATGGAAAACACATTAATTCTAAAATAATTTTAATGATGTAACAAATTTTTTTATTTTAATGATTTAGTTAGAAATGACTTACATTAAGGAATAGAGAGAGTACTTTTCACTTTCAATCTTGTGTTTACAACATTGAAAAGTTAATTAAAAACTAATCGGGACATAACCTACACATCCACATCAGATGCACTACACGCACTCACACTATCTCGTAATTATCCCATAATATCTAAATTAATTGGGATATTTGATTTAGGTTAATTATTTAACATAACTCGATTTAAACAATTAAACTCTCACTTAATTATTGAGTTTTACTGAGCCAACAACAAATTAATTGATCAAATACTTAACCTAGGGCGGGCTATTCTATTAAGCCCAACAGTCTGATTTTGTTTTAATAACTAGTCATGAAAATAATTTCCCGGGTATATTTTGGATTTTTGTTTTGTTTTGTTTGTTATTTTATTTATTTATTTCTGTCTTTTAATTCTGATTTTCGGAAGCCATGGATTTAATATTTATGCTGTTTTCGCTAGACAGGAACAATAACTTGAATGACACTGCGCTCCTTCCAAGAAGCATCCGAAGCATTGGATGCTTAACTAGTAATTGTGGTTGCTTTATGGATGCTCCTTTCAAAACTGTATACACGTGCTTGCTTTTTCTAGCTAGATCACCATTGTGGGAAAATACATCAAGATATTTATTGCTCTTAATCAATCAAGGTTTACGTATTTTTTACTTTCATTTTCCTTTTGCATCTCTTCCAACCTTTTTTTTTATTTGTACTTACTTCAACATATTAGGAGAGTTAATTTGATTTATATAGTTTGAATTTTCTGTTTTTAATTATTTTGTTATTATTTATGGTAATTTTAGAGAACAAAAATAATAAAATCTCCAAAATGATTAAATCAGTTAAATTAAAATTTAAACAATTTAATATCTCTATTATAAAAGAAACAACACGCACATGATGTGAGAAGACAATCAATATTCGACTTAACTTTGAAATTATTTTACTTCCTCTTGTTCCTAATATAGAATTCTTTTAACCGAATCATGTAGATTAAGAATTGAAATTAAAACTAATTAATTATCTCGATTTTTTTAAAAATTTTAATATTTTTTTAAAACTATCCTTATTTAATTTCTCTCTCTTTCTCTTTGGATATATTAAATAGAAGCATTTTTCTGAAAATATATAATAAATACTATCTCATATATTATAAAGGGTCTTATATTTAGGATCAGGGTAAAAAATTCTATATATAAAACCGGAGGGAGTACTATTTTGCAAATGTGAGATCCGACTGGTCTGTGATTTAATGTAACTCAACGTCTAAATATTCGATCATCCATTTGCTCCCTTTTGAAGGTGAAGATTTCAGGCCGTTAGATTTGGTTTCTTTAAAGTAGAGTGGGGTAAAAAGTGTGATTGGTTATAAAATTGTCTTCCGTGCCAAAAAAAAAATGAGATTGTAGTCTCAATAATTGATCAAATGACGTGTACCACTCCAAACCCCCCCCCCCAAAAAAACCAAGAAAGGGGGCAAAAAAATATGCATATACACAGTGTATTTATTTTTTAACTTTAATTATGATTATGATTTTAATTCAAGATTTTAATTTCAACCATCGATTAAAACAGAGAGCAAGAAACGGTTAAAGGTCTTAAGACATTCGGGTGTAACATTTTATTCAATGAAAAATCTCATCCAAAGGTTCAGATTTTGTCCTATTAAAATATGTTTGGATCCAAAAGGGGGAAAAAATAGCTAAAGAATGCTAAAAATTGTAATTATTTTTAAGGATTAAAGTTATCTGAGAAATCCGCATCCGTACTATTTTTTTTACGGCCAGCCTTACTTTGTAAGTTTGCATAGCCGAAGAAGCAAATGACAATGCGGCTCGGTGGAATCCACTTCATGATTTCACAACGAATGAAAAAGCGAGGTGCGAGTGAAGCAAAGGCAAAAAAGCGATGATTTTAACAAACATAGTTGATTATAAAGATGAATAATTATATTAAAAGTAATTTATATTTAAATATTTTTAATTAAGAAATAATTTTAAGGAAACAAATGTGTTTAAATTTTAGGGGTTTAAATAATTATTTAGTAAATAATGAGAAAAATTAGTGAAATACTCGTAAGTGATTATAAAGAAATTGAGTGAGAGGAGATGTGATTATGATAAGCAGAAAAACTCAGCTTTTCTCATAATTAATTATTTAAGGTATAGTTAATTATTAAAATTGTGGTGTGTTTGACAAATCTCAAATAATAAGCAATTATGGATCCCTATTAGCATTTATTAAGGGTATCCAAACATGCCTTTATAACTTCTTAATATAAATATGTGGGGAAGAAAATTAATTTTTTTCATGCCATCAAAACTTTTCCAACCAATTGATCAAGCGTTAGACAGTCTCATTCTTCAATTCAGAATCCCACAATTGTTAAATACTCCCTCCGTTCTGTTATATAGTGCACTTTATGGATTACATAGTATGTCTTTTCTTTTATTTCCAAAATTGCCTCTATTTAATAGTCTAACTATTTTTTAATTATTAAAATATTTTATTTTCAATGTATTTAATGAGGGTAATATGAGAAAAGGTGAAAAATTTTTTTAGTTATTAATTATTGTCTTTGTCTATGTGCGGCAGTTAAAAGTACACTATAAATTAAAACAGAGGGAGTATGTTAATATATTAATCACTGTTCATTTATGTTCATGTATGTTTTACTTTCAATCTTGCATTTAGTTCAACATATGCTTGAAAAGTTATAATACATTTTTAACTACCGCACGCACATAGATTAAGATAATCATTAGTAACTAAAAAATTTTTCCACCTTTTCTCATATTACCCTCATTAAATACATTGAAAATAAAATATTTTAATAATAAATAAATATTTAGACCTATTAATTAGGGGCATTCTTGGAAAGAAAAGAAAAGATATACTACGTAATCCGTAAAGTGCACTATTTTTTGAAACATAAATTTCTTAAAAAAGTGCACTATATAGCGAAACGGAGGGAGTATATTATAAGGTAACATAATTTTATTTACCAATTTTACCTCTCGTTAATATAATCTCAAGTATTATAAATTGTGTTGATTAATGATATTTAATTGGGATAAAATATGAATTTTTAGGTTTTTTTGGAAGGATTTAAAGATGTTATAAACTTTTTCAATATACTTGAAATTCCACTTATTTTTTTATAATATGAAATGGAGGGATTAAGTTTTACTGAGCCAACAACTAATTAATTTATCAAAAAATTAATTAGTTAATTCCCAAATTATGTTTGGTTTATAACACTTAACCCCATCAAGGAAGGACTATTCTATTAAGTTCAACATTCTCATTTTTTTCACAAAAAAAAAATCTCTCTTTTTTTAATAACTAGTTATGAAAATAATTTCGTGGGTTTTTTTGGATTTTGCTTTCGTTGTTATTTTTTTATTTTAATTTTGATTTTCTGAAGTCGTGGATTTAATGTTTATAATCTCTTCACTAGACAGGAACAACAACTTGAATGACATCACGCTCCACCCAAGAAGCATCGCACCCTAAGCGTCGGATGCTGAACTTGTGGCCGTGGTTGCTTTATGGATGCTCCTTCCAATACTTTATAGGCGTGCGTGCTTTTTCTGGCTGCGTCCGGATTCTGTGCTCATATGGGTAACGTGCTCTGGTGAAATATGAACCAGTTAGATTCATTTTTAATAGTCTAGATTTATAATTTTTATTTTTTTAATAATAAAATTATTTTTTAAAAAGTAATCATTATAAAATTATTTTTATTTTATACTTTATATTTAATAAAATAAAAATATATTTAAAATATAATAATTAAATTAAACCTAAATCATCTAATTTTATTATGGAGGATGAGCACCAAATACGGACGCTTTCTGGCTACACCATTAATGTTGGAAAATACATCACGATAAGCTCCTAATCAATTAAGGTTTACGTATTTTTTACTTTTATTTTCCTTTTGTATTTCTTCCAGCCTTTTTTATTTGTATTTACTTCAACATATTAGAAGAGTTAATTGAAATATGTATACGATTATATCTCATTTTGTTTTAATAATAATAATAATAATTAATCAAATAGAGTAAAAGTTTCCACAATTTTTCTCTAAAAGTATACATAATTTCCATGTAGTGTGTGTGAACAAATCTCTTTTGTTTTTTTTTGATATGTCAAACATACATTTAAAATTTATTTGAAGCCCTTTTGCTACAGCTCTTTGTATGTCTTATTCTCATTTTATAAAAAATCATTCTACGTCCCAAGCTTTCTCCTCTGTCAAAGCCCTACGACAGCATCTCCTTGTGTGTCCTTTGTCCAGGCCCCCACCGTCACTGGGCCAACAACCCATTTACAGGTCACTTTCGATAGTGGACAATTCATAGATTCACATTAGGTGCTTATCAGTGTCATGAGTACTAAGTACTCAATGCTCATTATTATAACCAAATTTGGACCATTCAATTTTCAATGCTCATTATTATAACCAAATTTGGAACATTTAATTTTAATTTAGATGGTTCAGAAATTATATTTATTTTAAATTTTTATTTAATAAAATAAAAATATATTAAAAATATAATAATTAAATATAATTAAATCTGAAACATGATGAGTACACGACTGACGAGCACCGAAAGTGCTCTCGACAACTCATATCGTGACAATCACTGGCCAGTGAAAGATGTGGAGAGAGATTGACTTGTCAAATAGAGGAGAAGTTTTATTATTTTTTCTTAGAAAATATATTAATTTTCCATGCAGAGTAGACATGAACAAAGAGTCCGTTCTTTCCAGAAAGCATCATGAGGGACAATGATATATAAGGGGAACTATATATTATGATACGTTTAGTACAAAAATTAAAAAGAGTAATTTTAATCATTAAAAGTAACTTTTGAATCTGTATTTAAAAAAATAATAAAATTTTTGAGATAATAATTACGAAAATATAAAAAATATTTGAAAAGGTTCTTCTTAAAAAATAACTCATATGGCATTAAGTTTGCTAAAATAAAATTAGAATAAAAATAATTTTATTGTATCATGAGTTATGTTTAGATTTTTATTTTTTATTTATTTTTATAAAAATAAGTTTAACAAATTGGTTGTGAAATAAAAGTAAGTTTATGAATTTAAAATTATTTTTTTCAGTTTATTAACTAAATTTTAGTTTAGATTTAAAAATAAGTTTACCAGATTTAAAAACATCTCAAAAATTATTTAAATGGAGCAATTTTTAATACTCTCTTTAGTCTTTCTTTAATATAAGATCCTTTTAACCGAATCACACTGATTAATAATTAGAATTAAAACTAATTAACTACCTTGATTTCTCTAAAATTTTTAATATTTTTTAAAAATTATCCTTATTTAATCACTTTTTTTTTCTTTTTAAATATATTAAATAAATATATTTTTTAAAAAATATATAATAAATATTATCTTATATATTATAAATAATATTATATTTAAAATTAAGATAAAATATTTTATATATGAAATTGGGGGGGGGGGGGGGGCCGCGGGGGATGGGAGGGAGCAAGAAGCTTGCCACCAACCATAGTCATTGGACTTACAACAACGGGCCCATCCGCCCCTTGGGATGAGAAGAAATTAAATACCGAGCTCTCAGGAAAGCAAAAGCGATAAAGACATTTATAATTTAAAATTTCTGAGCACATGTAGATTGTGGGGTAGACAAAGACAGATGACAATGCCCTTGCTGTCTACTAAGGGTGTTCAAAACCAAACAAAACCGACCAGACCGAACCGAACCAAACCAAACCGACAAAAATCGATCTAAACCGAATTGAAATGAGATCTATTCGGTTTTTTTCTTTTTGGAACCGACTCGGTTTGGTTTGGTTCGGTTTTAGTGCAACGAGACATGAACCAAACCGAACCACATCTGATAACTATATTATAATAAATTATAACATATAAATTTACCCAATTACTCATAATCACACCTATTTTATTTCACTTTTGTAATATTTATAATGTATAGTGGTTAATAAATTATTTAGATTTAATTTGTGTTTAAAAAATATATATATATATATGTAACCTATTTAATTTAATTTTTGAAAAATGATGCTATTTAAAAAAAAATTTGAAAAACATCAACCAAACCTAAACCAAACCGATTATTAAACCGAACCAAACCGATTAAAATTTAAACCGATAAGGTTCCAAAAATAGACAAACAGATTGGTTTGGTTTGGTTCGGATTTTGCTCAAAACCGAACCAAACCACACCCTTGAACACCCTTACTATCTACTATCGGAGAAATATTCTCTTTTATTTTTTAATATAAGAAATAATTAAAAAAATTTTATATTTTAAAATATAAGAAATATATAAAATTTATATGATGTATTTAATAATTTTTTTAAAAATATATCTAATTAAGATAATATATTTTTAATATAATTTATTTATATTAATTATATGATAAAAATATTATTAATATTAAATAAGAGTATTTTTAAAAACTATTTTATATTTTAAATAAATTTATTATTTTTCTTTGTCTTTGTCTGTGTAATTTATCTCTTATATTAGTAAGGAACGGAGTATCTTGTGGCTTTGGAAGACAATTAATTGGATCCTCAATCAACAAGATAATACTTGGCTATCATTGATCTTCCGTAATCCAAACTCGGCCAAAATAACCACTACCCTCATACCACAGCCCTCCACCCCTTATTTGGATGCAAGGAGAAAATAGCGGGAAGAATCATTGATTTTCTGTGATTCGAGCTCGGCCAAAATAACCGCTAACCTTGTAGCGCAATCCCCAACCTGTTATTTGGATAGCGAGAATATAGAAGAGAAAAATAGAAAGAAATTATTTTATATTTTAAATAAATTTATTTTTTAATTGATGTGATTTTACTTTTTATTCTTTATATTACGAAATAGAAGGAATATCTTATAACGTGAAACAGACGGACTATCAAAGAAACTAAACTTTTCATATGGATTGATTAACAAAATAATTGAGGTCAATTGGCATTCCAATCATTTGAGCACATGGGAGTTGGTGAGAATCAGAAGTCACAAGGTACCTAATGGCTCCGAAACAAATATCGAGTATTTCTTGAGTTTGAATTTTCTATTGTTAAAATTTGAAAATGCCCTTTTTTTTTTAATTTTGATTTTCGGAAGTCATAGATTTATGGTCTTTAGACAGGAACAATAACTTGAATGACATTCCGCTCCTTCCAAGCAGCGTCCTAAGCATTGGATGCTTAACTTGTGGTCGTGGTTGCTTCATGGATGCTCCTTTCAAAACTTTATACGCGTGCTTGCTTTTTCTGGCTGGACCACCATTGTTGGAAAATATACATCAAGATATTTATCGCTCTTAATCTATTAAGGTTTGCGTATTTTTTACTTTCATTTTCCTTTTGTATTTCTTCCAACCTTTTTTTTATTTGTATTTACTTCAATATATTAGAAGAGTTAATTAAAATATGTATACGATTGTATCTTATTTTATTTTAATAATAATAATTAATCAAATAGAGGAAAAGTTTCCACAACTTTTCTCTAAAAGTATAAATATTTTCCATGTAGAGTGTATGAACAAACAACCCGTTCTTTCCGAGCAACATCCTGTAAGTCAATTCGTGGGGACTAGAGCTGTTAATTCAGACCGGTCCGGCCCATTTGGGCCGGCTCGTCTCGGGCCAGGCCAAAAAGCCCGAATTAAAAACGGGCTTGGTATTCCAAGCCCGAGCTCTCGGGATCGGGCCTACGGGCTGGCCCACGGGCTTTTTTTAAATTTTTAATATATTTTTATATTTTTTAATAAATTTTTTATACAATTATTTAAATTAATACAACTAATTATCACTATAATTTAAATTAATACAACTAATTATCATCATAATTCATCAAAAATTAACATAATATTTAAATTTTACAATTTATATATCACTAATTAATAAAATAATATGTATTTTTTAATATTTTAAACAAAAAATAAAAGAAAAAGAAAAAAGTCTCGGGTTTTTCAGGCCGGTCCACCACGGGCCGAGCCTAAACAGGCCAGATTCAAAAAGCCCGAATTATGTATTTACTCCTGAAATTAAGGCCCAAACCCGCTTATTTTTTTAAACTTTTCAAGCCGGCCCGTGAGACTTGATTCATTTTAACGGCTATAAGACATCAAAAGTTTAACGCGTTGTCGCTGTTCTTCTGTGTATCTTTTAAGAAGTCAAGTACTTATGGTCTTTTCTCTATTTACCTCTATGTCCTCTCTTTGTGAGTGTATATATTTAACCACACCAATTCCATTAGCTCCATCTTGTGACTCGAATCTCTCTCTCTCTACAATCGCTTCCTTTGCTAAGAAAAATGGCAGAACAAATTCCTTATGGTGTGGTCGTGAGTGTCATAAACAGGTTGGGTTCATTAGCCTTCAGAGAGATTGCAAAGATTTGTGGGATTGATCGTGAGCGAAAGGCTGAAGGAAACTGTGGAAGCCATCAACGCTGTGCTTGCTGATGCCGACCAAAAGCAACAGAACGACCAGCTCATCCAGCTCTGGATAAGGAGGCTCAAGAAAGTGCTTTTCAAGGCAGATGACTTGCTTGATGAACTCCACACTGAACACTTGCTGCGCAAGAGAGATGGAGAAGGAGAAGGAGAAGGGATGGTACGTAATATCTTCTCATTACCAAATGAAATTGTTTTTAGCTTAAATGTTGCTCATGATATTGAAGAGATAAGAGACCAATTTAATGTTGTTGCAGAAGATATGTATAAGTATAATTTAGATCGGAGAGTTGTAGTGATGAGGCATGATGAGAGTAATTGGAGGGAAACTAGTTCTTTTGTGTGTCAAGATGATATCATTGGGAGGGAGGGAAGCAAAGGGGAGATTATTGATTTATTGTTGAAAACTAATGGCAATCAAAAGCTTTCCTCAATTGCTATAGTTGGTGTTGGGGGTTTAGGTAAGACTGCTCTTGCTCAGCTGGTGTTCAATGATGTTAGAGTGAACGAATTTTTCAATAAGAAAATATGGGTGTGTGTTTCTGATGACTTTGATGTAAAAACACTGGTTAAAAAAATATTAGAATCATTAACCGGTGAGAAAGAAGATGGCCAGCTATTAGAAGTACTTCAAAATAAACTCCAAAAGAATTTGAATGGCCAAAGATATCTGCTAGTCTTAGATGACATGTGGAATCAAGATCAAGAAAAGTGGTTAAATCTAAAAAAGTATTTGATGTGTGGAGTCGAAGGTAGTAAGATTTTAGTGACCACTCGTGATCAGATGGTGGCAAGATGCATGGGTGTGAAAGCCCCATTTGCTTTGGAAGGTCTAACAAATGATCAATCTTGGGATTTATTTAAAAGATTGGCATTTGGAGAAGATAGAATAATGACTCAGAAAATTGAGTTAATCGGTCGAAAAACTGCAGACAAATGTAAAGGAATTCCACTATTAATAAGAGCCATGGGAAGTTTGTTTTACATGAAAATAGATGAAATTGATTGGGAAGATATCTTAGAAGGTGATTTTTGGAAATTATTACAAAGTGATAATTCAATCATTCCAAGAATACTAAAACTAAGCTATGATCACTTGCCAGTTGAATTAAGACAGTGCTTTGCTTATTGTTCTTTATATCCAAAAGATTGGAGATATAACAAGGATGAGTTGATTCAATTATGGATGGCGCAAGGCTACATTGAATCTCAAAATGAAAGACAATCTCTGGAAGATGTTGGGGAGCAATATGTTCATATTTTGTTAATGAGGTCTTTCTTTCAGGATGTAGAGATGGACGAAGTCAATGGAATAAGAAGTTTTAAAATGCATGATTTGATGCATGACCTCTCACGTTCAGTTGCTGGCTCAGATTGCATCTTCTTCGAAGCGGGGGGAGAAATTGATCCAAGTACTCTCCATGTCAATTTTGCGTACAACTCTAATAGTTCATTCGATTCATTGGATGTTAGTAGATTGCGAAGTATTCTTGGGGTAGGACTACTACAAAATAATAGTTTTTTAAAGTTCAAATGTTTGCGTAGTCTAAGCTTGTCAGGAGGGAATATGAGAGTTTTGCCGGACTCAATTGGTGAAATGAAACATTTAAGGTATCTTAATCTCTCTTGGTGTAGGCAGTTGGCCACTTTACCCAAAAGTGTATGCAACCTGGTCAATTTGCAAACGCTGAAATTGAAAGGTTGTTTTGCACTTGAATTTTCTTTGGATGTTGTCACAAAGTTAATGAACTTGCATCATCTTCATATCGCTGATTTTAGAGGTGCCAATTGTAAGGCCTTTGAAGATGGGATGGCAATTGGGTTGGGCAGATTAACAACTCTACAAAGTTTATCAAATTTCGTCGTGGCCAACAATACTGATAAGGGGAGAAATAACGCTCAATTGAATGAATTGAAAGAACTCAACCTCAGAAATGAATTAACTATTGGGAAACTTGGATTAGTAAGGGATGTAGAGGAGGAGTCCAAAGATGTTAATTTGAAAGCAAAGAAAAAACTCAATTCTTTGGGACTCGATTGGGGAATAGATAGAGAGGTGAAAAATAGTGATAGCTTACAACTTCTAGAAAATCTTTGTCCTCATCCAAATTTGAAAAAATTGCAAGTGGCAAGTTACCCAGGGGTCAAGTTTTCAAGCTGGCTTCCATCACTTACAAATCTCATTAAGTTATCTATCTCCTATTGTGAGAAATGTCGATTCTTACCACCATTGGAGGGACTCGTTTATCTTAAGACTCTTGATTTACAGTTTATGGATGCTTTGGAGTACATATGTTATGAAGGATGTTCCTCATCAATGGCCCTACACACAACTAACTTCTTCCCATCTTTGAAAACGTTAGTGCTTCAGTTTTGTAAAAATTTGAAGGGATGGCAAAGGGCGGGGGATGCAATTAGTGGAATAGATAATGAGACTCCTCATTCACCGCTTCCAATATTTCCTCGTCTTTCGTATTTAAGTATTCAGTTTTGTCCCAAGTTAAGTTGCATGCCTACATTTCCAAATCTTGAAGATAGGTTGATTTTGAGGGGGTGTAGCATGAAGCCACTGATAGACACAGTCAAGTTGAGCATAACACAAGCATTACATTCATCTCTTTCTATGCTTGTGTCCATAGACATTCTTGACGTAGAAATAGAAGGTTTACCAGAGGAGTGGATGCAAAATCTCACCTCTCTTAAGACTCTTTCTATTGATGGCTCATTAAGCGTAGTAACTCTGTTTCGTCATATGCGACATCTACCTGCTAAGCTTGAAGGCTTCATTATTTGGAGGACGGACAACCTTGACCCTTGGAGTAGTGACGAGGATTTTGGCATACAGTTTGCAGCGCTTCATTGCCTCCATTCTCTCCAAAATTTGTGTATTTTTGAATGTGTAAATCTGAAAGCTGTACCAGAGTGGATTTGCAATCTCCAATCACTTCGGTCTTTCCGTATTGTAGGTTGTCCCAATTTGAAGTCATTGGCAGAAGGAATGCACCGCCTTACTAATTTACAATCACTTCATGTCTCTTACACCCGACTTTCAGCGAAAATATGTGAGAGAGGAAGAGGTGCAGAATGGCCCAAAATTGCTCACATCCCTAATATATTGGTAAATGGGCGTCAAATCTAATTCTTCATTGCATCCATCTGAAGGTAATCAAGTTATATGAATTTGTAATTGGAATAATGCTTGGATTCATTTTTTTTATTTTAAACTCTCCGTTCCTTTCCCAAATTAACTTATGGTTGCAGCTATCCATTTTACAAACACATGAAGACTGTTCTCGCACTCTGTCCTCACTTAAATCTTTTCAACAAGGTACTGCTTCTGCACTTCTTTATGGTTTTTTAACTTCTATTTGCTAACTTGCTTATATGGCCTTTCATAATTTCAGAATACGATGGTGAAAAGACAGAATATAATATATATATAAAATCCACTCAAATTTTACACGTAATCACTACAACTCTTCTTCTTCTCTTCTTCTTTCTTTCTTTTTTCCCCCCTCATTGAATGTCGCTATCCGTTTTATGATTTTTTTTTGTAACAAAAAATCATTAATTCTCAAATTGGATCGATAGAAATTAAAGAAAAAATAGACAAATAAGAGTGAACGCTAATTTTTTTAGCAATTATATTAAACATATCCTATGCTACTTAACAAATTGTTGTTTTTTCACAAACAAAAAAATTGGAGATTTGCTTTTCATTGAAGTAAAAGATGGATTTTTTTTACCCTTAATTAAACAGTCTCTATGTACCGTCTTATTGCGATAGTTCTGTTCTTCTTCTTCTTCTTCTTCTTCTTCTTTCATTTGTAATAAATTTTTTCATTGCTGAAATTACTGTTTATCAATAACTATTGTTTTCCTTGTAAATTACTTTTTATTGAAATAAATTTCAGGAAAATTAAGATGAGATGCATGTCTTGGAATTATTCATGGGAGTCATGATTGCCCTCTTGTAAGTAATTTTTTTATTTTTAAACTATATAATAAATTAATATCATGCTTACGTTGAAAGCCATTGTTGAAAAATATTATCCAGAGACGGAGAAATTCAACAAAGTTTATTTGCTATCTCTAGCTTTGTATTGAATTCCTCTGGTTTATGATGCTTCATTTTTGAAGTTTATATTTATTATGGCTTTTTTTCTTAATTTCTCTTGAGAAATTTTAATGTGTGCAAATTAAATTATCATGTTTCTTTTTCTTTACTGATTTTCTTTTGGGTTGACTCCAGTAATTAATTGGAAGATAATATTGGGTTGCAAATTACTCCCTCCGGTCCATATTATAAGGTATTTTGTATTAAATATACGCATATTAAGAAAATCACTTTTTCAACTCAAATTAATACAAAAAATATCCACATTTCCTATTTTACTCTTATTAAATATCTCTTATTAAATATCTCATTCTATTATCATTGAAGAGATATAAATGAAGAGAGATAAAGCATTAAAGACATGGGTAAAATGGAAAAAAAAATATCTAATGCCCTATATTTTGGACTAAAAACTTGTCATACAATATGTCTAATAATATGGACCGGATGGAGTATGTTAGACCGAGTTATTGTTTGATTTTGTAATTTGTACCTCTGGAAATCTTTAATGAAACTGACTGTAATATGGCTTGTTCCTGAAATGACATGAAGAAAAGCACATTTATATACAACTGACGTTATACTTATATATGTTCTATATAATCGATCTGTTCACTTCTAATAAATCTGTATTGTTTTGTGAATGAAGGAGAAAAGTTGGAGAATTCCAGGAATTGAGAAAAGAAAATGGTGTTTGAAGGATAATTACACAATTTTGAAGAATGAAGATGGGAGACAAGTGGCTGAATATCTAGCTGCTATCATTTGAACTTCGAAGTGTGGTTGTAGTTATTGTTGAAGTGTTTTATTATTTGTTTTGATTTGATTTGAGAGTGCTTGTAGTGGTTCTTGTGTGCTCAATCCATTTTAGGCTTCCAGGGAAAGAAAAGTTGTAAATCTGTGTGTTGAATCTGTGATGTTGCCTTGTTTTTTAAAAGTTTTTAGAAAGTTTGTGATTAAAAGCTATTGGGAGAGATTGTAAAAGGTGAGAGTTGAGTCCTCTAAGATTACCATAGGAAGTAAAATATAGGAAGCAAAGCATGTTCTCACCCAAAAAAAAAAAAAAAAGAAAGGAAGGAAGCAAAGAATGTGTACAGGATTGTATACCTGTATTTTCTATTTGGTGATTGCCCACTATAATAAAAATCCCTTGCTTTGTGCTTGGAAACTGGATGTAAGATATATTTTTTGTCTGAATCAGTATAAAATTGGTATGTTCTCTCTATTTTTTTCTTTTCTTTTTTTGAAAGTATTCTTTACAAGAGGATAAATCTGTCTTGATAAATTAAGTTGAAGTTTAATGCCCTTCTAGAAAAAATTACTTATATATTTAAACAATAGATAAAATTATATATATATATAATTTAGAAATCTGGTTCCACATTTCAGCACCCTTCTTAGATTATGTTGAGACTTAAAAAATAAAGATTGGTTAAAACTTGCCAAATTTCAAACTAGGATATAAAACTAACTCGGGTACTAAAATTACATAATTGAATTCAAACATTGATAAACATTAGACGCGTACGGTTTCTCAAAAATGTTTTATTCCATTTTGAAAGTTTAAAAACTATTTCATTATTATATTCTAAACTAAATCATCCGTTGTGCAACACATGGGAGTAAAAATAAAACCATGACTGTTTAGAAAAACAATAAAAAAGGCAATAATTTTTTTTTTAAATTATGCAAGTTAAAACTATCAAGTTTACTAAGATTAGAATAGGCCTTATAGTTCAATGCACCCTGGCTATGTCTTCCAATAGAGTAAAATCTCATTTTACTTGCTGTCTCAATTTCTCAATTGCAACTGAGTAATGTGGGTCCTTCCTAGCTAACTTGTTCTACTAAAAAATCTATTTCTTATTTCTCTTCTATGTCTTCCAAACACAGCATTTCAAGGAGGGGTTCTTTTACCCTTTTGGAAGACACATATTTTTTGGGCCTAAGGACATATTTAGAAATTAAGAACTTGCCCTTTTTATGTTGTAATTTGCGCTAATCTTGTTTTCTTCATTGATTTAATTAATATCAATATGAAATATATATATATATATAGGGAGCTCCATTATATTCAATTTATAAATTGTGCGGCTTCTTTTGGGTCTCATGGAACTATTATTTTATTCTTTCAATATTTTTCCATATATTTTTTATTCCATGCAATTTTGTTTCATTCTTTCAATTTTTATCCACATACTAAAATTTAGAAAAATGAATACAATTTTTTTTAAAAAAATTAATTATTATTTCTCCTACGCATTGCATTGCAGCCAAAATATATATATATATATATATTTATTTATTTCAATGCAGAAATAAAAAAAGTTATAGAGCTTTCGCTCATCTATGTCCAATGCATTCAATGATAAATGGGGCCTAAATATGAACCAAGCAAATCAGGTCCCCGCTAATCAAACATCCGGACTACAGTCAGTCTCAGTATCTTGGGCTTATACCATAGTTTACTACTAAAGCTAGTGGGCCAAATACATTACTTTGTTATCAAGACTTTGGGCTTGGCTATTAGGTTTTACTTCTTTTAAGATAAGCCCAAAAATCATAATTAAGCTTTGGAAGCATAGAACAGAAAAGGATTGAAGAAAATATATTGCCAAACATTTAAATTTTTGGTATCCCAAATCTTGAAAGAAATATGATGAGAAATCATTTATATATTTTTCTATAAAAATGAATTAAAAATAAAAAAATAGCGTTGAATATTAAAAATTATGTAAATATCAATGTAATTCCTCTCTCTCTTTGGTGCACCAAATGAATCCAAAATCATAATATTAATATATTTCGTGAGATTGAAAATAAAATAAATAAGCTTTTATTAGGTTTGTTGTTTGGAACAAGCATAGTCCATAGACAATGGACAAATACAAAAGTTAGTAACATACAAATGAGGTATCAGCAATTTACTCTTATCATTTTACTTAAGTATATTCTATCTTATCCTATATTATATTAATCACATGTTCCTTAAAAAGATATATTATTTTAGTAACTTTCTTGACCTTACGCATTAACAAGGTGGAAAGATTTACAAAAGGATATTATCTATATATTTTTGGAATAACTAACTACATTATGATGGAAACGAATTTCTTCGTATGGATTGATTAACAAAATAATTAGGGTCATTTCGCATTCCAATTATTTGAGCACATGGGGGTAGGTGAGGATCACAAAACCATCGAGTATTTATTGACTCTCAATTTTTTTATTGTCAATAATAATAATAATAATAATAATAATAATAATAATAGTGACATTGTATGTAGTAAGAGTAGAGTGGATGTGTCTACCAAAGAAAAAAAAAGAAAATAGTAGAGTAGATTAAAGTAAAGATTCAGGATTCAAACTTTTCTTATGTAAAAAAGTAAAATAAATAAATAACAACAACAATAAATATGACGATGATGTATTGTTATTTTTAGTAAATTTAAATCATTTTCATTTTTTAAAAATATTTTAAATTTTATATTTTCAATTGTTATTTTTTAAGTTTCATAAGACTATTTTTATTAAATATCATAATTTTTTACACAATAAAAAGTAATAAATCTCCAAAAAAATTATTAAATTATTTAAATTTAAATTTGACCATTTAGTATATTAGCACCTCTTAATAATTAAGTTTGTGCACTAAACTTAAAAGAGCTACCCCTATCTAAGTCTAAGAATGCTTAAATCTCAATAAATAATCCATAATGTCAATTAGCTGTATAAGAGAAACAACCACCTACAAATATGGGTTCCTTTTCAAGATGAAGATTTTAGGTTGTTGGATTTTGATTGGCCTGTGATTTTCTCTTTCAGAGACAAAACGGGACTAAGGTCCCAAGAAAAGAAAAACAGGATTAATTCGAATCATCTCCAACCAAAATCTTTCAAGCCAACTCTCTAACCAAATCATCACCTTACATGTGATTTAAATCTATTTCACTACTATTTTTTCCTTTACATTTCCCCCCACTATTTGTTCCACTATTTTGCAACCTTATTCTTTTTTTAAATAAACATTATAGCACTTTAATTACACAGAATTGGGATTTGGCTCGAGAAATAGTTTGAGAGATCTTGATAGTAGTGTGAACACTCTCTTTTGTCCAGGCATTTTAATAATAATAATAAAAAAAGTATGAGAAATGAGAAAGAAAATAATAAGAAAAAAAAAGAAGCAAAATTCTCTTTTAAACAGGGAAATTAATAACTATAATTTAATTTCAAGACCCAAGTTCAGCTTTCTAGAATTTGACATCTGAAATTTAAATAAAGAAAAGAAAAAGGAAAAAGAGAATGAGAAGAAGAAATTAAAAAGAAAATTTTTTTTTCATTAATTAAAACTGAAATCCTAAAAAACAAAAGACTAAAAAAAATATATATTTGGGCTGAAGCATTTCAGCCCAAACACGCCACGAGCCTAAGTAAGGGCTCGTGGATGAGTAAGGGCGTTGCCCTAAGAAAAAACAGAGGCCGAGGGAGAACGCTGGCAGGAGCTGCGGGAGACACAGAGAAAAAGAAAGAGAAGGGCGGAGCTGAGACGAGAAGAAAGGGAGGCAGCCGCGAGAAAAGGTAGGGGAGAGGGATCTAGGGTTCGGCGGAGGAAAGAAGGGAGTTGGAAAAGAAAGGGGGCCGCGTAAAAAGGAGAGGGAACGAGGGTTCTGCCAAAAGGAAGGGAGCTGCGAAAAGGGTGAGAGGAGAGATGGAGGAAGCCCTAACCTAGGGCTCAGGCAAGAGACTGAGAGGGAACAGGAAACCGAGGAAGAAAAGAACTGAGGGAGCCACAGGTGAGGGGTAAGAACATTCACGCAAAAGGCTCTGACACGAAAGCCAGAAGAGCTGAGGACGCAAGAGGCTCTGACAAGGAAGCCAGAAAAGTCGAGGACACAGACAGGAAAGGCAGCCCATCACTATGTACCTGCCATAGCAGGGCGAAGCAGGCGACGGCGGCTGGCCGGTTGCAGGCAACAAAGAAGTAGGCCGACGGCGCACACAAGCAGATTTAGGAGAGTCAAAAGAGGTCACGCGTTGAGGAGGCCGCAGTCCTTTCACTCGCAGGAAGCCTATAAAAGGCCAAGAAGAAAAGGGAGTAAGGGGGAGGTCTTTCTGGACACAAAAGAACGGAAAAAAAATAGGGGAGTTTCGGGAAAGGGAACAAACAGAGCTGCGAGCACGAGAGGGGGGACGAAGGAGGAAGAGAGGTCATAACGGGCAATGGTAGAAAGGCCAAGAAATAGAGGAAATTTAGGAGGAAGCCGAAGGTGAAGAGCTAGAAGACGGACGAAGAGCTGTGGAAGGACGAATTGAAGACTCAAAAGAGTACTCCGACCGGTAATTCTTAGGCTTAGCTTCGGACAATAGGTTAAGAAATTTTAACTTCAATATTGGGTCAGGAAACGATTCGGATGTTGATTGTTTTTGCCATTAGATACCGTGCTCTGTTATTTGCCAGATTGGTAGAAACATGATACAAGATAGTGTTGTTATTGTGGTGATGAGGTGTTTCCTTAGTCCATTACATGAGTTTTTGATATTGGCTTGTTGTTTGTTTCTATATTGATGCACAGTTTGGGAATGAACTTGAGGCAATTTTGATATTTGATAGGGTAGACCTTCAGTTAGCCTGCGTGTCCGAGATTCGTTTTGCTTTGTAAAGTTCCATCGCTTGAAATTTGATTTAGGGGTTATAGGATATTTAACTTCTGATCTTGTTTGGGTGCATGTTTGTTTGAGACTTTGTTTCCACTGTTAATATCGTAGGGATTGGGCTTGGTTATTTGGGTCCTTTATGTTCACTTCTAGCAGAAGTCAGCAGCTTTTTTTTACGCACTGGATATGTATAGTGTCTAAATTTGATAAAGTGCAATGCTGAGTAAAGAAAGTCTTGGGCCAGTGAGTTTTGTGCCCATTTTACTCACTGATTTATTGCAGCATGTTTGAAATATTTGGAAGAAAGAAATCAAAGTTTTCACGAGCTTGGCATCTTGTTTTTGTGGCCTATGTGGGTTTGGTAATGGGTTTGGTAGTAAGAGGTTAGGCTACCTTATCTTGTTATAAAGAGGAGTAGGAAAACTAAATGCTCGTATTTAAGTTCTGGTATTTAAGTTCAAGTATGTGGGGGCTAAAGCTTGTTTTTCTTACTTAGTTCATGAAAGGTTTTTTTTCAAGAGCCAATGAGGAATGGTGTTGCTGGCCCCAAGATTATATATTCTACTTTCCACGGCATATTCACCATATTCACCAAATGCAGTGTTGTTATTTTCAACTTTGTTTAGGAGTTGTCTGGACTATTTTGTTATGGTAACATTTGCCTTTATGTTTTGTTTGTCTTTTAAGGCATTAAGTGGTGTTTATTGTATTACGCTTGAAATATTAACATGATAAGTATCATTGCTATAATAGTAAAAAGGTGATAATAAAAAAGAAGAGAAGTAAATGTAATGTAATAAAAAAAGGAGAGAGTTTTAGAATCTATCCTGAGAGACTGAGTCCCCATGGGTAAGTAGGATGACAACCAAGGATATCATGAGCAAGGAGTTGCCATGATATTTGCATTGACTAACTTTCAAATGTTTTGGGCTCAAATGGTTTCTTTATTATTATTATTATTATTTTAAAATATATATATAATAAATAAAATAGATGATAAATAATTGAAACTTTGCTTTCCCTTTATCTTTCGAGTAATAATGCTATGGGTATTTAAGTATTAATCAACAAATTATAAGCGATCAAGTCACCATATGTGCTGTTTGATTTTCATTTAAAATTTTCCTTCTAGTATTTTTTACCTCGAGTGGTAACACCGTGGGTATTGCAGTGTTAATCAATAATTTGTGAGTGATAAAGTCGCCACATATGTTGATTATTTCTTTTTAGGAATATACGTAATGAGGGCATTTGGGATTTTTCTTAATCTATTTCCATTTTATTTATAAAATAATTCATGCCGAAATTATTTATTTTTCTTTAATTTTTTATTGCCTTTTTTAATAAAGTATAATAATAATAATAAAATGATTGAAACCAGAATTATTCGTTTCCTTCCACGTCGTTATCCTTTTCACTTATCTACTCCGAGTGGTAACAATGTAAGCATATAAGCGTAAATCAGTAACTTGTGAGTGATAAAATCACCGCATATGCTGATTATTATTTCTTTAAAAAAAATGTAATGATCACATTTTTTTTTATCTTTTTTTCTAGGGGTTAAAAGGATTTTTATAATAAAAAGAAAAATAAAAAATAATTTGTACAAAATATTAATAAATTGTCTTCTTTCGATATTTTATGCCTTTGTGTCTCGAGTGGCACCACCGTGGACATTTAGGTATCAATCGGTGTATTGTGAGTGATAAAGTAACCACATCAGCCAATTGATTTTATTATGTAAAAAACAAATTTGTTTTCAAATAGTGCTTTTCAAACCAAAATAAAATGTTTAAATCACATACAATTTTAATCATATTTTCTAAATTGAGGAAAAACATATATTCTCTTTTAGAAATTGATTAAACAAAAAAAATAATTTTTTAAATGAAAAGAGCAAGTAATGGAGATTAATCTGTCTTTTATAAATTAAAACATACCCACCAATTCTAAAAATTATTTTCTTTGTGGAAAGATAAATTATTTTCTATAAACCTCTCTTTTCAAAAAATATATAAAATAAAAAAATACTAACCCAGTGACACGCATTTTTAATCCGAACTACACCGACTTTGATCCCTATCGCAGGGTACATAGGTCCCAGACTCTCATTCTGGGTCAAGTTCGCCTTTGTAAGTAAATAAATATTTTTTGATTTATTTGGTGTTTTTTCTCTTAATTTAATAAATATTACCAATTTATGTTTCCAAGTCCGCCTTTGTAAGTAAATAAATATTTCCTGATTTATTTGGTGTTTTTTCTCTTAATTTAATAAATATTTACCAATTTTTCTTAATTTCCTTCTTCTCTACCCTTTTTTCTCGCATGTGAATGATGAAAGGAAAATCAAAATATTTTTAAAGCCATAAAAATTGCATGATTAATCTAAGGTAACCATTCTTAGGAACGGGTGTTGTGGGAGTGCCTAACACCTTCTCCACTTACAATCGTACTCCCGAACCCAACTCTGATTCGCAGACCATCCTTATCCTTTTTGTTTTTATTCTGATTTTCCAAAATTTTCTTTAAAATTTTGGTTGTGACTCCTCCGAAATCGGTCCCCGTGTGTGGGCCGATTTCTCCCTTTTTTTCTTTTTATCTCGTTTCCCGCGCCATCTGCGTGGCATCTCCGGGTGTGACAAGGAGTTACAATGCGTGGCTTCAAAATGCCCACTACATCTCCCTAAGGAGTTGGTGTGGCTCCTCCTGAGGTGTAGTCAAAGTAATGCTACCAATCTCATGTTGAAAACCCTATTTGGCCAAACAATCAACACACTTGTTGGCCTCTTTATAAATATGCTGGAACTCTATCCTCCGTTCTTGCTTAATCTATCGCCTCAGAGTTTCTTCCTTACATGCCTACACATAATACTTTGATCCTCTCCCTATTGCCAACATCAAGGCCTCTTCACTATTAGTTTCAACTTCCACACATTTAAACCCCATATTGCAACAAAGTTAAGCAATTCATATTGCTCCCTACGTACAAGTCCTCCACAACTCGTTCTACCATCCTACCAGCTAGTAGCGCTATATATCTATGTTCAATTTGACCCATGATGCATGTGGTTTCATCCATCATACCATCGTCAAATCATTCGGCCCCTCCCTTAGTCTGCTCTTATCCTTAGGTCCCTCCAATAGTGTTAGCCACTACACTCGTCAGAGTAATCCTGCTAGCAAATGATAGGCACTTGGATTTCCAGCCACTCACTCTATTTTGTATTCTCCGAATAATAGAGTTATAGCGAGTTTTGGATGATTTGTATTAAACATTATATCACCTAAATAACGTGTCCAAGCTCCTCCACTCTCTTAAATCCACTTATCTCACATAAACATCGCTAGATATCTCTAGGAACATTATAGGAGAAGATAATATAAGTTTTCTCCTTCCTCAATTTATGCCCAAATATTTCACCAAACTTTTCCAGACTATTCAACCCTACCTCTATCTGGGAAATGCCGGCTTCTGCCTTTAGAACTTAGTCATTGACGAACATAGGATGTGATAAACGTGGCCCATTTCTTCCCACGTGAAGCGAATTCCAAATACTTGTACTGTCTAGATCTACAATCATGTGAGATAATTTGTCCATCCCCATGACAAAAAGCTAAGGAAACAATGGACCTCCTTGTTGAATCCCTTGAGAATTAGAGAAATATATAGCCTTTTCACCATCCCAAAGCATATTAGTTTTAATAGAGTTGACACAATACATTATAAGATTCATGAAGGACATAGGTAAGCCAATCTCCTCTAACACCTTCCATAAAAAACATTAACTAACTTTGTTATAAGCTTTTTTGAGATCTACTTTTATCACCATAAACCACTTCCTACCCTTCATTCTCTTCATGGAGTGAATCACTTGTTTCATCATTATTATATTATCATGAATGTTCCTGCCTAGAATGAAACTTGCTTGAACTAGAGAAATAAGATCCAAAAATAAGTGCTTAAACCTATTGACAATGAGTTTCGATAAGCATCTATAAATCACATTACATAAAGAAATAAGCCTAAACTAATTAATTCTTTCAGGTACATCAACTTTCAGTGTAAGAGTAACAAGAGTATCGTTGCAGATGTGCGATTTGACAGGCCCCAATGGCTTCCGATTTATTTTAACTCTGCTCATCATCCATTTGCTAGCTTAAGATGAAGATTTCAGGCCCTTGGATTTGGTCTCTTTAAAGTTGAGAGTGTGACAAAGGGTCATTAGTTATTTTGATTTAAAAAAAATTACCAGGATTCTAATAAGATCTTACATAGTTAGTAGATAGCTAGGTATTTTAACTATAATGTCCAATTTTCAATTCCTAACTATGTATATAGAAAAGAAATTATTGAAAAAAGTAAAATCCATTTTAATAATTTTTATATTTCAATGGGATTAGTTTTCATTTTACCAAAAAAATTAACAATGTACTCCCAATAATTGATTAAAAGTATCTGTACAATGTAACTATTTTTTTTCAACTTTAAATATCATTATGATTTTTACCCTGGACTTTTAGCCCTTGAAAGGAATATATTGCAATTAATCAATATTCATCCGTAGAGCAAATTCATAAATCTTTTTTGTTTTCAACTAGAGAGAAGTTCCGTACAAATAAGCCAAACAACATATGTATAATTTGTTAACGGCACCCTGCACTTTCTATATTATATGTGTATATATATATATATATATATTGTAGAAAGTGCAATTATATTTCTTAGAATGAGAACATATAGTGTATTTTAGATTAATTGATATTGACATATAAAAAATTTATATAACAATTACTTTATATATGTATGTGATATTAAAATTATAATTTTTACATGTTTTTTAAAATTACTTCTCCTTTTTATCTGCAACAAGTATATAAAATAGAATGGGCAGTGTTTGCTTATCTCAACGATTTGTATCTTGACGGCTTAAAAAAAGAATTTGTATCTTGTTTTTTTTATATTAGATATTTTTATCTCAAATGAAAATGATAGCAAAGTAAAAATAATTTTTAATTGTTAGCTTAAAAGTAATAATTTAAATTAAAAAATTAAAATTTAGAATCTAGAAAGTTTAGTTAATTAATTTTCTATAAGAAGTAAATTACTGTGTATATAATTATATGAAAAAATTTATTGAGTACAAATAAATAAAATGGACCCCATAAATTACTGTAGAAGATCTAAAGTCAAAATCCTAAGTATAATCCCAAAAATAATAGAGAATCCATACAGAAATTATATATACTTTAGATTTAGATGTGTCAAATATATGCTACATGCCTGAGATGTATAAATATACAATCACCATTATTTTTATAAGAGATTTTTATGCTACGCTTTTTTTGTATTTGCACTTTATTTTTCTCATAACCCCGCAATTTCAAAACCCTGCTTTTTTCTATGAATCATTTGATTAATCTTACAAATTTCATCATTATGGTAGACAAAGCACCGACCACTTCATATTAAAGTAAATGTACTCATATTGAAGTAAATGTATAGGTAACTTAATCACAAGTAAGAGAACAGAGCCAAAAACAAAAAAAAAATATGTATATATATTATTAATCTTAAACGACTTTATTAAATACCTAAACGACTTTATTGAGTTTTCTAATTGTATTGACCCTATTAACCCTATTAGAAAACTCAACACAATCAAAAGTCCTCCACTAGCATCGCCTGATAAACAACATAAAATATTTCATATTTTTATAAACATTAAGTTAAGGTGATATGAGTAGTAAAGATTTCTGGTTCTTTAAACCCCTGCTGTTTGATTTAAGCGATTTGAAAGAGAATGAAAGAAAATTTTCTATCCTATTATTTTGTTCATCCAAATAAGAAGAGGAGAGCATTAATGAGGAAAGAAAAATGCTCCCATCCTATTGTTTCGTTTCAAAAAAAATACAAGATAGAAAATTTTATCTAATTCCATTCCAATTCCCTTAAACCAAACAAACTTAAGTAGGAAGTTAGGAGTTTTATTTCCAATTTTTGTGTATAAAGTAAATCTAATTGAGAAAGATTTAACCTTTATTCTTAATATGCTAAGAGAGATTAGTTTCTGCATTTAACTAGCAAGAGAGATACTCCTGGTTCAATACACATACATATTTCTATGAGAGTAATAGCATATTTCTCTCACCTCCCACATCAAACATAATTAAACACACACTAATAAAAAATATGTTATTTTTCTTTATGGATTTTTTTTAAATTTGATTTGTAACTGCACAGATAAGCACAAGACGAAGGACAGACCACCAAACTGCGATAGTACCTATCACATACGTAATTATGTTTGCTTATACATATTTTAGTTAGTGAGAACAACAACGATGTTTGAATCGTATGCTTCATAGTTGGGCAAAAAAAAAAAAGAATCATATACACCATGTATAAAAAGAATTATTCTTATATTGATAACTAATTAATTGCATGATTATTCTTGTTTGCCTGTCCATCAGCATTATATATGCAAAACATCAAGACAAACATAGAAACAGTTAAATTAAGATGGAAATAATTTCTTTTTTACTAATATATCATGCTAATGGCTTGTATAAGCTTTGTTAAATAATGATTCCAATTCCAATTATGATGTTATTAGATCCAAAGCAGAGGAATAGAGTAGTGAAGATAATTTTTCTATGCTCAGTTTCTAGTATAGATTATACATGTATGTCAAACAAACGTAAACAAATTTGATCTTTTTAATTGAATTGTCTCATGAAGAAATCTAAATTATCCAAACCAAGCTGAACAGTTTAAATTGAAAGTTTCTTTATTATTTTAATATTTTTATTTTCAAATTATGATCATTTAAATTTTAAAAAATAAAAAATTAATTTGATGCTTATTTCATTCAACTCAAAATTTAAACAATTCAGAATTTCAGATAGTTCAATTATTCAAGAAATATAAATTTATGATGATTGTTTAGTTGAGATTATTTAATTTTTGAATCCCAATCCTGTCTAAAAGTTTGAACTATTGTATCAACAAACTTACACTCAATATTTAGTCTATTTATTCCAAAAGTTGCGTTATGATCGTTCTTTTTCAAGTAAGTTATCAAATTACTAGACAAAAATATAAGAAAAGAATTAATTTATTGAATGTATAACATGTTGTCATGTTCGAATTAAAATGACATGGATTGATACTTTTTGTCATAAAAAACCTTAATTAATATTGGTAAATAAACTTTGACTTAGTGGTAAGTAATGATGCACAGATACAGCTAATACAACACGATACAATACTTTGGATATGATAAATTTTAAAAATTTAAGATACAGGTATAAGATATATATATTTAACAAATTAATATAGTAAAATTAAAAAAATGAAAAAAATTGAGTTTTAAATAAATATTTTAAAATTAATATAAAAATATTTAAAATAAGAAGCTAAAATTTGAGTTTTTCGTACAAGATGTTAAATCATTCTCTGGAACTTTAAAAAAAAAATACAAAGAATATAAATATAATGGTAAAATATGGTACATATACCATATTTAATATATATTGAATAGGAATACGTCTTCTTTTTAAAGTATCTAGGTGGTGGCATAAAATTTTAGATCAAATCTTAATCTAAGTTTAAATTAATAAAAAATTCCTTAATAAAAATCTTAATCTTCGTATTTTCTGTCTAAAGAAAAAAAATCGGATTTTGTTTCTGCCGCAGAAGACAAAAACACATCTACGAAGACATCTACAAAGAAATTTGAATAAATATTGAAGTTTCCTGCAGAACTAAACTTATGAAAAATAACAAAAATAAATTTTAGAAAATTGCATCTGTGTCTTGTTATAACAAGACATATTTTACAAATCAAGCATATAATATAACAATTATAATCTTCTCAGTATGAATTGTTTCTTTGGCATTTTGCTTCATATATAAATACAAATACAAATAAAGTGCCGAGTGATCGACTCATCATTATTTTTTTCCGTGGCCAATAGTGACATATCATTATTTGTTACGTACTTGTAAAATAATAAAATTAATGTATATCATGGTTTGATGTAGGAGACAGCATTTAAATAAATTAATCAAAATGGCGTAACTCTGCCCTCTCACTCCCTCCTGTGTTTGAGCCAGTGAATTTGAATCAAAGTCGCGTTACAGTTTAAAAAAATAATTTGTACATAAAATATCAATGATCTCATCAAATTAGGATTTACAAATATGCATATAAGTGTGTGTTTATATGGTACTCCTTCCATTACACTACCTTTTTATACCTTTTTTATAGATCTATATTTCATATATAAGATATTTTATGAATTATGTAGTGTCATTAATTTTTTATTTCTAAAATTATCACTGACAAGAGACTCGGAGATTGATTGTCAGGAAAAATAATTAATGCAGAGAGTATTAAATAACGATAAATGAGTATAATTTAGAAAATGATGAAAAAGTTTTCAATTATTAAATATTACTCTTATTATATGGTAATTAAAAATACCTTATAAACTAAAGTAGAAAGTAGAGGGAGTATATGTATGTCTATCTAATATGAATATGGAAAATGGAAATAGTAGTAAAAATGAGAGTTGAGTCAAGTGAAAGGGATTAAATGATGCTAAGTAATACTTCAGGTGTTGAAACTGTTAAATGAAAAAAATGTAGAAATTAAGATCTTCCTCATATTTGGGGCTTCACACATCTTGAATTCAAATTAATTGACACTACTGCATATGAAATGACTGTCATAACAAAATTGAAAAAAGTAGTAATAGTTATCCAATTCTTTTGATGTTAATCTGTAATTTCAATTATTAAATTTTATTTTAATCTATTAAAATAAGCGATAAATAATGAAAAATAAATTTAAATAATTTAAATTAAATTCAAACAATCCAATACTAAAAAATCTTGATAATAAAACACAAGATGAGTTGTAGTGCACAACGAAGAGAAGAAAATAAAAGTTGTGTCGTCAGCAATTTATTTATTGTAAATAGATTAAAATATTAGATAAAAAGAAAAAGAGTAATTTGTAAAATAAAATAATAAGTGTTAATTGGGAGAAAGTCCTAAAGAAATGGAGGATGAAGTCAGAAAGACACTAAGTGTCTGTTTGGTTTGTCTTTTTGTAAAAATACTTTTAAAATAATCACAGTTTACAAAAATGGAGTTTAGATAAAAGTAGAAAAGTTTACTAAAAAACTGTTTGAATGAAAAAAAAAATAATAATTAAAAAATAAAGTTACATTTAAAAAAATGAGAACTAAATAGACACTAACAAATAATTTAATACAGCTAGCAAGCAAAAGTGATGTGCGTAATATTGCCCTAATTGACAATGACCGTTCAGTCAGACTAAGTGAAAGCATATTAAAATTAATAATAAATTTAATAATAGTATAATACCATCAACGTACATTCAACATTTTCCTTTTCTAACAACAAAAACATTAACAGCTGTTTCTGCTTAGGGTTTGTGACATCCATTACCCATTTTTTCAGAAAGAAAAAAAGTGGACTTTCACCTACTATATATATGAAATTCAAAAAATGAATTTTATTATATATGATTTATAAATAATTATAATTAATTTCAATAGCTAGGTTGTTAAGGAATTTGGCTTGGTATGATAAAAACACCAATGTACTCATGTAATTAGTTTTGAGAAAGTGAAAACAACACTTGGCAATTTTTTTTTTATAATTTGTGAAAAATGTGTTTTGCTATCAGTTTTATAATTTACATTAGTCTTTCTTTTCTCTATTTTTTGTGATTCCTTTCTTTGGTTTCTTATACAAATTATTTTTAGCCGAAAGAAAGATTTTATTAAATAAAAAACAATCAAGATAGAAGCAAAAGTCTAGCCTTAAAGCAAACCAACACACAAAACCCTGTGACAAAAACGACAACAACATATACACAAAACGGCACCCAAAACATGGTAAGAACAATGACGAGAACAAAGATTTTCAGTAGCCAAGAAACATCTTGTAAATGAAAAAAAAATGGTAAGATGTGAACACCCTATTTTGTCCGGACATTTTAAAAAATAAAATAAATAAAACAAATTCCTTTTTCTGTAAGGAAATTATTAATTATTATTTAATTTCAAGATAAATACAAATCTTCCAAATTCTAAAAAATTTTACTATCCAAATCCAATCTCCTTTCCTTGTTAAGATAGTCTTAAAAAAAATCATATCCCTTTTTTTTGACTCTTCAAAAATCTTATCTATTTCAAAAGGTTAATGTTAAAAAAAAGAAAAAAGAGAAAAAAAGAAAATAAAACAAAACAAAAAATAATAATAATAAAAATAAAATAAAGAAAGAAAGAGAAGGAAAAAATAAAAAGGAAATAAAAGAAAACAAAAATAAAATAAAAAAATAATTAAAAAAATTAAAAAAATTGCATTAAAATAAAATAATATAAATTAATTAAAAAAATAAAAAAGGGGCTGAAACGTTGACTTTCAGCGTTTCAACCTCAAAAGGGACCTCAAGCTGATGAGACCAAAAAAAGTCTGGCACTAGAGCGAGCGGCTGCAGAGTAAAGAAGGAAAAGATGGAGGGAGCTGCGCGAGAAAGAAATAGAAAAAGCCGGAGAGAGAAACTGGAGATTGTGCGCGAAGAAAAGAAGAGCAAAGAAAGGAGAGGGAGGGAAGGCGTGAAGCAGAAAAAGTTTGAGAAAGCTAAATACAATGGAGATAAAATGAAGGGAGCCACAGTAAAGGGGATCAGCGAGGGATACTGAGATACAAAGCACGATGGCTCAAGACGTGAGAGCCAGAGAGACAGAGGGCGTGGTTTGAACCTGAGCAAGGAAGACGAGCATGAAGGTGAAAAGAGGAGGGGGGAAGATTCGGAGGCTAGGAAAAGCTTAAGCGAGGCCAAGGGAAAATCACACAGACAGAGCTTGAGTCCGAACCCTAGAGAGGCATCGAAATGAAAGAAGGGAGGAGGAATTTAGAGGCTAGAAAAACCCGGGCAACCTTCTTGAAGCCCGTGGCCAAAACCTAAGTCCCTAAACCCAAAACTCATAATCGCTCAATCCCTCGTTGTTGTAGTTGTCATTTTCTTCATCGGCCATCGCAGTTCAGGCAAAGCTTCAGTTCTCCTCATTCAACTCGTCGGCGTCACTTTCTCAATTGATAACTATGAGTCATTCGCCGTGAAAGGGCGAGTTCTTCAATTAGTAACTTTTAATTTTATTGGCTTGATTCTTAGATAGTTAGTTGAGGAGCTTTAATCTCTGTATTGGGTTAAGAAATGACATTTGGGTTGGGAACACGATGCATAGTAGTGTTGTAACCATGATTTTGGCACATTTTCTTAGTCCACTACATGAATCTTGAAATCCAGCTTGCTGTCTGTTTCTATAATGATGCTTGGTGTCTTAGTCTTATTGCTAGATAGAATTTTGGTATGTTAAGAGTCAAGTTGTAGTAACCCATTGTGTATGGACTCATCCTCTCTTTGTAATACACTGTTGTTGGAAATCTGATTTAAGGCCACCATTACTAGTGTTGTGCCTTTAGTGAAAAAATTTCACATGATGTGGTCCTACAATAGGTTTCCTTTAGTTGTTTAGGTGCCCTATTTCTGACTAAGATTTGCATTATGCTGTGTTTGGCAAGCTGTGATGAACTTTGTTTTCTCAACATAAATATAAGCTGTGTTTTGTGGATGTGTGAATCTGTATATTGATCCCACCGTATGAGTCTTAGTGAATTTTAAAATAATTGCTTGCTTATGCTTTGTACCCTCTGTGAAGTTCATGAATTTCTTTCCTTGCAAAAATGGCATTGCATTTAACTTGTTCACCTGATGCCAATAAAATGCTTTAGTTCAGAGTTGATTTAACTAGGATGTGAAGGTTACTTGTCTTACAAGCCTAGCCCCTTTCTGTTGTGACAATTCGCCGATGAGTGAAAGCTTGGTTGAATGCTGAACTAGAGCCACTACAACTCATTTGATTTAGCTCATTAGGTTTTGGGTGTCAATGGGTCTTTTCTACTAGCATCAGTAGTTTGTGTTTGGTTTTATTATTCCTTAACCTGATGTTGCCAACTAGTGGCCCCCTCTTCTTCTTTGTTTCTATTTGTGAATCCAAATTCTTTTGTGATCATGTTATGTTTCCTTGTATGTTATATTAGTTTTAGATATCATACACGTTCATTGGGTCATTTGGGCAAAACTTGGGGATGTTCTATCATTGATTCTATTGTCTTGCTTAAGCTTAATGGAATGCTCATTCGACTTTGGTTTTGCATGAGAAGGCAAATTTAAGTGTTACATTAATGTTCTCGTTTCTAGCCCCAAGTCATGCCCATTACACCTTACTTTGACATTATAAATTTGTCTTTACTGTTGCAAGTTCATTGGTTTTATCTCATGTGTTAGATTCATTCGATGATAGCACACATCTATTTGATATTAGGCTCCTCAAGTTATTCTATTACCATGTGTTACTGTGCGTGAGCATTGATTTGGTTGTCATGCCTATACTTAATGTTTTGGGTCATGAATAGGAGGTCACATGCATATAATTTGCTTTTTAAAAATTGAGTGTTGGCTTGCTTCGACAATGGGGAAAATCATGATAAGAGTGGTCATAATGTTGAAGTCCGTTGTTTTGAAGCTTGGATTATATCCATCATATTAGGCTTTTGGGCTGAAATTTCATACACCTAAGAATTGACATTATGAGTGTACTTGAATTTTTAGTCAAAAAGATTCCTCGAGGAGAATACTAATCCTCTTTTATCTTTTTGAGCACTATGAGAGCATGAACCAGGTTTGGGGGAAATCAAGATCATCATTATCAAGGCAAAGAAGGATCAGAGCATAAGCAAAATAGTTTGATCCTCTTTCTCATCTCTTTTATATAACATTTTCATTGTACTGGAGTAAACTATCATTTGAATTTGAATTTGAATTTGCATATGACAAATTTGTGTATGATTTTTAAGTTTCTTTAATACATATGTATATTTTTAAAAAATTGGTCATAAAGGTTTTAGAGCTTTTACAAACTTTAAAACAATTACAAGGTGCGAGCCTACGGGACTGCACGAGTGAATTAATAAGGTTTACTTATAATAATAGGTCCCAATGACCTTTTCATTTTATTTTCCTATTAAAAATAAATAAATAACTCTTTATTGTATAAACTTTTATATATTTCAAAATACTTTAAACAAAACAATAATATTTAGTGATTTTACTAAAAAAATAATAATAAAAGAAATAATTGACTTAATAACCACATCAGGTGAGGTTTTTGGAACCCATGCAGGTATTCAGGTTTACTGAGTTCTCATGTGAGATTGCGAATTCACATAGATATATCAGTTAAATAACTTTCTTTAAAGAAAATAACTATATTTTAAAAAACTAAAATAATATAACAAGTTCTTCCAATTTTATTTTAAAATATCTAATAAATTATTATATGACATTTTGAAGCATAATAAAACCTTTATACCGTGAGGTTTAGAACTTTCGCAGGTAATTAAAGAATCGATCTATCGGGCAACTGCGAGTTGGCAACAGGTAAATTGGTTTTCTTTTTAAAAGAAAAATTTTTAAAAGTATAAAAAAAATGATGGTTTTTCAAAAGTAAAAAATCAAATAAAAACATTTTCAAAAATAAAAAAATAAAAATATATATATAAATTTTCAAAGCAAAATAAACGGAATTAAATTATCTTTTTATAAATTAAAACGCACCAATCCAATCTCAGAAAATTGTTATATTTGTAAAAATTTAAATTATTTTCAATTAACTTTCTCTTATCACAAAAATTTTATAATTAAAAAATATCAACCAACTGACACGCATTTCTAGCCTGAACTACTTAGACTTTGATCCTCATCGCAAGGTACATAGGTCTCAGGCTCTGATCCTGGGTCAAGTCCACATTTGTAAATAAATAAATATCTTTTTTTCAAATTTGTTCTCCTAATTTATTTCTTTTCTTAAATTTCCTTAATTTAATATATATTTTCCAAATTTTCCAAATTTTCCAAACTTTTTAATGTCTTTTTTTCTCCACCTTTATTCTTACATGTGAATAATAAAAGGAAAACCAAAATATTTTTAAAGTTATATTAATTTGCATAATCAACGTAAGGTAACCGTTCCTAGGAACGGGTGTTGTAGGGTGCTTAACACCTTCCCCATGCACAATCGACTTCTAAACCCAACTCTGATTACGCCAACGATCTTTTTTCTTTTTAATTCGGTTTTCCAAGATTTTCCTTCAAAATTTTGGTTGTAACTCCTCATTAGTCGATTTTCGTTAGGAAATTCTAATTTGTTTCTTTTTCTTTCTCCACACACCATCCGCGTCGCATTTTTCCCGGTGCGACATAAGGTATATTCATTTAAAATATATCAATGTTCATATATGGATGAGTCTGCATGGTGCAAATAAGATAACTGATAGTAATCACAAAATAAAAAACTATGTGTCGAATTTAAGATTATGTGAATAAAGAAAATGTTTTTGGGAGGGCTCCCCTCAACTAAGATCTGATTATAACTCGATTTAAATTAATTAGAACTCAAAGTGATCAAAATAATAACTTAATATCAAATGACTTACTCCCTCTATTTCTTAATATAAGGGATAAGAGACAAAATCACACAGACCAAGGAAAGCAATAAATTTGTCAAAAATATAAAGTAGTTTCTAAAAATACTCTCATTTAATATTAATAACTTTTTTATCATGCAATTAATACAAATGAATTATATTGAAAACATATTATCTTAATTAGGGGTTTATTTTGGGAAAAAATTCATCAAATACACCAGACAAATCTCATGTGTCTCTTACATTTTGAAACACGAAAACTTTTCCAATTGTCCCTTATATTAAGGAACGGATGGGGCAAGTTTTATTTTGATATAAAGAATAGAGGGATGTGACACGTGTTGGGGGCGTGTGTAAATGAGTAGCAGACAGAAGAAAAGAGAGATCAGAGCGATGTTCCTGAAATGAACGAAACGTGAACGTCAAGCCCAATGGTGAGTGTACGCAAGTGTCAGCATTTTTCTGTATTCACTCTTAAGATCAACAACCAGAGGAGGAAGAAGCGTTTAGCATTACCAATAAATATTGCGCTTATTTAGTCCAAATGACACAAATCTGACAATCCTGAATTTCATGCAATATCCTCACATGGACAATACCACTTTTTTCTTTTTGAAAAAAGAAGATAAATAGTCACCAAGCGTATTACTTTAGTTAATACTCCTATATATATAAATGACTTTTTTAGAGGGAGAAAATATTCTATATTTCTCTTAATTTGATTTCAAATCTTAAGAGTTAAGAATTTCTTCCGCCAATAAAAAAATGTTGATCCCCTTTGTTATTTCTCAGTAAATGTAAAAAGACAAATATGGAAGAGGCACTAATTATATAAATAAGTATATATATATATCGACTGATGAAAATTCATAATTATATTCATAAATAGATGAGAGAAAAAAATAATTTTCATTCACTTGGGCATATCATTTTTTGTCGGTACATGTTTTGTGGAAAACTAAAATCTTTAAAAGAAGTTTAATGATTTAACACTATCTTAATTATATTCCTCTTGATATATTCTTACATAATCTCTCAAATCAAAATATTTTTATCATGATATGGAAATTTTAGAATGTAATTAAAAGATTAATATTTTAAAAATAAAGAAAATTAGAAAAAATATATATGTGAAAATGACATGGACTCAGATAATATCCAATTTGTCCAGGCCGTGCTTGTGAGGAGATAAAAGACTTTCCCAGTCAGCCATGCCAGCACACTCCTACAGCTCATCTCTTTGACCAGTAGTTCCACTCCACATTGTATCCACATTATATAATATATCACATATTAAACAGAAACTTAAAATGTTTAGTTTTCATAATTTGGCATTATTTTATTTCGAAATAATGCTATAAATTAGATTGATGGCCACTTTTACTCAAAACTTTAACATATGTATTAAGAAAATCGTCCCATCAAATCTACAACTCTTTTATAGAATGAGAAAACAATTTTCTTAAGGATGTCTTTCTAGTTTCTATTGAAGATACTGGTATTTAAAAAAAAAACTTAAGACCAATTGACAAAAGAAAATTATAAGAAAGAAAATCTCAAAAACATGTATGTATATGTGTTTGAATTTTGGTTGCACATTATATCACCTAAATAACGTGTCCAAGCTCCTCCACTCTCTTAATTCCGCTTACCTCACATAAACATCGCTAGATATCTCTAGGAACATTATAGGAGAAGATAATATGAGTTTTCTCCTTCCTCAGTTTATGCCCAAATATTTCACCAAACTTTTCCAGACTATTCAACCCTAACTCTATCTGGGATATGCCGGCTTCTGCCTTTTGAACTTAGTCATTGATGAACATAGGATGTGATAAATGTGGCCCATTTCTTCCCACGTGATGCGAATTCCAAATACTTGTAATGTCTAGATCTACAATCATGTGAGATAATTTGTCCATCCCCATGACAAAAAGCTAAGGAAACAATGGACCTCCTTGTTGAATCCCTTGAGAATTAGAGAAATATATAGCCTTTTCACCATCCCAAAGCATATTAGTTTTAATAGAGTTGACACAATGCATTATAAGATTCATGAAGGACATAGGTAAGCCAATCTCCTCTAACACCTTCCATAAAAAACATTAGCTAACTTTGTCATAAACTTTTTTGAGATCTATTTTTATCACCATAAACCACTTCCTACCCTTCATTCTCTTCATGGAGTGAATCACTTCTTCACACTACAAAAAATTTGACTTTCGGCGGCGACAAAAATTACCGCTGAAAGAAGGAATGTCGCCGCCAAAGGTTTTCAGCAGCGACATTTTTGTCGCCACCATCTCGCCGCCACAAATCCCGTTACCAAAAGTTTGGCGACGATAAAAATGTCACCGCCAAAAGTTGATATTTAGTGGCGAAAAGAGTTGTCGCTGAAAATATAAATTGTCGCCGCCAAATATTTCTCATTTGGCGACAACATTTAGTCGCCGCTGAAAATTTACTATTTGGCGACAACATTTAGTCGCCGCTGAAAGTCGTTTGGCCATGTCATCACCATGTCAGCCACTGGACCCCGCCACGTCACCACCGCCGGCAGGCCGCCACCGGACCACCGCCGGCAGGCCGCCACGTCACCGCTCATATCACCACCGCCACGTCATATATTTGTTTCAAATGTGCGTTCACCTTGGTTCGAACCCATGACCTCTTGCTTGCAATGCCTTTGTATTTACTTTTTTGCCAGTTGAGCTGAAATGCACCTGCAGTCTTTATATAAGATATTAAATATATATTGTTTATTTACACACTAATACACACACATATATATTTATAAATCAATATTATTATTAAAAAATACACATATATTTTATTTTCAATTATTAATATCGTTAAATATTTTATTTATATACATATATATATATTTATATTTATATGAATATTTATATTTTATTTTTTTATTTTATTTTATGACATATCATATAATATATCATATACATCATATATTATATTATTTGATAAGTTATATTATATATATATATATGCTTAATATATATATAATATAATGTAATAGAAAATTGTTAAAAAATCATTAAAATAAATATTATAATTTTGATTGTCATATGATTTTAAAAAATGTAATAAATTCAATATATTATAATTCAGATAATAAAAAATAATTAGAAAGAGTGAGAGGATGAGAAAAACAGAATTAGCTAATATTTATTTTCTAAATATTGTTATTTATTTTTTAGGAAAATATATTAACAATACATAATCCTTCCTTCTCTACGTGATATTACTTTATTAGACTTTTATATTATGAGAAAATATCCACACAACCAACACCTATAGGAGTTTAGGCTGAGAGTCTCAATCATAGTATGACAGATTATTCTCTTGGACTAACTATTGATAATTGCCTTAGTACATTATTACTTCATCAAAATTATTATTGGTAATAAATAATATTAATATTAATTTATATGTTAAAAATATTAGAAATTAAATTAACCTAATAAGAATTCCTCCAAATATAGGGTTGATCACATTAAATAATTAGGGATTAGTTTATCTTCCTAATTTTTTTTAGGAGTTATCAATCCCTTTATGAATTAAAAAAAATTATCCTAATAAGAATAACATATTTCATTAATTAGGATAAGGAAAAGTAAAAATAAATATAGATAGAATTCAATATTCAACATTTCAAATCTTTAATCTCCGGTAGAGATAAAGTACTTTTAAAATGTCCAGAATATTTTACATGAAAAAATAGTAAACTACTTTATCTTTAAATAAAGATACTAGATAATATAAAATATATATTAAATATTTAATTACTTATAATAAAAATGTATAAATAAAACACAATTATTATTTTAATATGTTATTTATTAATTTTTAAAATAAAAATAGCAAAAATTCACAAAATTAACTTTGGCGGCGACATTAAAAAGTCCGCGCTGAAAGATTGACTTTCAGCGGCAACTTGTTCAATCGCCGCTGAATGTCAGTCTTTCAGCGGCGACCTTTTTCAGTTACCACTGAAAGTGAGTCTTTCAGCGGCGACCTTTTTTAGTTGCCACTGAAAGATGAACTTTCAGCGGCGACTTGTTCAATCGCCGCTGAAAGACGGACCTTCAGCGGTGACTTGTTTAATCGCCGCTGAAAGTTAGTCTTTCAGCGGCGATCTTTTTCAGTCACCGCTGAAAGACGAACTTTTAACGGCGACTTGTTCAATTGCCGCTGAAAGACGGACCTTCAGCGGCGACTTGTTTAATCGCCGTTGAAAGTTAGTCTTTCAGCGGCAACTCTTTTAGTCGCCGCTGAAAGACGAACTTTCAGCGGCGACCTTTTTTGGTCGCCGCTGAAAGTCGTCACTGAAGATCTATTTTTTTGTAGTGTCATCATTATTATATTACCATGAATGTTCCTGCCTAGAATGAAACTCGCTTAAACTAAAGAAATAAGATCCGAAAATAAGTGCTTGAACCTATTGACAATGAGTTCCGACAAGCATCTATAAATCACATTACATAAAGAAATATGCCTAAACTAATTAATTCTTTCAGGTACATCAACTTTCGGGGTAAGAGTAACAAGAGTATCATTGCAGATGTGAGATTTGACAGGCCCCGATGGCTTGTGATTTATTTTAACTCTGCTCATCATCCATTTGCTAGCATAAGATGAAGATTTCAGGCCCTTGGATTTGGTCTCTTTAAAGTTGAGAGTGTGACAAAGGGTCATTAGTTATTTTGATTTAAAAAAATTACCAGTATTCTAATAAGATCTTACATAGTAGATAGCTAGGTATTTTAAGTATAATGTCCAATTTTCAATTCCTAACTATGAATTTAAAAAAGAAATTGTTAAAAAAAGTAAAATTCATTTTAAGAATTTTTATATTTCAAAGGGATTAGTTTTCATTTTGCCAAAAAAATTAACAATGTACTCCCAATAATTGATTAAAAGTATCTGTACAATGTAACTATTTTTTTCCAACTTTAAATATCATTATGATTTTGACCCTGGACTTTTATCTGTACAATGTAACTATTTTTTTCCAACTTTAAATATCATTATGATTTTGACCCTGGACTTTTAGCCCTTGAAAGGAATATACCGCAATTAATCGATATTCATCCGTAGAGCATATTCATAAATCTTTTTTTGTTTTTAACTAGAGAAGTTCCGTGCAAATAAGCCATACAACATATGTATAATTTGTTAACGGCACCCTGCACTTTCTATATTTTACATACATACATATATATATATATTGTAAAAAGTGCAATTCTATTTCTTAGAATGAGAACATAGAGTGTATTTTAGATTAATTGATATTGAGATATAAAAAATTTATATAATAATTACTTTATTTATGTATGTGATATTAAAATTATAATTTTTACATGTTTTTTAAAATTACTTCTCCTTTTTATCTGCAACAATTATGTAAAATAGATTCTCTGCTTATCATTAAAATGGGCAGTGTTTGCTTATCTCAACGATTTGTATCTTGACGGCTTACAAAATGAATTTGTATCTTATTTTTTTATATTAGATATTTTTATCTCAGATGAAACTGGTAGCAAAGTAAAAATGATTTTTAATTGTTAGCTTAAAAGTAATAATTTAAATAAAAAATTAAACGTTAGAATCTAGAAAGTTTAGGTAATTAATTTTCTATAAGAAGTAAATTACTGTATATATCATTATATGAAAAACTTTATTGAGTACAAATAAATAAAATGGACTCCATAAATTACTGTAGAAGATGTAAAGTCAAAATCCTAAGTATAATCCCAAAAATAATAGATAATCCATACAGAAATTATATATACTTTAAATTTAGATTTAGATCTGTCAAATATATGCTACATGCCTGAGATATATAAATACACAATCACCATTATTTTTATAAGAGATTTTTATGCTACGCTTTTTTTGTATTTACACTTTATTTTTCTTACAACCCAGCAATTTCAAAACCCTGCTTTTTTCTATGAATCATTTGATTAATGTTACAAGTTTCATCATTAGGGTAGACAAAGCACCGACCACTTCATATTAAAGTAAATGTACTCATATTGAGTAAATGTATACTTAACTTAATCACAAGTAAGAGTACAGAGCCAAAAACAAAAAAATATATATATTACTAATCTTAAACGACTTTATTAAATACCTAAATGACTTTATTGAGTTTTCTAACTGTATTGACCCTATTAACCCTATTAGAAAACTCAACACAATCAAAAGCCCTCTACCAGCATCGCCAGATAAACAACATAAAATATTTCTATGAGTACTAAATTAAGTTGACATGAGTAATAAAGATTTTTGGTTCTTTAAACCCCTTGCTATTTGATTCAAGGGATTTGAAAGAGAATGAAAGAAAATTTTTTATTCAATTATTTTTTTTAACCAAATAATAGGAGGAGAGCATTAATGAGGAAAAGAAAATGCTCCCATCCTATTGTTGTTTCAAAAAAAATATAAGATAAAAAATTTTATCTAATTCCATTCTAAAAGTTTGAACTATTGTATCAACAAACTTACACTCAATATTTAGTCTATTTATTCCAAAAGTTGTGTTATGATCGTCCTTTTCCAAGTAAGTTATCAAATTACTAGACAAAAATATAAGAAAAGAATTAATTTATTGAATGTATAACATGTTGTCATGTTCGAATTAAAATGACATGGATTGATACTTTTTGTCATAAAAAACCTTAATTAATATTGGTAAATAAACTTTGACTTAGTGGTAAGTAATGATGCACAGATACAGCTAATACAACACGATACAATATTTTGGATATGATAAATTTTAAAAATTTAGGACACAGATACAAGATATATATTTATATATATATATTTAACAAATCAATATAGTAAAATTAAAAAAAATGAAAAAATTGAATTTTAAATAAATATTTTAAAATTAATATAAAGATATTTAAAATAAGAAACTAAAATTTGAGTTTTTCTTACAAGATGTTAAATCATTCTCTGGAACTTTTCAAAAAACAAAAAATACTGAGAATATAAATATAATGGTAAAATATGGTACATATACCATATTTAATATATATTAGATAGGAATACGTCTTCTTTTTTAAAGTATCTAGGTGGTGGCATAAAACTTTAGATCAAATCTTAATCTAAGTTTAAATTAATAAAAAATTCCTTAATAAAAATCTTAATCTTCGTATTTTCTGTCCAAAGAAAAAAAATCGTGTTTTGTTTCTGCCGCAGAAGACAAAAACACATCTACGAAGACATCTACAAAGAAATTTGAATAAATACATCTGTGTCTTGTTATAACGAGACAAATGTCACAAATCAAGCATATAATATAACAATTATAATCTCCTCAGTATGAATTGTTTCTTTGGCATTTTGCTTCATATATAAATACAAATACAAATAAAGTGCCGAGTGATCGACTCATCATTATTTTTTTCCGTGGCCAATAGTGACATATCATTATTAGTTACCTGTAAAATAATAAAAATGTATATCATTGTTTGATATAGGAGACAACATTTAAATAAATTAATGAAAATGGCGTAACTTTGCCCTCTCTTTCCCTCCTGTCTTTGAGCCAATGAATTTGAATCAAAGTCGCGTTACAGTTTAAAAAAAATAATTTGTAAATAAAATATCAGTGATCTCATCAAACTAGGATTTAGAAATATGTATGTATGTGTGCGTTTATATAATATTCCCCCAATTACGCTATACAAGATATCTTTGTAAAAAATTTATATTTCACAATATAAGATGTTTTATGAATTACGTAGCATAATTAATTTTTTATTTTCAAAATTATCCTTAACAAAGTACTAGGAGATTGTTTGTCATGAAAAATAATTAATACACGGAGTATTAAATAATGATAAATGGGTATAATTTAGGAAAAGATAAAAAGATTTTCAGTTATTAATTATCACTCTTAATATGTGTACAATAATTGAAAGTATTTTATAAACTAGTTCCAAGGGAGTATATATATGTGTTTATAATATGAATATGGAAAAAGGAAATAGTAGTAAAAATAAGAGTTTAGTCAACTAAAAGGATTAAATGCTGCTAAGTAATACTTCAGGTTTTGAAACTTGTAAATGAAAAAAATGTAGAAATTAAGATCTTCCTCATATTTGGGGCTTCACACATCTTGAATTCAAATTAATTGACACTACCGCATATGAAATGACTGTCGTAACAAAATTGAAAAAAGTAGTAATAGTTATCCAATTCTTTTGATGTTAATCTGTAATTTCAATTATTAAATTTTATTTTAATCTATTAAAATAAATGATAAATAATGAAAAATAAATTTAAATAATTTAAATTAAATTCAAACAATCCAATACTAAAAAAATCTTGATAATAAAACACAAGATGAGTTGTAGTGCACAACGAAGAGAAGAAAATAAAAGTTGTGTCGTCAGCAATTTATTTATTGTAAATTGATTAAAATATTAGATAAAAAGAAAAAGAGTAATTTGTAAAATAAAATAATGTGTTAATTGGGAGAAAGTAAAAAAGAAATGGAAGATGAAGTCAGGAAGACACTAACAAGAAGTAATATAATACAGCTAGCAAGCAAAAGTGATGTGAGTAATATTGCACTAATTGACAATGACTGTTAAGTCAGACTAAGTGAAAGCAAATTAAAATTAATGATAAATTTAATAATAGTATCATACCATCAACATTCAGCCTTTTCCTTTTCTAACAACAAAAACATTAACAGCTGTTTCTGCTTAGGGTTTGTGACATCCATTACCATTTTTTTCAGAAAGAAAAAAAGTGGACTTTCACCTACTATATATATGAAATTAAAAAAATGAATTTTACTATTTATGATTTATAAATAATTATAATTAATTTCAATGGCTAGGTTGTTAAGGAATTTGGCTTGGTATGATATAAACACCAATGTACTCATGTAATTAGTTTTGAGAAAGTGAAAACAACACTTGTCAATTTTTTTTTATAATTGTATGAAATGTTGTTTATAATTTGTGAATAATGTGTTTTGCTATCAATTTTATAATTTACATTAGTCTTTCTTTTCTCTATTTTTTGTGATTCCTTTCTTTGGTTTCTTATACAAATTATTTTTAGCCGAAAGAAAGATTTTATTAAATAAAAAACAATCAAGACAGAAGCAAAAGTCTAGCCTTAAAGCAGACCAACGCACAAAACCCTGTGACAAAAACGACAACAACATATACACAAAATGGCACCCAAAACACGGTAAGAACAGTGACAAGAACGAAAATTTTCGGTAGCCAAGAAACATCTCGAAAATGACAAAAAAAATGGTAAGGTATATTCATTTGAAATATAACAATGTTCATACATGGATGAGTCTGCATAGTGCAAATAAGATAACTAATAGTAATCACAAAATAAAAACTATGTGTTGAATTTAAGATTATATGAATAAAGAAAACATTTTTTGGAGAACTCCCTTCAACTAAGATCTGATTATAATGTTGATCCCCTTTGTTATTTCTCAGTAAATGTAAAAAGTAAGATAAATATGGAAGAGGCACTAATTATATAAATAAGTATATATATATATCGACTGATGAAAATTCATAATTATATTCATAAATAGATGAGAGAAAAAAATAATTTTCATTCACTTGGGCATATCATTTTTTGTCGGTACATGTTTTGTGGAAAACTAAAATCTTTAACAGAAGTTTAATGATTTAACACTATCTTAATTATATTCCTCTTGATATATTCTTACATAATCTCCCGAATCAAAATATTTTTATCATGATTGGAAATTTTAGAATGTAATTAAAAGATTAATATTTTAAAAATAAAAAAAATTAGAAAAAAAATATATATGTGAAAATGACATGGACTCAGATAATATCCAATTTGTCCAGGTCGTGCTTGTGAGGAGATAAAAGATTTTCCCCGTCAGTCATGCCAGCACACTCCTACAGCTCATCTCTTTGACCAGTAGTTCCACTTCACATTATATCCACATTATATAATATATCACATATTAAACAGAAATTTAAAATGTTTCGTTTTCATAATTTGGTATTGTGTTATTTTATTTCGAAATAATTAATGCTATAAATTATATTGATGGCCACTTTTACTCAAAACTTTAACGTATATATGTATTAAGAAAATGGTCCCATCAAATCTACAACTCTTTTACAGATTGAGAAAACAATTTTCTTAAGGATGTCTTTCTAGTTTCTATTGAAGATACTGGTATTTAAAAAAAAAAAAACTTAAGACCAATTGACAAAAGAAAATTATAAGAAAGAAAATCTCAAAACCATGCATGTATATATGTTTGAATTTTGGTTACACATATATGCAGTCACAATAATTGATTCACCTAAAAAATTTAAACCTACCCTTCAATCCATCATCAATTCATTTTCCTCACTTTGTTCATCTGCCAACTCCTTATATATGTATATATGAAACAAATCTTTATCTCATTTCTCCTGTCCTGTGCATGTTTTCCACATGCACTTATCATTTTTCATATTTAATAATGCCCATATATATATAGCACATTAATATTATAATCAAATGCCCGGTCCTTTTGTATTTTGATTTGTAGTATTAAATAAGAAAATAAACGTTCAAGTGAATAAAAAATTTAAACTAAAACCAAAGAAAATGAAGAACAATGTTGATAGATCTATCGAACACACACATTTATATATAACTACTTTACCGATATAAATTTCACAATTCTATCACAAATTAAAATTCTAGCACACTTTTTCTGTCTCCAAACACATTAAAAGGCTAATCTATATTATAGAAAAAAATTCTACAGAGAAGCTAAGCGATACAGAGGGATTTGGGATTGGTATATGAAGAGTTCAACTTCTCATAAAATTGTGATATATATTTTATTTTATTGTCTTCAATTTGTATTTATATTCATTGATTATCAATTAAGAAGACATTTAAGAATATAAAAAAGTTGATGTGTTGATTGGAGATTGAAATTTGGCCCAATAATATGATCGTACTTGTGCATGGGCAATATGCCTAGTGAGCCACAAAATTAATATTGCATTCAAATATTTAATGTCCACAAACTTGGACGAGCTTTGTGTTAAACTTGGACTAGGACTCCATGGTCCAAAATAAAGATTCTATTATATACATATGTATTTAATGTTGTAGATATAATATATTTATATATATTAATTGATGTTAGATCTATACCTAGCAGCAAGTAGGCCAAATAAATGTAATAAATATATATAGGTACATCCAACATAGATATATATATTTCCTTATATCAATTCAGTCACGTTTCATGAACTTAAAAGAATAATTTTTGTGAAAAAAAAATCCAGCATTAATTATTAAAGTTTTGTTTTTAGATACATCTCTAAATTACTAAAATATTTTTCAAAAAAAAATGTCAAACACAATAATGTTGAAGAAAAATCTTAGGTTCTAATTGAACTTAGATATTTAATTAGTACGTTTGGCCAAGACAGAAAGCTTAGGTTCTGATCCCCACTGTTGGAAAAGTAGATCAAGATATTTATCGCTGATACTCAATTAAGGTTTACGTATTTTTTATTTTCATTTTCTTTCTGTATTTACTTCATCATATGTTAGTGGAGTTAATTGAAATATTCATATGATTATATCTCATTCATTTTCTTTTAATAAATAAACAAATAGAGAAAAAATTTGAATAACTTTTTTCTAAAAATACTTTTCCATTTGGAGAGTACATGATCATACAGCCCGCTCTTTCCAAGAAGCACCCTATGGGACAATTATAGTACACATGGTGAGAGCATAAAAAGTTTAATTTTCCTTTTTATTTGCAACAATTATATAAAATAGATTCTCTGCTTGTCATTAAAATGGGCAGTGTTTGCCTATCTCAATGATTTGTATCTTATTTTTTTAATATTTGATATTTTTATTTCAAACGAATCCGACAGCAAAGTAAAAATAATTTTTAATCGTTAGCTTAAGAGTAATAATTTAAATAAAAAATTAAACTTTAGAATCTGGAAAGTTTAGGCAATTAATTTTCTATGAGGAGTAAATTGCTGTATATAGAATTATATGAAAAGTTTTATTGAGTACAAATAAATAAAATGGACTCCATAAATTACGACAAAAAATCTAAAGTCAAAGTCCTAATGCCCGGTTTTGTACATGGGAGGTGAGGACTGCGGAAGTGAAGATGGAAATAGAATTCGTGTGCTAGGGTGTCCGAGAATTCTACTTCCAGGGAGGTCCACTTCCATCAAAATTGATGGAAGTGGCTAGACCCATGGAACTATTTGGAGTTCCATAGAATTCTCTATTGAAAGACCATTTTGTCCTCTGATAATAGAGACTGCATGAACAACGATAGGACGCCAGTTGGATGTTGGATGATGATAGTAGTTTTTGGTATCCTTGCCTCCAACAACCTCCAACCTTCGCAGCCATCTATCGGGTGCTCAATGGCAATAGTAATGGTAGTGGTATTTGTTATAAGTTCACAATCTAGGGCTTCAATTTGAAGATTTTCTTGAACAAATGTACCCCACCAACGATGATGAGCATCTGCACCTTCTATTTCACTTCCAACGACAAGCAATAGCGTCCTTTGATTTTTCCCCTCCAACAATGTCTTTCTTCAATTTCTTCCCTCTTGCAACAGTGTTCTTCAATTCCTCTCCTCCAAGAACAACATATGCACCTCCAAGCTTCTATCGACATCAGCTTTGAGTCACTCATTATGTTCTTTGATTTGTTTTATCTTTTTTTTTTTGTTGATGATAATTGATTTTCTTTTGTGAGTTTGAAAATGGTGTAATGATGTTCAACAATGGTGGTTTCTTGTTTAATTGATTTCCTTCACTACCTGTTTGATTCGAGGGATTTAAAAAGGAGGGGGAAGGAAAAACTTTTCATCATGTTTCTTTTACAAATCAAATAAAGGGAGGGGGTAATTTTCTTTCCCATCCCTCCCCTCTTCTCCCTCTTGTCTAAGGAGGGAAGCAATGGTAACACACGGTTTATCATTAACCGCCCTAAAAAAACAAAAAACTCCTCACCCTTTTCATATTATTATACCATATATTTCTAATAAATCCTGTCAGCTCCCATCCCAAGATCATAACTGTGGCCTTTTATACATATAAATATTGTTAATAAATCACAACTTGGTATGTATACAATGTCACAAACACATTATAAATGTATTGCATAGATATATGCATACTATATATGTATATTTTTATTGATATATTTAAATAGAAATAAAATAAATATTTAATTAATTTATGAAAATACTTATCTAAGTGTATTTCTTGTAATTTTAAAAAAATTACTTATAGTTTTTTATTTTCTTAATTTATATATAGTTATGCATGATGTGTTATCTTAATGCTTTTATCTAATATTATAAACTTATTGTAAAAGTAATTAATAATAAATATTAAAATAAAAGATAAAAATCATATATACAAATATATTAGCAAGGAAAAATTCCCCCCCCCCCCTTCCCCCCCAATTGTTGTTACCATTCGTCCGCCAGTGGAGGGAATCTGCCCTCAAAGGGAACTGAAAATGCTCCCCCCACATTGTTTGATTTTAAAATAAATAGAATGGAAAATTTTATCTCTCATTTTCTCTAAATTTCTTGAACCAAACAAACATAAGTAGTTAGGGGTTTTATTGTCAAATTTCATGTGTAAAATAAATCTGATTGAAAAGAACTATTTTTTTTTTACTACCCTAAAAGAGATCAATTTCTGCAAATAACTAGCAGAGAGATACTCCTCGTCCACTACACACATATATATTTCTATGTACGTAATAGCATATTTCTCTCAGGTCCCATAGCAAACATGATTAAACACACGCTAATAAAAAAGCAAAATATGTTTATTTTCCTTTAATGATTATTTTATTTTAATTTGATTTGTAAATGCACAGATAATCACAAGACAAGGGACAGCCCATCAAACTGCGGCGGTACCTATCAAATACGTAATTATGTTTGCTTGTACATATTTTAGTTAGTGAGAACAACGATGTTCGAATCATATGCTTCATAGTTGGCCAAGAAAGAAAAAAGAATCATATACATCATATATAAAAAGAATTATTCTTATATTGATGACTAATTAATTGCATGATTATTCTTGTTTGTATGTCCATGAGCATTATATATGCAAAACATCAAGACAAATATAGAAACAGCTAGTGTTAAGATGGAATTAATTTCTTTTTTACTAATTTATGATGCTAGTGGCTTGTATAAGCTTCATTAAATAATGATTCCAATTCCAATTATGATGTTATTAGATCCAAAGCAGAAGAATAGAGTAGTGAGTACAATTATGTCAAACGCAAACAAATTTGATCTTTTTAATTGAGTTGTCTCAATTATTTAATCAAGATATCTAAATTATCCAAATCAAGTTAAACAGTTTAAATCGAAAATTTCTTTATAATTTTTATTTAAAATTATGATAATTTAAATTTAAAAGATTAAAAAAGTTGAAACTTATATCATTCAACTCAAATTTAAATGATTCAGAATTTTAGATAGTTCAATTATTTGAGCAATTATGAATTTATGATAATTCTTTAGTTGAGATTATTTAATTTTTGAATTCTAATATTGTGTAAAAGTTTGAACTACTGTATCAACAAACTTACACTCAATATTTACCCTATACTTGGATGGAAAGAAAGGAGGAGGGAGAGAAAAGTAGGAGAAAAAAATTGAAAAAAAAACTGTATTTTTTCTTATTTAGACAAGGAGAAAAAGGTGGAAGGAAGAGAAAATAGGAAGGAAAATAATGTATGATTCCCACATGTTTTTTTCCTAATTTTTCTCTCATAAAATGGTAAAATTTTATAGAGAAAATTCTCAATCCAAAATTATTCACTATTTTTTTTTAATTTTCCGCTTCTTCATTTGTACTGCTTCTTCTATCTCTCTCATCTTTGCTCGAACTATGTTTCGTCTCATCTTTTTTTGGTAGGGATATAATGGAGGGTGCAAAATCAAATTGGGGCTTAATAGTATGTTTTTCAATGATAATACTAGCATGCATAAACTCTGATATTGTGTAAAAAATTATTTTAATAATTATAAAAAGAGATTAAAACTAAATCTTTTGAACAAGGTACTGGTTCTGCACTCACTAATTTTTTAGCAATTATATTAAACATATGTTACTTAACAAATTGTTATTTACCGAAAAAAAAGAGATTTGCTTTTCGTTGAAGTAAAAGATGTATTTTTTTACCCTTAAACTTAATTAAACGGCCTCTATATACTATTTTATTGTGATAGTTCTGTTCTTCTCCTTCTTCTTTTTTTTTTTCATTTGTAATAAACTTTTCATTGCTGAAATTACTGTTTATCAATTACAACTATCGTTTTCCTTGTAATTAGCAATTTATCACTCACTATTACTTTTTACTGAAATAAATTTCAGGGAAATTAAGATAAGATACATGTCTTGGAATTAATCATGGAAGTCACGTTGCCCTCTTGTGAGTAATTTTTTATTTTTATACTATATAATAAATTAATATCATGCTTATGCTAAAAGCCATTATTTAAAAATATTATCTAGAGATGAAGAAATTCAGTAAGGTTTATTAGTTATCTCTAGCTTTGGATCGAATTCCTCGGGTTTTGGATGCTTTTATTTTTTAAGTTTATATTTGTTATGGCTTTTATTTTTTTAATTTCTCTTGAGAAATCCAAATGTGTGCAAATTAAATTATCATGTTTCTTTTTCTTTTCCTGATTTTCTTTAAGGGTTGAGTCTGGTAAAAATTAAGTTAGACTGAGTTGTCGTCTGATTTCATAATTTGTAGCTCGGGAAATGTTGAATGAAACTGACTCTAATATGAATTGTTCCTGACATGAAGAAAAACACATTTATATACTACTTAGATTATACTTATGTTTTATATAATCGATCACTTCTAATGATTTTTTTTTTCCGGCCACCTCTTGTGTTGAATCGATATTGTTTTGTGAATGAAGAAAAAAAGTTGGAGAATTCCAGGAAATGAGAAAAGAAATGGTGGTTGAAGTAAGAAGAGACAGAAATGCAGTAATGAAGGATCTTCGAGTCTTTTGGCTTATAGAATATGTGAGTCAATGTTTTACAGAGTAATAATGGCAAGAAGTTGATGTCATTGAAGTTTTGATCTAAAACATTCTGCAAAATCATAGATATTGGAGTTGGTACGTGTAAATTATTTGTTGTTGTCCAACGATCATATGTTTGCAGGTTAATATTACACTATTGAAGGTGGGAGACAAGTTGCTGAAGGCGTATAATTGGAATTCTGGTGGTAATCAATGTTGAAGTGTTTTATTATTTCTTTTGATTTGAGAGAGTCAACGTTGTAATTGAGAGTGCTTTCAGTGGCTCTTGTGTGCTTAATCCATTTTAAGCTTCTCCGGAAAGGAAAGTTGTAAATCTGTGTGTTGAACCTGTGATGTTGCCTTATACCTTAAAAAGTTTAATTTTTAGAAAGTTTGTGATAAAAATTTAGTGGAGTGGGAGAGATTGTAAAAGGTGAGGGTTGAATCCTCCAAGGTTACCATAGGAAGTAAAATATGGGAAGCAAAGAATGTATAGAGGGTATTAGGGTTATATACTTGTATTCTCTGGTTGGTGATTACCCAATATAATAAAAATTCCTTTTTTTTGCTACGGGACTAGATATATGATATTTTTTGTCTGAACCAGTGTAAAATTGGTGTGAGCTCTCTCTATTTCTTTTTCTCTTCATTTGTTGAAAGTATTCTTTACGGGAGATTAATTTTGTCTTGATAAATTAAGTTGGAGCTTAACACTTTTATAAAAAATTACTTATATATTTAAACAAAAGATAAATACATATATATATATATATATATTAGAAATTTGGTTCCACATTTCAATCCCCTTCTCAGATTATGTTCAGAATAAAAAAGTAAAGAGTGGTTAAAACTTGCCAAATATCAAACTAAGATATAAGATAACAAGGGTACGAAAATTACATGATACATTGATAAACAATAGACACGTACAGTTTCTCAAAAATGTTTTATTCCATTTGAAAGTTTAAAAGCTATTCCATTATATTCTATACTAAATTATCCGTTATGCAACCCATGGAAGTAAAAATAAAAACCATTATTGTTTAGAAAACATTAAAAAACATTAATTTTTTTGGGAAAAAATTATGCAAGTGAACTATCAAGCTTACTAAGATTAGAATATGTCTCATAGTTATACTCACCAATGAATTCATCATATCAACAATATAATTAAATTGTAATTTTTATTTCTTATATATATATATAATGATTTAATACATATAACAGTGGAGTAAAATCTCATTTTAGTTGCCGTGTCAGTTTCTCAACAGCAAGTGACCAGTAATATGAATCGTTACGTGCTAGCTTGTTCCACTAAGAAATCACAATTTTTATCAACATATTGAATTCTACAAAAATAAATACAAATTTTTTAAATTTATAAATTATAATTTCTCTCATGCATTCCATTGTAACCAATATATATATACATATATATTTATTTCAATACAGAAAAAAAGGCATAGAGCATACGCTAATCTATGTCCAATTTATTCAATGAACCTAAATATCAACCAAGCAAAACCTGGCTCACACTTACGCCACCAAATCAAACATCCCGACTAGAGACCCAGTATCTTGGGCTTGTGCCATAGACGGTGGGCTCAATATATTACCTTGTTTGATCAGGATTAGACAAAAGTACAGGGGAAGAAAGATGGTAAGTCCAAATAAAAGGAATTTAAAAAAGCGTGGGTTCTGTCTTCTCTCTCCGTACACTTGTTTCCGTTTATCATCTCCAGTGATTTCTTCCATGGTTAACGACGACGATCCAAATGAGGATCCACCGGTGAGAGAGCATGAACGTTCTCCGGGAAGGCAAAGACCCTTAGAACGTACACGATCTCACATGGAGGTGGAGAGTGCCAAAAGGTATGGTTCTACTGATGGAACTTCTGTTGGGAGGGGTAATAAGAAAGTTGGTGAAATCGATGAAAAAGAAAATACTTCATCTGGGGTTGGTAACAATAAGGATATAGGAAATATTAAGGAAAATGTTAGTGGTAAAGGTACTAGGAAAAAGAGCAAGGATGGAGGGGAGGAGTTTACGGGGTCTGTTGCTTTGCAGGTTAGGGATGAGGATTGGATGCATGAGCAGAATCTGGCAAGTGATGGCAGAAATAATACGCAGCTGTCATATAGAGAAGCTTTGACCGGAAATAGAAAAGATAAGAAAGCTCAAGAATTTCCTGAAAAGCCTCCTCTGAGTGACAAAGAAGAAGAGGTTTTGTACTATTTACATGGGATTAGAGATTTCAAAGAGGGGATCACAATGAAGATGACTGAAAAGGGCCCAGATTTTTACCTCTGATGCTGCGAAGAAACGACTGAGAGAGCCATGGAAACAAACTTTAATTATAAAAGTTCTTGGCAGGAATATTGGTTTTTATTACCTTCAAAAAAAGCTGCAAGTGATGTGGGGAAGAAAAGGACTAGTGGAGCTTATCGATATTGGGTTTGGGTTTTAACTAGCTAAGGTTAGAGATGCAAATGATATGTATGATGTTCTTACAGGAGGCCCGTGGCTAATTCTTGATCACTATGTAGCTGTTCAAAGTTGGAAACCTGACTTCAACCCAGAATGTGAGAAGATAAAAAGCATAGCAGCTTGGGCAAGGTTTCCTTGGATCTCAGCTGAGTATTATGATGCCAAATTCTTGATTAATGTTGCTAATCAAATTGGAAGAGTCCTAAAAATAGATAATACTACGTTGTGTGCTTCAAGAGGGAGATACTTAGAGCTTGATTTGAGTAAGCTATTAATGCCAAGTTATTGTATTGAAGGAAGAGAGATGAAGATGGAATATGAAGGATTTCACCTCATATGCTTTAGTTGTGTTAGGTATGGGTACAGTCAAGGACAGTGCCAAGGAAGAGGGGCTTCTGGGGAAGTGGGGAAGGGAGTACTTCGAATGAAAGGATGAAAGATGATAATGGTAAAGCTCCATCGCCGGCGAAGGCATCCTATGGTGTCTGGATGGTGGTTCAAAGGCAAAAACGAGGAAGAAGGAGTGGTTTGGAAACTGGTAAACAAGAGAAAGTTAATGATGTGAATGTCACATCATATCAAAAAAGGGAAGGAAAAAAGGTTGATAGGAAAAAGGAGGTTTTAAGATTGGGAAAAAGACAATTTGGGACTATGGGAGAAGAATAATATCAAGTTAAAATATATAAAACTTAAAATTCCTCAAAAAAATCTAGGTTTTTATATATCATTAAAAAAAAATTTGTTTACCAAAATACTCCTTCCCCTTTCTCCCTTTCCTCCCAACCTATTGTCACCGGTGACGTCGCCGGAGGTCTGGTCATCGAAGTTCCGGTCAACGGTGATAGCGTTGGAATAGTGAAATATTTTCACTTGGAAAAATAGTTTTTGCCACTTGGAAATTTAGTTATCCCCACTTGGAAAATTAGTTATCACCACTTGAAAATTTAGTTATTTGCACTTGGGAGATTTGTTATCTATACTTGGAAATTTAGTTATTTCCACTTGGAAAATTAATTATTGTTAGTTGGAAATTTAGTTATTCTCACTTGGGAAATTTGTTATCCACACTTAGAAATTTAGTTATCTCCACTTAGGAAATTAGTTATCACCAGTTGAAAATTTAGTTATTCTTACTTGGGAAATTTATTATCCATACTGGGAAATTTAGTTATTCTCACTTGGAAATTTGTTATAATAACTAAATTTTTGAAGTAAAAATAACTAAATTTTCCAAGTGGAGATAACTAAATTTTCAAGTGTAGATAATAAATTTCCCAAGTGAGAATAACTAAATTCTCAGGTGGGGATAACTAAATTTCTAAATGTAAATAACAAATTTCCCAAGTGGGAATAACTAAATTTCTGACTAGCGATAACTAATTTTCCAAGTGTGGATAACTAAATTTTCAAGTGGCAAAAACTATTTTTCCAAGTGAAAACATTTCATTATTCTGGTACTATCACCGGTAACCAGAGCTCCGATGACCAAACCTCCGGCAATGTCGCTGGTGATCGGACCTCCGGCGAGGTCACCGGCAACAGTAGGTTGAGAGGAAAGGGAGAAAGGGGAAAGGATATTTTGGTAAACAAATTTTTTTTAATGACATATAAGGATCTAGGTCCTTTTGTGGGATTTTAAGTTTTTTAGGTTTTAATTTAGTATTATTCTTCTTCTAGGATCCCAAAGTGTCTTTTTCCCTTTAAGATTTGTTGTCTTGGAGGAGGAAGAGTGTCAGAATGAAGAGAGGAATGATGGTGAAGAGTACAACAATATCTCTCAAAAAGAGATATCCAACGTCAACAATGGTGAGGAAAGCTCGAGGCTACAGGAAAAAGAAGCAGTTGTAGAAAAGGACGGACGGCAAAAAGAAAGATTCCTGAGCTACAAAGAATTCAAATTAAAATAAAGGAAAAAGCAAGGATTATTCTGGTGGGCCAATGGTGAAGGAAGTTAATGGGCCTAACGAGGAATCATGTAGAAAACATAAAGGAAGGGAATTTGGTTGCTAAATGTATGGTAAGGATGTTGGGCCGAATGGGAAGGAAAAGACAAATTTGAGCATCATTGAAAATGGGTCTGAAATGGAAATAGTGAATGAAAGCAATTGGAATGAAGAAAGCAAAAATAAAATGGGTCAAAGGGGGGGCGGTGTCAGTGGTCCAAAGGATAGCCCTGGAGTAAGAATTAATGGGCCTGAAAATACTGCCAAGCAATCCCATTTAAATTCTTCAAAGGGGTCACAGGATATGGAAATGTGTGAATTGGGCGACGAAGAGCCACCAGGTCCAGGTTCAACAGTAGTTCACGAAACACGAGGTTGTCAATGAAAGATTGGGCTTGGCTATTGCTTGTGGGTATTGTAATGAGGAGAAGGTGGGTGAACCAAGATTGAGATAAGGTATGTCTTATTGTCTCAACTCTTTTTCTTTTTTCATGATTATTATCTGGAATTGTAGAGGGGTGGCTGGTAAGAATTTGAGCCATGCTCTTAAAGAAGTAATTAAGAGATATAAACCTATTTTGGTAGTTCTTTTGGAAACTAAAGTTGGAGGCACAAATGGTGAAAGAATTAGGAAAAGATTGGGATTTAAATTCCATGAAATGGTTGAGACTTGAGGCATGAGTGGTGGGATTTGGGTTTTATGGAATGATGATTCTTTAAAATTTGAAGTTGTGCTTAGACATCAACAATTTATTCATGGTAAAATTGTGAGAGATGATTTAGACCCATGGTTTTTTACTGCTGTTTATGCTAGTCCCTGTGAAGCCATAAGAAGAACTCTATGGGATGATATGAGAGCTATTGAAAGCACTGTGATTGGTCCTTGGCTCCTAGCTGGGGATTTTAATGAAATAAGAAATGCTGATGAGCAAAGAGGTGGAGCTTTACCTAGTGCAAGAAGATGTAAATGGTTTAGGGATAGGACTGATTCGTGTGGTTTAATTGATTTGAGATCTGATGGACCTAAATTCACATGGAGGGGACCTAAATGGCTTGGGTATCATAGAGTTTACAGACGTTTAGATAGGGCTTTATGTAATATGCAATGGAGAAATAGGTTTATGGATTCTTTTGTTAAAGTGGGTGTTAGGTTACATTCTGATCATCATCCTTCGATTATTTTTTTAAATAATGATCAGAAAATGAGAGCTAATTGCCCTTTTAGATCTGAAGCTGCCTGGATGAAACATCCTAACTTCAAGGAAGCTGTCAAGGAGCAATGGAGACATAATGAAGATGCTAATGTTAATTTGAGACTGTTGACTCCTTTTCTTAAAGACTGGAATTATAACGTTTTTGGGAACATTATGAAAAGGAAGAGAAACTTGATTGCTAGAATAGAAGGAATGCAAAGGAAATTTCAATTTAATCATAATCCTTATCTTGAGAAGCTTGAGATTGAGTTGAGAGGAGAACTCGATGAAGTGCTTGATCAAGAGGAAACCCGTTGGTTCCAAAAGTCTAGAGTTGAATGGCTGAACTTTGGTGATAGGAATATTACCTATTATCACACTAAAACGGCTATTAGAAGAAGAAGGAATAGAGTTAAAATGTTGAAAGATAGCAATGGAGATTGGTTTGAAGAGAAGGAGGCTATCATTAATCATGTGGTGGGCTTTTATAAAAGCTTATTCTTTGACGAAGATAACAATAGGCCTTGGTTTAATACAAGGTACAATTGGCCTGTCTTGGATCAAGTTAGGATGAAAGATCTTAATAAGAATGTGCGTAAGGAGGAAATGAAACAAGCGTTGTTTAAAATTGGAAATCTAAAGACCCTGGGTGAGGATGGCTATCCGACGGTCTTCTTCAAAAGGAATTGGGATATTGTGGGAAATAATGTTTGTGACTTCATCATTGAAATTTGGAAGAATCATGATCGCATTAAAGAAATTAATGGCACTCTTGTTACTTTGATTCCCAAGGTTGAAAAACCAGAGCAAGTTACTCATTTTAGACCTATATATTTGTGTAATGTGTTGTATAAATGTGTGTAAAAAATTTTGGTGAATAGATTAAAGAGGATGCTTCCTAATTTGATATCCTCTTTGGAAGCTAGTTTTGTTTCTGGAAGAAACATCCAAGATAATATAATTATTGTTAAAGAAATGATTCATTCTATGAAAAAGATGAAAGGTAAATGTGGTTTTATGGCCATCAAAATTGACCTTGAAAAAGCTTATGATAGATTAAGTTGGAATTTTTTGAAAAATGTTTTTGAGGAATTGAGTTGGCCAAATAATTTTATTGATGTTTTTTTGCATTGCATCACCTCTACTCAAATTAATGTTTTGTGGGATGGGATGAAAACTCAAGAGTTCTCTCCTACAAGGGGAATTAGACAAGGGGATCCAATATCTCCATATCTTTTTCTCTTGGGAATAGAAAAGCCTACTCACCTAATTACTGATTTGGTGGAGGATAGGAAATGGAAGGGGATGAGGGCTAGAAGAAGAGGGCCTATAATCACTCACCTTTATTTTGCTGATGATTTAGTGTTGGTTGCTGAAGCTACAGTTGAACAAATGAAGATTATTATGGAGATATGTTTTGCAATATGGCTGGTCAAAAGGTGAATTCTGATAAAACTTGTGTCTATTTTTCATCAAATGTGAGGAAGGAAGTTAGAAGGAATATATGCCAAAAAAGTGGGTATAAGGAAGTGAATGAATTAGGGAGATACCTTGGGGATTTGATTACAAATAAAAGGAAGGCTAGGGATAGGTTTGGCCATGTTGTGGAAAAAGTGAATAAGAGATTAAGAGCACGTTTGGTTCAAATTCATGGGCGTAATATAATGTAAATAGGATTACATTACATCAGTAGCTGCGTTTGGTTCGCCGAATTACATGATTATAAGATTACACCTGTAAACCCAAATACGCCTCTGAATGTAAATGACAAATCTGTTCAGAAGCTATGTATTTGAGACTACATGGCTGTAAATGGGAGTAAAAAGATAATATTGCCTTTATGGAGATGAGGCAAAAGAATTTTAGTACTTTACTATTTATTTATATTTATTTAAATATAAAAAATAATGTATTTTTCATATACCTCAGTGTCATACCAAACAAACTCGCATGTATTTTATTTATATCCCATCTCATTACATTCCTTTTCATTACATCTCTTGACCCCTCTGTAAATGAACCAAATGGGCTGTAAGTGGGTGGAAGGCCAAAACCTTGTCATTAGTTGGTCGGATTACTTCAGTTAAATCTGTTACTAGAAATATGGCCTTGCATAAAACAAAACATGAAAAATTACCCAAAAAGATAATAAAAGATATTGAAAAAGCTGAAAGAAGTTTTGTGTGGGGAGAAGAAAATGGAAATAGGAAGTCGTGCTATAGGATGGGATAAAATGTGTAGAAGCAAGGTGCAAGGGGGAGTGGGAATCAGGGCCTTAAGTGATATAAATGAAGCTTTTAGGCTAAAATTAGCTTGGGGAGTTACTATAAAAAAGGATGACATATGGGTGAAAGTTTTAAAAAGTAAATTAGATTAGATTAATAAAGGCAGCTTACGTGCAAAACATACCGTTTCATTTATGTTGGACACTGTATATTTTTTTTAATTATATTTAAATATATCAAAAGTGTATTGACTTTGATCTCCGCACCCACCGAGAAAAAAAAAAGGGGTGATAAAAGACCGGTTAATTTTATCAAGAATCGATATCAAATTCGGTCTAATCTTAGATAAAAATCAACCAATTTTAGAATTAGTACAAAACCAATTAAATAGGTCAAGAATTAGTACAAAATCGGTTGAATTGGTCTAATTTTTATTTTTTAAATTTTTTTATTTTAAGATAAAATAATATTATTTTTGGTACTAAGTGATATTTTTTTTATAAATTTTTTCTTTTTATATTATAATATTATGTAAGTATTATTATAAAACATAATTGTTAATAATGATAAAATTACTTAATAAATATATCAAAATAGACTATTAATCAACTATTTTAAATTCAAAATATAATTATAGATGAATATTAATTTTTTTATATTTTAATATTAAGATACAAAATATATTAATAATATTTTTAATTTTCTATATAATATATAAAAGTAAAAAATTATTAAATTTATTACTACTGATTTAATTCTAATTGAACTATTGAACCTTAAATCAGTATCTTGACTAGTTCAATGTCCGATACAGTTTTTTAAACCTTGGTTCACACACATTACTACCCTTGAATCCATTTAAACCAAGTAAAAACAAAAATGGGAATTGGATCCCCTGCAGTGCTTACCTCTCTCAACTTCTCAAGTATAATGTATTGAAGAGAGATAAATTTATTATACATAAAATAAAAATATAAAAATAATATAAATATATTAATTTTTACACTACAATTGAACAATTGAGGGAAGCAAGTACTACAAGAGATCCAAATCCACAACAATGCGTATAACATGATGTGATACACTCCCTTCAATCTGTATTATAGGGTATTTTATATGACAAGTTTCTAATTCGTTCTAGGATATAAGAAATGGTCAAGAAACTTTTGTTTGGAGTGATTTTTGGATTAAAAATGAAGGCAAGCTTATTGATCATGTGAGAAATAGAACTAGTGTAAATTAAGGGTGTCGGATCTTGTTGATGATAATGGGGAGTGGGACCTACGGGTTTTAAAGGATCTGGTGGATAGTCAATGCTTGTTAAAAATACAAGCACTGCTACCACCCTCATTAAATGGTGAACGTGATGTCGTCAAGGGGATACCAAATAATTATGGCAAGTTCCCTATTGCGAGTTCTTATAAAATGCTTAATCATGGCTTGATAGGAGAAGATAAAAGAATTTGGAAGTTTATTTGGAAGCTTAAAGTTCCTGAAAAAATTACAACCTTTTTATGGCTAACTGCAAATGGAAGGTTGTTAACTCAACAAATAAGAAGTCATTGGACTAATTAAAGTGGTACTTGTCAAAGACGTGGTGTTGGATTTGAAGATATTACCCACGCTTTGAGAGATTGCGAGAATGCAGTATCCATATGGAATCTGTTAGTGCATCCATCACAGAGAAACAGTTTTTATTCTGACACTCTTCTTGTTTGGATTGAAAATAATTTGTTGGTGGAAAATGAGCATCGAAGTGGCGTCAGGTGGAATATTATGTTTGCAACTTCTTGTTGGTTTATTTGGAAATGGAGAAACCAAGCCATTTTTGAAGAAGAAGGAAACAAATAAGTCGTGCGTTGTTTTTTTGGGTGAGTAAAATTTGTTGAAAAATAACTAAAAATTGATTTTTGGATAGTTGAAAAAATCTGATTAGCGGTCAAATGTAAGAATTGAGGATTAAGTTATTCACAACTTATGTCACAGGTAAAGAGATTAGCCACTCATAAACATAAGTCTATATAACTAAGACAAATGAAAGTTTAAGAACCAAAGCCTAAGTACGCTATATAAAGATTATATTTTAATTCCCAAAAGGTAAGTAAAGGATGTAATGCAAACTCCACTTCCTCATGCTGCCAAATTATTAGCTCTTGGAATTTGTTTTCCCCTCTTATGCTGTAGTTATTTCCAGCCTTTTTGGTATTTAGTTTGCATCAGATTATTACTTGCATAAGATCTAGTTTGGTAGGAATTGTAGCAAATTCGTTCAAGGATATTTTTATCCCTAGCATATGAAAGAGATAGGGTTATGTACCTGTGGTACTTTCTTAGTTTAATATGTTTGATCTACCTGTGTTTTACTAGTACCCTCAGTTTGGATTCACTGTCTGGAATTTTTTGATTGGAAGAACTGATATGCAATGTATATTTTTACACCTTTAGCTTGATCTTAGGTTCCTTTTGGAGACTTCTACTCATTTAGAGTTGGATTCTTGAGAGTTGAGGGGAAACAAAGTACTGAAAACACTAACAATATTTCACTTGTCTAACAGGAACCATGACATAGTAATTCAGGTTTTGGATTGGACTGTCAAAATTTGAGATAAATTGAATGTGCTTTGGCATTCTTTTCTGTCATTGACTCTCTGTATTTATATATGATGCTGAATGTTGTGGTTTGCTATTTTTGTCCTACTACTCTTAAGATTAAGTGCATTTATTGGAGGCATGTTAAATTATCTGCACGAGTGGAAAATCCACCCCTTTGAACTGCTTGTATACGCAAAACGTGATGGTCAATTTTTAACTACATAAGGAAGTATCTAAATTAGATGTCCTCACCCTCTGACAGAATGATGGCAATGGGATTAAACCCAAGTTAATCTAAGCGCAACCATATTGAATCAAATCTTATTAACATTCACTATATTTTTGAAAGGCGAAATAACTAGTAAGTAGAATGGCGATGGCATTTTATTCTTTTATGCATTTTCATTTATGATAGCATTTTGTTTTCTTTAATGGTGTCCATCTGTATCCAAGGATGATCAGATCTTCCAATATGTACAAACTTCAGTATGCACCTATATACCTTTAAATCTTCATGCTGTGTTTTCTTTTAATTCTGCTACAGTATGGATCTTAGTCTTTTGCTTTTTTTTCTTTTTGGTTGCAAAATCTTTTTCTGGCGTAGCTTTGCTTGTAATTCATTCTTATAGCTTGTTCCTAGTTCTGTAGTAACTGCTATTTGTTGTTGTTTCAGTTGAAATCTTCACTCCTGCTTCACATAGATGGCACAAGTCCAGTGGCTGAAGATATTAATTGGGCGGCAGGTACGTAACTAGATTTTTCTTACTACTCACAAATAGTTTTCACTCTAGGAAGAAAATGACTTTAGGCCTAATTATAATAAGTAATAACGAAGTTTCTTGTAATGAACATGGGAGTAAAGTAATTGGAAAGTGGCACCATACATAGTATGGAGATTTTGGCATCAATCCGGTTTATGTCTCCCTTCGCATGCTCTTTCTTTGTCCTTCTGAACAACGGTACTATAACTGCATATTATATTGGGAATCATGTGGCTACAGCCGCAGACGCATGATTATTTGATATGACATTTACATTCCGCTTTCCTCTTACAGCCCTTCTTCCTCCTTCAAGTCTTCTGTCCAACATACTTTTTTGGGTATGAGGAGATCAGAGTTGTTGAAAGAGTCAAGGTTTTTTTTTTTTTTTCTGGTCAAGTTTCCAAGTTTAATTCCTAGTATGCATTTTTTACTCTGCCTGCGTAATCATTGGATTTTGGATTAACAAGCATATCTTTTACGTGGACTGAATTTTATTTAACTTGCAGTATTTTAGTCGGATTCAAACTTGATGATACTCATGCAATTGCATTGATATTAATTTACGAGTCCTGTAGAATGGTTTTTGCTCAATTGCTTTTGCCTTGATGCGAAAATGTCATTAGTCATCTATATTAAATTCGCGAGAAATATTTTGGCTGCTCACTGCTAATCATTTGTTTTCGTTGGAGTAATTTATTAAGAATGAATGTAAATAAAAAAATTTGTGCAGTTAATGTTATGATTATCACTATTAAATTTTATTTGAAACATGACTGGACCATGACATGAAAGGTTAAGTTAAACTTAAAAATGAAGGTGGGCCCAAAACAAAAGCTAAAAAATGAAGGGTAGTGTCGGGCAGCTGCAGGGCCAGCGAGTGAGGAATGCAAGATGTGTCAGTCTGAAGATAATGATAGTAATTAATTAATTAATTAATTAGTTAAAAGTGGTAAGAAAAGGGGGAAAGCATGTGAATTGTTTGGTAGAATAGATGCTGTAGATGCAAGCACGATTGAACGTGTAGCAATCTAATTTATTTATGACAAGGTAATGCTTAAAATTTCTTGAGAGACATTTTTTCTTTTGGTGTTTTATGTATCATGATGTATTTATGGTTCATGGCACACGTTTCCCAGGTATTGGCTACAACGTTAATATTGATCCCCTGTCTTTTTTCTTTTTCTTTGTGAATAATATTGAACCATGTCAGATGGATGAGTTCTCACCTGGTGCAACCTGTCTTTGACATTCTGGTGTAACAATTTTGTTCAATGAAAATTTTCATCTAAAGATTCAGATTTTGTGCTATTTCAAGTTAAATGATGTTAAAAATTGTAATTATTTGTAGGGGTTAAAGTTATTTGATAAATCCATTTCTATCCCTAGCCCTAACATACAACATATGTATGTACAAAAAATCCTTTGAAATCGTATACTCAAGTATTCAATCAGAAAGTAAGACGTAGTGTCTATGTGTATGGGATTTATTTATCTTTTCTATCTCTCTCTCTCTCTCTCTCTATATGTATATTTTTAATGTAATATATGCAATTACTTTTATTAATATTAGCGGTTCTTAAATTGATAAACATGTCACAGATCTCTTATTATCTCCAGAGAAACTAGTCTCGTCAGAATAGAGTAAAAAGTAAAGGCAAATGAAAAATTCATCTATATATAATTAAAAATAAGTAGGATATATATAATTAAAAGTAAGTAGAATGAAGTCACATTATGTACTAGCCAGATAATGCGGTTCCACCCTTTGGGCTCCTTGCCCTTTTCTCTCTTTCTTTTTTTATTTGTTTTCTTTTCTATTTGAGTGGATCATATTTTTTCTTTATTTATTCTTTCTTTCTTTGGCATGTGGATTCATCTTTTCCCCTTTTAAAGTGAGTTTCACATTCTTTTTTTTTGGGTCAAATTCAATCATTTTTAGCTCTAAATTATTTTTTTATCATTTCCACCAATTAATTAGTTTTAATTTTATTTTTCAAATCTATATTAATTATAATGAATATCATTTGATATCAATTCTTGAGGATAGAGGGAATTAGTGATAAGATTTTTTTTTAATTCAATATATTTTAGAACTAAATAAGATGTTCTCGTGTCCCCTATGCATTCATGTGAGAGAGAAAAATATAATTTTTTTATAATGAGAAACTTTAAATTAATTTCATATCTTCATTGTATTGTAAAAAAATGAATTTCTTTTTTAGTACAAAATTGTATAGGTGTTTGAAGTCTTTTTGCACATTTTTCAAACACTTCATTCATACTTAAGAAGGATTTTTACCATTAATATTTAATTTAATTCTTTCATCTAATAGGGCACATGCAAGGTTGACAAGCTAAAATTTCAAGTATTTTTCTAAGTTATTGAAGATTATTTAATAGATAATTTTTTTCTTAATCTACGTGCATGACACCAACATTTCAAGTGTTTTGAAATGGAGGGAGCATGATTTATTTGGCTTATATTAAACTGCGTGTTTTGTTATTTTGTAGTATAATGCTTTTTTTTCCCCCTTTTAGTTTTAAAGCTAGTGGGTCTTACTAGCGGGTCTTACTAATTGTTATTTTGTAGTATAATGTTTAAAAATAATTTCATTAGCCTCGCGATTCATGAATAAATAACATTATTAGTATACCATTATTCAACTGCTAGTAATAATAAAAGGGACCATTTTTGTTTTGGTACGGTAAATGGAACAACTTTTGACTGGTAAGTATGCCACAAATCATACTGATTCGGCTGAGAGCATCAAGCCAGCCCCTTTGGATGAGGAGGAATTATGTGCCTATTTGTTTCTACTTTCAAAAACCCGTTCCAGCCCAAAACCAAGTTTCTCAGGGTGTCAAAAAGAGACCATGTTGCCACCATAATTTTTACTCAAAATAAAGTTGAGGGAAAAATAGTTTGATTGATCCTTTTCCATTTTGTTTCTTCATTTTTACCTGTAGTTATTTTAAAGTCAAATAAAAATATACCAATAAAAATGAGAAAAATAAAAAATTAGGAAAATAAAATTTTTATAAAATTTCTTCTATCTATTAACTAAAATGTCCCTTCAAAATTTTAATTTTTATAGATCATAACCTGTAAGAAAATATTATATCATATATATTATGTTCTCAATTAAATAAATATAGATTAAATTTTAGTCCAAGTAAATTAAATTAATCATGGGATAGAGTTTAAACTCAATTTAGAGGAAATTTTTGAGTTTTGTTAAAATCAATTTTCAAATAAATCATCCAAATATAAACACGTTAGTCCAAAACTAATTTTTATCATAACTACGTTATAAAATTAATTCTACCAAAACTCATTTTTAACTAGTTAAAAACCAAACGGGCCCTAAATGTGTGTTAAGATTACCTTATAGATTGTATCAAAAAAAGTTACCTTATAGATAAGTAATTGTGTTTGAGTATTTTGATCTCAGAAGTAATTTTTCATAATTGATTATATTTGGATAATTTGATCAAAATCCCTTTTGATGGATAATCACTTGAAATGCCTAAAATGCCCCTGGTCCTTCAATAATGCTATTTTTTTAAATAAAATCAATCATTTATGCCTAATAATATTATGTATCCCAATAAAATTTTAATATTTTTTAATTAAAATTCCAATATATAAATAATACATGACTATGGTCTTGTATATGTTATATAAAAAATTATAAATGCAAAAATTCAATTTAAAAAATTCATATTACATAACTAATTCTCTTGTAAAGATTATAAAATTTAATCTTTAATTGAATCACGAATATAATCCATTTTTCTTGAAGATGTCATAGTTGAATTTGCAGTTGAAGTTTGATACTCATTACCATGATTATCATCTTCATGCTCAACTATATTTTTAATTTATACCGTAAGAATTTAGAATCTGTTCAGAAATTCCTTCTAATGAAGTTGTGTATAGCCATTATTACACATATTATCTGAATTTGTGTTTGAAATTTGAAATTAGGCATTCAATGTAAAATTGGAAATTTATTCTTCCAAACTCCAAAACTCCTTTGTGATGTGCATCTGAAACTTGAGTAGTAATAATTGAATCGTTCATTATTGTTTGCATATTCAAATGAATGCAGAAATTTTGGATTGTGGCAATGTTCACGTTTATATGTACCAAGATATCTAGTTGGTGTTAGATAATTAGTGTTTACCAAATAATATTTAACTAATAATCAATGAAAGTATTGTCAAACATTTATAATTGCAACTCAAACAATAAATAAAGGTATGAACAAGAAACATACCGGGAGGTGGGTGCAGAAAATTCATGGAAGCAATTGTAAGGATATTATAAAAAACACAAGCATCGTGTGCAGTGTCTTCCCATCCAACTAATATAAAAGTAAAGCACATATTCCAATCACATACAACTATTATATTTTGTGTTAGATATCATTTTCTTCCAATAAATATCAATTGTTCACTGGGACTAACAATACATGGAATATGAGTACCACCAATAGTTTCTATAACATTCTTGAAAAACGGTCAATATTGCTTATGATGTCGTGTTTTTGATAGTACACCACGAAATTTGTTATCTTTTAGCTTGATATATTTCATTGATAGTTTAAGACAAGCAACTAAAACTCGATGGAAATGTCCACTTATAGTTTCTCCTAAATATTGAAATCTCTCTTGTAGCATCATATTTCTCATCTCATGCCCAATCATGTTTAAAAAAATTGCAAGCTTTTCTTATACCTCATTCTCCTAGTTCCCTTTAACCCATGTTCTTCTACCAATTCTCCTACCAATTTTTTTGCTGTAATGACCAAGTCACACCTCAGACCAATTAGAAGTACCCAAGTAATTAATATGAGATTATAAAAATAATCTGCTGCTTGGTTTTCGCTGGTTTAGAGGATATTGATGTAGTTGACCCAATCACACCTAAAATTTAAAGACACCAATTATAATACTAAAAAAATAGGCGCAATTTTCTTTATATAAAGTATATATGGTTCAACTATGTACTTTGTCCGATCTAAATGACTTTTTTCTTTATCAAAAGTTTTTCCAAACTTTTGCCCCAATGACAACAGAACCTGTAGACTGAGTTTTTCAGAAAAGATTAGACTTAAAGCATGCTATATTAGAAGCAATTACCTCTTGTGATTTCTAAAATAGATATAGTGAATACAACCACAGCCATACCTCATTTCTGAAAGCTACTTAATAAAATGGCAACACAAGCAACTACAGATTCTCAAGAATTCAAGAGTTCCAAGAAGTATGATTAAAGCAGACTTCGTCCGAAACTAAAAAAACAAAAAGAAACTCAAAATGTCATATCACCAGCAAATCGAGCATCCAGCCCAAAGTCTCAGTATGTTGGTCATTTGCCATAGTTGACGTCTAAAGCTTGTGGCCCCAATACATTCATTTATCCGATCAAGAATATGGGCTTGGTTATGAGGTTTACATCCGTAAACATAAGCCCAAAAAAATAAATTAGCTTAACAACATATTATGAAAAATAATTTGTATGTCCTTGATGAGACAAATAGGAGGATATTCAAAACTGAAACACCATTGTCTCTGTTTATAGTCATAATCTGTTATTTAAAATATCATTAATACTTTGAAGGTTTAGAGACAGGTTCCATTGACTCATCTCATTAATTTTTTTCTTTGCTCGAAAATGCTTAGTAGTTCAATTTTTTAACAAATTCAGAAAAAAGTTAATCTTAATTTAAAAGTGTTAAAAAATTTATTAAATTTTTTTTAGTATAGAAACAAGTTTAAGTGAATATGTTGAAAATATTAAATTAAAAGTTAATCAAATTTATAATAAGGTAAAAAATATGTCATTAAATTAAAAAAAATTATTGTAAAAATTAACAAAAAAATGTGCATTTGCAAAAGTTTAAAAAGTTAAAGAGAATCTATTGAAAAGATTATTAAGTAAATATTTAGATTAATGAGGATAATTTGGTCCATAAATATCACGTTACGAGATTTAACAACAGTATATTAAATAAGGAATGGATGGAAATGAAATTTGAAAATAGAGGGAGGTTACGACTAAACTTTTTATTTTAAGGGACGTCTGAAGATGTTTTCAAATAAAATGGTGGTTTTTCTAATTGAGAAAAATAGAGGAGAATGATTTTATTTGACATAATGAATTAATTTTTCAACTTCTATCTATGTTTATACTATTTTCATGGTTGCTCAAAATAAAAATTTGATTTTTTTTGAAGAGTGCATAACAGATATGACGCTTCATTTTTTTTTCTTTTGGCCTGAACTCTCCAAAATTATAATATCCATGATTTTGAACTGAAAAGCATGCTTGTGCAAGTGAGAGCTATGATTTTGAACATTCGGACACACTACACGGCTCCTCGATGGTATATATGCTGAAAATCTGAATTCCTGTTTGTATGTATCTCCTTGTTAATGACGTATGCAGGGTATTCCTTGTTAATGACAGTTGGACTAATGGTTGTTTTCTTTTTGGGTCCGCTTCTGCTTCTCAGGTTATAGCCGCATCTGGAGCTGTCAAGCATGAAGATATTGTTGAGCAAGAAAGAAATTGTTCACAAATTAAGTCGTCAGCAGATCCCACTACTGATTCTCAGTTCGTTGCAAATTAAAGAACCAGCAATTTTTACTGGTTCTGAGGTGATATAACTTGAAGACTTCACTTGTGAAACGGGTACTGATAGTAATATTTCCTAACAATTTCCTTTCACTACTTTTGTAATACAGGTTAGAATGTTGGGCTCTTGGAACAAGACAGCGGGAGATGGAAAACATATGGGGTATGTCACTCGAGGTCCTTTCTTCTTTCTCATGAACAGTTGATTTGAGAAAATTTTAACTGCCTGAACAGTTCTGAGTTAGCACAGTGGGCTGGCATTAATGAAGTTGCAGAAAGCATGATATGTTTTTGGTGTTTATGCTGTTGCGAAGGTATGTCATTATGTGGTTTTTGTATTGAAACTTTGAGACTAAGCTGGAGCATAACATGCATTCTTTGTGGTTCACATGAAAGCTTGAGGACAAGAAATAAATCATTTCATGTTCACTGCATGTCTTTCCTTCTTTTACCCCCCCTTGATTCTGGGCTTTCATTTTTTTTCCTATAATAGTTTAGGGTAGAAAATATGAAGTTTATCATGCAGGGTCTTCTTTACACATGAGCATTATCAAGTGATTAATGTGATATTATGGGGATGTGAAAAGGATATATGGACATTAACACTTGAGTTTAATTCATTTAGGGTAAATATGTAGAATGATGGCCTAGCCGTCTAGGGTTTTTTAATTAGTGATAATCTTAATTAAGCTACCTTGTTAAGTAATCAGCCAGAATCTGAATTAGATAAGAGTATAGAGGAAGAAAAATAGCCTAGGCATCACATCTAGTTTCTTAAGGATCACAAATAAGCTGTGCATTCTTTTTCATGTGAGCAAAATTTGTTGAAAAATAACTAATAATTGATTTTTGGATAGCTGAATAGATCTTCTCACTAATAGTCAAAAGTAAAACTTAAGGCTAAAATTAAGACATTAGCCACTCATAAGCATAAGTCTATATATCTAAGAAAAATGAAAGCTGAAGAACTAAAGCTTATGCACACTATAAAGATATTATATTTTGACACCCAAAAATAAGCAAAATAACCCTGATAGGAAACATAAAAGAAAACTGAAAAGATGTAGAGCAACCTCTGCTTTCTCATGCTGCCAAACTATTAGCTCTTGGAATTTGTTTCCCTCCCTTATACCGTGGTTATATCCAGCCTTTTTGGCATTTAGCTTGCATCAGACTATTACTTGCATAAGATCTATGTTGTATGGCGACTGGGATAAAAATTGACTCTTTAATGGATGTAGATTTTTTTGGTACTTGATCTTTGAAGAAAAATTCTGTAGATATTAATTATGGAGAATGCCATGACACTGGTAATCTCAATTGTGGATATATAAATGACATCCTATGCAAAATGCTGATGTGTGAACTAATATTTTGATGTTTGAAGCATTATCATGCTTACGAGTGTTGGAAAAATACAATGTCTGGTATTTTTACTTTGTTGATTTTCTCTTCATACCTTTTCCTTGCATCTTCAGTTTTTTTTTTTTCCTGATCAAAGCCATATTTCAAATGTTTGACTCTTTCAGCCGGATTAATTGCCGGGATGGTTTGGCCTCTGCAATAATGAATGAGACCACCAAGTTGGCTTATCGGGTTTCAGAAGATGACGTCACATGTGCTCGTAATTAGGTAGACTCCAATGTTGACATTCCACTTTTAATGCCCTGTTTGGCTAATTCAACTTGAAAAATATAATTTTGCTTATAGTACGTGAGAATTCATTCAAGGATAAATTTATCCCTGATGTAGCATATGAAAGAGATAGAGTTATGTGGTTGTGGTTTAGTACGTTGCATCTACCTGTGGTTTACTAGTAGCCTTGGTTTGGATTCGTTGTCTGGACTTCTTTTTTTTTTTTGGAGAACTGATATCCAACGTAAAATCTTACACCTTTAGCTGGATCTTAGGTTCCGTTTGGAGATTTCTACTTATTTAGAGTTGGATTCTTGAGTGTTAAGGGAAAATAAAGCGTTGAAGACACTAATATTATGCCTACTATACAAGAAATTTAAATTTCACTTGTCTAATTGGAGCCATGACGTAGTAATTCAGGTTTTGGATTGGACTGTGAAAATTTGAGATAAATTGATTGTGCTTAGGCAGTTGGGCATTCTTTTCTGTCATTGGCTCTCTGTATACGTATATGATGCTAAATGTCTTGTTTTTCTGTTTTTATCCAACAACTCCTGAGATTAAATGCATTATTCTAGAAATATTTAACTAGGTGCACAAGTGGAAAATTCACTCTTTTCAAGTGCTTGTATATGCAAAATTTGGTGGTCAATTTCTATCTCCATGAGGCAATATCTAAATTAGATGTTGTTCCTTTCTGATAGAATGATAGACATGGGATAATAGTATAAACACAACCATTATTGAGTCATATCTTGTTAACATGTACTATATTGTTGAAAGTTGAAATAACTAGCAAGTAGAATGGTCACGTCATTCTATTCGTTTATACATTTCCATTTATGATAGTCTTTTATCGTCTTTAATGGTGTCCATTTGTGTTCTAAGGACAATCAGATCTTCTAATACGTGCAATCTTCAGTATGCACCTAGATACCTTTAAAATCTTCATGCTGAGTTTTATGTTAATTATCCGGCAATATGGAATATGGATCTTACTGTTTCACTACAACATTTTTGCTCTACGGAATCAATTAAAAAGTGTTGCCTAAGTTAGGGAAATTTTTGCCTAAACTTATAGACAACATTTTCCAAGTGTTACTCGAATATTGCCTATGCTGGCGTTACGTATTCTTTTAGGCGACAATTTTTCAAACTCCATGACAACAACTGTAAAATCTGTTGCCTAAACTTTGAGAATAGACAACAGTTTTGAGGTCAAGATATGACAACATTTTTTAAATGTTGTCAACATAAAGTAAAATTAACAAATGTTGCCTAAACTTTTAATAGGTAACATTTTTTAATCGTAAGTATAAAGTATAGGCATCAGTTTTTAAATCGCTTGTTTATGGGCTTCGAAATTGCTTGTTGGCTAAAAGTGGTCCCAAAGCTCTTGATATTAAAAAAAAAGAGAAAATGACAGTTGAAGACCTAAAATTTGAATTAAATACAATAAAAAATCTTGCAGTTTTTTCAGTAATAAATACAGAACAAAACAGTAGTAAATTCACGATGTTCAGTAATAAAAAAAACTGTAAGATCCTTTACTGTATTTAATTCAAACTTTTGACCTCCAACTATCATTTCCCATAAAAAATATATGCTTATTTGGGAGCACTTTTGTAAACAAGCGCTTTCAAAGGCCTTAAATTTTTTTTTTCCTAGGGTATTGTAGACAGGTTATCATTGGGCCAATAATGTCAGAAACATCTTAAAATTCACCAAAGTGAATATTAATAATACTAAGCCTCTGATTTTTTTTTTTGATAAAAAGAATTACTGAAACATAATGAATTAAAGTAATCCAGCAGAAGCATTGAAATAAGTTCAGCATTAGTAGGATTACATGACACAGTTCAGCAGAAGGTCACAAGGCACCAGGGTTAATGTAAAATAAGTATGCAAAATAAAAGGGAAAACAAAATGCTAGCCAAGACCAAGTCTAGACATAACACATCTAGTTTAAGCAAACACAAACATCAAATAGTATGATTGGACATGCAAAATGCAATAAAAAACGTGAATTTCTAAACAAATATACTTGGCACATGGCAAACATGCTAACCAAGGCCAAACCCAACTCAGAGATCCATAGTGAAAATAGACTTGGCACATGGCAAATAGACTTGGCACATGTTAATGATTTTTTGAATAAAACAAATATAAATGATTGAATACACGGTTTGCACCAGAAAGAAGTTGCCAAGTCATGAAGTTTTTCTTAGCCTTTGGAGAAGAAGGCTAACTATCTTGTAATAAGGAAGAAATCTTAAAAAAACAGAAGGACTTGTTAAAAATAATTTCTAAAATAGAAAAAATTGCAAGAGAAAACAAGAGAAAAGAAAGGAGCACCAGTCATGAGCTAGACATATAAAAATGTAAAGCCAATCCTCAAAATCTGATCTCTAGCTTAATGATAAAATTCTGAACTTTTATGCCCATAATTTAAAAATGTATTAAATAACCTCAACTTCCATAATTAAAATTTTAGATAATGGAGGCAGTGACATATGAGGATGGTCAGAACATACATGACAAGCAAGTATCCAGGTTTTAACCATTTTTGGGGAGGATAAAATAGAAGACAGATTTACAATTTTCAACCAAAGATGACATTGATCTGTATTCTGTATTCATGTACTCGTTGGGAAACCATAGTATCTAAACTGATACATGAAATGCAATATGAAAAGAAAATGAATTTACCTTCTATAATTATGCCATAGTACATCACGAAGAGAAAGTTGTTCCGTGCAGAGCTAGTTAACTGTTCAAGAATCACCTAAAAGTAGGAAATTTCATTCATCAAAAGGTTAGTTAATTACCTGAGCAGAGAATAATTAAAAAAAAAAACAGAGCCAAACACAGTGCTGTCCCCATATGAATTCAAAGAAAGAGACAATATAACAATATACCTTCTTTGCAATAGTTTTGTTGCCTTTCTTCCCTTTGAAAAGCTTGTCCATCAACTTGTGCTGAAAATGTCCAAAGGGTCCTGAGCAGGCAAAGCAATCAAAAGACTTTACCAACATTCTTTCTCCTACACGTCTACAGAAAACTATATTAAGGATTTCTTGTAAAAGTAGTTAAGACGGAGTTTGTTGGCCCGTAGTATATATTTCTCTCTTGCCTTCCGAGCTTTGGGAGGAACTCTTACATTGGATTCTTTAAGACTTTGCAGCAAGAATGTGGGATACAATGAAACAAAAGGAATTCTCATGGAAAAAAATACCACATCAATCAACCTGCACATGTTATATTTGTAAATTCAATGTGCAAATTATCCATGCATAAATAGTCAACATTACTTTGAATCATTAATATAAACATGACAATATAAAACTACCTATTGCTTTCTTCTCTCAAGCTCAGCCTGAAGAATATAATTAAAGCATGAATCTCATCAGTGTTTACAATTATAAACATGTAAATGCCATAAAGTAAGAACTTTCACATTCTTTATGTATAGTTCATGCCTGCCAAGCTAGAACAAAAAGAAAATTAAAAGAAGAGAAAGGTTATGCAATGGGAGCTTAACAACATTACTGCAAATATCTACTGTCAATTCAAACAAAAATTAATAATCTGAATAGCCTCCAATGTAACCCCATGTCTAATTTAGGCTACATTCACATGGGATTTTGCAACAAATAGGATATATACTGAGTATTGACACTCTAAAGCTACTAAAAGAGAGTCTTCCAGTCATCTCTGTTTCAGCATCATGTAATATGACAAGATTTGCACCACACATCTATCTGAGCATCTTTGCTCCATTTTATACTAGCTTCCTCCTCATGTTTAATGGTTCATTTCTGAGTTCAAATTCTTTGCTGTAACTAATTTATCCTATGTAATGCTATAAGGAAGTAGCTTTTAATATAAATAATTAGATGTATATAAATAAATGAAACAACACCATATACTTTCATTTCTTTGTCACTTTCTCTTATAGTACTATAGCACAACTGTGGTAGATTTAAACTTGTTCGTTTGTTAAAATTCAATGGCGACTAGTAAAAGAAAATCATTGCTCTCTCTCTCTCTATATATATATATATATGTTTCTTGCGGACTCAAACACTCACCTATTATTGTCAAGAATAGTAAAATTCTTGTGGCTTGGGCTTTTAATATAAATACAAGTGTCCACTATGAAGTTTTTCAATAAATTAATAAAATTTGGACAAGCTTTTTCAAAGCTATCAATTCAGTGCTTAGTTGAAAAAAAAATGCACGTACTATGCTTTCAATTATGAATCAGATGATAAACATATGAGGAACTTTAACTAAGTCTTGCCCACTAATAAATTGATTAAGCCCAAAGACCTAGCTACTAAATTAAGCCTCTGTCTGATGAGGCAACTCACTCACCAAGACACGCACTAGCATGTTGACTATTGGTATATAGTTTGCCTATGGAAAGTAGAGATGCAAGAGTATAGCAACTTTCAACATATGGCTAAACAGAGTTATATAAAAGTTTTAAGGGGAACTGCATAATCCCCATAAGACTCCCTTCAAACATGAGGCTGAAGTCTTCTCCAGGCTCCATAAAGTCACTAATTACAGACTCAGAAGAAAACCACAACTCCTCTATAAGGCACTGATAAACCAAACGCGTTAACAGCAAAATATATAACATCTACGTCATATGGCCTGTTAAACTTGAGCATTTTGAACTAGTCTTCTCATCCTCATCATGATCAGAATGATAATCTTCACCACTTCATATGCGACGTTTTGGTCTTTGATCCATGTCCTCTTCAACCTTAATCCATTTACTAAATAAAATCAAACCAACAAAAGAAAACGGGAAAGGGGAATATCTACAGCTAAGTATTAAGTGCAAACATCTAAGTAAATACGATGCAAACTTCACCACCATCCTTGCAAGAATGATGCGGGCAAAGACATTTGATAAGTGCAGCTAGATATCAATAAAAAAGATGTAAAGACAAAGAAACAAAGATAATTTTCAGAAACAGAGCGAGAAATCATCCATTATATGAAACACCAGTAGCATCATAAACAAAGAGTCTTAAAAACATGATTATTTATAGCATGTGGGTATTCTTGTCGTTATTTAAGTTCCAAATAGTCTAACTTTTTTTTTTAAAAAAAAAAGCGCAAGATCAAGAAGAGAGATTTCTAAACTCTTTTGAATGCAGATTAATTTGAAGCAACATTCTTTTCTTTTTCTGTTTCTTTCTCTTTGGTATATCATTTTAGTGGAGAGCCAACGCTTGAAGATTATGGAACGAGACACATATACATACAATGCACATTTAGGGAACAAAGTGAAATACAGAGAAAAATGTACCCGTCATGTACGATCTCCCTCTCTTGCTCACTCGGATTTTATCGCCCTCTCGTAGCTCTCCATGAAAAGGCTTACAGTTGTGAACTCACAGTCTCCAATCTACTCACTCTCGAAGCCTCACAAAAAAATGTAGGTAGATAGCGAACTGGAGAGGAAAGGCCGACAAGAGTGAAAGGGTGGAGAGGGTAATTGTAGCATACCTCATTTTACATCAACGGAAGGGTGGAGCGGCATAGCAGACGGACATCGACATAGCAGACGAGCAACCATCGACCATCAAGCTTCTTTCTCAGGCTAATGGAGAGGGAAAGGTCAAAAGCTTCAATGGATACAAGAGATGATCAGAGGATTGCGGAAAAGGAACGAGCAGAGCTGAAGGAAGGGAGGGGGAGTCAATGAGGAAGGAAGCGGGATTCTGAAGAATGGAGGCGTCTAAGGCTATGTTTAAGTAAAATTAAAAAAGAAAAAAAGTAAAAAAAATTGATTTATAAAATTATTTTTTTGTAAAACAAAGTGCTTAGTTAAAATATTGTTTTCATTTTAATTTTAATTTTAAGTCTACTAAAGTTATGTTTTTAATAGAATTTTAAGAGTTTTAATTAATAAAAATTTATTTTATATATAAAAATTTTAATAATTATTTAATTAATAGAATTATCTATTTAATTTTATAAATATTTAGGTTCCTTTTATATATATATGTTATATTTTCTTTTTATTTATTATAAATATTTATTTTTATGTATGTTATATTTTTATATATGTGATAAATATTATATGTTAATTTATCATACCCATAAGTCATAGGAAAATTGTTCCACTCAGAATAAATCAAAGTATAAATTCGGGAATGGAAATTAGGGATTTCATTCCTGCACCGTGGGAGGCTAAAATTTCAAAAAACTGAAAAAATAAAATTAATTATTTTATGATATAATAATGAATTAATAAAATCATTAAAATTAATAAAAAACAAAATATTACCACCAAAGTATAAAAAAAAATGATTAAGTTATTTGTCTACAAAGTATAGATAATAGTTGTTAAATGTTGCATTTATAATATATTTATAGGCAACATTTTTTTTTGTTACCTATTTTAAAGCTATAATGCAACATGGAAAAATATTGCCTATTTTAGTATATGACACATTTTTCAAGTGTTGACCAATTTTTGTTCTCTAAAGTTTCAATCAATAGGTAACACTAAAAAAATTGTTGCCTATCCATTGATTACGCAACATTTTTCTAATTATTGCAAAGAAAAGTGTAGTTGTAAATAAAAAACGTTATATCATTTTGTTGTTGCAAAATCTTTTTGTGATGTAGCTTTACTTGTAATTCATTGTTATAGCTTGTTCCCAGTTCTACAGTGACTGCTATTTGTTTTTGTTAGGACCTGTTTGTTTTCACTTCCAATAACCCATTTCAAGACTAAAATCAAATTTGACATTTTTATTTATGTTTAGATATCAAAAAGGGAGTATGGTGTGGTAGTGATTTTTGCTGAAAACGGAGTTGAAGGAGAAGCAGTCCGGTTGTTGCTTTTTTGTTCTGCTTTTTTTTATTTTTACTTATATTTATTTTAAAGTCAGATAAAAATATACTAATAAAAATGAGAAAAAATAAAAAAAATTGAGAAAATAAAAATTCCATAAAATTTTTCCTATCTATTAACTAAAATATCCCTTCAAAATTTTAATTTTTATAGATTATGACCTGCAAGAAAATATTATATCAGATATATTATGTTCTCAATTAAATAAATATAGGTTAAATTTTAGTCCAAGTAAATTAAATTAACCATGGAATAGAGTTTAAACTCAATTTAGAGGAAAATTATGAGTTTTATTAAAAATAATTTTCAAATAAATCATTCAAACATAAACATGTTAGTTCAAAACCAAATTTTATAATAACTATGTTACAAAACCAATTCTACCGAAACTCATTTTTAACTAACTAAAATCCAAATAGCCCGAAATCTTCACTCCTGCTTCACATAGATGGCAGAATTCCAGTGGCTAAAGATATTGGCCGTCAGGTACATAACTAGATTTTTCTTCTTACTACTCACAAATAAAAACAGTGGGGAAGGGGGAGGGTTCACTTTAGAAACAACATTACCTTCATTGTGTACTAATTTTACTGACTTTAAGCCTAGTCATACTCAATGATAAGAAGTTACTTGTAGTGATCATGGGAGTAAAGTAATTAGAAAGAGGCACCATATATAGTATGGATACTTGTGTAACTAAACCGTTTGCGTACCAATAACAAGCTTCTCCGTGGTAATTCCAAGTTTATGTTAGAAAATTTTTTAAATAAAGAATTTAGTACACTGTCATCTAAGATGTATTTGGATGTCAATTGAAATGTCACACAAGAATCAATTTCATTGCATCATTGCTTTGACAAAGTTTAATTATCATACCAACCATGGGCATCTTATGTATGGTATAAGCCTTGGCATTTTAACCTCTTTTCAGCTTTGTTAACTTGAGGTTGTATTTTTTATTATTGTTATTTTTTTTTACCATAACATGAGGTTTTAATCAAGAATTTGTGTAATTAAACCATTTGTGTCAAACCTTTGGATATCTGATCTCATTTATTTGTATTCTACCTTGTTAATAGTGACTAGTTTGTCGTGCTACATTATTTCATCTTTGGCAAAAGATTATGACTGGAAACAAATTGATTCACAAGATTTTGTCAATTTCAGCTGCTCACATATTGTCAAAGAATTCCATTTGCTGAATTGTTTGCTAGAATAGATGCAGTGGATGCAAGCATAATTAAACATGCAGCAAACCGATTTATTTATGACAAGGTAATGTTTGAAACTTCTTGAGAGACATAATTATTTCTTCTTCCTCCTTTTTTCTTTTGGCTTTTTTAATGTTTCAAGATGATTTATTGTTTATATTTCCCCCATTGCAGGATATAGCTATTGCAGCCTTGGGACCTATTCAGGGCTTGCCTGATTACAACTGGTTCAGACGTAGAACCTACTGGAACCATTATTAGTTCATTGTAGTTTTCTCTTTTTTCTTATTCCTTCTGACTCCACTTGAGGTCTGGCCCTATGTTTTGTTCCATTTCACTACACACACACACTTATATATATATTCCTCTGGATGGCTGTGTTGACAAAATCCTTTTTTTTTTTTATTTAAGGGTTATAAGCCTCCCATCTTGTAACATTCAGGCAAAAATAAGCCTTCCATCTTCACTCATGTTCTGTATTTGTGACTTTCTGAGGTGCTTCCTTCCTACTCCTATTCCTTGAAGTGATACTGCCTGCAAATTTAATATTGAACCTCATTCTTTTGCCCCCTTTAAATTGACCCTTGTTAGTTGGATGAGTTTTCACCTGGTCCAAGCCTGTTTTAAAGACATTCAAATGTTTCGTTCAACGAATGATTTCATCTAAAGGTTCGGATTTTGTACTATTTAAGTTAATGTATGTTTGGATCCTATTAAAAAAAGGTTAAAGGATGTTAAAAATTTTGATAATTTCTAAGGGTTAAAGTTAGGTGAGAAATCCTTATTGTACCATGGGGACGTTTGCACTTTTGAATCTGCTAACATGCGCCCATGTATTCATTCAGAAAATAACTATGTATAAAAGTCGGATTGCACCAATTGGTTGAATCGAGAATTGATGTCTAATCTGCTCCAGATAAAGGGAGTAATCACGTGAATTCAGAATGGGTGAAAATCGGTAAAACCAGTTATGATCTGGTTGTAACTAGTTAAATTTTTTTAAATTTTTATTTTTATTTTAAAAATAAAATAATATTATTTTTAGTATTAAATAATATTATTTTATATATAAATTTATTTTTTATCATTAGTATAATGTTGTATAAGTTTAACAACATACTAAATAGCATTATGAACTGTTGCATTTCACTGTAGTTTTTTTTTGCTCAAGTATTATCTTACATCTCATAGATGAAATCAAATATTCTGTTTTGTAATTATAGATTAACAATAGTGTGAAGAAATATATTTATTCTTTTTATATTTATTTCATTTCTTATTTATATCTAATTATATCATAAACAGTTGATTTATAAAGAACAGAAAATATCCAAACTCACTCACACATTACAAGATTGAGAATGCTATTGGCTACAGATCTTACGAAACTTCATTCTTACAACTTCTCTTAATATAAATATTTGGGGGGGAAAAAAGAAACTAATTGTGTCATGCCATCGAAACTTTTCCAATCAATTGATCAAGCATTGGATAGTCGAATCCCGCTGTTGGTAAATATGTTAGGATATTAATCACTGTTAATAATTTATATTTGCGTACTTTTTACTTTCAATTTTGTATTTACTTCATCAACACATGTTTGAAAAGTTAATTAAAATAATTATATCTAATTTTGTTTTAATAGCTAGTAATTATCAAAATAATTTCCTGGTTTATTTTCTGGAAACTTTTGCATTTTTCTGATTTTGACTTCGGAAAGTCATGGATTTATTAAATTTATGAACAATGACTTGAATGGCATTACGCTCCTACCAAGAAGTATGCTGAGCATTAACGTGTGGTTTCTTTTTCTGAGTATCTTTATCAGCTTTTTGCATTTTATTTCAACTTTTTCTGAGCATTGGATGCTAAATGTGTGGTTGAAATTCACACTCTTTTCATCCATCAGTAACCAATAATACAATAATAATGGAGCTGCCGTGAATAAGAAGTCAGAAAAAACAAGAGAGCTGTAAAGATATTTATGAATTTGACATTACTTACTCCCTCCAGTATTTTTTATAAGTTAGAAGTTTTGTCTCATCTTATATGTAAGGCAATTTATATATATTTTGGTAGTATTAATAATTTTATTTAAAAAAATATTTTTATTTATTTATGAGAGAGAAAATAAATTGTTTAAATTTATAATATTTATTAAAAAATAAAAAATATATTATTTTTAAAATAATTTTAATAATATAATAATTTTTTTAATTTTAATGAGATAATTAAAAGTACCTCATATTAAAAACTGAAAGAATAAAATCTCCCTTATAATAAATGACTTAAGCGTTGCATTTATAATAAACTATTTTCTCATTATGCCATGAAAACCTTTTTTGCCAATTAATCAGGAGTTCGATGGTCTGGTCTCATTCTTTACTTCTGATCTCCACTGTTGGAAAAGTACATCAAGATATTTATCGCTGTTACTCAATTAAGGTTTACGTATTTTTTATTTTCATTTTCTTTTTGTATTTACTTCATCATATGTTAGTAGAGTTAATTGAAATATTCATATGATTATATCTCATTCATTTTCTTTTAATAATTAATAATCAAATAGAGAAAAAAATTTCAATAACTTTTTTCAAAAATTACTTTTCCATGTAGAGTAGACATGATCATACAGCCTGTTCTTCCCAGGAAGCATCCTATGGGACAATTTTAGTCCACATGGTGCGAGCATAAAAAGTTTAACGCGTTGTTGTTTTGGTGTGTGTACTTAGAACTTAGAAGTCAACAACAAATGGTCTTTTCTCTATCTACTAGTATATCCTCCGTGTAGATATACATATATTTATTTATTTATTTATTTAGCCACATATCATTCCTATTAGCTACATCTTGTGATACACATCTCTCTCCATTTCTCTCTCTTCTACGATTTTCCGACTAAAATCACTTTCTTTACTCAGAGAAATGGCTGAACAAATTCCTTACGGTGTGGTTGTGAATATGGTAAACAAGTTGGGTTCATTAGCCTTCAGAGAGATTGCACAGATTTATAGTGTTGAGAGTGATATCGAAAGGCTGAAGGAAACTGTTGAAGCAATCAAAGCTGTGCTTGTTGATGCTGACCAAAAGTAGCAGAATGAACAACTCATTCGGCTCTGGATAAGTAGGCTCAAGGAAGTGCTTCTCAGAGTAGATAACCTGCTTGATGAACTCCACACTAAAGATTTGCTGCGCAAGAGAGATGGAAGAGGAAAAGGGAAGAAGGTACGCGAGTTCTTTTCACCCTCAAATCCAATAGCTTTTCGCCACAAAACCGCTCATGAGATTAAACACATAAGAGAGCAATTTGATGTTGTTGCAGAAGATATGTCTAAGTTGAATTTAGATCGGAGAGTTGTAGTGATGAGGCATGATGAGAATGATTGGAGGGAAACTAGTTCCTTTGTGCTTCAAGAGGACATCATCGGGAGGGAGGAAAGCAAGAAGGAGGTCATTAATTTACTGTTAAATAATAATAGCAATCAAAATATTTCCTTGGTTGCTATTGTTGGTATTGGGGGGTTAGGTAAGACTACTCTGGCTCAATTGGTGTACAATGATGCTGAGGTGAAGAGGTTTTTCAATAAGCAAATGTGGGTGTGTGTTTCTGAAGAGTTTGATGTGAAAGTACTTGTTAAAAAAATATTAGAATCATCAATTGGCAGTGATGTGAATGACCAACAATTGCAACAACTTCAACATAAACTTCGAGAGAATTTAAACGACCAAAGATATTTGCTAGTCTTAGATGATGTGTGGAACGAGGATTTCCAGAAGTGGTTAGACTTGAAAAAATATTTGGTGCAAGGTGCTAAAGGTAGTACGATTCTAGTGACTACCCGTAGCCAAACGGTAGCAAGATGTATGGGTGTGGAAACTCCATTTGTTTTGGAAGGTTTGACGAATGATCAACTTGGGATTTGTTGAAAAGATTGTCATTGGGGCAAAATAGACTAATGACCCAAAACCTTGTGTCAATTGGTCAAAAAATTGCAAAGAAATGTGGAGGAGTTCCGCTAGCTATAAGAGCCATAGGGAGTATGTTGCAATCAAAAATAGAGGAAAGTTATTGGGAAGCTATCTTGGAAGTTGAGTCTTGGAAATTATCAAAAAGGGATAATCCAATCATGCCAATATTAAGATTAAGCTATGATCACCTGCCAATGGAATTAAGGCCATGTTTTGCTTACTGTTCTTTATATCCAAAAGATTGGGTATATGATAAGGATGAGTTGATTCAATTATGGATGGCACAAGGCTACATTGACTCTCAAAATGAGACAAAATCTCTTGAAGATGTTGGTGAGCAATATGTTCATATTTTGTTAATGAGGTCTTTTTTTCAAGATGTTGAGATGGATGAAGTCAGTGGAATAAAATATTTTAAAATGCATGATTTGATGCATGACCTCTCACAGTCTGTTGCTTACTCAGATTGCAGCTTTTCTGAAGCAGGTAGAGAAATTGTTGCAAGTCCTCTACATGTCAATTATGCATACAACTCACTAAATTCATTAGATGTTAGTAGATTCAGACGTATTTTTCACCTCTGCATGTTAGGAGGACTACTGAAAAATAAGTCATCCAGTTTTTCAAAGTTCAAATGTTTGCGTAGTCTAAGCTTGTCAAGAGGGAATATGAGAGTTTTGCCAGAGTCAATTGGTGAAATGAAACATTTAAGGTATCTTGATCTCTCTCGGTGTAGGCAGTTGGCCAGTTTACCCAAAAGTGTAAGCAACCTGGTCAATTTGCAAACGCTGAAATTGAAAGGTTGTGTTGCACTTGAATTTTCTTTGGATGTTGTCACAAAGTTAATCAACTTGCATCATCTTCATATCGGTGATTATCAATGGTATTCGAATGCCAATTGTAAGGCCTTTAATGATGGGATGCCAATTGGGTTGGGCGGATTAACATCTCTACAAAGTTTATCAAATTTCGTCGTGGCCAATGATGATAAGGAGAGAAAGAATGCTCAATTGAATGAATTGAAAGAACTCAACCTTAGAAATGAATTAACTATTGAGAAACTTGGATTAGTAAAGGATGTAGAGGAGGAGTCTAAGGATGTTAATTTGAAAGCAAAGAAAAAACTCAATTCTTTGGGACTCGATTGGGGAATAGATAGAGAGGTGAAAAATAGTGATAGCTTACAACTTCTAGAAAATCTTTGTCCTCATCCAAATTTGAAAAAATTGCAAGTGGCAAGATACCCAGGGGTAAAGTTTTCAAGCTAGCTTCCATCACTTACAAATCTCATTGAGTTATCTATCTCCCATTGTAAGAAATGTCGATTCTTACCACCATTGGAGGGACTTGTTTATCTTAAGACTCTTCATTTACAGTTTATGGATGCTTTGGAGTACATATGTTATGAAGGATGTTCCTCATCAATGGCCCCACACACAACTATCTTCTTGCCATCTTTGAAAACGTTAGTGCTTGAGAATTGTAAAAATTTGAAGGGATGGCAAAGGGCGGGAGATGCAAATAAAGGAATAGATAATGAGACTCCTCATTCACCGCTTCCAATATTTCCTCGTCTTTCGAATTTAAGGATTAAGTATTGTCCCAAGTTGAGTTGCATGCCTACATTTCCAAATCTTGTAGATGGGTTGACTTTGAGGAGGTGTAGCATGAAGCCATTGATAGACACAGTCAAGGTGAGCACAACACAAGAATTACATTCATCTCTCTCTATGCTTGAGTCTTTAGAAATTGTTGACATAGAAATAGAAGCTTTACCGGAGGAGTGGATGCAAAATCTCACCTCTCTTAAGACTCTTAGTATTGAAGGCTTATCAAGCGTAGTAACTCTTCGTCATATGCGGCATCTGCCTGCTAGTGCTAAGCTTGAAGACTTCACTATTTGGCGGATGGACAACCTTGATCCTCGGAGTAGTGACGAGCATTTTGGCATACAGTTTGCAGCGCTTCATTGCCTTCATTCTCTCCAAAAATTCCATATTTTTGAGTGTGTAAATCTGAAAGCTGTACCAGATTGGATTTGCAATCTCCAATCACTTCGGTTTTTCCGTATTGAATTTTGTGACAATTTGGAGTCATTGCCAGAAGGAATGCACCGCCTTACTAATTTACAGTCACTTGTTGTCAGTGCAACTCCACTTTTAGTGGAAAGATGTGAGAGAGGAAGTGGCGCAGAATGGCCCAAAATTGCTCACATCCCTAATATACTGGTGAATGGGGGTCAAATCTAATTCTTCATTGAATCCATTTGAAGGTAATCAAGTTTTATGAATTTTTAATTGGAATAATGCTTGGATTCATTTTTTTTTAAAACTCTCCATTCATTTCCCAAATTAACTTATGGTTGCAGCTATCCATTTTACAAACACATCGAGATTGCTCTTGCATGCTCTGTCATCACTAAATCTTTTCAACAAGGTACTGCTTCTGCACTCGCTAATTTTTTTAGCAATTATATTAAACATATGCTACTTAACAAATTGTTATTTTACCAAACATTTGCTTTTCGGTGAAGTAAAAGATGTATTTTTTTTACCCTTAAACTTAATTAAACAACCTCTATATACTATTTTATTGTGATAGTTCTGTTCTTCTTCTTCTTCTTTTTTTCATTTGTAATAAACTTTTTCATTGCTGAAATTACTGTTTATCAATTATAACTATCGTTTTCCTTGTAATTAGCAATTGATCACTCACTATTACTTTTTACTGAAATAAATTTTAGGGAAATTAAGGTAAGATGCATGTCTTCGAATTTTAGGGTTGAATCTGGCGGATGGAAAATAATTAATGTTGTCAGAATCGGACCGGATATTAAACGGGACAAAGCACTAATTCAAGGCTCAATGATTCAACTGAGGCCGAACTGGGTCAGATCGGTAGTATTAAACTAATATATTTAAAATAAATAATATAAGTTTAAACAAATTTTATAACTTAATTAAAGTTTCAAACTAAATATATTGAATTATTAATCTATTATTCACCATAAACAAATTATTAATAAGTATCATAACTCAATATTTAAATATAAATAAATTAATATTCATCTATAATCATATTTTGAGTTCAAAATAATAAATTAATAATCTATTATTATATTATTTATTAAATAAATATATAATTTTTAATAGTTATATATCATAATAATACTTATATAATATTATAATATATAAAGAAAACATATTTTGTATTAAAAATTATGTTATTTTATCTTAAAAACAAAAAAAAATATTTTAAAAAAATTTTAAAGAAAATAATATAGATCCAGTTCTATCGATTCAAGGCCAGTTTAACCAGTTCTTAATCGATTCTCACTGGTTATGAATAGTGGCGGTTATATAGTTTGACTGGATCGGACCAAGTATCAGTACTAGGTCCGACCGGTCAAAATAGCTAGTCCAATTCGGTTTTGACAACAATGAAGATAATATTGGGTTCCAAATTATGTTAGACCGAGTTATTGTCTGATTTCATAATTTGTACCTTAGGAAATGTTTAATGAAACTAACTCTAATATGAATTGTTCTTGACATGAGGAAAAACACATTTATGTACTACTTAGGTTATTATGTTTTATATAATCGAACTGTTCACTTCTAATGATTTTTTTTGGCCATCTCTTGTAATGAATCGATATTGTTTTGTGAATGAAGAAGAAAAGTTGGAGAATTCCAGGAATTGAGAAAAGAGAATGGTGTTTGAAGGATAACTACGCTATTTTTGAAGAATGAAGATGGAAGACAAGTGGCTGAATATCTAGCTATCATTTGAAGTGTCGTAGTAATTATTGTTGAAGTGTTTTATTATTTGTTTTGATTTGACTTGAGAGTGCTTTTAGTGGTTCTTGTGTGCTCAATACATTTTAGGTTACTAGTGAAAGAAAAGTTTGTAAATCTGTGTGTTGAACTTGTGAGGCTGCCTTGTACTTCAAAGTTTTTAAGAAAGTTTGTAATAAAAACCTAGTTAAGTGGAAGGGTTTGTAAAAGCTGAGAGTTGAATTTTCTAAGGTTGCCATAGGAAGTAAAATATAGGAAGCAAAGAATGTGTATAGGATTGTATATTTGTATTTTCTGTTCAGCGATTGCTCACAATAATAAAAATCCCTTGCTTTGTGTTTGGGGACTGGACATAGAACTTGTTATTGTCTGAACCAGTATAAAATTGGTGTGTGCTTTCTCTATTCCTTTTTCTCTTCATTTTCTGAAAGTATTCTTTATAGGAGAATAAATTTGTCTTGATAAATTAAGTTGGATTTTAACACTTTCTAGAAAAAAATTACTTATATATTTAAACAAAAGATAAAATATATATATATATATATTTTAGAAATCTGGTTCTACATTTCACGCTCAACCCCCTTCTTCGAACACGGGCAGGCTCTCATGGATAGAGATTGTAGTGTCACTGTTTCTCACTGTGGTCGTGAAGCAAACAGTGTTGCGGATATACTGGCTGCGTTAGAGAGGGATTTCAGTCCTTATTTGCGAACTGGTTTTGCTATTTCTAGCTAGTTCTGTTGATGCCTTGCTGATCAACCCAAAAAAGAAAAACAGTAGACTCGTACGGTTTCTCAAAATTGTTTTATTCCATTTGAAATTTTAAAAACCATTTCATTATATTCTAAACTAAATTATCCGTTGTGTAACACATAGGAGTAAAAATAAAAACCATGACTCTTGAAAAAAAAAAGCCTATTTTTTTTAAAAAAAATTATGCAAGTTAGAACTATCAAGTTTATTAAGATTAGAATAGGCCTCATAGTTGAAAACACCCTGGCCAGTGAATTCATCACATTAATCTTAATTTTTTTTATTTATTACATATATAATGATTTTATATATATAACAAAAGAGTAAAATGTCATTTTATTTGCTGTCTCAATTTCTCAATAGCAAGTGGTCGTTCCTCGCTAACTTGTTCCACTAAGAAATCTATTTCTCATTTCTCTTCCATGTCATCCAAACATAGCATTTAAAGGAGGGGGGTTCTCTTTACTTTTTGGAAGACTCCTTTATTTTTTGGGCATAAGGACATTCATTTAAGAGTGGAAATTAAAAACTTGCCCTCTTTATGTAGTAATTTACGCTAATCTTGTTTTCTTCATTGATTTAATTAATATCAATATGAAATATAATATATATATATAGGGAGCTCCATTATATTCAATTTCTAAATCGTGTGGCTCATTTGGGTTCTCATAGAATTATTATTTTATTCTTTCAATATTTTTCATATATTTTATTTGATTCCCTGCAATTTTGTTTCATTCTTTCAATTTTTTATCCACAATTAAAATTTAGAAAAATGAATACAATTTTTTAAAATTTTTATAATTATTATTTCTCCTACGCATTGCATTGCAGCAATATATATATATATATATATATTTATTTATTTATTTATTTATTTCAATACAGAAATAAAAAAGTTATAGAGCTTACGCTAATCCATGTCCAATGCATTCCTAAATAACAACCAAGCAAAACTTGGCCAACGCAAATCAAATATTGGGACTACAGTCTCAGCATCCTGGGCTTATGTCATAGTTTACCTCTAAAACCAGTGGTCCAAATTCATTTTTTTAAGACATTACCTTGTTTGATCAACAATATGGGCTTGGGTATGAGGTTTTACTTCCTTTAAGATCAGCCCAAAAAACATAATTAAGCTTTGGAACAAAAGAACAGATAAGGATCAAAGAAACTACATTGCCAAACATTTAAATTTTGGTATCCCAAATCCTAAAATAAAATATGATGAGAAATCATTAATATATTTTTTTATAAAAATTAATTAATAATAAGAAGAAAATATCATTGAATATTAAAAATTATGTTAATATCAATGTAATTCCTCTTTCTCTCTTTGGTGCCCCAAATGAATCCAAAATCATAATATTATTAATATATTACGTGAGATTGAAAATAAAATAAATAAGCTTTCATTAGGTTTGTTGTCAGGAACAACCATACACAATGAACAAAGACAAAAGTTAGTAACATACAAATGATGAATCTGCAATTTACTCTTATCATTTCACTTACGTATGTTCTATCTAATCCTACATTATATTAATCACTTGTTCCTTAAAAAGATATACTCTCTTCGATCTTATATATAAGACATTTTCTAAAAGTATTATTTGGTTTCAAATATAAGACACCTTAAAAAGTTGTCTAATACATTAATTAATCTTTTTTCCATTTATACTTCTAATGTATAATTAATAATTGAGAGATAAATGTTATAGGAAGTATGTGAGACAATGTAATTAATAAGAGTAAATAATAAAAAATGTTAAAATTTTTTGACAAATTTAATTATCCTACTCATTTTCTTAAGATACGTGAGGTAATTAAAAATGTTTTATATTTAAAATCAAATGGAGTATTATTTTAGTAACTTTCTTGACCTTAATCACTAACAAAGTGGAAAGATTTACAAAAGGAAATTATCTATATAATTTTGGAATAACTATCTAAATTACTATGATGGAAATGAATTTGATCGTATGCATTGACTAACAAAATAATTAAGGTCAAATGGCATTCCGTTATTTGAACACATGGGCGTAGGTGAGGATCATAAAATCACAAGGTGCTTCATGGCTTCTAAACCATCGAGTATTTCTTGAGTCTCATTTTTTTATTGTTAATAATAATAAATTTTGGTAAGAAAAAGGGATATATAACAACAACAAGAATAATAATAATAATAATAATAATAATAATAATAGTGACATCTTATGTAGTAAGAATAGAGTGGATGTGTCTGCCCAAAAAAAAAATAGTAGAGTGGATGTAAGTCTTTATTCGGGATTTAAACTTTCCTTGTATATATAAAAAAAAAAACAACAACAACAATAAATATGACGATGATGTATTGTCATTTTTAGTAAATTTAAACTATTTTTAAAAAATAAAAATAATTTAAATTTTATATTTTTCATTCTTATTTTTTTTAAGTTTGTAATCATAAGACTATTTTTTATTAAATATCATAATTTTTTACACAACAAAAAATAATAAATTTCCAAATAAAAGGTTATTAAATTATTTAAATTAAAATTTGACCATTTAATATTTAGTACCTTTTAATAATTAAGTTTGTGTATTAAACTTAAAAGATCTACTCTTATCTAAGTCTGAAAATACTTGAATCTCAATCAATAATTCATAATACCAATTAATTATACAAGAGAAACAACCACCCGTAAGTGTGGGGTCTTTATAAAATATACCTAGTAACTAGATCTTCAAATATTGAGTTTCACTTCTACTTGGACATTTTCTTCTTGGCATGCTCCCTTCTGATCTTCCATTTTTGGAGCATCCTTTTTTTTCTTTTTTCTTGAGTGAGGCATGATATTGATTTCCATTTCTGTATTCCAATGCTCACTCTTCTTACTTGGACCAACCTACATTTAATATACTACACTTACAAACCAAGTAGTTAGTCCAGTTTATATATTCAACTTATATTATTCATTGTAAAAGTACAGTGGATATATTTACACATAGCATGATATATATATTATAAGCATAATTAAATACATGCTAATATGTATTTTACTTTTTTAAGGAACATTATATGTATCAGATACATATAATGCATTTATTCCTTATTACTCTATATTTGTCATCATCAAAACTTATATTATACTAAACCTTACACCTTTTATATATATGTTATATTTCCTTTTTATTTATTATAAATATTTATTTTTATGTATGTTATATTTTTATATATGTGATAAATATTATATGTTAATTTATCGTACTCATAAGTCATAGGAAAATTGTTCCACTCTGAATAAATCGTAGTACAACTTTGGGAATGGGAATTAGGGATTTCATTCCTACATGCGGGAGGCTAAATTTTCAAAAAATGAAAAAATAAAATTAATTATTTTATGATATAATAATGAATTAATAAAATCATTAAAATTAATAAAAGACAAAATATCAAAGTAAAAAAAAAAGTGGTTAAGTTATCTGTCTATAAAGTATAGACAATAGTTGTTAAATGTTGCATTTAGAATATATTTATAGGCAATATTTTTTTTGTTACCTATTTTAAAGTTATAATGTAACATAACAAAATGTTGCCTATTTTAGTATAAGAAACATTTTTCAAGTGTTGACCAGTTTTTATTGGCTAAAGTTTAAATCAATAGGTAATATTAAGAAAACTGTTATCCATCCATAAATTAAGCAACATTTTTCTAACTGTTGCCAAAAAAAGTGTTGCTGTAAATAAAAAATTTGTTGTTGCAAAATCTTTTTGTGATGCAGCTTTACTTGTAATTCATTGTTATAGCTTGTTCCTAGTTCTATAGTGACTGCTATTTGTTTTTGTTTCAATTGAAATCTTCACTCCTGCTTCACATAGATGGCACAATTCCAGTGGCTAAAGATATTGGCCGTCAGGTACACAACTAGATTTTTCTTCTTACTACTCACAAATAAAAACAGTGGGGAAGAGGAAGGGTTCACTCTAGAAAGAACATTACCTTCATTGTGTACTAATTTTACTGACTTTAAGCCTAGTCATACTCACTGATAAGAAGTTACTTGTAGTGATCATGGGAGTAAAGTAATTAGAAAGAGGCACCATATATAGTATGGATACTTGTGTAACTAAACCGTTTGCGTACCAATAACAAGCTTCTCCGTGGTAATTCCAAGTTTATGTTAGAAAATTTTTTAAATAAAGCATTTAGTACACTGTCATCTAAGATGTATTTGGATGTCAATTGAAATGTCACACAAGAATCAATTTCATTGCATCATTGCTTTGACAAAGTTTAATTATCATACCAACCATGGGCATCTTATGTATGGTATAAGCCTTGGCATTTTAACCTCTTTTCAGCTTTGTTAACTTGAGGTTGTATTTTTTATTATTGTTATTTTTTTTTACCATAACATGAGGTTTTAATTAAGAATTTGTGTAATTAAACCATTTGTGTCAAACCTTTGGATATCTGATCTCATTTATTTGTATTCTACCTTGTCAATAGTGACTAGTTTGTCGTGCTACATTATTTCATCTTTGGCAAAAGATTATGACTGGAAACAAATTGATTCACAAGATTTTGTCAATTTCAGCTGCTAACATATTGTCAAAGAATTCCATTTGCTGAATTGTTTGCTAGAATAGATGCAGTGGATGCAAGCACAATTAAACATGCAGCAAACCGATTTATTTATGACAAGGTAATGTTTGAAACTTCTTGAGAGACATAATTATTTCTTCTTCCTCCTTTTTTCTTTTGGCTTTTTTAATGTTTCAAGATGATTTATTGTTTATATTTCCCCCATTGCAGGATATAGCTATTGCAGCCTTGGGACCTATTCAGGGCTTGCCTGATTACAACTGGTTCAGACGTAGAACCTACTGGAACCATTATTAGTTCATTGTAGTTTTCTCTTTTTTCTTATTCCTTCTGACTCCACTTGAGGTCTGGCCCTATGTTTTGTTCCATTTCACTACACACACACACATATATATATATATTCCTCTGGATGGCTGTGTTGACAAAATCCTTTTTTTTTTTATTTAAGGGTTATAAGCCTCCCATCTTGTAACATTCAGGCAAAAATAAGCCTTCCATCTTCACTCATGTTCTGTATTTGTGACTTTCTGAGGTGCTTCCTTCCTACTCCTATTCCTTCCTTGAAGTAATACTGCCTACAAATTTAATATTGAACCTCATTCTTTTCCCCCTTTTGGATTGACCCTTGTTAGTTGGATGAGTTTTCACCTGGTCCAAGCCTGTTTTAAAGACATTCAAATGTGAAACCAGTTATGATCTGGTTGTAACAAGCTGAATTTTTTTTAAATTTTATTTTTAATTTAAAGATGAAATAATATTATTTTTAGTATTAAATAGTATTATTTTATATATAAATATATTTTTTTATCATTATTATAATATTTTATAAGATTAACAACATACTAAATAGCATTATGAATTGTTGCAGTTTTTTCAATAGTAAATACAAAATAAAGTAATAGTAAATTCCTGATATTCAATAGTAAAAAAAATTAAAAAATCTTTTACTATATTTAATTAAAAATTTTGGGTCCCATTCGCCATTCCCCCTTTTATATTTACTTCCACACATGTTTGAAAAGCTAATTAAAATAATTATATCTAATTTTTTTTAATAACTAGTAATTATCAAAATAATTTCCTGGTTTATTTTCTGGAAACTTTTGCATCTTTCTGATTTTGATTTTGGGGTGTCATGGATTTATTAAATTTATGAACAATAACTTAAATGGCATTACGCTCCTACCAAGAAGTATGCTGAGCATTATCGTGTGGTTTCTTTTTCTGAGTATCTTTCTCAACTTTTGCATTTTCTTTCAACTTTTTCTGAGCATTGGATGCTTTATGTCTGGTTGAAATTCACACTCTTTTCATCCATCAATAAACAATAATACAATAATAATGGAGCTGCCGTGAATAAGAAGTCAGAAAAAACAAGAGAGCTGTCAAGATATTTATGAATTTGAAATTGCCAACTCGATCAGTTATTTTTATAAGTTATAGGAATTTTTTGTGGTCCTCTATATATCTGTGTAAGTTATTTTTTATAAATTTTTAAAATATTAATTATTTTATTTAAAAAATATCTTTATTTATTTATGAGAGAGAAAATAAATTATTTAAATTTGTAATCTTTTTTAAAGGATAAAAATAAAAATAATATTATTTTTAAGATAATTTTAATAATATAATAAAATTTTCTTAATATTAATGAGGTAATTAAAAGTAATTTATATTAAAAATAGGAGGGAGTACAATCAGTCTTATAATAAATGACTTAAGCGTTGCATTTATAATAAACTATTTTCTCATTCTGCCATGAAAACCTTTTTTGCCAATTAATCAGGAGCTCGATGGTCTCGTCTCATTCTTTACTTCTGATCCCCACTGTTGGAAAAGTACATCAAGATATTTATCGCTGTTACTCAATTAAGATTTACGTATTTTTTATTTTCATTTTCTTTTTGTATTTACTTCATCATATGTTAGTAGAGTTAATTGAAGTATTCATATGATTATATCTCATTCATTTTCTTTTAATAATTAATAATCAAATAGAGAAAAAAATTTCAATAACTTTTTTCTAAAATTACTTTTCCATGTAGAGTAGACATGATCATACAGCCCGTTCTTCCCAGGAAGCATCCTATGGGGCAATTTTAGTCCGCACGGTGCGGAGCATAAAAAGTTTTAACGCGTTGTTGTTTTGGTGTGTACCTAAGTCAACAAGTAATGGTCTTTTCTCTATCAACCAGTATATCCTCCGTGTAGATATGTATATATATATATATATATATTTATTTAGCCACGTCTCATTCCTATTAGCTACATCTTGTGATACACATCTCTCTCCATTTCTCTCTCTTCTATGATTTTCTGACTAAAATCGCTTCCTTTACTCAGAGAAATGGCTGAACAAATTCCTTATGGTGTGGTTGTGAATATGGTAAACAGGTTGGGTTCATTAGCCTTCAGAGAGATTGCACAGATTTATAGGGTCGAGAGTGACATCGAAAGGCTGAAGGAAACTGTTGAAGCCATCAAAGCTGTGCTTGTTGATGCTGACCAAAAGCAGCAAAATGAACAACTCATCCGGCTCTGGATAAGGAGGCTCAAGGAAGTGCTTCTCAAAGCAGATAACCTGCTTGATGAACTCCACACTAAAGATTTGCTGCGCAAGAGAGATGGAAGAGGAAAAGGGAAGAAGGTACGCGAGTTCTTTCCATCCTCAAATCCAATCGCTTTTCGCCACAAAACCGCTCATGAGATTAAAAACATAAGAGAGCAATTCGATGCTATTGCAGAAGATATGTCTAAGTTGAATTTAGATCGGAGAGTTGTAGTGATGAGGCATGATGAGAATAATTGGAGGGAAACTAGTTCCTTTGTGCTTCAAGAGGACATCATTGGGTGGGAGGAAAGCAAGAAGGAAGTTATTAAATTACTGTTACATAATAATAGCAATCAAAATATTTCCTTGGTTGCTATTGTTGGTATTGGAGGGTTAGGTAAGACTACTCTGGCTCAATTGGCGTACAATGATTCTGAGGTGAAGAAGTTTTTCAACAAGCAAATGTGGGTGTGTGTTTCTGAAGATTTTGATGTGAAAGTACTTGTTAAAAAAATATTAGAATCCTTAACTGGTAAGAAAAAGGAAGACCAACAATTAGAACTGCTTCAAAATGAACTTCGAGAAAATTTAGATGGCCAGAGATATTTGCTAGTCTTAGATGATATGTGGAACGAGAATCCCCAGAAGTGGTTAGACTTGAAAAAATATTTGGTGCACGGTGCCAAAAATAGTACGATTCTAGTGACTACCCGTAGCCAAATGGTAGCAAGATGTATGGGTGTGGAAACTCCATTTGTTTTGAAAGGTTTGACGAATGATCAATCTTGGGATTTGTTGAAAAGATTGTCATTTGGCCAAAATAGACTAATGACCCAAAACCTTGTGTCAATTGGTCAAAAAATTGCAAAGAAATGTGGAGGAGTTCCGCTAGCTATAAGAGCCATAGGGAGTATGTTGCAATCAAAAATAGAGGAAAGTTATTGGGAAGCTATCTTAGAAGGTGAGTCTTGGAAATCATCAGAAAGTAATGATTCAATCTTGCCAATATTAAGATTAAGTTATGATCACCTGCCAATGGAATTAAGACCATGTTTTGCTTACTGTTCTTTATATCCAAAAGATTGGGAATATGAAAAGGATGAGTTGATTCAATTATGGATGGCGCAAGGCTACATTGAATCTCAAAATGAGAGACAATCTCTTGAAGATGTTGGTGAGCAATATGTTCATATTTTATTCATGAGGTCCTTTTTTCAAGATGTTGAGATGGATGAAGTTAATGGAATAAAATATTTTAAAATGCATGATTTGATGCATGACCTCTCACAGTCTGTTGCTTGCTCAAATTGCAGCTTTTTTGAAGCAGGTAGAGAAATTGTTGCAAGTCCTCTGCATGTCAATTTTGCATACAACTTTAATAGTTCACTAAATTCATTGGATGTTAGTAGATTGAGAAGTATTCTTGGGGTAGATGGACTACTAAAAAATAAGTCATCCAGTTTTTCAAAGTTCAAATGTTTGCGTAGTCTAAGCTTGTCAGGAGGGAATATGAGAGTTTTGCCGGACTCAATTGGTGAAATGAAACATTTAAGGTATCTTGATCTCTCTCGGTGTAGGCAGTTGGCCAGTTTACCCAAAAGTGTAAGCAATCTGGTCAATTTGCAAACGCTGAAATTGAAAGGTTGTGTTGCACTTGAATTTTCTTTGGATGTTGTCACAAAGTTAATCAACTTGCATCATCTTCATATCGGTGATTATCAATGGTATTCGGATGCCAATTGTAAGGCCTTTAATGATGGGATGCCAATTGGGTTGGGCAGATTAACATCTCTACAAAGTTTATCAAATTTCGTCGTGGCCAATGATGATAAGGAGAGAAAGAATGCTCAATTGAATGAATTGAAGGAACTCAACCTCAGAAATGAATTAACTATTGAGAAACTTATACTAGTAAGGGATGTAGAGGAGGAGTCCAAGGATGTTAATTTGAAAGCAAAGAAAAACCTCAATTCTTTGGGACTCAATTGGGGAATAGATAGAGAGGTGAAAAATAGTGATAGCTTACAACTTCTAGAAAATCTTTGTCCTCATCCAAATTTGAAAAAATTGCAAGTGGCAAGATACCCAGGGGTAAAGTTTTCAAGCTAGCTTCCATCACTTACAAATCTCATTGAGTTATTTATCTCCCAATGTGAGAACTGTCGATTCTTACCACCCTTGGAGGGACTCATTTCTCTTAAGACTCTTGATTTACGAGATATGAAAGCTTTGGAGTACATATGTTATGAAGGATTTTCCTCATCAATGGCCGCACACACAACTAGCTTCTTCCCATCTTTGAAAACATTAGTGCTTTCTAGTTGTAAAAATTTGAAGGGATGGCAAAGGGTGGGAGATGCAAATAATGGAATAGATAATGAGACTCCCCATTCACTGCTTCCAATATTTTCTTGTCTTTCGAATTTAAGGATTGAGGATTGTCCCAACTTGAGTTGCATGCCTACATTTCCAAATCTTGTAGATAGGTTGATTTTGAGGGGGTGTAGCATGAAGCCATTGATAGACACAGTCAAGTTGAGCACAACACAAGAATTACATTCGTCTCTTTCTATGCTTGAGTCTTTAGACATTATTGACATAGAAATAGAAGGTTTACCAGAGGAGTGGATGCAAAATCTCACCTCTCTTAAGACTCTTACTATGGAAGGCTTATCGAGCGTAGTAACTCTGTTTCGTCATATGCGACGTCTACCTGCTAAGCTTGAAGATTTCACTATTTTGAGGACAGACAACATTGATCCTCCGAGTAGTGACAAGGATTTTGGCATACAGTTTGCAGCGCTTCATTGCCTTCATTCTCTCCAAAATTTCAGTAATTGCAATCTCCAATCACTTCGGTCTCTCCGTATTGAATAATGTGCCAATTTGGAGTCACTGCCAGAAGGAAGGCATCGCCTTACTAATTTACAGTCACTTTGCATCAATGGAACTCCACTTTTAGTGTAAAGATGTGAGAGAGGAAGAGGTGCAGAATGGCCCAAAATTGCTCACGTCCCTAATATATATTGGTAAATGGGCGTCAAATCTAATTCTTCGTTGAATCCGTCTAAAGGTAATCAAGTTATATGAAGTTGTAATTGGAAAAATGCTTGGATTCATTTTTTTTGAAACTCTCCGTTCCTTTCCCAAATTAACTTTTGGTTGCAGCTATCCATTTTACGAACACATCAAGACTGCCCTCGCATGCTCTGTCATCATTGAATCTTTTCAACAAGTTACTGCTTCTGCATTATTTTATTTATGCAATGCTTACTTCAATTTCCTAACTTACTTATATAGCCTTTGTCGCACCAGGAAAAATGCGACGGGAGAAAAAGGAGAACAAATCTAGTTTTCGAGTGAAAACCGACTTGTGAGGAGTCGCCACCAAAATTTTAAGGAAAATCTTGGGGAAACCGTATTAAAGGGGAAAGGATGGTCTGCGTAACCAGAGTTGGATTCGGGAGTCGATTGTGTGTGGGGAAGGTGTTAAGCACCCCACAACACCCGTTCCTAGGAACGGTTACCTTACGTTGATTGTGTAAATTAATATGGCTTAAAAATATTTTGGTTTTCCTTTTATAATTCACATGCGAGAAAGTGGGTAGAGAAAAAAGAAATTAAGAAAATTTGGAATATAAGATAAAGAAAATAAATTAAATTAAAGTTTAAAGATATCTAAGCAAAATGAGAAAAAAAGATTGGGAAAATTAATTGGGAAATATTTGTTAAATTAAGGGAAAAACACCAAATAAATTCGAAAATATTTATTTTTTACAAAGGCGGACTTGACCCAGGATCAGAGCCTGGGGCCTACGTACCCTACTATGGGGATCAAAGTCCACGTAGTTCGGGACTAGAAAAGCATGTCTATTGGTTGATATTTTTTTAATTATAAAAATTTTGTGATAAGAGAAAGTTATTTGAAAATAATTCAACTTTTTGCAAACAAAACAATTTTCTGAAATTGAGTTGGTGTGTTTTAATTTGCCAAAAGACAATTTAATCTCATTTTACTTACTCTTATTTTATTTTGCTTTGAAAACATTTCTCATATTTTTTTTGACTTTTGATGAATGCTTTTGTTTGATTTTTGACTTTTAAAATAACATTGTATTTTTTTTGAAAATTTTCCAGATAACGAAAATTAATCCTCCCGTTGCAGACTCGCAGTCATACCCGATAGATTAATTTCTTAATAACCTGCGGAGGTTCCAAACCTCGCGGTACAACGGTTCTATTACATTTTTAAATGCCACGTAACACCTTTATTAGGTATTTAAAAAAAAACTCGTCACATTATTTTTTATATTTTTTTTTTGAAATATGGCTATTTTCTCAAAAGAGAATTATTTAGTTGGTATACTCACGTGGATTCACAATCTCACGCAATATCTCAATAGGCCAAGTACCTGCGTAGGCTCAAAAACTTACATGGTATGGTTACTAAATCAATTATGCCTATTATTTATTTTATTTTATCATATATATATATTTTTATATATTTTTTTTGGAGATAATGACATTTTGAAAACCCTTTGGGGCCAATTATGAATATGTTTGGATAATACCCCCATGCACCCCTCGATAGACTCATAAAAAAAGCTTTATGACCATTTAGAAATGAGCGGGCCTAAAAGGAAAAGCCCACACTATACTCCCTCTTACTTTGTTTACTTGTTGCCCCTTTTTTTTTTTTAGTTGGGCTCATGACTTACTGCAAAAAGTCCAGACAAAAATCCCCTTTTTTCACTACAGATTGAGACCTACTAAGGACCAAATTTCCCATCCCACTTGTATCTACGTGGGCTTGTAGCTTCATACACAGTGCATGGGCTCACAAAATTCCCTTAGCTTTTCTTTTCCTCTTCCCCTTTTTTTTTTGCAGGCCCTTTGCACTAGGATAGCCTCTCCCATCGGCCCAACACCTCCCCCCCAAAACTCATGGGCCCAACCAAAACGCATGGGCCCAATGGCCTCTTCCTAAGTTTTGCCCCAAAACTCATGGGCCCAATTCGCATCAGGGACTCAGGAATGCACTGAACACGCAACAAGACGCCTAGAACAAAAACAAAATGAAATAGAATGCACAAACCGATCCCTCCCACTAACGTGATCCACGGGTGGCCAGAAACATCATGCACGAAGAACAACCCAGAAAAACCCAGAAACATCAAGCGCGAAGAACAACCCAAAAATCTGTCGAGTCCCGCATAGAGGAAAGAAAAAAAATCCAGATCAACTAAAGCCTCCCTAAAATTAGCCGAGAAAACAGTCACATGATCTGTGATTCATGACCAGATTCAGTAGACAAGAAGGGGTTTTACCAGACTGAAATCCCTATTAAGAAGTTCCTGCTCCCGCGATGTCCTCCCCTCCGTTGAATCTTCACCCGCCGGCCGAATGTCTTCCTGCTTCTTGTCTCACCGTCGTGACCGAGCTCCTTCCTCTGTTCACCTCTGCTCTCCTCGGCTCTCGGTCCCCGCAGTTTTGAAATCCCTTTCTCGGATTTCTCAGGCCCAAATTTTTTCGTCCCCTTAGCCTTCGGTTCAGTCCCCCTTTTATAGAGCTTCCACGGCCGAGGGGGGAGGAGTCCCCGTGCTTGCGGTCTTCGGCTCCTCCAGTTGCGTACACGCCTCCTCTGTTCCGGTCTGTTCCTGTCTTTTCATGCTCAGCTTTTTCTCGGCCTCCTCTGTTCTCCTTTTTCTGGTTCAGTCTCGTGTCTCTCTGCCGCGGGTGCTTCCATTGCGGCTTTCTTCGTGCTCGCTTGTCACATCTCCCTCGGCTTTCCATTCTTTCGTGCACGTCCCTCTGCTTTTCAGTTTCGTACACGCCTTCGGTTCTGGTCTCCCCGCAGCTTTCCCCTTCGCGGCCATGCCTCATGCAGCTTTCTCGGTGGCTCTCTGCTCCTGTCCCGTGGCCAGCCCTCGGCCCTGCTCCCTCTTTTTCAGATTCTGGCTCTCTGCTCTCTCCTCTCAGCCGTGGTCCCCCCTTGAGCCCTAAAGGGCTCCCCTGGATTTGAGCCCTAAAGGGCTCACCGGTTGTCCAGTCCACGAGCCCAATTGAGGGCTCGTGACACATTGGGCTGAAGTGGTTTTCAGCCCAATGTGGTTCCCATCTTCTTTTTTTTTGTTACATTTTGGGCCGAGCTTGGCCCAAAACCCTATGCCACTTTTTTTTGTACTTTTTTTCTTTTATTATCTTTTTATTATTATTATTAAATCTTTTTCGTTCCTCGGTTTAGAGAAAGGATTTTATTATTATATTTATATTTTTTGTTTGTTTTTTTTTCTTTTTTCTTTTTATTATTTTTTTTTCATTCAGATATTATTATTCATTATTAACCTTATTTTACTTTATTATTTTATTTTTTTTTGCTCTTGTTTGAGATACCCGGACCAAATGGGGTGTTCACAGCCTTTCATAATTTCATAATGCGATGGTGACAAGAGAGAATATAATATATATGAAATCCACTCAAATTTTACATGTAATCACTACAATTCTTTTGTTTTTTCCTCATTGATTGTCGCTATCCGTTTCATATTTTTTTACAAAAAAAATCATTAATTCTCAAATTGGATCAATAAAAATTAAAGAAAAAATAGACAAGTAAGAGTGAACGCTAATTTTTGAGCAATTATATTAATCATATGCTACTTAACAAATTGTTATTTTACCAAAAAAAAAAATGGAGATTTGCTTTTCGTTGAAGTAAAAGTTGTATTTTTTTTTTTACCCTTAATTATATTAAACGTATTAAACATTTGCTTTTGTTTTTTTTTCCTCATTTGTAATAAAGTTTTTCATTGCTGAAATTACTATTTATCAATAACTATCATTTTCATTGTAATTAGCAGTTTATTACTCACTATTACTTTTTACTGAAATAAATTTTAGGGAAATTAAGGTAAGATGCATGTCTTGAAATTTAGGGTTGAATCTGGTGATTGGAAGATAATATTGGGTTGCAAATTAAGTTAGACTGAGTTATTGTCTGATTTCATAATTTGTATCGCAGGAAATATTTAATGAAACTGACTCTAATAAGAACTGTTCCTGATATAAAGAAAAACACATTTATGTAATACTAAGGTTATAATTATGTTTTATATAATCGATCCGTTCACTTCTAATGATTTTTTTTTTGCCATCTCTTGTAATGAATCGATATTGTTTTGTGAATGAAGAAGAAAAGTTGGAGAATTCCAGGAATTGAGAAAAGAGAATGATGTTTGAAGGATAATTACACTATTTTGAAGAATGAAGATGGAAGACAAGTGGTTGAATATTTAGCTATCATTTGAAGTGTGGTCGTAATTATTGTTGAAGTGTTTTATTATTTGTTTTGAGTTGACTTGAGAGTGCTTTTAGTGGTTTTTGTGTGCCCAATCCATTTTAGGGTTCTAGGGAAAGAAAAGTTCTAAATTTGTGTGTTGAACCTGTGATGTTGCGTTGTTCTTTAAAAGTTTTTAGAAAGTTTGTAATAAAGAGCTTGTTAAGTGGGAGAGATTGCAAAAGCTAAGAGTTGAATTTTCTAAGATTGCCATAGGAAGTAAAATATAGGAGGCAAAGAATGTGTATAGGGTTGTTGTCACGACCCAAAATCCAAGTCATGACTGACACATAAACTAAACTAGCACAAGTCTACTTAGCCTAGTAAGTCTAACAGAAAAACTTCTAGAACCAATCAATTTAAATTAAAACTAAAACAAAATATTAAAATACTTCTGGTAATTAATCATAGATCATGACTGATCTCAATCCTCATATCCAAAACAAATAAAAGTAAAGAATCATCAAGTAAATAAGGCTATTTAACTCAACAGAACTCAAACATAAATTTCATTATAGTAGCCACGTCACCATGGGGTTTGCATTACCATAAGTCTAGAAATGTCCTACCTAATGTCCAAAAAGTCCGATTTTCCTAAAGTGCTTTTATTTAGCTACCTGCTGATATAAAAATGTAGAAAATTTTTTTTGGGGGGGGGGGGGAGGGGGTGAGTCTACCACTAACTCAATGAGAGCATAAACAACAAAGCGCACAAAAAGGAAGTAAAGGATGTACAAGAATTTTTCAAAATAACTTTATAAGCATATCTACACACATTAAATTAATCATCCACATACAAAACACTATTATACAAACACCAACCAAGTAAGCACATAATGTTATTTTATCTGTTCAATAGAAAATAAGGTGCATGTAGATAGAATACTAAATGCTATCACATCAGGTGTCTCATAAAATCCATTATTCCATATCTTACAACTAATGGTAGCGAATAACCATCTCACTTAGTATAATCATATAAAATTATCTCATATTCCATGGGGAGTAATAACCATCTCACCCGATAATTTATATAATACTCTCCCTGATTCTTAATATAAGATCATTTTAACCAAATCACGCGGAGTAAGAATTGGAGTTAAAGTTAATTAACTATCTCGATTTCTTCAAAAATTTCAACATTTTTTCAAAACTACCTTCATTTAATTTCTTTCTCTCTTTTTTTTTGATACATTAAATAGGGGTATTTTTTAAAAATGTATAATAAATACTGCCTCGTATATTGTAAATAGTCTTATATTTAGGATCAAAACAAAAAGTCTTATATATAGGATTAGAGGGAGTGCCATCTTTCGTATAAATAAAAATGAGGAATAATAGTCTCACCTAGTAATTACTCATGCTATAAATCTATTAAATGAATAAAAGAATATAGAAAATAAGTATTTATTTTGGTAAATAAGAGGGGTGGAAATTAAAATATTTAGTAGATAAAATGTTAGAAAATAATTTAATTCATTATTTCTTTTTATTTATATGAGAAAAATAAAATAAAATAAATTGGGTTTGATATGAAATAAAAAAAATGAAGAGACAAGTATAACCGAATAAAATTACTTTAATAGTGAATGGGATAATAATGAAATTAGTAATAGTAATAATAATTACAACCACAACGATAACACATCAACAGTGACAACCTCAACACTAAAACAATAATCTCCATTAATAACGCCATCTCATCAGAATCACCATATGACCACCAAGCTTAAGATACTATAAGTAAATTATGAAGAAAAGAAGACAACGTAAAATGAGGAATTAAACTCAACTAATCTCAATATCTAGAAGTTAAAAAGGAAATAGAGAAAATATTTGGATTTGTTTCCCCAAAAATGGAGGAGTACAAAAACAAGGTAAAATTATGTGAGACTAGGGGCATAGTGAAGCTACAAAATGAATGGTGGCACATTGTCATTCATACACTCATCAATTGGAACCGATAGTAAAAATTTCATTTTCTGTAACACCCTACCAAACATAACCTCCAATCAGGACCAATTTCTTCAACTACCAACCAAACACAGCCCAAACACTTCAAATTCACTTTCCAAAACATCAAAACGGTGGAAAAATATCTGAAAGGCACCAAAACAGGATGAAGCCGCAGCCTGATATAGTATTGCCGCGGCCTTAGCATCAGAAACTATATCAACAAATTACTGATTTGCCGGGCCAACTTCCAATGCGCATAACTTCTTACTTCGATTTCCAATTGACCTGATTCCAACTCCTATAAGTCACTTTTGTCATTATCTAACTATGGATATTAATTTCACTCGAATCCAACTCCATTTGGAGATTCTGGACGGCCAACACCGTTTTTGCTATTTTTTGACCAAAACCCACAACCTATTACCTCCAATTGCCACCAAAGGCAAATGGATACTCAGGAACCATCCACTCAGGTCCTATTTGGCTTAACCAGCTTGTCAAGGGAGGTTTTACTCTGAAAAAAAATTTCCTCCAAGAATTAACCCCCTTGAACCCCAAAACCACATAATGGGCTAGATGCCGTAAACTTATTAACAATGCCCAAATCCACCTTTAGGTGCACATACGACCATTCTAGCGTACAAATAACTGCTCATACATTAAAGACCCATACTGGGGTCCATAACATCATTACTCACATTTAACCCATTCATGACACCTATCCACAACGTGCCTAACATTCATCAACCTTACTATCATCTTATAATCATTTATATCATCCAATCCTCAACATCACAATCATTTTATCATCATATAACATACATATATTACTCCTAAGACTTTCATCCAGGCAACCAGACTATAATAACCTACTTGGCACATAATTACATAAACTAAATTACAACCACTAATTATACTTAGAATTCCTGAGGACGGAAAGACCGCTAACTCCTTGATCTTCTCCGAACTAGCACTAGAATCTTCACCTGAAAGGTTAGTTATAAAGGAGGATGTAAGACAATGTCTCAGTAACTAGGGACAAATACACACACACACACACACACATCATTAGTATCACACATATATGCAGTGCAACATATAATAGAATGCATGTCTCCCTCCACACGGCTAGAATCACAAGCTGACGTCATAACAGAACATTTCGTATAAGTGATTCCCTTCCAACAGTCTATGAAGATTGATTCTGGGACATCACCATACTCACCTCCCACTAGTGTTCTCGGCCAAAGGTAACATTAGTGTTTGGATCGTGGTCCTCCTTCCCCTTTCCCACCATGAATTGACAGCGATTTATGAAAGGCACAGTCCGCTGCGTGCCTTTCTCTCCTGGCCATAGGAGGCAATCTATTCGCAGGGATCCCATCCTTATCCTTCATAATCATATATCATATCATATCATTGTATATCATATCATCACCACCCGATCCACCATATCACAATCTCATAATACTATGTGGTGATACTCATATCATCATATAATCATCATCATCATGATCTCAATGTCATGATATGCATCATACCATATCACGATATATAGAAAACCGTACACACAACACATCACTGTTGTGGTACGAAAGAAACATGCATATATACGAAAATATACATACTAATATACAATATATACAATATAAACACTCGGTCACCTCGAATTACCGACACCACCTGTAGGGGCTTAGGCAAGCCTCCAAAGCACCCAAACATGAACTATATGCCTCCAATTAGCCAATCAACCACTACAACAACATAATACCTTTAATTAATATAACTTTCATAACACTACAATCCGTAATCTAGCCGTCCAAGGTTGACCTGGGGTTCTGACAACATACACACATACCAATAAACCTTAAACAGCCATTCAAACACACACCAACATATATCATTTCGAATTTCCACTTCCTTTCCCAAATTTCAACCTAGGGTTTAACTCAAACCCATCATAATCTAGCCAAAACTCATACCTAAAGCCTTCTAACACTACATAATACTTCTACAACCCTAAAACAAGTATTTTAATCGGTGGATTCTTACTCAACTCGAAAACCCACATGCTCCCACCGATTCCAACCCAAAATCCTAAGAGAAAAGAGAGGAGAGGAAGCAAGATCAACTTACCAACCATTAATTAAACTCCCTAGGTCCAGTAAACATCCCCTCAGGTTGGATTTTGCGTGCCCTAGTAGAGCTTCTCGCTATTTCTCCATCGCTCCCTCCATTTTTTTTTTGTCCGAAATGATTCTGATTTAAACTACTTTCTCGACTCCAAATAATTCCGCCACGGCGCCACTAGTTTCAGTAGGAAAATACCATTGGAATTGACTCTCGCTGTGGCGACCCTGCTTCTCGCCACTATGTGGAGCTCATTTCTTCTCCATTTGAACCTTCTTCTGTCATGTTTTCTCCGGTTCTACATGCAATGCCAAAGACAAGCATCATGAGGGTTGTTACATTTTCCTTCCACTAAGATTCAATCACATAGCCGTGCAGGTTTCACTAATACCATTTAAAATTATTATTGCATAAAGATATAAATACATCTACTCAAATTTATCTTCTACTACCAATGGAATGCATCCTCATATATTAATCCTAATTCTCTTTACTCTAAGTTTATATGGTTCTCACTAAAATAAAACTTCTAAAATTCTTAATTGTCAATTGAGTGTAGACATTATCTTATTTTGTGATCAAGTGAAAATAAATAAATAAATATAATATAATAATAATAATAATAAAATAAGTAAATTTCAGATTTACCATTTTTTTTTATATAATATAGAAGTCTGAAAAGTAGTCGAAGTAAAGAAGCATTTACTATGAATTAAATCTATTTCTTGAAAAAGTTTACATAGTTGTGCTATTCACTAGTTTCCAAGGACTAGGACCGCATCCATCACCAAATAAATGTATTACCATCAATTTATTTTTCCTATGGTGCAAAAAGAAAGAGAAAACAAAAGAATTTGATATAATTCAATAGGGAGCAATATGGCGACATGAGTTGGAATGATAGTCAAGATAATGGCTTTGAAGAATGAAACAAGAAGAAGGGTATTTAATATGACATCCTTCTTTACACCGAAAATAAATATGGCATCATATTTGAAGGACCAAAGAATAAACAAAGGGGTGGGATCAGTTTACCTGTGATGGTTAATGATGACATGAACGAGGCTAAAACTCGATAGTGAAATAATGAATAAAAGATGAAAGAATAGAGCTTGAGAATACATCTATGTATAAAGCAGACAAAAGCTTAGGCTAGAATAAGGAAACGAGAGAAAATTATGAAGAAAGACTGAGAGTTTTCTTGATGAGTGGCACTGAATCTTGCAGTAGAAAGAGAACTAATGAAATAGTAATACTAAGGTTTTCTATCTATATCAGATTTTGGATAAAATTTTAAATCTTTATCTTAGATACTCTTAAAAAAAATAATTAACAGAATTTTCTCAAAATTTATACTCACTTTTAGAAATATATTTATTTTATTTTTTTTTAATCTACTAGATATCAAAATATCAAGATTTAAAAAAAAATATTCCTAAATATATTTCAAAATGACTCCATAAAATAATTTCTATAATTTTAAATGTAACTAAATTTTTCTATTAAATCATATTTCCTCTCTTTCTCTCCCTATCCCTTTCCATAGTTATCACATAGTTATCACAGTTGTACATTTGTATTTCCTGTTTGGTGATTACCCACTATAATAAAAGGATGTAGGACATTTTTTTGTCCACACCAGTATAAAATTGGTGTGTGCTTTCTCTATTCCTTTTTCTCTTCATTTTCTGAAAGTATTCTTTATGGGATAATAAATTTGTTTTGATAAATTAAGTTTGTGTTTAACACTTTTTAGAAAAAATTACTTATATATTTAAACAAAAGATAATATATACATGTGTATATATATATATACATACACACACTTTAGAATCTGGTTCCACATTTCAACCCCTTCTTAGATTATGTTAAAACTGGCCACATATTAAACTAAGATATAAGACTAACTCGGGTACTAAAATTACACAATTGATACATTGTTGAATACTTTAATGTGACCTCTTGGAACAAGTGCAGGTTCTCATGGACAGAGATTGGACTGTCACTGTTTCTCACTGTGGTCGCGAGGCAAATAGTGTTGCGGACTGTCTTGCAAATTTTTTTGGATACGTTAGAGAGGGATTTCAGTCCTTATTTGCAGACTGGTTTTGCTATTTCTAGCTAGTTCTGTTGATGCCTTGCTGATCAACAAAAAAAAAAACATTAGACTTGTACGGTTTCTCAAAAATGTTTTATTCCATTTGAAATTTTAAAAACTATTTCATTATATTCTAAACTAAATTATCCGTTGTGTAACACATGGGAGGAAAAATAAAAACCATGACTGTTTAGAAAAACAATAAAAAAGACAGTAATTTAAAAAAAAAATTATGCAAGTTAAAACTATCAAGCTTACTAAGATTAGAATATGCATTATAGTTCAAAGCACCCTGGCTAATGAATTCATCACAACAATCTTAATTTTTATTCTATTTATTATATATATATATATAATGATTTTATATATACAACAATAGAGTAAAATCTCATTTTATTTGCTGTCTCAGTTTCTCAATAGCAAGTGGTCGTTCCTTGCTAACTTGTTCCACTAAGAAATATATTTCTCATTTCTCTTCCATGTCATCCAAACACAGCATTTAAATAAAGGAGGGGTTCTTTTTACTTTTTGGAAGACACCTTTTTTTTTTTTGGGTATAAGGACATTCATTTAAGAGTGGAAAACTTACCCTTTTTATGTTGTAATTTACGCTAATCTTGTTTTCTTCATTGATTTAATTAATATCAATATGAAATATAATATATTTATATATAGGAAGCTCCATTATATTCAATTTATAAATCGTGTGGCTTGTTTTGGGTCTCATGGAATTATTATTTTATTCTTTCAATATTTTTTCATATATTTTATTTGATTCCCTGCAATTTTATTTCGTTCTTTCAATTTTTTTACTCACAATTAAAATTTAGAAAAATGAATGCAATTTTTTTTAAATTTTTTAATTATTACTTCTCCTACGCATTGCATTGCAGCAATATATATATATATAGTTTTTGTTTCAATACAGAAATAAAAAGTTATAGAGCTTACGCTAATCCATGTCCAATGCATTCAATGACAAATTGGGCCTAAATAACAACCAAGCAAAACCTGGCCCACGCAAATCAAATACTGGGACTACAGTCTCAGTATCTTGGGCTCATGCATAGTTTACCTCTAAAAGTAGTGGGCCAAATACATTTTTTTATAGACATTACTCTGTTTGATCAAGAAGATGGGATTGGGTATGAGGTTTTACTTCCTTTAAGATAAGCCCAAGAATCATAATTAAGCTTTGGAACAAAAGAACAGATAAGGATCAAAGAAAATATATTGCCAAACATTTAAATTTTTGATATCCCAAATCCTAAAATAAAATATGATGAGAAATCATTAATATATTTTTTTATAAAAATTAATTAATAATAAGAAGAAAATATCGTTGAATATTAAAAATTATGTTAATATCAATGTAATTCCTCTTTCTCTCTTTGGTGCCCCAAATGAATCCAAAATCATAATATTATTAGTATATCATGTGAGATTGAAAATAAAACAAATAAGCTTTGATTAGGTTTGTTCTTTGGAACAACCATACACAATTAACAAAGACAAAAGTCAGTAACATACAAATGATGAATATGCAATTTACTCTTATCATTTTACTTAAGTATATTCTATCTTATCCTACATTATATTAATCACTTGTTCCTTAAAAAGATATACTCTTTTCAGTCCTATATATAAGATACCTTCTAAAAGCATTATTTGGTTTCAAATATACGATATCTTAGGAAGTTGTCTAATGTATTAATTAATTTTTTTTTCATTCATACTCATAGTCTATAATTAATAGTTTAGAGATAAATGTTATAAAAAGTATGAGAGACAATATAACTAATAAGGGTAAATAATAAAAAATGTTAAAATTTTTTGACAAATTTAATGATCTAACTCATTTTTCTAAGATACATTGTTGAATCAAGAAGTTTTGATGATTCCAAATCAACTCTCAAGAGCTTGGAATAAAAGATATCAAAGGTGCACAAAGAGTTCAAGTGAAGAAATCCTGGAGAAATCTATGCAAAACTTGTTGTAGGATGTTTAGTTTTGTTTTATTTTGAGTACAAGACTTTAATTTGGTGGAAAGAAGTTTTAAAACCTTGATTTTATATTAAATCATGAAATATTTGAAAAACACCTACCAACAGACGAAGTTTGAAAGGTTTACATTGAACTGTCATGTTGGAAATTCGAACTTTAGCTTTGGAAATTCAAATTTCGAGTTAAAACTAAATAAGTCTGAAGAGATGCTTCTCTGACAGATGAATTTTGATTTTCCAAAATTCGAATTTTCATGAGTATCTGAAAGAAGCTTTAAGCAATAGACGAACTTTGGGTTTTGAAAATTCGAATTTCAGACAAAATGCAACTTATGAAAACTAAAGAAATCCGTCTGAAATAATGTCAAAGTTAATCTGAAATCAAGATTATATTGAGTTTCAAAATTGCTCACTGACAGATGAACTTTGAACATAAAAATTTGAATTTCAGAAGCTAAGGTTGTGAGTCTGTTACAATAATATGTTGACATACGAATGACAGTGTTTATAAATTCGAATGTTAAAGTAAGTCTGAAAAGAGGTCTCTCTGACAGACGAACTTCACTTTTTGAAAATTTGAATTTTGAAGTAAATGAACTACTGTGCTTTTTGAGCCTGCTGCGAATAGACGAATTTTGAGGTTCCAAAATTCAAATTTCAAAGGCACTGTAGCAAATTGAAAGTACTGTTCACACTTAACAGAAAAACTTTCCACTTGAAAATTCGTATGTCACTACTTAGAAACATTTTCAAAATATCAAAATTCGAATTTCACCTTATGACAGACGAACTTCAGTCTTCCAACGTTGAAGCTGTTAACCTTCGGTATCTGCGAAATTCGTCTGTTGACCAACCGAAATTCGAATTTCAATATGTCAGAAGCATTAAATGCGGTTGATTAACAGATAGTTTTTCAGAGTAACCTTTGGATAACTTCTCCAACGGATAAATTTTGTCTCTAACGGACATTTGAGACCTAAATCTATAAATATAACATCATTTGAAGTTGTAGGTAACGATTTTAACTTTGTATATACTGAAACTCTGCCAAATCATTTACTAAAAGCTTCATACTCTCACACTTCAATAGTCTGTACTTCAACTTTCATATTTACTCTGATTAAGAGAGTTTAATCGTTGTAAACAATCTAATATTCATCTGGAAGATAGATTTTCTTGTGAGGGGATATCACAAGGGATTGGGAAGCACTTTGTGAAAGTGCAGAGAGTGATTGAGTGAGCTCTAGAAAATAGAGTATAAACTTTGTACTGTGGCGTTTGCAAGAAGCCCACCGAATTCTTGCAGAATAGTGGAAAATCTCAAGTGGTGACTTGGGGACTGGACGTAGGTCAAGTGGAGAGATCGAACCAGGATAAATTTCTGAGTCTTCTTCTCTTTTCTTCCACTTTCACAGTTATTTATTTATACTCTTTTTTACCATCATATATTGCTTTCTTCACCTCTTTGATATTTTACAGAAAATTTTTAATCTTCCCAATTCACTCCCCCTCTTGGTAAGTCAGCCTAACTAACATATATGAGGTAATTGAAAATATTTTATATTTAAAATCAGAGAGAGAGAGAGTATTATTTTAGTAACTTTCTTGACCTTAATCACTAACAAAGTGGAAAGATTTACGAAAGGATATTATCTATATAATTTTGGAATAACTATGTAAATTACTATGATGGAAATGAATTTCATCGCATGCATTGACTAACAAAATAATTAAGGTCAAATGGCATTCCATTATTTGAACAAATGGGGGTAGGTGAGGATCATAAAATCACAACGTACTTCATGGCTTCTAAACCATCGAGTATTTCTTGAGTCTCATTTTTTTTATTGTCAATAATAATAATTTTTTGTAAGAAAAGGGCATATATAACAACAACAATAATAATAATAGTCACATCTTATATAGTAAGAATAGAGTGGATGAGTCTACCCAAAAAAAAAAATAGTAAAGTGGATGTAAGTAAAGATTTGGGATTTAAACTTTTCCTATATAAAAAATAACAACAACAATAAATGTGATGATGATGTATTGTGATTTTTAGTAAATTTAAATTATTTTTGTTTTTCAAAAATAGTTTAAATTTTATATTTTCAATTCCTATTTTTAAAGTTTGTAATCACAAGACTATTTTTTATTAAATATCATAATTTTTTACACAACCAAAAAAAATACATTTCCAAAAAAAAGTTATTACATTATTTAAATTAAAACTTGACCATTTAATATATTAGTACCTTTTAATAATTAAGTTTGTGCATGAAACTTGAAAGAGCTACTCCTATCTAAGTCTGAAAATATTTGAATCTCAATCAATAATTCATAACACCAATTAATTGTACAAGAGAAACAACCACTCGCAAATGTGGGGTCCTTTAGAAGATAAAGATTTTAGGCCATTCGATTTTGATTGGTCTGTGTCCTTCATTTTTGGAGACAAAACTGGGACCTTAGTCCTAAGAAAAGAAAAATAAGCCATTTAGCTACAACGTGTGGCTTTGAAATGCCCACTATATCTCCCTCAAGAAGCTGGTGTTGCTCCTCTGGAGGTGTAGCTAGAGTAATGCTACCAATCTTATGTTGAAAACCCCATTTGGCCAACCAATCAACATAAATGTTGACCTCTCAATCCTTCATTCCTGCTTAATCCATCGCCTTAGAGTATCTACCTCAAGTTCTTGCACATTATACTTTGATCCTCTCCCTATTGCTAGCATGAAGGCCTCTTCACTCTCGGTTTCAACTTGCACATATTTAGACCCCAGATTCCAACAAAGTTCCAACCCCTCGATAAATCCTAAGAGTTCTGCAGCTAAACTATTGCAAATACACAGTTTATGAGACAAGCCCATAAGCCATTCACCCTTCTCCCCACGTACAAGTCCTCCGCAACTCGATCTACCATCTTGCCATCTAGTAGCACCAACTGTGTTCAATTTGACCCATGACGCATGTGGTTTCATCCATTGTGCCATCACCAATTCATTCGACCCCTCCCTTAGTCTGCTCTCACCCTCAGGTCCCTCCAATATTGCACTATATCTTTGTATGGCTTCCATAGACCTCAGTACTCAAGTAGGGCGCTGATAAAACACCTCAAGGTTCCTCCAATGCCATAAGAACCAACAGGCAATGACAAAAGTACTCAACAAACTATCCTCATCACTAATCTCAAGAGGTCTTTGGAGGTTGGCCAAAGGCCAACTTTTATGTTCTAAAATGAAAAAGCAAGCTCTCTTGCTTGCAGGCACCAGTCCCCACCATACTCTAGAGGCGACACGGCAATCTCGTAGTGCATGCATCAAAGTTTCTGTACGCTAGCCACATATAGTGCATGTGTCACAGTCATATGCCCACCTGTTTCATATTTCGCAAGTTAACAATCTCCCAAGAGTAACATGCCACAAAATGCATCTGATTCTCTTAGGAATTATAAGTCGCAATACAGTCCACCAAATAGCATGCATCTTCCTCCTATTTTCCGAGCTCCAAATAAAATTCTGTTGCAACTTCTCTATTACATTCAAATCTAGCTTTGGTGCTCACTCATGCTAAAAGTGAAATTGCATCATAGTGTCAGTCACTGCTCTCATAAGAGTAAACTTGCTACTTGCTAGCAAAGGATAGACACTTGGATTTCCAACCACTCATTCTATTTTGTATTCTCCGAGTTATAGCAGGTTTTGGATGATTTGGTATTAAACATTATAGCACCTAGATAACCTCCGAGCTCCTCCACTCTCTTAAATCCACTCACCTCATACAGACATCACTGAACATCTCTGGGAACAATATGGGAGAAGAAAATATGAGTTTTCCACTTGCTCAGTTTATGCCCAGATATTTCACTAAACTTTTCTAGAGTAGTCAACACTGCCTCTATCTGGGAAACGCTGGCTTCTACCATTAGAACTAAATCATTGGTGAACATAAGATACAATAAACGTGGTCCATTTCTTTCCACGTGAAACAAATTCCAAACACATGTACTTTCTAGATCTGCAATCATGTGAGATAATTTGCCCATCCCAATAACAAAAAGATAAGGAGATAGTGGGCCTCTTTGTTGAATCCCCCCAGAAGAAGAGAATCTATAGTCTTTTCACCATCCCAAAGAATATTAGTTTTAATGGAGATGACACAATGCATCATAAGATCCATGAAGGACATAAGTAAGCCAATCTCCTCTAACACCTTCCTTAAAAAAAAACACCCACTAACTCTGTTATAGGCTTTTTCGTGATCTACCTTTATCACTTTAAACCCCGTCCTACCCTTCATTCTCATCATAGAGTGAATCATTTTTTTCATCATTATTATATTATCATGAATGTTCTTGCTTGGAACGAAACTCACTTGAACTAGAGAAACAAAATTCGGAAACAAGTGCTTGAACCAATTGACAATGATTTTTGACAAGCATTTATAAATCATATTACATAAGGAAATAGGCCTAAATTGATTAATTCTTTCAAGTACATCAACTTTCAAGATAAGAGTACGTAACAAGAGTATCATTGCAAATGTGAGATCTAAGTGGCCTCAATGGCTTGTGATTCAATGTACCTCCGCGTATCATCTATTTGCTAGTTTTTCAAGAAGAAGATTTCAAACAGTTGAATTTGGTCTCTTTAAAGTAGAGAGTGCGACAAAAGGTCATTAGTTATTTTAATTAAAAAAAATTACTAGTGTTATGAGATTTTATATACTTAACAAATAGCTAGGTATTTTAACCATGATGTCCACTTTTTAATTCATAACTATACATATAAAAAGAATGTCGTTAAATATTAATCATGGAGGCAATCGGAGGCGAATAGGAGGATGGAGGAGGTTTGGAGAGAAACAAGAAGAAAGTAAGACAGGCGACTGAAGGAGATGATGGAGGTGATCAGATCGCTGACTGCAACAAGAATTTCTCGTACAAGGATAAACTGATTGGTTTTGACTCTGGTACGAGATCACAGGATAGCAAGGGGAGATGTGTCTTTGATGATGCCTGGAAGGAACACATTGAAAGTTTAAAGAGTTTCTTTAGTGATGAAGCACACACTGATTCGCAACGATTGGATGGGAGGGAAGATGAGTTGGATGATGAAGATTGCCCAACGTTGGTGGTTACACAAGAGGAATATGGAGCCTGGTGTGCTCCGTGGAGAAAATCGCTGATCATTAAGGTTTTGGGGAAGATGAATATCCCACTCTGGGTTATGAAGAGTTGTTTGGCTAAGATGTGGAAGACTAAAGAACCTTATAAAATGAGAGACCTTGATAATGGGTATTTTGTTGTTTCTTTCAATAGTGAGGAGGATCTAAACTACGTTTTCTTTGAAGGTCCATGGATGTTGGGTGATAGGTATCTCTTGGTTCAACGATAGCAGCCTAATTTTGACCATTGGAGCTCGGACACTCAAAAAAATAGCAGCCTGGGTTTGAATACCGTTACTTCCTTTGGAGTTTTTCAATCCGGTTAGCTTATGGAAGATTGGATCCCTGGTTGGAAAAACTCTAAAAATCGATTTAGTTACGTATTTAAGTAAGAGAGGGAACTATGCCAGGATTTGTGTAGAACTTGACTTGCAGAAGAGGTTGAAATCCGCCATGAATATTTTCGATAGAAGAAGAGTGTCAAGTATGAAGGACTTCACTTGATTTGCTTTTGTTGTGGGAAATATGGTCAGCATTATGATATGTGCCCAGATAGGCCGTCGGTTATCAATGAAAAAAGTGAGCCATTGAAAGATGGAAAAAGGCAGGGTGAATCAATTAAGAGGCAGGGTGAATCAATTAAGACGTCTGAGATGCCATCAGAGAATAGGGTGAGGGAGACTGCGGCAAGGGATATGGAACAAGGTTCATTGAAGGAAAAATGAGTAAAATACTACACTTGTGAAAAGATTTTACCAATATACTATAATTTTTATAAAATTTACCAAAATACTACACTCAAAATCGTAATCCAAATTAAAGTTTTTACATGCTTATTTATTTTTTTTAATTAACAACAAAAATCGTGAATTTGAATCACGATTTGTGTTGTTATACAAATTTGCGGGCTGCCATAATAAATTATTTTTTAAGAACATGATGCAAATCGTGAAGTTGCCTCACGATTTGCATCACGTGTAACAAATGCCAATAAAACATAATTAAGGTAATGATTGTTAGGTAATGATTAATATAAGGTAATGATTAATAATTATTAGGTAATAATTATAATAATTGTTAAAATAATTATTATAATAATTGTTAGGTAATGATTAATAATTGAGTATAATAGATGCTCTTTTAGTTTATATTATAAAACATTTTGTATGAGAAATTATTTGTCTAAAATATAAGATATCGGATATTTTTTTTCTTATATTACCCATATCTTTAATGCATCCATACTTATAATTTATAACCATACAATAATAAAAAAATTAGGTGTATAATAAAGGTAAAATAGGAAATATATGTACTTTTTACATTGATTTCAAGTAAAGAAATGATTTTCTTAATATGTGTATAATTGATACAAAATATCTTATAATGTGGATCAGAGGGAGTATACCCTATTTATTTCAATTTATAGTGCATTTTTTACTACCGCACACGGATGAAGACAATAATTAGTAACTAAAAAAGTTTCCCATCTTTTCCTAAATTACCCTCATTAAAGACATTGGACCTTTGGAAATATTTTAGTAATGGAAAATATTTGAGCCAACTAGTTAGGGACAATGTTGGATAGAAAAAAATACACTATGTAATCAGTAAAGTACACTATATTATTAAATAAAGATTTCTAAAAAAAGTGCAATATATAGCGAAATGGAGGAAGTATTAATTAAAAACTTGTAAATAATAAAAAATTAGTTTTTAAAGATAAATTTTTTTAACAAATTAATTAGTAATTATTAAATTTTAATTAATAAAGCCAAATTTTCACAACAATTAAAGGTAAAAAATTTTTATTTCACAAAACAAAAAATAAATTGTTAACCTTATTCGTAATGACTTCCTGTGCCACATCTTGGCCTCCTCCGAATACGTTGTGGTCAACCCTGTCTTATGGGTTCTTCTTCATGTTGAAATTCAGATGACTCAATGGCAGCTGCAATCGGTGGGGTATTCAGTTCAAATATAGGAGACTCAATTGGAGAAATTGACTGTCGCGGGGTCATAAACACTTCATTTGATGGCCCACCATTCTTCAAATGAATAATTATTATACTCGGGCTCAAAAAGTGTTGAATTCCCCAATAAAGACATAAAAGACCCGAATTGATGTAAATTGGGCGATCTTAATTGGGATGCAGATGACGGTGGCATATAATGGTATTGAGTATAAATATCTGAAGAAGAAGCGGCTCCAAGATTTGGTTCCTCTGCATCTCCCACCACATGTTGATTTTGTTCCTCTTCTTCTTCAACCGCAACCGGTAGTTAAGTTGACAAATAACCACCACGTCGTTTACTTGGTCTACCTTGAGCAATCACTGGACTTGGTAGCTCATTTGCAGGTGGAGCAGGCTGAGGGACCATGTTGTAGTGCTGTTCTCTTAATGCCATTCTAATATTTTGTTGGTCCCGTATAACCCTTTGTTGATATTCCCCGGTTGGCATTGGTAAAGGGTCTTGAATACTTAACTGAATTAATTCATCAGCTATGTCAACCTGAAATCAACAATAAGACATTATTAGTTAATGACATTATCCATATAAAATAAGATAAGAAGACAATGATTTTAGATCCTAACCGCAAAACCGGTTGCTGCACTAGAAGGGTGGATCCACCGTCGAGTGTGTCTCCAATACTATCGCATGTACTCAGATCTACGATCTAATGCTTCATGTACCACATGTGATTCAACAATAGCATTATGCCACCCAAACCATAATGTAATATACTCCATGTGCTTTTGAATCCAATTTTCTGTTGTTCTTCCTCTTAGTTGGATTGTGTGGCAATTTCCTAACCAAACTGGAGCGATAGGTATAAATTGTTGAAGACCAAATTGCCTAAGCACACAATCAGGATGATGCCATTCAATTATATGGAAACATATCAATGGGATTGAAGCTCGCCAAATTTGTGGTGACTCTAAGCAATATCCTGGAATTAATTGCTGCACTGTTGGAGATTCATAAGGCTGCCAGATTATGTCTTCCTCCCCTATTGCATCAAGCAACTTCCTATGAGTATGCAACACCTCTTTAATCGGACGAGGTTGTCCTCCAACCTTCTTCCATCTATAATGACATGAAAGAAGTTGTTAAAATTTGTATGATTAAAATAATAAGTCAAAATCAAATAGTTCAAGTGTAAATTAAGCATACCTATATCCTAAGGGTGGTAATAGAGGATAAATATTTGTACGTGGATTTGCTAGTGGAGGTAATTCTGGTGCTAACATTGGAAAACGATCCCATGCCCAGAGATGGAGTAATGTCATACATCCACCTATCCCTTTCTCTGTTTGGTCTGTAGCATTGCACAATTCTCTAAATAAGTGTGCTAATACTGCAGAACCCCAAGAATATTAGCCAGCACTTGAGAGATCCTAAAGCAATGGAAGGTACATTAAATAAACCTTATGGCTTGACCTGTCTGGCATTAAAAGGCCACCAATCAACCGGAGTATGTATGCACGAGTGAATCTTTGTACTTGTAATTCATCTGCGTCATCATCAAGGTTAGGAAAGTGTTCTGCTAGCCAAGTAACTGGTATCCTTTGTCCATACATATACTCTGCAGGTGATATAATGCCAAGTCCCATATGACAAACATCAGCCCAATCTAAGTCTGTATTACCACTCACAAGTAGTCCTGCACAAGGAAGGCCCAATTGAATTGCCACATCCTGTAGAGTAATTGTGCATTCTCCACGGGGCATATGAAAAGTATGGGTCTCCAGACGCCACCTCTCAACAAGTACTGAAATTAAAGCTGGATTATACTCAAATTGACTTATTCTAGCAACTCCATAGAATCCAGTCTGCATAAGATAAGGCACAATTTGGATTGGTGGCTCAATTAGTCGGTCTTTATGCATGACTCTTCGAGTTTGAAGAATCCGATTGACCTGAAAAAGTCAAAATAAAATATCTAATGATTATGAACAATTGATAATTAGATGTGAAAAAAAGTTACTTACATTTTGAGTCCATACAGCCTCCGAAATATGTTGTGGTTGTAAATATAATAATAAATTGTCCTCTGGACCTGGGTTAATAATGTGGTGTGGTTGTGCCGTTTGAGAATTTTCTCTGCAATGTTCTTAGTTAATTAAAAATAAAGTACAATCTAATATAGTCACTATAATAAAATCATACAAGCAATTACAATTAACAATTTCCATGCCTTTTGCAATATTTAAAAAATGTCATATCCATATATTTGATAAATCTTAAATACATAGGAAAGTATACAAATTAACGTCTAGAGGCTTGATGCTATGGACAAGTGGAACAATTATGACCTATTTGCCTATATAGCCTACACTTATTAGGTTGTCCGGCCATAGTCCAATCCATTTCATTACGTATTCGAGTTGAACGAGGACGACCTTTTTCTCTAATCATTGCAGGGTCTGGGATCAAACTTGGAATATCAGTTTCTGGCCCATGAACCTCATCACCTATCGGATGGAACTCGTTACTATAAGCAAGGCTCATGGTTTCTAATCTGAAAACTGGATCCACAAATTGCAAATGGTCTACTTGTACAAAGGCACATGCTGCAATGACATGCATGCATGGATAATTCTGCACCTGAAATTCTCCACAATCACATGTTCTTTCATTCAAGTTTACCTTGCAACAACGACTAAATTGACGGAGTTGAATATTGTATGGTTCAACAACCTCAAATGATGTTTCTCTTCTATCATATATGCGAACAATGCATGCAGATGCACCCTGTGTTGTCATTTCTAACTTTCTGTTCAATGTCTCAGAATATACTTGTCCAGCAGCTATTTGTGCATGCACTTGTTGGGCACGTTTGACAAAATAGTTGTTGACCCTATACATGGTAGCCTTCATAATACCAGTAATTGGCAAACTCCGAACACCTTTAAAGACACCATTCATGCATTCAGCAAGGTTTGTTATCATGTGACCGTAACGCCGGTACCCATTGTCATATGCGCGAGACCATTTTTCTATTGGGATGTTGGCAATCTAAGCAGCTGCAGGTGGATGAGTCAATGCAATCTCTTCCAATTGTTGGTTAACATAATGGCGCTGATATGCATAGCCTGCAAATAATTAGAAATTTATAGTTACTAATTTCATTATCACATGTTAATTCATGTGAACAAATCAATCAATACTTACCGATATTTATAAACTTTTCCTTCAACCAATTTGTTCCATGTGCTTTATGGAGGTTAGTGGCCACATGTCATAGGCAAAAAACATGATATCCTTGTGCTCCTTGCCATCCAACACGTTTACTTGCAACTGTAAATATGATTGAAGGATGTCTATCAGAAATTAAACATATCCCGATTCTACTCTTAACGATACATTGACGCACGTGATATAAGAACCACGTCCAAGCAGCTTTTGTCTCCCCTTCAACAACAACGAATGCAAGTGGTACAACATTACGGTCACCATCCTGTGTTACGGCCATAAGAAGTGTGCCTTTATATTTTCCATACAGGAAAGTTTCATCAACTTGGATGATAGGCTTGACATGATTAAATGCATCGATACATGGTTTGAATGCCCAAAAAACAAGCTTAAACATGTCAACTGGCTACCCTTCAGAATTGGTTTGTGAACATGGCTTGCTTGAAATTTTAATATACGACCCAGGCATGAAATGTTGGACAGCAACTAACCACTTAGGTAGTAATAAGTATGAGCTCTCTCAATTACCAAAAGCAATAGCAAGTGCTAATTGCTTTGCTTTCCATGCTTTCCTGTATGACACGGTGTACCCGAACATTGAATGCATTCGCTCAATTATTTGAGAAACTTTAACATCCGGTTGATCAGTCACCATTGCTACTATAGAAGATGAGATGACATCAGCATCCAACTTAGGGTGATCTTGACTTAATGATGTGGCTAAACATGTATGAGACCCCATATATTTGGTGACTTTCCAAACTGTTCCATTTCGGTTTCTGCAAGCCCGTAGCCTCCAATTGCAACTAGATCCATAGTTTATACATCGATATTCTTCATATTTATTACTTGACAAATATACCTTGAACGTATGATGAACTCGGACAGAGTACAGTTTTGCTGCAAGTCTTAGTGTACGGACATTATTAAAAGTCTGGCCAATTTCAAACTCCTGACTATTATTAACAGATAGAATATCTCCCATTCCACTAAACTCAGGAGCTACAGCTAACTCTACATTAACACGTGAAAAGAAATTAGTTGCAGGCTCTTCATGTTCATTTATATGCAGTGTTGGGTCTGGGACATTATCACCACCTTCACAATTCTCCTCATGGGCCTCATGTTCATTCTCATCGTCATTATTTTGACCACCGGCATTTATTAAAAAATCATACTCATCCTCATTCTCGAAGTCATCCATAATATCCTCAGTTAGATGAAGTGAAGATGATGGTATAGTATTACCAACATTTGGGCAAGGATCAAATGGATGAAAATTTCCCAAGTGCATACTAAGCCTTGATCCTTGTTCTTCTGCATCCACTTGATTGCTACTTGATGGGATTGTAGATGGCACATGGACCTGTAGTGGTTGTGATTCGAAATGGTTGTCAATCTCTACATTCAAAATGTGTGCATACAACTCTGCTCCAGTCAGTTGATTTGAATATTGTGAATTCATTTGCCACATCCTTTGTATACCATGATCATCTAAGAGAATAGATGATTGGTGCCATGGTGGATTTATGTATACTGGACATTTATATACTAACTCTGACACAATTTGATTAGGAGGAAGTTGAAGGTTTTGCTCAATAACTTGCTTCAATTGAACCAAACTAATATTTGAATCAACACATATCATTCTCATATTGTCTGATTCAAATGTCACACCATGTGGCCCAGTACATATCCGTCCATTTGTATATACGTACACCCATTCTCTTCTACTGTTCATTCTTGCTCCTATTTATAGAATCATTTATTATCTATTCATAAACAAGAAATAAATATGAATGCATAAAAAAATTAATAACTACACAATAAAAATTTATAGGCTAATAATATGTGAAGATATCGAACAAAAATTTTTTTGTTAACAAACTTATACTTCATATAACATGTTATTATTCCTAACTACAATTTATTTATGCAATTATACAATTTATTCATTATCATTTAAAACTTGAATTATTTGTTCCACACTTAAATTAATGACTAAATTTATTATATAAATTCATATATGCATGAAAAAATTTAATATATAACAAATTATATATCATTTTTTTGCATGCCACCGATTTTTATATATTATAATTTTTATTTTAACATAAACATATACGAATATATTTAATACAAAGTGTAGATATATAAATTGTTCATATATATGATTTGTTTATATGATTTTTTTAATAAGTTATATATAATAAATTGAATTTATTATTTCATAAATATTTTTAAGCGTTCAATATTTTTATTTTTTTTAAAATTAAGGATCAATTTCTTAATTTTTTATATAAAAATTATGTATGATTACTTAGTACTTCTAATTTCATAAAATGTTATTTTTTATGATAATTTTATTTTTTAACAAATACACTTTAGATAAATGTACTTATATTTTTGTTCATAAATAAAGTTAATTTATTATTTTTTAGAATGTAAGTTTATTACGTTATATAAAATATATATGCATATATATAAAGAACCAAGGAAGTAGCTATATCGGGCCAAATTATTTTTTATAAAAGTTAAAGCTGATAAATATCATATAAAGTTAGATATAAAAATATTAAAATTATGCTAAACTTTTAAAAATCAAAATTATTTTTATACTTGATGGCAAATTTTTTTGAATTTTTCTTAATTTATTATTAAAAGTTTGATTCATGGAAATTGATACTCTTATAATGATAATTTTTGTCCAAAAAAATATTTCTCTTTATTCAAAATTTCAAAAATTTGCATTCTATTACAAATGAAACAATATTTTAACATCATAAATATTGTCTACAAAAATCATAAATGAAACAATATTTTAACATCATAAATGAAACAACAAAAAAATTTGTATTCTATTATAAAAAATCTTATAACATCACGAAAGTATACAAACATAAATGATTTAAAAACTAAATATTTTAACATCATAAATGAACCAAATAAAAATAAATATATTATAAATGAAATAATGAAAAAAATATTCATTTCAACTAGCAAAAAAAAAATTCTTTACAGCCCTCATCTTTCTAATCTACTGGTGAATTTAGGACTTTAAGATAGTGGGAGGTGATATGTTTAAAAAAAGTTCATTACTGATTATCAACTAATAAATATATAAATGTTAAAATTATATATATCTATATATATATATATATTTAAATAAATTGTATATTTCATAAATGTCTTCTATAATATTTTTGCATTGAACTTACTCTTGAACTTTTTTCTACATTTTTAAATAAAAATATTGTAATTCATATATTTTAAATCATGTTTTAAGATAAATAAATAGTACATTCCATAAATAAAAAATTCTACAAAATTATAAACTCATAATAATTAATAAATATAAAATATAAATTATTTTAGAAAATGAAAACTAATAGTGATTTCCTAAATAAATGATAAATATATGCAGTAAAATCTAACAATCTTAAAAATCTAACAACCTAATATAATGCAGTAAAATCAAAATAAACTAAATAATTAGATTATAAAATTAGATATATGTAATATATAACAAAATATACTTACTTGTATTCTGGTGTAGAATTTGTAAAAAATGAGTGAAGATCAAGATAGATGTTGTTGAGTGAAAGATCAAGAAACTAGCTCTCGGCTAATGATCCAGCAAATTATTCTACTTCAAACAAAGAAAAATTTTTTTGCAAGGTGAAGCTGTCTGAAGAGGAGCAACTGAAGTGAAGATTCAAAAATGAAGAAAGTTTCATTATCTGCCGAAACTGAAACCTCTTATATAAATTAAACTGAGTATTCCTGTAACATCACATGGCCACTCTTTAATTTTTAGGTATCCCTATATTGATTGACGCAATGCTGCAGGCACAGCGTTGCGTCAATCAACACTGTATGCAGCAGCGTTGAATGACCAAACACTACTGCATGCAGCAAATATTTTTTTTTTAATTTAAAAAATTAACCCTACCATGAGGCAGAGTTACACTGCCCCATGGCAGCATTATGCTGCAGCGCCAATCAGCTTGATTGGCGCTGCAGCATATGTCACTTAAAGTCACAGACTTTAAGTGAGAGACTTAAAGTCTGTGACTTTAAGTCTTGTCACGGACAGAGAGAAAACTCTGTTCGTGATAATATTTTTTTTAATTAATTTATATATTATAATTATAAATCACTTTATTCTATATTTATACAAATCGTAAAGTTATGTTATGATTTTCTACTTAACTCCACAAAACGGAATTTCACACTACGATTTGTAAAAAATATAGTATATTGGTAAATATTTTTAAGTTTATTGTATATTGATAAATTTTTTTTTATTATTATATTTTGATCAAAGAGCCTTCATTGAATGTGCAGAGTGATTCACAGAAGCATTCTCAAAGGAGAGAGGAGGTTGAAGAGAGCTCCGGTGAGAAGAATCCAGTGACGACAGAGAGGTTGGGACCACAGAATCTGGTCAAACGTCAGAATTGGCGCAAGTTAGGGAATCCCAGAATTATGGGAGGTCAAGTGATTTCCAAGGCAAAGGCTGAGAAACCGAAAATAGTAATATCACAGAAGCGTGAGGTATGTGGTCCCAAACCCGTGGGAGTGAATGGGGTTGGTCAACCAGAGGCATTTGCTTTTAATACTAAAAATACAGTGCAGGCTTTTAGCAAGGATATTAGCAATAAAAAAGAATGGGTCCCAAGGGATTGGAATCAAAAGACACATGGGAAATTAAAAGCTAGTAGGAAGCAGAACAAGGGCCTCGTTGTTAGGCCCAAGTTAGGTGTCTCTGATAATGTGGATAAAGCCTCGAAGCCTAGTCTGGAACTAAATAATGCCTTTTGGGCTCTTAGTGAGGACTCACACATTGGGGCTTGCAATATTAATACTCAGACACCTGGTGATCTCGTGGAGAAAGCCCAGTCCGTCCCAAATCTATTGAAACAAATAATTGTGGGCTTCAGAATAATGATTCAGCTGAAATGGACGCGTACATGAGTTGTGAAAGGGAGGAGGTTGTGCGTGCCAATGAGATGGTACTGGAGAATTCGCCTTCAGATGTTGAATTGGGTCGTACAGCCCAACCTTCTAATGTCATTTCTCAATGAATAGCTTATTTTGGAATTGTAGGGGCTCTGGCTTTAAAAAATTTCCTGGACTTATTCGTGACCCCAAGAGCAATTACAAGCTGGATTTTCTTTCCTTACTGGAAACTCAAGAAAGTAGTCCCCGAGCTCGTAAAATTGCAAGAATGATGGGGTTTCGACATTTTGAGGTGGTGGATGCAGTGGGTCTTAGTGGAGGTATTTACGCTTTTTGGGATGATGACCAATGTAATGTACGATTGGTTTGTCAATCGGACCAATACATGCACTTTGAAATTGATGATGGAAGTTCTAAAATGTTCTTAACTAGCATCAATGCTAGCACAAATATTAATAAGAGGAGAATGCTCTGGGCTCAGCTCACCGAGATAGAAATGACAGTAGAGGGTGCTTGGTGTTTGGGAGGAGATTTTAATAGCATTCTTTACAGTCATGAAAGGTGCTCTAGATCTCGCGTCACCTCTCCTATTGACAAAAGCTTCTTTGATTGGTTCTCGAATCTGGGTCTTATGGACTTAGGATGCTCTAGTCCTTCCTTTACTTGGAGGAGGGAAGGGTGTCAGAGCAGATTGGATAGAGTGGTGGCTAATTCTCAATTTTTGGAGAAGTACCTTGACACAACAGTTTTATCTTTATATCAGTTTAACTCTGATCATGGTCCAATTCTCCTACGCATGAAAAAATTTGAAACTTCACCAAGTGATGATCGTCCTTTCAGGTTCTTTGCACCATGGATCCTGCACGATGATTTCTCGAAGTTTGTGAAGGAGTCTTGGGTAATGTCAGACCTTGGGTGGAGTTAGTAGACTCTTTCACGTATGGCATTGGGTGTTGGAGCAAAGAACTGTATGGGTCTTTGAAGGCTCATAAGAAGAAACTCATGGCCAGATTGGAGGGATTAAATTGAACTTTTAATGAAGAGGGAGTTTCATTGTCGACTCTACAACTGCAAAAATCTCTTTGGAACGAATTAGAGGAGCTTATTTTCCAGGAGGATGTCATGTGGGCTCAAAAAGCAAAATGTGACTGGTGGGAATTGGGAGACAAAAACAATAGATACTTTCAACTTAGAGCCAATGCGAAAAGGAAATATAATAAAATAGAGGCTCTTCAGAATGACCTTGGCACATGGGTTTACGAAGAAGAGGAGATCAAGCGAATTGCTAAATCCTTTTTTACTAATTTATTCACGGCTGAAGATGAAAGTGGTTCTTTGGCTAATTTCAACGTGACATATCCGAACATTGATGAAGAGCAGCTTCGACGTTTGGGTCATGATATTAGTGATGAGGAGGTTTCTCAAGCCATCTTGGGCATGGGCGCTCTTAAAGCACTGGGTCCAGATGGATTAAACGCTCTTTTTTTCCAATCCCAATGGGATCATGTGGGGCCATCCGTGATAAAGTTTGTTAAACAGGCCTTTCAATTTCCTGAAAGCATTCAAGAAGTAAATCAAACTTTCCTTATCATTATTCCAAAGAAGCCTAATCCTGAGACCATAAAAGATTTCTGGCCTATTAGTCTTTGCAATGTAATTTATAAAATCATTATGAGGGTGATTGCAAACCGATTCAAAGAAATCCTTCCATATGTTATATCTCCTAATCAATGTCGCTTTGTTCCTAGGAGGTTGAGCTTAGCAATGATTCATTCGATGTGAAATATGAAAGGCAAAAAGGGATTTATGACTATTAGAATTGACCTCGAAAAGGAATATGATGGATTAAGCTGGGATTTTACTATAAATTGCTTAAGGGAGTTAAATTTTCCTACTAATATTGTTGAGGTTGTGGCTGCTTGTATTAAATCCCCTTCTATGTAAATTCTTTGGAATGGAAGCAAGCATAGAAGTTTCATCCCTCTAGGGGAGTCAGACAAGATGACCTTATTTCTTCATATCTCATTGTTATATGTATTTAAAAATTGGCTCATTTGATTCAAGAAAAGGTTGATAAAGGGGGATGGAGACCAATTCGGCTTAATAAAAATGGCCCACAGGTTTCTCATCTTTTCTTTGCTAATGATTTGGTAGTGTTTATGGAAGCCAATCTCAACCAGGTGAATGTTATTAATAAATGTCTTGATGAGTTCTGTTTAGCTTTAGGAGAGCGGGTTAATCAAGCAAAACGAAAGTATTTTTTTCTCGCAATGTGAATCATAATGTGAGAGCCCAACTCGGCGATGCCTTAGGTTTTGGGAGAACGGCTGACCTGGGTAAATATCTTGGAGTTCCCTTGCATCACCAAAGGGTAACAAAAGATACTTATCAATTTGTGATTGACAAGATTCGAACCAGGCTTAGCAGTTGGAAGACGAATTTTCTTTCTTTTGCTAGACGAAACACTTTAGTGAAGACTATCATCTCCACTATGCCTAATTATGTGATGCAAACAGCTCCCTTCCCTATGAAGTGTTGTGATGAAATTGATAAAAGTGTCAAGAGTTTTCTATGGGGTTCTACTGCTAAAAAGAAAAGAATTCACTTAGTGGCGTGGGAGAAGGTGTGTAAAGAAAAGAAGTTGGGAGGTCTTGGTTTGAGATACTCCAGTCAATAAAATCAAGCACTTTTGATGAAGTTAGGATAGGGCCTTGTTGTTAACAGAGAGACTCTCTGGGTCCGTGTGGTTAGAGGAAAATATGGGTGTGGTGATTACATTCTTCCTTATACTAATATGAGGAAATCTGGGTCAAGAGCTAGAGTGGTATTAAGAACATGTGGGAAAAAGTCTCGAATGGGATGGAGGTGATAACTAGAAATGGGCAACCAGTTGTTCATTGGCGCTATGAGAAACATGGAAGTTTCACTGTTTCTTCGGCCTATAAAAGTCTGGAACAAAATAAGGATGTTGGCGATTCCTTATGGGGTAAGGTGTGGAAGCTGCATGTTCCACAAAGATGTAAAACTCTACTGTGGACCGTTTTACATGATAGAATCCTGACCAATGAAGCTAAATATCAAAGGGGCCTGCACCAAAATGGCCTTTGTGATCAGTGTTAGTTCGAAAAGGAAACAATACTACATGTGCTACGTGACTGTAGAATGGCTAGGTCGGTTTGGGTCAATATTATCCAATCAGATAAAGCTCACATTTTTTTCAAGCTAACTTGCATGATTGGGTTTTAATAATGTGACGAACAGGCGTGGTGATAAGGGTGAGAGATGGGGTGAACTGTTCTGTATCATTTGCTGGCTGCTCTGGAAGTATAGAAATGAAAGAGTTCATGGTAACACTGATCACAATAGCACGGACTGTTTCACAGAGGCGTCTGCTATCTTGAGCTGCATGACTAAGGGGAGAAGAAGATTAAAGACGAATAAGGCAGTGAGAGTTGATGCCATGAATGTAGAATTGAATATGGCTCTGAGCAACGACTGGTGTAAAGTGTACGTTGACGAAGCTTTTTAACATCATACTCATGCAGTAGGTTGTGGAGGTGTGCTGCAAAACCAAGATAATGCTATGGAAGAGGCCTTCTTGTTTCGTACGGAGAAGGGAGATGAACTCATGGTGGAATTGTGGGCTTGCCTTCTGGGATTAAAGAGAGCTTGGGATAGAGGATGGAGAAAGGTCAGGATTTACTGTGATTCGTCTAATGCTATTAATGGGATCAGGTCTACAGATCTGGAATGACATGATGGACAACAACTCATCCTTGAGGTGAAAAGCATGTTGGCATGAGTATGGCATGTCTGTGTTGAATTCATTGCTCGTGAGGATAATTCGATCGCTGATTTCTTTGTTAAACAAGCTCTTGCAACTATGATGGGTCTTCAAGTCATTGCTGGGGACACAGCTATTAATATGATTAGGGAGGATGGAGTCATTTAATTGTTTGCTTGATTGAGTTTTAGGTTTGTTGTTTTTTCCTTTTTATCCAAAAAAAAAAAAAGACATCATTAAAAAAAGTAAAATTCACTTTAATAATTTTTACACTTCAAAAGGATTAGTTTTTGATATGCTAAGAAAATTAACAATGTACTCCCATTAATCGATTAAAAGTATATGTGTATAATTTAACTATTTTTTTAAATGTCATTATGATTTTAACCCTGGACTTTTAGCCCTTGAAAGGAATATACTGCAATTGATCAATATTCTTCCGTAAAGCATATTCATAAATCTTTTTTATGGCAGAAAAAGAAAATCATTTTTAACTAGAGAAGGTTTCGTGCAAATGAGCCACACAACGTATAATTTGTTAACGGCATTCTACACTTTCTATATTTTATATTAGTTATTTTATTGTAGAAAATGCAATTTCATTTCTTAGAATGAGAACATATAGTGAATTTTAGTTTAATTGACATTGACATATACAAAATTTATATGATACTTATTTTTATGTATGTGATATTAAAATTATAATTTTTAAATTTTTTTTAAAATTACTTTTCCTTTTTATTTGCGAGAATTATATAAAATAGATTCTCTGCTTATCATGAAAATGGGCAGTGTTTGCTTATCTCAACGATTTGTATCTTGATGGTTAAAAAAAAAGGATTTGTATCTTATTTTTTTTAATATTTGATATTTTTATTTCAAATGAAACTGAGAGCAAAGTAAAAGTAATTTTTAATTTTTGGCTTAAAAGTAATAATTTAAATAAAAAATTAAACTTTAGAATCTAGAAAGTTTAGGTAATTAATTTTCTATAAGAAGTAAATTACTGTATGTAGAATTATATGAAAAACTTTATTGAGTACAAATAAAGAAAATGGGCTGCATAAATTTCTGTAGGAGATCTAAGGTCAAAGTCAAAGTCAAAGTCAAAGTCCTGAGTCTAATCCCAAAAATAAAAGAGAATCCACACAGAAATTATATATACTTTAGATTTAGATTTAAATTTAGATGTGTCAAATATATGCTACATGCCTGAGACATATAAATATACAATCACCATTATTTTTATAAGAGATTTTTATGCTACTCTTTTTTTGCTATTTACACTTTATTTTTCGTATAACCCAGCAATTTTAAAACCCTGCTTTTTCCATGAATCATTTGATTAATGTTTTCATCATTATGGTAGACAAAGCACCGACCACATCATATTAAAGTAGATGTATAGGTAACTTAATCACAAATAATATTACTATTAATCTTAAACAACTTTAATTAATTGACCCCAATAGAAAACTCAATACATACAAAAGCCCTCCACCAGTATCCCTGATAAGCAACATAAAATATTTCTGATTACTAATTTATATTAGTTTAAGTGGTAAAAGCTCTTGTTCGTCAAGCAAATGGATTGGAGTTTTTATTTCCAATTTTTGTGCATTAAATAATTCTGATTGGGAGGGGGTTTACCCTCTAGATCTTTAATCATTAGTATTTTAAAAGAAATTAGTCCCTTTAGTTGACAGATAAGGATACTTCTAGTTCATTACATATATATATATATAACAGCATATCTCTCTCACAATTTTGTTATAAAAATCAATTAATAATAAGAAGCAAATATCGTTGAATATTAAAAATTATGTTAGTATCTATGTAATTCCTCTCTCTCTCTCTCTCTCTTGTGCACCAATTGAATCCAAAATCATAATATCATTAATATATTACGTGAGATTGAAAATAATATAAATAAGCTTTGATTGGGTTTGTTGTTTGGAACAACCATACACAATGAACAAAGATAAAAGTTGGTAACGTACAAATGATGAATCTGCAATTTACTCTTATCATTTCACTTAAATATATTCTATCTTATCCTACATTTTATTAATCACTTGTTCATTAAAAAGATATATTATCTTAGCCATTTGCATTCCAATCATTTGATAATGAGAATAGATAATGAGGATCCTCATTCACTGCTTCCTTTTCCTTGTCTTTCATCTTTATCAATTAGAAGTTGTCCGATCTTGAGTTACATGCCTACCTTTCCAAATCTCGTAGAGGCCTTCACTTTGAGTGAGTGCAACAAGAAGCCATTGCTGGACACACTTAAGGTGAGCACAACTTGGCCGTTCATAACACGAGTCACATTCATCTCTGTCTATGCTTCAGTTTTTAGAAATTGATTACATATTACATACATTTTATGATAGAGATTAAAGAGGCATTCCAAAGATCTTTAGGTGTCACTCACATGATCGCTTACAAGGAATTTTTATATATGTTTTGTTTAGATAATTTTATTTATTTATTTATTTATTTTTATTTTATTAGTTTCTAATTTGTATTTACTTGGAGTCAAAGTTATTGGTTAGATTTAAATTAGAATAAATAAAATCTATTAGATGTCCTTTAAAAGATTTCGTATATTTAAATTAAAAGGATTATCTAATAGTATTAGGACTAAAATATCAATTTTATTATTTTTCTTTAAATTTTTATTTTTATTTTTAACATTTTTTTATAATTAGATATATCTTTTAGATTTTCCAAATCTAATAGGATTATTTAAGTATCAAATATTCTTAGTTTCTTTAGAATTAAGTTTTTTATATTTTTCTTATTTAAAGGCTCTATGTAATACTTATTATGAAGAGATGAGTTAAATAATAGTGAGTATTTTGAGTTTTTCTCCTAAACTCTTATATTTTCTCCCTCTCCCTTGAGTTCTTTTTTATCCCATCCTTTGTTCTATATCTTTCTCCTTTAAGCTCCTCCCTTTCTCCCTCTTTCTATCTATCTTCTTTTACTTTCTTTGTTCTCTATCTCTTTACCCTTATCCCCTCTCCCCCTGTTCACTTTATCTCGATCTCCCCCTGTTCACTTTATCTCGATGGAGCTTAGCTTTTACAAGATATATGCAAAAGAAGAAGAGGTACAGAATGGCCCAAAATTGCTCACATCCCTAATATAATGGTGAATGGTCATCGAATCTAATTCTTCATTGGAATTATGCTTTAAATGTTTTTAAACTCCATTCCTTTTCCAAATTAACTTTTGGTTGTGGTTGTAGCTATCCATTTCACAAACTGATGAAGACTACTCTCACATGCTCTGATCACTGAATCTTTTGAACAAGGTACTAGACTACTTAATGTGATGAAAGGAGGGAATCTAATATGAAATCTACTCAAACTTCACAGGTGATCACCACAATTTTTCTTTGGGGCTCTTGTCGCTATCTGTTTTGTGAATTTTCCCCCATTTCTACTACGTTAATTTAACTGTCTCCTCCATCTTGTTGTGACAGTTCTGTTTTTCTTTGTCATCTATAATAAAATTTTTCATTGTTAAAATTAGTGTTTATCAATATCATTTTGCTTGTAAGTAGCAATTTAACAACCGCTATTACTTTTCAAGGATTTTTTTTTTTGGTGAAAATGTCAATATCAAATAAAGAACCACCAATTCATATACACAGCAGAGGAGAGTAGTACTTGGGCCATCTTCTAGAAAAGGTTCCTAACTTACCACTTCAAAACCTCTAATGTGGCAAAGCATATACACCACAAATACAAAACCAAAGATAAGGGATCTTATACAGTATTACTAATTCTCAAAAACTTTAAATTTACCTCTTTTAACTTTTTGGAAAGATATGATTTTACTTTCATACAAATTTTAGCTTAATTTTCATCATGGTCTGCATGGATATTTCTGAAGACCATGACATTTCTTTTTATCCAAGCATGATAAACCACAGCTGCTACAACATCATATAAGATATTTTTCCTAACTTCAATATGCTTGAAAGTATGCAACAAAACTTGCTCCGAACTCCTGACTCTTCTACTAACTAATTTGGAACCAATCCAATCCATGGCAACATTTAAAAGCTCTCTTAACCATTTACAATTAAAAAATAGGTGGTCCATTGATTTCTTATCACTGCATAGAACACAAGTAGTAGAATCAATTAATCATGGGAGTCATGATTGCCTTCTTGTAAGTAATTTTTAATTTTTAAACTATAAAGTAAAGATCATGCTTATGCTTAAAGCCTATCTTTAAGCATATTATCGTGAGAAGTAATTCAATAAAGTTTATTAGTTATCTAATAAATTTTATTGAATTACTACTTATCATGAAAACACATTTATACTACTTGGGTTATACTTATGTGGGTATTTGATCCCTTCACTTCTGATGAATCATACATTTTGCTTTTCTTGGCCCATCTGGTAATGAATCATTATTGTGTTGGGAATGAAGAAGAAAAGTTAGAGAATTCCAACAACTAAGAAAAGAAAAGGGAAAATGATACTTTAAAATCAAAATTTTTAATTAATACCTTTTTAAGATTAAAATATTCTAAATAACAGAAAGAGACCATGGTCTCAAATTGATCAAAATTTTAAATAGGAAATGACTTAAATATTCTTATTTAAAAATTTGACACTCAACACCCAGTTCTTTACTACTTACCTTTCATGATTTGACACTGAATTTCCTTAGTTTTATACTGAGCATATTATCATAACGAAAGAATTCAATTAAGGAAGTTTAGTTAAAATCGGGGAAGTTGAGTGTCAAATCGTGGAATATGAGTAGTAAAAAGTGAAAGTTAAGTGTAAATTTCTGAGACTGATTAGTTGAATTCTTTGATAATCATAATGTGTCCAATGTAAAATCGGGGTTTTTCAATGTCAATCGTGGAACATAAGTAGTAAAAAGTGAAAGTTGAATGTAAAATTTTAAGAGTTAAATTCTTTGGTGATCACAATGTGTCCAGTGTAAAATCGAGAAAATTCAGTGTTAAATCATAGAAGATGATTAGTAAAAAGCAGATGTTGAGTGAAGAAGCTTAGTGTAAAACTAGGAAATTAAGTGTCAAATCATGGAATATAAGTAATAAAAAGAGGAAGTTGAGTGTAAAATTCTGAAACTGATCAGTTGAATTCTTTAGTGATTATAGTGTATTGATTGTAAAATCAGGGTTCTTCAATGTCAAATCGTGGAACATGAGTAGCAAAAAATGGAGGTTGAGTGTAAAATTCTGAGAGTTGAATTCTTTGATGATCACAATGTATCCAGTGTAAAACCAATAAAGTTCAGTATTAAATCATAGAACATAAATAGTAAAAAGCGGAAGTTGAATATAAAATTTTAAGAGTTGAATTCTTTAATGTGTGCAGTGTAAAATCGGAAAAATTCAGGGTTAAATCGTGGAAGATGAGTACTAAAAAGTAGATGTTAAGTGTAAAATTTTTTAACAAAGGATTTAAGTCATTTCCTAATTAAAATTTTGATCAATTTGAGACTATGGTCTATTTCTGTTATTTTGGAATATTTTGATCTTAAAATGGCATTAATTAAAAATTTTGATATTGAAGTGTCATTTCCCAAAAGAAGATGGTCGTTGAATGAAGCAGTGACATGAAGAAACACGGTAACGAAGGATTTTCACGTCTTTTGGCTTCTGGAATATGTGATTCAATGTTTTACAAAGTAATTAAATATAGTTTGAGAAGGCAAGAAGACGATGTATATGTGATGTTGCCTTGAAGTTTTTAAAAATGTTTGTGATAGAAAGCTAATTAATGAAGTGGGAGAGATTATAAAAGCTGAGATTAAAAGCTAATTAATCTCAAAAATATCAAACCAATATTCAAGACTAACTCATGTACACTTCTTAATACAAAATTCTATGCATTTTTTTTATGGAAAACTGGGGAACCAGGTCCCTAACATTTAGCAGCAAAAAACATGGGGAACAACGTTCCCAGTTACATCAGCAAGCACAAAAGCCCTAACAACAAGTGGGGCATCATCATAATAAACAGTGTCAGAATTACAAAGAAGGTAAGTTTGAATATCTGCTTCACTTTCTTTACATCCCACTGCATCTTCTCACATTTTTTATCACATTTTTAGTAGAAGGAATACATGTTTATTTTCTTATAAAATTTTCTACAAGATGATTCTGGAGAGAGGATGCAGTAGAAGACCTCTTCCTGACAAAAGAAGGCCAGATCTAGCCAAGAAATCATCTGGTCTGTTAACAGCACGAGGAGTGTGAAAGAATTTCAGCCACCAATCACTTCACACCATTGAAGAATTAGCATAATGATCAATGACTCCATGCAATTCTATTTTTGTTCTTTAATTTTTGTCCACCTATTAATTTTTAGGAAAATGAACACAATTTTTTTAAAAAAATAATTTTTAATTTCTTCCATGCATTGCATTGCAGCAAGAAAAAAAGATATATATATATATATATATATATTTTAGACCAAAAAAAAAAAGATGTCTAGCTTACAATAATTTTTGTCAATATGTCCAAGGCATTCAATGACAAATTGTCTAATTGGGCCCTGAGTATTGACCAAGCAAAACATGGGTCAATGTTCCCAAACCAAACATTCATACAATGAAAACAAAAAAGAAAAAAGAAAACTCAGAAAAGTCACCACTACAAAGGGACTGTTCGGTAAAACAAATTATTGTTTATAACTATTATTTTTCAGTTTTTTATTCAAATAAGTTTGTGTTAAATTTTCCTATTTTTATTTAAACTTCATTTTTTTTTGCAATATGTGGTTATTTTAACGGATATTTTATAACAAAAAAAATCCAAATGGACGCTAAATATAGCATCCAGATCATAGTGTCAGTATCGTGGGCTTTCTCCATAGTTTACCTCTAAAGCCAGTGGGCAATAAAATATTATGTTTTACTTCCGTTCATGTGAGACTGAAAATAAAATAAATACGCTTTGATTGGGTTTGTTATTTGGAACAACCATAGACAATGAACAAAGACAAGAGTTAGTATCATACAAATAATAAATCAGCAATTTACTCTTATCATTTCACTCAAATATATTCTATCTTATCCTATATTTTATTAATCACCTGTTCCTAGACAATCTCATTCTTCAATTCCGAATCGATCCCACTGTCGGTAAATATGTTAAGATATTAATTAATAACTGTTAATTTATGTTTATGTACTTTTTATATATGCTTTCAAGTTTGTGTTTACTTCAACACATGTCCAAAAAGTTAGTTAAAATTTGTATTATATCTCATTTGGTTTTAATAATTAATTATCAAAATAATTTCCTGGGTATCATTTCATGGATTTGAGACTGGAACAAATCATGTGAATGACATTAGCTCCTTCCAAGAAGCATGCTGAGCATTGGGTGCTTAAAACATCAAAACTTTATACGCGTGGTCGCTTTTTCTGAGCATCTTTCTCAACTTTTTGCATTTTTTTCATTTCGGCTTTTCTGTGACTTTTGCCTTATCTTTGTACTGAGTCTGAGAGAGACTATTCGTTGAGACGTGTTTTCCTTTTCAGCAGAGAGGCCAGAGTCCGTTTAATAACATTTTCTGTTTTATTGTTTTTAATAAAATTATTTTTGAAAACAAATTTTTAAAAATAAAAAAATATGTTTAAATATTTATTACCAAAATCATAATTAATAAATATTAAATAAATTATTTAAAATTTATAATTTTACTATTAATAAGATAATTATTTTTAAAAACAATTGTTAAACATGCCCATAATTAACTAAGATTTGCCGTATGATGTGATTCAGATATATTACCGTTTCCTTCCTCTATTCTACAAAGACCTGGCGCCTTTTCTCCTCTATTCTTTACGTACGTATATTTTACTTTCACTTTCTTTTTGTATTTACTTCAACATATTTTGATAATTAATCAAATAGAGGAAATGTTTCAATAACTTTTTCCAAAAAATACTTCTCCATGTAAAGAGACATGAACAAACAGTCATTATTTCCAAGAAGCGTTGTATGGGACAATTATTCCTTACAGTGAGATCGATAGGTAAGGTGATCGAAACTAGGCGGAATATTCAAACTAAACTTTAATGGCATGTTTGGTTCTCCATTTTATAAAATTAAGTTAAAATAAATTTTATAAAAATAAAATTTAGATAAAGTAAATTTATTGTAAGTTGCTATGTTTGAATATTCTTTTTGTAAAAGTAAATTTGATAAAAAATCTGTTTGGAAGATAAGAGTTAAAAATATTTTTAAATATATAATATAGAGTAAATTTACTTTTCCTTTTCCAAAATCTACATTTTGTTAAAGGAAAAGTAACTTTTTTTTTATTATAACCCACCTTTCAGTTTTCAAAAAATCAGTTTGTATTTAATTTGTATTTGACCAAACACATCTTTTCAAAAATCATAATTAAAAATCATAATTTCTTTTTATAAAAGGAGAATCAAGCAGGGACTTAAATTAAATTTGGGACATTTCTAGTTACAAAATTGATACATTGATTTAAAAATATAACAAAACAAACATTCATTGTAAGCTAAAACATTAAACACGGCTTCTTAAAAAAAATTTATTACTTTCGAAAGTTTTAAAATTATTTCATTATTTATCCAATAACTTTTTTATTAAAAAAAATTATGAAAGTTAGGTTCCTGAAACCTATCATTACTAATCTCAATGTAATTCCTTTTTCTCTCTATGTTGCCCCATATGAATTCAAAAGTATAATATTAATTCATTATATGCGATTGAAATTAAAAGAAATAAACTTTGATTATGTTTGTTGTCTGGAACAAGCATACACAATGAACAAAGACAAGGTTAGTAACATATAATTGATAAATCTGCAATTCACTCTTATCATTTCACGTAATTATATTCTATCTTATCCTACATTATATTAATCACTTGTTTCTTGGAAAAGATATATGTTATTTTAGTAACTTTCTATTTCTTGACCCTAATCATTGAAGATTTACAAAAGGATATTGTTTATATAACTTTGGAATAACTAACTAACTAAAAAATTATGAAGGAAACTAATCTCTTCATATGGATTGATTAGCAAAATAATTAAGGTCAATTGGCGTTCCAATCATTTTAGCACATGGGGGTAGGTGAGAATCAGAACTTACGAGGTACTTCATGGCTCTTAAACAAACATCGACTATTTATTGAGTATGAATTTTCTACTGTTAAAAAAGAATGTAATACTCACTTATTATTTCTTTCTCCGATTTTATATATAGAATATTTTATTCTGATCCTAAATATAAGACTCTTTATAATATATGAGTTGAAATTTAGTATGCATTTCTAGAAAAATACCGCTATTTAATGTATCCAAAGAGAAAAAGAGAGAAATTAAATAAGGGTAGTTTTGAAAAAATATTAAAATTTTCGGAGAAATTGAGGTAGTTAATTAGTTTTAATTTTAATTCTTAATCCACATGATTTGGTTAAAAGGGTCTGATATTAAGGTTAAGAGGAAATATTATTTTATTACATTTTAATTATTTTAATTTTATTTAGATAGTTTGAGTTTTATTTTTTAATTATTATTTTTATTATTTATGGTAATTTTAGAGAGCAAAAATAATAAAATCTCCAAAAATATTCAATTAGTTAAATTAAAATTTTAACAATTTAACATCTCTATTATATGATTATGATTTTAACTCAAGATTTTCATTTCAACCATTGATTAAAACAGAGAGCAAGAAACACTTAAAGGTCTTAAGACATTCTGGTGTAACATTTTATTCAATGAAAATTTTCATCCAAAGGTTCAGATTTTGTACTATTCAAGTATGTTTGGATCCAAAAGGGGGAAAAAAATAGTTAAAGAATGTTAAAAATTGCAATTATTTTTAAGGATTAAAGTTATCTGAGAAATTCGTATCCATCCTTATCTGAGAAATTCGTATCCATACCTTTTTTTTTTTTTTACGGCCGCCCTTACTTTGTAAGTTTGCATAGCCGAAGAAGCAAATGACGATGCGGCTTGGTGGAATCCAGTTCATGATTTCACAACAAATGAAAAAACGAAGTGTTGTGGTGAAGCAAAGGCGAAAAAGCGATGATTTTAACAAACAAAGTGGATTTGCCAAAGCCAAAGCATACATGAATCATTTATGCTGCAATTGTTACATAAAAATAAGTATGAGGGCAAGAAAAAAAAATAAGGAAAAATAAGTGTGAGGGATGGGGAAAGGATAAGGAAAAAATATATAAGATAGCAAAGTGATTTTGCTTAAAAGAGAGCTTCTTCATTTTCATTCTTTTTTGAATAAAATACTTTGATTTCTTTTATGTTTTGTTTTAATTATAAAGATCCTTCATAAAATAAAAAGCTATGTTATATAGATCTCCTATCTGTTTTCTAAATTTCATTTCTATCCACCAATCAGTTAATGAACTATTTAATTACTTACCAAATTTAACTTCTTTTTGGACCAAAATATCTCTATTAAATATAAATATTTATTTAGTAATATTTTCAACTCATTTTTTAATGTTTTAACTTTCAACTAGAATAGATTTTATACATTTGCATGGAGAAGTCTGAGGCTTCTTATAATTTTTTTATATTTTATATTGATTGATTTCCCTTATTTTTATTTTTTTATAAATTTAATTAATTTCTAATGTAATTTTTTTAAAAGCATTTATTTTAATATTACTATAACTAATTATTTAAGTTTGTTTAATAAATATATTATATTTTAATGTCAAATCAATATAAAATATTATCATGAATTTTTATATAAATATTTTAAACTTGTTTATATTTGATTAGGATAGAAATTAGAGATTTTATATTATGAGGATAACTTAATAATTCTAAGTTATTTTAATCTAAATTTTAATTGTTGAAAAATATTTTTTAAAATTTTTAATAGAATATTCTTAATGAAGTATGCGTCTTGAAAATAGGGGAAAATCTTTGTAGTTTCAGCAGCATTGGAGAATGCCAATATATTTTGCTCTTTTGTTTTTTTTTTCTTCTCCATTCCAATGCTTATTCAGATTTACTCTATATATTTACACATTCACGTTGAAAATATTATGTTTTCAGAAACTTTTTTTGTTGTTGCCAACAATGTTTTCAGAAACTTTGGTCCTTCGTTCTAATATTTTCGCTCATGAACTTCTGCATTTTTATAGCACTGTAGTTTTTATATCTTAATTATTCTCTTACATCTCATTGCTCAAATCAAATCTTCTGTTCTGTAATTATACATTCAAAGATGTGTACATGAAATGTTTTTATTCTTTTTACATTCCTTTCACTTTTTATTAATATCTAATTATATCATAAACAATTGATTTATAGACAATAGAAAAAATCCAAACTCACATATTAAAAGATTGATAATGGCATAATGCTATTGGCTACTGAACTTACAAGAGTTCATTCTTATATCTGATTATGAGGTTCAGTAATTTTTCATAATTGATTATAAGGATAAGTGATTATATTAAAAGTAATTTATATTTGATTGTTTTTAACTAAGAAATAATTTTGAAAGAAGAAATGTGTTTAAATTTTGAGGGTTCAAGTAATTAGTAGGTGAATAATAAGAAAGATAAGTGAAATAAATTATTATGAAAAAATAGAATAAGATGAGATGCGATTATAATAAGTAGAAAAATTCAATTTCTTTCATAATTCATTATTTAAGGTATAATTGATTATTAAAATGATGATGTGTTTGACAAATCTCTTGTAATAAGTAATTATGGATCCCCGTAAGCATTTATTGAGGGTATTAACTTCTCTTAATATAAATATTTGGGGAAGAAAACTAATTTTTTTCATGCCATCAAAACTTTTCCAACCAATTGATCAAGCATTGGACAGTCTCATTCGTCAATTCAGAATCCCACTGTTGTTAAATATGTTAATATATTAATCACTGTTAATTTATGTTTATGCACGTTTTACTTTCAATCTTGCATTTAGTTCAACATATGCTTGAAAAGTTAATTAAAATATGCATATCTATGTTAATTTTAGGTCTAAAGAGATTTATCTGAAGTTCCATTAATGCTCCAGACTCTAGATGACTTGGTACATAGGTAATGCTAGATCACCAATTGGGTTCTAGCCTACACATCCACAGCAAATGCACACTATCTCATGCTTATACCAGAATATCTAAATTAAGTGGGATATTTGACTTAGTTTAATTATTTTAAATAACACAAGTTAAATAATTAAACTCTCACTTAATTATTACTCTCTCTCTCTCTCTCCTCATATTATCAAGTAACAAGTGCAAATTTTTTTGTTTTATATTATAAGGTAATATAATTTTATTTACCAATTTTACCCCTCATTAATATAATCCAAAATATTATAAATTATGTTAATTAATGATATTTAATAGGAATAAAATATAAATTTTTAGGTTTTTTTTGAAAGAATTTAAAGATATTATAAACTTTCTTAATATACTTGAAATTTAACTTATTTTCTTATAATATGAGATAGAGGAATTAAGTTTTATTGAGCCAACAACTAATTAATTTATCAAAAAATTAATTAGTTAATTCCCAAATTCTGTTTGATTTATAACACTTAACCCCATCAAGGAAGGACTATTCTATTAAGTTCAACATTCTCATTTTTTTCACAAAAAAAAAATCTCTTTTTATTTTAATAACTAGTTATGAAAATAATTTCGTGGGTATTTTTGGATTTTGCTTCCGTTTTTTGTTGTTTTAATTTTGATTTTCGGAAGTCATGGATTTAATGTTTACTCCCTCCGATCTTATATATAGGGCATTTTATCCTGATCATTAATATAAGATCATTTATAATATACGAGGTAACATTTATTATATATTTTTAAAAAATACCTCTATTTAATATATTTAAATAGAAAAAGAGAGATATTAAATAAAGATAATTTAAAAAAAATATTAAAATTTTAAGAAAAATTAAGATAATTAATTATTTTTAATTTTTAATTTTTCTCATGATTTAATTAAAATAATTTTATATTAAAAATGGAAGGAAGTGTTATCTTTTTCACTGGACAGGAACAACAACTTGAATGACATCACGCTCCACCCAAGAAACATCGCACACTAAGCATTGGATGCTTAACTTGTGGCTGTGGTTGCTTTATGGATGCTCCTTCCAATACTTTATACGCCTGCTTGCTTTTTCTGGATAGACCACCAATGTTGGAAAATACATCACGACAAGCTCCTAATCAATTAAGGTTTACGTATTTTTTACTTTCATTTTCCTTTTGTATTTCTTCCAACCTTTTTTTTATTTGTATTTACTTCAACATATTAGAAGAGTTAATTGAAATATGTATACGATTATATCTCATTTTGTTTTAATAATAATAATGATTAATCAAATAGAGGAAAAGTTTCCACAACTTTTCTCTAAAAGAATATATAATTTCCATGTAGAGTGTACATGAACAAACAACCCGTTCTTTCCAAGCAGCATCCTATAAGGCAATTCATGGGGACATCAAAAGTGTAACGCGTCGTCATTGTTCTTCTGTGTATCTTTTAAGAAATCAAGCACTTATGGTCTTTTCTCTATTTACCTCTATGTCCCCTCTTTGTGAGTGTATATATTTAACCACACCAATTCCGTTAGCTCCATCTTGTGACTCAATTCTCTATCTACCTACAATCGCTTCCTTTGCTAAGAAAAATGGCAGAACAAATTCCTTATGGTGTGGTCGTGAGTGTCATAAATAGGTTGGGTTCATTAGCCTTCGGAGAGATTGCAAAGATTTGTGGGGTTGATCGTGAGATCGAAAGGCTGAAGGAAACTGTGGAAGCCATCAACGCTGTGCTTGCTGATGCCGACCAAAGCAACAGAACGACCAGCTCATCCAGCTCTGGATAAGGAGGCTCAAGAAAGTGCTTTACAAAGCAGATGACTTGCTTGATGAACTCCACACTGAACACTTGCTGCGCAAGAGGGATGGAGAAGGAGAAGGGATGGTACGTAACATCTTCTCATTCCCAAATAAAATTGCTTTTAGCTTCAATGTTGCTCGTCATATTGAAGAGATAAGGGACCAATTTAATGCTCTTGCAGAAGATATGTCTAAGTATAATTTAGATCGGAGAGTTGTAGTGATGAGTCATGATGAGAGTAATTGGAGGGAAACTAGTTCTTTTGTGTGTCAAGATGATATCATTGGGAGGGAGGGAAGCAAAAGGGAGGTTATTGATTTATTGTTGAAAACTAATGGCAATCAAAAGCTTTCCTCAATTGCTATAGTTGGTGTTGGGGGTTTAGGTAAGACTGCTCTTGCTCAGCTAGTGTTCAATGATGTTAGAGTGAACGAATTTTTCAAAAAGAAAATATGGGTGTGTGTTTCTGATGACTTTGATGTAAAAACAGTGGTTAAAAAAATATTAGAATCATTAACCGGTGAGAAAGAAGATGGCCAGCTATTAGAACTACTTCAAAATAAACTCCAAAAGAATTTGAATGGGCATAGATATCTGCTAGTCTTAGATGACGTGTGGAATCAAGATCACGAAAAGTGGTTAAATCTAAAAAAGTATTTGATGTGTGGAGTCGAAGGTAGTAAGATTTTAGTGACCACTCGTGATCAGATGGTGGCAAGATGCATGGGTGTGCAAACCCCATTTGCTTTGGAAGGTCTAACAAATGATCAATCTTGGGATTTATTTAAAAGATTGGCATTTGGAGAAGATAGAATAATGACTCAGAAAATTGAGTTAATCGGTCGAAAAATTGCAGACAAATGTCAAGGAATTCCACTAGTGATAAGAGCCATGGGAAGTTTGTTGCATATGAAAATAGATGAAACTGATTGGGAAGATATCTTAGAAGGTGACTTTTGGAAATTATCGGAAAGTTATAACTCAATCATTCCAATACTAAAACTAAGCTATGATCACTTGTCAATTGAATTAAGACAGTGCTTTGCTTATTGTTCTTTATATCCAAAAGATTGGAGATATGATAAGAATGAGTTGATTGAATTATGGATGGCACAAGGCTACCTTGAATCTCAAAATGAAAGACAATCTCTGGAAGATGTTGGGGAGCAACATGTTCATATTTTGTTAATGAGGTCTTTCTTTCAGGATGTTGAGATGGACGAAGTCAATGGAATAAAACATTTTAAAATGCATGATTTGATGCATGACCTCTCACAGTCAGTTGCTGGCTTAGATTGTAGCTTTATTGAGGAGGAAAAAATTGTTACAAGTCCTTTGCATGTTAATTTTGCAAGTAATTCTAATCGTTCATTCGATTCATTGGATGTAAGTAGATTGCGAAGTATTCTTGGGATAGGAGGACTATTTAAAAATGAGTTATCCAGTTTCTTAGAGTTCAAATGTCTGCGTAGTCTAAGCTTGTCAGGAGGGAATATGATAGTTTTGCCAGACTCAATTGGTGAGTTGAAACATTTAAGGTATCTTGATCTTGCTTGGTGTAGCAGGCTGACTAGTTTGCCCAAAAGTGTAAGCAACCTAGTCAATTTGCTAACGCTGAATTTGGATAGTTGTCATGAACTTGATCAATTTTCTATGGATGTTGTCACAAGGTTGATCAACCTGCATCATCTTCATATTGAAGCTTGTGGTGCCTTTAAAGAAGGGATCCCAATTGGGCTGGGTAGATTAACATCTCTACAAAGTTTATCACATTTTATCGTGGCCAACAATGCTGATAAGGAGAGAAAGAATGCTCAATTGAATGAATTGAAAGAACTCAACCTCAGAAATGAATTAACTACTGATAATCTCCATTTAGTGAGGGATGTAGAGGAGGAGTCCAAGGATGTTAATTTGAAATCAAAGAAAAACCTCAAGTCTTTGAGACTCAATTGGGAAATCTGGGGAAGAGGTACAGAAGTGAAAAATAGTGATAGCTTACAACTATTAGAAAACCTTTGTCCTCATCCAAATTTGAAACAATTGGAAGCGATAGGATACCCAGGGGTGAAGTTTTCAAGTTGGCTTCCATCACTTACAAATCTTGTTGAGTTATCTATCTTTGCCTGTGAGAAATGCCGATTCTTACCACCGTTAGAGGGACTCGTTTCTCTTAAGACTCTTGGTTTACGGGGTATGGATGCTTTGGAGTACATATGTTATGAAGAATGTTCCTCATCAATGGCCGCACATACAACTAGCTTCTTCCCATCTTTGGAAACGTTAGTGCTTCAGGATTGTAAAAATTTGAAGGGATGGCAAAGGGCGGGAGATGCAAATAATGGCATAGATAATGAGACTCCCCATTCACTGCTTCCAATATTTCCTCATCTTTTGTATTTAAGGATTGAGGATTGTCCCAACTTGAGTTGCATGCCTACATCTCCAAATCTCGTGGAAGGCTTGGTTTTGAGGGGGTGTAGCATGAAGCCATTGATAGACACACTCAAGGTGAGCACAACACAAGCATTACATTCATCTCTTTCTATGCTTGAGTCTCTACACATTTATGACATAGAAATAGAAGGTTTACCGGAGGAGTGGATGCAAAATCTCACCTCTCTTAAGACTCTTTCTATTGGGCGCTTATCAAGCGTAGTAACTCTGTTTCGTCATATGCGACATCTACCTGCTAAGCTTGAAGACTTCACTATTTTGGGGATGGACAACCTTGATCCTCCGAGTAGTGATGAGGATTTTGGCATACAGTTTGCAGCGCTTCATTGCCTCCATTCTCTCCAAAATTTCACTATTATTGCGTGTGAAAATGTCAAAGCTGTACCAGAGTGGATTTGCCATCTCCAATCGCTTCGGTCTCTTCGTATTGAATATTGCGCCAATTTGGAGTCATTGCCAGAAGGAATGCACTACCTTACTAATTTACAGTCACTTCATGTCGAAAGAACTCCACTTTTAGGGGAAAGATGTGAGAGAGGAAGAGGTGCAGAATGGCCCAAAATTGCTCACATCCCTAATATAATGGTGAATTATCATCAAATCTAATTCTTCATTGAATCCGTCTGAAGGTAATCAAGTTATATGAATTTTTAATTGGAATAATGCTTGGATTCATTTTTTATTTTAAACTCTCTGCTCCTTTCCCAAATTAATTTATGGTTGCAGCTATCCATTTTACAAACACATCAAGACTGCTCTCGCATGCTCTGTCATCACTGAATCTTTTCAACAAGGTACTGCTTTTGCACTACTTTATTTATAGAATGCTTACTTCTATTTCCTAACTTACTTATATAGCCTTTCATAATTTCATAATGCGATGGTGACAAGAGAGAATATAATATATATGAAATCCACCTAAATTTTACACGTAATCACTACAATTCTTTTTTTTTTTTTACTCATTGATTGTCGCTATCCGTTTCATATTTTTCTTACAAAAAAAAATCATTAATTCTCAAACTAGATCGATAGAAATTAAAGAAAAAATAGACAACTAAGAGTGAATGCTAATTTTTTAGTAATTATATTAAACATATGCTATGCTACTTAACAAATTGTTATTTTATTACAAAAAAAAAATTGGAGATTTGCTTTTCATTGAAGTAAATGATTGATTTTTATTACCCTTAATTAAACAGTCTCTATATAGCATCTTACTGCGATAGTTTTGTTCTTCTTTTTTTTTTTTGTCATTTGTAATAAAGTTTTTCATTGCTGAAATTACTGTTTATGAATAACTATTATTTTCCTTGTAAATTACTTTTTATCGAAATAAATTTCAGGAAAATTAAGGTAAGATGCATTCCTTGGAATTATTCATGGGAGTCATGATTACCCTCTTGTAAGTAATTTTAGTTTTAAACTATATAGTAAATTAATATCATGCTTATGCTGAAAGCCTTTGTTTAAAAATATTATCCAGAGATGAAGAAATTCAACAAGGTTTATTAGCTATCTCTAGCTTTGGATCGAATTCCTTGGGTTTTGGATGCTCAATTTTTTAAAGGGAAAATAATGATTGAGGATCAAAAGTTCGAATTAAATACAGTAAAGGATCTTACTATTTTTTCAGTAATAAATACAGAATAAAGTAGTAGTAAATTTTTGATGTTCAGTAATAAAAAAAATTACAAGATCTTTTATTGTATTTAATTCAAACTTTTAGTCTTTAATTGCTATTTTTCCTTTTCTAAATTTATATTTGTTATGGCTTTTTTTCTTAATTTCTCATGAGAAATTTTAATGTGTGCAAATTAAATTATCATGTTTCTTTTTCTTTTATGGTTTTCTTTTGGGGTTGAATCCAGTAATTAATTGGAAGATAATATTGGGTTCCAAATTATGTTAGACTGAGTTATTGTTTGATTTCGTAATTTGTACCTCAGGAAATGTTTAATGAAACTGACTGTAATATGGATTGTTCCTGAAATGACATGAAGAAAAACACATTTATATACTACTGACGTTATACTTATATATGTTGTATATAATCGATCTGTTCACTTCTAATGAATCTATATTGTTTTGTGAATGAAGGAGAAAAGTTGGAGAATTCCGAGAATTGAGAAAAGAAAATGGTGGTTGAAGGATAGTTACACTATTTTTGAAGAATGAAGATGGGAGACAAGTGGCTGTATATCTTGCTATCATTTGAAGTGTGGTAGTAATTATTGTTAAAGTGTGGTAGTAAATCTGTGTGTTGAATCTGTGATGTTGCCTTCTATATAATCGATCTGTTCACTTCTAATAAATCTATATATATTGTTTTGTGAATGAAGGAGAAAACTTGGAGAATTCCAGAAATAGAGAAAAGAAAATGGAGTTTGAAGGATAATTACACTATTTTTGAAGAATGAAGATGGGAGACAAGTGGCTGAATATCTAGCTATCATCTGAACTTTGAAGTGTGGTTGTAGTTATTGTTGAAGTGTTTTATTATTTGTTTTGATTTGATTTGAGAGTGCTTGTAGTGGTTCTTGTGTGCTCAATCCATTTTAGGCTTCCAGGGAAAGAAAAGTTGTAAATCTGTGTGTTGAATCCGTGATGTTGCTTAGTTTTTTAAAAGTTTTTAGAAAGTTTGTGATAAAAAGCTATTGGGAAAGATTGTAAAAGGTGAGAGTTGAGTCCTCTAAGATTACCATAGGAAGTAAAATATAGGAAGCAAAGAATGTGTATAGGATTGTGTACCTGTATTTTCTATTTGGTGATTGCCCACTATAATAAAAATCTCTTGCTTTGTGCTTGGAGACTGGACGTAAGACATTTTTGTTTGAACCAGTATAAAATTGGTGTGTTCTCTCTTTTTTTTTTCTCTTCATTTTTTGAAAGTATTCTTTACAAGAGGATAAATCTGTCTTGATAAATTAAGTTGGAGCTTAATGCTGTTATAGAAAAAATTACTTATATATTTAAACAGATAGAAATATATATATATATATATATTTTAGAAATCTGGTTTCACATTTCAGCCCCTTAGATTATGTTGAGACTAAAAAAATAAAGATTGGTTAAAACTTACCAAATATCAAACCAAGATATAAAACTAACTCGGGTACTAAAATTACATAATTGAATTCATACATTGATAAACATTAGACGTGAACGGTTTCTCAAAAATGTTTTACTCCATTTGAAAGTTTAAAAACTATTTCATTATATTCTAAACTAAATCATCCGTTGTGCAACACATGGGAGTAAAAATAAAACCATGACTGTTTAGAAAAACAATAAAAAAGGCAATAATTTTTTTTTTAAATTATGCAAGTTAAAACTATCAAGTTTACTAAGATTAGAATAGGCCTTATAGTTCAATGCACCCTGGCTATGTCTTCCAATAGAGTAAAATCTCATTTTACTTGCCGTCTCAATTTCTCAATTGCAAGTGAGTAATGTGGGTCCTTCCTTGCTAACTTGTTCCACTAAGAAATCTATCTCTCATTTCTCTTCCATGTCATCCAAACACAGCATTTAAAGGTGGGGTTCTTTTTCCCCTTTGGAAGACACATTTTTTTTGGGCCTAAGGACACATTTAGAAACTAAGAACTTGCCCTTTTTATGTTGTAATTTACGCTAATCTTGTTTTCTTCATTGATTTAATTAATATCAATGTGAAATATATATATATATATAGGGAGCTCCATTATATTCAATTTATAAATTGTGTGGCTTGTTTTGGGTCTCATGGAACTATTATTTTATTCTTACAATATTTTTCCATCTATTTTTTATTCCATGCAATTTTGTTTCATTCTTTCAATTTTTATCCACATACTAAAATTTAGAAAAATGAATACAATTTTTTTTAAAAAAATGTAATTATTATTTCTCACATTGCATTGCAGCCAAAAAAAATATATTTATTTCAATGCAGAAATAAAAAAAGTTATAGAGCTTTCGCTCATCTATGTCCAATGCATTCAATGATAAATGGGGCCTAAATATGAACCAAGCAAATAAGGCCCCCGCTAATCAAGCATCCGGACTACAGTCAGTCTCAGTATCTTGGGATTATACCATTGTTTACATCTAAAGCTAGTGGGCCAAATACATTACTTTGTTATCAAGACTTTGGGCTTTGGTATTAGGTTTTACTTCCTTTAAGATAAGCCCAAAAATCATAATTAACCTTTGGAAGCATAGAACAGAAAAGGATCAAAGAAAATATATTGCCAAACATTTAAATTTTTGGCATCCCAAATCTTGAAAGAAATATGATGAGAAATCATTTATATATTTTTCTATAAAAATCAATTAACAATAAAAAAATAGCGTTGAATATTAAAAATTATGTAAATATCAATGTAATTCCTCTTTCTCTCTTTGGTGCACCAAATGAATCCACAATCATAATATTAATATATTTCGTGAGATTGAAAATAAAATAAATAAGCTTTTATTACGTTTGTTGTTTGGAACAAGTATAGTCCATAGACAATGAACAGAGACAAAAGTTAGTAACATACAATGAGGAATCCACAATTTGCTCTTATCATTTCACTTAAGTATATTCTATCTTATCCTACATTATATTAATCACATGTGCCTTAAAAAGATATATTATTTTAGTAACTTTCTTGACCTTACGCATTAACAAAGTGGAAAGATTTACAAAAGGATATTATCTATATAATTTTGGAATAACTAACTAAATTATGATGGAAACGAATTTCTTGGTATGGATTGATTAACAAAATAATCAAGGTCAATTGGCATTCCAATTATTTGAGCACATGGGGGTAGGTGAGGATCATAAAAGCATCGAATATTTCTTGACTCTAAATTTTTTTAATTGTCAATAGTAATAATAATAATAATAATAATAATAATAATAATAATAATAACAATAATAATAGTGACATCGTATGTAGTAAGAGTAGAGTGGATGTGTCTACCAAAGAAAAAAAAAATAGAAAATAGTAGAGTAGACGTAAGTAAAGATTCAGGATTCAAACTTTTCTTATGTAAAAAAGTAAAATAAATAAATAACAACAACAATAAATATGATGATGATGTATTGTTATTTTTAGTAAATTTAAATCATCTTCATTTTTTAAAAATATTTTAAATTTTATATTTTCAATTGTTAATTTTTAAGTTTCATGAGACTATTTTTATTAAATATCATAATTTTTTACACAATAAAAAATAATAAATCTCCAAAAAAAATTATTAAATTATTTAAATTTAAATTTGACCATTTAGTATATTAGAACCTGCACATTTCTCCCTATTGCCAGCATCAACGCCTCTTCACTATTAGTCTCAACTTCCACACATTTAAACCCCACATTCCAACAAAGTTAAGCCATTCACACTGCTCCCTACGTACTAGTCCTCCACAACTCGTTCTACCATCCCAACAGCTAGTAGCACTATATATCTATGGTCAATTTGACCCATGATGCATGTGGTTTCATCCATCATACCATCACCAAATCATTCAACCCCTCCCTTAGTCTGCTCTTATCCTTAGGTCCCTCCAATAGTGTTAGCCACTACACTCGTCAGAGTAATCCTGCTAGCAAATGATAGGCACTTGGATTTCCAGCCACTCACTCTATTTTGTATTTTCCGAATAATAGAGTTATAGCGAGTTTTGGATGATTTGTATTAAACATTATATCACCTAAATAACGTGTCCAAGCTCCTCCACTCTCTTAAATCCACTTACCTCACATAAACATCGCTAGATATCTCTAGGAACATTATAAGAGAAGATAATATGAGTTTTCTCCTTCCTCAGTTTATGCCCAAATATTTCACCAAACTTTTCCAGACTATTCAACCCTACCTCAATCTAGGAAATGCCGACTTCTGCCTTTAGAACTTAGTCATTGACGAACATAGGATGTGATAAACGTGGCCCATTTCTTCCCACGTGAAGCAAATTCCAAATACTTGTACTGTCTAGATCTACAATCATGTGAGATAATTTGTGCATCCCCATGACAAAAGGCTAAGGAAACAGTGGACCTCCTTGTTGAATCCCTTGAGAAGGAGAGAAATATATAGTCTTTTCACCATCTCAAAGCATATTAGTTTTAATAGAGTTGACACAATGCATTATAAGATTCATGAAGGACATAGGTAAGCCAATCTCCTCTAACACCTTTCGTAAAAAACATTAGCTAACTTTGTCATAAACTTTTTCAATATCTACTTTTATCACTATAAACTACTTCCTACCCTTCATTCTCTTCATGGAGTGAATCACTTCTTTCATCATTATTATATTATCATGAATGTTCCTGGCTAGAATAAAACTCGCTTAAACTAAAGAAATAAGATCCGAAAATAAGTGCTTGAACCTATTGACAATGAGTTTCGACAAGCATCTATAAATCACATTACATAAAGAAATAGTCCTAAACTAATTAATTCTTGCAGGTACATCAACTTTGGGGGTAAGAGTAACATGAGTATCATTGCAGATGTGAGATTTGACAGGCCCCAATGGCTTGTGATTTATTTTAACTCTGCTCATCATTCATTTGCTAGCTTAAGATGAAGATTTCAGGCGCTTGGATTTGGTCTCTTTAAAGTTGAGAGTGTGACAAAGGGTCATTAGTTATTTTGATTTAAAAAAATTACCAATATTCTAATAAGATCTTACATAGTTAGTAGATAGCTAGATACTTTAAGTATAATGTCCAATTCTCAATTCCTAACTATCTATATAGAAAAGAAATTATTGAAAAAAGTAAAATTTATTTTAATAATTTTTATATTTCAATGGGATTAGTTTTCGTTTTACCAAAAGAATTAACAATGTACTCCCAATAATTGATTAAAAGTATCTGTACAATGTAACTATTTTTTTTCAACTTTAAATATCATTATGATTTTAACCCTGGACTTTTAGCCCATGAAAGGAATATACTGCAATTAATCGATATTCATCCGTAGAGCATATTCATAAATCTTTTTTGTTTTTAACTAGAGAAGTTCCGTGCAAATAAGCCATACAACATGTATAATTTGTTAACGGCACCCTGCACTTTCTACAATAAATATATATATATATATATATTTATATTTATTGTAGAAAGTGCAATTCTATTTCTTAGAATGAGAACATATAGTGTATTTTAGATAATTGATATTGACATATAAAAATTTTATATAATAATTACTTTATTTATGTATGTGATATTAAAATTATAATTTTTACATGTTTTTTAAAATTACTTCTCCTTTTTATCTGCAACAATTATATAAAATAGATTCTCTGCTTATCATCAAAATGGGCAGTGTTTGCTTATCTCAACGATTTGTATCTTGACGGCTTAAAAAAAGAATTTGTATCTTATTTTTTTATATTAGATATTTTTATCTCAAATGAAACGGATAGCAAAGTAAAAATAATTTTTAGTTGTTAGCTTAAAAGTAAGAATTTAAATAAAAAATTGAACTTTAGAATCTAGAAAGTTTAGGTAATTAATTTTCTATAAGAAGTAAATCACTGTATATATAATGATATGAAAAACTTTATTGAGTACAAATAAATAAAATGGACTCCATAATTACTGTAGAAGATCTGAAGTCAAAATCCTAAGTATAATTCCAAAAATAATAGAGAATCCATACAGAAATTATATATACTTTAGATTTAGATTTAGATGTGTCAAATATATGCTACATGCCTGAGATATATAAATATACAATCACCATTATTTTTATAAGAGATTTTTATGCTACGCTTTTTTTGTATTTACACTTTATTTTTCTTATAACCCAGCAATTTCGAAACCCTGCTTTTTTCTATGAATCATTTGATTAATGTTACAAATTTCATCATTATGGTAGACAAAGCACCGACCACTTCCTATTAAAGTAACTGCACTCATATTGAAGTAAATGTACAGGTAACTTAATCACAAGTAAGAGTACAGAGCAGAAATATATATATATATATATATATATATTTATATTTATATTATTAATCTTAAACAACTTTGTGTCTGTTTGGTTTCCTTTTTACAAAAAGAAATTATAATTTTTAATCATAATTTTCTAAAAGATGTGTGTCACACCCGGAAATGCGACGCGGAAGGCGCGGAAAAATGAAAAATAAGAAGAGAAAGAATGAAATCGGCCCGCACGACGGAAGGCCGATTTCGGGGGAGTCGCAACCAAAATTTTAAGGGAAATTTTGGAAAACCGGAACAAAAAAACAAAAAAAGGGATAAAGATGGTCTGCGAATCAAAGTTGGGTTCGGGAGTACGATTGTGAGTGGGGAAGGTGTTAGGCACCCCCACAACACCCGTTCCTGGGAACGGTTACCTTAGGTTGATCATGCAATTTTTATGGCTTTTTACAAATTTATTTTGGTTGCCCTTTTACCATTCACATGCAAAAATAAATAAATATAAAAATAAAGAAAATGTAAAATGAAAATAAAGGATAAAATGAAAATATGAAAAGTTAGAAAAAATAAATTAAGGAAAATATTATTTATTTACAAAAGTGGACTTGAAAAATTGGTAAATATTTATTAAATTAAGAGAAAAAAACATCAAATAAATCAGAAAATACTTTATTTATTTACAAAGGTAGACTTGACCCAGAATTAAAATCTGGGGCCTACGTACCCTGAGATAGGGATCAAAGTCGACGTAGTTCGGACTAAAAAAGGCGTGTCACTGGATTGGTTATATATATATATATATATATTCTTTGAAAAGAGAAGTCTATCGAAAATAATTTTATCTTTCCACAAAGAAAACAATTTTCAGAATTGGTTGGTGTATTTTAATTTGTAAAAGACAGATTAATTTTAATTATTTGCTCTTTTCATTTATTATTATTTTTGTTTAATTAATTCCTAAAAGAGAATATATGTTTTTTTTTCAATTTAGAAAATATGATTAAAATTATGTGTGATTTTGAACATTTTATTTTTATTTAAAAAAAATATATTTGAAAACAATTTTATTTTCACCAAATAAAACCAATTGGCTCATGTGGTGACTTTATCACTCACATTTACCCATTGATGCCTAAGTGTCCACAGTAGTGTTACTCGAGACAAGAAGACACAAAAAGTTCGAAAGAAAAAAAGATTTTTTTTTATGTACAAATAATAATTTTATTATTATTACTATTTTATTATAAAAATTCTTTTAACACCTATTTATTTATAAAAAAAAAGGTTAAAAATATGATCATTACGTATACTTTGAAAAATAATAATCAGTATATGTGGTGAATTTATCACTCACAAGTTACTGATTTACACTTACATGCTCACGGTGTTACCACTCGGAGCAGAAAATACCAATAAGAAAATGACTGATTTAAAACTTAACTACCAACGATATTCCCACTCGGAGTAGAAAAGTACCTGGCCTAAAGGATAAAAATTGAAAAAATAAAATTTACATAAATTATCTTTTTACTTTCCTAAAATAAATGCAGTCATGGTGAAACATTTTTATTAAAGAAAAGAAAAGCAACAAAAGGAACTTGAAAATTTAACCTACATGTATATTATCTTTCTTTTTATTTTTATCTAATTACTTATAACAAACTTGAAAGCCTCTTTATCATTCTATGTATTTATTTACTTATTCCTTTTTTAAAAAAGGAGAAAAAAATACTCAAAAAATGGGATTAGGATAAAATTACTATGTTTAATGTATTATTTATTTATTTATTTTAAAAATTATTTGCATTTCCATTATTCTTTCTTTATAAATTATGCATGCTTCTTTATTTAAAATTGTGAAAAGAAAAAAAAAACCAAAACAATTAAGAATTCATTTTTTCCATTTTTTTTACTTGAATAGTACTTTCAAAAAAAAAACTAAAGTGAAGCTCCTACTTATATTTTCATTTTTAACAATAAAAAAAAATCCTTTATGCGAGACCTAGTCTACACTCTGCATTCCTGCTATTAAGAAAACATTAGACCTTTGTGGTTGTAGAAAATTTAAGGGATGGCAAAGGCCGGGAGATGCAAATAATGGAATAGATAATGAGAATCCCCATTCACTGCTTCCAATATTTCCTCGTCTTTCGCAGTTATCGATTGGCTGGTGTCCCAACTTGAGTTGCATGCCTACATTTCCAAATCTTGTAGATGGGTTGATTTTAAGGGGGTGTAGCATGAAGCCATTGATAGACACAGTCAAGTTGAGCACAACACAAGAATTACATTCGTCTCTTTCTATGCTTGAGTCTTTAGACATTATTGACATAGAAATAGAAGATTTACCGGAGGAGTGGATGCAAAATCTCACCTCTCTTAAGACTATAACTATTTCGCGCTTATCTAGCATAGTAACTTTGTTTCGTTATATGCGACGTCTACCTGCTAAGCTTGAAGACTTCACTATTTTGAGCACAGACAACCTTGATCCTCTGGGTAGTGACAAGGATTTTGGCATACAGTTTGCAGCGCTTCATTGCTTCCATTCTCTCCAAAATCTGGATATTTTTGAATGTGTAAATCTGAAAGCTGTACCAGAGTGGATTTGCAATCTCCAATCACTCCGGTCTTTCCGTATTGTAGGTTGTCCCAATTTCGAGTCATTGCCAGAAGGAATGCACCGCCTTACTAATTTACAGTCACTTTGTGTCAGTGCAACTCCACTTTTAGTGGAAAGATGTGAGAGAGGAAGTGGCGCAGAATGGCACAAAATTGCTCACATCCCTAATATACTGGTGAATGGGCGTCAAATCTAAATCTTCATTGAATCCATTTGAAGGTAATCAAGTTTTTTGAATTTTTAATTGGAATAATGCTTGGATTCATTTTTTTTATTTTAAACTCTCCGTTCCTTTCCCAAATTAACTTATGGTTGCAGCTATCCATTTTACAAACACATGAAGACTGTTCTCGCACTCTGTCATCACTAAATCTTTTCAACAAGGTACTGCTTCTGCACTTCTTTATGGTTTTTTAACTTCTATTTGCTAACTTGCTTATATGGCCTTTCATAATTTCATAATACGATGGTGAAAAGACAGAATATAATATAATATGAAATCCACTCAAATTTTACACGTAATCACTACAAATCTTCTTCTTCTCTTTCTTTCTTTCTGTTTTTTCTCCCTCATTGATTGTCGCTATCCGTTTTATGATTTGTTTTGTAACAAAAAATCATTAATTCTCAAACTGGATCGATAGAAATTAAAGAAAAAATAGACAAATAAGACTGAATACTAATTTTTTAGCAATTATATTAAACATATGCTATGCTACTTAACAAATTGTTATTTTTTTACAAACAAAAAAATTGGAGATTTGCTTTTCAGTGAAGTAAAAGATTGGTTTTTTTTACCCTTAATTAAACAGTCTCTATGTACCGTCTTATTGCGATAGTTCTCTTCTTCTTTTTTTTCATTTGTAATAAAGTTTTTCATTGCTGAAATTACTGTTTATCAATTACTATTGTTTTCCTTGTAAATTACTTTTTATTGAAATAAATTTCAGGAAAATTAAGATGAGATGTATGTCTTGGAATTATTCATGGGAATCATGATTGCCCTCTTGTAAGTAATTTTTTATTTTTAAACTATATAATAAATTAATAACATGCTTATGCTGAAAGCCATTGTTTAAAAATATTATCCAGAGACAGAGAAATTCAACAAAGTTTATTAGCTATCTCTAGCTTTGGATCGAATTCCTTTGGTTTATGATGCTTCATTTTTGAAGTTTATATTTGTTATGGCTTTTTTTCTTAATTTCTCATGAGAAATTTTAATGTGTGCAAATTAAATTATCATGTTTCTTTTTCTTTTATGGTTTTCTTTTGGGGTTGAATCCAGTAATTAATTGGAAGATAATATTGGGTTCCAAATTATGTTAGACTGAGTTATTGTTTGATTTCGTAATTTGTACCTCAGGAAATGTTTAATGAAACTGACTGTAATATGGATTGTTCCTGAAATGACATGAAGAAAAACACATTTATATACTACTGACGTTATACTTATATATGTTGTATATAATCGATCTGTTCACTTCTAATGAATCTATATTGTTTTGTGAATGAAGGAGAAAAGTTGGAGAATTCCGAGAATTGAGAAAAGAAAATGGTGGTTGAAGGATAGTTACACTATTTTTGAAGAATGAAGATGGGAGACAAGTGGCTGTATATCTTGCTATCATTTGAAGTGTGGTAGTAATTATTGTTAAAGTGTGGTAGTAAATCTGTGTGTTGAATCTGTGATGTTGCCTTGTTTTCTAAAAGTTTTTAAGAAAGTTTGTGATTAAAAGCTATTGGGAGAGATTGTAAAAGGTGAGAGTTGAGTCCTCTAAGATTACCATAGGAAGTAAAATATAGGAAGCAAAGAATGTTCTCACCAAACAAAAAAAAAAAGGAAAGGAAGCAAATTAAGAATGTGTACAGGATTGTATACTTTTCTATTTGATAATTGCCGACTATAATAAAAATCCCTTGCTTTGTGCTTGGGGATTGGATGTAAGATATTTTTTTTTATCCGAACCAGTATAAAATTGATGTGTGCTCTCTCTATTTCTTTTTCTCTTCATTGTTTTGAAGTACTTTTTACAAGAGAATAAATCTGTCTTGATAAATTAAGTTGGAGCTTAATACGGTTTTAGAAAAAAATACTTATATATTTAAACAAAAAATAAAAAAAAATATTTTTTAGAAATCTGGTTTCACATTTCAACCCCCTTCTTAGACTATGTTGAGACTAAAAAGATAAAAGATTGGTTAAAACTTACCAAATATCAAACCAAGATATAAAACTAACTCGGGTACTAAAATTACATAATTGAATTGGTACATTGATAAACATTAGACGCGTACGGTTTCTCAAGAATGTTTTAGTCCATTTGAAAGTTTAAAAACTATTTCATTATATTGTAAACTAAATTATCCGTTGTGCAACACATGGGAGTAAAAATAAAACCATGACTGTTTAGAAAAAAAATACAAAAGGCAGTTATTTTTTTTTTTTAAGAAAAAAGTATGCAAGTTAAAACTATCAAAGCTTACTGAGATTAGAATAGGCCTTTTAGTTCAAAGTAACCTGGCTAACGAATTCATCACATCAATCTTAATATTTATTCTATTTATTATATATATAATGATTTTATATATATAACAATAGAGTAAAATCTCATCTTACTTGCTCTCTCAATTTCTCAATTGCAAGTGAGTAATGTGGGTCCTTCCTTGCTAACTTGTTCCACTAAGAAATCTATTTCTCATTTCTCTTCCCTATCATCCAAACACAGCATTTAAAGGTGGGGTTCTTTTTCCTCTTTTGGAAGACACACATATTTTTTGGGCCTAAGGACACATTTAGAAACTAAGAACATGCCCTTTTTATGTTGTAATTTACGCTAATTTTGTTTTCTTCATTAATTTAATTAATATCAATATGAAATATAATATATATATATATAGATATAGGGAGCTCCATTATATTCAATTTATAAATCGTGTGGCTTGTTTGGGTCTCATGGAATTATTATTTTATTCTTTCAATACTTTTTCATATATATTTTATTCCATGCAATTTTGTTTCATTCTTTCAATTTTTATCCACATACTAAAATTTAGAAAAATGAATACAATTTTTTTAAAAAATTTTAATTATTATTTCTCCTACGCATTGCATTGCAGCCAATATATATATATATATATATATATTTCAATACAGAAATAAAAAGGTCATAGAGCTTTCGCTCATCTATGTCCAATGCGTTCAATGATAAATGGGGCCTAAATATGAACCAAGCAAATCAGGCCCACGCAATCGAACATCCGGAGTACGGTCAGTCTCAGTATCTTGGGCTTATGCCATAGTTTACCTCTAAAGCTAGTACATTACTTTGTTATCAAGAATATGGGCTTGGGTATCAGGTTTTACTTCCTTTAAAATAAGCCCAAAAATCATAATTAAGCTTTGGAACCAAAGAACAGATAAGGATCGAAGAAAATATATTTTTCTATAAAAATCAATCAATAATAAAAAAAATAGCGTTGAATATTAAAAATTATGTTAATATCAATGTAATTCGTCTTTCTCTCTTTGGTGCACCAAATGAATTCAAAATGATAATATTATTAATATATTTCGTGAGATTGAAAATAAAATAAATAAGTTTTGATTTGGTTTGTTGTTTGGACAAGCATAGTCCATAGACAATGGACAAATACAAAAGTTAGTAACATACAAATGAGGTATCAGCAATTTACTCTTATCATTTTACTTGATAATATTCTATATTATCCTACATTATATTAATCACATGTTCCTTAAAAAGATATGTTATTTTAGTAACTTTCTTGACCTTAAGCATTAGCAAAGTGGAAAGATTTACAAGAGGATATTATCTATATAATTTTGAAATAACTAACTAAATTATGATGGAAACGAATTTCTTGGTATGGATTGATTAACAAAATAATCAAGGTCAATTGGCATTCCAATTACTTGAGCACATGGGGGTAGGTGAGGATCATAAAACCATCGAGTATTTCTTGAGTCTCAATTTTTTTATTGTCAATAATAATAATAATAATAACAATAATAATAATAGTGACATGTTATGTAATAAGAGTAGAGTGGATGTGTCTACCCAAAAAAAAGAGAAAATAGTAGAGTAGATGTACGTAAAAATTCAGGATTCAAACTTTTCTTATGTAAAAAAATAAAATAAATAAATAACAACAACAATAAATATGACGATGATGTATTTTTATTTTTAGTAAGTTTAAATTATTTTTATTTTTTAAAAATAGTTTAAATTTTATATTTTCAATTGCTATTTTTTAAGTTTGTAATCATAAAAATATTTTTGTAGAAAATAGTTCAACGGCACTCTGCTCTTTCTATGTTTTATATATATATATATATATAGTGTAGAAAATGCAATTCTTCTTTTTATGGGGGATGTTTTTCAAATTTTGTAATGGATGTGAAAATTGGTCCAACACTCTATAATATAAATCGGAGGAATATATAATTATATGAAAAACTTTATTGAGTGCAAATAAATAAAATGGACTCCCTAAAATACTGTAGATGTTCTAAAGTCAAAATCCTAAGTATAATTTCAAAAATGATAGAGAATCCATACAGAAATTATATATACTTTAAATTTAGATTTAGATGTGTCAAATATATGCTACATGCCTGAGATATATAAATATACAATCACCATTATTTTTATAAGAGATTTTTATGCTACGCTTGTTTTGTATTTGCGCTTTACTTTTTGTCTAACCCAGCAATTTTAAAACCCTGCTTTTTTCAATGAATCATTTGATTAATGTTACAAATTTCATCATTATGGTAGACAAACCACCGACCACGTCATATTAAAGTACATGTACTCATAAATGTATAGGTAACTTAATTACAAATAAGAGTGCAGAGCCAAAAACAAAAATATGTATATTATTAATCTTAAATGACTTTATTATTTACCTAAACGACTTTACTGAGTTTTCTAATGGTATTGACCCTATTAACCCTATTAGAAAACTCAATACAATCAAAAACCCTCCACCAGTATCGCCTGATAAACAACATAAAATATTTCTGAGTGTTAAATTAGGTTGACATGAGTACTAAGGGTTTTTTCATCCTTTAAAACCCCTGTTATTTGATTCCACGGATTTGAAAGCGAATAAAAGAAAAATTTTTGTCATATTAATTTTTTTTTCAACTAAATGAGAGGAGAGAAGCATTAAGGAGGGAAAGGAAAATGCTCCTTTCTTACCATTTGGTTTGGACAAAAAAAAAGAGAAAAAAAATTATCTTCCTTCTTTCTAATTCACTCGAACCAAACAAACTTAAATAAGTAGTTAGAAGTTTTATTCTCAACTTTTGTATATAAAGTAAATCTAATTGAGGAGAATTTATTCTTTATTCTTAACATCCTATGACAAAATTAATTTCTGCATATAACTAGCAAGAGAGATACTCCTAGTTCAATACACATATTTCTATGAGAGTGATAGCATATTTCTCTCATATCCCACAACAAACATAATTAAAATACACTAATAAAAAAAGTAAATTATGTTATTTTTCTTTGAGGATTTTTTTTTTTTATTTGATTGATTTGTAACTACACAAATAAGCACAAGACGAGGGACAGACAAACTACGACGGTACCTATCAAATACGTAATTATGTTTGCTTATACATATTTTAGTTAGTGAGAACAACCATGTTTGAATCATATACTTCATAGTTGGCAAAAAAAAAAAAAAAATCATATACATCATAAAAAGAATTATTATTATACTGATAACTAATTAATTGCATAATTATTCTTGTTTGTATGTCCATCAGCATTATATATGCAAAACATCAAGACAAACATAGAAACAGCTAGTGTTAAGATGGAAATAATTTCTTTTTTACTAATCTATTATGCTAATCGCTTGTATAAGCTTCATTAAATAATGATTCCAATTCCAATTATGGTGTTATTAGATCCACAACAGAAGAATAGAGTAGTGAAGATAATTTTTCTCTTCTCACTTTCTCGTATAGATTATACAATTATGTGAAACGCAAACAAATTTGATCTTTTTAATTGAATTGTCTCAATTATTTAATCAAGAGATCTAAATTATCCAAATCAAGCTGAACAGTTTAATATTTTTATTTTAAAATTCTGATCATTTAAATTTGAAAAAACAAAAATTAAGTCGAAACTTATATCATTCAACTCAAATTTAAACAATTCAGGATTTCAGATAGTTCAATTATTTGAGCAATATGAATTTATGATAATTGTTTAATTGAGATCATTTAGTTTTTGAATCCTGATCCTGTCTAAAAGTTCGAACTATTTTATCAACAAACTTACACTCAATATTTAGTCTGTTTATTCCCAAGGTTGGGTTATGATCGTCCTTTTCCAAGTAAGTTATCAAATTACTAGACAAAAATATAAGAGAAGATTTAATTTATCGAATTAATAACATGTTCGAATTAAAATGACATGGATTGATACTTTTTGTTATAAAAAATTAATTAATATTGGTAAATAAACTTTGACATAGCGGGAAGTGATGATGCATTGATACAGCTAATGCGACATGATACAATACTTCGGATATGATAAATATTAAAAATTTAAGATACAGGTATAAGAATTATATATATGTGTATATATTTAACAAATTAATATATTAAAGTTAAAAAAATGAAAAAATTGAGTTTTAAATAAATATTTTAAAAGCAATATAAAGATATTTAAAATAAGAAACTAACATTTGAGTTTTTTTATAAGATATTAAATCATTTTGAAAATTTTTTAAAAAGAAACATTAAGAATATGAATATACTAATAAAGTAGGGTTCATATACCATATTTAATATGTATTGGATAGGAATACATCTTCTTTTTCAAAATATCTAGGTGGTGGCATGAAATCTTAGATCAAATCTTAATCTGAGTTTAAATTAATAAAAAAATTCCTTAATTAATCATATAGTTTAATTGTGGACTAGCAATTTTTCAAGGTCTTAGAAATCTTCGTATTTTCTGTCCAAAGAAAAAAAAAATCATATTTTATTTCTGCCGCAGAAGGCAAAAACACATCTACGAAGACATTAACGAAGAAATTTGTATAAATATTGAAGTTTCCTGCAGAACTAAACTTATGAAAAATAACAAAAATAAATTTTAGAAAATTGCATCTGTGTCTTGTTATAACAAGACAAATGTCACAAATCAAGCATGTAATATAACAATTATAATCTCCTCAGTATGAATTGTTTCTTTGGCATTTTGCTTCATATATAAAAATACAAATACAAATAAAGTGCCGAGTGATCGACTCATCATTATTTTTTTCCGTGGCCAATAGTGACATATCATTATTAGTTACCTGTAAAATAATAAAAATGTATATCATTGTTTGATATAGGAGACAACATTTAAATAAATTAATGAAAATGGCGTAACTTTGCCCTCTCTTTCCCTCCTGTCTTTGAGCCAATGAATTTGAATCAAAGTCGCGTTACAGTTTAAAAACAATAATTTGTAAATAAAATATCAATTATCTCATCAAGGATTTAGAAATATATATGTATGTGTGTGTTTATATAATACTCCCTCCATTATGCTATATAAGATATCTTTATAAGAAATCTATATTTTACAGTACAAGATATTTTATAAATTACATTGTGTAATTAATTTTTTGTTTTCGAAATTATCCTTGACAAAGTCCTTAGAGATTGGTTGTAGGAAAAATAATTAATGCATGGAGTATTAAATAATGATAAATGGGTATAAATTAGGAAAAGATAAAAAAGATTTTCAGTTATTAATTATCACTCTTAGTCTGTATACAATGATTAAAAGTACTTTATAAACTAGTACGAATGGAATATATATATATATATATATATGTATATATATATATAATATGAATATGGAAAAAGGAAATAGTAGTAAAAATGAGAGTTGAGTTAAGTAAAAGGGATTAAAGCTGCTAAGTAATACTTCAGGATTTGAAACTTTTAAATGAAAAAAATGTAAAAATTAAGATCTTCCTCATATCTGGGGCTTCACACATCTTGAATTCAAATTAATTGATAGTACCGCATATGAAATGACTCTCATAACAAAACTGAAAAAAGTAGTAATAGTTATCCAATTCTTTTGACGTTAATCTGTAATTTCAATTATTAAATTTTATTTTAATCTTTTAAAATAAATGATAAAAAATAAACTTAAATAATTTAAATTAAATTCTAAGAATCCAATACTAAAAAATCTTGATACTAAAACACAAGATGAGTTATAGACTTTAGTGCACAACGAACAGAAGAAAATAAAAGTTGTGTCATCAGCAATTTATTTATTGTAAATTGATTAAAATATTGGATAAAAAGAAAAAGGGTAACTTGTAAAATAAAATAATAAGTGTTAAATGGGAGATTAATATAAAGTACTAAAGAAATAAAGGATGAAATCAGGAAGACACTAACAGTACAACAAGTAATATAAGACAGCTAGCAAGCAAAAGTGATGTGAGTAATATTGCACTAATTGACAATGACCGTTAAGTCAGATTCAGTGAAAGCAAATTAAATTAAATTAATAATAAATTTAATAATAGTATAAACCATCAGCGTACATTCAACCTTTTCCTTTTCTAGCAACAAAGACATTAACAGCTGTTTCTGCTAAGGGTTTGTGACATCCACTACCAATTTTTTTTTTTAAAAAAAGTGGACTTTCACCTACTATTTATATGAAATTAAAAAAAAAAGAATTGTATTATTTATGATTTATAAATAGTTATAATTAATTTCAATAGCTAGGTTGTTAAGAAATTTGGCTTTGTATTATATAAACACCACTGTACTCATGTAATTATTTTTGAGAAAGTGAAAATAACACTTGTCAATTTGTTTTTTGTATTGAATGAAGTCTAATAAATAAAGGGTGTTGTTTATAATTTGTGAATAATGTGTTTTGCTATCAATTTTATAATTTATATTAGCCTTTCTTTTCTCTAATTTTTTTGTGATTCCTTTCGTTGGTTTCTTATAGAAATTATTTTTGGCCAAAAGAAAGATTTTATTAAATAAAAAACAACCGACATAGAAGCAAAAGTCTAGCCTTAAAACAGACCAACACACAAAACCCTATGACAAAACGATAACAACATAAACACAAAACGGCACCCAAAACATGGTAAGAACAGTGACAAGAAAAAAGACTTTCGGTAGCCAAGAAACATCTCGTAAATGAAAAAAAAAAAGGGTAAGATATATTCATTTGAAATATAACAATGTTCATATGTGGATGAATTTGCATAGTATAAATAAGATAACTAATAGCAGGCACAAAATAAAAATGATATCTTGAATTTAAAATCATGTGAATACAAAAAATGTTTTTGGAAGAACTCCCCTCAAATGAGACCTGATCATAACTCGATTTAAATTAATCGGAACTCAAAGTGATGATCAGATCTGAGATGGTTATTAAAAAAAAATATGTTTAACTTATTTCCTCCAGTCCATATTATAAAACATTTTGTATAACAAGTTTTTGATCTAAAATATAAGATATTGAATATTTTTCTTCCTATTTTACCCCTATCTTTAATGCCTCATCTTTTCTCATTTATAGCTTTACAATGATAATAGAATAAGATATTTAATGAAGATAAAATAGGAAATATGGACATCTTTTACATTAATTTCAATTTAAAAAATAATTTTCTTAATATACCTGTAGTTGATACAAAATACCTTATAATGTAGACCGGAGAAAGTAATTTTTATTTTGATACGAAGAATATAGGTATGTGACACGTGTTGGGGGCATGTGTGAATGAGTAGCAGCGGAGACAAGAGAGATCAGAGCGATGTTCCTAAAATAAAATAAAGGAGACGTGAACGTCAAGCCCAGTGGTGAGTGCACGCAAATGTCAACATTTTTCTGTAGTCACTCTTAAGATCAACAACCAGAGGAGGAAGAAGCGTATAGCATTACCAATAAATATTGCGCTTATTTAGTCCAAATGACACAAATCTGACAATCCTGAATTTCATGCAATATCCTCACATGGACAATATCACTTTTTTCTTTTTGAAAAAAGAAAATAAATAGTCACCAAGCGTATTACTTTAGTTAATACTCCTCTATATATATAAATGACTTTTTTAGAGGGAGAAAATATTCTATATTTCTCTTAGTTTGATTTCAAATCTTAAGAGTTAAGAATTCCTTCCGCCAATAAAAAAATGTTGATCCCCTTTGTTATTTCTCAGTAAATGTAAAAAGTAAGACAAATATGGAAGAGGCTCTAATTATATAAATAAGTATATTTATATCGACTGATGAAAATTCATAATTATATTCATAAATAGATGAGAGAGAAAAATAATTTTCATTCACTTGGGCATATCATTTTTTGTCGGTACATGTTTTGTGGAAAACTACAATCTTTAAAAGAAGTTTAATGATTTAACACTATCTTAATTATATTCCTCTTGATATATTCTTACATAATCTCTCGAATCAAAATATTTTTATCATGATTGGAAATTTTAGAATGTAATTAAAAGATTAATATTTTAAAAATAAAGAAAATTAGAAAAAATATATATGTGAAAATGACATGGACTCAGATAATATCCAATTGGTCCAGGTCGTGCTTGTGAGGGGATAAAAGACTTTCCTAGTCAGTCATGCCAGCACACTCCTACAGCTCATCTCTTTGACCAGTAGTTCCACTTCACATTATATCCACATTATATAATATATCACATATTAAACAGAAATTTAAAATGTTTAGTTTTCATAATTTGGTATTGTGTTATTTTATTTAAAATAATGCTATAAATTAGATTGATGGCCACTTTTACTCAAAACTTTAACATATATATTAAGAAAATCGTCCCATCAAATCTACAATTCTTTTATAGATTTAGAAAACAAGAAAATTATTGTAATATCAATACACACGCACTGAAACTAAATAATTGGTTACTATAATTTCAATGTTACTCCCATTGGCTGACCCAAAAATTTTGGATTCTGGGGGCAACTTAAAATATTAATTAATTAAAAATATAATGTACTATTTTTTGGCCAACAAAAAAATAATATACTATAAAACATATGAATATGCATCATATTGTTTGTATATTAAAATTGTGAGTATATATATAAGTGAAACTCATAAGAGTTTATTTCTATTAATAAAGTACACAAACTTAATGGTTCATTGATGATGGCAGCACAGCACAAAAACTAAAACAACGATAGAAATCAAAACATGCACAGATCAAAAATGTAAAAAAGAGTTCAAATGAAAATAAAAATATATTTTCAAATAAAATTGGAATATGTGATGTGTTTAATATGGATAACAATTTATAGATATATGAGAAGATAAGACTCAGAAAAAAAAATGGATGGGCATTGAAAAATAATATTATCAAGTATTGAGGGCATTTAATATACATCATACCCACGCGGTTACACACATATATAGTTTTAAGTAAAGGAAAACAAAAATGTTAGTGGGGGCACCTGTCTCCATTCCTATCTTCATAGGCCCACCCCTGATTACTCCTAGAAATAAATAAGTGCATGTAATAATAATTTATCCATGCAAAACATGCATGGAACGGGAGAGTCCTAGTTGAAAATAAAAATTAAAGTTGCATAATTTGTAAATAGTATATTTTATTATAAATTATAAATTTTATGTATTAGGTTTTACATAACTACACAGAATCTGAGATTGACCCACATTATTCATAGCTTATATATGAATAATGTAGCATATAAATTTGATAATTTATATTGATATGAATAGTACTAGTATAATTTTCTTAAGGATGTCTTTCTAGTTTCTATTGAAGATACTGGTGTTTAAAAAAAAAAAACTTAAGACCAATTGACAAAAGAAAATTATGAGAAAGAAAATCTCAAAACCATGCATGTATATATGTTTGAATTTTGGTTACACATATATGCAGTCACAATAATTGATTCACCTAAAATATTTAAACCTACCCTTCAATCCATCATCAATTCATTTTCCTGACTTTCTTCATCTGCCAACTCCTTATATATGTATATATGAAACAAATCTTTATCTCATTTCTCCTGTCCTGTGCATGTTTTCCACATGCACTTATCATTTTTCATATTTAATAATTCCCATATATAGCACATTAATACTATAATCATATGCCCGGCCCTTTTGTATTTTGATTTGTACTATTAAATAAGAAAATAAACGTTCAAGTGAATAAAAAAATTAAACTAAAAACCAAAGCAAATGAAGAACAAGGTTGATAGGTCTATCGAACACACACGTTTATATATAACTACTTTACCATATAAATTTCACAATTCTATCACAAATTAAAATTCTAACACATGCACTTTTTCTCTCCCCAAACACATTAAAAGGCTAATCTGTATTAAAAAAAAATTCTACAGAGAAGCTAAGCAATACAGAGGGATTTAAGATTGGTATATGAAGAGTTCAACTTCTCATAAAATTATGACATATATATATATATATATATAATTTTATTGCCTCCAATTTGTATTTAAACTCATTGATTATCAATTAAAAGACATCTAAGAATATAAAAAAGTTGATGTGTTGATATTGGAGATTGAAATTTGGCCCAAAGATATGTTGTACTTGAGCATGGGCAATATGCGTTGTGAGCCATCAAATTAATTGCATTCAAATATTTAATGTCCACAAACTTGGACGAGCTTTGTGTTAAACTTGGACTAGGACTCCATGGTCCAAAATAAAGATTCTATTATATACATATGTATTTAATGTTGTAGATATAATACATTTATATATATATATATATATTAATTGATGTTAGATCTATACCTAACAGCAAGTAGGCCAAATAAATGCAATATATATATATATATATAATGCTACATCCAACATAGATATATATTTCCTTATATCAATTCAATCACGTTTCATGAACTTCAAAGAATAATTTTTGTGAAAAAAAAACCAACATTAATTATTAAAGTTTTGTTTTTAGATACATCTCTAAATTACTAAAATACTTTTTTTAAAAAAATGTCAAATACAATAATGTTGAGGAAAAATCTTAGGTTCTAATTAAACTTATATATTTAATTAGTACTTTTGGCCAAGACAAAGAGCTTAGATATCACTTATTTTGATTTGATTGGAAATAAGTATCCTAAGTGTATAAACTTAAATACATAAGTTTATATATACTTAAGTACCTAATTTTTTTTTCCTAAGATAACTTTTTTCTTAAGTTTATATATTTAAGTACCCAAATTTTTTAAGATAATTAACCAGCAATAAATTTCATATAGTTGTACATAAAACTGTGTCAAATATCTAAATTTAAATACAAAACCATAAAAATCCAGTATATAACATGAAATAGAGTTGTTACGTGCATGGTGGGGAAAAAAAAGAGTTGTTATCCAATAAAAGGGTCCATTATGTCAAACTAATCACATCTAACATTTGTTATAATTGAATTCTAAATTCCACATGAGAATAAATTAATATATTAATGTAAAATATAAAATTTATATATAACAAGTCATATTATTCATATTATTCATATATCGTGAATAGTTAACGTATACTTAAAACATGTCTTATTCTTCAATAAAACTTGTAAATTTTAAGAAAGTCACGTATGATTTTTAAGTAATTTTTGTAACAAGTTTCTTAAATTCTTATATCAGTACTTGGTTGTAACTTTAACTTTTGAAATTATTATAATTTTAAAAATTATTTAATGTATCTTTTTGTTAAATTTGGGTTTGTAATTTTAATTTCCCAGGACACAGTTTGATTAAGTTAATCTCATATTTGAATTTTTTTAAATGAAATTAGAATATTTTGAAATGGAGTTTGGATTACAAAACCATGATTGGATTATTGACAATAATTACTTTCAAAAACATCAAATATACACGAGGATAAGCTTATTATGGATCGGTTGGCATTGGATTCTCAATAATTAATGGCTATCAGACAATGTTTATAATTATAGTAATAACCAACCTTTAATGATATTTTGGTACAATCATCTTATATTCACAATGTTATGATTATTTATCATTGTTATTTTTGACTATTTTAATTATAATAATTGTCTTGGTGATCATCATTGATGCCTACAGTTATCAACAATATAATTAAAATAGTCAAAAATAGCAAATTGATAGGCTTAATTCAAATAGTCAGTTAGGTTTGACTTGGATTAGTCAAGATCTATGAGATACGAAAATTGATGAGCTTAATCTAAAAAAATGTTCTGACCAAAAATATGAACTAGCTTAGGAAGGGTTAAATTTCATTCTTTAATTTCAATTTTTTGTTCATTTTACTGACTGTTATGAAAAAATAATTACACTTTTTAAAACATCACTTGTCATTTTAAAAAGAGAATTTCAAATAATATTATACCATTTGAAAATATAAGATATAAGTATGTGTGCTAAATAATTGAGCATTTGGTTATGATTTGGTTTTGAAGCATAGTCCCACATATTAATCATAGCAACTTAAAGAGGGCGAAATAATGAATACATAAACTAGTTGGATTTGATTTGCTAATTAATTAGCAAACAAAAAATTAAAATCCTTCATGCTGTTGTCCAATGAGACTTATATTTTGAACAATAAAAAACTTTTGAAAAAGGACTTATATCTTGGACCGGAAAGAGTAGTATTTATTATTAATCCGTTGCTGAGTCTCATTTAATTTAATTTAATTTATTTAAATTTGGATTAAAAAACACAAATAAAATGACACTTCAAATATACCTAAGAAATTATCCTAAAATACAAGGTATCATATTAAAAATTTTTAGAAGTTTTGGATATGATTAGATGCATAAATTAATTTTTTACTTGGTTGGGGAGAAAAAGAGAGAATGAGAGAAAAGTATAGAGGAAAATCGGAGAAAAAACTATATTTTCCTTTACTTGGAAAAATAATACATGAGCCCACATATTTTTCTTTTTAACTTTTTTTCCTTAAAATGGAGAGATTTTGGAGAAAAAAATTTCCTTTCAAAATTAACCCATCAATATTTTTCACTTTCCTGCTTCCTTTTTCAATTTTAACATTATTTTAAAATTTTTTAAATCAATATATATAAAGATAATTTTAAAAATAAAAAAAATAAAGATGGGATAAAATAATTTTTAATTAAGAATGAAATTAAAATTATACTTTAATTTCATTTATGAATATAATATAAAAATTATATAAATAAAATTATATAAATAATATTATTGAATAATAAGTTTTATTATGTGTAAATATTTTTTTAAAAATAATAAATGTATTATTGTTAATTTAAAATTAGTCATTTTTCTCTCATCTTTATTTTCTTTTGTTTAGTCAAGCATATAGAGAAAAAGTTACCAAGCCACTTTTTTCTTCTCCCCATTTTCTCTCATTCCCATTTTCTCACATCTTCATTTTCTTTCCTTAGTTAAGCTGAGGGCAAAAGCCAAGAAAATATGTTTTTCTACGCCATATTTCCGGGGAAACACTCATAAATACTAGGCTTAGTAAAAAAAAAAAAAAGAAAGTTGGTTTTAAAAAGGAAAAAAAAATAAAAAAAATTTATCTTCATATATTTGGTAGCTAATTATAACTCTTCTATTAGAAATATTAATTTTTTTATTACCAAAAATAGTTTTTACATTAAAAATCAAACATATTAAAATGAATTTTTTCTCTCAATTTTCTTTTCTTAAAATCAATTTTCTTTTTATCAAATTTAATTTATGTATACGTAAATTAGATTACATAGGAAGGTGTGATAAGCTTTCCCTTGCACTTACAAGAAATATAAGGCGTGATAAGTATTTTTTTATATGTTGGCAAGAAAAAGAAGATAAGTATTTTATATAAATATTTTTCATCGAACAAAAACATTAAAAAACATAATTTAATTTAGTCGGCAGAACTGTCTGAATCCGACAATGGCCGTGTTAACAGCTGAGTTCGAAATTAAATGCAATCATTGACTCGCCTAAGAACACCAATTTCTCATTAAGATAAAAAAAAAATCTTTTTTATATACTCCTATCAATTGCATTTGTTGAACATGTTGATGAATATTGGTGGAGATTACCCGTCCAATAAAAGAAGCTATTTAAATTTGATTTGACTTTTTTTTTTCACCGTTCTCATGTGTTGCTTATGTTGACTCCAATCATTGCCCATTGTAAAATTCCCCTTCCTTGAATATTACTCTATCCAGTAAAAAGTAAAAAGAAAATTAAAATGAGTAAAAATTAAGAAGAAGAAAAAAATTTTAAAAATCCACACTTTATGTGCACCGATGTGTTGTATGTACGGATGTATGCTATGCGTGTATACCAAAAATTTAATAAGAGTCTTATTGATATTATATAATTTTTTATTTTTAAAATTTATAAAAAATTTCTGAAACCACAAAGTGAAATAGATGCAAGCTGCAACTCCTTTAAATTTTTATTAAAAAAATATATATAGTTTTTTATTTTTAAATATTGTGCAAAGTTTTAAAAAACTAAAATATAAATTATAATGATATTTTCTAAATATTGTTAAAATTGCAAAGGCCTTTTTTCAGGAAAGATTTTTAAAAAAATGAAGAAATCTATGTAATTTCAATAAAATTAAAAAAATGTATGATTTATTTTTTTAAAAAAATTACCTAGGTTATGAAAATAAAAGAGAAATGTGTGTAAATTTAACCAAATTAAAAATGATATAAAAATTTAAAATAAAAATACATATATCGATGAATAGAAATTAAAAAAAAATTATGTGACTCATTTAAAAAGCAAACCAAATAATCTTAGATTAAAATTTGCTTCCATTCCCCACCACACATTGAAATGCTCAAAGTACACATAAAAAACAAAGGGAAATGCACGCTTGGTGTTAAAAAGTGGAGTACACAAACATTACTCGTACAAATAAATACAATAAAATATAAAATATTTTTGTCCAAAAAACGAAATTGTTTTTGGAGTTTAAGGATGGGTCCAATATTAGTGTTAAAATCTCACGTGCGATGGATGATTGAAAATTCAACTTCCCAAGTGTGTGTTCTACCTTAATGCTTAAATAAAATCTCAGTTATTCACAATATAATATTCATCACGCAACTACATTTTTTCCTGTAATAAACCATATATGCCTTAAGTTTCACTTTTCACGAAATATATTTTAATTTAATTTAATTTATTAATTTTAATCAAATTTTACTATTATCTTCTAATTTAATTTTATTTCAATTTTTTTATAATTCTAGGATTATCCCCACCAACTACAAAAATTAACACCCCTTCCAATTATATTTGTTCTATTTACAAAGGATAAGAATTAAGTTTTCAATCACTTACTTAAAAAATAAAAGTTTCTACTACTCATGTGTTAACCTACGTTGATACTTTATTTCAATTTATTCTAACACAGTAATTAATGTTCTAATTTATTTTTAATTCTTGTGGGTATTGTCATTGGGGAGATTGAGTTTATTCTCATTTTTATGTAAATAACTTATTTGTAATGCCGTGTAGTTTTCTTTTATGAATATCTTGTACACCTTTTATATCCTAAATATGGAAGTGAAAATTAAAAATTAAAGACAAATGTGAGTAATAACTAATAAGTGCTGTTCATAACTCTACCACACAAATTGAAACACAAGATGAACTTACTTGCAAGAGTGATAAAAGAAACCTAATTAAAAAAATTAAAAGAATCTAAATCCGTACAAAGCTTGGTTGGTAATGCCATATTACCATTCCTTCACCAACTTGAATTAGCTCTAAACTACTTATTTATACGCCCTTCAATCACCAGTTGGGCTCAGGCCAAAGAAAAAGAAAAAAAAAAATCACCAGTTGGCCACACCCTTGAATGATTAGATTGTTGATTAGGTAAGAGGTAACTTCTTTCAATTCTAAAATATAACCCTACTTTAACTATATTTTGTTTCTATTATTGACCAACATATACAGAAATTATTTGTTGAATAACTTGAAAACATGTTAAAAGTATAATAGGATTATGTTCACTAATTGAAGCATTACTAATTCAGTAATAGGGGCTTTCGATTTTTAAACAAGTGTTTAGGATTGGTTCTTGTCGTTGATAAAAATACTCTAGTCATGACAAAAAAATTAATTGAAGTATTATTATCATTATCTTAAAACAATTAGAAGTTAAAAATTTGCGGGAAAAGAAAATAATTTGATTATAAAAATAAAATCATTTTATTGGTTTGATTTTCGATATTTTTTTTAATGTATAATGAGGTGTCTTCGAATACCTAATCAACAAAGATTGAAAAAAGATAAAATAAAATACTGCCCTAAACTCGATGCAAGTTACATATATTAAAAAGAGAGGATATTATTCAAAGGAGTATATTTAATTACTAATTAAGCTAATCAACTCACCTTACTGGTAATTGGTCGACTCGGCTAATAGCATGGAAAAGCAACTATATATATATATATATATATATATATAATGCACTTCAATTAAGCAAAGATTAAATAAGCATTCAGAAGCAGTTATCTCGATTTTAGAGTAAACTGAGACTCATTTCATTTTCCATGACAATGACTTTAACCCTCCGAAAAAATCAATTAATTTTATGATAGTCATAACGCACAATAGTATATTAGTACTCTGAAATGTTTGGTAGTGGTGTAAATGTTAAAAACAAATTTCTATATTGTATACTAATATTAATATTTAATATGAGATATGAATATATTATATTTTTAATATACATAAATTATCCAAAGTTTCTTGTAACAAAATGTGAAATTAATAAATAAAATAAAATTGTATTACCTAGTGTGTGTATGCCTACCTTAACTATTTAATTGATATATATATTTTTATTTTATTGTGGGATTGGGTGTAAATATATATATATATATAGAAATATATAATTTTTGTAATAATATTGGATAATGAATTGATATGTAACGCTGTGGAATATTGGTTACAGAGGTGTTTGAAAAATTCAAAAATCACAATGTCAACATTTTGCAAAGGCAGTAAAAATTGCCTCACACGTTACAACTCTTGCAATGATATTACAAGTTTTTGTGGCGGTATATGTATATTTCTTCTCTTAAGCACCAAATAGTATTCCCAGTTGATAATCAAATACTAATAATTTTGAGGTGCAAAGACTATCAAAATAAATTTCATTTCTTCTAATAAGGTATTTTCTATATATAATTAGGAATCAAACTTTAGATAATATATTTAAAAAACTCAACAATCTCCCAATTATGTCACATACTGTTAGTTCTCATGATATTGTTTGTGGTGATTCTAAAGGTTTGGTGGCTATATAGTTAAATTAATTAGAAATTTAATATTCCTTAAATAAGATCAATAATTTGAATCTTATAAATAAATAAATATATATATATATACTCTAATAGCTACTTTTTATTTGGAGCATAAATAATACTTAAATATGGATAAATTAGTTATACGGACATCATACCATTATCACAAAAAATTTGAAAAAAGAAAATTGGATAATTTGTTTAATAAAAATGACGGTTGATAAACCCAAAAAAGAAAAGAAAATAGGACAAAAGAGTGTGATTAAGTAGAAGAATTGAAGCCAGGGAAAAGAGGTGATTTAACGTCCAAGGCGCGGCATTCTCCTCCCTCCTCCCCGCCTTTTGCGCCCTTCCCCCCTCCCTCTTTTTCACTTCTGTCTTCTTCCTCACCTCCTTCTCCCTCCTATATTCTAAAATAATACCCTCAACTTTTTATTTTATTTTATTATATGAAATATGTCGAAAGAGCTGTATTACGTTTTTGACCTGTAAATAATATTATTTCTCATAAATTTTACATTTAATTTATCCACATTGAGCTTTATTTAACTAAGCATACTACTCATAATTTGTAAGTAGTTTGTTATAATTTTATACAATATATATTAAATACTGAAAATATTAATATTAATATTAACATTAATTACTAAATTTGTTTGTTGCATTTGGACTGCACAGTTCTTTTTTAACTAAGGAGTGAATCCCGTGTTGAAATGATAGAGACATAGATGGGAGAATCAACAATTACTTTATCAATTGTTATTAATTTCAAAGAATATGAAATTATTCGCCAAAACAGAATATGAAATTAATTTTAAGAAGCTCATAATTTATTTTTATAATTTTTGAAAATATAACATTTTAAAAAAAAATCTGAATCCCTAACTTTCAATTTTTTCTTACATGTCTTCCTTTTTTTTTATATAATTATTTAGTTAAATTTAAGTATTGTTAAGGTAAAATAAGAATAACTTTTCAATTCTCCTCTATTTACTCAAAATAAGAATAGCTTTTCAATTCTCCTTTATTTACTCCTTAGTTTTTTTTTTCTTACCGCCTCCTCAAGCCAGTCATTTAAACTAGTTTTTTAATACATCTACTAAGTTCGTATAATTTCTTCCCACTTAAATAAAGTGCACGTAGTATTTAAACTTTTTTAATAGAACATAAATGGGAAAAGTTTAGTTAAATACCAAGAAAATAAAATAATTCTAAAAATCTACTTTAATTTCAAAAAATTACTAAGATTTTTAATTGGAATTAAAATTAAAAAATAAAAAATAAAAATATTTTTTTTATAAAAATCACTCATTTATAAGTGATAATAATATATTTATAAATAAAATAGACTCATTTGTAACTCATACTATTATGACTTATAAATGTGGTTATATCACCTATAAATATATTATTATTATTTGTAAATAGATTATTTATAAATGAATATCATTTTCATTTTTTACCCTTCAATTTTAAGCTCAATTCAAAATTTTGTTAAAATTAAAATAAATTAAAATAATTTTTAAAAATTATCTTATTTTCTTATAATTCAAGTGAAATTTTCCCAACATAAATACAAATTCCAACAGTACAAACATAAAATATTTTTTTTATTTGGTTTTGGGTCTATTTAACCTCCATGCAACCCCATCTATCTTCTTCCTCGCTTTCCTTTCTCTCTCTTCGCTTTTGCTTCGCTTTTCTCACTTGCTTCACACAATTTCCTTTTCCACACACACCTCTCTTTCTCTGTCTATCTCTCTAATCCAACCAAATTGAAACCCCATTCCATTACAATTCATCACTTCATTCCACCCAATTCACCCTCCTCCTCATATTGCTACCCCTCATAGATTCTCTTCGCTTTCTAATGTAACATTTTCAAGCGTTTTCCTCTCAATTTCAGTGTAATTCAACTTACCGGCTGCAATTCTCATCTGTTTCTGGTTTCTGCGTGATCTTGATATCAGCTTGTTTCTTCATGGAAAACGAATTCTTTCTCAATGCCGCTCCTACTCACTTCGAACCTTCTTCTTCTTCTTCAATGCCCACGTGGCAATCACTCTCATCCACCATGGATGTCCAAGCTTCCGTCCTGAATTGCTCTTCCGAGCAGCCCCAAGATTGCTTTTACAACAACAACAACAAATGGGAAAAGTCAACGGATCATCATGGTCTTCAATTCGATTCTGCTCTGAGCTCGATGGTTTCTTCCCCGGCAGCGTCCAATTCGAATATTATGCCCAATAATGAGAATTTCATGATCAGGGAATTGATAGGGAAATTGGGGAACATTGGTACATCTCCTTACATCAATGGCAGTAATAGCACTGATACTTCGTGTTATAGCACTCCCTTGAGCTCTCCTCCGAAGATGAACATGATGAACCAGTTGGTGAAAGAGAACTTTACCAGTCTAGGGACATCAATGGTTTTGAATTCTAATGTTGCAGAATTCTCATCAGATCCTGGTTTTGCAGAGAGAGCTGCCAAGTTTTCTTGCTTTGGAAGCAGGAGCTTCAATGGCAGAACATACCAATTGGGCATGAACAACGGTCAATTTGCTCTAAGATCTACTCCATTAGTGGAAAATGAGAAGCTCGCACGAGTGTCCAGTAGCCCATCTCTGAAAGCACTTGGTGGATCCCAAACGGAAGTGGCGAATTCTCAAGAGGAATCTACAATCTCTGAGCAAACCCAAATAGGGGAAAATGGAGTGAATGCGAATTCCAGGAAAAGAAAAGTTTCTTCCAAGGGAAAAACCAGAGAAACTTCAACCAATCCTACTCCCAAGGTAATGTGATCTCTAATTGAAAGTCAGAATTGTTTGAACTCAGGTTTTGATTGAGCAGACCAATTCCTAAGACCAAATTGGTGTTTTAACATTTTCAGGCTAATGAAACCAATGAAGATTCAAATGCAAAGCGCAGCAAACCAAACGAGGGTAACGGAAATGAAAATGGAACTATGAAGGTAGAGGAAGAGTCAAAAGGAGGCACTAGCAATGGAGGAGATGAGAAACAGAACAAGAGTAACTCATCAAAACCTCCTGAACCTCCAAAAGACTACATTCATGTCAGAGCAAGAAGAGGCCAAGCCACTGACAGCCACAGTCTTGCAGAAAGAGTAAGAATCACAGATCAATTCTCCTTGATTTTTCTTTTGGTTATGAAAATGAGATATTATATTGGATTTTACCTGAGATATTTCTTCACACAGAATCTAAAATGGCATATTCTCATGTATCAACTTGGTACATTAAGAATTTAACCCCATGGGGTTTCTACTCTTCGTTTTGACACTGGACTAACCCACTTCTAAATAGGTCCGAAGGGAAAAAATCAGTGAGAGGATGAAGCTTCTCCAAGATCTTGTACCAGGTTGTAATAAGGTATGCAAAAACGTTGAACCAGGAGACAGATTGGTTCTTGTTGTCTATACATGAGCTCCTTTACTAATTTAGGCATGAACTTTATCATTTCTTTTTGTAGGTCACTGGAAAAGCACTTATGCTTGATGAAATTATAAACTATGTGCAGTCATTGCAGCGTCAAGTTGAGGTAAAACCAGTCTTTGCCTATAAGCATCTCACTCAGAGAAGATGGTCACAATGCTAGTTTTTCTTTCTCATTAAGCATGCTTTATTTATTTTTTCTTTATTGGCAGTTTTTATCTATGAAACTGGCTTCCGTGAACACCAGGCTGGATTTCAACGTTGACAGTCTGCTCTCAAAAGATGTAAGTCTCTCAAGACTCTATACCGATGATATACTCTTTCCTTCAACAAAAATTATTGATTTTGCTGATTTGGGATTTTTTTTTTCTTTCCAGATGTTTCAATCAAATAACTCTCTGCCACATCCAATATTCCCTTTAGATTCCTCAGCACAAGCCTTTTATGGGCAGCACACTCAGCAAAACCCAGGAATCCACAATAACATTCTTAATGGTGTTATGACCCACAGCACAGTAGACCCATTAGAAACTGCTTCACTGTGCCAAAACATTGGCATGCAATTACCTCCCCTTAATGGCTTCAATGAAGGTGGTTCTCAGGTAAAATCAATTTATATCCTAATTCCTCTGTTAAAATGCCTGCAAAATAAATTGTCTTTTTACTGACTTCATATTCTGTAGTTCTGTGCCATTTATATACTGTGTGCAATTTTTTTTTTGTCAAAGTTACTAATATTCAATTTTTGTGTCCGATAATTCTCAGCTTCCAATGGCTTTCTGTGAGGATGACCTTCACACCATTGTCCAGATGGGATTTGGCCAAACTGGAAATGGGAAATCACCCAGTCATTCCCAGAACTTCAACGGTAATACAGGAAAAAAGAGAAAAAGTTTTGAATTTAATGAAAACATCATTTTCATTAGACCCAAAAGATTGTTATTTTAGTTATTTATATCTCAAGTTTGCTGGTTTTTTCCATTGCAGGTTCAAATCAAGTTTCCCATATGAAAGTTGAACCCTAATGACCTTTCATTACGCCTGAATTGAGGGCTAGAAAGGAAGATTGCTGTATACAAACAAGAGATTTAATTCCAACAACCTCATGAATTATTATTTCTAAAGCCTCTCTCTCTAGGTCTATTCTGTAGAACCCTTTTTTGTTTCTTCTTAAAATTTTCTTTTTCTTCCTCCCCTGTCTATGAATTTAATTTCTAATCTTCTGGGAGCAGTTCTTTTTCAATTTATATATATATTTTTTAAAATTGTACAACTATTCACTGTAAAATCTTAGGACTCTCTGGATCTGTATTCTCGGGTGCAAATTATTATTACTGTTGCACCAATTGTAAGATATTACTATAATGCTAATTGAAGTAAAATTTTTCTTATTGTTTGTGAGTTCAATCATGGTGATGCTTTATTATAATTCAAACATCACATCAAAGGGAGTGAGAATTCTCGTGCGTGTTGATAAAAATGTGATTAAAGGTCATGTCAGTTAAGCTCTGTGAGAAATCGCGTAATCTGGTAGATATGATTCTCTCATATTAGTGTTGTAACCAGCTGTATCAGTGGGGTCCCTTCCTTTCGTCTCAGAGAAAAAGTCTAATTACAATGATTAGGACATTTGGTTAACTTGAGAGAGAGTTATGGTCAACCATAATTTCTGGCATTTCTTGGACTTCTATGTAATTTTCTCAGTTCCTTCCACCAAAAAGAGAGAAGCTTCTTTTTCTCTTTTTTTTTTTTTTAACTCTGAACAGAAAAATCAAGAAGGCAGAGCTAGAATTTATTTTAAGTTTGGTTGTCAATATTTTTTTCTTTTTGACTGAAAGTTTGGCTATCAATTTATGTATCATATTATTCTCACACTAGCTAAATTTCTAGTTGGAAATGACACTGTCTCTTTATAATTATATATCGTTATATTTATTATATATCCTCAAATTTAATATTTTAATTTATTTTATGAGATTTTATTATTTTGAATTTAAATATGTTTTAAGAGTTTGATCCATGAAGTAAATAGGTTTTTTTTTGTAGTTTTTTTTGTTGTATTAACGGAGCATTTGACAGGAGAAGATAGTAAAATTAGATAATTTGATTCTAATGTCCTAGATTTTGAGTCATATAAATACATGTTTTAATTTTTAAAATTGATATAAGTCATCTAAAATGTTTAAATTCGTAGAGATAAGTTACTGTAATTAAGTAATCTATTGCTTTGCTGATAGAATGTGACATATCATAAACATTATCCGCGCAAAACTTAAAATTGAAAGGGTTATATTTATAAGAAATGAGCTGTTTTTGGTTACGTGGCATCCAATATGACTTCCAAAATAGGTTGGTATTTAAAAAAAAAAAATTAAGGAACTCATGAGAAAGAACTACCTATGACGAAACATGGAAGAAACTAATTAGTGATTAAGAATGATCTATACATGATCCGAAGGTAAGAAACTTTATGACCTAAAATAAAATAAAAACTATTAACAAAATTTGATTTAATTCTTAAGGATTAGACCCATATTCGATAAGGAAGTGGATTCAAAAATATCATTGTCGATGTAAAAATTTATCTATGAGGATTTTTTAAACTGATTTTGGTAAGTATTCCTGACTGAATTTGTCTAAACTTTTCACATGCCAAACAAATAAAGTAAAATCTTTCACTTATTAAATTAAATGGTATAATTCCGGTGGCCAAAAGACTGGTATTATCCCATTTTTCATGACTAAAATTTCTTCTGGAATTTTTTCTGATAATTAGCCAATCCTTTTGAGTTGTAAAGTAGTTGTAAGAAAATTAATTCTCACAATTTCATTAAAATATAATAAAATATTAAAAATAATATTTAAAATTCTAGTTTATTTTTAGGCAAAATTTTAATTATATATTTTTGGAACTCAGTGTAGAAAAAAATTACAAGAAAAATTTGCATCCCAATATAGATAGATAATCTTTCTTTGACAAAACTAGTGAAAACAAAATAGTAGAATAATCATTGGTCAAAAACAAAATAGTCGAATAATGAAATGCAAATAAATTGTCTTGTACACTGTCTGTCAACAATGATAAGAATCTGAAAAATCTGGGTTTGTCAGTGAAATCCAGAGGTTAGGGATTAGAAGTTACAACTACCCTTTCTTTAAAAATAAAAAATAAAGTTAACTTTTAAAATAATATATGAAAATGAAGGCATCAAAAGAATCCCAGGTTGGAAGTAGTGAAATTCTGACTAGGCCCAATGAATCAAAGAGCTAAATTATCTCACTACCTTTTTTTATTCATTTGGTGAGCTGAAATGACAGCTATAGACCCAAAACTTGGAATTATCATGCAAAAAAATTTAGAAAATTTACTTATTTACAAAAATGAAATTAAAACTGCTAACAACAAATTTTACTACACTTATTGATAATTAAATAAAAACTAAAATTAATCGTAATTTCTTTCAAACTCAATAGTAATTTTTAAAATATAATAGTAAATTTTATAAAATTCAATTTTAATTTTAGTCTTTTTTTTTTTTAACATCCTCAACATAAATATTTCTTTTGGTGAACATGAAAAGATGTTTGGAGTGGAGTTCAGGTTTTAAAAAAGATACTTTTTTATTTTCTAGTTTTTGTAGTCAATTATCTGCTATTTAAAACTTATAGTTCTAACTAATTTGTAGTTCTAACTAATTTGAATTTGACTCTGAGTTAAACTCTAAATGGGATTAGATCTCCCAAGCAAATTTTTTTAATTTCCATTGCCCTTAAGATCAAATTCAATAATCTATGGTTAAGGGACTCAAACCCTTTCTATCTAAACCAATGTGTGAGGTTGGTTTAAAAAAATACTTTTTTCTCTATTAAAAAATTGAGAGTTGTCTTTTTTTTTTGGTTAAAATATACATAACCTCCCTTAAATTAGGCCACTTATATATATATTTTGCCTTTTTTATTTTTTGCTGAGAGAGATTGATTAGCAAAAATCCGGATGTCTGGTTTTTCAGCTTTAACCATTATTTTTATATTGGTAACTGATTATTGTGATTTAATTATTATATTATAATAATTATACTTTTAACGTGGCGCTGTATACACTATACAGAAGAGTTTCACATCATAATGTATATTAAAAAATGTTTTGTCTTGTTTTTTTAATTAAAAAAGAAGATAACGAGTGGCAATAGAAAATTGCTAATCTGACAGCATTGTCCCCAAAAATTACAATCACCCAATCATATTATGGCGTGTCAGCATTTATCCTTTCATAATTTAATCTCTTCCTCTGTTGGACATGCTGTTTTATTCTTCCCTATAATATTTTATTTTTTATTTTTCAAAATATAAACTTATTTTTATGAAAAATACTTACATTGCATTGCATGATTCTTTATATTATTTCGAAAATTTATACTTATACTTTATTATACAAAAATTAAATATGTAGATTCTTTTTTAAATTAAATTTTATTTTATATTTGATAATTTAATAATATGAAAATTAAATTTAATAAATGATATATTTTTAGTAATCAATAATATTTTTAAAGAATTTAATTTATATTTTAATTTTAATTAAATTAGGTATAAAAAATATAAACATCTCCTAATAAAGAAAAATAATTTACTTCTTTTTTGAATTTTTGTCAATCGAAATGCTAACTAAAACGTAAAGTTTGCTAAGGAACGTCCAGCGTGGAATTGCTGGTATCCAAATTTAAAAGCCTTTAATTATTTGATATTTAATAGTAATTGATTAGTGTGAGGGCTTTTCGGTTCTTTTACTTATTTTAATTCATTATTTTCTTCAGTTGCTGTCAGAATTACTGTTTTTCAACCCATAAAAGATAGATTTGGTGGGTGCAGGCAGCATTATGGAATCAATCTAGTTAATCACCTTCAAATTTTAATTCCTTCATCCTTAATTCACTCTAATTTAAGATATCCCTTATCAATCAAGTTATTTATGCATGGCCTTAATCTTGAGCTAAATTCGGTCATGTTTAATATACAGAATATGAAGTATAAAAAACGAAAATATATAAAAAATAATTCTCATATATTTATTTAAAAATAATAAAATAAATTAATACTATCAAATAATAACACTAAGCATATAACAAACATTTGCAAAGGTGTGCATGTTTTCGTGTTAAACTATTGTGAGAGTGTTTTCGAGTTAAGAAATGTTTCATTTGGTTTTGATAAAAAAAAAAACTAAGTTTTCTGCCTAATCTAAATTCTATTTGAAATTTTAATTTTATATTTTTCTTATGTTTGAATTAAACCCTAGAGTCTAGAGAATATTCTAGCCAAAAAAAACAAGCTAGAGAATATTTATTATGTGTGTAAAACTCTGTGTATGAAAAACTTCACTTTCAAGAACGTTGTGACATTAAAATTCCAAGTGGTTTGAATAACTTTCTTCTTTTTCTAAATTCAACCACCTTTTTCTATCAATTCAATTGTAAGGAGTGAAAAATTGAGTAACTTTAGGTGACAAAGGGTCTTCCAAGACCATCATTAAAGAAGGAAATTTTGCAGCTCAATGGTCATAATCAGATACTGAAACCAATGTCCCTAGTTAGCTGGCTATTAGCAGAAGGCAAAATATGACGAAGATGAAAGGGGGGCCTTCCAAGCAATTAGGTTTAGGCTTTGCCTCTAAACCAACAGGAGAAAATGAGGTCCTACCAAACCAGAATGTTTTTAATTTATGGGAGATTTTGTGAGGCACTTTGTGTAATTTTCATTATCATTAGGGTAGGAGAGCCCTACATACAAAGCAAAACTGTCCTTGTTGTTCTGTGTCCCCTTTGATCTCTCCTTTTCTGCTTTTTACCTCAGGATCAACCAAATCACCTTTCTTTTCTTGGGGTTTTAGGAACTTCTTTTATCCTTTACATTAAAGCTTAATTAAAAAAGCAGTACGTAAAGTTTAAAATATAGTGGAACATATATCTTCTTATAGATGCAGATGAAAATATTGATGGAAAATATTTTATAGCTAATTTTAGTTGAACTTTAGTATTTTCAATGTTGTTTTAAATAAGTTGAAGAAATAATTGATTATATTCTTTTTGTAATTTTATTCAAATATAATAAAACCAACATAATTTCTTTTGAAAAACTCATCCATACACAAAAAAATCTAACATCTTGTTTTAGGTTAGAAAAACTAAAAAGGCATTTATGAAAAATGCATCATTAGTTTCACCAACCAACCAATAATTTCAAGCTCTGGTCTGCAATGTCTGTGTTTGTTTTCTGCATTTCAAAGTCTTTCCCCATCAATAACCATCTTTACCCTCTCCCACTTTCCACATAAATTGTGTTCCCTCTCAAACTTGACATGACCTGCCCCTGCACTACACTTGACTTTTCTTAATTATTTTACCAACGTTAATTCTATTATTTTTCTTTTAAGTACATTGTGGAGTTTTATTTTCTTTTTCCTTTTCGTGTGAACAGTGAGATGTAGAGGTAGTAGAAACTTCTGTCTCATTCCGTTGTCTCTTTCTCAGTCCTTTCGGTTTAAATCACGTCACTTGCGTTTCTTCTCACCAGGATGCGACATTATTTACCTCGTATTTTCCTTTGCCCCTTTCAGATTGCACACGTGGCGTGTTTTCTTGAAAATCTAAAAAATCAATTTGGCCTCAAAAAATAATGGAAGATATAAATTAAAATGAATGTAAATGTCTCAAATGGAACCGACTTGATACTTTTTATATACTACTATAAGGTAGTGAGATTGAATATTATGAATATTCAAAATTACATGGAAAGAGCTACCGATATTTAGGATAACAATATTCAAATCTAAACATATATTATTAGATATCACATAATTATATATATATAAAGATGTAAAATAAATGAGTCTAGAAATACATATCAAATGCTCACAAATCAATTAAGATTTGTTATAATTAAAACAAGAAATCTTTGAACCAAATGAGAGCATTACTTAGTTAGCTAGATATGTAGTTGTGTTAAATATTTGGTGAGATAGTTCTTGTGCTTGTGGTCTAACTTGGCCCAATCTAAATTAGTTGGACTCCAATGTAACTTTAAGATATTGAGTGATTTGATATTAGAAAGGAAAAGAAAAATTTGGTAAATAAGAGAAGAGAGACGTGCACAAAACACTAGAATTAATTTTTTTAGGTTTATTTTGGCTAATAAAAAAATCAAAATTCATATATAGGGCTAACAAAATAAAAAGAAAGTTAGGAAGTCAAGAATATAAGATAATTCAAATTCAAATCTTCAGAAAGAACTAATAAAATGGATAGAAGAGAGGACTTCCAATTCACGTCTCCCTACCAGAGCAATGAGCAAACCAATCAGCAACTCGACGGATAGATCTTGGTACATAGGAGAAATGTACAAGAAGGAAAATCCTTGTTAAGATGAATAACATATATCATAATGCTGTAACTTTCTATTTTTTTGGTGAAAAGCTGTAACTCTTTTGATCAATGAAAAGTTTGCAAACAAATTCAAACTCTGTGAGTCTCAAATCAATATCAATATCCATTTTAACATCTTTTATAAGAGTTAACGATTCAGCTTGAGAGGATGCTAATTCTGTAATACCAGAAAAATCCACCAAGGTTCCTTGATAATTTAAGGTTGATCATGAAAACTAGTACAAATTCAAACATGAATTCTATCATGGCAATGTAATTTTTTCCGAATGCTGCAATACATATTCATGGAGAGGTCCAAAACCTGGTTTCGGCATTTAAGGTTGTTATAGAGACAAGCCCATTACTGACCATTCAAGCCTGTCATCCATATATAAGCTCCAAATATATGTAATCTATCTCTTTCACCGACAAACCCATCCATATAATCATTATCCAGTTAATCAATTCTTCAAATTGCTTAATTCATCCATCTTAATTATAAGAACATCCATATCTGTATAGACAAAATGTCGGTGTTGATTTGAAATTTAAAATAAAAACTCTCAGACGTGAGACTTACAGAAGATAGAATCAGAGAAAATCTTAAAGAAATGAAAGACTTGGAGATGTGGAAAAGCGTGTGAAAGAAAGTCCTAATTAATCGGAAATAGAAACAACATTTGATTGATAAGTTTTTTTTAGGGTGTTCTCCATTTTCAATATTAGAGGGTCCAAGTTTGAGGTTTAATTTAATTTTTTTTTTGTCAAATAATAGTATCATACAGGAAAAAATGGGTAACACTTTCTCCAGCGATAGCATGTAGTTGAAGAGAAATAAACACAACAATAAATTCCACCTAACTGGATGGCTGTACGGCTAGAGAAAATTTACATTCGAAAAAAAAAAACCAGCACACAAATACAAAATTATTGATCCGGCAGATAATTCATTTAAAAGATTTTTAAATGTTTGTTGAAAATCTTATAAATAAATAGGACAAAATGGTGATAATTATTTATAAGCATAAAGATAATTGAACAAAATATTTTAATCCAGAATGAAAATGAACATTATTTTGTTGTTATTTGGCTGTCACAAGCAACTATCATTTATGGGTTTTGCCACAAAACACATGACACTTGTTTTACAGTTTATATTGTGATTCTGAACTTTCTATTATTTGTTTTTGATGGTGTAAGTAGTTTTTGTGCTTGTTGGATAAAATATTACCAAAACAACAATACAAAGAAAGCGAAAGGATAAATTAAAAGACAACTCAAACGTGGTAAACTATTAATCTCAAGTTTCATTTCTTGTTTAGCTATATTTATTTGGTATAAATATTTTATATTTTTATTATATGATTACTATTAAAATACAATAATGTATAATTTATAATAATATTATAATTAATGTATGAATTAATTAAAAAGACCTTGTTAAGATAAGTAAAACTCACTTTGATAATTTTTATAACTTAAAGTGATTAATCTTTAATTGTTGGTTAGAGATATTTTTAATATAAAAAACGTCAAATATAGCATTTTCAATCTTAATCATTATATATACATGAATGAAATACTTGAATCCTTTCTTTTTTTTCTTTTTTTGGATTACTCCGCCCAGCATCCCAGCCCACATATCGGGGGGCCAGACTAATTTGGACTCAAGACCAGGTAAGCCCCTTTCGAGGGAAAGTCTTTACCATACTCCCCTTGGGAGATTTACCACGTTAGTTGTACACACAAAAATTCGAACCCAGAACTTTGCTTAAGCTAGGACAACTCCGTTCCAATCGATCTAAGCATTTGGTGGTTACTTGAATCCTTTCCTTTTAAATAAAAAAAAAACGCTTGGAAATAGAATCAATATTAATAAAAGCTCTAGTATAGCAATATTAAAGTCAATTTTAAAAATTAAAGAATTTAAATTCAAACTTTGTGTGCATGTGGATTTATTAAGTTAGAATGCAAGAGTTTTTAACTATTATCCTTATTAAATGGTTTTGTCTAGTTCTGTAAATTTAATTGACTAAAAAAAATTCAAACTTTAATCAAATAAAAAAAGTAGGTCTCAAACAGAAGTTTATGGGTCACTTCAACTTTAAAGCATAAGAATATAGTGAACCGAGAAAAAAAAAGCATAAGAATAAATGACGAGGGATGATTTGAATAATAACCTTTTGAATTATTACCTAGATGTTTATAATAATATATTATATATTTAAAAAATGAAAATGACATGAAAATATAAATACTTACGAATTTAATTCTTTTATTGTTGTCGATTTTATTTTCTAATTTATTTAGACGTAAATTATGTATTTGTTGATTAAATTAAAAATATCCAAAAATCTCTTAGTATAGAGAAAAAATTGCCATTAATCCGGACAGTAAGATTAACTAGTGCACTTGAGTTAATATCTGGGCTGAACTCATTGTTGATATTGTCACTCTTGAACCAATAATTATTTAAATATGTTGTACCAAAAGAAATTATTTGAATATGAGTCATGATCTTCTTTTCCTTCTAGCCACTTTTCTATTTTTTTGAGCTAAATTTTTTATGATAATTTAAAAAATAATTTTTATATGAAAAATTAAGTGGGGCTCTTACATAAGCATGGTGTGACACTTACGTTGAAGAATATGAAATGTAACTAACCACAAACATTTTGTGGAATTCATTCACATGTATGTTTATGTCTCTATCACTTTGTTGCTTCTAACACTCTTCAGACAATGCAAGCTGGAATTTGAGAAATAAGATTGTGACATTGACCAAATTTTTTGTTATTTTTTTATCTAACTGTCATTATTTGTCTTGTTTTTAAAAATCAGTTTTTCACTTATTCCACAGCGTCATTAAACAAAACACAATTTTAAAATATATTGGTTTCGTGTTGTTTGAAACTTTTATTTAAATATGATATAATATTTGAGCCAAAATATAAATAATTTTTATTCAAGTTAAGAAGTTATGTAGTTCATCCTCTCAATTTCTGTGACATATATAACTACTCTCTCATTATCCTTTCCATTTCTATTTTGATTTCTTTGAAAGAGGAATATGTAATACAGAGAAATATAGTGGATGTGAGATCAAATGAGGTTTTTAAAAAATATTGTGAAACTTAGAATATTTTGCATTTTTTGAATTAATTACCTGATCATTTTGGATATATTATGATACATTTTTAGAAGATATTTGCAATCAAAAATGGAAAAAAAAGAATTAGTAAGAACTAAGAAGTCAGAAAGAAAATGATAAGGCTGAAAACAATTTGCACCTTATTCCACCCAATTTTTTTAAAAAATATTTCTTTATTATTTTATTTTGTTGCTTTTATTCTTGATTAAAAAAATACAACTCTGTATATCATTTTTATCTTGAATGTAAGAGGGATATAGCAAAAGTTTTTTCCCCCCGTGCTATAGATAATTTACAAATACGTTAACAAAGTTTTGACAGAAACAACCAAATAATCTATATTTTTTTCAATTTAGTTCATATATTTTCTTACATTATAATATTTGCAGAATTACACAGGATGGGACAACGTCACAACGAGCCTAATCCAACACAACTAAGCTACATCAACCAAATGAACTGAAGGAACCGCTCTAATTTACAATCACCGCACTGAATCATTATTGTTTTCTTTTATTTTTTTTGTGATCATATATTGAATCATGATTATATTTTAATTCTTTTGTTGATTCTTTTCTTGAGTCTAAGAGTGTCAATATTTATAAGTTACCATTTAATCCATGTTATTGGACCGGACCAATCTAAGAGTCCAGATTGAATTGGGCTTCTAAAGTTTAACTTTATGCCCAGTGTAATAGTATATCAAATTGAGTTGGGGACCATTCAAAACACAATTGCTGCAGACCATTCGACAAATTCCTCTTCCTAGACTACAAGAATGATTTTTTTAGTCGAAAATGGGATGTGCAACTCCAGTATATCAGCCGCACCTTTAATCGGGCTGCTGACTTTCTAGCAAAATATGGTTTGTCGTCTTTTCCTGGCTTTCGTGTGGTATTGCAGGCGTCGGCGGAATTGGAACGTATTATTGAAGAAGACTGGCCGAGACGACTTGCCAGCGTGGCTGTGACGTAGAGAGGTTTTTTATTTCCTTTGCTCATAAATTTTTTTTTTTTTTTGGAATAGCCCATGTCATTTCCTTGTTTTACTATTTCATATGCAATTTGGAACCAATATATATCTGTATATACTATTTATAAACCATAAATTATGCACCTCATCAATATATATTGAAATATATAAGAACTCTCACTATTCATTAATCACTAATAACGTGGTTCATTTCAAATTTCGTTATTTAAATTTTGTATAATATATTAACAAACATATTTAGTTTTTTTAATATAAAATCAAATTAAAAAAGTCCAAATGCTCGGTGACATGTGAGAAAACCCATGAGTGTTAGTGGCAAGAATGGCTTAGAGGCATATGGCCAAGTAATCAAAGCTGTGATTCACTTCCCTATGAACATGCGTGAGCACATTCGATGTTTATCATAATAATGAGCACCATATATATGCTTATCACAAAAATGAGGTTCTTGATTTCTGAAACAAAATAATTAGTTTCATTTTTTTATCATGGAGGTTGACTAATTCTCTTTTTATCAAAGTTTATATTTGTTGTTTTACAATTTTATATAGGGTTAAACTTTCTTATTCAAATTCCTAACATCACTGAAAATATCTCTAGAACCATGCTTATAGTCTAATTGTTCTTAAATAGTTAAATTAATTAATCATTATCTATTTATCTTTAACCTTAACTAATCAATTTATTTATTTCATCTTCAATTACTATATATATGTATGTATGCATATAATTATTTTTAATCAAAAGGGAATATGAAATTCATTGACTATACACATGTATAGGTTAAACAATCCCCAACCTCTCATCATCCAATCCATCACCTTGCTTCATCAAGGTGGTGAATCATCAAAGGTTCTAAAAGTAACTTCAATCTTATGTGAGCGCGCAGCATTAGCCAGCACATTCGAATTCGAGTTGTTATAGCTTCTATCTCTAACCCATGTACACAGAATTACATGAATTAACAAAATCCAAAAGCAACAGCTTGGTTCGCTTCCTCCATTACATCTTGAAACGGATGATCACATTCACAGCCATAGCACATGTACTCACTGAAAATTGCTACATTCCTCCATCAAGAGAGAGCCTCCACGCTATCTTATCCTTCCCTCTCTGCTGAAATCTCTTCAAAATGTCACAAATCTTTGTCAATTGGCACCATGAACCATCTTCTTCTTACGCCTTAGCTTCAACATGTTCCATTTCCCAGAAAGGTGCTGTATGTAAAATCATCTACCTTATCTTCAATATTAATGTCCTGAGAAAAGCGATCCACCAGATTAGTAAGTGGGACACTGGCTGGGTGACCAGTTGTTATATATTTTTGGTTATCACACTCACACTTACTTACCTCTCTATCTCTCTTCCTTTTTCGCTGCTGCTTCTTTCTCTTTTTCTATGTCTCCACCACTTAACCACGAGTTTCAGGAATGGTGGAACAAGCAAGAACTATGATCTTATTGACGAAAAATCCGGCGGCTCCTCTTGCTCTTTTCTCACTGTCGACAGCCAAACAGTCCCTTCCAATCGAGAGTCGGTGGAGAAGGAGCATGCCTGTGGTTCCGATTCCAATTCGTCACGTCAAAAGGAGGCACTAGCAATGGAAGAGGTGAGAAACAGAAGAGTAACTCATCAAAACCTCCTGAACCTCCAAAAGACTACATTCATGTCAGAGCAAAAAGAGGCCAAGCCACTGACAGCCACAGTTTTGCAGAAAGAGTAAGAATCACAGATCAATTCTCCTTGATTTTTCTTTTGGTTATGAAAATGAGATATTATATTGGATTTTACCGGGGATATTTCTTCACACAGTATCTAAAATGGCATATTCTCATGTATCAACTTGGTACATTAAGAATTTAACCGCATGGGGTTTCTAGTCTTCGTTTTGATATTGGACTAACCCACTTCTAAATAGGTCCGACGGGAAAAAATCAGCGAGAGGATGAAGCTTCTCCAAGATCTTGTACCAGGTTGTAATAAGGTATGCAAAAAAGTTGAACCAGAAGACAGATTGGTTCTTGTTGTCTATACATGAGCTCCTTTACTAACTTAGGTATGAACTTTATCGTTTCTTTTTGTAGGTCACTGGAAAAGCATTTATGCTTGATGAAATTATAAACTATGTGCAGTCATTACAGCGTCAAGTTGAGGTAAACCCAGTCTTTCCCTATAAGCATCTCACTCAGATAAGATGGTCATAATGCTAGTTTTTCTTTCTCATTAAGCATGCTTTATTTATTTATTTTTTCTTTATTGGCAATTTTTATCCATGAAACTGGCTTCTGTGAACAACTGGATTTCAACGTTGACAGTCTGATCTCAAAAGATGTAAGTCTTAAGACTCTATACCAATGATTTTCTCTTTCCTTCAACGAAAATTAAGGATTTTGCTGATTTGGGATTTTTTTTTTTTTCTTTCCAGATGTTTGAATCAAATAACTCTTTGCCACATCCAATATTCCCTTTAGATTCCTCCGCACAAGCCTTTTATGGGCAGCACACTCAGCAAAACCCAGGAATCCACAATAAACCCACTAGAAACTGCTTCTCTGTGCCAAAACATTGGCATGCAATTACCTTCCCTTATTGGCTTTAATGGTTCTCAGGTAAATTCAATTTATACTCTAATTCCTCCATTAAAGTTCCTCATTTTTTTACTGGGTTCATCATATTCAGTGGTTCTGTGCTGCAGAAATAATTACCATTACCATTTATATAATGATATGCAGTTTTTGTTTTTTGTTGGTCAAAGTCATGCAATGTAATTCGAAGTACACTAAATGTTCTATTCATTCTGTGTCCAATAATTCTCAGTTCCCACTAGCATTCTGTGAGGACGACCGTCACGCCTTTGTTCAGATGGGATTTGGCCAAATTGGAAATGGGAAATCACCCAGTCATTCCCAGAACTCCAACGGTAATACAGGAAAAAGAGAGAAAAGTTTTGAAGTTAATGAAACATCAGTTTCATTAAGACCCAACAAATTGATATTTTATTTATTCATAGATCAAGTCTGTTGTTTTTGTGCATCGCAGGTTCAAGTCAAGTCTGCCATATGAAAGTTGAACCCTAAGGACCTTTCATAACGCCTTTATTAATTTATTTAGGGTGAGAAAGGAAGATTGTTGTATACAAACAAGAGATTTGATTCCAACAACCTCTTGAATTATTTCCAAGTCTTTTGAAAATAAGAAAATAAAAAAATCTGTTTAAATAATTGTTACCAAAATCATATATAGTAAATGTTAAATGAGTTATTTTCAAAATTTATAACTTTACCATTAATGAGGTGGGTATTTTTCACATTTTCTTGTGTTTTTTAGAACAAAAATTACAAAATACCTTAAATATGTTATGAGTTTTCTATTTTTTTATTTTTCTATTTTTCAGAATATTTTACAAAAACAAGTTTACTAAATAGGTTTTTTTTTTTCTATTTTTGAAAATAAAAAAACTGTTTTGAAAACAACTGTCAAACATACCCTTAATCTCTAGGTCTATTATGTAGAACCCATTTTTTGTTTCTTCTTAAAAACTTTCTCCCACCCCTCTCTATGATTCTAATTTCTAATCTTATGTGAGACGTTCTTTTTCAATTTATATATATGTGTATGTGTGTGTATATATTTTAAAGTTGTACACTTTCTTATGGAGAGCATCCAAATCATAACCTATAAGTCCAATAATGGAGATTTAATATCTAAAAGGATTCATTACAAGCCATTGGAGGTCTAAAGACTCAAAGCTGAATTAAAATTATGAAAGAAACATCACAAGGCTTGATTCAAAAACTACATGAAGATAAGCTCATGTTTGAGAAATAAGAGCTAGGCTTCTAAGTACATTGTCGAAAAAAGAATAATAATTTTGATTCAAGCCAAAGTTTTAAGTGAGATCTAATTCTCTAATCAAGGCCCAATAATAAAAAAACTTACTTAATGGGGCATCTCAATTAATTATTTTTAAGATGATTTTTCATATTTCTTTTATTTTAATTTTGATTTGATTTAAATTAGGAATAAGATAATTTTGTGGTTTCCTATTTGTAATCTAATGGACCAATCATAGGTTTAGATTTAATTTATTTAGTTTAAATTATATTAGATAGAGTTTATCTTTATCTAATAGCCCTTAGAGGTTTTATTAGGATTTAATTTTTTTCCTATTTATAGACATTTGTAGTGTTATTTTTTTTTCAGATCAATAATATTTTTAAGTTCTTTCATATAGTGAGTTTCACTAGTTCTTTGTATTTTTTTTAGAATACAAATTTCGACTTATTAAGAGAATCGAACTCTCTCTTGTGGTGTCCTCTTCTGGGTTCTTAGAATTTCCATATTTTACTGGGTTTTAGAGTTTTGATCATCCCTTCCCTTTGGGTTCGTGCTTATGTTTTGCAGATAACTCGACTTTCTAGGTTCTTAGAGCATTGATCTAGATAGTCCATGTTAGTTGACATTAGAGCTTGGTTGGAGTTCAGAGGTTATATTACACATGTTCTACCATCTTAATCATCATCAACACGAAAAAAAAAATCATCCTCAATTACTCATTCAGCCAAACACACCTTTCCTTTTCCACTACTAATTTGTTCAAACACGGTCTTCCTCTTCCAAATGTCCAACACGTCTACACTCCCAAATCCCAAATCGTCGAGTCCAACATCCTCTTATCATCATGTCTTCGTCTAGCATCATCTCATCCTCATCTTCTGGTCTTCTCCTCAGCTTCTCCTACTCTCCAAATCAATTTCAGCCTTCATCAAATTGTTACCTGAAATAATTCGTTCCTCTCCCAACTTCAAATTCGCATCATTCCTTGCTCCACAAAATCATATCCAGCCATCATCGCATCTTCCTCCACATGGTTTAGATTCGAGTCTCTCTCTCCCAAATTGGTTTGTAAATGTGTTCGAAAGTGAAATAGAATGTGATTCAAACTTGAAAGTAACCCTCAAAGTCTTGTGTGATCAATTCAAGTATATGAGAGCTGATGTGGAAAGCATGAGATCTGAAATTAGAGGCAAAAAGTCGAGATTTCGCTTCTTTAAAGATGAAGTAAATTCAGAACATGATTCTTCCTTCAGAAATAAAGCCTCCTCCAAACAAGATAATGATTTAGGCAACATCAAGTTGAAAATTCCTTCTTTCCAAGGAACGTGTGATCCTGATGTATATCTCGAATGGGAAAGAAAAGTGGAGATAATATTTGAATGCCATGAATACTTGGAAGAAAAGAAGGTGAAACTTACAGTCATTGAATTCATAGGATATGTAAGTGTCTGGTGGGATCAATTAAAGTGAAATAGAAGATATAATGAAGAGCCCGTCAACACACGGCGTGAGATGAAAACTCTTATGCAAAAGAGATATATCACTAACTATTATTTTCATGATGTACACATTAAATTACAAACTCTTGAATAGGGATCCACATCAATTGATTAGTATTACAAAGAGATGGAGCTATTCATGATTCGAGTTGATGTATAAGAAGATATTGAGCAAACTATAGCCCACTTTATTTGTGTATTAAGATATGAAATCAGAGATAAAATTGGGCTTAAAAACTATATTACCATGGAAGAATTACTCTATAAGGCAATACACATTGAGAGGTAATTAAAGAATAAGAAGTCTAACTCAGTTACCTACTGGAAAAATAATCCTATTTACAAAGCACAAGAAGCTAGAACAAAAGAAAAGCCTTCAAAGGCCAAATCTGCTATGAAGTCCAGAAATGATTACAAAACCAAATTTGCTTCTTCAAAGAGCAGCACTGACACTTCTACTTCTTCTAAACTCTAAGACACTCATTGCTTTAGGTATCAAGGATTTGGATATATTACTGCCTAATGTCCAAACAAGAAGAAAGCTTTACTACTTAATAGTGGAAATATGAAATATGCAAGCTCCAATGATGATGATGAAGAAGAAAATGATGGCCTCAAAACCCCTCCTCTATCTAACATCTCAAAAGATGAATATGATCATCCCATTGGTAGAGATATTTATGTGACAATGTGAGCTCTTAGCATTCAACCAAAAGAAGAGCATAATGATGAACAAAGGAAGCTGCTCTTCCATTCTAGGTGCTTCATCCAAGATAGGGTATATAGTCTAGTCAATGATGGTAGTAGTTGTACTAATGTGGCTACTGCCTTCCTTGTTGAAAAATTGAATTCACCTCTCATTAAGCATCCCAAGCCATATAAATTGCAATGGTTGATTGATTGTGGTGAAGTTAAAGTTTGCAAGTAAGTTCTTGTTACTTTCACTGTTAGGAAGTATATGGATAAGGTGCTACGTGATGTTGCACTTATGTTTGCAGGGCATTTGTTAGTTTGTCATCAATGGCAGTATGATAGATATGTCAATCATGATGGGTGCAAGAACTTCTACTACTTCAAGTTTCATGGAAAGCAAGTCACACTTACTCCTCTACCTCTTTTTGAAGCGTACAAGGACCAATTGAAAATCCAGAATAAATAAAAATCAAAAGATCAAATAAGAGAGAAAAAGAGAAGAGTGAGATGAGAAATCCAAAAAATTACAGAAAAATGAAAAAAGTGAAAAAGTGAGGAAGAAGGAAGTGATAAAAAAAGATAGAAAAATAACAAAGTGAGCTTGTTAGCACAAAAAGGAGAAGTAAAAAGAGTATTATGTGTGAGGCAAGAAATCTTTGCATTACTGTACAAGGATGTTTGTTTATCCACAAATCAACTTAATTCCTCCATGCCTTTTAGTATTTCTTCTCTATTCCAGGAATTTGGAAATCTTTTTCTTGAAGAAATATTCAATGGCCTACCTCTTATAAGAGGTATAGAACATCGCATTGATATCATGCCTAGAATTACCATTCCCAACCATCCAACATACAAAGCAAACTTATAGGAAACAAAAGAATTTCAACCCCAAGTTGAAGAACTTATGAGAAAGGGATTTGTGAGAGAAAGTTTGAGTCCTTATGCAGTATCGGTGATCCTAATACCAAAGAAAGATGGCAAATGGCGAATGTGTGTGGATTGCAGAGTCATCAACAAAATAATGGTAAAATATTATTATCTTATCCCTTAGTTAGATGATATGTTAGATGAATAGTATAACGCATCATTGTTTTCTAAAATTGATCTTAGGAGTGAATAATATCAAATTAGAATGAAAGAATGTGATGAATAGAAAACTAATTTTAAAACTAAGTTTGGACTTTATGAATGGTTAGTTACGCTTTTTGGTTTGACTAATACTCGTAACATCTTCATAAGTCCAATGAATCATATTTTCCTTTCATTCATTGGAAAATTTGTTGTAGTCTATTTTGATTATATTTTAGTGTACAATAAGAGGCTAGATGATTATGCTATGCATTTGCGTGAAGTTTTCATTGTTCTTAAGAAAAATAGGCTCTTTGCAAATCTAGAAAAATGCCCTTCTTGCTTGGATTTGGTTGTCTTCCTTGGTTTTATTGTAGGAGCTCAAGGAATCTGAGTAGATGAAGACAAGGTGAAAGTAATTCAAGAGTGGCCAACCTCGAGAAATGTAAATGAGGTAATGAGTTTTCATGGCTTAGTTAGTTTTTATGGATGGTTTGTTAAATATTTTCTTCTATAGCAACATCTTTCAATGATCTAGTTAAGAAGAATGTAACCTTTCGGTAGGGTGAAGTGTATGAAAAAATATTTAACACTTTGAAACACAAACTGATTAATACACTACTCCTTGTACTTCCTAATTTTAATAAATTGTTTGAAATTGAATGTGATGCATCTAGGGTAGGAATAGGGGCTATTCTTGTGCAAGACAAAAGATCCATAACTTACATTAGTGAGAAACTTAGTGGACCAACTTTAAACTACTCTACCTATGAGAAAGAACTATATGCATTGAAAAGAGTCTTAGAAACATGGCAACACTATCTATGGTTAAAGGAGTTCATCATTTGCTCAGATCATGAAAGTTTAAAATACTTAAAATCACAAGATAAATTGAACAAGAAACATGCTCGGTGGATGAAATTCATTGATATATTCCTATACGTCCTCAAGCATAAAAAGATAATGTTGTGGTTGATGCACTTTAACGAAAGTATTCTCTTTTAACTTCTTTACATGCTAAATTGCCTGGTTTTGAATTGATTAAGGGATTGTATGCTTTTGATTTAGATTTTGCAAAAATTTGGAAATCATGTGAAAAACATGTGTTCAAAGATTTCTATAGATTTGATGGGTTTCTCTTTAAGAAAGATAAGTTATATATTCCTTATTGTTCTATACGTGAATTACTTATCAAAGAGACTCATGGTAGTGGGTTAATGAAACACTTTGGAATTATAAGACTTTAGAAATTTTGTATAAACACTTTTATTAGACTTTTATAAAGCAAGACGTTGCTTTTGTGTGTGAAAGATGTGTCACTTGCAAGCATATGAAATCTAAAGTTAATGCATATGGATTATATATCCCATTACCCATTCACCAACAACCTTGGATTGATATTTCTATTGATTTTATGTTGGGATTACTATGTTCTCCTAGTGGTAAGGATAGTATTTTTGTTGTGGTTGATAGATTCAGCAAGATGACACACTTTATTGCATATTCAAAAACTCATGATGCCATACATATTGCTGATTTGTTTTTCAAAAAAGTTGTGAAATTGCATGGCATTCCTAGAACAATTGTAAGTGATAGAGATATTAAGTTTCTAAGTCATTTTTGACGCACTTCATGGAGTAAGTTAGGAACTAAACTTTTGTTTTCCACTACTATCCATCTACAAATTGATGATCAAATTGAAATCGTAAATAGGACACTCACCACATTGTTGCATGCCATAATTTAGAAAACTTTGAAAAATTAGGAATTTTGTTTGCTTCACATAGAATTTGTATATAATAGAGCTCTATATTTAACTACATCATACTTTCTTTTTAAGATTATGTATGGTTTCAATTCTATGACTCCTCTTGATATTTTACATCTACCTTGTAATGAAAAACCTAACTTTGATGATAGAGGAAAGCTGAGTTTATACAGGATCTTCATGATAAAGTAAAAGTTAACATTGAAAAGAAGAATGCAAAATATGCCAAACAAGCTAACAAGGGTCGTAAAAAAATTGTATTTGAACCCAGTGATTAGGTTTGGATACAAATGAGAAAAGAAAGATTTCCTAAACAAAGGAAATCAAAGCTGCAGTAATGTGGAGATGGACATTTTCAAGTCTTGGAGTGAGTCAATGACAATACTTACAAGCTTGATCTGCCATGCTCTTAACGGAATGTTAGTACTACCTTCAATATTGGAGATCTATCTTTATTTGAAGCTGTAGATTCGAGGACGAATCCTTTCCTAGAGAGAGGGAATGATGGAGACTATCCAAGTCATAACCTATAAGTCTAACAATGGAGATTCAATGTTCAAAAGGATCCATTACAAGCTATTGGAGATCCAATGATTCGAGACTAAACTAAAGCTATGAAAGAAATATTATAAGGCTTAACCCAAAAACTACATGAAGATGAGCCCATATTTGAGAAGCAAGAAGCTTCTAAGCCCATTGTTGAAATAATAATAATAATTTTGATTCAAATCCAAGTTTCAAGTGAGGTCCAATTTTCGAATTAAGACCCAATGATAAAAGAGTTTACTTAATGGGGCATCTCAATAAATTATTTTTAGGATAATTGTTCATATTTCTTTTATTTGAATTTTGATTTGATTTAAATTAAGAATATGATAATTTTGTGATTTCCTATTTGTATTATAAGGGATCAATCATAGGTTTAGATTTAATTTAGTTTAAATTATATTAGATAGAGTTTATCTTTATTTAATACCTCTTAGAAGTTTTATTAGGGTTTAGTTTTCTTTTCCTCTTTATAAACCTTTGTAGTGTCACTTTTTCTTCAGATTAATAATATTTTGAGTTTTTTCATATAGTGAGTTTCTTTAGTTCTTTGTATTCTTCTCATAATACAAGTTTCAATTTATCAAGAAAATTAATCTCTCTCTTATGACGTTCTCCTCTGAAATTCTTAAAATCCCAATATTCTATTGGGTTTTAAAGTTTTAATCATCTCTTCCATTTGGATTTGTGCTCCCACTTTACAGACAACTCGATTTTTTGGGTTCTTTAAGACATTAACCCTAGATGGTCCATAGTACCTTTACTGTAAAATCTTAGGACTCTTAGGATACGTATTCTCTTGTGTAAATTATTATTCCTGTTGCACCAATTGTAATATATTATAATGCTAATTGAAGTAAACGTTTTCTGCTTGTTCTGTGGTCTATGATTTGGATGCTTTTATAATCCACAATCTTCTTTTTCTTCTAGCCACATTTCTACGTCTTGAGATAATTTTTTTATAATAATTATATAAAAAATTGGGGCTATTGCACAAGGATGGTGTGATTCTTACGTTGGACAACAAGAAATGTAACTAACCACAACCATTTTCTGTAATTCATATGAATGTCTCTTTCAGTTGTTGCTTCTAAAACTCTTCAGACAATGCAAGCTGGAATTTGAGAAATAAGATTGTGTGACATTGACCAATGTGACTTTTTAAGTCTAACTGATATTATTTCTCTTTTTTTTTTTAAAAAAAAATCAGTTTATCACCGATTCCATAGCGTCATTAATCACAACACAAAATTTTAAATTGATATCTGGCTGTTCGAAACTTTTAGTTGAATATAATATAAAATTTGAGCCAAAATATAAATAATTTTATTCAATTTCGGAAGTTATGTAGTTTATCCTCCCAATTTTAAATGTAAACCATCATCTTCTTAAGCCCATTTGGCTAAAAAAAAAAAAGACCATTATCTTAGACTTCTTGTGTTTTCTATAACATAACTCTCTTATTATCCTTTTCATTTGGATTTTAGATTTCTTTGGAAGAGGAATAGGCAAGAGAGGGAGAAGGATAGAGGATGTGGGATCAAAGGATTTTAAAAACAATTTGTTCAATGTCACTCTGATCTCATCTTGTATATTCCCCTCATGCTCACATAATTTATAGTCCTTGTATGTGACTGAGACATGAGGCTTCTCTTGATTTTGCAACATTATTTTGCCCTTTTACAGTCACAATCAACTAGTGGATGCTTATTTAGCATATTATATTATTTTCTTATCTGCGTAACAAATCATGCATTAATACTCATACATCAATAATATTTAATTAAATCTCACTCAAGAGTCAAATCATAAACTAGGAAACAATTAAAATACCCAAAGATCTCCACGAGATCATGGATCACGGAGCTAACAACAATGAACCAGCCTATCGACAGGATCCTACGTCCAAACTCCACTGCAATAATTGAGAATAATTTGCTTCAATTCATTTGTGTTGGTAATATTTTGAAGGCTCCACCTCCACTGGTAATTGATGTCTAAAAGTAGAAGTTGAAAAATTTGTCCAGGCTGTGTATTATTATTTTTTCTTCTGTAGCAAACCATCAAATACTTGAAAATTATATTGAATTTCTACTAATTTGAATTAAGTTAGATAAGATGTAAAACTCTCTCAACAAATATTTAAAGTTATATATTATTATATTTTGGACGCATGATAAATAATGGGAAGTTGTACGGTAAATAGTTGTATTATTATGTTTTGGTGAATGATAACTATGTTATTTTACATGTGGGACGAATTCGATCGTCTTTCATGTTCAATTTTTGGCTCTTGGGTGTTGGGGTATGATTTTAAAAATTAAGTCTTTATTTGAGTTTAAATCAATTTGTAGGGTTCTCTTTGTCATTTCTCCTAACATTATTAGTCAAGGATCATTTTTTGTGACATTTTAAATTTAACGAGGCAGCAATTTATTGCTTTAAATAAAATTATGAAACTAAGTTACTGGTTTGGACAAAAAAATTAACATTGGATATGATGAGACAAAAATTGTAATAAACAAGAAAATTCAGTTTGAAAAATGAAAAAGAATTATATTCTGTATTATAAAATTTTCTCTTTTAAACTAACTTCTTATATGTTTTATAATTTATAGTAATGGTTGTGACCGGTATATGGTATGAATTATTATAAATTTTATATTTTATATTGATAATCTTAAAATTTAACTTTTTTAATAAATAAAAAATTTTACATGGTAATTGTTTTTTAAGGAAAAAAGAGGTAAATGAGGAGGGTCGAAACTCCGAGGTTAATGCAATATTTCCAAAAATAGGTGAGTCCCGTAACTTCCTTGCCTTCGTTGGGGTCCGGCGCACAGCTCTAGACACAGGAAAAAAAGGACTGAAACTGAAAGAAAACCACTTTACTTGGAGACTCTTCAGATCTCTCTCTCACTTTCTTCCCCTTTCGCTGCTTCTTCTTCTCCTTCTATGTCACGACCACCTAACCGCGAGTTTCAGGAATGGTGGAACAAGCAGCGAGCCACGAACCATGACCTCATTGACGACAAATCCGACGGCTTCACTCGCTCCTTTCTCGCCGTCGACATCCACACCGTCCCTTCCGATCCAGACTCGGTCGACAAGGAGCGTGCCCGTAGTGCCCGTCAGCTCTCCTGGGTTTGGCTCTTGAAATTTCAGCAAATCGCCAGCTCTCTTGCTTGGATGTCCAATGGCTTCCTCTCATTACTCCGCACCGCCAACCGCAGGATTGCCTCGCCGGATTCGCTTCCCGATTCCAAGTCGTCCCGGCTATATCGGGTCATAAAGGTGTTCTTGATTGTCGTTCTTCTGCTGCTCGTTTTTGAGCTCGTTGCTTACTTCAAAGGATGGCATTTCAGCCCGCCGTCGGTCCATTCAGCGGACGTGTCAGGAATGATTGGTTTTGTATATGCGAAATGGCTCGAGATTCGGGCGAATTACTTGGCGCCGCCGTTGCAGAGCTTAACCAATATGTGCATTGTGCTCTTCTTGGTACAGTCGATTGACCGGGTGATTTTGATCTTGGGATGCTGCTGGATCAAGTTCCGGCGGCTGAAGCCAGTGGCTGCCATGGAGTATCCAACAAATGCTAAGAACGAGGATGTGAATGTGGAGGATTATCCAACGGTGTTAATTCAGATTCCCATGTGCAATGAGAGGGAGGTAAGAAGATGTAGGTTTCATAGTCCTTCTGAAACGGATTTTTGCTCAGTTTGTCCGTACTCCGTAGTTATGTATTGAATTTAGTTGAAGCTGTCAAATACTTAAGTTTAAATGCTAATAAGGAATTTTGAATCTTCTGTGGTTTGTTACATAATATCTAGTTATTTGTTCATTTAAGCTTCTTGAGATACATGATAAATACATCATACCTTCAGTTTTCTTTTCTACAAGTCTACAACTACAAGTATCAGCATGATGAAGTTTAATTGGGATTTGCAATTTAAAATGGTTTGCTTTTTGGACATTTTTGTTTGGGATCAATTTAATGGAGTAGAATTCTATTCTGTCGGTTAGTCTATGTAGAACATAACATTTTTGTTGGGACATTGTGTGGCATAATTTAACGGCATTTGCTAGCTTTGAAAGAGGCTTCACTCCTTTTTTATTTTGTTAAATGATGCAGTAGATGTTTGAACCTAAAGCATCTTGTTAACTACTATACCCTCCCTCATGAGATCGCAACTAGTGGCTGTAGGGCTTCATTCTAGCAAGATATGCTTGGTTTTATTCATACACAACTTCTCAAGAAATTGAACTTTCCAACTTACGTTAGATGTGAACTTCCCTATTGCTATAGTAAAAACATTCATATATTTTATTTCTTCTATTTTCGTCCTTTTTATTCTTAGCTCAAGCATTGGAGTGGTCCTGATCATTCTGACATGGTTTACCAAATTAGCAAGCCAACAAGACGATAGCATACCTGTAATTTTTGTTCAACATTGTAGTTATTTATTTTGTGTCTCCACTCAAGTTTCCAAATCAGTTCACTGTGTTCTTAACTAGTTTTCTTAGTATACATCAGGAAATGGTGGTTATTTTTGTGTAACAGCATTTAGTTACTACCTTTGAACAGTGCAAAATTTGACCTTTATCTTTTCCTCTTATGGTCTAACTATAATCAAGTTACTACTTTGAGGAGTTAATGATCCGTGATGCAATTGGACAAGGTCCTCTTACTTATCTAGGATTGCATTTGTATGAATATGTCAATAGAAGGGATTTAGTCCAATGTCCTCCAATATTAAGTTGCTTGTAGACCAGCTTTAAGTCCCACCTAAAAAAATTTTCAGTTCAATGAACTCTAATATCTAGGTAATTAGGGGGAAAAAAGATAGTTCTGTCAGGCCTGAAATACTATTTCCTCAAACATCCTTTGGGCCCATACTTTATTTTGATAGAAAATAGGAAATGAAGAAATTGAGAGGAGAAAAAGAGAAGAAAATCAAATAAGAATTATATATTCAGCTTTAGAAGTGAATAAATCTTACATTTCCCCTCCATTTAAAGACAGTTCCATTTAAATTATTCTTTGAATTTTTGGAGTAAATTTCCCCTTCATGCCCCCCGGGGTGGGGGGGGGGGGGGAGAGACAGCTCTAACAAACTGTAATAGATTCTCAACAATAAATCTTATTGACCTCCGTCCAAAGAACAAAAAAGTCTTATGCACCCGGTCAAGGAGCCCATTGCCGGTCATAGTCATGAAATATAGATAATAGTTGTTGACAATGGAGATATTTCATAACTAGCCAATAACTAGTCTGGTCCATAATGGGTTTTAGCAGGGAAAATGCAGTTTTTGTATCTGGGATTTCATTTCACAATTTTTTTAACTTTGAAGGTCTATAGGTGAACTTGAAGTTAAAATGATTTAGGATTTGAATAATTAGATCACAAAAACCGGTGGATTTCAATAAACTGATTGCTTGTCTGGAAAACTGAAAAGGGAATTGATTAGATTGAAGATTGATGTGATTGCTTTTTGGGGTCTGGTGACCTGGGTATTTTGTTTTTCCATTCCCAGTATTTCCTGTTCTGTACTTTTTTTTTATCCTTTGATATTCCCCTCTAAGCCCATTTCTACTTCTTTCATAGAAAGCAAACTGAAGTAGAAAAGTAAAAAATGGAAATAGCTGTATAAGTGGAGTTGCAGACCCTAATTAGATTAGTAGGTTAAAAGTGATAATCTTGATTTATAATTCCCTTTGCTATTTGTTACCAATACTTACTTTCGGTCCTATTGTCCCGTAGGTTTATCAGCAATCTATTGCTGCAGTTTGTATCCAGGATTGGCCAAGGGAGAGAATGCTTGTACAGGTCCTTGATGATTCTGATGAAGTAGATATCCAACAGCTTATCATGGCAGAAGTACAGAAATGGCAACAGAGGGGTGTGAGAATAGTATATAGACATCGTCTTATACGTACAGGCTATAAGGCAGGGAATCTCAAATCAGCAATGAATTGTGATTATGTTAAAGAATATGAGTTTGTGGCAATATTTGACGCTGATTTTCAGCCAGCGCCGGATTTTTTAAAAAAGACAATACCTCATTTCAAGGTAATTTAATGACTCTACAAGAAAAATTAGATACACTGTTGGCTTTAGGCCTTGTTCAAATATAGCTGTAGATACTATAAGCATGAAAGAAAATGGCTATAGCTGTGTGTGTGTGTGTGTGTGTGTGTGTGTGGTGTAAACAATTAACAATTATGTTTTATGTCTTCATCTTTTCTTGGCTTTATCTGGATGCATATTCTAAAGGTTCTTTGGCACTTTACAACATTCAGTGCCCTACCTCTTTTAATTTCAGAATGGTCTTTTGTTTTTTTGGCCAACATTTCAGAATGGTCTACTTGCTTTTTTTAAAGGCTGATTAATGATTTAGAAGGAACTGGAAATTTACTTAAAATCAAAGAATATGCATTCTTAACTTTAAATACTCTGCCAAACAACTCAACATTTGTACCACTTTATGTTCCTGATTGGTTCTGATCTTGTGATGAATCTATAGTATCTACTACAATGTCACTAGGAAATTCTACTCTTAGCATAACTGTGCAGTATTTGCTCCCATATGTTGCTTTCTAATGCAAGAACACGTGCTGGCCATCCACTGTCCTCTTGCAAAGCCAAAGTTTTTTTATGTATGATCATTTTTATCTTTATAAAATTCCTAATCTTGTCCTTAATTTACCTTAATAAAAGGTGTTAAAAAGGAAAAGCCTCCCTCACAACAAGAACAAATGTTATAATTTTCATTTTTTCTGGAAATGTAGATCCTATTTTATCATTCTTTCTTCTTGGCTTAAGACATCAAAGGGAGTTTGGAGTGCAAAATGCTGTCCAAGAATGAAATATATGTGAATATTGTTGAGACATTAAGAAATATAAGTTTGAACTTGAGAATCTGTTGTTTTTTCTTGGTACGTTTTTGTTGTTGTTATTTGACCAATATGTTATTGTTGTATCTGGTTCTCAATTAGTATTATTAAATAATTTGGCTCCTACAAGATTTCATCTCCCATTCTTCACTAAAACGTAATTCTTGCTACTATTTAAGTCCATTAGTGAGAGCAAAGCAAGTGATGACTTCTCATAAGAGTGACATGACATAAATCATTCAAAGATATTGTACCACTTCAACTATATAAACAGCAAACTATGATTTTCAATGGTCGAACTTTAAAACTGGCTAATTTGATACTAGGTCATCTCTTTTGTAACTGCTATATTTTTGAGTGATCTCAGCCTAAGTATGTTTCTAACCGGAGGCTCTTTTCTGCTTTTCTCTAACACAAGGGGAAAGATGATTTAGCATTGGTTCAGACACGATGGGCTTTTGTAAACAAGGACGAGAACTTGCTTACAAGACTGCAGAACATAAACTTAACCTTTCACTTTGAGGTTGAACAACAGGTCAATGGTGTGTTCATTAACTTCTTTGGTTTCAATGGAACTGCTGGTGTCTGGAGGATAAAGGCTCTTGAGGAGAGTGGTGGCTGGTTGGAACGAACTACTGTTGAGGACATGGATATTGCTGTTCGTGCTCATCTCTGTGGCTGGAAATTCATCTTTCTAAATGACGTGAAGGTGCTTTGCATTTCTACTCTCTTGGGATCTAATAAGAAATTTTTGAGGTTTTTATATCTCTATTATGCTTTTTTCCAGTGCCTTTGTGAACTTCCTGAGACCTATGAGGCGTATAAGAAGCAGCAACACCGCTGGCATTCAGGTCCAATGCAACTGTTTCGTATGTGTTTTGTTGATATACTTCGTTCTAAGGTATTGAGTTATATCCTTGATTTTAGAATGCTTAATTCATTTGAATCCTATTAACTTTTATCATCTATAATTACAAGAATGGTATCCTCAAGCCAGCATATGGGAAAAAAACCTCCCTTCTTAAGACAAATTAGGTATGAGGGAAAGTTTTTTTCCCTAGAAAGAATGTTGCATCCTACCAAACATCTAATTTTTACTTCCCTATTAGGTGTGTAATTGATGGAGCTTGATATTGTCCCAATACTTCAGCATTTTCTTGCTACGGAACTATTGATATCAAAGCTTGTATTTGATGCCATTGGTAAAGCTATGTAGCAAATTGGAATGCAGGCTTAATCTTGCCTAAGCTTGTCAGGATTGAGATCTTACATGGGATCAACCATGTGGTTAAAAGATCAAATACTAGGATAGTAAGATCCTGCTACTTATGTAAAAATTATTTATATATATAATTGATGTGAAGGCCACTGAATAATTTTTTATTTCATCAAAATCTGAATACAAAGTATCCCTTCTACCTCCTTATACGTGTGAGGATCCTGCAGGACCGGAGTTCGTTACTCTGCCGCATTATGCCTCCACTAACACTTGTACAGTCACGCACGAGCACTAAGGTTGATTCAGCAGCTTTTCTAACCTCCTACTTGCTTAACCCCCACGACACATGGCTACTGCACAATACAGGAAATTGACACACCATACAGGAGTAACTTAATCACACACAATGGTAACCAGGGATAAAAAGTAAAAATCATTAAAAAAATTCTCCAGAACATTACATTGCAAACTATGAGTCTCAAGAGTCACGAGATCCCATAGATTAATTCAGATTATAAATCTCAGATGTCACAAGTATCCAATGAAGATCTTGATGACATTTAACAACAAATTAATGCAATAAGCCAAGTACAAACAACAGGTGTCACAACACAAATGGGAAGCAACACATTGTAGAAAAGAAACTGCAGTAATAAAGAGCATATTCAAGAGGGGATCAAGCTAGTGAACCTGGTGGAATAGCTGCTGGAAAGGCTGAAAGTCTTGAGATGTGTAGTGTGGCATCCTAATGGAAGAAAAGGCTGATGATGTCGAGATTTTTTTTTTTTGGGGGAGGGGGGGTTGGGGGAGAGGGGGGGGGGGGTTGCGGAGGGTGAGACTTTCAATTTTGCATTCTGTGTTGAGAATGGTGTGGTACTATGATCTTACCATCTAGATTGCAATCCTAACCTGACCCAGGAAGAAATCACTCTTTTATGGCATTGGAATTGTCTTTTCAAGATCTTGACTTGAGAACCATGGATGTGCCATTATTTTCTTTTTAGAGACAAAACGTGTCTAATGACCCAAAGGAGGGCAAAAAAAACTTAAGCTCTCATCAAAATAGAGACATAATGATTAAGTGTATGTGTTGCCTTTCTATATCCATGTTTTATCTGTACGTTCTAATGATCAACATCTGAACGTGCTTGACTTTATAACGTTACTGATAACTGCAGCTCTCCATCCCTGATTAACTTGCCTGTCTCATCCTTCTTGTACAGTGCATGTTACCCACATGTTTACTCATAGAGCCATTCATTTGAGTTCTGTTTCCTCTCATAGCCCCTTGAAATGTTTGAATGAAAAAGGAAAAGCATTTAAGTCTCTGCATGAAGTTATGTGTCAATCAATACCCTTACATCACCTGTTCAGAACTTATATGGCATATGTTTTTATAATTCACCATGTGGGAATGCTGCTTAAATTTTTGTTAAATTGGTGTTAAAATTTGTCCATATGTTTCACCAAGAAATGCCCATATTTACTACTGATGTTTTGCTGAGAATGAAATTAAAAATGCATATTACATATATGCCTAAATCAATATCATTATTTGTACCGTTATGGTTATAGATCTGGAAGTACGTAATGGTTAATGTCATCCTTATTGTTCTTAATGTAATTTGACTCAAAGAAGGATCTAATCTCATGCCATGGTTAATTCCATTTGGTATCAGGTGAGTTGGGTCAAGAAGGCTAATTTAATATTCCTTTTCTTCCTCCTAAGGAAGCTCATCCTGCCATTTTATTCATTCACCCTCTTCTGCATCATTCTTCCATTGACCATGTTCCTTCCAGAAGCTGAGCTGCCGACCTGGGTTGTTTGTTATGTTCCTGGAATCATGTCTGTTCTAAGTATTCTTCCATGTCTCCAAGCATTTCCATTTATAGTGCCTTACCTTCTATTTGAGAATACTATGTCGGTTACTAAATTTAATGCTATGATATCGGGATTATTTCGCTTTGGAAGTTCATATGAGTGGGTGGTTACGAAAAAGTTGGGAAGATCATCAGAGACAGATCTGATTGCTTTTGAGAAGGAATCTGAGCCTCTAAGGAGATCTACCAGTCTTCACAGATCATCCTCAGATTCAGGCATTGAAGAACTGAGCAAGCTAGAATTGTCAAAGAGAACAGGGAAAAGGAAGAGGAATCGTTTGTACAGGAAAGAACTTGCTCTTGCATTCATATTATTAACTGCCTCAGTTAGAAGCTTGTTATCGGCTCAAGGAATTCACTTCTACTTCCTGTTATTTCAAGGAATAAGTTTTCTGGTTATTGGTCTTGATTTGATTGGAGAGCAAATTAGTTGACTTCCAGATTTGGATTTTGTGTGAATTCAATACTTATCCTGTGGGGATATAAATTGAGGTCAAAATGGCTACATATCATTCCCATTTGGACACATTGAATTAAGCCAAAGCTATTTATTTCTTTAGGTTTTGGCTCTCATGTAAGTCAACCACTTGCTTCTTGGCTCAAACTTGCTTTTCTTGTTAATTTTTGCAGTAACGACTTCGGTCTCATTGTGGTTGCCATGGTCATATGCCTCGAGTTACGTCCATGTGTTGAGTTACAGATGGGAAAGTCATTGAATACTAGCAACAAATGGGTTCATATTTCCGACCCATGATTGCTATTGCATTGTTACTTGCCTGAAACCAAAGGCAATAATTATTTTATTAGATTATTATTTGTAACACTTTTTTTTATCATTTTCTTGTGGTTTAAATTGAATTTCTACCCAGGACATTGAAATTTCCAGCACAGCTTCCGGTGAGCTTCTTGTCATCGTTTGTCTTTGATTAAATTGTGATGTGTTTATTGTAGCTCACGTTGGATATTGTTATACTAATAGTTATGTATGACAATGATAATAATGTGATAGATATAAATTACTAATTTTAATATTTTATTATATTTTTTATGCGAAAAAATATATATAATATTAAACCATAGAAGCTATTAGGGCTGAAGAATGGGGCAAAAGCCAAGTATACCATTTTATTAGAAAATATACTGTGAGAGAATTGTATAATTTTACACATGAATTTCAAAGCTTCACATTATGGGTTAAAAACAACCCTTAAACATTAATTGTGAAACTAGTGTTGAGAAAGTCAAATCAAATCTAATTCAGTTTGTTAGTTATGGGTAAATTAGTTTAGTCGGCTAATTTGTTCATTGAACCAATTTTGCCGTTCCTTTTTTCCCAAAAAATAAAGAGAAGTAAGTAGGTCTTGGCATAATACTGTTTTCGAAGGAGAGCTTTCTTAGGTCTGAAACATAGTTTATCTCTCAAAATAAAAAGGTTTCTATACATGCATCTTGACAGCTGTAGAGTGTAAACGGATTTCTTGGTTTGAGAAACTTCAGAAATAGGGTCCTCTCTTATTCTTGTGCGAATAGCTTCTCAAAGAAAACAACCTGATGGTTTTTCGTTTCATCCCATTTTCTCGTTTTCAACTTATTTTTTCGCCAATAAAGAAACTGACTATCAGTAAATTGTTTTATTGCAATGATGGTATACTGTTTTTCAAAGAAAAATTCAGGGGAAATCACATTTTGAGACTAATATCTCAAATTAATTATAAAGAAAAATTTTTTACTACTTATTTTTCTAATTTTACAACTCAATCTCCGATTTTTACCATTGGTCTTTAGTTAAAATTCTCTGAGATACTGGTCCCAGGATGTAATTTCCCCAAAAATTTACTTTCATAACAGTATAAGTTCGATAGGGAGAATCAATAATGCTTCAACACATCTTCTATGTATCACATGCTAGGCTTTGTAAATTTAAGCCTATGCATAGAGCTACAACTATGATTGTATATAAATGATGATGGACAAAAATATATATGAAAGATTGAGAACAATGGAGTCTAATGAACCTTTCTCTTGCTAACAAGTTATTAAGAATTAAGTAAAATCCAAAGACACCCTGATATGCTTCAATGCTAATGTTAGTGGGTGATCAAAATTTCCATTTCCAGTTTTTATGCAAAAGAGGAAGATGTTCTGTTACAATTTGAGAGTTATGAACAAAGATTTTTAAATAGACATTATACAAGGACAAAAGATCGTATTCCTCCTAAGTTATCCAGTAAAACATAAATTGCACAACAAACATTAACTTAAAATTAAGAGTATCAGTAACATAAGCAGTTAAAAGCAAAATTACCATTACCAATAATCTAAAAAACTGTTCTCGCTATCAATTAGATGTCTTGGGAGGGAAGCATCTTAAGACAACACTTGAAAGGTACCATTCACCAAAAATCCAACTAAGTCTATATAATAGGAAGTAGAAAATTGGAAGGACACTACATTCAAGCAGCACCAGCACCCTTCCCCTTCTTCCTCTGAATTTTCTTCATGTAAAACTCCAACTCCTTGCCTTCCAGTATGTAACTACATATTCAGGAAAATCATTTGTAAAGAACAAAACCAAATATCAGACATTGTCAATACAGATCATATACAGTTTCTAAAAGATAAATCTGATTAAGCATACCCATCGGCTCTGCCACATTGACCAGGGCGGGAAGAAATGCAAGCCAGCAATCGGCCACCACCAAATTGCTCTTCAATGTGGGGATCAAGCTTTCGATCTTTCTGGCGCTTCTCTAGTTTTCTCAGCACATGATTACTTTTCTTTGTCTCTTCAACAGGTGCAGCTTCACCCTCCTACAAGACAACCGGTAAATAAACATTAGGCTCATGATGGGAGTAAACTTTTAAATTATACTTCATGTGTAAAGAGAACAATTTCATTACTGCACATGACATGTTTCATACTTGATGATTCTATCACCTAGTGTTTGATTAGGATAATTGGAGTTGCAAGACACGGTAAATGACGGGAATAGATTGCATGGTGTGGGTGGGGTGAGAAAGTCAACCTCCTACAAGGATTATAAGTTAATAAGGGGGGAAAAACTTACTCCCCACTAATTGCACGATCCAATACCATTAATGGAGTGAGAAGGTTTAAAAAGTAAGATTTCTGATATTATCCTTGTCATGTTTGTAAAATAATAGACAAGTGGAGGGTTAAAATAAGAAATGTAAAATTATAAAAGAAAAAACACAACCATAACAAATCACCCAGTTTGAGTTCTTTGAAAATTGTATGGACTACAGTTATGCAGCATGCAAATGCAAATATCCATTGCAATGGCACCACAAGTTAAACTTAAACCAAGAGCACAATAATATTAAATTAACAAAAATAAGGGTAAAGGAGCTTAAGTCACTTTTTGCTTCTGAGACTATCATCATCCAGAAACCATAATTAATCCAACCAACAGAAATTAGCAGGCCTCTAGCGGTGATTTCTTCCAATGTTAAAAAGATTTTATGCTCAATAATAATCCTTAATCCTTCAACAACGACAGGATGATAAAACAAAAAACAATAGGGGGAAAAAAGCAACACCAGTGTAACAAATACTAATCCCTACCATTAATGAACACTATAGTGAGACAATTTCACATTTTCACTTTTTTAACAAGATGTTCAGAAATAGTACCTGTATTATCAGATGTTTGTCAGAAAAACTAATTAAACAAAATATAGGATATTAAAGGTAAATGTAATCAAATAAAAACTGACATAGCTAAATAATTATCTCATTTTTCTCTCAGCACATTCCTTGATTTACTCCATTAATAACCACTAACATCTTTTTCTATGTTAAAATATTTCTAAATTACTGAACTAAGCAAAAATAAAAGAAACAATCGATAGGAATATTTTATTATTAGCAATGTATTACCTCTGCAGAGTCCTTCTTGGCTGCAGTTTTCTTCTTCCTACCAATATCAACACCATAATGCTGAAGGTACCACTGCTTGAATGGAGCAGCATCAACCTGAACAATAGCACTCTTCACTAGGGTTTGAGTTCGCACAAGCTCATTGTTTGAGGCATTGTAAACCACATCTAATATACGTGTCTTGCGGGTTACAGCTTCACTTCCCCATGAATAATTTCCAGTATCCAATCGCAAAGCTCTCCATTTCACATTGCCACCTCTAACTCGAACTCTTCTAACTGTCTTGTTGCTTGAAAGCTTAGTGTTTGCTGGTTGACGACCAAGCTCATACCTATAAGAACCCACAAATATTGTCCAAGGAATAAGATGCATTATGATGAAATAACATCACGAGTCATGACATTGACTGTACTCTATCGCAAAGCCATCAAGGATTGTTTTAAATTTAACAGGAAATATAAAAGAATGTTCATGTATAAATTATAAATAAGCATGGCACTACAACTATGGCAGGTAAACTTAAAAAAATTTGCAAAACAATGGTCACTACCAAGGACATAAATGGGTTCTGATGAAGAGAATAAGGACACGAGGTGAAGCTCCAAAGCTGATTCACTGAACATCATTAAGACGAAAGCCTTGCAAATGCCTCTCTAACTGGCATGTAGGTCAGTATACTTATTTAATTGGATTCAGAATCAAACTTCAAAGCAAGTATCCAAAGAGTTGAAAAATCAATATTCTAAAATAGTATAATAAAAGGGCAGAAAGAATGCAGCCAGATCTGTTAAAAGCACCTACGATAGAAGTAGCATTCTTCATTGACAAAACAACATCCAAAAAAATAATTTAGCTTTGCAACGTAGCTACAATGCTATGAAAAAAACAATAAGATACGATATTCATTTTCATTTTTAGTGTTCTATAATCATCGCAACATGACACATCCGACTGAACAAAAAGAATAGGATCCAATAAACAAATTAGGTTATTTTAGCAGCAAAAGCAAATATGGGCGAGTGACAACTTCAGAGGTAAAGTAGTTTAAAAAGGGACACATACTTTCTCTTCTTCCTCCAAGCTTTCTTCTTGCCACCAGTGGCACGCCTCTTGTGCATGGAATCCCTGGAAATACCTGAGGATGAAGAAGAGAACCCATGAGAGAATACCCAAATACAGATTGCTCCAACTGGGAATTGATTGTGTTAAATCAGAAATCCAAAACAGAAACGAATCATACCCATCTTGCCGAGCCTTCAGGTGAAGCGTCTGCGACCTCCTCTCCCGAGGTTACGAACCTAGTGTTGTGCATACAAAACCCTTATGCTTCTTCAAATGTAAGGTGAATATGACCCGACCTGGCCTGATCTAGATTAAAAATTTTTGTTTTCTTTTTTGCCTTTTGGGCCAACGATCTGGATTAAGGGTTATTTATATCAGGTGTTCGGCTTTTTTGCTGACCGTTAGGCCTACCTCAGCCTACCCGAACCAAACTTCTTTTCAGGCCCAAAAACCGAACTTCATCGGATATTCATTACATTTTTTTACCCCAAACACACACACACAAATATATATATATATATATTAAAATTAAAACACATGTATATATCAATTCTATTTTTCAAATATATACAAATCCTTCTCAAAATGAAAAACTATATTATATTTTAGTTTGATTTTAAATTTAAATTTTTGAACTAAAACCCCAAATCTTAAAATCTAATCACTTTTAGTTTTCTTCACTCATAAGTCCAGACCATTAATTCTGAACCACAAATCACTAATCCTAAACATACATTAAGATGTATAATTTTAGTGAAAATAAATCCTTTTCTATAATTTTATTTAAAATTCAAGTTACATTATTTATATTCCTTTGACTTAGGCTTCGATTAATTCCATATATTTCATTTTTTGTGCTCAAATTCTTATACTTTCTTTTCTTTCTTTCTTTCTTTTTTATATGACAAAGGGGAAAGAACAAGCCTAGAAGCCTTTGTTTGGTTAGGATTTTTTAAGGTTATATTTGGTTTAAAGTAATTGGAGGTTGTTTAAGGGGAGGGGAGAATTGGAGGGGATTAAATTCTTTCCCCCTTGTTTGATTCTAAAAATTGAAGGGGATTTAAAGCCTGTTTGATTCGTGTTTCCAAAATAGTTTTTCTGTTTTCGAAAACAGAAAATAAAAAAACTTGTTTATCAAACATATTTTTTATAAACTATTCTGGAAAATAGAAAAATAAAAAAACAGAAAACTCAGAACAACTTTAAGTTATTTTGTAGTTTTTGTTATGGAAAACAAAAGAAAAGGTGAAAAACACCTACCTTATTAATGGTAAAGTTATAAATTTTGATTAACTTATCTATTACTCATTAGTTATGATTTTGAGAACAATCATTCAAACAGATTTTTTTATTTTCTTATTTTCAAAACTTATTCTCGAAAACAGTTTTACAAAACTGTTTGGAGAACAAGAAAATAGAAAACACTGTCAAACAAGCCCTTAATTCCTCACAATTCTCTCTCCCATCACGTTTGTTTCTTCTCCCTAAATTGGGGTTTATTTTAGAGGATTGAATAATAATACCCAATCTCCTCCAATATCTTCTTAAACCAAATAAATTTATATTAAACTTCCTCTAATCCCTTTCTCTCGAATCTCATCAAACAAAGGAATTCTAAAATCTCTCCAATTTCTTTCCCTCTAATACTCTTAGTTAAAAATCTCCTCAATCCCATCCTCTTTAATTTTCTCCGTTAAACCAAACAAACCCTTGGGATAGACATTCCCCATCAGGTCATCTAGAAGGATTGGAGTGAGCTTGTCAAGTGGATCTGCAAGGAAATGTAATCCAACATTTTTGGATAAAGCGTGATTATAGTATTTTCTATTTTAATGTTTTTAAAATAGTTGTCTATAAGTATTTTTTAGAACAAGTCGTGAAAACAAGAAAATAAAAAAAATCGGTTGAAATAATTATTTTTAAAATCATAACTAATAAATATTAAATGGATTATTTAAAATTTAAAATTTTATTATTAATGAAATGAGTGTTCTTGATTTTTTTTTGTTTTTTTAGAATAAAAAATATTTTAAAGATGTTTTAAATTTTTTTATTATTTTATTTTTTAAAACATTTCATAAAAATATACTCCCTCCGGTGCAAAATATAAGAGATTTTCTAGAACTTTTTTTTTGTTCATAATATAAGGTGTTATGTAATATTTAATAGTAGTTTATTTTTTATCCCTATTCATTGATGACCAGTCTCGTAATTTGTAATGAAAAATACTGGAAACAATTTTAATTATTGGTAATTAATAAGGGTAAAAATGAGATGTTGAGTATTTTTTTGAGAAATTTAAGAGTGTAACCACATTTTCTTAATATGCATGAAATAGTTGGAAATCCCTTATATTTTGGATCAGAGGGAGTATTTATCAACCAAGTTTTTTTATTTTTTTTATTTTAAAACATGGATCTGTAAAACACCAATCAAACGGTCCAGAACTTTTTTATTCTCTTCCTCCAAAGCAAAGCCGTTCGTTTTTCTTTTTATTGGGTCAACGTCTTACATGGTTTTAAATTTTAAACTTTATTAAGTTATTGTTAAGAAATAAATTTGTTTTGGCCAGGTTATGAAATAATATAATATTATGTGAATGTCATAACTCCCAAGAATTGTTTTTTTTTTGGAGTTCTGCACTTGTAACTTTCAAAAGAATAATTTTTAAGGAATTCCTTTTTTTCTTTTTAGAGTGGAGAAAAGGGGAAGTTCCTTTTTGTTATGAATTGGATATGCCATTATAACTTTTTGATTAAAATTTAATACTTTAAGACCTATAAATAGAGATCATATACATCACATTTGATACTTTAAAAATGAATAAAAAATTAAAAAGTACTCCCCCTTCTATTCTCTCTACATTTTCCTCATGTTCAAATTAAGATGTTTATATTTTCCCTTCTTTCATAACAATTACAATGACCACTACTCAATGTAGCTCAATGCACATTCAAATCCCTTTACATTACATCTCATCCAGCGAGAAGCTTGTTGAATCAAGAGTTTTGATGATTTCAAACCAACATTCAAGAGTTTGGAATAAAGATATCAAATGTGCCCAAAAGGTTTCAAGTGAAGAAATTCTGGATAAATCTGTGCAAAGATAAATGTAGGATGATTAGTAGTATTTTATTTGAGTAAAAGACTTTGATTTGGTGAAAAGATGTTTTAAAACTTTGATTCTATGTTAAATCATGGAATATTTGAAAAACACCCATCAACAGACGAAGTTTGAAAGGTTAATACTGATCTGTCATCTTGGAAATTTGAATTTTGACTTTGGAAATTCGAATTTCGTACTGAAACAGAACAAGTCTGAAGAGAAGCTTCTCTGATAGACGAATTTTGACTTGAGAAAATTTAAATTTTAATACGTGTTTGAAAGAAGTTTTCAGTAACAGATGAGCTTTGAGTTTTGAAAATTCGAATTTCAGATAAAATGTAACTTATGAAAACTAAAGAAATTCGTCTAAAATCATGTCAAAGTTCATCTGAAACCAAGTTTGGATTGGATTTCGAAAATGCTCACTGACAAACGAACTTTGAACATGAAAATTCGAATGTCAGAAACTAAGCTTGTGAGTCTGTTGCAAAGATATGTTGACATACGAATGACAGAACTTATAAATTCGGATTTTGAAGTAAGTCTGAGAAGAGGTCTCTCTGACAGATGAACTTTGCCCTTTGAAAATTCGAATTTTGAAGGCACTGTAGCAAATTGAAAATACTGTTCACACTTAAAAGAAAACTTTCTACTTGAAAATTTGTATGTCACAACATAGAAACATTTTCAAAATATCAAAATTCGAATTTCACTTCATGACAGACGAACTTCGGGCATTCAACGTTGAAGATGTTAACCTTCGATTTCTGCAAAATTCATCTATTCACCAACTAAAATTCGAATTTCAGAGTGTCAGAAGCATTAAATGCGATTGGTTAACGGATAGTTTTTCAGAGTAACCGTTGGATAACTTCTCCAACGAATAGATTTTGTCTCTAACGGATATTTGAGACCTAAATCTATAAATATAACATCATTTGAAGTTGTGGGTAATGATTTTAACATTGTATATACTGAAACTCTGTCAAATCATCTACTCAAAGTCTCTTACTATCTCACTTCAATATTTTGTACTCCAACTTTCATATTTACTCTGTTTAAGAGAGTTTAATCCTTGTAATTAATCTTATCTTCATCTGGAAGAAGGATTTTCTTGTGAGGGGAAGTCACAAGCAATTGAGAAGCACTTTGTAAGAGTGCATAGAGTGAATGAGTGAGCTCTAGAAACAAAGCATCATCTTTATACTGAGGCATTCGCAAGAAGCCTACTGAATTCTTGCAGAATAGTGGAAAATCTCAAGTGGTGACTTGGGGACTGGACGTAGGTCAAGTGGAGGGACCGAACCAGGATAAATATCTGAGTTTTCTTCTCTTTACTACAACTTTTACAGTTTATTCACTTATACTCTGTTTTACCTTCTATACTTTGCTTTATTCACTTTCTTGACATTTTGCAGAAAATTTTCAAGCTTCCCAATTCACCCCCCTCTTGGGAAGCCAGCCTAACTAACAAGTGGTATCAGAGCCCGAATTCCTAATCAAAGGATTTCACAGTCCAGGAATTAAAATGACTGATTTTGGAGAAAGCATACTACCAGAAGGAAACAACACAAATAGACCACCTGGCTTCAGTGGAGGACACTATGGTTACTGGAAGATGAGGATGCAAATCTATCTCTGGTCAATTGATTTGGACATTTGGTCAGTCATTCAGAAGGGAGATTTTGTCTTAATGACTTTGAAAGATGATGGGAAGTACAGAGAGAAGCCAGAAGCTAAATGGAATGAGGACGATAGAAGAAGAGTCTTGCTCAACTTCAAGGCAAAACACGATTTGGTCAGTGCTTTGAATCAAGATGAATTATACAGGGTCTCACAATGCTCCACTGCTAAGGAAATGTGGAACACCCTGTAAATTGCTCATGAAGGAACAACTGGAGTCAGGAAAAATAAATTGAATACATGCATAGGAGAATATGAAAGCTTCAGAATGGCTGAAGGAGAAAATGTAAAAGAGCTACAGAAAAAATTTACCCTCATTGTGAATCAACTAAAGAGCCTGGGAAAGGAGTACACTCAAATAGAAAAAGTAAGAAAGATCCTCAGAGCTCTCCCTCTGGAATAACAACCCAAAGTAACAGCAATAGAGGAAGCCAGAAGAGAATCAATGGCCTCTGTTACAGCTCTTTTTGGCAGCCTCGAGGAGTATGAAGGAAAAATGAAAGCTCTCAAGGAGACTGGACAAGACAGAAGGAAGAAAGGTCTTGCTTTAAAAGCTGCTGAGGAAAAAGAAGAAGAATCTGACGATGGAGATGAACTCAATGAAGAAACTCTGGCTATGATGGTCAGAAAATTTGGAAGATTTTACAGCAAAAAGAGAAACAAGAAAATCTTCAAGAAAGGAGCAGTTGGAGATAGCAAGAGGGAAGCAAAAGAGCTTATCACTTGCTATGAGTGTAAAAAGCAGGGACATATTAAATGAGATTGTCCACAATTCCTCAAGAAGCAAGAAAAAGAAAAGAAAGCTGCAAAAAAAGGCAAGAAGAAAAGAGTTTACATCTCATCAATATGAGGCAACAGCTCAGATGAAGAAAAAGATAATGAAGATGAAATTGTCAACATTTGTCTCATGGTTCTTGCCTCTGAAGAAGCTAAAATCCCATGCAGCAGTGATCAAGAAGATGAGGTATATGAATCTGAACATTCCTATTCTGAATTACTGGATGCATTTCATGAGCGGCATGATGAGTTTGTTAAGGTTGCTAAAGAATTGAAGCAAGCTAAGAAAAAGATTAACAAACTAGAATCTCAATGCAACATCTCTGAAATTGCTTCTCTGCCTATTGCTGAATCTGCTTGCTATAAATCATGCATTGAACTAAAGCAAACCAATGAATATCCAGTAAAAAGCATGTCTAGGCTTACTATAGGTAAAGATATGTTGTTTGCTTTAATGGGAAGCCAAAGAATATCATAAGGAAAGGCTGGACTTGGCTATGATCCTTGTGCTGTAAAAGAAAAGATTAGGAAGAAAAATCAGAATGTGTACATGAGACATTTTGTGCATGCTAATAGCAATAGAAAGAAAGATCATATGTCACATTACATTGAGTCATATAATCAACCAAGGCATGCAAAATAAAAATATTATCTGCATTGTTTTCTTCTTACTTCTCAATCCAGCAGTCCCTTTACCACCTATCACTTCTGTAACAAGAAGGAACATATTTCCAGTTCATGTGCTTTAAAGAAAAATGGACTTGACAGGAAGGTTAAATGGATTCCCAAAGGTACATCTGTATCTAGAGAAAAGACTACTGACAGAAAAGGACCCAAGCAAATTTGGGTACTTAAAAAGAAAATATGAACTTTGTTTTGCAGGTATGTCTCAAAGCTAGAAAGAGTAATAAATGGTATATGGACAGTGCCTGCTCAAGTCACATGACCGGGGACAAGGAGAAGTTCATCACCTTTAGAGACAAGAAAGGAGGAAATGTGACCTTTGGAGGTGATCAATATGGTAGAATAGTTGGTATTGGCATTGTGGGTAAAAATCCTGAGACATCCATTGAAGAGGTGTTGTTTGTGATTGGCCTTAACCATAATCTGCTAAGTGTGAGCCAGACATGTGACAAAGGAAACTGGGTACTATTTGATTCAAAATTCTGCCTGGTCATCAGAAAAAATGATCACAAAGTAATCCTCAAAGCTCAAAGGGATGGTAACTGCTATACTATTGATCTTCATGAACTTCCTCCCTTAGATTCTGTCTGCTTGATTAGTCAGGATAATGATAGTTGATTGTGGCATAGAAGATTAGCTCATGTTAATATGAATCAGCTTTCAAAACTGGTTAAAAATGAGATAGTCACTGGCCTGCCAAAAATTGCTTTTTAAAAAGACAAAGAATGTGATGTATGCCTAAGAGGAAAACAAATTAAATCTTCTTTTAAACCCAAAAACATAGTCACCACAACTAGACCACTAGAACTACTGCATATGGATTTAATTGGCCATTTAGGGTAAAAAAACATTGGTGGAAATCTGTATGTGCTTGTAATTGTGGATGATTACTCTAGATTTACATGGACATGATTTCTTTCCTCTAAAAGTGATACCTTTGATGCATTTGTAACCTTAACCAAGAAAGTGCAAAATGAGAAGGGTATTTCCATTGTGTCTATGAGGTCAGATCATGGAGGAGAGTTTAAGAACTCATACTTTCTGGAGTATTGTAATGAGCATGGAATTGATCACAACTTCTCAGCTCCAAGAACTCCTCAACAGAATGGAATAGTAGAAAGGAAGAACAGAACCATTGGAGAGATGGCTAGAGCTATGCTGAATGAAAAGGAACTCTCTCAAGTATTTTGGGCTGATACAATGAATACAGCAAGCAACATCATAAATAGAGCCTACATCAGACCAATCCTTGGGAAGACTCCTTATGAGCTGTACAAAGGAAGAAAGCCAAATCTCTTACATCTCCATGTGTTTGGCTGCAAGTGCTTCATTCACAATAATGGAAAGGAGAATCTGGATAAGTTTGATGCCAAATCTGATAAAGGTATATTTCTGGGCTATTCTAGTAGAAGTAAAGCATATAGAGTTTTTAATAAAAAGTCTAATTTAGTAGAAGAATCTGTGCATGTAGTATTTATTGAAAATGAAACTACTTCTAAACATGCTATTGATGAGAATGATCTTGTCTCAAAATTTAAAAAGTTAGATATCTCTGATGAAGGTAAAATTAAACCTTCAAAAATATCTGAATCTATTAACATAGAAGAAGATATTCAGGAGAGAGATTTTGAAGAAGAAAATAGTGAAGAAATGTCTCAAGAACTCCCTAGAGCTTGGAGATATCAAAGGAATCATCATGTTGATCAGGTGATAGGGAATGTTCAAGAGAGAGTTATAACCAGAAAACAGTTAAGGGATCAAATGATTAATTGTGCTTTCATCTCACAAATTGAACCTAAATGCACTGAGGAAGCCTTAACTAATGAATACTAGATTTTGGCTATGCAAGATGAATTAAATCAGTTTGAAAGAAATCAAGTCTGGGATTTAGTGCCTAGACCCAAAAATCATCCTGTTATTGGCACCAAATGGATTTTTAGAAATAAACTTGATGAATCAGGATCAATAATCAGAAATAAAGCTAGACTGGTTACTAAAAGATATAATTAAGAAGAAGGTATTGATTTTGAAGAAACTTTTACTCCAGTGGCTAGATTAGAAGCAATCAGAATTCTGTTAGTATATGCATGCATGAAAAATATTTTGTTGTATCAAATGGATGTGAAGAGTGCTTTTCTAAATGGATATATCATGAAAGAGGTTTATGTAGACCAACCTCCAAGTTTTGAGGACTCTACAAAACCAAATCATGTTTATAAACTGAAGAAAGCTCTTTACAGTTTAAAACAAGCCCCTAGAGCATGGTATGAAAGATTAAGTAATTTTCTAACTGAAAAGGGGTTCAACAGAGGAAAAGTAGATACAATTTTATTCACTGAGAAAGAAAATAAAGATTTACTTATTGTTCAAATCTATGTTGATGATATTATATTTGGTGCTACTAATGAATCTCTTTGCAGGAATTTTTTTAAGTTAATGCAGGGAGAATTCGAAATGTCCATGATGGGTGAACTAACCCAGTATAGAAGAATGATTGGATCCCTACTGTACCTAACTACCAGCAGATCTGACATCATGTTTAGTGTCTGTATGTGTGCAAGGTTCCAGTCATGTCCCAAGGAAACCCATGCAACTGCTGTGAAACGTATCTTCAGATATCTCATTGGAACATCACAGATGGGTCTTTAGTATTCAAAGGGGAATGGAGAAGATCTCAAAGGATACACTGATGCTGACTTTGCAGGATCCAAAACTGACAGAAAAAGCACAAGTGGAACATGTCAGTTTCTTGGAGGATCCTTAGTTTCATGGTTTATCAAGAAGTAAAACAGTGTGGCCTTATCCACAGTAGAAGCTGAATATGTTGCAGCTGGAAGCTGTTGTGCCCAAATCAGCTGGATGAAACAGCAGCTTGAAGATCTTGAGGTTGAGATGAAGGAAATACCAATCATGTGTGACAACCAAAGTGCCATTAATATCACAAAGAATCCTGTCATGCATTCAAGGACAAAACATATTGAAGTTCGGCACCACTTAATAAGGGATCATATTTTAAAAGGAGAAATCATACTAGAATACATCCCAATAAAGGATCAAGTTGCAGATATCTTAACAAAGCCACTATCAGAAGATAGACATTGCAAAATCAAGAGAGAATTGGGTATAGTAAATCCCAATGAACTGTAAGTAAATCTGTATGCAATTCTGTTTTTAGATTCTCCAACATTAAATTAATTCTAACTTTAACATCGGAGTGAATTTAATTTAAGTTGCAGGTGCTCCTCATGAGATTCAATGGCAATAAATCTGAAAAATGGAGCATACCAGAATGGAACAATCAAAAAGTGAAGAAAATGGTAAAAATTCTGAGTTTCTGGATCCGTTCTGTAAGTTTTTAAAGTTGAAATTCGTATCTTAGTTGTGTGTTAGACGAATTTCCTTGATAAACTGTGTTTCTGAACAAGACAGTATGGTCAATATTCGAATTTGGATGCCCAACAGACGAACTTCAACTTGTTATACATTGGAACAGTTCTTGGTGATGGCTTGAAATTCGTCTGTTGGACCTTGAAAGTTCAAATTTTCAAAAGTAAAAATTTCAAAGTTGTGTTTGTCCAACATGATGATTATACAAATGATTATTTCTTAACATACGAATGTTGGAAAACCTTTACAAAGTAAAGAAATTCAAATTTCGGATTCAAAATTCATCTGTTGAAACTTGCTCATAATGTTGAATCTCTGAAAGATGAATATTTATATGCATAATTCATCTATTGTTTGTTGATTTGATTGCTACTTGTTGTTAACTCTTCAAAATTCGAACTTTGTTGAAACAAAGTTCGTTTGTTTATCTTGTGTTGCTTGAACCAAACCACTGTCAGATGAACTTTCAGAAGAAAATTTGTCTGTCAATAAGCTTTGCTGAACGGTTTAACTTTTAACTGCTCGAAGTTCAAATTTTGACCCCTCAAAATTCATCTGTCAGGCGGTTACTTACGTTAAAACCGACGGTTTTCAACTGAACAGACGCAACCCTACTCTTTTCCTCTCTGAGTCTGTTCAAATTCTCTCATCAATGCTCTTCAATTCTAACCATAAATCTTCATTTTCCACCATTTAAACTGATTTTTGCACCATATAAACCTAATCTCAGCTTCATTCTAAAACATTCATTCACAGAAATGCCAAGAGTAAAGAATCCTGAAGCTGGAAAAGGAGAGGCACGACCAAAGAGAACGGTCAAATCCCAAGATGCCTCAAAGAAGGGTGAAAAACCAAAGAGAAAAGCTGAATCAAGCAAGACAACTCCCTCCAAATGATAGAAAACTACACCAAAGGCTGAATCAAAGAAAGCAGGACTCTCTTCTTCGAAGAAAGCAGAGCCTTTGGTCCCTGTTCCTGCTGCTGCTGCTGATGCTGTTGCTTCTACTTCTTCCTCCAATACTGAATGTAGAGATTATCAACTCACTACACTGCCATTATGGAGCACTCCTCAGATTCAGGAGGAATACTCAACCAAGTTTGCCAATAAAAAGGTAATCAAGCCTCATTGTGTGAACTTGGAAGATTTCTTAGTCTCTAACGGTTTTGATGCTGGAATATGGATACTAAGATATAAGAATTTGTTAGAGATATTGGAGAGGTATGATGATGAAGTGGTTAAGACATGGTATGCCTCCTTGAAATACAACAGCAAAAAGAAGAAGTGGGAGGTCAATCTAAGATCAAGGACCATCTGGCTCACAGATGAAACTCTTAATGAAGTGTTGGAAATCCCAGGGCAAGATGGCCTTAAGATTGATATCACTGCTTCTGGGTACATGGATGAGGCAGAGACTACTGATGAAGAAGGTGGCCCCTTTCTGAACCACAAGAAAAACACAATCCTTAACACTTTGTTCAGAAGAAAGGAAAATAGGCCAACCATAAACTTGCCAAAGCCCACAGACCTCAGTGCTTAAGTAAGGATCCTACACTACATAGTGTCTAGGATCATATTCAACACAGCTTCAATCTGATCACAAGGGCAGAGGCACATGTGATGGCAGCAATCATGCGTGGAAAGCTCATCAATATGAGACATATCATACTCCAACGCATGATCAAGGCAAGAGATTAGAGGAAGGACTCCACACTCCCCTATGCAGCAATCATTTCCATAATTCTACAATATGCTAGAATTCAGCACCTTGAGAAGGGGAAAGAGAAACCCACTGAGATTTTCAAGGAAGAGGAACTTCAAAGAATGAGGATTGAAAGAAATGAAGGAAGATGGATTGGGAAGGGAGCAGGAAAATCTGAAGATCTCTTCTTTGTTGAAGGTGCCTCCCAACAGCAAGAAGGTACCTCTGAGGCTCCTGCTAGACCTACACCTCAGCCTTCTCTGCCTGTCCCATCTCCATCCAAGCCTACTCACATTCCATCTACTTCATCCTCTCATGCAAAGCCAACCAAGATCACTGAGTTATATGACAGCCTGTCTACACTCATACTTAGCATGAGGGATGAGCAAAATGCCAAATTTGCTCATATGCAAGATCAGATTGACCAGTTGGCCAAGAACATGAAAGTGGTTGTTGATGCCTATGAAGATATTCGGAGTGTAATTCCTGCCACATCAGCTCCACCTTAGCCAGGATTCTCTGAGCCTGTTTAGTCTCTAACTCCTGAGCCTCTGAGTCCCTTTGAGCTAGCCTCTTTTGAGCATGATGATACTGTAGATGACACTGAGGTTGCTGGTACACTAAACACACCAAGTCTTGGTCCTCCCTTAGACTATGATTTGGAAGAAGAAAGATCTCGGGATTCAAGCTCTCATGATCCCATTACTGCAGATGCTCAAGAGTCAATTTTGTCCCAGCAAGAATCTGAGCAAGTAGAAAGACTAGTGACAGCCATTTCTACTTCATCAATCATGGAGGTTGCCAGAAATGAAGAAAGGAGCATTGTGCCTATTGTTGATTTGGAAGCTATTGCTTGCAATGTTCTCTTGTAAGCTCAGAGAAAAAGGCTTGAAGAAATGTTTAGTTCTAATGACCCTGCTCCTTCATCTTTCACTGCATATGGTCTTTTAGAAGAACAAATGGCTCAATTGGCTCTTTCCAGACAAGAGATGCAAGAACTGCTTGAGGTCTTTGAAGATGAGAATCCAAGTCCTGAGCCTTCTGAGCCTCCTTCATCAGTTAGTCCACATCTGCCTTTTGAGCCTGTGCCCCTCAAAACTATTCTAGTTTCTCAAATCCCTCCTCCGGCTGATTTTGTTCACATTCCTGATGATGCCAAAAGGGGGGAGAAGAGTAAGCAAACTGGCAAGTCTGCTGCTGAGCCATCTGGAAAGACTTACAGCAAGAAGACCAAGCCAAAGAAGAAGTGATTAGAATTTAGGCTTGAGCGCTCTTGTAGTGTTGTATTGAGTTCCAGATGTTTGTTATGTTGTTTATGTTTTGTGTTTGATTTGTGTATTTCAAAGTACTTTGCATAAATTGGTTCTTGTAAAGCAACATTTGATAAAATGAAAGAATTCCTTGGTTGCAATGATCTGTTCTTATTATTCTTTGAATCTCTTCACATGATCTACTATATATGATATTTTTTGAAATATAATGCATATGTTAAGGGGGAGCTTGTTAAAGCAAACCCAAGTACTAATCCAGTTTGTAAGTTGTTTTGTCATCATCAAAAATGGGGAGAATGTTGAATCAAGAGTTTTGATGATTCCAAACCAACCTTCAAGAGCTTGGAATAAAGATATCCAAGGTACCCAAAAGGTTTCAAGTGAAAAAATTTTGGATAAATTTGTGCAAAGATAAATGTAGGATGATTAGTAGTATTTTATTTGAGTAAAAGACTTTGATTTGGTGAAAAGATGTTTTAAAACCTTGATTCTATGTTAAATCATGGAATATTTGAAAATCACCCACCAACAGACGAAGTTTAAAAAGTTAATACTGATCTGTCATCTTGAAAATTCGAACTTTGGCTTTGGAAATTTGAATTTCGTACTGAAACAGAACAAGTTTGAAGAGAAGCTTCTTTGACAGACGAATTTTGACTTGAGAAAATTTGAATTTTGATAAGTGTCTGAAAGAAGTTTTCAGTAACAGACGAACTTTGGGTTTTGAAAATTCAAATTTCAGACAAAATGTAACTTATGAAAACTAAAGAAATTCGTCTGAAATCATGTCAAAGTTCATCTGAAACCAAGTTTGGATTGGATTTCAAAAATACTTACTGACAGATGAACTTTGAACATGAAAATTCGAATGTCAAAAACTAAGCTTGTGAGTCTGTTGCAAAGATATGTTGACATATGAATGACAGTATTTATAAATTCAGATTTTGAAATAAGTCTGAAAAGAGGTCTCTTTGACAAACGAACTTTGCCCTTTGAAAATTCGAATTTTGAATCATATGAACTACTGTGCCTTATAAACCAGCTACGGATAGACAAATTTTAGGGTTCCAAAATTTGAATTTCGAAGGCACTGTAGCAAATTAAAAATACTGTTCACACTTAACAGAAAAACTTTCTACTTGAAAATTCGTATGTCACAATATAGAAATATTTTCAAAATATCAAAATTTGAATTTCACTTCATGACAGACGAACTTCGGGCATTCAACGTTGAAGATGTTAACCTTTGATTTCTGTGAAATTCGTCTGTTCACCAACTGAAATTCGAATTTCAGAGTGTCAGAAGCATTAAATGCGGTTGATTAACGAATAGTTTTTCAGAGTAACCATTGGATAACTTCTCCAACGGATAGATTTTGTCTCTAACGGATATTTGAGACCTAAATCTATAAATATAACATCATTTGAAGTTGTGGGTAATGATTTTAACATTGTATATACTGAAACTCTGTCAAATCATCTACTCAAAGTCTCTTACTCTCTCACTTCAATATTTTGTACTCCAACTTTCATATTTACTCTGTTTAAGAGAGTTTAATCCTTGTAATCAATCTTATCTTCATCTGGAAGAAGGATTTTCTTGTGAGGGGATATCACAAGGGATTGGGAAGCACTTTGTAAGAGTGCATAGAGTGAATAAGTGAGCTCTAGAAATAGAGCATCATCTTTGTACTAAGGCATTTGCAAGAAGCCCACTGAATTCTTGCAGAATAGTGGAAAATCTCAAGTGGTGACTTAGGGACTGGACGTAGGTCAAGTGGAGGGACCGAACCAGGATAAATATCTGAGTTTTCTTCTCTTTACTGTAACTTTTACAGTTTATTCACTTATACTCTGTTTTACCTTCTATACTTTGCTTTCTTCACTTTCTTGATATTTTTCAGAAAATTTTCAAGTTTCCCAATTCACCCCCCCCTCTTAAAAAGTTAGCCTAACTAACAAAGCCAACAAGCTAATGACCTAAGAGTTTCTGCTTAATGCTTCCTTGGATCATAAATATGAAATATTTTTAATTACCTCACATATTTAGAAAAAAAAAAGAGTTGATCATTAAATTTATTAAAAAATTTCAATATTTTTTATTAAATACCCTTATTAATTATATAATATCTTACATGCTCCATAACATTTATCTCGCCTATTAGTTACAAACTAAAATAGAAAAACAATACACCATTCAGCTGCCTTATAAAATATCCTATACTTTAGATTAAATATTATTTTTAAAAGATGTTATAAGATAGTTAGAACCGGAGCATCTGTGACTATTTGAATTGATTGTCTAAGTCTACAAAGTAACACACCACCTTTGATTTGTGATACATAAAAATTCTTTTCATCTGGTTTGCAAGAGTTCGGAAGTGTTATGGTATGCGTGATGCACAAGACTCGTTTAAAATCCTCAAGTTAAATAGCCGAAGTTAATTTCATTGCACTTCCATATTATCCCAGAAGAATGAAAATATCAGCAACATAAACATTCAGGGAACAAAATTTCCAATAATCTAAAAATTGTTCACACAAGATTTAATAAGACAGCACCTCCAACGGTACCATTCACTTAAAAAAAAATCACTATAATAATAAACAATTGAAAATTGGTGGCGCACTACATTTAAGCAGCACCAGCACCCCTGCCCTTCTTCCTCTGAATTTTTTTCATGTAAAACTCCAACTCCTTGCCTTCCAATATGTAACTACAGATTCAAAAACAAAAAATTGGTCAAGACCAAAATCAGACATCAATATTTACTGATATAGATCAAATAATGGATTTTGAGACATAAAATCAGGCATACCCATCGGCTCTGCCACATTGACCAGGGCGAGAAGAAATGCAAGCCAGTAATCGGCCGCCACCAAACTGCTCTTCAATGTGGGGATCAAGCTTCCGATCTTTCTGGCGCTTCTCCAGTTTTCTCAGCACATGTTTACTTTTCTTTGTCTCTTCAACAGGCGCAGCTTCACCTTCCTGCAAAACAAAGGATAAAGTAATCAATATCAGACTTGCAACAATGGTCAGCTTCTAAATAACAAATTATATTATACTTAATACTTCATCCATAAAGTGAATAATAATTACAGTATTTATTTAATCCACTTAAAAGAATAACTAGCAGAATTGCATTCATAAGTCAATATTATACCAGGAGATTTCCTGTCACAATTTAGATATTTATGCCAGAACGTTGCCTTTTTTTGAAGTATGAATTAATATGTTCAGTATGCAGATGTACATATACATTGGAAAGGCATCATCACAGATGAATGAACATCATTATTAACAATAATTAAGATAGAGAAGTTAAGTTATATTTTTCAGCTTTGCTTCAGAGCATATTGTCTGGAAACAATAACCCACTCAACCAATAGAAATTAACAAGACTCTAGTGGCCATTGCTTTCAATGCTCAATGTATCTTGTGACCAGTATTACTTCTACACATAAAATTAGCATCAGCAGATAAAACAATAAAAAGGGAAAGCAGCTAGTGCAAGAAATATTAGCATCCACAATCCACCATTAACAAAGACAGCAGAGTAAGTTTTACATCTCTACTATCAGTCCATGATGTCCAGCAATACTCCTTGTCTAAGCAGATGTTTTGTTAGAGAAACTAGTTTAAAAAAATATACAGGATAATAAATATAAAAGTATAATTAAATAGAAATAGACATTTCCAAATAATTACCCTTATTTTTCTCTCTCCACATTCCTTGATCTACTCCATTAAATACCAGTAGTATACCACTAGTTACACTCGGTTACTCTCAACTTATTTCTATCTCCTGCACCAACACTATTAGTGAGTACCCGACTATAGGCTGCAGAGCTTACTGAGCTAAAATCATAAATGAAAAGAAAAATCAATGGAAAGAAACAAAGATTTGATAATACGCAATAACGTCACCTCTGTAGAGTCCTTCTTTGCAGCTGTTTTCTTCTTCCTACCAATATCAACACCATAATGCTGAAGGTACCACTGCTTGAATGGAGCAGCATCAACTTGAACAATAGCACTCTTCACATGTGTTTGAGTCCGCACAAGCTCATTGTTCGAAGCATTGTAAACCACATCTAATATACGTGTCTTGCGAGTTACAGCTTCACTACCCCACGAATAGTTCCCTGTATCCAATCGCAGTGCCCTCCATTTCACATTTCCACCTCTAACACAAACTCTCCTGACTGTCTTGTTGCTGGAAAGCTAAGTGTTTGCTGGCTGACGACCAAGCTCATACCTATATGAACACACAAATATTGTTTGATGGAAAAGCTAAATCATGATGTGATACATCATGAAAACATAGTCTATCAAAGTCAACAAATCATATTAACAAAAGGGGAGGTTGGTATTCCAATCAAAGACTCATAAAATAGTAAAACAAAGTGTATAGTCAACACCATTTAAAGTAATATCTCAAATCGCAGAAAAACATGGATACAAGACTATCCTTAAATTTACTAAACATCTAGAGGTTATCATTTAACTTTGCCATCACTACTATGGAACTAACCCAAAAAGAACTCAATAATTGCATAAGAATGGACACTGCTATGAGTCAAAAAGTGGGGAAGTGGGCAGAGAATTATAAGACTAAATGGGAAGCTCTTGTGCTGAATCGTAAAGGAAAGATTTGGCTGTCTTGTAATTGCTTCTCTAACTGATTCGAGCTCATTGGAATTCATTGGTCGAGTATTAAACTTTCATGCGTCTTTCCACAAGATATGAACTAGGATTGTCCATTGGCACGTCAATACCCCAAAAATCAATCATCTACGGGGCATAGATAAAATACCACAACAAACAGATACTATTTCCGATGATTAGGCTGAAAATTCCTCTACTTCATTTGCACCATCAGATATAATCACTATAACAAGTAAAAGACACATCAACTATCCAAAAACATAAAATGTAGCAAAAAGTTTAGCTTATTTTCCCGGCAAACAATAAGAATATGTGACAAAGTCAATTGAATAATACCCAAAATATCAGAAACATACTTTCTCTTCTTCCTCCAAGCTTTTTTCTTGCCACCAGTGGCACGCCTCTTGTGCATAGAATCCCTGGAAATACCTGAAAAGGAAGAAGAGAACCCATAAGAGAAAACCCAAATACAGATTGTTATAACAACTGGGAATTACACTGTATCAGAACAAAAATGGAACACAATCGAATCATACCCATCTTGTCTAGCTTCCAGATAAGCGTCCCAGACTTACTCGGCCAAAACCCTAATCTATTGTTATATTTCACATGTGAAACCCTACGCTGCTTCCTTGGAAAAACTGACGAGTTGAACCGACCCGACCCGGTTTTTTTTAAGTTTGTTGGGGCAGTAGTTTTTCTTGCCAACCGCCCGGTGGATTTTTATTTTTTAGCTAACCATCAGTATTTGAAGCCATATTGAATTTTAATTAATTCAAATTAAATCGTATCAAGTCCAACCATGGTTACATGGGGAAATTCTCCCAAAAATTTTTTTTCATGCACACATTCTTAAATATGAGAGTAGAATCTAACGGTTTTCACTAAGCCCAACATCTATTGGCCTAATCATCCCTAACCTAACTTTGTGAATAATGGGTAAGGTTTTTTTTTCCAAAGATTTTATAAAGTCAGACAAATAAACTGAATAACATATAAATAATACTATTGATTATAAATTTTATATTTGATATTGATATTGATCAATATCAGTTACCCTGCATGAGATAGCTAAACTTTAAAAAGAAACCTATAGCAATCAAGATTTGTACTATAAATAAGAGTGGAACCTTTTAAAAGAAAAATACTAAAACCAAGGTAACTAAGAAAAATAGTAGCATTTATTATATCAACATTAATATAAAATATATAATATAAAAGGACCCTCATTATTCATTAGTCAATAGTTATAAATAGTGTGAATTCTTTCAAATTCTGGACAAGTTTTTGTAACTTTTCAAGTCCCTTTACATTACACTTGGTAGATCCATCAAGCTTTTTAGTATGTGTGTGACTATGTTTTATGATAAAACATCCTTTACGAACTCATTCAATAACATTGCCTAATCCCTATAGTATTAGTGCAATAATAGTGATGTCAAGAAGTTGTTATAAAACTCCAAAGGAAGTTTAAACATGCATTAACAAAATGATTACGTGTAAAAACTCAGTTAAAGATTAATTCAAACTACATAAATTAAATGTATAATAAGTTTGACATTTTTATTTTTAATATATGCCAATTTTAAAAAAAAAAGACATAAAAATGTACTTTTTTTATCATTGCATAAAAAATGTATTTGAAAATTTGAAATATAGAATGTAGAGTAGGAAAAATGGGCTTCAACCCGCGAGTTGACTTATTTTGGCCCGTTTTATAGTAGTCGGTTAAGAAAAATTGAGTTCATATTGAGATAATTTTTTCCCAACTCAAACCGCTCAACCCGCTGGCTAACCCGTTTAATCCATTTTTTTTTATAAATTTTTTTATTTTCCCCCGTCAAATTAACTTTTTTTTTATTTCTTCATGTGTATTTTATTTAATATTGGAACTTAAAATTGAAATTGAAATTGTTTTATACTTGGAATTGTAATTGTCCCATACTTTATATTTAATGTTGTTAAATTATGATACATGAATGATGATTAATATGTATTAATGTATTTTAGTGAATTGATGGTTTATGTGGTTTCTATTTCTAATTTGATTATGAACCAATTGTATTATTTTTTTATTATTATTTGAATTGTTGATTTAGGTTATTATTCAAATATAAAAAAATTTTGAATATATATATATATATATATAAATATATGGTAGACTAACCCATCACCTCACCTTAACAGTTCCAAGTTGGCCAAATTCCGACCCGACAGAAAAAGGGCTGATTCAGCCCCAGCTCATTTTCTATTAGCTCGCAACCGCGTCAAACCATTTTGGGGCTAGCTAAATCATTTCCAACTCTAAGCAAAATGTTTAGATAAATCGAATCTTAATTTTATAAATCTTTTGACTTAAAAAGCATTCAAAGATACATGTGGCCTTTTAAGCATTATGCTATACTTAAGCACGATGCTATACTTACAATTGCACAATGAAAATTTCCAAAACACAATAGATTGAAGATGATTCATTGTTTGGCAAAAATAAAAAAGATTATTGATCGACTTCAAAAAAAGATTATTTATCAAGAAACTATAAAAAGTGAAAATCAATGTAAAATAAGTAGACTTTCACAATTTTTTAAAGAGAATAAAAAAAAAAAAGTACGTATGGGGGAAGGGGAACGGATCCTGTGCACTTCCCCAACGAAGTGCACAGCGTGCATCTCTTTTTTCATCAATTTTTTTTTACAATGAAACATACGTGTTTAGTGTTTGTATGGCATCCAAAAACCAGCCTCATCTTTTTATATTATAGTATATATTAAAAAGAGAAATTGATTGATTGCATAAATCAATATGAGTGTATGAGTTCATTTTTTTTCATTTTTCTATCCCAAAATATTAATCATATATTTATCAGCTAAATACAAAAGTTTTAGATTCAATATTAATTAAATAACAAATAATATATATATATATAACCTCATATATTATTTTTTTATTTTTTATTATTATTTTCTTTTAATCCGGTAACTAAATGAAGCATATATTAATTTTTTACAATGTTATCAACACTTTAAATAATCATTAACTAAAATTGGTCAAAAAATCATAAACTAAAATAAAAAAATTATTGGCCAAAAATTATAAAAATAAAAAATTATTACTAATTATATTAATATGTAAAATTTAAAAACATTTTGTTGTATAGTAAAAAAATGTGTTTTTTATTTGGATTAAATTTATATACTTTTTCTTATATACTTTTCATACTATTCTGCAATTAAAATTTAATATGTATAAATTTTAAATTTTTTTAAGTTTAAGAAGTTAATAATTTAAATATATAATTAATGACTAAATCTACAATATATTTAAAAATAATCCACATGTTAATTTTTAATTAGAAAACAATATAAAAAGCACATAAGAAAAAATAAATAAGTATTTTTCTTTTTATTTTCCTAATTAAAAAATTGGAACCTTTTTTACAACAAACTTTGAGGAATCAACTCAAAAATGAATTTCAAGTTGGGATATTTATCATTTATAAGCAATGTTATCAAAATTAGATGGTCTCATTTTAATTTTAATTTATTGTTATGATTTTAATATTTTTATTTTAATAGATAGAGAATCTAAAATAAAAATAATATTTTAATTATCATGTTTTTTAAAATAAATTTATCACAAACTAGAGTTGGTATAAGTGGTAGAGACTCTTACTGCATCAGCAAGTGATTGTGAGTTAATTTCCTTTCTTTGTGTATGAAGCAAATTTAGTTGGGAAAGTTTATTTTTTACTCTTAATATTCTAAAGGAGAATATTCTTATTATCAGTTAGGAATTTTCCTAGTCTGTGATCAAAATGAATTTATCATTTAAAAATTAAAAAAACCAAATCATCCAAATTGAATTTGGCTATACATATTTCATTTCAACCTCTTAGTCTATTTGTTCCAAAACATAACAAATAATAGTGTTTTAGTAAAATATTACTGTATTTTATTATTCTTTATGTTATTTATTAGCTTTTTTTAATTTACTAGCATAACTTCAAAAACAATTATTTGAAAATGGAAAAGGTAAATACATATTATTACATATTTTATACCATTCCTTTTTAAATGACATTTAAGTTATGTACTCCCTCCATTCTATTAGTTTTTAAAATACTTTTAATTATCACACACGAATCAGAGGTAATAATTAATAACTGAAAATTTTTTAACTTTTTTCTAAATTACTCTCATTTAATATAATTGACCCATAAATTAAAATTTTTCAAGAATATTTGGGATAAAAAGAAATTAATATTACATAATTTATAAAATATCTTATAGTGTAAAATATAAATTTCTCTAAAAAAATGCTTTATATATATAGTGAAACGAAAAAAGTAACTAATATGTCAAAAAATTCTTTTAACTCTCCTAAAATGCCCCTAAAAGTGAATAAATAGTGAAAAAAGTAATTAATATACTATTTGACTTTTAAGATAATAAATAAGAATATAATTAAAAAAAAATACTCCACATATAAGTTATTTTTTGGAGAAATTTATGTTTCATAATATAATATATTTTATAGATTAAGTAGTCTATTTAATTTTCTTTTATCCACAATGTTTTTGAAAAAGAATAAAATTTAATTAATATTGGAGAGTTTAATTCATAGGTCAATTATATTAAATGAAAGTAATTTAGTAAATAGTGAAAAAATTTTCAATTATTAAGTATTACTCTTAATTCATATGCAATAATTAGAAGTGTCTTATAAACTATAACAGAGTGAATAACAATTAATGTTACCTTAAAATTTTAAAATGACACTTAAAAAGGGAGAAATCTTCAAACATATAGTACGTAAAATGAAGAGAGGGAGTATATTTTAAATTTTTCTGTAATTTTTTACATTTTATTAAAAATAATTTCCTTATTTTTAGGAGTAATAAATTTTATTTTATAATTAATGGATATTTACATCTATTAGCACAAAAATAAATGCTGATAAGTGAAGTGATAACGTAATGGGATGGCATAATACTGATAAGTGCAGTGATAACGTAATGAGATGGCATAATACTGTGCCCCTGCTTCCACTTCATTTGATTAATAAAAAGGTTAATTAAAAAAATGAAATGCGCGCTGTGCACTTCCTCAGGGGGAACGGATCCCCCCGCACTCCAACCCCTTTCGCCCCTTCTATCACAATTTACATAATATACTATATAATTAATTATATAATGTTATATATTAACTAGTATTCACATCAGTACGATACACATGTTGCTATTAGTATTATGTAGAAAATAGCATCTAGATGTGAAAAAATATGAATATTAAATAATTTTGACTAATAGTTATCGAACTACAATACAACAAAATGATTTGGTCCAAAAGAACAATACTAAAAAATGTCTATTCTTGCCCTGTTTCCTCACAAAAACAACATATATAAATAGTGAAATGTAATATATCAAAATCCACCTACTATTGTTTTTAATAAAGAGTAAAATAATTATTGAAAGCTATCCCATACACTATGTTTGATGTTGTGTATATTGGAATGTCATTATGATCAAGAATAATAATTTTCAATTCTTGCCTGCTCTGCATGATAGATATAATAATATAAAGTTAACAAGTGACAAAATTGATTCTAGCAAGTAATGCCCGTATAGGTTTTAATCTTAACTCTTATTTATAGTCATGACAAATGAAAATAACCTATAGGCTAATAACATAATATAAATTTATGAGGTTTTTTTTTTTTGCCATGAAATTCATTAGATAAACAGCTTCTATCCAAGAATAGTATCTAACATCACTTACACTATAATAATAGCATGCTTCAACAATTTCATAACAATAAGTTAAGCTCCATTGCACAACCCTTGAGACTTATCAATATTTATTATCAAAATAATTGGCACATCATCTTTGAGCCGTATTTTTATGATTTATAATGCTAGATATAAAAATGTCATTTAATAATTCAATAGAATAAAGATTATTCATTGAATTAATATTGCCTACTTCTTTATATAACTTGTCCGAGGTTAGGTATGTTGACAAAAGATATTCATACATTTATTGTCGTTATTACACATTAACAACTTTAACAATCCAAAAATAAAAAAAATATTGTACTCTTAACCATCATTAACAACTTTAATATTCAAATTTGCTTTGATATCCAAAAGTGTCTTTTATATATGGAGCAAAATTGTCATTTATTTTCTTCACATTTTCTTAAATCTCAACTATTAGATGGTGGCATGATATATGTTGTTGTGATATCAATTAAATACAATCAATTAATAATTTTTAATATTTTTGTTTTAAGTGTATTCCCCAATATTATAAATTATATTTTTTAATATATCTTTTATTGATTAGTTTTTGTATTAAATTTTAATAAAGAAAACATAAATAGGATAATAGCTAGATTATTATATCAACTAAATTTTGAAATAGCAATAATTAAATTTAATTAAAATTATTCTTAAATCAATCGATATTTAATTAATTCATATTAATTAAAATTTTTTATCAATTGAATTTGGTCGATTTCAATTTGGATTTGATATTATCCATTGGAATTTTATTTAAATTCTAATTGTAATTAATTATGGTCAATTAAGTACTTTTCTATTTAAAACATTATACTTAACAAATATTAAACCTACGTAATATATCATAGATTTGTTCTAGGTGGCATATAATCTATAAGAATTAGTAAAAAGTTCATTAGAGTTTGTTATCTGTAAATTTAATTATCAAATAATTAGAAGAAATTAGAATAATTTTATGAATTAAACTAACTTTTAAATTTTACAAATGTTAAATTTTCAATTTTATCTTAGATTTTATTTGCAGTTATTTGAGTCTTTAATTCAATTGGCCATGGGATTGGAGTTAGAAATTAAATTAGATAATCCAAACAATTAAAAATTTGGTTTCCATTTATAATGCGTGTTGTAGAAAAATCTTATGATATAAATTAAATTGGTGAGGATTTGGATGATAATACATAGCCAATAAAAATTGATATCTATTATGATACTTCAACAAAAAAAAATTCCAAAAACATACTTTTGTATTTAAAAAATTGACGTAAGTTAATTTTCATTTATTATATATTCAAAATTTAATTCCAACCATAGTCGCTACTTTTGAATACAATTTTCAATTGGACTACATTTGGGAACATTTTAATATGATTTTCTTTTAAATCTTCACAATTCTTATGTATTGCAATTTGAATGTATAATTGTTTAATTAGTTGAGATTGATTATATTATATTGCAATATAATTTTACCATTATCACCAAAACCCGAATTAGTTAAACCATTTAAAAAAATTCAGTTTACATAAATAGAATTTAGATGAATGAAAATCACATTCACCTATAAAAACAAAATACAATGAAAAAAAAAAGATGAAATGTTTGTCAAATGATGCCACTACTATAATCGAAATCATAAAATATTGATAAGAAAAACACGGAAAGTCTAAGCCTCTAAGGGCTTGTTTGAATGTGAAAAGACTAATACATCCTTATTTCTACATATGAAGGAAAACAACCAAATTAATTAAGAATCTACAACACCAGTACCCATAGACAAAAGAGGAAAAACTTTTACAAAATAAAGATAAACTAAGCAGAAAAGCAAGATAATGGAAAAAAGGTGTTAAAACTAAAACCAACCGCATAAAATGCATTATAATAAAAAGCATATATACCAAATAGAACATCAAAATCTCATATCAAAAAATTCTTTTGTAGGCCAAATTGTCTTCCTAACCCCATGAACCCATGTATTAGCCACATTATCAAGATAGCATGGCTTCATATCGTTGGGATATGTTGTGGTTTCAATTTTTAATTTATAATATATAATAGAATAGATGAGCGACATGCCAAAAATAAATATATTATTGTTATATAAATTTGTATCAATATTATATATATATATATATTAAAAACACTATTTTATTTGATCCATTTTATTTTGTTAATCTAAATAGAAAATATTTATATTTCACAAGTCATTATTGCATCGTGTAACTTTCTTTTTCCTGAATTCAAATGGTGTTGCCAAAAGATAAAGCAGATGACGCTTTAGCAATAATTTCGAGTTAAGCCGTCATTTATAATATATATTTATATCTATTTATAAAATTATATATAATTACATATATATTGTTATATATTTTACAAAATAAAAATATATAATATTTTTATACATAAATTTTATAATATATATTAATTATATGAAATATATTAAATATTTTATATTGGGTGATGCGTGAAGCTGGGAGGAAGGATGGGGTTTGAGGGCCGTGAAGTGGGGGAGTGGGGAGAGGAATGGAAACTGCTAAGAAATAGGATTTATGAAGTATAAATTATCCATATTGTCAAAACTGGACTGAGTATTCAACTGTATAAAGATTTAAGATTTAATAGTTTAATCATGGTTTCATAAAGGTTGAACTGGTAGTAATTAAAATAATATATTTAAAATAAATTATATAAGTAAATTAAATAATATTGAATTATCAATCTATTATTTATTATAAATAAATTATTAATAAGTTTTATAACTCAATACTTAAATTTGAATAAATTAATATTCATCTATAATCATATTTTGAGTTCAAAATAATAAATTAATAATATATTATTATATTATTCATTGAGTACATTTATAATTTTTAATAGTTATATATCATAATAATGCTTATATAATATTATAATATATAAAGAAAAAATATTTTGTACTAAAAATAATATTTTTTATATTGAAAACTAAAAGAATATTAAAAAAAAAACATAGGACCGGTTCAGAACTGGTTTGATCGTTCAAGGCCGATTTTATCGGTTTTTTCCTGATTCTGAATAGTAGCGGTCATATTTCTTAACCAAACTAGATTAGATACTAATTCCCAATTTGACTAGTTAAATTGTTCAGTTTGATTTGGTTATAATAATAGTGTAAATTATAAATATAGGCATGGGTGACAGAGAAGATAGGACACGATATAATGCACTAAATAAAATATGATTTAAATTAATTTAAATTGAATTGGGTCGATTCTGAAATGGGGATAGCTGATTTAAAAAGGTCTTTTATATTTATATTGTTTCGAACCCGATGCATTATATTAAACTTGACCTCTTCAACTAGGATTCATGTTGGTATATTTTATCTTCTTTTATTTATTCAGTGACTGTATGGTTCTCATTTTTCAAAATAAAATCATAGTTTTCTAAAAGATATGATTTTGCTAAACACAGGTGAAATATAAATTGACTTTTTGAAAAATAAAAAGTGGGTTAAACTGTGGTTTTGAAAAAAAAGGGGAAAAATTACTTTTCCTTTAATAAAATGTGAATTTTAGAAAATGAGAAACAAATTTACTCTATATTATACATCTAAAAGTACTTTTAACCTCTATCATCTAAATATATTTTTTATTAAACATACTTTTATAAAAAGAATATCCAAACATAACACTTTTCAATAAACTTATTTCATCTAAATTTCATTTATCTTAACTTAATTTTACAAAATGAATAACTGAACGGCCCTTATTTGTTTTGTGCACTTCAAGGAGACGTTCTGGACTAGAAGACTTACCTTTCTCAGAATTAGTAAACAAACGGAGAAAAAAAAAAGTTGGCCTAAGAAAAATCAAAGAAAAAAACAAAATAAGTGGAAGAAGACTTCAATAAAATGCTAATTCACAAAGCTTTCATTTTGTTTACTTTATATTCGGTCTATCCTCCATGTACCTGTACTGATTTAGGAGAGCCAACACAAACTCAACTTTGATTAATTATTATTAAAATATTTGGCTAGGCTTTAGGCAAATTAATTAGTACAATAGATCATTTTTAATGAATATCTACTGGACCTGTGCTCATGACGCTGCTGGTGAGGGGTGATGTGAGGTGGCTAAATACTCTTGCCTTCTCATTTTATTTGTGATTTTAATTTTTTTATATAAACTAAAAAATTATTAAATAATTTAAATTGTAATAAAATTTAATAATTTTTTTATCAAAATATCCTTTAAATGAAATACAATGATTTGTGCTCCATCTATAATTGTTTTTAATTAAAGATAAAATAGTAAACAAGATAATTAATATTTTTTTGGTAATATAAAATGTTAAATAAATTGAAATATTTAAAATTTTTTTAAAATGACAGATAAAATGGGACGGGGAGTAAAAGTTAGGTTATCTATATAAATATATACATATATATATTTTGGCCTTTAAAAAAAGTTTAGTTAACTTGGTATTGCTGAAATACACCCTTATCAATTATCATCGAACTTCTAAAGTATCCAATCCAATTATCAACAAAAGAAGAATGTTATTTATTTGTATTGGAATTTAGTCTAAAAATATCCTGTTTTGAAAAGGTTACACTTCACTTAATTTAAAAAGTATAAATTATACAAGAAAACTTGTATCTTTATTCCTATAAATTTTAGTTAATTTTTTAATTTTTATTTAGTCCTTAATTAACATGAAAATTTAAATAATATTTTTATAAAATGTTAAAGTTAAAATATTCAAATTTAATCAAACAACCCAATTTTAGTTGGCAAAAAAAAAAAGGACCCAAATTTAAAGAGGCGGTGAGTGGAGAAAAAGCATACCATTAATGAACGTAGATACTTTGTAATTTCGCTGGTAGGTTATGAATATATGATAGCTAACTCTCAATTTAAATACAATCTGGTGGTATCTAGAAATTTCAGTGCTTTAGACAAAATTATTGAAATGTTCTAATTGTGACATAACCTATCAATTCTCAGATTATTTTTCTATCTTTCTAAGGTACCAAATCATTTATCAAAATTTTATAGTTAAGTAATTTTAACATTTCACTCCCAATAGTTAATCCTTTTTATGTATAATAAAAACTTATCAAGAGCATCACCTTGGGATTGAATTGATTTTCCACTTATTTTTATTCAATTTCTTAAAACCAGATTCATAATTTATAATTGACATTGACATCTCCTACAAAGTATACAAACTAAAAAAAATAAAAGCAACAAGAGAAAATATAAATAAAATAGAAGTTGCAGAGTGAATAGGTAAAAAAGTGATGAAAAATGAAAGCACCTATCGACTTAGAAACAATGCGAATTGCATGTCTGATATTATCTATCGCAAATTTCTACTAGTAACAATTTGATACCTAACTCATTTTGAAAATTCACTTAAAAAAATTATGAAAGATGAAGAAGTAGACTAGACGAGATGAGAGAAGAGAGAATCATAGAGCTTTCAGAAAGAAAATGCCAAGGTTCTCTGAGTAAATAGTTAGATAAAAGTGAATATTATTTGTTTTAATAAAGAAGATTATAATACCAAAACAAATTGGTATAAGTGACAAGAAATTTTATCTTTGAAATAAGTGGTTGGCTTCAATTCTTAATATTTATATATGATACAAATTTAATTGAAAAAGATTTATTATTTACCCTCACCCTCAGAAGACCGATCTAGAGGAATAGATTTGTTTATAAGTGTTTTGGAAAAAAAAAATAATAATAATAATATTATTATTATTATTATTTTATACTCCGGAAACAAAAAACAATTATATTTTTTTGGTGAGAGTGTTTTAGAAAAAAGTTAACTACTCAACCATCTACTTTGTTGCTTCGAACTTAAATCAATAACTCCTAATATTGGCCAGTGGTTACATGTACACATGACAAAGAAATCAAATAATCATCAATATTTTTTGAATTTATTTTATATATATATATATGTATATTTTGTATTTAATTTTTTAAAAAAATCAAATAATCATCAATATTTTTTAAATTTATTATATAATATTTTTTTTGAAAAAAATTAAAATTATCAAACATGTTCGATTTTCCCTTTTATATTCTTTCTTTTTCCATTTTAGTTTTTTTGCCCAATCTTTGATATTCTTTTATTTATTTATTTATTTGTTGCACTTCAAAGAGACGTTCCTGACTTGAAGACTCACCTTTCTCTGAAATTTCATTAAACAAACAAAGAAAAAAAAAGGGTTGCACCATTGAAGACTTGTCAACCACCTAAGCATCCAAAGGTGTAGTTTAATTAGTTCGGTTTTCCCAAAATCAAATCAAATCAAATCAAGGTTAGGTTTCAAAAATTAGAATCTTTTTTGTTTTCATAAGAAGTTAGTTTGATTCGATTTTTTATATGTTTGGATCAAGTTTAATTTTTTTTAATATTTTGTAATTATTATATTTTTTTTACCTTTGAAAGGTTTTTATAAAGGGATAAAAGGAAGTTTGTATAATTTCAATAAAATATATTTTTAAAATATAAATTAAAAAAATAAGATAATAGTAATAATGACAATTAAAGATTTTATAATTCTTTTAAAGAATCCAAATTAATTTTATTATTTTTTAAAGTTATTATCAAGTATTATTTTTTCAAAGTTATAATTTTCATTTTTAGAATTTAGATATTACAAGAATATTATATACTTGGAATTTTAATTTTTAGAAAACATAAATATTTTTTTTTAAAATATTCATAATAATTATAAAAAATATAAATAAAAAGGGAAATTAGGGTTAAACTCATCATTCATAAGCTTATGTTATGTATGTTATGAGCTACTAAGACTAATAAGAAGAGTTAATTTTAATGAGTAATAGGTATTATAAACATAAAACATAGTTAATTAATATAGTATGTGTGGTTCCATTTAATTCACGTCTCAAAATTTTAAAACCAAACCAAACTAAGTCAAATAGATTTTGATATTACAAAAATCGAAGGAGATCTTATTTCAAATTGATTTTGATTGGTTTTTATCCATTTGGTTTGGTTTTCTCAATTTGAATTAGTTTTGAACAATCTTATTCTTAACTTTTCATAATTAGAAAATACTAATTCACATCACTTTCTTTTTGTTTTCTTTATTGACTAAATGAAACACCTCTAACCGTCATGCACATGGAACTATTAAGAAAGCAAAACCAACTCAACTTTTTTTTTTTTTAAAACCAACTCAACTTTGATTAATAATTATTAAAATATTTGGCGGGGCTCATTGATATAATAAGCCTTTTTAAATAAATATCGACGACCACACCCTTTTTCTTTATCGTTTTCTTCCACCGACGAGTTATTTTGTAGTAAACTGCATCAGCATGCGCCCCTCTCGTGACGTTGTGGTGATGGTCTGAAACAGCAAGATAGAAAGCTTATGGATTAAGCTAACTTAATCAACGGTAATCAAGTTTGAGTTTTGGATACACAGCTACATTAAATACTTATTTTGGAAAACTTTGTTGATTTTATGATTCTATTTGGCTTGACTCAAACTCCACTTGACTTGAATTAGTCAAGCACATTTTAACAAAAGAATGCAATAGGTAAAAAACCATCAACTATTTTATTTTAGGCAAATGTTTCTTAATATTTGTTTTTTAGAAGTAAGACTAATAGTTATACTAAGAAAATTATTACCTATTTATAAATAAGATACTTTTATATCTCTTGTAAAATTAATGGTTGCGGTTGCAGTGAGTCCAATGTTGCCTGAGAGATTGAATTGAAAAATAAAAAATCACTTATCAACGGGCTGGTTAAGGATCCAATTATATTACATTATATACTTTGTAGAGTACCCAGCTGCTACTAACGTATTTGGTAATTTGGCTTACAAATATACGGCAGCGACGGACCAGTTGCATCAACAATGGAGATGATGAGGATGATGTGGTCTCACTTGGGCTCAATCACGGCCTCCTTCGTGTTTCTCTACGCCACGTTCGAGAGGTTCTTCCCTCCTCCTCTTCGTGCTTACCTTCATACCTATGCCACAAAACTAAGCTCCCTCATCTCCCCCTACGTCTCCATCCGATTCCCTGAATTTGAAGGTGAACGCCTCAAGCGTAGTGAAGCCTTCACCGCCATCCAGACCTATCTCAGCGCCACTTCTTCTCAACGAGCCTCCAGGCTCAAAGCCCAAGTCGTCAAGGACAGCCAGACGCCGGTGGACCTCAGCATGGACGACAACGAAGAGATCACCGACGAGTTTCAGGGGATCAAGCTCTGGTGGCTTTCCAACAAAACCGATGTCTAAACGAGGTCGTTCTCCTTTTATCCGGCTTCCGACGAGAAGCGGTACTACAGGCTCACCTTCCACAAACGTCACCGGGACCCCATCACTCGTGATTATGTTAAGCACGTTTTGGATGAAGGAAAGGCCATTGCCACCAGAACCAGGCGGCTCAAGCTATATACCAACAATCCGAGCAATAATTGGTACGGTTACAAGAGAACCAAGTGGAGCCACGTGAATTTTGAACACCCTGCCAATTTCGATACTCTTGCCTTGAACCCCAAGTTGAAGCAAGATATCATCAATGACCTTGTTAGGTTTCAGAAAGGAAAGGAGTATTATACTAAAATCGGCAAGGCTTGGAAGCGTGGGTATCTTCTGTATGGTCCTCCGGGGACAGGCAAGTCCACTATGATCGCTGCCATAGCTAACTTCTTGAACTACGACATCTATGATCTCGAACTGACCGCCGTGAAGGAGAACGCAGAGCTCAGGAAGCTCTTGATCGAAACTTCTCGTAAATCGATCGTAGTCATCGAAGACATTGACTGCTCTCTTGATCTCACTGGGCAGAGGAAGAAGAAGAAGAAGGAAAAGGAGGAGGACGAGGGGTCGAAAGACCCACTTAAGAAGGCTTTAGAAGAAGAGGAGAACAAGGACAGTAAGGTGACTCTGTCGGGACTATTGAATGTTATTGATGGGATTTGGTCGGCTTGCGGGGGAGAGAAGATCATCGTGTTCACAACTAATTTCGTGGACAAGCTTGATCCTGCTCTTATCAGGAGAGGACGCATGGACAAGCACATTGAACTGTCCTACTGTTGCTACGAAGCTTTCAAGGTGCTTGCTACGAACTACTTGGACATTGAGACCCACCATTTGTATCCGAGAATTGAGAAGCTGTTTCAGGAGACGCAGATGACACCTGCTGATGTTGCTGAGAATCTGATGCCGAAATCAGTGGGGGAAGATGTGGACAGCTGCTTGCAGAGGTTGGTTGAAGAACTTGAAACGGCCAAGAAGAAGGCGGAGGAGGAAGAAGTGAAGGGGAAGGAACAGTTGGCAGAGCAAGAGGTGCAAAGTAATACAGAATCCGGTGAAGAAGTGAAAGAAAATGGTTTCAATTGAGTAGGAATTTATGAGGATGAGATTATCTTCTTCGCTGTAATCATCTGGTCTGCACTGTCTACGATTGTAAAATGTGGGCATTAAACTAATCGGATTCGCTCTAGTTAAAAAAAAAAAAAAAAAGGATTTACCAAACAGCCTGTTAGGATTGGCCGTGTGCATAAATTGGTTAGGTTCGGTTCCAGCGCGGTTCGGTTCTCAAAGAATCAGCGCAAAATAAAGGGTAAATAAATGACAGTTAAAGATCAAAAGCTTGAATTAAATATAGTAAATGATCTTATAGTTTTTTTTGACTATAGTTAATCATGAATTTACTACTGCTTTATTCTGTATTTACCATTAAAAAAAAACTGTAAGATCTTTTACTGTATTTAATTTAAACTTTTGGTCTCTAACTGCCATTTTTTCCAAAATAAAATAGGCGCAATATTCCGCTAAGATTTGTGCTACGTGAATATTTGATTCAAAATAAATAAATTAGGTTCGGTTCTTCTTAATTGGCAGACCCAATGACAAAACGCTCCTTTCCAGCCCTAGTGTAAGAGTGTCTAATATAATATAACAAATGTCTAATAGCAAGCGTCTACTATGATAATATCAAGTGTCATTGATGCAAGAGGATAATGTGATTTTTTTTGGTATAATAATTAATGTTTTTTATGACTTATCTAAATATACAATTGCAGCAAATATATAGATGTAAGAATATCAAGAAATTAAGAGAAAGCATTTATTTTGGAGGTTGGAGAAGTTTATTTATGATAATTTTTTACTGGAAAAAAGTTTAGTTATGACTAAAAACAAGATTTTTGGGTGTGATAAGTTTTTGAGGAGTGCAACATGAGAACTTCTCAAATAGATCACCCATTCTGGTAGTATTTTCACCCAAATATGATATCACCCACACATGATATTTGATGATGTAGCCATCTCTTTGATTTGTTTAAAATAAAGTTGGTCATAACACACTGAACCATGACACCTAGTCTCATCAAGCCCTATCATTCTCGCTGCTAGAGCTGTCAAAACGGGCCAACCCGCCCAAAACGGGCTGGCCCACCGTGGGCTGGTCACAAAGCGAGGCGGAGGCGAGCTGACCCGTTTATAGTGGGCTCATTTTTCCCAAGCCCAAGACCTTTATGGCGGTCTAGCCCGCCACATTTCATATATATATATATATGTATGTATAATTATATATATATTTTTTGTAAAAAAAAATTGGGATTCAGAATAATACCCTAAATAAACAACCTGTTTAGTTCATAATCAAACTAAAAATACCATTTGCATATTAATCACATACAACCATAATAACATACAAACAATTTACCAAAGACCAAAGTATATTAATACATATTAATCATCTAAGTCTCACAATTCAACATTCAACTACCACCAGCCATCATATAATCACAATTTAAAATTCATGTTCATTCAATATCATAATAACATGATTCATGAAGCATCGGTATCATCAATATTGTTAGAATCTTTCTTTGAGAGTGAGAACAAATTTTCTTTTGCATTTGCTTCCTCATCATTTTCAACTTCTCCATCTGCAACAAATAAATGACTAAATATTATGATATATAATTCAAATAGTCCAATACAAATTTAAATTTAAAATTATACTAATATATATTACCGAGACATTTAAACCCAAGCAACCAATTACGTGCACAGATAAGAGCCTGAACATTATCTGGAAGAAGAGAACTTCTATACTTTGTCAGAACATGTGAACCAATACTAAAAGCTGATTCACTAGCCACTATAGTGATCGGAATGCTTAGTATATCACAAGCCATTCTTGAAAGACAAGGAAATTGATGATAATTGTTCTTCCAATAATTCAAGACATCTAATTCTTTAAATATTTTTGGATCAAGTCTTGCTTCTTCCAAATATAAATCTAGTTCAGACTTCCCAACTAAATCAGAATCTTGGTATGCAAAATCCATATAAATCTGCATTTACATTTAAAGTATTAATAAAGGAGTTATTAACACAAGAATAAAATAAAAGAAATAAGTAAAATCTAATTGATATTTGATAAGATAGTAATACTTGAGGAAATAAAACTTACATCAAAAGCATCATCAAAAACTCCAGATGACTCAGATCCATCAATCTCTTTCACCCTCTCCATAGGTGTAGCATTCTTATCAACAAAAGTGGATTGTTTTGCAGATGATGTGACAATATTTGCTCTTGAACTTGATGATGAGTCATTATTATAATCACCATAAATCGAATATAACTTGCCCTTTATAGTTGCAATCTTTTCAGAGCAAGTCCCAGGGTCAAGCATAGAGTAGGAAAACCTTATCAAATCAAACTTAAAACACGGATCAAGAATAGTTGTAAGAGCAAATATCACACTATAGTCGCTACAATATTTGTCAAATTTCACTTTCATACTTGAAGCCATATTTTGAATTAAATCATCATCACTCCAACATTTTTCCTTTAACAACACCTCAATCCTAGATATTTGCATGAAATACATATTTGATGTTGGATAAGATGTCCCAGAAATTAATTTTGTGATCACATCAAATGGCTTCAAGAAAGAACACATTTCATTTGCTCTCCTCCACTCTTCACTTGTAGGGAGATGCTTGTAGTTTCTATCATTCAAGGTAAAGACATCTCGATATTTAATTGCACTCTGAAGCATTGCATATGTTGAATTCCATCTAGTTGGAACATCTAATCGCAATCCCATTGAAGTGTCAACTCCACCAATTTCATCAACACATTGCCTAAACATTATCATCCTAGCCTCTAAAGCTTTGACATATTTTATGCTCTCCCTAATTTTTTGCAATGCATCACCAACTACTTTCAACCCCTCTTGAACTATAAGATTCAAGATATGAGCACAACATCTTATATGGAAAAATTTACCACGACACACCAAACTTTTTGCTAACAACAACTTCTCTTTTAATATGTCTTGCATATTATCATTTGCAGATGCATTATCTAAAGTAATAGAAAATACTTTCTTATCTATCCCCCATTCAATCAAGCAGTCATAAATTTTTCTATACAATTCAAACCCTGAATGTGGAGGTATCATCTTACAAAAAGAAAGAATTTTACTATTAAGTTTCCATTTGTCATCAACAAAGTGAGCAGTCAAACATAGATAACCCTTAGAAGTAATTGAAGTCTAACAATCTGATGTTAAACATATTCTACCAGGACTTTTAGCCATAGTTTTTTTCAAACTTTCTTTTAGATCAATATAAAGCTTCCAAACATCAGCAACAACAGTCCCTCTAGAAATATGCTTCACTTCAGGATTCAAGAATTGGTGTAACTCCCTAATCCGTTTATATTCAACAAAAGAATATGGAAGATCATGTTCAATGATTGACATAGCAATGAGTTCACACACATGCTTTTGATCTAAATGCCTAGATTTTTGTTTTGTTGCATGATCTATCAACATTGAAGGGAGATTTTGATAATGTGGGAGTTTTAAGCATGCTTCCATATGATGTCTAAGGGTTGAGGTTCCATGACTTTTTCCACCACCTGCATATGTTTTTTGACATCCATTACATCTAGCATGTTCCTTTCCATCAATAGTGACTTTAGTGAAAAAATTCCACACATCAGAAGTGCAAGTTTTAGACTTTTTAGCTTGTGGTTGGCTCTGTTGCTCTTGCTCTTGACTTTGCAGATTAGAATCTTATGGATTAGAGCTAGGACTAGGAGCATGATGGGCATAAACTACTGATGATTCATTAACATTGTTATCACCTTTTTCATTATCATTGTTGTTATTCTGACCATGAGTACGAGGGGTAGACATGTTGCGCTGTAAATATATATATAAGCTATAAGCCAACAATAATGAGCAGCAAGCCAGCAGTAAGCTAGCAACAATAATACTATGTGGCAAGATTTAATTATAACAACAACAAGATATATATATATATATATAAGCAAGAAGCCAACAACAATGACTGAAACAATTTTTGCTTTTCAAGGCTTCCAAAATATAATGCTTAAATTAATATTTTTAAGCTCAAGTGGTTTCAATTAAGGCAAAAGGCACAAAAGTGAAATAATATGTTTTAGGACCTTAAAGATCAACTAGCAGCAAACCATAATAAACCCAAACTTAAACCTGCCAAGAGTATTCCAATTTCCATCAAAATTCAATATCTAATCGTATCCCAAAACTGCATCAACTCAAGTCTAATTCTCATTAGAATATAATTTATAAAGACAAAACACTAGAAAAATAATTAGTCTATAGAACAAAATAAGAAAGGTTGAAACTTGCATTATGTCACGACTCACGAGCAACAAAAATAATGGACAAGATTACACAAACAAATATTTGAGTTAAGATTTATCAGCTGGATTCAATAGCAAAGCAGAAAGATTCAACAATCAATAGCAGAGCAGAGCAAACAACAATGGTAAAGGCGAAGTGAAGTGAGGAAGAAGAAGATGAAAGGTGTACTGGTGGAGTTACGGAGGAGAGGACAAAAGTGAGTCTGGACTCTGGCAGAAGAGGCGAAGACAAACTGGTGGCAGTGGTAGAATCTAGCCAACTCTGGTCTGGTGAGAACGAGAACGCCGAGAAGAAGAGATGAAGCTCCGAAGTCCGAAGCTGAGAACCTGAGCTACTACGATGTGAGAGAGAGATTGAGAGTGAAGGGATGAGAGCTGGAGCTGCGAGCAAGTCAAAGAGACCAAAGGACCAAAGGCTAAAGGCAGAGCTCAGAGCTGGAACTGGGTTCTCCGGACTTGCGAGCGGCGAGCCTGAGCTGAGTCTGTGATGTGAGAGACTAAGAGTGACTGAGTGAGAGTGAAAGAGAGAGGCTGAGAGGCAATGACCGTCGACCAACTAGACCGTGGGAGCTACGAGCAAGACCGAAGGGCGATTGGGCAAAGCTGTGAAGGCAAAGTGGCGAGCGTGAAGGCTGAAGACAGAGATGCAGGCCGCAGTCCGCAGAGCTGAGAACAGTGAACAGAGAAGAAAGAATGACTGAATGAAAGATGTTAGGGTTTGATGGTTTGTACTCACTACTCACTTTACTTTGTCTTTTGTTAATTGATTAATTCTTTAATTTCTTTTCTAGTCATCACTATTATTCACCCGTCAGTCGTCAGTGGCTTAGTGCTCAGGAGTCAGTCAGCAACTCAGAATTGGGCTTGGGCTAAAACTAAATGGGCTAAAGGAAACATGGGGTTAAAGCAAAAAAAAAAAAATGGTCCAAACAGGCTAACCCGCGGGTTGGGCGGGTTAGCCCACTTAACCCGCTGGTTTGGCGGTCCGGGCTCAAAAAAGACCGCCTTAATATGGGCTATAATTTTTCCAGCCCAGGACCGCCATAAAACGGGCTAGCCCACGGGTTGAAGCCCGTTTTCCCGGCTCTACTCGTTGCTGAACCGGTACTCTCTGTGAAACCATAGCCCTGTGGTAAAGGAGGTAAAATAAGGAGATTGAAAGGAAAAAACCAAGTTAAATTAGATTGTTGAATTTATTTTGCAAGCCAATAATAGTTTTTGAATCTTGCTAGCCAATAAGTAAATAAGAGTTTTTGTGAGTATGGTTTTTCTTTTCTAAATCAAAAGTAGTAATTGTTATTAGCTAGCTACTTACGAGAGCAGACTGTATATATGATTAATAACATTAATGTTAACAGTATTATGAAAAATACAATCCACCTTGCCAATTTCCACGTAGGGGAATTTGACTTTGAAGTCCTCGGCCACCTCCTTGCCAAGGGGAGTGCCGCAGCACCCTAGGAGTCAAAGCAAGCTAAGGTCGTACTTGTTCACTAACTTTGACTTATTCAGCGCCACCACAAGGGGCGGCGACACCGGTATGTTCATGATTTTGAACCTCCCCGCCTTCTTCAGCATCCCTTCGAAATCGAACTTCCCATCAAAACTATGGTGTCCCCTGCTGTGCCATGGCCAAAACCAAACATTCCCACCAATATTTGTGATTGAATATATATATTTCATGTTTATATATTTCGGGCTTTACTTCTCTTGTAACGCCCCTCATGATATCTTTATTGGTTTTGTGTTCAGGATCAGAGGAGGTAGGACGGATATGGTTCAAGAGGAAACAGAAAAGGGACTCCGCGCCGTGGCAAGGAGCAGGGCCGCCGCGGCGAGATACTTCCAGTAGCATTTTTCAAAAATTCTATGGAGGAGCCGCGGCGAGAGTCGAGATTTTTGCTTAAAATCGGATCATTTCAGACGTTCAAAGAGAAAAGAAACAAAAGGAAACTGAGGGAGATCACGAGAGAGCTATGCTAGGGTTTGGTTTTCCGGCGTCCAGGGGTGATTTCAGACCGAGGGAGCTTGGATTTAAGTTGGTAAGTTACTTCTACACCTCCCTCTCCTTTTTTGTTCGGTGGAAATATGGGGTTTTTGGTTTTGAGGTTGGGTTTTTAGTTTGTGATGAAATCTACCGATTGAAATGGATGATTTGAGGTTAATGGTGTGTGTTTTGGTATTCTTGTTGTTTGGATGTGGGTTTGGAAGGATTTATGGTGATTTGAGCTTAACCCTAGGTTGTTTTCGGTTAGAACTCTTGGGAATCCGATATGTATGTGTTTGAGTAGTATTTGAAGGGTCCCTAAGAGCTTTTTGATGTATGATTGGGGTGTTGGAGCCTTGGGTTAGGCCTAAAGTGGTTAAATTGTGATATTGTGATTGTGGGTATATTATGTTAATGGGAGAATTATGTATTATGAAGATTATTTGGTTAACTGTGTGGGGCTCAAGCGTGTTGGTGTTCAAGAAAGCGTGTGGAACTGGCGTGAGCACAGTATTGACAACCTGAGGTAACCGGGTGTTTGTTTATGTGGTTTTATACGATAGTATGTATAGTTGTATATATATGCATGTCTCTTTCATACCACGATAGTGATATGTTTGTGTGTTGTTATTATATATCATGGTATGTGCATATTAGATGATGTTTATGAGTATTGTGATATGATATGATGATCATGATGTTTATGATGATACATTAGCATCACCACATGTTATTGTTACATCGAGATATATGACGGATAAAGTGGTGATGATGTGATGATGCATGATATATGATGATAAATGAAATTGTTAGGAAGAATAAGGTTGGAGTATGTGCTATTGTATATGTTAGGGAGGATAAGGGTGGATTGTATATGTTAGGGAGGATAAGGGTGGATTGTGTGTGTTAGGGAGGATAATGATGGATTATGTGTATACGAGTGTTAGGGAGGATAAGGATGGAAGTCCCAGAGAGGACGACATGCATACCATGCATTTTACATTGCATTCATATGTTATATGATTCATATCTGTGTATATATATGTTTATGTGCTGTTGATCCCGGTTACTGAGACATTGTCTCACCTCACCCTCTCCCATGACTAACCCTTTCAGGTGAAGGTTCTGGCACTAGTCCGGAGAAGCAAAGAGAGTAGCTGTGTACGTGGGAAGTCTATGTAGTGTTTGTATTTTTGGTTAATGTATTATATGCCAAGTGGGGTAGAAAGTTGTGTATTGAATGTATGAGATTGACAGGATTGTTGTGGGTGAATGTATGCTTGGTTATGTTTATGTGGAATGTATTATGCTGGTGTTTTAAGAGCGTTATGCATTTGGAAATTGGTATGGTAGTATTTGTGAACCCAGAGTGGTTTGGGCCTGATGGTGGTGTTTTAGGGCCTATAGCCCGTTTTGTCATGTTGGGGTTCAAGGGGGTCAAAACTCGAAGGAGTGGTTCCTTTGAGGTGAAACCTCTTTGGACAGGTTGGTTTGGAGATTTAAGACCTGTATGAATAGTCTTTGAGTGACCAGTTGTCTTTGGTGACAATTGAGGTTGGTTAGTAATGAGTTTTGATCAATAAGTGGTCAAAACAGTGTCAGGGGTCTAGAATCTCCATACGGAGTTGGATTGAGGTGAAAGTGGTGTCTGTGGTTAGATTGGGACTAGATTGACTTGTAGGAGTTAGAATCAAGTCAATCGGAGGTCGGTGCATAAAGTTATGCGCGTCGAAAGTTCACCTCAAAGTGTTGAAGTGCTGATGTGGGACATCAGCAAGGGGGTGCCGCGGCCCTAGCAGTCCAGGCCGCGGCGCCAGAGGTCCAGTAGCGAGGCATGTTTCAGAGGAATTTGGAGCCGCGGCGGTACTGTAGCGGCCGCAGCCCCAGCCCAAAGTTTGGTAATTTGGGGTTCTTTTCCATTGGTTGGAGGCTGTGAGATGTTGTTTGGGTTGTGTAAGGTTATTTTTCGTGAGTTTTGGTTTTGGATGGAGGTAGGATGTTACATCTCTACTATGCACAGCAGTGATGCGGAGGGAGAGACAGAGACAAGGGAGGGAGATCCACACCTCCCTTCTCTCTTTCTCTTTTTATGCAGCATACGGTGTAGTAGTAAGCTACGTAGCAGAGAATCCTAGGGCTTATTTTTTATTATCTAAGTTTATTTTTCTTTTTGATCCTCAATTATGGGCACCTTTCGGTCAATATCTTTCCCACCAAACGACATTGAAGTTGAGGGAAGTTGTGTCTCAAATATTATCTTCAAGAAAATCATTTTGGAAGACAATATTTTAATAATTAATGTTGCATATCAAACTTGTGTGGTATTATATGTGCGAGTACGGACAGAGGTGGTGTAGGGGGCAAAATTGGATGCTGAGGACCCGTTATTACTTAATTTTGTAACAAACTTTAAGTTTGATGTTTAGGATGTGTGGTTTTGATGCTATTCATGTGTGCACATAAGTTCAATCTTGGGAGTCCAAATTATATAATTTTTTGTTGTTTTAGCTTTTATATTCATAAATCTTTTAAAAAATTAGCGGGGAGGGGTGCTACATGAAATTTGTAAATGAGCCACAATATACTACACTAGAAATGACTTTTTTTGGTGTATAAATGTTAGCAATTATATAAGTACAAATTAAGAAAAGTGAGGTGGAAATGCAGACATAGTTTCCTTTGTAGTTACTTAGAGAACCACAAAGGAAAGTATCAATTTTAAAAAAAGAAAAAACCAAACTTTCCTGGATGATTTTTTAAACAACCACGAAGGAAAGTACCAAATTTCCTTTACAACTCTCTAAATAATTGCCAAAAAAACTTTAACACTTTTTTTAAAGTAAGAAATATACCACATGAGCCACCATTTTCCAATGTTGATAAGAAAAAATCGATGATCCTAACACTCTATCTCTTACTCCCTCAATGTTTTGTTTCCACCTACCCATTCCTATATCTCCTCTTAAATGCTTAAAATCAAAACTCTCTTTCCACTTACTCCCTCCCTTCTCTCTCTTTCGATTTCACTCTTCCTCCCTCCACTCTCACTTTGCCTCCATTGTCCTCCCCCACCTCGATATCATCTCTCCCACCTCTTACCATCATCTCCCCAACACCCTCACTGTTTGTACTTTTCAAGTTCACGGCTGGGACCAATTCAAGTAATGAAGCATACACATATCATACTAGATTATGGAGGGGTTGACATCGCCATGGTAGAGAAAAAGTCTAGTGATGGTGGAAGGAGCTGCCAGAGAGATCTAGATTGATGGTGGTGTGTTGGTATTCACTGAATATAGGGTTCCATTGGGAACTACCTTCTATATATTGGGATTTGGACTCACGGTAATGTGTGGGTATTCTCCAATGCTTCTCTGATATGAGCTTGCTTAGTGATGGTGGATCTAGTGGGTTCCCTGAATTTCCTGCTTTGTTTTGGATTTTGATTCGTTGTTTTATTTGTTTTATGCTTTTGGCTAAATTTTGTGTGGTGGGTCTTTCTTATTTCTAGATTTTTATTATTGATTTTGTTGGTGGAGCTTAGCATTTTCTTTCTTCTTGTTCCCTTTCTCTCGTTATCTGGGTTCTCTCAAAGCTTTTGTTGAATTTGGGCAACCTTTATATATCACTTTTTTTTATTAAAAATAATGATTAATACTCATTTTCCATTCTTACTCATTTGCACATTCTGCTTAAGTTAGAATTGCAATTGTAGATTTTTTTAATCAAAAACATCCCTTTGTTGGCAGTTCTACACAACAACTGCCAACAAAGGGTCTATTTTTTAATTTAAAAAAAAAATGACTTTCCTTTACTATTGTTTGCGGTTATCAATCGCAAATAAAATTTTCTTGGTGTCTAAATCCTTTGTAGTTAAGAATAGCAAAGAAACATAAAAAGTAAGTGTCAAGGAAAGTCATTTCTAATCAAGTGATATGATGTAGTGATATTAATGGCTGATGAATAATATGACTTATTAAAGTTTTAATATTATATATATTATATTAAGATAATTCAAAATTATGAAAAGAGTTTGACTTAATTAGCTTAATATTATTTAATGATTATGTGTTTTTCAACTCATGACCTTCTTTTTATTTGGTATTATTTCTCTGTCGGGTGGTGTATCTCTAGATCCCCTTATGTTTAAAATTGAGTAACCTTGATATTTTCCTGGTAGGAATAAAATATAATTCTTGTTACAGAAACAAGAGAGAGAGTAAATTCCATAAATAATTTTATTTCATTGATAATATTTATCTCTTTTTTTATGAGATGATAATATTTATCTGTCTTCGAATAATAATGTGCTGAATATAAGAGAGGATCAAATGCCTAGATTAATGCCTGTTTGGTTTCACTTATATTAGCATCATAATTAATTATTCTTAAGTAAAAACAACAAATTATTGTTTCTAAATAATTGATTTTGGACTCATAATTGATTATGTTAAGTGACATGAAATAGACACTAAATGTTGCACACATAAATTCTTATTAACAACAATAAAAATAAATATTTCAAATAAAATATAAATATTTTTCCCTCTTCAGTGGCAAATAAAATGTTAACTTAAAAAGAACAATAGTTATTGCTGAAAAGTACTTGATTCTTTTTTTTTGGGCGAGCCTTGGTTCTATTACCTCATTGTTATAATACATAATATTTTTAATTTTTAATGTCATGCAATATTGTTGATTTTATAATAAACTTATCTTTTTTGAACAATATTTTTGGTATCTAACTAATTTTGATTTGCGTCAAATTATAAAATTACCTTATTAATTAATCAAATCACATTAACACACTTCAAAATCTAATCAAATGTCAGGAATTAGGTTTTTTTTTAAATATTTGAATAGGAAAAAAAGTGGTGAAAAATGATAGTACCTTTGAATTTAGAAGGAATGAGAATTGCATGTTGATACTATTTATTGCAAATTACTACTAGTAACAATTTGATATTAATAACTCACTTTGAAAATTCACTTAAAAAGTATAAGAGATGAAGGAGGCTAGAGGATCATATGAGAGAAGAGATAATCAAAGAGCAAAAAAAAAAAAAAGAAAAGAAAGAAAGAAAGAAAATGCAATGTTTCTTGAGTAAATAGTTAGAAATGAACATTATTTGCTTTGGTTAAGAAAAAATTATCATACCAACTTATTCGTCCTTCAAACAAGAGGTTGCAACTACACCACAATTGAGAATAGTTGGCGTTTGTTTTTGCTCTTTATTGACATTTCCAAAATGTCATTTAATAACATACTGATGAAAATCATAGAAAAACATTGACGTTTAAGAAACGCCAACTAAAGTCTAACTTTAGATGGCGTTTGTCTAATAAACACCAACTAAAGTATGACTTTAGATGACATTTAAATTATAAACGCCAACTAAAAGTATGACTTCAGTTGGCGTTTATTATGTAAATGTTAACTAAGGGGTGACTTTAGTTGGCGTTTATAATACAAACGCCATCTAAAGTTAGACTTTAGTTGGCGTTTATTAGAGAAAGCCATCTAAAGTCAGACTTTAGTTGGCATTTCCCATTTAAACGCTAACTTTTTCCATTATTGAACAATTTAGTTGGCGTTTATAAATTTTGCCATGTTCCCTTGTAAACCCATATATATACACAACCTATAGTAAGCATACAAATTTTTTTCCCAATCAATGTCCTATTATCAGTATCAACAACTATGATAGTTTCTTATATATTGTTTCTGTAACGTCCGGCTGCTATTCGGGATTGACGACTGTCCCCACAAACCAACACAAGCCCTTTCGGTGTGTTTTGTCCTCACTCACACTCCTCCTTCCCAGGAGGTCACCCATCCCATAATTGCTCTATGTCAAGCACGCTTAACTGAGGAGTTCTTAAGGAATAGGCTACCGAAAATGTAGGCGCACCTTGGTGGTATAGGTAGTACCTGTCAATTTCTTTAAGCTATCCTTAATCGTATAGTCTCATACCTATACAGTCTCTGGATCCCTCTCGTTCTGGTATGTATTCTATTCATTCATATGCCCCTCCCGCTTAGAAGCATGCCAGGAGCCGCTCCTTATCGGTGCCTCATTACTTTATCTGACCCCCATACTTTTCTTGCACCGGCGATCACTCCCCGGCTGCTATTCGGGATTGACGACTGTCCCCACAAACCAACACAAGCCCTTTCGGTGTGTTTTGTCCTCACTCACACTCCTCCTTCCCAGGAGGTCACCCATCCCATAATTGCTCCATGTCAAGCACGCTTAACTGAGGAGTTCTTAAGGAATAGGCTACCGAAAATGTAGGTGCACCTTGGTGGTATAGGTAGTACCTGTCAATTTCTTTAAGCTATCCTTAATCGTATAGTCTCATACCTATACAGTCTCTGGATCCCTCTCATTCTGGTATGTATTCTATTCATTCATATGCCCCTCCCGCTTAGAAGCATGTCAGGAGCCGCTCCTTATCGGTGCCTCATTGCTTTATCTGACCCCCATACTTTTCTTGCACTGGCGATCACTCCCCGCCCTCGTCAGCGCCCGGATGTCACATGCCCACCAGCTACCGCTTGGTTCGCCGGCTGCTATTCGGGATTGACGACATAATTGCTCCAGGTCAAGCACGCTTAACTGAGGAGTTCTTAAGGAATAGGCTACCGAAAATGTAAGTGCACCTTGTTGGTATAGGTAGTACCTATCCATTTCTTTAAGCTATCCTTAATCGTATAGTCTCATACCTATACAGTCTCTGGATCCCTCTCGTTCTGGTATGTATTCTATTCATTCATATGCCCCTCCCGCTTAGAAGCATGCCAGGAGCCGCTCCTTATCGGTGCCTCATTACTTTATCTGACCCCCATACTTTTCTTGCACCGGCGATCACTCCCCGCCCTCGTCAGCGCCCGGATGTCATAGTTTCCAACAAAACAGAGACAAATTTTTTTGAATAACTAAGATACAAACTATACTTACAAAACTAGACTCAAGTTTTAAACAACTATATATAACAACAAAAGAAATTAATGTGTCCAAAACTAACAGAAATAACATGTCCAAAAACTACTAACAATATATTACAAAGAATATGTCCAAAACTACAAAGAATATGTCCTACAAGTTAGCATATAAGCATGTCCACCAAGTCTTTCACCTTCTCTTGTTGTTCCCTCACTAACTACAACTTTATCTTTTGATGCTTCACCTTTAATTTCCTTTACAACATCCACATCTACACCATATAAGTAAATGTTTTATATTGACATTATTTAGAACAATTTTTTTCACAAAGTTATTCATAATAAAAACAAGTTAAATTTACCTTTCTATTCATAGGTGTTGAATCAAGAGTTTTGATGATTCCAAACCAACATCCAAGAGCTTGGATTGAAGATATCAAAGGAGCTCAAAGTATTTTAAAGTGAAGAAATTCTGAGTAATCTATGCTAGAATTGTTGTTTAATCTTTAGTTATGTTCAGGAATGGGTAAAAGACTTTGAGTTGATGAAAAGATGTTTTGAAACGTTGATTTTATGTTAAATCATGAACTATTTGAAAATTACCCACCAACAGATGAAGTTTGAAAAGTTTATATTGAACTGTCATGTTGGAAATTCAAACTTTGCCTTTGGAAATTCGAATTTCGAGCTGAAACTGAATAAGTCTGAAGAGATTCTTCTCTGACGGATGAATTTTGATTTACCAAAATTTGAATTTTCATATGAGCCTGAAAGAAGCTTCTTAGATACAGACGAACTTTAAGTCTTCAAAATTCGAATTTCAGACAAAATGCAATTTGTGAAAACCAAATAAATTCATCTGAAATAATGTTAAAGTTCATCTGAAATCAAGATTATCTTGAGCTTCAAATCAAGACAAACTTTGAACATCAAAATTTGAATTTCAGAAGCTTAGGCTGTGAGTCTGTTAAAATGAAATGTTGACATATGAATAACAAAGTTTTGAAACTTCGAATGTTGAAGTATGTTTGAAGAGAGGACTCTCTGACAGACGAACTTCACTCTTTCAAAATTCGAATTTTGAAGAAAATGAACTACTGTGTCTTTTGAACGTATTACGGACAGACGAATTTTGGGGTTTCAAAATTCGAATTTCGAAGGCACTGTAGCAAATTGAAAATACTGTTTACACTTAACAGAAAAGCTTTCTTCTTGAAAATTCGTATGTCACAACATGGAAACATTTTCTAAGTCTCAAAATTCGAATTTCACTTTATGAACAGACGAACTTCAGTATTTCAACCTTTTCTTTCACCCACTTGTCCTAAGGTGTCTCACAAAAGGTTTCCTGAAGTTGTTATCCAAATGTTGCACCTTTTGAAACAAGTCCTCACCGCTTAACAGCACAGATTCTCGTCCTTCTTCTATTTTCCCATCAAATGCTTTTCTCCACCCCCCATAACGATGTCCTTGATGCAAAAATCTCCAATGCCCGAGAAAGACAAATTTCCCACCATGTTCCAACCAAATGGATTGTGTGCCTTCTTTACATATAGGGCAACCAAATTCTCCTTTGATACTGTATCTAGACAAATTCTCATACGCTCGAAAATCATTGATTGTACCAAACAGTATAGCTCTCAAATTGAATGGTTCCTCCCTATACCCATCATACACCTCAACACCACTCTCCCATAATAGCTTCAGGTCTTCAATTAGTGGAGCCAAGTATACATCTATATCATTTTCGGGTTGTTTAGGTCTAGAAATTAACAAAGACAACATCATGAATTTTTGCTTCATGCATAGCCATGGAGGCAAGTTATAAATCATCAAAATCACGGACCACGTACTGTAGGTACTACTCTGCATACCATGCGGGTTCATTCCATCAGTAGACAATGCAAGGCGTAGGTTTCTATCTTCTACCCCGAATTCTTCATAGTCACGATCAATTAATTTCCATTGTGGAGAATTTGCAGGATGTCTAAGCTTCCCATCTTTAATTCTTTCATCTGCATGCCCTGTCAAGAGCTTCGTATTCTCCACATTATTGTACATGTGTCTAAATCTAGGTATGATGGGAAAATACCATACTACCTTCACTGGACTCAATTCTTTCTTCTTATATCATGGGGCATTGCATTTAGGACACTTTTCTAATGATGCAAATTCCTTCCGAAATAAAATGCAATCATTAGGACAAGCATGTATCCTCTCATAGCTCATCCCAATAGAGCTTAGCATTCGTTTAGCCTCATATGTTCAGCTAGGAAGCTCATTATCCTTTAGCAGCATATCCTTCAAAAGTGCAAGCAATTATGTGAAGCTCTTATCACTCCATCCATTGCCTGTTTTCAAGTTGTATAGCTTCAACACGGCTGACAATATCGTGAACTTAATGCATCCAGAGTACAATAGTTTTTCTGCATCCCTCTTTAACCTATCAAACATCTCTGGATAATCCTTAAGTTCATTTTCAATCACATTGGTCATCTGTTCAAGACGATCGGCCTTGAATGTACTTGTGTCGAAATCATTCGATCTAGAGCTCCCACTATACCTATTACTACTATAATCATTATTCGTGTCACCATACCTTGTCCATCGTGTGTAACTTCGATCAATTCCATTACAAATTAAATGTGATTCTAAGTCAGTTGCACTAACTAGCCTCCCATAGCAACACTTCAAGCAAGGGCATATAATTTTTTCGGGGTTATCAGCATGCTCAACTGCAAACCTAACAAACTCTGACTCCATCCCAATATTCCTGAGTTAAACGATTCGTAGACATCTATTTCCGATCCATACTTTTATTAAGTTGTGTAACCTTTTATAACTTGTGTATCAATTTCGGCTGAGCCTCCTTTAAAACTTGAGCCTCCCAATAATTCTACAACACTAACTTACAAGTCACGGTTTTTCATATGGATTAAATACCACAACCCCATGATGAATACATTAATATTCATGCCACTTAAAAAAAACTACATTCATTAATTGTACTACCATTCTTTGTTTTTCCTAACTTTACTTTCTGATTTATTAAAGCATATGTTACTGTTCAAGTTCTTAACTAGCAAAAATATTCAACAACATAGACAAAAAAGGAGTTCCAATTATATGTTACCAACCATCCAAATCAACTATCCATAGCTTTTCATTTACTAAATTATAACTTTTAAAGGCAAACTGGCAGCATAACAACTTAAGAACAAGAGTTGCCCAGGCTTTAAGCTATCTACTCAAAAAACACAATACATTTCAACCAAATTTCATGATTTTTAGTTCGAATTTAGCTAACTAATATAACCATAGCACTAACCACTTAGCAATTCACCTAACTTAGCTAACTAATACAAAAATTTTACATAAACATAATGAGGAAGCATACCTCAGACAAAGTAGATAATCTGAAGGACTAGCACTGTAAATTATGTCAATCTGAAACAAGCGCACCAATGACACCTTCGTAGAAGTGAAGCAACAAGTTAAATGAAAACTCTATTAAGTAACACTAGCAATCAAACTTGATGCAGATAGCTCCCTGGTTTCAAGTATACACAGTCATGTATATGCATGGTTATGCTTCTTGGTCATATTACAAAAAATCATTAACATTGAAAGCTAAGTCATACCTGTATCGCTAGCACTATCTCTGGAAACTTATCATGTCACCTATATATTTGAAATATGGGAAATCAATGAATCAACCTGTTTAATTAATAACATGATTGGGCAATATCATAAGATTTGACAAGTTTAATTTGTAGAACAGAAAGGAGACAATGTACATATCAACCTGTTTAATCAATGCATTTTACTTACAGATTTTGTTTTGATGAATCTTCAGACCCTCAGACCCTCATTAGGATACCACTTCTAACATGCTGATACGCAATTGACTCATATAGAAAGAACAAGCCACAACCAATTATGATTAAAACAAGAGTTTAAATTATGGTGCAAGAGTTCAAATTTCGTTGCATAGAAAAACTCACCAACCTCGAGGTTCGACAGTATCTGAATTCTGAATCCAGCAAATTACTTTGAGCGACCAACTTGTATCTGGACTGAATAGGAAGAAAAACAAAGTAAGAGAATCATATAAATTGCCTAAAGAGAAGCAACGTGCCAATGGGAAAGACTTGCAAGCAAAGACAACACACAAGAAAAATATAATTTATAGAAACTAGTCTATAAGTGTTCATGTAGCATGGAGATTGACCTAGTAGAAAATAAAAGCAAGATTATAGACAAATTGAGCATGTGAAATTTATTAAGTACTTTTTGAAAAAAAAATTAATACACCACTTGACTGCCATCATTCCAATCATTCTATGTAGTTCAATAATTAACCTAGTAGCAGCAACTTAGGGCAAACAATTAACGTGTATATATATATAATATACCTCCAAGCTTCTGTTCTCTTATCATTCCCTTAAACACTTGATTCCCTTAATCAAAGTCTTATTCAGCACCAATGTAGGAGACAATGTACATAAAATCATTTTTGATATATCAGTTTTGAAAAAACCAAAAAAAAATCATCTATCATACTCAATATATTAAGAAACATAGTTCTGGAACCTTCAAAGCCAAGCGAATGATTACTGTGCAATCATCCACGTGCCCTCACAATCACAAAACTAAAATTAAAGGCCAAAGATAAAATTGACAGCTGAAATTTCTGCATCCTTTGTTTCATTAATGTGATTTTATTCAGTCACATTTCATTGTAAGGAGGAAGAGAGCGTCAGTAGGACAATGGGATTACCTCAAAGCTGGCTGCCATTCGCCATTGGAACTGGGAGGGATTTTGAGTTCGTCAACGCGAAGGGAACTGGGCCTCTTTCACTCCATTCACCTTGACCGTTGACAAGGAGAGGTTTCGAGATCTAGCGACTTCGTGGTCCTTTGACAGTAAGGGTCTCAGAAACCTTCAAGTTGAATGGGATTTTTGAGGAGACAACCGTGGCAGAGGAGGAAAGCGTGTAAACTTTGATCTCATGGTGGCCGAAGAGCTGTGTTAGAGAGCTATGGCAAAGGAAGGGATTCCGAGCACGCGGTGGGAATGAAGACGGCATGCTTCAGAGTAAACGCGATATTAGGGTTGAGAGGGATTTTAAAATAACTTAGTTAGTGTTTAAAATTTAAACGCTAACTAAAAGTAAAATAGATGGTATTTATATTTTAAACGCCATCTAATATTTACAACTTAGTTGGCGTTTAAAATATAAACACCACCTAAAATACTATAGATGGCATTTATATATTAAACGCCAACTAACATTTTAAGAAAAAAATTTTAAAAAAAATTGAGGATCTCTGCTTGGCTTTTAATATATCTGTGCCATCTAAAATTTGAATATTAGTTGGTGTTTAAAATATAAACGTCACCTAAAATGTATAGATGGCGTTTATTTATTAAACACCAATTAAAAATTTAATAAGAAAATTTTTAAAAAAATTCTGGAGCTTTGGTTAGCGTTTAAATCTACAAACGCCACCTAAAATTTTTATTCAACATTTAATCATATAAACTCCATAGAAATATTTGTATAAGTTAGCGTTTATATATATATAAACGTCAACTTTTTTTTAGCATTTAGATTTGGTTGGCGTTTATTTGATAAACGCCAACTATTGAGCACCATTAAAGCCACAAATTAGTATAATTGGGGGTTTAATTTTTAATATTTGTATATAAAATAAATCTAATTATAAAGGATCTACTATTGACTGAATAATAATCTGATTGACAACAACAATTACATTGAGAATAGACTTGTTTTATAAGTTCTCCCATCCACTTTGTGATCCTTCAAACTTCAATCATAACTCCTAATATTGGGCTAGTGATCATATATGCCAATGACAAAGCAATTAAATAAATCTTTGACTCATTCCTTTTATATTCTTTCTTTTTCTTTTTCATTTTTTTGGTCAATCTTTTATACATTTATTTTGTTCTCTTCAACGACGTTCCGACTTCAAGTGGATGTGGCATGGATAGTAGTAGTCTGGACCCCTTAAGCATCATTTCAGAGTTTGAATCCTAGAGGTGTATATGAAAAGCATCACTTAAGAGAAGACAACCTCTTAAATGGCGCTCAGATTTCTCGAGGGATTAGTCTCATGGCTTCTGACGATGGGGATATACTGGGTTCACAAAAAAAAAAGATGTTCCGACTTGAAGACTCACTTTCTCTGAAATTTCATGAATCAAACAAAAGAAAAAAAAAGTTGCACCATTGAAGACTCATCAACTCCCCAACTTTTCATAATTAGAGAAAAAGGTATTTGGTTTGGCTATTAATAAAATAAATCTTTTACTTACTTAACATCATTTTCATCTACCATGCAGGTTTGACTGGTTGCAGCAAAGAACTCACTTGATGTGTTGACAAATCAACACCTTCATTGAAACCTTTTTGTTACTTGTATAATGTTGTTCAGTACTTCGTTAATCTTTTGAATTGTTTATAGACACCTCATAATATGATATTTTTGGATCAATTATTAGAACAACCTTAATATGAATACCAAAATTACTTAGTGACAGAATACATGTTACCAACAACCATTACATAAGTTTAAATTTTCATCCTTCTATTGAAAAAGTTAAGCATTGCATTATCCGACTTCTATTACCAACTTCTATTACCAGGATTAAAATACTGGACTACTAAACTTCTAACATTCATTTTGCAGCCAATATAACCTTATCTTTCGGTCATTTAGTACATTACCATAGCCACATCCATGATCACGAGGATTCCAATTAATTATTATGCTGGACCCAACTAAATAAAATAATTCTTCTACTTTTGCCAAAATATATTATAGTCGACCCTATTATTCAAACAATTAAAACATCCATTCATTTCCTCTAATTAGCAAAGGTATCATCTTAGCTTTAATTGACTTCAACTCTGTCTATATTGTCAATTATTCAGACAACTATTTGCTCAGAAAAATATACTAATTTCAAAATATACGTTCATTTTCTCTGATCAACAAAATTCACTTCGACATATAAAATAAAATGCACGGGAGGGAGAAATCTAGTTATTATTAAAATATTTGGCTAGGCTATGGCTAGTAATTAATACAATAAATCACTTTTCATGAATATCGACTAGACCTGTGTTGATGACGGTGCTGGTGAGTGGTGATCCTAAGGTGGCTAAATGCTCTTTTCGTCTTATTTTATTTATTATTTTAAAATTTTTTATATGAACTTATAAAATTGTTAAATAATTTAGATTATAATAAAATTTAATAATATTTTATTAAAATATCCTTTAAATTAAATACTAAAAGATGATTTATATTTCACCTATTATTATTTTTAATGAAAGGTGAAATAGTAAAAAAAATAATTAATATTTTATTGATAATATAAAATAACAGATAAATTAAAATATTTAAAGTTTTCTAAAATAATAGATAAAATGAGAAGTACAGGTAAAAGTTAAGTTATATATAAATATAATTGAGTAACCTTGATATTTTCCTGGTAGGAACAAAATATAATTCTTGTTACAGAAACGAGAGAGAGAGAGAGTAATTTCCATAAACATTTTTGTTTCATTGATAATATTTATCTCTCTTCCAATGATAATGTGCTGAATATAAGAGAGGATTTAATTCAGATGTCTAGATTAATGCCTGTTTAGTTTCATTTATATTATCCTCATAATCAATTATTTTTAAATAAAAGCAACAAATTGTTGCTTCTAAATAATTGATTTTGGGCTTATAATTGATTATGTTAAATGAAATCAAACTAGCACTAATGCTGCACACATAAATTCTTATTGACGACAATAAAAATGAATATTTCAGATAAAATAAAAATATTAGTTCTCTTCAGTGGCAAATGAAATATTAACTTAAAAAGAACAATACTTCTTCATAAAAAAAAAAAAAGAACAATACTTATTGCTGAAACGTACTTGATTCTTTATTTTTGGCGAGCCTTGGTTTTATTAGCTCATTGTCATAATACATAATATTTTTTATTAAAATAATAATAATAATAATAATAATAATACATTATATTTTTATTTTTAATGTTATGCAAATATTGTTGATTTTATAATAAACTTATCTTTTTTGAACAATACTTTTGATATCTAACTAATTTGGATTTGAGTCAACTTATACAATTACCATATTCATTAATCAAATTACATTAACACACTTCAAAATCTAATCAAATGTCAGGAATTAGGTATTTTTCAAATATCTGAATAGGTAAAATAGTGGTGAAAAATGATAGCACCTTTGAACTTAGAAAGAATGAGAATTGCATGTTGATACTCTTTATTGCAAATTACTACTAGTAACAATTTGATATCAATAACTCACTTCGAAAATTCACTTAAAAAATATAAAAGATGAAGGAGGCTAGAGGATTATATGAGAGAAGAGATAATCAAAGAGCAAAAAAAAAAAAAAAGAAAGAAAGAAATAAAGAAAGAAAGCGCTATAGTTCTTTGAGTAAATAGTTAGAAGTAAACATTATTTGCTCTGGTAAAAAAAAAATTTAGTACCAAATTTTTTTCTAATTAAGTTCATCCTTCAAACAAGAAGATGAGGGTTTAATTTTCAATATTTGTATGTGAAATAAATCTAATTACAAAAAATATACTATTTACCTGATTATAACCTCATTGACAACAATAATTACATTGAGAGTAGATTTGTTTTATAAGTTCTCCCATCCACTTTGTGATCCTTCAAACTACAATCATAACTTCTAATATTGGGCTAGTGATCATATATGCCAATAACAAAGCAATCAAATAAATCTTTGACTCATTCTTTTTATATTCTTTCTTTTTCTTTTTCATTTTTTTGGTTAATCTTTTATACATTTATTTTGTGCGCTTGAAAGACGTTCCGACTTGAAGACTCACCTTCTCCGAAATTTCATGAATCAAACAAAAGAAGAAAAAAAGTTGCACCGTTGAAGACCCGTCAACCCCCAACTTTTCATAATTAGAAAAAAACGCATTTGGTTGGTCTGGCTATTAATAAAATAAATCTTTTCAAATAAATATCGACCACACCCTTGCTTTATCATTTTCTTCCCCTGACGAATCAGCGTGCTCCCTATTATGACGTTGCTGGTGATGTAATTCTGTGTATTGTCCAAAAAGACGCACTTAGCATCGACTTGCTAATTTGTCTTATAAATATATGGCCGCAACCTGATCAGTTGTTCATCACTTACGACTGAGATCAACAATGGAGATGATGAGGATGATGTGGTCTCACTTGGGCTCAATCACGGCCACCTTCGTGTTTCTCTACGCCACGTTCGAGAGGTTCTTCCCTCCTCCTCTTCGTGCTTACCTTCATACCTATGCCACAAAACTAAGCTCCCTCATCTCCCCCTACGTCTCCATCCGATTCCCTGAATTTGAAGGTGAACGCCTCAAGCGTAGTGAAGCCTTCACCGCCATCCAGACCTATCTCAGCGCCACTTCTTCTCAACGAGCCTCCAGGCTCAAAGCCCAAGTCGTCAAGGACAGCCAGGCGCCGGTGGAGCTCAGCATGGACGACAACGAAGAGATCACCGACGACTTTCAGGGGATCAAGCTCTGGTGGCTTTCCCACAAAACCGATGTCCAAACGAGGTCGTTCTCCTTTTATCCGGCTTCCGACGAGAAGCGGTACTACAGGCTCACCTTCCACAAACGTCACCGGGACCCCATCACTCGTGATTATGTTAAGCACGTTTTGGATGAAGGAAAGGCCATTGCCACCAGAACCAGGCGGCTCAAGCTATATACCAACAATCCGAGCAATAATTGGTACGGTTACAAGAGAACCAAGTGGAGCCACGTGAATTTTGAACACCCTGCCAGTTTCGATACTCTTGCCTTGAACCCCAAGTTGAAGCAAGATATCATCAATGACCTTGTTAGGTTTCAGAAAGGAAAGGAGTATTATACTAAAATCGGCAAGGCTTGGAAGCGTGGGTATCTTCTGTATGGTCCTCCGGGGACAGGCAAGTCCACTATGATCGCTGCCATAGCTAACTTCTTGAACTACGACATCTATGATCTCGAACTGACCGCCGTGAAGGAGAACGCAGAGCTCAGGAAGCTCTTGATCGAAACTTCTCATAAATCGATCGTAGTCATCGAAGACATTGACTGCTCTCTTGATCTCACCGGGCAGAGGAAGAAGAAGAAGAAGAAGGAAAAGGAGGAGGACGAGGGGTCGAAAGACCCACTTAAGAAGGCTTTAGAAGAAGAGGAGAACAAGGACAGTAAGGTGACTCTGTCGGGACTATTGAATGTTATTGATGGGATTTGGTCGGCTTGCGGGGGAGAGAAGATCATCGTGTTCACAACTAATTTCGTGGACAAGCTTGATCCTGCTCTTATCAGGAGAGGACGCATGGACAAGCACATTGAACTGTCCTACTGTTGCTACGAAGCTTTCAAGGTGCTTGCTACGAACTACTTGGACATTGAGACCCACCATTTGTATCCGAGAATTGAGAAGCTGTTTCAGGAGACGCAGATGACACCTGCTGATGTTGCTGAGAATCTGATGCCGAAATCAGTGGGGGAAGATGTGGACAGCTGCTTGCAGAGGTTGGTTGAAGAACTTGAAACGGCCAAGAAGAAGGCAGAAGAAGAAGCAAAGAAGAAGGCGGAGGAGGAGGAAGTGAAGGAGAAGGAACAGTTGGCAGAGCAAGAGGTGCAAAGTAATACAAAATCTGGTGAAGAAGTGAAAGAAAATGGTTTCCAGTGAGTAGGAAATTAAGGGGAAGAGATGATCTTCTTCGCTGTAGTAATCATTTGTGCTGTATAAATAAATTGGTTAGGTTCTTGAAGGATTTGCAGTGTAAAACAAAATTGGCGCATCATACTGCTAGGATTTACTTGGCAATGTGATTATCTTATTCAAAATAAATAAATAAATTACCTTACTTGTGTCAGTCTCTTCTTAATTAGCATACTTAATGAAAAAACGCTCCTGCCAAGCCCTAGTGTCTATATAATAACAAAATGTCTAATTACAAGTGTCTGTATAATAATATCAAGTCATTGATGCAAGAGGATAATTTTTTTTGGGGTATAATAATGTTTTTGGTGACTTATCTAAACATACATTTGCAGCAAATAGATGTAAGAATATCCAGGAAATTAAGAGAAAGCATTTATTGTGGAGGTTTTTTTTTTACCACATTCATTATATATGAAGGTTTTGGAAGTTTATTTATGATTTTTTTTTTTTACCTGAAGAAAGTTTGTTTATGACTGGAAACAAGATTTTTGTGTATGATATTTGATAATGTGGCGATCACTTTGACTTTGTATCAAACAAAGTTGACCAAATGGAAGCGTGTTCATTTTCGTTGTTTTATACATTGATTTCAGAGTGAGCATATGTTGTACAAACAAAATCTTTGATATAAAGTGTTCCAGAGAGGACTCACCTGTTTTAGGCATCAAAATTAATAGGGATGGATATCGTAATTTATTGAGCTTATCTCAGTATTATATTAACCATATTACTTCAAAAGACTTAATTACCTATTAAGGATTTCAACATGACAGACACCGGATGATTTGAAACAAAAAAAGTTTAGCATAAGCTGCTAATGTCTATAATAGATTTAATCAATATCAATGTTCCAAAAACTTTACTTGAAAAATAGATTAAATGGTTGGCCAAAAAGAAAAAATAGATTAAATTATCAGAAAAACAAAACCTGTGTTCTCATCCTCAAACTGGTTTTTGAAAAAACTAATTTGGACAGAATATATGATTTCACATTTGACATATAAAGCACCCACTTTAGCTAACTAGTTCTCGAAATTCAGATTATTTCCCTCACGTTTAACCATAAACCATAATTCTTCTCGATATAGACTAATAAGAGTTGAGCAAAATAAAATAAATAAATAAATAAAAACAATAATTAATATAAAATCCTGAACATTTTTTTGGCCAATAAAATCCTGAACATTTGATAAATATGCATAGCAATAATGGGGTATATCAACTAAATCTTTCTCATTTGGCGAATAAAGCAAGCATTAACCAAGTCACGAGCAAAACTAAGCCTACAAGGATAACCAAAAGTCAAGTCTTTCTATGAGAAGAAAACCATCTCTAAAGCTCGTCGTCTGATTTTTCTTCCGATTTTTCTTCACCTAAAGTTTTCCCATTCACTCCTACGAGTTCGGTGTCAAATATGAGTGTTGCACCACCTGTAATGCAAAGTCAACGTGTTGATCATTCATCACAAAGCCATTGTTAGAAGGCAAGACTTGATGGTGCACCACCATTAAAATATATATATATATATATAGACACGTGCGCGCGGGCGCAATTCTTTGCCATCAGGTTTTCCGGTTAAAGCATGACACGGATGTAATTTTAACAATTCAATTAGCATTATGATTTTCTTTTGGAATTTTTTACACATTTTATAATACTATTGGAGAACCCGATAGCAAAGATACAAGAAACCTTATCTTAGTATATTCCTCAAAACAATTCCCACTTCGACATGATATTTTAAGTTTGATATCATTTTATCAATGTGAACTAAAATACAAATATCTCATTGGAACAATAAATATTGAATCAGTATATGATTCAGCGATCTACACCACATTGGTAAATACAAGTGAAAAATACCTGCATCTAGTGGCATGCATCCATATAAATCATCATATTTAGACATGAACAATGGCATACTTTCCACGGCTAACAAAGAGGGGGAGATTAGTATGGTCTCCATTCGCTTTTGAGAGAGAATTAAAGAGTAGATCACAATTCACTATTCTTGACAAAGCATGCGGTTACAAACAGCTAAATAGTAATCTATGCATTTGTGAAAACCTAACATTGACTTCTTTCATCCAGAATCATTCACCAGGCAGCACGTTATCCATTCAAATTCAAAAGTTCAAATAAAAAGAGATCAAAGGAAGTTTCAATTTACAATTTGCAAAGACTCTCTTTACATCACACACCATTGCTCATACCTTCATTAATTGTTAAACCTCAGTTTAATCTACCGAATTTTCTTTTTAAAATATTTAATCAACTGCATCAACATGCATGTATTGAAAAGCATATAAATGCCAGAATCTAAACTGCTAAAGCAACGCAGCCAAGAGATTACTTTAACCAAGATCACACCCTTTTCCACAACAGAGAATAGACCAATCTGGTCATTTCAGGTACAGGCAACCTGATCATATGCTCATTACATGTATGGCTTGTCATAATGTGCTTTTATTTTATTAATAATTAATAACTAGAAAGAACTTTCACACTTGAAAATATTTTTTAGAAGAAGAACCAATGTTGAAAATAAATAACATGAGCGAATTACCAGGAATAGTAGGAGGGGAACCCTGCTCTCCATAGCCAAGTTTTGCTGGTATTTGTAGCTTGCGCTTCTCACCTAGACACATTCCCAATAATCCTTGGTCCCACCCTACAAAGAGAAAATGATCAAGCATGGAATCCTTCACCTTGTAAGAAAGTTTCCAAATAAAAAATAGGGAAAAAGACATTTTAGGACCTTTACAGCAAAATATTGACAAATGAACAGTACCGGCTAGAAATTCAGTTGATTCGAGTTGAGAATTCAGTTTATAGAAGTACTAAATTTTTAAACCGGGTCCTTGGAAGGGAATATTTCCATATGGGGGTCCTGAAATGTCTTTTTCCCTAAAAAATAAACAAGTAGTTTGTAACAATTTTTTAGCCTATATACTTGTACCATGACAATAGATATGCAAATGTTCAATTTTTAGAATTTGTACTTGTACAATGCCAATTGAGATGCAAAATTTCCCATAAATGTACAAACTTCCTTAATAAAAAATTTAATAGCTCCAACTTAAAACAACAATGAACCATAGAGGTGCAAAGGCATCTTTCCCCAAATTTAGTTATTCAATTAAATTTTTTTTCTTATCTCTTCAGTAATTCAGATCTGAGAAGGCATTGCAGCAAATTGTATATAGTGAATCCTTTTACCACCCAAACAATCATTGATCAAGTAGAAGGAAAAATGTCAAAGTTATTCAAATTTAATGCACACGACTATTCAAGCTCCTCTTAACAATAGAGATGGGAGCAATCATTTATAACTTACTGCATTTATAATTATCTACCACCTGTATTGTTGCAAACATTAGTAATTCAGAAAAATGGCTGTTTACACATAACAAACCTTTGATCACTTGTCCGGTACCAAGCTCAAATTCAATTGGACTATCTCTTTCAAAGCTAGAATCAAATACAGTTCCATCGGTGAGTTTTCCCTGAATCAAATACATTAGACTCAATAAAATATATACAAATTAAGTGAACGTATGATCTCACATCAAATGAACCAACAAGAAGACAGTTATTGATAATAAAAAGAATTGAATTTAAAATTTAGCTATGTGCAGCATTGATGTTATTTTCATACTAGAAAGAAAAGATCAGTATTGAGAGACATCTCAACAAATAAAAAAAAAAATAAGATGATATTTTAAGTAATCCAATAACATGCCTCAAATAATTCAACAGACAAAAAATGAAAGGAAATATTTGAGGAAAAAATAAAAAGAAAAAGTAAACGTTATATGAGAAGAGGCTTATTTCAGATAATGTGCTATTTATTTTTCACTCTTGTGCATGACGTAACCAGGAATACAAGCATTGAACTATACAAAAAATAATTTTTTTATATTGAACAGGTTAACTGAAACTGCATTAAGTCATTGATGTCAAAATGAGGCATGTGTTTTATTTTTATATTTCAAGTATGTCTTCATCTAAATAAATTAATATGTACTAAAAATTATTACAAGAAAATGTCTATATAAAACAAAAAAAAGAAAAAAGAAAATCAATAGAAAGTATCAAGAACAAGCATATGAGGAAATAAAGCTTCTTCAGAGATCAGAACCATTTTATGAAGTGAGGCAAGGTTACAAGAAACCTCACACTTTCCACTCCCAGTCCCAAAAAAACATAATAATGATAAGCATAATTAAATTTAACATTATTACAAATTTCAGCAGTCTACAAAGAAACAGATCTGCCAGTAATCTTTTCATCACCAAATGAATCATCAAATGAACCAGTAAATCTACTCACCCGATAATGTACTTTGACTCTATCACCTTTATGTGCCTGAACTTCACATGATTTTGGTTTATGCTGCAGAGAGGAATAGAGAATAAACAGTAAGTGAAGAAAGAGCATTGCAAGAAAAACCAAGCACCCAATGAACAATGTACTGCACATTCAAAATAGTGTTGCTATAATGTGTATCGATATGCAGAATTTCAAAACACATTATTAGAAAAGAGAAAATATCAATAGTAGGTCACACATGTAAAAGCTTTCTCTTCTATGGTTTTAATCTCTTATTTATAATTATACTTTTACTTCTATTGTCATTAGCACTCTGCTAATGTCATTTTTGCTGTGAACTACTGACCTCACAGAACATAATCATCTGAGTTACATAAATAAGCCTCAGTTTCTTCCTTTGGAAAGGCAATCAAACAAGGCAATAGGCAATTAATTCTTTTCAAACACCACAATGGGCCACTAGTTAAATCACTAAAACTGCTACTCTTGGCATGTTTATCTTTCACTTCTACCACAAAAAAAATTGCCCAGAATAATACGACAGAATTATCTTATCAATGAAAGGAGTAGCTAGCATACCAACTTAAAATACCGGCTAGTTCCACAACCTTTACACCAGACATAAGTTGCCAACATTCTATCCTTTGCAAGGCAATTCAGCCTCAGCTTTATACATCCACAATATTAACCAACACTATACATAGCGTCCTACACCACACTCGAGATAATGTCTGCCATAAAATTTGGGTATACTATTTAATTTTGTTGCATGATCACATTTTCCGTATATGAATTCACCAGGCATGCGCCTGTTAACATTTCATGTATTGGGGTCAAACCAGAAAATTACAAATGCAATGACTTTCTTGTAAAAAAAAAAATTTATCTTCAATGTTTGGGAACTCGTTTGCCGATGTTAATAATTCATAATCTCAATCCAGAAAAATGATAGAACATGGACCTAAGGGAAAGAGAACAACTAACCTTCACACCAATCCGCAACTCCGTTACATCAGCGGACTTCTTAGCAGAAGCTGACCCACAGAAAAGAAGCACGAAATCGATCAACAGAACAGAAAATAACAAGAATTTCGAACAACAGAACTCAAAGTCAACAAGATCTGAACTAATTTTGAATCAGGCAGCGAAGAATGAAAACCCATCGAAAGAGAAATTGCTGCATTTAACTTCTGCAGACATTAATTCAAATAATCATAAGATCTAAAGTACCATTACCTAGGGTCAAAATAAGAAGGAAGAAGAGAAGTATAGGAGCTGCCTTCATCGAACTCATTTTGTCGCAATTTCAATCGCTGCCTCTGACACTTAGGGGTAACAGTCGAGCAAATTCCAAATAAATAAGCTTCTCAAAATCAATAAAAATAAATCATGGTAAAAAAAAAAAAGAAAAATAAATAAGCTGAAAAAATTGTTTCTTTGATTCGTTGTGAACTATTAATCAGTGTGGTCAGAATAGAATAGCTTGTTAAAATTAAAATTTTATATTATATATACATATAGGTATTTAATTTATTTAATTCGTTGGCAAAAAAAATAATTTTTTTAAATTCATATCACGAGACTTTTTGCTTTCGGCCTAAATTCATATGACTGGACTGGTGGGCTTAGGAAGTGGGTGTATATATTATAGTATGATTTTTATTTAATTTTTTTTGGCAAAATATAATCTATTCTTTTAATACTGATTGCACCATTTTGCAGGCAAAGATCTGAGTCCTGATCTATTTGGGCTATACAACCTTTTCCAGGCTTCTGGGTCAAGTATTTGGGCTGTACATTTAACCAACTTTTTTTGGTAGATTTTAACAAAGCTTTAATCCAAAGAGGAATTGCCATTTTATGGTGAGTAGTTACGTTTTTTCCCCCTAAGAAAGTTAGAAAAAAAGGTATTATTTACTACTTATAAATAATGTAATTTATCATATAAATTTTACATTTTATACTAATATTAACATTAATATTGATGGCATACCTATATACCTCATAACGACTGAATTTTTATCTATAATTGAAAATTAATGATTTATTTAGTCACTTCAAAAGTTTAATGAAGTTCTTTAGCATCTTGTGATCAAAGCCACCATGACTACTTCCCCATTGATCTCAATTCAATGATGAGCTATTTTCCTTGTGTGCTCAGCAATTTCTAAAGGACCATCACCTTCTAGAAATTGAAGCCTTTAATCACCTTTTTATTTATTTCTATTTCATTTTTAGGGATTAATTGTGCATCATCATCAATATATATTAATAAAATTTGTAAGCCACATTATTAGTTACTTATAAATAAGGAAGCTCATCTTAGACTCTTACAGTACATAGATCCACTTCTATTTTTATTCAATCAAATTTATATCTAATTAGTATTTATTGGACCTCGCGTTGAGTGATGTGAGATATTGAAAACAAAAAAAAAGTTACATACAATCGATCATTATGTGTAATAGGTGCAACTATACAAAATAATATTAAAAAATAAAGATTGCATTGGGGAAAAAAATGAGGAGTTATTTTGTAATTTTATCCCAAAAAAATTTCAAACATACATTTTACAAAGTATAAATAGATGGGGGGACGAGACTATTGTCAAGCTTCTCCTTAATATGAATGCGAGGCTTCTGACCTGTTAGAACTTAGAACCACATTAAGTAGTCCCCAGCGTTACTTCTTTCTTTAGAAATGTTAGGCTCACAACTTGGAAAATCCATACATACGGTCAGCATAACCTAACCACATACCCCAACCTTATAATCTTGAACTATTATTCGATATAACGATTAAAATAAATTATCCATTCTTTGCATTTACAATTATACACTAATTTTGTAGGTTGACGAGTATGAATTTTAATTAAAATTCAAATTATTCCCCTTTAAAATAACCAAAAGATATATATAACCAGAGGCGGATCTACATATAATTGAGGGGTCAATTGGCCCTCCTCAATTTGAAAAAATTATATGCTATAGTGTTAAGTTTTAACATTTTGATACTATTGATTTTGATATTTTGATCTCACTATATTCAAGTTTTATTTTTTTAACCTCTAAATTCAAATTTTAAATACATTTTGATTCAAATTTGTTTGGATACATAGTTTAAAATTTTTGTGAGGATTTTATTAAGTTTAATAAATACAGATATGTAAGAGAAAAAACTAACTAACTTAAATTCTCAAATAATTTATTTATATAACAAATGTCATTTTATTTTCTAAAATTCAAATCAATGAAGGAGAGAATTGAGAGATTATTAAATTAAATCTTTTTCATATTAGGTTGCTCCCACTGGTTCTGGATCCTAAGTCCACTACTGTTATATCTGTACATGATTATAGGAGTAAATTACATATAATTTGTGGGTATAATAAAAAGATTTATACAAATTTTAAAATATAAAAGTAAAGGCTATCTAGAAGCAACAAATCCATTAGATATATATGATTATGGTTGTATATTTTGGCTCAAGACTCGGTTGGTCTGGTCCAACCTGGTCACATCAGGCCAACTAGGCTGAGCTAAAATTTGGGCCGTGCTGGAGTTAAATAAAATTTTATTATTTTTTTAAAAATAATATATAATATCATACTGATCTAATACTTAGTCCGATACCAACTTGATATCACATCAGATTAGATATCGGGTAAGGGTGAAACCGTGGTCACTCTTCCATATATATATATATATATATATTTATATATGATGTTGGCCATACTACCCTCCACCACCCAACAAAATAATACTAATAATAAAATATTTGGATGGATAGCGTTTTGATCTTATCTGAAAGCTTGTCGGGTCAGGAAAGTTGAACTTTTGATCAAGAAATCATCTCTCCCTTGTACGTCTCCAACAATAGAGCAGCCTTCTCCGAGACCCCACTTTCTGTATTTCTTAGAGTGTGTGCGTCGACGTCAAAACTAGATATTAGTGGACGCACTTATCAATAGTCACCAAAATTCCGATCTCCAAAGCCCTATCTATCCATAAATAAAGATATTTTTGTTCTTCAACAACTCATTCTCTCTCTCTTCCCTGAGATTCTCTGCAAGCTCTCACTTAATTTTTCATGGAAAATTGCCTCTACCACCCATCACCCACATTGGCTATACCGCACTTGACCCATAATCTTTCTCTCAAACCCATTTTTAGATTCTCCGGCTGTTTGCCCGGAAAACCCAGTTTGGGTGCCTGTTTCAACAATAGGAGCAGACTCCGCACCGTTAAGGCGAGTGCTGGAGCGAGTCACTGTGAGTTCAGTAGCTTGAACTCGCCGCTAGAGCCGAAATCGCATGTGGGTAAGTTTCTGAGTGGTGTGTTGCAGAACCACCGCCAGATGTTCCACGTTGCGGTGGCGGAGGAGCTCAAGCTTTTGGTCGATGATCGAGATGCTGCAGTTGCTCGCATGGCGCTTACCACAGGTTCCGACGAGGACTTGCTTCACAGGTTTGCGTCTTAATTTAGATTATTCTATCCGATGCTAACAAATTTGTTACATGTTAGTTCTTTTGGCCTTTGTTACCATTAATGGCCAACGGGTTTGTTAGATTCAGAACTAACTTGCAGCCGCGCCTATTTTGGGGACTAAAAGTGGGTTTAACAATTTCAAGATGGAGTAATTTACCTCATTACTATCATAACTCCGTTATGCTGTGCTTTCTAGGCCCTGCTTTCACTGAGCTTACGTTCTGATTATGTGCTTATTTCTGTATCGTGATAATAACCAAATTATGCATATATCGATAAATGTGTGTGTACTTCCGTGATAATCCATCTGTTACTCAATTACATGACTTTAATCTAGGAATTTACTGATCTTGTTATGAAAGATTTCATCCCTAAATTACGAGTTGTCCTGTTTCTTCTGGTAGATATTGAAAGGGACTCCTGCTTTTTATGTAGGATTAAAGCTACATAATTTTCTCAAATTTATTGACCTGCAGAAGATATTCTTTATCATGAATTTATTATTAGTATCATTGAAAGGATTATGGTCATGAAAGGAAATCAAAATTTTAGTGATCGTTAACAGGGTTTGACTTGGTTTGTTTCTTTGCCGCTGTTACTTAAATTTTTGTTTATATCTCACATTAGGTTTGAGCAGTGGAAGGATCTGATTGGTTTAGAGTTTTATGTTTTCTATATAAACTTGGTAGTGTTTATATCATGTTTCCATCTTATTTCAAGAAACTTTCATGGTCAATGTGCAATACTGGCCTCTTTTAGTAACTCTAAAGGAAGAAGATTCTCTTTTGTTTTCACAAAAACGAGATATACAATATTTATTATACTTCTTTTATCATTATAAAACAGCAGTTTCCCTTTTTATTACTTTTATTATTGGACCTGCGGATGTTTTTGACCGATAAAATCACTTTCTTCATTCCATTAGTTGGATTTGTCACATCAAGTTTAACAAGGTGAGGTGTGACCAACTTAATGCAGTTCTTGCATGTTTAAAATTCTTTTATTTCCTTTTACTTTGAAGGAAATTTGGAGATTCTTAGATAAGTTTTGCTGAAAGCTCATGGTTAAACTTTTAATGACTCGTGGACAAATAAATTGCCCAAAGTTCTTCACAAAATGCATTCCCTTGGGGCTATAGTTTCTTACGGCACACTATACTGTTAATATTATCGCTGCCCAAACCAACTGGATAAAGAATGCTTTTATCTTGTCTTGTTTTATCATATTCATATATAGGTTTCGTGGCTAATGGAATTTATAAGAAAACTGATGTTTCAAGAAGTATATGATTACATTCATGTAATTTGTGACAGTAGTAAGTTTGCCTTCTCTGTCCTGCAAATGTAAGACACTCACACACACTGCAAAGCAAGCATACTATCTGTTGGTGCTTGGTGGTTGGCAAAATGATTGGCAGTGTATATGCTGAAGCTGAAACCCTTAATCTTTCCTGTTCTAACAATCACCATTTCTGATAGCAGTCACTTGTGTCTCCTTATCTGCAACAATGGAAGATTTTTCTGCATGGGTGGCATAATTTTAGTCCAAATGGTTTTGCATTACAACTATGAGGGCATTTGGTCTTCAAATGGTTTTACAAGCATTTACAAGATTTGATATGATTCATGCTGCCGCATATTAAATATTATTATTACCTTTTTCCCTTGCCCTCTCTTCCATTTAAGTTGTCTTGTAAAAATTCCTTAGCTGCTTGCATTGGGTTTAAACCATTATGGACAATAGGACCATGAGAACAACTCTGCTTGGCGGAATGTGTGGCTATCAAGTTGCATCATTGTCATACTCTTGAAAAAAAAAAAAGAAAAGAAAAGAAAACTAGCCATGCTTACAAAATTCCTTGATGGTTGCACAATTCTTTTGATTTCCAGATATTGAACTGAGCAGGCTCTGAGCTGAAACTTTTATTTATGCCAGGAGGATTGCACAAATTAAAGAGCATGAATGTCAAATTGCTGTGCAAGATGTCATGTATTTACTGATCTTTTACAAGTTTTCTGAGATCAGGGTCCCTTTGGTTCCAAAGCTTTCTAGATGCACATATAATGGCAGGCTAGAGATATTGCCTTCCAAGGACTGTGAGCTCGAGTCCATTTACAGCCTGGGGATTTTGGATTTGATACGGGAACATGTAACAACTATGACTGGCTTGAGAGCAAAATCTAGTGTAACTGAGAGTTGGGCAACAACTAAGATTCGAGAATTCCTGCTTGCAAGAATTTATGTTGTGTCGATATTATATGGTTACTTCTTGAAGTCAGTTTCATTGAGGTACCACCTAGAACGGAATCTCTCTGTTGCTAACCATGATGACCACAGGACTGCCCTTACAATTCACGATGCATGTGCTCATGGAATCAAAGATGTAATCTTTGGCCACATGGGTAATATTCAGTCTGTAGGTCAAGGGTTAATCAAGCAGGAAGAGGAAGTCGAAGATATAAAATGTTATGTGATGGACTTTTACCCCAGGTTGTTGGAGAGATGTGCTAAACTGAGATCTAAGGAGGCTGTGAATTTGGTGGAAAGTTATAGTTTGGCACTTTTCAGCAACGAGGAATCTGGTTTGGTTGAAAACAACAATGTCATTTTGACTTCATTTTCGACTTTGAAGAGGTTAGTCTTGGAAGCAGTTGCTTTTGGATCTTTCCTGTGGGATACAGAAGATTATATTAACAATGTATATAAGCTGAAAGATAATTAAATTGCACAAAGTCTCATAATGTGATATAGTAAGTTTTTGAGCGAATTCTCTTTGTATATTCATCGAGTTACATCACTGCTGAGAAATATTTATATTGTATAGGATACGTAAGCGCTTTATATGTATATAGTTTGAAGGTTTGGTCTTTCTCAAGTTAACTGATATAAAGAATTTTAATAGTGACAGAGTACTGTCCTCTTTGTGCATCTATCTTTTACAATATTTGGCGGCTTTTTACAGAATGATTATGATGTCTTGACAAAATTATGTAAAGCAGCTGATCATTTGCACGTATTTTCTAATAGAGTTTGAAGACTGTACATTTATGTAGTTTCGGGTTGGAAGAACAGCACAATGAGCTTGCATTTTGTATATGTTCATCTCATTCACTTGTATGATCCTCAGGTATGGCATCATGGCTTGCTGTGGTGGTAGAGTAACAATTTACAGCTCCACAGCTTCAATTTGATCTAGATTTTGAACAACACTTTCAGGTTTTAGGCCCACTTTAATCAAAACCCCATTTGGTTGAGAGGAAAGATTTTTAACGGAATGGAAATGAAAATGGGAAGGAATGGAGATAAGTGTGGAAAAAATACATTTGGCATGCTTAGGAATGAAAGCAAAATATTTACCTGAATGATGTTTGGTAAAATAGAAAAAAGAGAAAGATAACAGTAAGTTAAAAGACTGCATTAGCTCTCGGTGTATAGATCAAAAAGTTTTTTTTTAACTAAAAGGCATTTTTAACTTTTTGAGTTTTCATTCCAGAGTTTATTGTCGCTCTCCTTCATTTTAACTCTAGAATCCTATGTATCATTGGACCTTGTTGCTAGATTCCTGGTGTCTTTCCATTGCAATGCACCAAACTACAAAAACAGAGCCTTTCCCTAATTTTCCTCTCCTTTAAGAGTTGTCATTCGGGTCATTTAGCCAAGTGTTTGTTTTAAAGTGTTTATAGTAAGTCACAATGTTAACGAGTCAGAAACAATATAGTTTTCTGATTTGGTCTCTTGGATTAATGCACAGAGCCGAGTTCTAGTTTAGTTGGAAGAGTTGATCATGGATATTTTTTAAAAAAGTAAATGTAAATTTTTGTTGTTAAATTTTTAGTGTCCTGGGTTAATGATTTAAATTTGCTTCCTTATACGTTGTTGTGTTGTTAAATACTTCACACTACTCTGATGTAGTCATCACATGCAAGCGAGTTAGTGAAACTTGTCAGTATTATGAACTCAAGATTCTCTTCTTCATGATTGATTTATGGTTAATAAATAAATATTAATCTTAGGGTTATGTTTTCTTCCAAGTTATAATAATGTTCTTGCTTAGAGATTAAGAGATCTGTAACTTATTTAACACTTACCCTAATAATTAATTGTGCTATTTAGTCTTATTGTCTTCCGATCTGACCTCAAACCTTTGGCAGATATTATATTGGCATCTTAATCAAATTTAATACATGAGAAAAAAAAATTGGTCAGACAAGTGTCGATCGTTGTCTTTAACATATATTTTATTCAATTAAAAAATAAATGGAATTCATTGAATATTTTGAGGATAAAAGGGATCAACTGGGGCTAGAATTATGTAAAACGATAAAATCATTGTGTCTTGGCGGGATTTATCTGTCATATATGTGAGTAAATTATTAGTCATGCCAGCACTTTATTTTTTTAGTTAAAAGGAAAGTTTATGTGAGACAGGTAAGTTACAAAATTCAGATAGTACTCATAAAGGTATTTTTAAAATATCATCTAATAAGATTCTTATAAAGTATTGATATTTTTTATACAAAAATACATGTGCAATTGTTTTTTTTTTAAGTTAAAGGTGTATTTTGATTATTAAAAAGTCAAAACTCATTTGGTTAATATGGATTATTAGTGATGATTACAGATAGATTGAAATCTTTTTATTCCAGAAATTGTGATACTTTTTTACCACAAAAAAAAAAAAAGAAATCGTGATAATTTTTTCTGTTTGGTCATTGAATTGATTTCAATAGAGACTAGAGAGGAGAGGGACTTGGTATAATGAATAAATGTATAATATATTACATATATTAGTCATTGGATCAATTTTTGTTCTGGTCATTAGATGAATTTAACGGATCAAATTTTTGACAAGATAGCATAAGTTTTGACAAAATATTACCGATAGTGTTATAAAGAAATTAAATATAAAAATAAATGTTGTTCAAACAAAACGATCATCATAATCCACGAACCCCCAATTCCAAGTATCATCGTTGCGTCAACATTCAAAACCGAAGAAGGCAGAAACAACGTACTGTTAATGTCACCGTTCCAAACAGCGTACATCTGCAACAGACCAAGAAGAAAAGGACTGGCCAACATCTCGCGCCAAGGAGAGAGTTTCGCCATCACGGAGGAGAGAAGGATGCTCTGACAAAAAAAAATATCTTTTATTTTAATTTTAATATTTCATTATTTGTCATTTTCTCCCGAGGCTTAAGACTCAAATTTTAGTACAATTATAAATTTGTTAAGGTTAATAAATTTGTTAAAAATATTTAAAATCTTTTCCAATTTACCCGTAATAGACTTTTAATAGCCTATATAATAGTATATTAATTAAATCAAGAGCATTAAGGAAAAAAAAATATGCATGCCTTATAAAGTGGGTAAGTTCTTATAATAAAGATTATGCAAAGTTTTTAAAATAGTTCTTATAATAAGAATCAAAATGTTTTTGCACTCACTTATTTTTTATTAAAGTAGTGGCTAATGTTTTTCTTGGAATCTTGGACTCAAAAAATGTTGTTTAGAATTTAGACGATAAGACTATTCAAATTGCTAAAAAGATAAGAATATTAAAAAAAAACTAAGAAAAATTAATAAACAAGGCAAGTTTTTTTATTTTAATTTTAAATTTCATTATTTGTCGATTTCTCCTGAAGCTTTTGGCTCAAATTTTAGTATAACTATAAACACTAAATTAATAATTTTGAAAAGGTTTTTATTTATTATTAAAAACAGAAATTTATCTTTTAAATGAATAATTTTCATCCCTTAATTTTTTTTTGCCATGTTGCATATATTCTATGATGAAGTCTTGCTTGTAAATTTATTTAATGAAGTTAAGTACCAAACCTCTAGAAGGTGTGTGTGTATGTATATTTTAGAGCTTCCAATACAAAATATTTCTAAAATGTGGGCATTTTAAATTATTTTAACTCCCATAATGAAATATATTTGGTCTTTTCTATCCTGTTCATCTGCGGTTGATTTCAACTCGAATAAACAAGGAAATGATGATGTATTGATGTATGAATTTTAATTTTATAAGGGTAGCTTCCGTTTTATAATGCTCGAAATTTTATATATTTTTATACAGAAAAACTTATAGACCCTAAAAAATAAGAAAATATTTTTTAATTTTTTTTATAATACACTCTCTAGTTTAAAATCAAAATAGATTTTTAAAACATAATCAGAATAATATAAAACTCTCATTTATTTTAAAATTTTGTACATATATATCCTTGAAACAAAATATAAATTATGCAAACGTCCACTTAATTTTGTTGAAATAATATAGACCTCCATTTTATTTTCAAAATATACACAAACTTATTCAAAAATCATAATAAAGAGGTATATGTAATGTTAGTAAAAAAATTTTTTTGATAGGCAATTTTTATAAAATTTAAATTTAGAAGAGGTATATGTAGTTTTTCACTCTTTATTTCAAAATTAAAAGAACTTTGTGTAAATTTTAAAATTAAAAAGAGATATCCATGCAACTCATTTTTTCTTTTAAGAAGAAGTTGGTAATTTTTTTTGGCCATGAAGGAGCTAGAAGTTGGTATAACTTAATAAACCCACCCAGTCCTTATTTTGTCACTTTCTAAGAAATGGTGATGTTCAATTCCGACAGAAGAGAATGAAATTTTCAAAATTATAAAGAATCATGACTGTTTTAAATAATATTTACATCTACATAAAATATAAAAATTCTAATAAATTGCAATATTCATAAGTTATAAATAATACAACTCATTCCTTAGACTTTGTTCAATCTAGGAAATGGAAGCAATTCTTATGAAAAGCATAAATTATTTCTAATTATATATATATATATGCAAATGACAAATTATTCACTCTTGAGAATACCTAAGACGTGAGGAAGAGAACCAAAAAAAAAAGAGAGAATACCTAAGACATTTCAAAACGTAATTAATTTCGTTGTTTAAACCTTACAAGTTTCTGAGAAAGATGTTAGTTATTTAAGCGAAGCAACAATCAATGAATCCAACAGCTTGTGCTTACAGGAAGCTTCTCTAAGCAATCAGCTTCTATGGTTTACCAACATATCTTAATATATAAACAATTAATTCACACAATCTGACTTTTGAATCCTTCAAAGTCTCATGACCTATCTGATTTTTAAATTTTCACGTTAAATATATAAACCATCTTTTTCCTTTTCCCTTCTTCTCCAAGTCTCTTTCCTTCATACGTCGATCAAACAGTTCAATGTTAATCCTCCTTCTGAGATTAATCACATTCAGTATACTAACCCTATGGAGTTTCCTGACTCGCCTCATCTTCTCCTCCATAGCCTACCTCATCGTGCTCCTGATCCAAGGTCTCAAGTTTCCCGGCGAGGCGGTCCAGGGCGGATTCCAGACACTCGCAGATGCAATCCGGGGATGTTTCGAGTTTTTGATGAACCTGGTGGTGGAATCAGTGAGCTTCATGGTGACCACACTGTTTGATATTGTGAAAGATGGTGTGACAGGATCAGTGAATGTGTTCGGAGATGTGGTGGGGACACTTGCTGAGAAGACGAAGACTTCACTGGATGAGTCATTGAACTATGTTGCAGAGATGTCTGGGGAAATCTCAGAGATGGTGACGAATATGGTTGAAGAACTGTGGAATAGCTATAAGGAAGCTGTTGGGTATGTGATAGAGAATATTGGTTGACTTTCTTTTCTTGGGGTGTCGTTCTTGATCAGTTCTTTTTAGCTTATAGTGAATTAGATCCATAAATCATCAATAACATGTACTAATTTTCTTGATCTAAAGCACTGTTTCATAGGATTTTTCCCAAGTTGATTGGTTTTTTATAGTTGAATCATATTTGCATATTCCATGCTGGGGATAGAAATTCAAAGCCCTAAAGCTCATTTTCTTCTTTTTTTTAATATATATTCTTCCATGTACTAGACCTACATCTTTGATGGGATATGGAGAGTAAATGGTAAACTCATGCCAACTAACTTTGTTTCATGTGCAAAATTGAGAATTGAACTCCTAATTACATGCTCAAAAGATGAGAGAGCTTTTCATTAATTAGCACACAAATCATCTATAATTATTTTTGTGATTATAGACTCTACATTATCAAGATAAAATATTTTTTAAAAAGATTTCAAAGTAATAAATATCAAGTATGAACATAAAAACTAAAAGTTTCAATCGGACAGAATAGTCAACAAAATAGGGTGGTGGATTTGATAAGTTAAAGTAATTAAGAAACAGATCGTTGAAAAAAAAAAAAAAAAAGATCCATGAATCGATTGAACTGGCTGATTCACTTGATGTTAAACTATGGATTTGATTTAAGAAAAGAAACAAAATGAAGTTGGGACCGCAGATAAGAAATTATATTTATATATACAAACAAAGAGGCTAGGAGTAGGTACTCCATGTGCAGCATCCAACTATACCATACTGAAGAATGGGAAATGGAGCTCCAACCAAAATTGTATCTTGTAAAGAATACTTCGTCAAGAATTAAATTGAGTCAAACCATCTGGGAGGATATACGATGTCGTTTTATACAGCAGTTGGAGTTACATATAGACCCTTTTTGAGCCTAATTTGGCTGAGAATTTGGGAAGGTTATAGATTTGACCCACACGCGCAAATATACGTCCTTCTTTGGCCACGGTTTCTAGGTTACTGGTTGAAAATAAGTCACTGGAAAAAGCTGAATTTGTTTGGGAGGGAAAAATGTAATGAATCGTCATGCCCCTGGGAAAACGATTTCTTTCTGTTGGCTGTCTCAATTTGTCTGGGCTTTATGGAATTCGGCTTTTAGAGTTGTGCACGTCTTTGGATGTTTCTATTACGTCCTGAGAAAAGTGATTTCTAATATGTCCAGCTTTTCTCTGAACTTAACATGGGGATGACGAAATTTGAAAATTAATTCCATATCTGCCTCGTCAATTAATTCCGCATATTTATTCAATTAATTGTATTAGCAACTTAAATAACATGAATGATAAAAAAACAGAGAATTTTTATTGTGGTACACGACAAATTAATTATTGAAAAACTGGACTTAAAATTGAGCTTAAAATTAAATTTAATCCATACAAATTTTAATTTTCTTATGTTCAATCAAAATATCCTCATGTAGTAACCCAAAAAAAAAATCCTCATATAAATCATTTAGAAGAGAAAGCGATATATAATCGGCAAAACTAACTAAATCCACACCTATTACGTCGCTCTCTCGTCTTGCACGAAAGATTGCTGGAAAAAGAGAATATAGGGTCAAATTTATCGAACAGAAAACAATAAACATACTCTCTTTTTTAACCCCAAAAAGACAGAGAAACCATACTCCATACGAAAACAAAAATAATAGATTCGGCCACCGAAAATTCGAAGGAATTTAGAATTTGAAAGAAAATGACTTTTCTCAAAAGGGAAAGGTCATTTTTTAAACTTAAAAGCAATTATTATTGTAATTACTAACACTAATTGATCATAACCCTAAGGAGTGGCAAGAGGACTCAGATAGAATTAGGAAAGCTACAACAGCTAGATTTTGGATAAGATCAGCCAAAATGTCTGAGACAAGTATAAATTACGTAACCACCCCATGCCAAAATAATGCCTAATAATAACACAATTAAAGAGGGAAGGCATAAGTGAGGCAAAGACGACACAAAAAAACAAAAATTCACACCTAGTAAAAGTTAGCACATACCATGTACATGTTACCATCTATGGGCCCGGTAAACATGAGAGGTCCAACATCCCGGAGAATTCAAGCAAAAAGATGACGACATAACAAAGTAAAAGTTGGTCTCCATAACATGTCATATTCTATATTTCACCTGAAAATTTCAGGTCTGAGTTTCAGCATCACCACTAAAAGATGGAGTTAAATGTCCTTATAAACTTATTCAATAATTACATTCTGGTTGATGAAAGTGAGAAACTATTGATGTATTTGGATTGACTTATATATAAGTGATTATGAGGATAACTACTTATTCATAATAGATTATAAGAATAAGTGATTATATTAAAATACTACTAAAAAAATTAAATTTAGTGAAAGATAAATCCCTCGCTAAATACTCTTTTTTGCTTCATTAAATTGAAAATAGTGAGGATAAAATCTCTCGCTAATTCGGTCATTATAAATCACGTCGCTAAATTTAGTAAGGGATGAGTTGATTCCCTTGCTAAATTAGTGAGGGAATTAGCGAGAGATCTATTCCCTCTCTAAATTTAAATAGGGACTCATTTCTCGCTAAATCATAAAAAATTCAACACCGCCACATCATTACTATGTCACTGTCGTGACTGCGTCATGTCTCCCATCACCCATGCCACATCACCATAACCATGACATGTCACTACCATGTCATATAATGATTTCAAATATACTTTTGTTTAAGTTCGAACTCATAACCTCTTATTTTCAGTGCTTTTATATTCACACTTTTACCAGTTGAATTAGAATGTATTTGCAGTATTTATATGAAATATGAAATATATATTATTTATCTACACACTAATACACACACACATATATATATATATAAATTAATATATTGTTAAAAAATACAAATATATTATATTTTCAATTATTAATATAATAAAATACTTTATATTTTGAATTTTGTAATAAATGAATTACAGTTTCATTTTTTGCCAACAAGTTATGAAAATTAATTTAGCTATTTTTATTAATTTAAAATAATCATCTAATAAAAATAATTTTATAACTTAATTATTAAAAAAAATTTAATTCATTAAAATTAAATTTTTAATAAAAAATTTTAATCTATTAAAATGAATTTAAAAAAATTTAGCAAGGGACAAATCTCTCACTATTCATAATAATTTAGCGAGGAATAAAAAATACATCACTAATTCATCGTTATTTGTATTAATTTAGTGAGGAATAAAAAAGGCCTCACTAATTTCCTTACTAAATTTAATAATTGCTACGAACTTATAATTTCTAGCTAATTCCCTCGCTATTTAAATCATTTAGCGAGGGATGAGTGATCCGTCACTAAATTTGATTTTTTAGTAGTGAAAGTGATTTGTATTTGGATATTTTTATCCCATAAGTGATTTTGAGAAAAAAATATGTTTGGATATTAGGGTTTAAGTGATTATTGTGTAAATAATGAGAAGAAAAGGTGAAATAATTGATTATGGGAGGATAAATGATTATCATAAGAAGAAAATATCATTTTCTTCCATAAGCAATTATTTGAGGTATAAGTGCTTATTGAAAAGTTGCTTCCATTTGACAACTCCATTATATAATTATTTATGAAATCTCATAATCACTTAAATTGTCTATCCAAATAGGCACTATATCAATGTCAAAGAAGAACTGTATATGAACTGAAAAAGAAAACCTTTTTGGTAGATTGGAATGGTTTTTGATGGAAGACGAATAGTGTAATATCCTCATTTTTCATGTCTGAATGTTATGACCAGATAATATTACAAATGATACTAAAGTGTTCTTGATTAATTTATAATGATTGGGGAAGCTTGAATATTTAATTAAATTAGTTTAAGACCCAAAATATCCTAAAATATAAAAGATGAGCTTAAAAAGGGTAAAATTATTATTTACAATAAGACAAAGAAAATAATATTTTAAATACTCCGATGTAAGTTAAAAGTATAAGTGATACTGGTTATATGGGCTTTGAGAGAAAAAAAAAAGTATAAATCCAGTAAAAGACGGGGGTCCCACATAAATAGTAAATATTGGAGGAGATAAATAGTAAAAAGTAAGTGAGATAGGTGGACTTTACATAAAAAAGTAAAAGAGAAAGATAATGAGTCCCACAGATAAAGTAAATAGGAATGACACAGAGTATAATAGAAAATCCAGGCAAAAAAGTACTCAAACCAGAGTCAAATTTATCTGCAAAAGAAAAAAGTATATTATCTCTTTTTCTAATTTGACATAAAATAAGGAGGGAAAAGATAGATATTTTTGCTCTTCCCTACGATCTCACAAACCCAAAAATATCTAAGGGTATAATGAGAAATTAGTATATTAAATATGATAATAATTATGAGTTCTCGAATTAAATCTCAATTTGATGATCTATATCCATCAGACTACCCTATAAATACCCACATTCCCTTCCCCATTTTTCACAGCTCACGCAAGCCACAAAAACAAAGAAAGAGAAAATGGTAGCGTAAGAGAGAGGGAGTTGTGGGGAGAGAAAGGAAGAAAAAAAGAGAGAGAGAAAAAGGAGAAAAGAAGAAGAAAGGAAGGCAAGGCAAGCATGGGGCTTCTAAAGTAAGTTACTACTTTATATCTCTTCTAGATTTTCTCTTTATTTATTTAGTTTAAGATTAGTTAGAGTTTAAACTATTTTCTTCTTCTATTTTGTTCTTCTTTTTGGATCAAGACATGATTTTGAGGAAATAGTTTATAGTCTATAGTTGAGTTAAATTTATATGATGATAATAAATTATTAAGTAAGATTTAATGAAACTAATAGGCTCTATCAAGTCCAAGAAGTTATTTAAGAAGTAGAGATTCTAGGATTTAGAGATTAAAGCTCTGAGGTAGTAACTTTTACTCTAAGCTTTTACATTTACATGTTATGCTTATACTTTAAAAATGTTGCTGTGATGTTTGGCTACTTTTTATGGTTGGTTTGGCTATTTTAAGTTAAGAGTCAAGCCCTGAGATACTCATTTGTTAAGCTGTTTTATTGCCGAAATTTTTATTGTAACTTATAGTTTTAATTATTTTTCCTAAAAGCATATTATGAAAGTATTGTGATTATGCAATGTTTATGAAAAGTTAAGCTAATGTGATAATGTGATAAGCTTGAGTTATGCTGCTACTAAGATGTCCCCCCATCTCATTCCATGTTTCCCAATGATAGGGCCAAATAATGCGAAAAGAATTTAGCAAGGATGATGGAAGAAGAAGAATGAAGCATTATCACTTTGTTTTGGCTGCCTATTTTGATGCATTGTATAAATTTGAATATATATCAAAAAATTTTGTGGTTTATATGTATGGATAGATCAATGTCTCAAGAATATAATTGCACTGATTTGGTTGTATTTGGAATTATACAATGATAGTTATGCATGATTTACTAGAACTACTCCAATGATAGTTTTATCTTATCTCTGATGACATATATTGATTCTCTGACCAGTAGGAGTAGAATAAATATACAAAAAAAATATAATTAGAAAGTAGACAAGTAAAGCTTTCCAATGATACTAAGTATGCACCAAATGGTTATGTATATTAAGAGAAATGAATTTTTAAAGTTAAGGTTCAGATTTTTTGACAGAAACAGAGACGTGAAATAAATAGTAATATGTTTATAATAAACTGTACAAATTGGTATGTTTATTTCTCATTTTCTGATTTTTCTCTAAAAACTAGAGATGTGTATGATTTTTAAAGACTTAAACTATTAGAAAATGATTTTTCTACATTTAGTTATGATTTTTGAAAAATTATTACGCAATGAACTGTAAACCAGCAAGAACGATTTTATACAATCTTAAGATTTTAATTGGTTTGAGTTTTTCTAAAAATATTTTATACATCAAATAAGCAGTTTTTCATAGAAAAATGTTTCTAAATATAAGATATAATAAATAAAAAAGGGAATGATAATAAGAATAGGAAAGAGAATATGAATGAGTTTTAAAAATATGTTTGATATGTATATGAAATAGTAATATATTTTTTATTTAATATGTACGTTTATATATGAAAAAGACTAAAATATCCCTAATTTAAAAAAAAAAAAAACCATCCGAGCCATCAACCCACCATCATCGCAAATATCACCGTACACCGTCATCTTTGCCATCACTAGCAGTGGCCAAACATTACCTAACCAAAATCCACCTCCTCCAACCAACTTCACAGTCCTCCACGAACCTTGGTTTTTTATTTTTTGGCTTTTTGAACTCTAGAAACCAAGTTTAGAAAGACATCGCGAGCTTCACAATCGTCTCCATCATCTATACTTGGTTTTCAAAGCAAGTATAGATCTGATTCTAAGTCCAAACGAAAATTGCGAGCTTCAAATCGAAGGAGAGGGATGTCGTCGGATCTGGATCACTCAAAAGATGAAGTCCCAAAAATCAAACCTTCACACGATTTGAAAGACGTTGAGTACAGATTTAGTTTTAGTTTGAAAGTTGTTAAATTTCGCAACCCATTTTCCAACCATCTTCTTCCTCCATCGAATGATCGTCGGCCAGATCTTAAGAAGCCAAGAAAGAATGAGGTGATGAAAAGAACAAAGTCATGGAAGAGGAGAAGCCGAGGAACAGGAGGAGAAGATGATCAACTGGTGAAGGTGCAATGGTGACGCGGTGGTGCAACGTTGAGGTGAGGGCTGCAATGGGTGGGGACAGCAAGGGTAGGGAGGTCTCAGATAATGGATTTCTGAGAATTTCACCGATTCCATTTTGATAATGAAGAAATCCAATTCAGGTTATTTTGCTGGAATCTAAATTCTGGGAATCAAAATTTGTGTGTAACAACCATGCTTTGCCAGAAATCCCTTTCTATTTCCTTTTCCATCCCAAGAATTCCTGCATACCAAACAAGCATTAGGTACATCATTTTAGGATCATACTACGTTGTTCAATCAATTATCTAAAGGCAGTGCCCACTCTGGGAAGGGGTAGACAAAGCCAAAAATGGTGGAGTTAAAATGTTAGGCTGCAAAGGCTAAAAGGAGAATTCCGTTGACCGTGGCACTCCAATTGGATGGTGTGCTGAATTGAACAGTCAAGAGGAAAAGTCACCCAAATAAAGGGCGAGGACAAGACATCATGAATCTATGCTTTGTTTGAAAACACATACTAATGCATATTCGATTACTTTAAAGTACGTACGAGGGTGCACATTATGGCATATTTAGCAGCAATATGTCAATAAATTCGACTAAAATGCAGTTCTTTATCTCCCTGCTATTACAATCTCCAATTAAAATATAACAAATGTATAATTTTCCAATTAAAATATGACAAGTGTATTATACTTGATTTCTATATAATATTCAGTAATTTCATGATAACTGCCTAATTTGAGTTCAAATGTGATTAAGATTTATGTTCCTGTATTAATTGTTTATTTATTTTGTGTTCTTATTGGTGTTTCATAGTTTACTTGGTTACTTTAAGTTCATTTTGTTCTTTATATTCATTTATGATTATAATCAAATTCTTCATCATTTATTAATTTTACATAATTTATGACTTCACCTTATTCAACTATGGTCTTGTGATTCATGTCCTAATCAGCCTATAATCATAGCTTCAATTTTAGTGTTATTAACAAAGTAACAAATATAAAAATGGAATCACCTCCATGGGACAATGAAAAGCTTTCAGTTTACAGGATAAAAATCCTTTTCCTATCCCAAATAATAGTTTGCTGGTAATTCATGATATGTAAATAAGTAGAATATCTCAATTAAAATTAATTGTATAAACTAAGTAATCCTCACGCAAATTATGAACATATTTTTTTCCAAAAACATTTTATAACTAGAATTAGTAATTAATTACCATGAAATCATAAATAGTTCATGGAATAAGTAAAGTGTAAGTTCTCCTTAATTTCGTACTTAACAAAATAAAATTAACTTTGAGAAATGTTCGGTACACAAAATTAACCTATATGTGAAGTGTGTTATATTAAAAGTGACACTATTTATAACAAGTTTAATTATATAGACCTCCAAATATAGTTCATTAAAAATATAATGTACCCAAATTCATTGAATATCATGTACTCAAATGGGTCATGCATGGGAAGGAAAAAGTCTTCTCAAGAAGGCACTAAACAGCGTAGATTCCATGCACATGAACGTAATATTATTAGATTAGCCAAAATAACACCTCCATCACTTTTGACTTATTTAAATAAACCTATCTAAACGTATGTTTCACTTAGATTATGAAATTAATGGATATTGCATTATGATGACAACGAATGGTGGAGGACATAATATGGATTCAGTGCTCACCTCAATAATGTCCATATATTGTGTTCATTTTTTATGAGGTTTAGATTGTCTAGATTTTTTTTGATCAATCACCTCGACATGCTTTCTCCTTCCTTTTTGCTCTCTTTCTCGTTTACGCTGCTTCTTCTTCACATATCTACTTCACTTTGCTGTTGCTTCATCTTTATAGGTATGTGTCTTCCCAGCGATCTGCATGCAGTATTATTAGATTGACCAAAATAAACCTTAATGTCTGTTTCACTCAGATTTATGAAAATATGTCCTTTTATCCTGACAACAACAGAGGGTGGAGGGTATAATCTAAATTTGGTGTTCATCTCAATGATGACCGCGTTGTGTTAATTCTTGATATTTGATTAATTTAGATTGTCTATATTTTTTTTTTTTGGCCATTCGATTAGATTTAATTTGGATACATATCATCTCAACATGCGTGCTTTTGCCTCCACTTCCACTCTGCTTCGTCTTCTTCATTGATCTACTTCTTCCTAGATCTTCATGCAATTAATATTATTATTAGATTGGCCAAAATAATACCTCCATCACTATTCAAATAAACCTAAGCATGTTTGACATTATTAAGATAATATGGGTCCTTTTATGCTGACAACAAAGGGTGGTGGCGATTGGTTACTGTCTTTATCTGGCACCTTAATAACTTTTGACTATCCCTTTAAGTTATCACACTCACACCTTAACAACTTGTGACGAAGTCAAACAAATCTAATAAGATTCTTATTGTTATTAATGTTAGCATCATGAGCAAGAATAAAAGATTGACTAAAGAACCATGCCTACCCTTCTATTTTGTCTTAATTATACATATTTCTTCTTTATTTTAAAAACTTATACAAACTTCTCTAATAACTAAAAGTCATGTGATGTACACCTCCTCTCTATTCCTAATATTTTATTTCCATCTACTTACCCATTAAATAGGTGTTAAATCGCCTATTGTAACTTTTTTTTTACCAAAATGCCCTCTCTAACCAATCAGCTTCTAGGGTTTACAACATATCTTAATATATAAACAATTCACACAATCTGACTTTTGAATCCTTCAAAGTCTCATGCAATACCCTAATTTTTAAATTTTTCATGTTAAATATATAAACAATCTCTTCCCTTTGCCTTCTTCTCCAAGTCTCCTTCCTTCATACATTGATCAAACACTTCAATGTTAATCCTTCTTCTGAGATTAATCACATTCAGTATACTAACCCTATGGAGTTTCCTAACTCGCCTAGTCTTCTCCTTCATAGCCCACCTCATCGGGCTCCTGATCCGAGGTCTCAAGTTTCCCAACAAGGCAGTCAATGGTGGATTTCAGACAATCACGGGGGCGATCCGGGGATGTTTTGAGCTTTTTATGAAGCTGGTGGTGAAATCAGTGAGCTTCATGGTGACCAAACTGTTTGACATTGTGAAAGATGGTGTGACAGGATCAGTGAATGTGTTTGGAGATGTGGTGGGGACACTTGCTGAGAAGACGAAGACTTCACTGGATGAGTCATTGAACTATGTTGCGGAGATGTCTGGGGAAATCTCAGGGATGGTAACGAATATGACTGCAGAACTGTGGAATCGCTATAAGGAAGCAGTGGGGTATGTGATAGAGAATATTGGTTGACTTTTTTTTTTTTGTTGGTGCGGTTCTTCGATCAGTTCTTGTGATTAACTTTTTTAGCTTATTATTAGTGAATGGATCCATAAATCCACGGCATGGACTAATTTTCTTGATACAAAACATTTTTTCATAGGATTTTTTCCCACGTTGTTTGGTTTATTTTTTTTTATGGCTGAATCAATTTTGCATATTCCATGCTGGGGATTGAACTTCAAAGGCTATAGAGCCTTCTTTAATTTGCGAACGAATCGCCTGGAATTATATATTTTTGTGACTACAGACTCTACGTTATCAAGATAAAATATATTTTAAAAAGATTTTTGAAGCTATAAATTTTAAGTATGAAAATACAAACTATAACTGAGGAGTTAGGATCATATTTCGTTGTTCAATCAATTATCTAAAGGCAGTGCCCACTCTGGAAAGGGGAAGACAAAGCCAAAAATGGTGGAGTTAAAATGTTAGGCTGCAAAGGCTGAAAGGAGAATCCTGTTGACTGTGGCACTCCAATTGGTTGGTGCTGAATCGAACTGTCAAGAGGAAAAGTCAACCCAAATAAAGGGAAAGGACAAGACATAATGAATCTATGCTTTGTTTGAAAACACATACTAATGCATATTCGATTACTTTAAAGTAAGTACGAGGGTGCACATTATGGCATATTTAGCAGCAATATGTCAATAAATTCGACTAAAATGCAGTTCTTTATCTCCTTGCTATTACAATCTCCAATTAAAATACAACAAATGTATAATTTTCCAATTAAAATATGACAAGTGTATTATACTTGATTTCCATATAATATTCAGTAATTTCATGATAGCTGCCTAATTTGAGTTCAAATGTGATTAAGATTTATGTGCCTGTATTGTTTATTTATTTTGTGTTTGTATTGGTGTTTCATAGTTTACTTTGTTACTTTAAGTTCATTTTGTTCTTTATATTCATTTATGATAATAATCAAATTCTTCATCATATATTAATTATACATAATTTATGACTTCACCTTATTCAACTATGGTCTAGTCATTTGTGTCCTAATCAGCCTATAATCGTAGCTTCAATTTGAGTGTTATTAACAAAGCAACAAACGTAAAAATGGAATTACCCCCATGGGACATTGAAAAGCTTTCAGTTTACAGGACAAAAATCCTTTTCCTATCCCAAATAATAGTTTGCTGGTAATTCATATGTAAATAAGTACAACCATTCTATAAAAGCATCCATAACGCTCAGGAGCTGTTAACAGCTGGAAATTACAACTGCCCTGTATGGCCTATGACCAAGAAAATATAAATTTTCATGGTCTATTATATCACAACCATTTATGCCTTAAAGCAGCGTCCCTATGATTATGAAATCGAAAACAAGCACTAAGTGCAAGATTATAACATCATCTATATATGAGCAGGAAAAACAATAAAGAACTTACCCAAATGACAATGACAACGATGTCTCTGCTGAGGAGTGCACCCTGTTTTGATCCGGAGACAAAAATGTCCAAAAAACTAGAGCACACAATAACCGTACCTCAATATCATCAAGAAAGAAAAGTTTGTACAAGGGGAAAAAATCTCAAAAGAAGGAATAAAGTTGAAAAAAAGATTAATTTTATCTACTATGACCCTAAAAGTTCCACCAAAATTCATCATTTTGTCACTTGAATTTGAGTTGATCACCAGCAAGCCAATTTACAAAAGAAAACACGTTATCATTCAGAAAACTATTATCCTATTTTTCATACGAGCAAGTTTTCGGGAGAGCATTTGGACTGCTCTCAAATAAACGTTTTAGGAAACTTTTACACCTACTCTTAGCAATTGGTGAGGGTGGAAATTGCCTCATTAGATAGGATGCTTCAGCATTGGCATTTGGGAAAAAAACTGATTTTAACAATTTTATATAGCATACCTCATTAAATAAGTAAAATAATATCACGATCATATTACTATTCTAATCAGTTCAGATTAATAATGCCATATACATTTATTTATGAATCTAGTACATATATTGTTGTGCTGAACAGTTTCTATTTGGATATTAAAAAATTCTAATTATTTTCAGAATGTACAGGAATTTACTGTTAGTGGGGTTGTACTTCAGTGGGATAGTGTTGTCTTTGTCATCATCATGGCATTCACCATTCAGTTCATTAGGGTTCTACCAAAGATTTTTCAACATTTATGTTTATTACCTATTTTAGTTTGTTCATGATATAAATTGAAGGACTTTTCTAGCTGGATTTTGTATTTCCTCCTATAATACAGTTCCTTTCTTAGGGAAAACAGAAAGAGGCAAGAGAATGCTTTCTTAAAGAATGTTTCCAGATTAATCTAGTCATACAAGTCTAAAAAACAAGCTATCTCTCCTCTGCAATCTGATCTGACTTGGTTATGAAGGATTAAAATAACAAATAAAATTAAAAAGAATACCTGATTGGTCTGAATGATCACTGAACTCCGAGCAAAACAGCACATTCTGCATTTTTAGCATGTGTTTAGTCAAAATATAGATTTTTTCACATCACGATTTAAATAAATAGAGTAAGAATTAGGCATGGCGTGATATTCACAGCACTGGGGACCTACCTCTCCCATACCTTGTGACACATTGTGGGTCACATCTGCAGGAAAGTAAATAATTAGATGGTCTCGCAAGTCTAATTTTAGAATCAATAAAGGGGACAAGTTTTGAAGTGTGAGGAAATTCCAAGACAATTTAAATAAATGTGTGGAGTGAATAATTATATTGGAGAACCCCAAAAATTTCAAAGAAGGGACTGTAAACTTCATTCAGAACTCAAACAAAAGACTTGACACACCAAACTGAGAGTCACTATTGACAGCATAACTTAATAGATTTAAGGTTGAGTTGGTGGGCTTCCCTTTTTCTGGCCTGAAGTGGGTTTCCCTTTAACTGACATATATTTTGACCAATGATTGTTCAACTGAGAGACGTCTATTTATGTATGTATGATCAATCCAGCTAGAATCCACTTTAAAAACAAAACAACATGAAACATTTTTATTTGAACACAAAATACTAAATTTCAAAGCAAGGCAATGATTTCATTTGTCCTGATATTTATTTTCTATGGCATTCTGGTCACAAAAACTAACAAAGGAATCAAGAAATGAAAAGGGAAAAAAATTTATATACCCATTAACTGCAGTTTATGACACAGTTGGACTTTCAGGATGGTTGCTAAAATTATATACATAAAAAATCTAAAACCAATTAACAAACCCCCTTTCCTTGTTTCATAAAACTAGCTTCACTTACTTTCATTTTGAACATAAATTTTGAGCTCAAATAAGGCACAACCTGAACTTCATTCACAGATGCGCAATTATAGAGGGAACAAGCAGCCAACACAATTTTTAACAACTGGATTAGACTTTTCAACAAGGCAAACTAGGAAACTGTAACAAGTAATAAGGATTTCTTCTGCCACACAAACAAGCAACCACAAGCTAGTTTATGGGAACTGGGTAATCAAAGAACTATCACACATGTCAACTGATCCTTTATACAAGTTACTGTTACTACCGTTAACTAAAGATTTAAAAAAGTGTTTACCCAAGTTTGAAATGCTGGGCTTCACAGCCAACGTTAAGCCAAGAAAACAGTCATCGGGGTCAGGGCCAAAATCCTGCAGCTTAAGCTCAAGATTTGGTTTTGCCCCTATCAAGTAGTACAGGAGGAAAGGAATAAATGATAGGGCCAAAAGCTTTAACCAACTAATGATCTTACTATAATCAAAATGGATTTAAACATAAAGGGGGGCATTAATCCAAAAAATAATGGAAATGCTCTCACTCTTGCTACTTAGCTTCAGTTCAAGTGGATCGCGAATTGGACAAGGAACCCACATACTCACCTGCCCAACATAAATCAGTAATTGAAGGCAAAATGTAAAATAAGAAAAATGGGGATTTGGAGCGCAAATTACATGGAAAAAAGGATGTTGCAGTGCATGATCTGCATCTGGCCTTCTTGATGGGTCCCATGATAACAGTTGCTACAAAAGTTACAATCCAGTAGATATTAAAAGATTGCAATATCCACAAAGCCAATTTGTATATGAAATTTTGCAGATTTTTTCAGTAATTAACACATTTTGACGTTGAAAGTTGATAAACATATAAATTGACCAAAACCTACCGTTATCAAATCTATAGCTTCCAAGCTTGCGTTAGGAATTATGTCAGAAAGCTTTGAAGGAGGAACCTATCCAAAAGCATCAGGGAAATTGAAGATACACAAAGTAGATGATGAACAGAAAAAATATACAATAAATAAAAAGGGAATTTTACACAATCAGACATCTCATAGAAACAATTACCACTTCATGACCAACAATGTCTAATAGCCTCGAGTTGTTTGCTCCCACAGGGAAGGAAGTCAAATCAGGTGTACCAAGAACACAGTATATCTTGTACAGTTGATCTATTTCACTGCCCAATGAGAAAAGCATTTCATAAGATGAGGCAGGAAGCTTACTAGTTCATTAATCCAAAAAGGCTTGTAGTCTAAATATCAATCTTAACTTCAAGTTATATATTTCACTTCTGTGAGGGAAAGTTCCACCAGTATGATGTGACACAAAAAAGGGAGAAAGAGACATGAATAATTTTAAGGGAAAAAGTTTTAACAATGCTGTGTGGGAACGAAAAACAAGCAATTAAGAAGATATTATTCATTTATTTTAAAACAATAAGTTTACTAAATCTGAATGTGGAAACACCTAAAATATAATGAAGCCACGAAAGCAATATTTTCAATCAATGAAGTAATTATCAAAAACCTGAACCTTACATATTTCAATGTTAAGCCACAACCACATATTCCATATTTCCAAAAGATACAATAAACCTCCATAAAATAAAATGTTTCCCAGCCTTGATATTGTTACAGTGAATTTCCTCAATATTAAGAACAACTGAACAAGATTGACCTTCCTCCAAAACAGTATCAGAATTCTAGGATTCAATAGCCAGTTTTATACTTCCCTCAATCATATTAACATGCATAAACATATAGCAAGCAACGCTTTTAACAGAAAGAAGAAATAAATATACTAGAGTAGGGATAAAAGCACAAAAGACGACACTGTAAATATTACAAATGCAATAAATGGTAAGCAATGCTTTTAACAGAAAGAAGAAATAAATATACTGAAGTAGAGATAAAAGCACAAAAGACGACACTGTAAATAATACAGATGCAATAAATGGTCACTCTCACTTTCACATTTTCAACAGAAAACTAAAATCATAAAAACCGGGAGTGCAAGGTACCTTTCACCAGGGAATATGGGGTTCAAGGTGAAAAGCTCAGCTAATATAGCGCCAGCTGCCCACATGTCTGAAAATCATATCCATTCTTTATTCACCACTTCAAGAGTCCCCAAGTAATAAAATAAATTCCGAACATGCTTGCACTTAAAATGTATCTATCAATATAAGCATTTTCAAATGTAGCACATTAATGTATTATGTATGGATATATTTAAATATATAGTTACACAAAAAAAGTGATAGATTTACTTCATCATAAATCATATATTAATACAAAGAATCTAAATATGCATTGATCATATACATTTATTTTTCAACCATTAACAGATTATGTACATGAGGCAACAGAAGACGCAGATATACAGGGTGTATTTTGTGTATAGATACTACAGTACGTTCTCCCTCAGTCAAAGACGTTAAGAGCATGGCTTATTCAAATGGGGGCCCTGTACTTATTAAAAACCCTCAGCAGTAAGAGAAAAAAGAACTTCCACTTAAATGCTCCTAAATTGTTTTCAGCTCCTTGAACAACTCATTTTTTCCAGCCAAATAAGTCATCAACACTTCCAGCATAATCTATCATTATACAGCAGCCACCTTTCCAAACATTCAAATTTTGAAATCCAGCATGCTCCATTTGCTACATCTATCAAATTTAGAACATTAGCCTTCACCTAAGCAGCAATAGAACTTAACATAGCTCACTCTTCAAATGAAGATCACTAGACCTTGAAAACTATAGATTAGAGTACTCAGACATGCAAAAAGAGAATGATAACCAAGCATTACAGCTCCAACTCACAAGCTAGACCACTACTCAAACTTCTTACGACAGGGGAAAAATAGGGTAAACGGGATCAGTGGAAGAATCATCAACTGAGTCAGATCTGATCTTTTAGATAAGAGTGCATAGTTAGGCTAAACCAATCATCCGCTACAAATAATATGCTTTCAGGAGATCTGAAAGCGAAGTCTGTCAAAATCAGGTTGAGACAGAAACTACAAATTGACTCCTCGCTCCAGAATTTGTAAGCTCCCAAAAACTAACCCAAAGACGTATTAAGCCATGCTTATAAGAAAAATAAACAAGGTTATTGTGTAAAATAAACAAGAAAATTATGAATCGGACTGAAAATTAATGTTTACCGACAGCAGGAGTATAACATGGAGACTGCAACAAAACTTCTGGAGCTCTATACCTGCATACACAAGCAGAAAATGTGAAGATTATAATGAGAAAATAACTCCTTAAAGCCCATGCACTCACACACAGTTCATATAGAATGCTGACTTTCATTCAAAACCATAAGTAGAGAAAATTTATTCACACATGGGAAAAAAGAAAGACAAGAAACGAAGGTATAATAGAATATGACTTACCACCGTGTGGAAACATATTGAGTATAAGGAGGCATTGATGATACTTCTCTAGCCAGTCCGAAATCAGCAATTTTAAGAACATCATTTGTCACCAGCAAATTCTCTTTATAGAGAAAAAACTTCTATGAGAACAAGACTTTATGACACTTCAAGCAAATTGGACTAGAAAAGACATACAATACAGTGCCAACAAAAAAAAATGCAGTAGCGCATTATGTCTTACCCGGCTTCAAATCCCGATGAAAGAATCCTTTCTTGTGCATGTGACTTAGACCTAGCAGCACTTGCTTCATGAAGGAACGTACCTCCTCCTCTGAAAAGGGCTTTTGTCTGTCCTTTATTAATTGATAGAGATTATAATCCTGAAGAAAAGTTCAGCATCAAAAGCTTGCAATAAACCAAAAGTAGTCACTCAAGGTGCTAGCAAGTTCTTTGGCCCAAAAAAGGGGTGCTAGCAGTTTCTCGAACTTTAGGGTGAGAGGCAAGGAAAAAAGGGGGAAAAAAGAAAGACACGGCACTCACATGAGTGAAGCAAAGTGTGAAGGGTAAATAAAATATTAGTTGATTCACTTTTTTTGGTCCTTAGAAATTTATGATCTCTTAAACTGACAAATTTCTCATTGGAATTTATTTGTTCAATAACATTTTGCTTCTTTCCTCTATGAATATTAGTTGGTCCTATTCTTTCCCATTTTTCCATCAAATTATTTACCGTCAAACTTAGATTAAAATAAATTAAATTCAATAACTTATACTAACAGTCCTAAATAAACCATTTGCTTCTTTTCTAAGTAAACTGCTGTTTGATTAATGACTAGTAAACCGCTAGAGTCGTTACAATTGTACGGATTAGCCTATTCCCTGATTAGTCTGTCCATGCACTTTCATCAGAACCAAGCCTCTTACAGAAGCACTTGACCAGGTGCTCAAGAACACCTCACACCTCACTCAAGGGGCATTGCCAGAAGCATTGAGAAGTAATAAATCCTTGCGTTGTCTCATCTTAGTGCTTAAAGAACAATTCAGTCATCAATAAATAAAATTACATAAGAATTCAAAATCTTCCAGTAAATAAACTTGAAAGCTGTAATAATAGGACCAATGCAACACCCCTGAATTTATTGACAAAGAGCAGTGCAGCATCTTCTAGCACTCTGCTCCCAGGCAGTTAGGACAGTTTTCACTAATAAATGCACATTAGGATTGACGCCCAAGTCTTATAATTTTGGAAAATATTCATTTCCTCCTAAATTTCACCCTTCCTCTTCTATAAGTATATCCTTCCATTATCAAAATATGACTCAGTGAAAGTATGATATATGATTCTATATTGTGATCTTTCAGTAATAATGACTTGTATAAATCATTGAACATCTACGTCATATGTTATGCATACAAAATCACAAAAGAAAATAAAAAAATAAAAATAAAGAATAAAAGCTCCCTCACCATGTATTCAAATATGAAAAACAGTTCACTATTTTCCCTGACAACCTCTTTCAACTTTATGATATTTGGGTGATTCATTTTTTGAAGGGCCTGCAAAAGGTATGCTATACAGATGAGTAGAGAAATATAACAGTTAAATATGAAATCTAGTAATCATTACTTGTAACTACAAAAATTTACTGCATCATATACCTTGATTTCTCTTAAATTTGAAAATTCTTCCCAGAAATAGAACTTTCTTTTCAACTTTTTGACAGCAACCTTGTCAAAAAAAAAAAAAAGCAGGAGGATAGCATCAAAAGATATTACAAAATGTAAAGTCAGAAATCACTAACGATTTCAAAGCTGTCTACATAAAGCACAATCCAAATATTAGCTTGATCTCAATGTTTCAAGAGAAGGGGTAGGGGCAACAAGAAAGGAAAACACAACATCCATGTTGACCTTCATTGCACACTACATATGAAGTTGCACCATCTCTGAGCCAAATTCACCCACAAAAAGCCCAATGATACATCTCACTTTAAACAGACCATTGCATGGACTTGACGTAAAGAGAGTCATGATATTTTAGTAAAAGAAGTAACAATAACATGAGAAAAATGTTTACAACACAATGAATGACGATTCAAAACAAGAATAGTAAATGAACATATCAAGTATATGAATATGATGAAATTGAAAGAGTTTCTTTTCGCCCAAGTTGCTTACAATCTCATATGTCCTCAAATCACGGGCCTTGTATACATGACCGCAGGAACCATCTCCAAGCTCTCTCAAAATTTTATATCTAGAAAGAAACAACATATAAATATCAATCTGCTAATTAAAAATGAGATCCCAACAATCATACAAAAGGTAAGAAAAAAAAATCAACTAACCTGTCCATTTTCAGAATTGCAACACTATAAACAAGAAGTCTTCAAAAAGACAGAAACAAACTCCATGGAGAGATATCTACACTGTCAACACAGTGTTGGCACTTAGTTTGTAGAAATAGGTTGGCATCAAAAGGTAGCACGAAGGATTTAATATCATGAATAATCCACTTTTCACTGTAGAAGTGATTCAGAAGCAGCAAAAAGTCTGTCAACATGTTGCAATTCTCAGAACTCCAGTTGACTAAGCATTATATTTTGCATATCATAGGCAAATCCATTTCATAACTTCAAACAGTGCCCATTTATGAAAACAGGGCAATCAGCTGCAGTAGAAAATAAAAGGTTAATATTTTGTAAACCTTTCATAATTAGATCCGTCGCAACAACAGGTGAAAAATAAATAGGAAAGTGAAAGAATGGAAGTTCCAGTATCATGGTCAGCCATTGAAATATTTTTCAATTTCCCACTGCGCAGGACTAAAACCTTTGACTTATTAGTTCATCCTATCCATCCAGAAACCAGATGGAACGGGGATAATTCCAACAAATCGATATCTATGATCAGTTGAGTTCCATATTAGCGCACCATATACCTGACAGTTTTATACAGGAGCACGGATTCAAATCAGACGACTCTGTCAAATCTACCCGTGGAATTCAACTTTTCTTGGCCGACAAATCATGTGCGAAAGATTAAAAGCAAATAACATCAAAGAATTTCTTTCAGAATACAAAGAAATGAAAAATTATAGTATTAAGAAATTCGACTGAATTGAGCAAGAAAAGAAAAGAGAAAAAAAATGTCATCTTCTAAATATTCCGTACATAATCTTGCTTTTGAATACTGAACAATCAAATACTGAATATATTTTTTTTTCTGAAACGTCATGCCCAATCCAACCCTTTTGGAAAAACACTCAACATATAAACCTCCCACACTATCTCTGATTACAAAACTATTGCCACGGCTGAACCATTCCCCCATTATCTCGGATTCTTGAAAACCAAGCCGATCATAGAAAAATTCGAGTTGCATTTGAGTTAGCTCATCAGCTGAGGATTAGAGACAAACAGAAAACAACACGAACGATTCCAAATTGACGAGACTATGCCAAGAAAAAGAAATTGAGAGGTAGAACTCACCAGTTATGATAATAGGATAGAATCGAAGCAGAATCAACAAATAACCAAGCACAGGTCAGCAATGTAATGAACTTTCTCGGGGATCAATACGAGATAATGGATGTTAGAGAGAGAGTATTCGTAGAGAGAGAAACCTTAGAGAGATAAAATTTAGATTTCTGAAGAAGCCATGAGAGAAGGGATTCCATAGAAGAAACGAAGGAGAAGAAACCAAAGAAATATTGAAAAGGGCGTTAGAATATAAAAATATTTTGGAAATTATTCTAACGATTTTTATTAAGTATTTTATTCCTTCTCAATTTTTTAATTAATATTTGCTTGGCTGTGGTGGGGAAGCGACGGTGGTCCCCGCACAGATTTAAAATTAATATTTTATTTTGGCAAAGCGATATAAAATTAATTTCGTAGAATTACGATATCACCCTCCAACTACTTTTATATTTACTGAAATAGTGTATTATATTGACAAATTTGCCATTGCATAGAGCAGTAGAAAGACAATTTGGCCCCTCCGGTGCAATCTGAGATGTCTATTTTGCCCTTTCTCAGAAGGATAAGGGGTATTTGTGGAATATCATGCGGTGAGGACCGAGAAGTGCATGGCAAGGGATGCACATGCCAAATAATTATAAGTGTTAGATATCTTTTTTTTCTTAATGCGTGGGATAGATAATAATTTTAAAATTTTTAATATTATTTTTTAACATTTAAATTGTGTTGAAATATGTGTAAAAAATATTGAAGAAATAAAAAATTTATTCAAAATCTAGTAAAATGTATAAATTGAAAGAATAAAACAAATTATAAAATATTTAATAAAAATCTTATTATTCATGATTTATAAATTGTATTGTATTGATATTTCTAAAAGAAATATGTGTGCATATCAAATATATATATGATATGATATGACACATATATTATATTTTATTATATATGTCATGTATAAGTCATCTTTAATTTTTTAGAAAGAAAAAATTTTTTCAAAATAACTTAAGAACTTACGGAAAAAAATGATTTTTTATTTTTATTTTAGATATTTTTATACTATTTTCATTATACATATCTATGCATCCTTATTTTTTAAAAAATAAAAAAAATTCAAAATAACTTAGGAACTTAGAGAAAAAATTAACTTTTGATTTTTATTTTAGATATTTTTATACTATTTTAATAATACTTGTTTAAAATTAAAAATTTTATTATTTTTTTAAATCATTGACAATTAATTTACCAAATATATGCATAAATTTATATGTGTTATGAAGATTTTAAATGACCATATAGAATATTCTTTACATGAGGTTGAATTATTGTGAAGTCATATTTACTATTTACCTTGTTTAATTAATTATTATCCTTTCTAGTGTTAAAGCTCATTATCTCTTATATAAATATATTTTTTGTAGCTGAATAATAAATACTTACTTCTAACTTTTTATATTTTCTTCTCTCTTAAATAAATTATCTTTATTATCTACCTCATTCTTTGTATTCTTTATTTTATTTCATAACAATACATATATTTATATGTATATCTCCCGTACTCACTTCATAAAATTTTAAAATTTGTCATATGTGATACATCGTATTGTATTATACCTTATACCCACACTCATATACATACATAATAGGCCTAGCTTATGAATAATATGATATTTTATAAATTTTATATTTTATTATGATATTAATATATTGATTGCAATTTTGAAAAAAATTGGATTAATAAGTAGTAAAAAAATTTTAAACTTCCCTATTAAATAAACAATATCATTCATATCAAATATGAAATCTATAAGTAATCATGCTATTCACAAACAGTCAACAATACAACTCCTTTTGAGTTATGTGTAATCATTTTTTGTGCATGATTTGTACCACTTTTCAAAAACATTTAAAAGTACTTAAAAATGTCTTTTGCCCCGAAGCAAAAAATTTTAACTTCTGCTATTTTAGCAATAAGCGCTTTTGAGAAGTGCTTTTTGGGACAATAAGCTACCCCAAATATGCTATCAAATCTTTCTGCACACACATTTAATTAGACTCTGGGTAGCTATATAAGTTTTCTTTTATATTCCTTTAATATTTATTGATATATTTAAATAGAATTTAAGTTTTATACAGATGAAAACAATATTTAAAAAAAATTAGTTGCTAACTGTCTCTGGTGCATGGCACATAAATATATTATATATAGCTAAGTAGATTGTAATTAAAAAGATTGGAATCCTCTCAGATAAAAAAAAATTGAAGTGATTTTGAAGTACATTTATGTTTTTTTATATATCGTGTTATTTTCTTTATTTTATAAAGATACATTATAGATTTTATACTTTAATGCATCTAAAATATATGGGAAAGTGCTCTCAAATAGAAAAAGGGTAATATAAGGAATGAAAGCGGAATTTGAATCCTCCTAACGGGTTGCATGAATGTGTGCTTGAATTAAAAATTCAAAACACTTACTTAGATTTTTTTTTCCTTCAAATATTATTTTATTATATGTTCTGTATTTTCATTTATAAAGGCTTTAAAAAGTTTTGCACCCATCAAATGCTAAGACTTCGCTATATTTTCACACCACACCTAGTTATTCAAACTAATCTTTAACATCAAACATATGGCCTTTAAAGAAGAGGGTGTCACAATCAATGGGAATGTGTTTAGGGTTAGACTCATTAATTTTATTCCAAGTCTTCCCCCTCCTCTCTTAAGTATTCCCTCACTTGAGAGGTATTTCCTAAGTTTGTTTCTTTAGAAAATTTCAATTCCAATCTAGATATTTTACCCTATGAGCTGCTTTCTTTTTCCTAAAAAAACTTGTGTGGAATCAGATAGTCTCATTTCCAATTTCTGAAGATTCATTGGAAGACATGGGATTCAACGAGTAGATCTAAGCAGGATGGAGATATGGGATTCAAGGATCTTGTCAAAATTTCAACAAGGCTCTTCTAGCTAAAACTACCTAGAGGTTGTAAAATGAACATAATGATCTATGCTTAAGGGTTTATATTTTCCTAATTCTAGTTTATTGAAGGCTATAGAAGAGAGAGAATAAAGTTTCTAGGTGCTGGTCTAGTATTTTAGAAGAAAGGGAAGCTTTGTTACAGGGGTTGAGGATTGGAGAGGGGGACGAGGTAAGGGTGTGGGATGTTGCATGGATTTCGGACTCCAATGAAGATTTCCTAAGCTATGATGAAGTACTAGAACAGTTTAGGGATCTAAAAGTGAAGAATCTAATTCAAAATGGGAAATGGAACCTAACCCCTATAGCATATCTAATTTCAAATGATACAATGCTGAAAATTCAGAAAATTAAATTATGAGCCAGTAGTACCAAAGATAAACCAATATGGAAGTTTAACAGGAATGGGGATTATTCAATTAAATTAGACTATTATGTTTGGCAGAAAAATTCAAGGAAGAAGGTAAAGATGAAACTATAAAGCTCTTACCAAATTTCGATAAGACTTGGAAGAGTTTGTGAGTGATCCAGAAAGTTTGTGGATGATCCAAAGATAAACCAATATGGAAGTTTAACAGAAATGGGGATTATTCAGTTAAATCAGGTTATTATGTTTTGCAAGAAAATTCAAGGAAGAAGGTAAAGATGAAACCAGAGAGCTCTCACCAATTTTCAAGGAAGACTTGGAAGAGTTTGTGGGCGATCTAGATCCCTTCTAAGGTCAAGTAGTTCCTCTAGCGACCTGCATCTAATGCCCTACCTACAAAAGAGGCACTTTATAAGCATAAGTGTTCAAATAATCAAATGTGTCCAATGTGCGAGCAAGAAGTTAAGATTATAGAGCATATGTTATTAACTTATCATAAGGTTCAATGTGTTTGGTTTGGGTGTTTGATCTTGATGGTGATTCAAAGGGAAAATATTACTTGATGGGATGGATGGTTTTAGGAGTTAGTGGCTGGGAAGAAAGGCGTGGATGATTATGAAAAATTGATTATTGTTGTATGTTAGGGAACATGGAAGGCTAGATGTGATTTGGTCTTTGAACAGAAGATGGTGGATCTAGTGAGGGTGATTTAACAAGTGCAGAAATTAGTAATTGGAAAGTGAAAGAATGATCTAAGGGTAAGAGCTTGACGAATATCCTTAGTACATATCCAGTTCAGGGTTGCGTGAAGGTAAACATTGATGGTGCATTTGATTTGAAGAATGAAAGATGCGAATCTAGTGTGCAAATTTGATGCACGTGTAATTCTGAATGGTGGAGTAAAGGTGGAAGCTTTATTGCTATTCATGGTGGAATGCTTGAATTTAAGGGCCTATTTAGTTCAATTATACGGGAATTAAGTGATGTAATGTAATGGAATGTAATGGGATGATGATTACAGAGAATTTGTTTAGTACTCCCTCCGGTCTATATTATAAGGCATATTGCATAATAAATTTTTGGTCCAAAATATAGAGCATTAGATATTTTTTTTCTATTTTACCCATATCTTTAATGATTTATCTCTCTTCATTTATAACTCTGAAATGATAATAGAATGAGATATTTAATAAGGGTAAAATAGGAAATGTGGGTGTTTTTTTGCATTGATTTGAGTTGAAAAAGTGATTTTCTTAATATGCGCATAATTAATATAAAATGCCTTATAATGTGGACAGGAGGGAGTATGATATAAGAGAATAAGTGAATGATGTTTAATTTCAATAAAAGAAAATTATAGATACATGCAAAATGTCCCTTTTGCCGGTAAAAAAAAACTCCCCCTTGCCATTTTCCTTCCCCAGTAGCATGCTCATTGCAAACCAAATCACAGACCATCATAAATCAACATCATCAACCACATATTACCTCACAACGATGGCGACTGGATTTGACAGGAAAGAATGAGAACGAAGGGACATTGAAGGAGACGACGATCTCTTCAAAACCAGATCTGGAATGCAACCTTTGAACCTAGGTGCAATGGCAATGGACAACAATGATGCTTGATGTGACTAGATCTATAACATGACCTACGGACTTGATTTGGGTTAGGAGAGGTGAAGAACTTGATCTACGATGGAGGATAGTGGTGCTTAGTTATATATCTGGAAGGATGAAGGGATGGAAGACAATGGTGGTGGTGGTGGTGGAGGGAGCTAGGTGCAAGTCTGGGGAGAGGGAGCTTGGTGATGGTCGTTGAGATGTCAACAGTGGAGGAACTGGGAGGTGGAGGTGGTGAGGAAGAAGGAGCTTGGCAGTGGAAGGGCTCAATTGCAAGGAAAAATATGAAGGTGAAAGGAGTGGATGAGGAATTGTATGTTTTCATAAGGGCAATAATGTCATTTCAATCTCCTTCATATTATTGTGAGGCCTTTCACATGCAAAATTCAAAGGAAGCTGTTTCACTTTCATTCAGGTGATCAAGATCACCAATGTGAACTCTTTCCCTTCAGTTTTTTTCCAACCATACGCATATATCTCAAGTGATGTAAAGAAGATCCTTTTTCAGGACCCCCCAATGAATGAATCAAATGGGCCGTAAAGGAGGGCTTGTTGGAATTTGAAGGGAGAAGAGTAATTTTTTAGATGAATTGTAAAGAACTATATGAAAGCATGTTTTTGGGGAAGTTTAAGGGTTTTTAATTGGCGATTCAGCATTTTGTTGTAAGAAATCATAGAAATGAAGGAGTCCTTACCTAATATTGCTTTCTCTTTGATGTTGCACCAAGAAAATAGTGCTATGGATATGGTGGCAGCTTGGAGTTCACGAGAGATAAAACCTTCAGGTTGGTTTATAGAACCCCTATCTTTGTTGACTTATGTGTTGGAGAAAGACTCTAAAATTTCTAGGGTTTTGGTAACTAAGAAGGATGGGGTTGATTGAGGTCTTGTTTTGTTTGGTTGTTTAAGTTTGCTTGTTTTATTTGGGTTTTCCGTGTTGTCGTTTTGTTTTGTTGGTGTTGTTATGCTTTTGTGTTGTCGTTTTGTTTTGTCAGTGTTGTTGTGTTTATGTGTTGTCGTTTTGTGTATTCTATTTCATTTCTATGATGCCGTTTTTGTGTATTTTGTATGCGTTTTATCAATGGATGATATATTAATCTAGATGCTTTACAATGACATGTATATATGTATATAAGGTATTGAATGAGATATGGAGCGAAAAGAAATGATGAATACAAAGAGGGAAAGTAAACCTTTTATATAATCACATTTTTTGTAGTGTTGATCTACTTTTGAATGTATTATTATAAAATATTTAATTTATTCACAACAAATAAAAATAGAGAAATAAAATATTTGGTTTTTGGTACTAGATTTGGAAAAAATTCAATTCTCATTTGGTATAAAAAAATTTGATTTTTAGTTGGAAATTTTCGATTTTCACTTAGAAAAATTCGATTCTAATCTCAAAATAAGGTGAACTTTGGTTCCATTTTTTAACTTTTTTTTTAGTCCTTTTTTGCCAATTTTCCCATAAAAATATGCATAAGATTCACTCAATCTGCAATTTTAATGAGTGTGAGTGATGACTTTAGAAAGTACCTACAACAACTTTAAAAAATATCGGCAATGATTTTAATTCTTTAAAAAGTTTAAATTATAGATTCATTCTGATCTCATGCAGAACTTTAAATGTCATTTTTTTAATTATTCAGTAATACAAATGCATTTTGAAGTTATTTGGAAATGCACCTACACATATTTTCACAATAGGAATTAATTCTTATATGCACTATAGAACAATCCAGTGAATCCACATTAAATTTATTCATGAAGTCATATTTAAGGGCAATGTTTTGCGGTTATTTAAGAAAAAATTTATAAAAGTAAAAAAAATCACCAAGATACTATATTGTGAGAAATATTCAGTTTATATTGTTGGAAGTCTAATGTTAAAATACGGGTTTGCTTGATATGGAAGAAATAGGGGAGAAAAGTTAAACTTCTAAAAAATGATATTAATTGATGTTGCTTAATTAAAAAAAATTAGAAATTTGCAGAAAGTTGGGCTCAACTTGACAATTTTCGCTTCTTGAGTAAAACCTTAAAAAATTATACTTCCTTAATATTTTATGATTTTTTTTCCAAAAAGACTTTTAACTCCATAATTAATTTCTTAAATAGAAAGGGTATTTTTATTTTTAACATTAAAATATCATGTATTCATTTAAAAATTATTTAAACTTAAAAAAAATAAAACAAACAGATTATATATAAATTTTTATGATAGTTAATTTTTTTTAAGAAATGCACTTTTTAGAAATTATACCAAACAATCCGTATGAATAAAGATTCACTCCCTCATATTTTAGATTTGCAACTTTAATAAGTTATAACTTTAGAAAGTAGCGACAATAACTTTGAAATATATGGATAATAATTTTAATTTTTTAATAGTTTCATTTTTAGATTTATTCTTATCTCAAAATTAACTTTAAATTATTTAGTAATATAAATTCATCTGATAAAAAAAAAGTAATATAAATTCATTTTGAGGTTATTTGGAAATGCACCCGCACATCTTTTAAAAATGGGAAGTAATTGCTATATGCTATATAAAACAATTCACATTAAATTTATACATGAATTTTATACATTTTTTTGGGCCAATACATGAATTTCATATTTAAGAGCAATGTTTTGAGGCAATTTAAGCAAAATGCTGTAAAAGGAAAAAATTATCAAGATGTTTTATTGTGAGAAATATTTACCAGAACGCTCACTTTGTGAGTGAATATTTGGATATACGTTGGAAGCCTCGAGAAATACTTTTGTAAAGCTTTAATTATGTTTGCAATATTGAAAGTCTATTTGAATAAGTGTTTAAAAAATACAGTATACCGCGATTTTACAGTTTTAATGCGTTTTTGCAAAAGCAAAATTTTCTTATTTTTCCATTGAGAAAATCAAGTTTGCTAATTTCAAGTATTTAATTAATTTTTTTCAAAAGTGATTTAATTCTAAATATTTTAGATCCAAAAATATTTTGATAAATAATATCCAAATAAAATCAATTCTCTCAAAATATTTTTTTTAAATTCAAAGATAAATCATAAACAACTAAATTTACTTTTAATCAAAATTAATTTTGAAATCGCTTTCATCCAAAATCATGTTTATACAAATCAAATTCAAATGAATATTAAATACACATTTGGATTACCTTTTTATAAAATATTTTTTAGAATAATGACAGTTTACAAAAATGAAGTTTGAATAAAAGTAAAGAAATTTACCATAAACCTGTTTGGATAAAAATAGGAAAAATAATGATTAGAAACCATGATTTGATTTATAAAAATACAAACTAAATGGGCACCAAGTCAAATGCTACAACAAACCTTTACATATATCTATGTATATAATGTTGTATACCAACTTATTCAGAAATTGATAACTCTAGAGTTTAACTAGTTCTCAATTAAAAAAAAAACTCTAGTGTTCAATTGATTAATATTAAGAGAGGTTGAATCAATCCACATTCCAATTTGGTATGTCTAAGGGAAAAGATAAACTGCACAAAAATGAGGAAAAATTACATATAAATACCAAGACAGAAAAAAATTTCCAAAATGATACCCCAATTTGGCATAATCCTAATTAACTACCAATGGTACAAAATTGGAATTAAAAAATGAGTTGAAAAGACTATTTTACCCCTTAATCTCTAATATGAAAAAACCTATCCTTTTCCTCTTCGACACCATCCTCTTTCCCCATCCTCTCCTTCGTTGACACCATCCCCAACCCTCTGCCTCCACCATCGCCTTCCTTCTACTTCCTTCTTGCCACTCTCCTTTCCTTCCATCTCTTTCTCTTCAAGAGATAATAGATTCGTTCCTTTGTACCATTTTCATTGCTCCCCCTAGATCAAGCCCACCAAGAGCATCGCACAGCATGTACAAGTTGTCATTCTCTTTCTCCAGTCGAACTCACTATCTATGAAAGCTCACTTGTCTGCTAGTTACTTTTTCCGATCTTTCCATTCATCTTCACTATTAATGATGTTGGATCATGAGGTACAATTCTCTCTCTCTCTTTCTCTTGTTTCTATTCTTATATGTTCTATCTTATTAGTTATTTCTTCATTTCATAGAATAATGTCATTATTGATTTTGGTAACAAAAGGATAGAAATAGTAAGTACTTCTTGAATCCTTGGTCATTTGCGCCATCATTTCTTCTGCACTGATGATGGTTGACCATCACACACTTTTTTTAATTTGGCACAACTCAACTCATTCACAATTGATCCTCGGTTATTATTATAACTATCATAAAAAAAAGTCACTACCACTATTGAAAAATGACTTCTCTGCTAGAAAAGTCATGAGAGTATAGATAGAAATGTCGTTGTCGAAAACCTATGCTAGAAATGTCACCAGAGGGAGGAGAGGGGAAAAGGAGGCAGGGGCATTTCAGTCTTTTTTGCATAAAATTTTATTCCTAATTATATACCATGGTTAACTTTTGGAATTAGACCAAATTCAGGTATTATTTAGAAATAACTTCTTATCTTGGTATTTTCTAGCAATTTTCCCTTAATTTTAAAGGCATTGTATAATGGCAAAAATTTTGACTGCACAAAAATATGCACGTACAAAAACTATTGGACGTGTGACTGGTGTAAAAGAAAATTTTCTGGTAGAATGAAAAAGTTAAAAGAAAATTTCCATTGCAAACCTCTATCTGCTTCCATTGAATCAACTTTCAGGCCCTGTTTCGCATGTTCATTGTATATAGATTCCTTTTACATGACACAAAAATTAAGATATAAATATTTATTATATTTTTATTATCATTATTTATCAGTAACCGTTTTCTTCATTATCTTTTTTTTTATCCAGGGACACAAAAAAATATTTGTCATTCATAGTTATTTTTTCATTACATTCCATTTTATGTGTCAAATAAATCATCAATCTAAAGACCAAATATCTGAGTCGGGCCAATATACGAACAAAATATTTGAGGATACTCAGTCCTTAGAGTATATTAAAAAATAATTTTATATTTAAAAATTTATTATTTAAAATAATTAGAAAAACGCATTTATTATTAAATAAAATAATAAAAATATAAATATAAATGTTATATATCGTGTTGGTATTCCAAATAAAAAGAGATGCTTTTACTTGAAACCAAACATACTCTGTTTTTTCCTTGGAAAAAAAAAAACATACTCTGTTTTTTTTTTTTCTAGTTTCTTCTACCCTCAAGGAATTATTAATTTGGATATAACCCAAACAACGGTCCAATCTGAAAAAGTAAATAATTATATTTAGTAGACTCAGATGCCAAATAAGATCTAGCAGTTGTGGAATGCAGAGGATCATCAATTGATCATTCAAAAAATTGACTCAAACGAAATTTAACTATTTTAAATTCTATTTAATAAGTTAAATTTTAAATATTTCATATGCCATTTTTTTATTTAAATTATTATTGTTTATATAGTTAAAAATTTATTTTCATTTCATATTTTTAAACCGAAAAACTTTAAATTTGAATTATCTACATAAAGAGATGTAGATTCAATCAGGCAATTTTTTGTTATATAATACATATTCTTGATAGGAAAACAAAATGATTCAATATTTTTTGTTATATAATAATAGTTTGTATTTTGAACCTTTACTAATACCCCATTATATTTGTATCATCTAGATAGCTAAAGATTATCAAACTTTAAATGAGTCTCTGTACTTTCCATCTTGATGAAATAGATGTTTAAATTTTTCACTACTATGGAATTGACCTTTGGGAACCATATATGGGAGCTTTTTTTTTTTCTTGGAAAAATGTAAACAATGTTATGTACTTGTCATCAGACACATATGAAATAGATGTTTAAATTTAAACAATGTTAACTCATTTTTTGTCTGCCATTTCATATTATCCATGCAGCATGGTTTGCTATTTTTAGTCCAAAATCTCACATGTGTTTAAGAGTATTTCTCAAGGTGATGTGTGTGTTTGTGTACTATGAAAAGTCAGTACAAACTCTCATCTCCCTGTTATGTCCTTGTTATGAGGCAAATGAAGGGACAATGGAACACTTGCTTTTAATATCTTGTTGGGTTCAAAATGCTGATGATATTAACTTTCAAGGTATGATGAATGGCTGTAATTTTTTTTATTTTTTTATTCATTGTAATTTTTTTAGTTGATAAATAGGGTAAAAACCCAAATCTACAGTAACATCAGACACCAAAAAAAAAATCTGAAAGGTTACAATACGAGAGAGGCCAATCCAACACATGAATCCCCAACCCAAGTTTTAGGTTAGGATCTGCCGTAAATCTGCATATCTATTTCCTTTCTTGTACACATACTTGAATTGGATGCTCCAATCCTAATTGTTAATGCTAATTATTTTCATTGGGAAGAAAAGTAGAAATTACAAATTTACAATGATTTGGTGGTTTATATGAAAAATTATATATATTTGAGTTTTTAAAAAGTTGTCTATTTATCTTACTTTATTTTTATAATAAATCATGCTTTACTTGAGTTTTTAGATCTGTCATTTAAATTGATTGATTGGTTTGTCAATTCAAAACACAAAAATAAATCAAGAGTGATGTCTTGCAACTTTGTTTTCCTTTTACTTTTACACCTTTGTTAGTGTTAAATGATATCATCATTAATAATAAAGGGACAAAAAATAAAAGTTTAATCCCTCAATGTATATGGTATTAATTAGATCTGGAAAGCCCAATTTTTCTCCTAATTTTCCTATCCAGTCTTCTCTAGATTCAACGCAAAGTACATGTACATTGTAGATGGATGGAAAAGAAAATTTTGATCTGGAAGTAGCCTATTGTGTCATTCTTTGGATTCTCATAAATGATAGTTAGGTCTCTCTAATTTATCAAAACATAAATGATAATTAGGGCATGTTTGCTTTATCTTTTGGTAAATCATACTAGGATTTCTAATCATTATTTTTTTCTAAAGTTATTTATAGGTTTTGGTAAACTTTTCTACCTTTATTCAAATTTTATTTTTATAAATTGTGGTTATTCTATTAGATATTTTATAAAAAAGTAATTCGGATGGACATTTAATATTTATCAATTTCTTTCCATATGACTTGTTCACATATGACTTTGGCACCAAGTTTTGAATGCATATGTTTCGTTGCAATAATTTGATATTTAAATTTCCTGATTTTCATAATACAAAAGTGATTATATTTTAAAGAAGTGATCAAATTTATATATGCCTTATCCACAAGACATATATATAGCAATCAATAATGGAGAAGTATATTCAAAGGCCAAAGTCACTTCCTTTATTTATGCGGATATGCACACCCTCTTTTTTCAAAGATTTGTGAATGGGAACCATCCTTTTCTGTCCCTAATTGTGTCTTTATGTCTTAGTCCCTTAGTTTTCCACTCTCTTCTCTTCTTTCCTTTTCTTTTCTTTTTTGTCTAAAAAAATTTTAACATCAGCCAAAAAGATTAAATTCTTACAATTACACGATTAATTAAAGTTAAATTATACGCAGTTTATTGTTTCTAAACTATCACATTCTATTAGCCAAATAACATATTAATAACTTAAGTTAATAATTATAAGAGTGGGTTGGGATTTGAATAAAAGTTAAAGGTTAAAACTCTCATTGTGTATCAAAAAACAAATCTTAAGTTAATTGTATAAATTCAAAAGTTTAAAAAGGTTTATGGTGTCAGGTTTTGACTATAACAAAAATTTTGGCCAAAAAGATATAACAAAAATTATTCGTACATGATTTAAAGTTTGGGAAAAATTTTAATTAAAATAATATATTTTTCATATTATATAATAAAATGTTATATAGGACAATAAAGAAACCATTACTAATAACTTTTATTATTTAATATTCAAATATAAATAAGATAATATTAATTCAAAATCACACATTGAATTTAAAATAGTCAATTAATAATTCACATCATAGTATTCATTAAGTAAATATATAATTTTTAATAATTATGTATGAAAATAATAATTAATTAATATTAGAATGTAGGAAAAAATTTATCTAAAAAATATCATTTTGTACCAATAATAAAAAAAATTAAAAAATGTTTGAATTGGTTGAATTGCTAACCCGTTGATTTTTCTGTTTTTGACCCACATAACTGATTTTTGACAAATTCTAGTGTCCATTCACCTATTTTTGGGTTGAACCGGTTCTAACAAGATTAATCAATTTTTCGAATGTATCAATTAATTTGGTCGAATGATGATTACATTGCAATTTAGAAATTTTGACGTGCGTTGATAAGAAAAAAAATTTGACGTGCTCCATCAAATTAAAGCTCAGTGATGAGATTATCACATTTATTTGCCCATTAATTTATCATCCATAAATGATTCACTAGCCTGTTGTCTAGTGTGCATCGCAAGATTAATTAAGACTCATCTCAAATGCGATTTTCTTCACATCACACATTTGTGCATTTGGATTAGATTATGTATAAGTGATTATGAGGATAAATGATTATTTATAAGTGATTATGTGGAAAGTGATTTGTGTTTGGATATTTTTACCCTGTAAGTGATTTTGAGAAAGAAATGTGTTTAGATATTATGGTTTAAGTGATTATTTGATAGATAATAAGAATGAAAAGGGAAATAAGTAATTATAAGAGGAAAAATGATTATCATAAATTGAAAAAAGTAGTTTATGGAAAAAATAACTTAAATGGCCATAAGTGATTATTTTAATTTGGGTTGTGTTTGGAAATTGACAACATAATCACTTTTTTTTACTTCATAAGTGCTTAAATCACAAATCCAAATAGACTATTAATCTTTTGTTAATGCATTTCTTAAGTTGCAAGATATTAAGAAAAATGTTTTATATTCTTTTATGTTTCACAAAACCAAGTTATCTTAAATTCATATCTAAGGGTCAAAAGTAATGCCTAAGTCTAAAAATGGCAAAATTACATAAATCAGCATTTTATATCACTCTATCCGATACAAAATATAAATTCAGTTTGATTATTTATATTAGAATCAAGAAAGGTATTTTTACATATTAAATTTATTAAAAAGTACATTATTTTCTAATATTATCTCTATTTAATGTATTATATTAAAATTCTGTACAATTCCTATATCACTTATTATCCTTTTCACATTTAATTTTTGACATGAGTAAAGTAAAAAAAAAATACTTAATATCTTATAAATTATTAGATGAGAATTATATTTTGGACAAAAAAAAAACTTCTACAATAAGACTTATAAAACATCAGGTAAAATTGAATCTTTGCATGTTGAAAAATATTAATTTAGCTCTTAGGGTTAATCTTTGTTGGCGTGTTATTATTATTTTGTACTTAATTCTAATTTGATATATAACTATCATCGTATGGAGGTTTTGAATGTTGTGTTTGTTAGTTGTTATTATTATGATATGATTGAGAAAAATCTTTTTTTTTTGGCATAAAACATGTCTTTTTTTAATGTGTTGAGTAAGTAGTTAAGAATTTGGTTTCTAATTTTAGTATATGGGACAAATTTAGTTAGAAAGAATGTACCATTTGCTCCTTATACCTCTTTATATTATTATTGTAAGTTGAAAAAATTTACAGGGTTACATAAATTTTTCTTCTGAAGTTTTAGAAATTTGAGAGCTATCTTAGTTATTAAGGGAGATTAAAAAATAAAAGAAAAATCAAGGACAAGATGGAAACGGGCCTTACAAAGTCAAATTCGATATAGACAGTACAGACAACCACTAAAAAGAAAAAAGTTAGTTATATCGGAAACAAAAAAAAAAAAAAGAAAAAGTAAGTTTGTGTGGCTTTGAATTGAGAGCCGAAGTAATTTCTCAGATGATAAATGGAAATTTTTAGAATAGCTTATAAGGTAGTTATAATGATGGAATTGGTTCCACTTGGTGCGTTAAAAAAATTTTATTTAATAAAAAATTATATTATATTTATTATATTTCTATAAATAATACTGAATAGAAACTATTTTTTTTTAAGAACATAAAATTCATTTCATATTTAGAATTTTTTTTTAATACCAGTAGCATCCGAACCATATCTAAAATTATAAATAATTCTTTTTAGGGATAGAAATAACTAAAATAAATTTATTTTTTTAATAAAATCTTTTATATATATATATATAGATAAGAATAAATATAAAATAATATATTTAAGAGATCCAACATAATATGACATTATTGATTTTTTTATTTTATTTTAGGTAATTTCGAAATCATCTATAAACATGCTGTTGGAAAAGTAGGAACCCAGACAAAAGTAGAATATTCAAATTCAAATAATATGAAAGCATAATCTTTGGATCTTTATAACCCAAAAAAAAAAAGGGTGGGTCAAAGTAATTTGTACAAGCTAAGCTAGGACAGTAACAAACAAGCAATAGGTTGCTTCAAACTTCTTGATTAATTTAATTCCATCCGCGGAAACCGTTGGCGTTTGGAGATGTTCACATTCACAATATCGTAATTTCATTTTTTTTTTTGTAGGATAATTTGAATTCTTCCGCATGAAACTGTAAGTAACACAATAAATGAAAGTACAATGCGACTTAAGGCTTATTTAAACGCGTCTCTTTATTCTTTATTCTGATGTTGTTAAAATAATTTTGTAGAACTATTTTTTAAAATAAGTTTAGGAAACAAAAAAAAAATATTTAAATAATTGTTACCAAAATCATATCTAGTAAGTATTAGATGAGAAATTTAAAATTTATAACTTTACCATCAATGAGGTGAATATTTTCTGTTTTTTTCTAATATTTTTCAGAATAAAAAATATAAAACATTATAAAAATCTTCTGAGTTTTATTTTATTTTATTTTTTTATTCTCCAAAACATTTTATAAAAATCAGATTTATTAAAAAAAAATTTCATTTTTCTATTTTCATACAAAAAAGACTATTTTGAAAACATGAATCAAACATGGCCTTATTTTCTTTATTTTTACACACCTATCTTTTCTCTGATTTTATCATTTTAAGGCATTTCATAAATTTTTCTCAACCGAAACAAATTGAACTGTACAATTCATATATTATCTCTTTGATTATTTGATACATGAAATAGCATGAAATATAAAAAATGAATTACAATAATGGTAGTCAGGATGAATAATAAAACATTTTACGTTTTTTAAATAAGGTAGAGAGAGTTTCGCCACATTTGAGACTTAAATTGGAACAGATAGATATTAGTCCATAATATGGGATACATAATGATTTGTTAAAAAAGAAAGCAAATTTATAGCTGAAAAATATCACTTTTTTTCTTTAATAAAAAAGGTAATAAAAAGTGAAGCAATAAATATATCTCTTTTGTAAAGGAAAAAATGTTATATTTTGAGTTTTATTATTATTATTATTATTTTGGCACCAATCAAATGCACCAATATCACGTCGCAAAGGTCTGAAGGGAAGCAAGCTCGGCCCATTTCTCAAATGGGTCAGACTTGTGACATTAGTAATGTTATTGGACCGATTATATCTGTTAGGCCTCTAGGATATATCTATTATGAAACAAAACTTTCTTATATCTGTACCAAAGAAAAACTGTCCTATATCTTCTCACCGAAAAGGAAAATTGTCGTACATGTCTCATAAGAGCTTTTTTTTTTTTATATCTGGCCCATTATTGTTTTCCAAAAACTTCTTGAGTATTGTACGAAAGTAAAAATAAATCTTGAGCCTGGCCCCCCAATTTTTTTTTTTAAATTGCTCAGAATATTAGACCAAAGAAAAAATAAATTTTGAGATGAGCTCCCCACTGGCCACCCCCCAAAAACAAAGCCGCCACCGGCCCCTCCGGGCTGCTGCACCCAATTTTTTTTATTTTCAATCTAGTCGCATAGAGTTAATAACTCTTTTTTTTACTGTTTCAATTTTCATTGTTACATTTGAGCAATTTTTTCAGTTATGAACATAACTATGATTATATTTAATAACAAGATAAAAGATGAAGTTTTCTCTAATTGTTTGCTTATGTATATTAATAGAAAATTGTTAGAGTTTATCACAAATTTTCTTATTTAACTTAAGTAGTTACGTTGACATGTCTCTTGATCTATTGAAAAGAATGAACATTTAAGTTAAGAAAAACTAAAAAGAAACATGCTTCACAGGTTGAAATCTTATAAATAGAAAAATTATTTAGTGACGGTTTGAATTACTTTGTTAAAAGATTTTTTAGAATAATTATAATTTATAAAAATAAAATTTAGATAAAAATAAAAAAAATTATTATAAATTTATTTGGATAAAAAATAATAATTAAAAATTATGATTTAATTTATAAAAATATAAACCACATAATACTTAAAGTGGGCAGAGATACGGGATGTCAGATACTTACAAAAAGGAAAAGGAAAAAAAACCAAAAAAAGAGACATCCTTCATTGAAAATGCTCCAGCGAGAGACTGACACGAAACAAACCCATGGTGTGCCGATAGGTAGTTTTAAGACTTGGATTGATCCAATTAAAAACAAGTTATGTATGCATTGAATATTAGGCACACCAAACGCTTATTTGTATTTCTCCTAATTTATTCATCCTATCATTTCAGAAGTGACCGTTGAAAAGAAACTTGGACAGTATTAGTGATGATTGATTTTTAGAGGTAGAAAGTGACTCATGAAGTTCACATCTCCATAACTTTGGGGCCTGATTCAAAACGTGATACACACATCAGCTGGGCAGCCCCAACACCAAGCCGAGGGTTTCATTTCATTAATTATTTATCAAATTTTTGAAAATAAATTTTAAAAACTTTAATTAAAAAAATTAAAATTTAAATGGTCTAAACTAAATTTTTTATATCATGAAAGAATTGACTATTTTAAAAAAATAAAATATATTACATTTTTTATTATTAATTTTTCTGTTAAAATATAATAAATATATAATTTAATAATATCATGAGAAGTATATAATTTTATTAAAAATTATCGAATATACATTTGTATATAATATAAAAACTTTAACAAATTATGATATTCATGATCCATAAATAGTACAACTCATTTTTTAAACTCCTTCATAAAAAAATTATTATTAAACATTAAATAATTATAAAATTATCATATTCTAATTAAAAATTTGACAATAAAAGCGTATAAAATTATATATTTTTATTTTAATTGTGGTCGCGGTGTTTTTGGCCAAAGAGAGGAACTTCATGCAATAGTGAACAAACAAATACAGATCATAGTCCAAGATGGTAAATGTAGAGAAACAAACAACAGGAACCAAATTAACCTGCGCCCAGCTGCCTAACATGATTAACATCAGCAACTAAAATATCTGCTACTAAAGGGACTGGGGGTCTCTCAGCCCATCCAAGAGGACTCAATCCCTTATAAGTTACCATAGCCACCAAATTACAGTTATTATAAATTGGATTCTGGGGTTTGTGTTTTACATGAAATTTAAAATAAATTGTATTATTTATGACTTAAAAATAATATGATTTTAGATATGTTATAATATAAATTATATAGATTTTGTAAATATATAGATGATGCTGAATATGATGAATTAATTCAAAATTTCCGCCATCTCTTCTCTCTGTTTTTTTATTTTTTGGTTCTCCAATAACATTGCCTCTTCTCTGCCTGTCTAATCTAAAGGTAGCTATCATTAATGTGAAGCGTTAATGATCAAAATTGACTAGCGGGTATTGCTACCAATGAAATCCTGACATAGGTAGTAGGTTTTTTTGAATTTACCAAAAAAACTTTTGACAAGCGGGTGCTAAACACCAAAATATTGGTAAGTGGTGCCAAGGCCTGTGAGGAAAAATAGTTTCGGGTGGGCCTATAATTTGGATTATATGTATGGGTACTGATGCCGTCTTGACATTCATGTGGCTCTGGTGAGAATTTAGAGCCCGTTTGATTGGGTGTAGATTAATGCAGTGTAATATAGAAATTTATATATTATATACTCCCTCTGGTCCCATTTATAAGATATTATTTTTCATTACACGGGTATTAAGAAGACATAATTATGCTCTTAAATTTATAAAAAAATAGTATAAACTTCCAATCTTATTCCTACTAATTAAATACTGTAACAATTTACGAGATAAAAAAAGTTATTAAATGAAGGGTAAAGAAGAAAATTCAAATAAAAAAATAAAACAACACCTTATAAATAGAACCAAACAAATTTTCAAAACAACATCTTATGAATGGGACTGGAGGGAGTAAGTTTCTATGTTTGGATGCTTCTCTACCCATTATTTAGATAAATTTTATTATCATAAATCATGCAATTTTCATTACCACAAAAAACCTAATGAATCTCCAATATATTGATGTAACCTAAGTTAAATGTCACAAATGCCCTCATCTCTCCTTCGTTTTTCACCATCCCTAATCTTTCTCTATTTGCACCATTGTTGGTATCATGTGTAAAAACTAAAAATTGGTTAGGACATTTCAGTTATTTTAATATTTTTATTTAATTTAAGAATTAGAAAACATTTTATATATGATCATCTACCAAACAGAATTTGGTAATAGTACTCTCATTACATTGCACTACATTAATTACAATGTTACATTATATTCCTTTGTATTGCTATTTTCGCAATATCTCTTTATTTTTTTTATTAGTTTTTATTTCTTTTATTCATATAATTTTCTTTTTTTTTTAATTTTCATTTCTCACGTACAATTTTTCTTTTTATCTTTCAATCTAAAAATTCTTATCAGAACGTTATTTATCCTATATATAATGGACCCAAAAAAAAAAAATCTAAGTAATATAGATGTAAGATGACAAGTTCTGATTACTGAGTGGTCAATTTCGCCAAATTTATTTTTTCCAAGGAAGAGAGAGTCCCAGAATTTTGTATAAATAGAGGTACAAGTCCAAGCATATTATTGTTACTCCAAGAAGTGTATTCTCTCCCGTTGTACCACCATGGATCTTCCTTCTTACAGTGGTGAAACAAAAGGAGTTTTCTGGGCTCTGTTCTTTGTGCTGGTCTTCATTGTTAGATCAAGATTCACTGACAAGAGAAGAATCAGCAATAGTAAGCTGAAGAAAGCACCAGAACCCAAAGGAGGTTTGCCTCTGATAGGGCACCTCCATCTTCTGGGTGGTCCTGTCCCAATCTTCAGGACCCTATCATCAATGGCAGAGAAGCATGGATCTATCTTGTCCCTCAGGCTTGGCTTCCACACCACTTTGATTGTCAGTAGCAGAGAACTTGCCAGGGAATGCCTCTCCACCTCTGACAAAATCTTCGCCACCAGGCCTAACATTGCGGCAGGTACTACCTGCTGATCCAATTTGAGTATTGTTGAGTCTCAAGTAGGAATAGTTATTTTGTTTTTAGTTCGAAGAATATCAATCCTTTCGACTTGATCTGATCAATTAGTATGTGTCTATTTTAATCCTGGAGATTGTAAATAGAATAATCTGGTTGTGACAGGAAGATACATAGGGTACAACAATGCGATATTCGCTCTGGCACCGTATGGGGAATACTGGAGAGAGATGAGAAAGATAGCGACGCTTGAGCTGTTTTCAACTTACAGGCTTCAACAGCTGAAGCATGTGAGATACTCAGAGATATTTTGTCTGGTGAAGGATTTGTTCTTAACCCATCAACACAAAAGCACTCTCAGTAATGATTTCGTTGAAGTGCCTCTGAGTAAGCTTCTGGAGCACTTGACCTTCAATATCAACGTCCGGATTATTGCTGGCAAGAGATTCTCAGGTAGGTAATTCATTCATTATCAAAGGAAATTAACAAATCATTGGAAAAAAATTAACAGCGGACAAAGACTGGTCTAATTAGTAAAACTATGACCCCTCAAATCTCTCCCGCTATATAATTCTGAAGGACACAACAAAGTTGGTAATCTCATATGACAAGTGGGCCTCACCAAACTCGTGTATTTTTGTAGAATGGTTGGCTTTTGGGGAGAATCCAAATTCAATTAATATGAGTTATGTCTTTCAATGGCATCAGTTCCAATTTCGCTATCAATACTGATGAAAGAGGTTTTCTATATCTTAAAATAGAGAGAATGTCTTTATAATTTTAGCAGAACTTGATAATAAAATAACCTGTATGCATTTAAATATTTTTTCTTGACCTTGGATTAAAGTAAATGATGAAGTATCTTTAAAAAAAAGGGAAAATAACACTTGAGGACCAAAATTTACAATTAATCCTATTTTAGGATCAAAAAATTTGAAAATACCAGAAAAGGACCTTATCTTAAATTAATTAAAAATATAAATATGAAATCATTTAAATACCCTTGTAAAAATGTTTTACACTTAAGATCTGCTTTTTACTACTCTTTTTCATAAATTTGACACTGAACATCCCCAATTTTACACTGAACACATTGTGAAATATCAGTGTAAAATTGAGGAAATTTAGTGTCAAATTTATGAAAAAGAGAAATAAAAAGCATATATTGAGTAGTAAAAAATAGAAGTTGAATATAAAATTCTAAGATTTATCCAGTGTAAAATCGGAGGATCTTCAGTATCAAATCGTGGAACATGAGTAGTAAAATGCAGAAGGTGAGTGTAAAATTCTGGGAGTTGAATTCTTCATTGTGTTCAGTGTAAAATCGGGAAAATTCAGTGTTAAATTTTTGAAGAAGAATAGTAAAAAGCAGATATTAAGTGTAAAACATTTTAATAAGGGTATTTAAGTCATTTCATATTTACATTTTTAATTAATTTAAGATCAAGTACTTTTCTGGTAGTTTTAAATTTTTTAGTCCTAAAATGGGATTAATGGTAAATTTTGGTCCTCAAGTGTCATTTCCCTTAAAAAAATATCTTAATTTACTGCCACTTCTACTCATAACCTTTAACAAACTTGATCCGATCCTTCTCTCTTGTTCTGCATCATCATTATCAGGGGATGAGAAAACCCTAAGCGATGAAGAAAACGAGGCAGGGAGATTGAAGAGAGCCGTAAGAGAGGCCACATATCTGTGCGGAGTATTCGTGGAGGCGGATGCCCTGCCATTGACGATTCATAAATGGGTTGACTTTCAGGGCCATGTGAGGGCAATGAAGAAGACTGCTCGCGACATAGATAGTGTGCTTCATGTGTGGCTTCAACAGCACTTGCAGAAAAGGGCCCAGCAAGCTGACGGTGACTTCTCTGAAAGTGACTTCATGGACGTCTTGATCTCCACGTTCACGGACCAACAAGATGATATTTGTGGTCACAAACGAGACGTTGTTATCAAGGCTACAGCTCTGGTACGTATCTTCATACTCTTTAGTTTATCTAATTATGTGTTAATTTTAGTACTATCAACTTAATCAAATTAAAACACCAACTTTCATAGTTTCGATGAGATATGTATTAATTGCAGCAAAAAATTTAGACACTTTCGGTATGTGTCTAAATTAAAAATTAATTTTGTTGGGACCGGAAAAATCTATGGTACGTATATTAGATCCCCACATAGATATACTCGAGTTATATATATGTGTGTGTGTATTATTACCTAATTCATGAATTTAAAAAAAAACTAAAAAAGGCAGGTATATTCTTAATATCCTAAAATCAATTCTTTTTCATCTTTCTTACTCCTATTTACTCCACTAACACATTTTTTATAAATGAAGAATGAGTTTCCATAACATTAAGCTTCATAAAAAAGATAGATAGAATTGGAAAAAATATTTAATATAACATTATACCTTATATTTTGAATCAAATGGAACTTTTAAAAAATATCCTATTTTTAGTTCTGGGAGAGTATGATATATATACTCGTTGAAGGGTCAAAATATTCCTCCAGCATTTGTGTCCACGGATAGGGATAGAAAAAGACTCTTTGCATTGAATTATGGAGTCAATAATAGAAGCCGGTCTCCTCCGTCCGTTAAACTTAAGTGGGGCCATAACCTATAAACCATAAATATTTCAAAAAGTGAATGTTTCATGTAGGACACAAGGTGCAACGTGATAATCGTTCTGTATTAGTGGATATGCACCAATTCTTATTAATTTTATGCCTATTTATATTGCTTCAAATTCTAAAAATAAAAAATGACATAAAATTTCAAAAGTTTTTTTTATTTTTAAAATTTGAAGCAATATAAATAAGCATAAAATTATGGGCTAACCCTAATTTATATTTTTTAAATGATATTAAATATAATTTTTTAAATGAAATCACACAGAAAAGAAGTATAGAAATGTGACATTTCTAATTTTTTAAATGATATTAAATATTTTATTTATAAATTGTTATAAGTATTTTATTTATGTATGTATACTATAATTTTTTTTTAAATATTTAATACTAATTTTTCCTTTTACATATGTTGATTTGTTGATTATATATTACATAAATAATTATATATTTGTGATTATATATATATATCCCTTATGGCCATATTGTAAAATTTTAAAAGTTGTCATATTTTATGCATCATATTGTATTGTATTTGATATACTTCATAGGTCGTAACTATAATAACAATTAATCCTTAATCCAATACAACAATATATAAAATTTTTGAAGGATTTTAGGAAAAATCTGTTACATTTTAGGGAAAAATCCGTCACAAATTGTTGTGTGACAAATTGGTCTGTGATGGATTGGTCCATTGAAAATTAAAGCATTGTAAAAACTTTGCCATGTATTTGCATGAAGATCAAAATGAATCACATCACTATTTTATATTTTATATTGTTGATCATCACACATGCAATTTCGTATACTAACGGTGATATATTATGTCTTTACAGATTCTTATCCTTACAGGCACAGGAAGCACAGCAATAACCCTAACATGGGCACTTTCTCTGCTCTTAAACCATCCACGTGTCCTTAAAAAAGCACAAGAAGAGCTAGACACCCACATAGGAAAACACAAATGGGTGCAAGAATCCGACATAAAACACCTTCAATACCTTCAAGCCATTATCAAAGAGACCCTTCGTCTTTACCCGCCAGCTCCCTTAACTGGAATCAGAGAGGCCATGGAAGACTGCTTCGTTGGAGGCTACTACGTCCCCAAAGGCACTCGTCTTCTCATTAACATCTGGAAGCTTCAAAGGGACCCACAAGTATGGGCTAACCCTAACGAGTTTCAGCCTGAGAGGTTCATGGAAGATCATAAAGATCTCGATTTTAAGGGTCAGAATTTTGAGTATATTCCTTTCAGTTCTGGAAGAAGGTCGTGTCCAGGCATGAACTTTGGCATGCAAGTTGTGAACTTGACGCTGGCTCGATTGCTTCAAGGGTTTGATATTTCAACCATGGCAGGTGTTGCAGTGGACATGAGCGAAGGCTTAGGGGTGGCCTTGCCTAAGCTTAATCCGCTTCAAGTTATGATCAAGCCTCGTCTTTCGTTTGAGCTTTATCAGCAACTCTGAATATGAGGGATTCTCATAATAAAGACTCAATTTCCATATAAGCAGATAAAGCAAACTAATAATTCACTTTTTGGTGGAGCCTAAGGTCAAAATATGTGTATTTAAGCTTTGCTTATTTTGTCGTCATATTTAATTCAACTCAAATTAATTGGAGTTTAATATGACTACAAGATATTAGGCGGCTTGATGCCAAAAAAAATAGACATTTAAGCTGTATGGTTTATGTGATTAATAAGCCTTTCATAAAAAATGATAAGAGTTATTAAGTACAATGTTTGTTGTCTCTAAATGATAAGCCTTTCATAAAAAATGATAAGAGTTATTAAGTACAATGTTTGTTTTCTCTAAATTTATTAATAATATTTTTTAGTCCCACAATAGTTTAAAATATACAAGTTACACCATATAAAAGTGTGTGTATCCAATTACAAATTACCCGTTGTATTAAAGTGCTTTATGTTGTCCAAATTTTGCTACTAACTAGTGCAAGATTGGTTGTTGAAACACTTTAGCAAAATTTGGATAGAAATATTAATGGACACTTTTAGTGAAAGGGTAAACTTGCATCAAGTTAGATACTTTCAAGATTCAGCATCAAATTATTGGTTTACTGACTCTTCATGTGCAAACACATAACTTTTCTTGATTTGTTTACCTAAAACTTATATATCCGATTATGATTTTTTTTCCTTGTGACCACATGTATATCTGACCACGAACTTAAATAATTAAAATAGAGTACTTGCAGCATATTTTATTTTATTTAAGATCGAGTGTAACAAATATTGTACGTAAATATTGTTTTCCTACGTGAATCCGAAGCGTTTTGTGTATTATTATAGAATTAACTCTAGATTACAAATGTAGAACTTATGTATTGCCACTTGTTATTAATTTGGAGCTTTATTTGTTAATTTACATCATTACTTGTAATCTGTAATAGAATTATTCATCCTATAAATAAATTGAAAGATGTTTCATAAATTTAATGCTTACAAGTTTACTAATTCAAAACTTTAATATTGACTTTTGTGAACATTGTATTTTATTTGGGTTCCTTTTCAAAACAACAATAATTCTCTTATGTTTATTTTAATAAAAATGAAAAGAAAAAAAAAAGGCAATCTTCATAAAGATGAAATAACAAAAAAAAGTATATCTCCTAAAGATTATCATATCTTGAGGAATTATGAATTTTTCCTTTATGATATTTTCATAAAAGCTAATAATAAAAAAGAAGAAGAAAAGAAAAAGAAGAATCAAATATTAAGATTTGATATAATGACAAAAAGAAAATAAATCATTCCATTTTAATGTGAAAATCAATGAGAAAATAATAAAATGAATTTTGAGGATTTGGGACATTAATTGTGATGGTTTTATTTTGGCATTATAAATAGACTGAAGGAGGAGAAGGGAAATTAAGGACAAAAAGGAACGATCAGTAATGAAAAAAAATAGGGTGCGTTCGAGAAGGGGGACACGACATAGGAGTGAGATTTGAAGTCACTTGCATAATTGTGATTTTCTAATGGGTAAAATTTTTTTAGGTTAAATAGTCACTATCTTTTTCTCTTTTTTAGTGTTTTTATGGATACCAAATTCTATATTTTAGTGAGGTCAAACCAATAAACACCTCTTATGGAAATATACTTGTGATTTGCATTTTTATTTTGTCTTTATGCTATTTAGTTCTTACTTTTCATTTTCTTGATTATGTTTATGTGGATCCAAAGAATGATATTTTAGTGAGGCCCCAAAGATAAATTAGTTATGCCTATAAATATCCTTGATAAAGATGGGGTGTGTTCATGTTTATATTGTTCAGATTTTGTTGTAATTTTGTGATATCTCGTTTTGGGTTCCATGAAGACAAAATATTTATAGACACATGATTGTGGTTATCCTTGCTAAAACAGGCCAGCTAAATCAATAGAATTATCTCTTGTGACAATGAGATAATCTTTATGATAAGTCGAAGGGTTTGTTGGTGTGGTTTTGGAATTTGACATTACTTGTATAATAAATTTCTTTTGTTTTAATCATAGTGTAGTTGTTGTTTGAATTTCTACCTGATTTTATTTTATTTTTTTCTTTTCTTTTTTTTTCCTCTCTCCTTTAAAAAGATCACGTGAGATGCTCATAACATCCATATAAGTAAGTGGTAACTGACTTTGGGTTAAAGGATGGATACGTGATAATACATTTGGTTTCATTTGTTTTTCTTTTTTTGTTTACGGACATTTGGTTTCATTTGTAAAGGTCCTCCTTTTCTTTGTCTCTTATTGAATTGAATTCATCTAATCATGGAATAAAGGTATTACATTGGTTTTGTCACATTTGAATGTCACTTTGTTTTGAGATTCATTGAAAATATCATATTTCTTTTATCATACAAAGATTGATGTCTAGGTTGGGCATAAAGTATATATGGCTCGAAACGAGTTAACTTTTCATGTGCTTTGTAGCAATACAAAAATGACATGCATGAGAAAATGGTTAATGGCTGGTTTATATATTTTCTAATGCTAGAATGATAATGTGATTAACATAATATGTGATTTGTCTCCATACTAGCACCAAAATAAAAAATCATACCTCGTAAATAAAAGGGGAAATCACAAAAAAGTTCCAAAACACAAAAATAATTATTAAAAAATTTTAAAATTCTAAAAAATTACACCTAAGTCTTATTGGTGTAAAATCTTTAAAAATGAGAATAAAAAACTTTATTGTTAAGTATAAAATTATGGAGTTTGAATATAAAATATTAGAGTATAATTTTATACTTAACAATGAAATTTTTTATATTCATTTTCCGGGATTTTACACCATGAGACTTGGTGTAGTTTAACATTAATTTTATACTCAATAATAAAATTTTTTATATTCATTTTCTAGAATTTTGCACTAATTTTACACCAACAAAACTTGGATGTAATTTTTTAGGGCTTTAGGATTTTTTAATAATTATTTTCATGACTTGAGATTTTTTATGATTTTGCCTAAATAAAATTATAAATATTTTCTTATTTGATATATAGTTTCTTAGGATTTTCCCCGCGTAGGGATTTTGGAGCCTCCATGGATATCTAAATTAATTGATTTACGACATGCTATGATGTGCCCACTAAATAAATTACATGTATGTTTTCTTCTTGAAAAATATTTGTGAGACCTTATGAGCTTTTAGTTTAGAGATCAAAATAATAAAAGTTTTTTTAAATTTGATAAAGTTTCATATCTATCATAAATAAAATGATTTTTCTCTTTAAATGGTTTTATAATATATTTTAAAGTCATCATGTGTGAGATTTTTGGAGCTTACATAGGTAGTGATATTTTGGAATTTTTGTGAATTTATCACTAAGCAATAAATAAATAGATAAATAGTCCATATATATATATATTATATGTATAATTTAATTTGTTTTTTTTAAAAAAACCATTAAAAATTATTTTATTAAAGCATATGTAATTTTTCTTAAAAAATACAAACCCCAAATAACATGGATTTTAATTCTTCTCACATGATATATATGCTCTAGGATTTCTTTCTAGGTCAAATGCACCTTTGAAAATAAAATCTGTTTATTATTGTTATTTAATTAATTAATTCTTTTTATCTCTTTCTCTATATATTTAATAAAGATAATTAAAATAAATTTAAAGTCACATCACTTTTATAGAATCAACTTAAGGTAACCTTTTTTATAAATGAGTATTGTGGGGTATATAACAGTTTCCTCATGATACAATTGACTTTTGAACCCTTTCTATTTTGTAGATCATGCTTTTTTTAAGGGTTTTTCAAAATTCTTCTTTTAAAAATTTTGGTGGCAACTTTATTTCATTTTAATTTTTCATTTTGAAAAATTAAAAATTCGGGTGTGACACCTTTTATTTATATATGTGTTAAAAGTAACAATAGATATCTTTTTATACTAAATATACACATGTACATTGTTAATTTCTTATATATATATATATATGCGTGTGTTGCAATCAATTAGCTAATAATTATTTAAAAATTTTTAAAATACAAAATACAAAAAATTATATGAGATATTGGAGGTTAATCAAAAACAAAAAATACATAAAAAAAAAATTACAATGATTAGTATGAAAAGTGAGCGCCATGAAGTTGTCTTTGTCTAGCATTCTTTCATCAATTTTCTCTAATGGCTTCTTACTAACAAAATGAAACACATTAGGTCTAGTGAATTGGATAGATTATGGTGCGGATGGATTCAATTGGGTCATTATATATGAAGCTCAGAGCTCATGCCCTGAAGATAACGAGCTGTCCAACAAAGGTCCTATTGAATCTGGTCTTGCTAGGCTACACATATTCTACTCCAAGCCTAAACTCAGCTTATACAATATCATTATATATAAAAAATTATGTTAATAATCTTTGTTGCATGAGATAGAGAATTCTTTACTTTTACCCAAATCCTTCCTGTCTATTTTCTATTAAAGGAAAAAAATGTTAAGTACTGCAAGACAACATATAATAATTTAAAAAGAGAGGGGGAAAAAATATCATACACCTTATTCATTTTGGTGTCACGATGTATGCATTTCTTTCATCATGAAAATAATATTGTTTGTGCGTATTCTCATGACAATTTCTTATATAAGGCATGTTATAAACATCAAACCTTAAAATATTTTAGATATAAAATTTTAGCAATAGACAAATTAATAACTATTTAAGTTAAATTCATTTCAAAAAAATATAAAAATTATATGAGATATTGGAGACTAATTAAAAGTATATAAATTAAAGTAAAAGAGTGATAAATTTAGGTCCAAAAAGCCAGATAAAGTCAAGACAAATTTTGATAATGGATAGGCCTCTAGTTATATGGAATTGTTATCTTTTCAGCTTTCAAGATTGAGGCACTTTTGCTAATCAGGTTGCCATTGTCCCTGCTGTTGACCTTACTGTTTCCAAAGTAGTTTTTGAAATTAATCCTACTGTGGTCAATTTTATATTTTCTAGTAACACTAATCATTGTGGTTAGCCTCAATGACAGCCCCACTGGTATATGTGAAAATTAGAAGAATATAGATGTAGGCTTTCATCATGTCCCAACACTTTCATTCATTTTGCAGCTAGTGCACAATGAAGGAGCAGAGAAATTATAGACAAGAAAAAGGAAGTAAAGATTCAAGTGAGGTGTATAAAGACAAAGTAGAGAGAAGAGTGAATGATAAGCGGATTTATTTTTTATATTTTTATTTATCCCGCTTTTATTTTTTGGTAATGTCTGTCGGGATGTTGAAGAGATTTTTAATGTGAAAAACATATTATAAACTAAGAAAGTGTGAGAGATATATTGTTATATTTCTTTTATATTATTTTTGTAGATTTTTAAGTGAAATAATCATTTAATTTGTACTTAATTTTTATTATTAATGTTATGATAACGGAACTATATATCGTTTAAAGAGATGCCGACTTTCTTTGGCTGCTTTTGAAATGTTACGGTTGTTTCCCTTGGGAAAAACATAAGAGATATAAAAGAATTTTATGAATACTTTAAATATTTTGTCTAATGAATATGTAATTATGACCTGCAATAAATAATTATATGAATAAACATTTTGGCTAATGATATGGATTAACTGAGTCTGTTTTTATACCTTTTGATCAATCTTTGATAATTATTAATATTCATATCTATTACTATACAACAAGGAAATCTAAATAAACTGGTATTATTCATAAACCTAACTAATCCGGCTCATCTATAGGGTCCGTGCTCTATATGTATACTTTTTTTGTTTGTGATTGGTGTATAACATTAATACTTGGGCGGCACATTTAACACAGCGTAAATTTCTTCCCATGTTGAAAAACTATTCCCATGAGCAACCACCTACCAAAGAGGAGAAATTCTTTGATGATTATGATGGCTTCTGCAGATTCCAGTGTTCAATTAATTCCTACTATCATTTCCCAATCTCCCAATGCAGTTGGCTTCGTTTCATGGAAAGGAATTTCAAACTGATCTCATAGAGTTCTTGTATTTACCTAACTCCCTCGAAACCTATTTCAAATTCCACTCAAAATGACAAGAGTTAGTACCAAATGCTCAGCAAAACAACATTGTGCGGCCTCTCGAATACAAGAGAGCCGAAGAGCACCGAACATACCTGCAATCATACACTTGATCCCAAGGGTGGGAGTGGATCGAGCACTGAAACCCATTTTTTAAGTACCCACTGATGTTCAATATAAAAATATGGCAAAAATATGTATAATCCCTTAAACTTTAAGTTAGTTGCATATAACCTTCTTAACTTAAAAAGATTAAAATTAACATCCTCACCTTGATCATAGAACCCTTACTATTAAATACAAATGTTAAATATAACAGTTTATGCCACCCCAGCATAATAAAAATATTTAAAGCAAATGGCATGGATTTTTTTGTAGATGGTCATTGGCTGCAATAATCAAACACATTAATATAAACTGATCTGAGTTGTGCCCGAGGACATTGTCCTTAAGAGTTATTTGAGCATAAGTCGGTAACTCCTCAGAATTAAACAGACTATTCTTGCAAAAATGTACAGGGAAACAGAATAGCAGAAGCACAATATAAGCAGAACTCAAGAGAGGAAAAGAAGGAGAGCTCTGGAAAATATCTGAAAGCTTGGTGTGCTCTGACATGTAGAAGGCTCTGACTTTTATAGGCCAAGTGTGTAGAGAGAAACATTGGGCAGCAATAAAATTGATTAATGGCGACTGAATTACGATAAATGAAATCAAATTTTTAATGTTAAAATTAAAGGTGATAAAAAAAATTGTTTCTGAACGTTGAGAAAAATAATTAATGAAAAATCAAAGCTGATAATTAAATGTTTCAATGTACAATTTCAAGGTCTCCAACTCAAAAATGTCAAAAATAAGATTTTCCTAGTAAGCTTATTTTAAAATGCTTTTTGAAATTAATTTTAAAAAATATTTCCAACAGCAACGCCTAGTACTGCATCTAACTCACACTTAGGAGGGAAGAATGGGAGATTTTCAACTACATATACCTCCTCCTACATCTCTTGAACGACGTCTTTCCCTTTCTCTCCCCTATTTATTTCTTGATTTTCTTATAACACACAGAATGCACAACCTTCAGGCAAGCAAAAATACTAATTTACTGTATAGCAAGCCCTTATCATCATCAACAAAAAAAATAAGAACTGACGTTCTCATGATGGTCTTTTTCTTTTTCTGTGAAATGAAATACAGTTTCAAAAAAAAAAAGAGAAAGAAAGAAAAAAATTTGGATATGGGATGCGTATGTATGGAATTTCGAAGCATGAAGATGAAGACCCGAATAAACATTGAACAGAAGATGTCATACCTTTAATGAAGTTATGCGTATTAAGACAATAAAATACCAAAAATTCCACATCATTTAATAAGTAATTTTCATTATAGTCTGAGATGGCATTAACTTCGTTAGTTTGAGCAGCTATTTTAACATCAGGGGTTGATGGTCAAAATTTGAAAGATGAAGGTGTACTTTTTAAACTTTTAAGGATGAAGGGGTCATTTGCAATCAATCCAAAACTGAGGGAAATTATAGGTATTTTTGCCTAAAAATATTGTGAGGCACCTAAGATGTAATGAACAAAAACTTCAAAGCAAAAAATTTAGAATAGCAAAAAGAAATGAAAAAAGATATATATAAGTAATCATTTGTAGTCATTTTAATATATCATTATCGAGTTGTATTAAAACAATTTAATGTAATATCAATTACCAAATATCTATCTGCGTGAATCTATTACAGCTTATAATATGTCTAGTATAAAAATATTATAAGGCACCTAATATTTTTTCTATATTTTACTAACAGAAAATTTTTGTTTATCTCACACGTTAAATCTAGTCAAAGGTTATAGGACAATGTTAACTAAAAAATTTTATATGTTTTCTTAAAATTGTTTTTGCTTTTTACTTAACCCGAATTATTACAATTAAAACAACATATATAATGAACAATGTTAACAATGTTAAGAACGGTTAGATCATGAACAAAATCACAAATATATACAAGTTACATTTACCTAAAACAAGTACACCAAAGTGCTCTTCATTGACAAATTATCAACTAGCTGAGAGCGTATTGAGTATTGACAGATTTCAGGTAAATTTTCCAAAAACTTGATAATTACTTATATTTATTTTAATCTCCAGCAACCAATTGGTCAAGTTTCAAATAAAGAAAATAAAAGCAAAAACATGATCACAACTTAAATAATCAGAAACATAAAAACTGCATTATTTTGATTATCAAGTTAGAATGTTTTTTATTCGTCCACTTTTTCTGTTTTTCTTTTTTTTTAATATCTTTGTAAACTTCTACCCAAATCTTTTATTGAAAGGTATCATTAGTTTTTTTTGACTCATCTAGAACAATTAACCTGATTAGCTGATCTCTATTATTTTGATTTTTTTATTAAATCATTCATTAAATGCCATGACAATTTAAGAGTCCCTTGTTTTTCTTTTGTAATGATAGTTAAAGGAGTAAATATATATATATATATAAATATATATATATATATATATATATAACAATACACTTTTTGTTGGCCTGATAACAATACACGATAAAACGATTTTGAGATGGATTGGTATGTTGACCGATTTGTAAAATTTCCATCGTAAAAATTTTGCAAAGAAAAAATTGTTGTCACAAATTGATTTTTTTTGTGGTGTATATTTGTTATATCAAACTTTTTGAAGTTTTTATACCCAATTAATTCAAAGAAATAAATTGAAACTTTCCGCTCAATTAAACGTAATTCTACCTATATACTGTAAAAATAATTAATTTAACACAACAGACTGTATAGCTGTTACATATTCAAGAAGCAACAAATATAATTTAAAAAAGTAAAAATAAATAACAACACAAGTATTCAATTATGATACCTCATGCTATAAGCATTCCTCTAGTCATGTGAGTAATATTGTTGACATATGTTCATGAGTCATGACTATTTCTTATATATTACATTTACATGTTATAAGCTTTAAACACTAGAAGTTTTGGAGATGCTAAAAAGTTTATCATTTAACTAATTAATAATTATGTTGGCAAAAAGATAACTAATATTTATTGAAATTAAATACATATATATTTCATATGAAATACAAAAATTATATGGGATATTGGAGGCTAATTAATAGTATATGAATAAATTAATTAACACAATATTGAATTAATTCTATAATTTTAGTTATGGGATGTTAGTATGATACTAAATATGCTAAGGAATATATTGTAAGTTCCCTTGAATTAATACATTAACGATTTTGTCTTGGGAACTCAGTCAAGAAGTGGTGCTCTCTTGCGTGACAATCAAGGGGCATATTGTTGGGTCTCAAACTAGCTGATTCAACAACTTCTAAATTTCTTGTGGAGCATGATGCATCTGAGCCAGTGGCTCTTCACAGCCTTGATTTCCAATAATTCTCCTCTTTGGGACGGAAGTGGATGGAGGAGGAGTGGAGGGTCATTATTACTCCCTAGAGATTCGCCGATTAGGAACGTGAGGCCACTGGAACTTGGACCCCTGACCTAATTCTGTAATCTTCCTTTGTTTTTATCTCACTGTTTATCCAAAAATCTTTCTATTTGTTTATATCTCGCTCATTGTTTATCCCAAAAAAAAACACCATTGCTTATAAAAAAAACATTGTTTGAAATACCATAGACTCAAGCAATGAGTTTAACCGTTCTGTACAATCCTTCGAAGCCTTAAAGGTTGGAATTGGCAATTTATTACCTTGTTTATCTCAATAATTATCATTATGAATCAACAAAATTATAGAAGAATATAAAATTGACAATATGAGTTAATCATGTAATTAAAGGCAAAGACTAATTACATATTCGCAATTCTTCTCTTCAAAAGAATTTGTAAGTAAAAAATAGAATTTCTTATGCCAGTGAAAGCACTAAATTAGAATAAGGTAAATATTTTCAATAACTAGCTTGAATCTAAATGAAGTGCATATCGCTGAGACTCAACAATGACCAAAGTTTTGGCATAGCATTTGCTCTCAACTAAAGTCTGTTTCCCACTAAATTGTAAAAATTACACCCAAAAAAAAATTAAACGCAGGCACAAAACGACAAATATCCGGAAGATCTACACTAAGTTGAAAAACTAACTGTCCCACAAAATCTCCAAATTTCCAAATGACTTCCTATAAATTATATAAATATAAATAATAGATATAGATTCCTTTCTAAATATTTTCCAACTACTTGACTTCAAATGGACAATCATAATCAGAAGTTCCTTAAGCAGCAGCAGGAACACGAACAAATGTAGTCTCGGCTGCCGAAATCACAACGAATCTACCTGTTCGATTCACACGGCCGCCATTGTGATTACCTCTCTGATGATAGCCGTCACCTCTGCGATTTCCATCTCTATATCCCAACTCAGCCTTGCTGTTCAAGGCACTACGGCCATAGCTTCTGCCATTTCCATAGTTTCCAGACCCTCTTGGACCCTCATTCCTGTATCCGAACCCCCTTCCAGAATGTAATCGTCCCGTGTTCGTCCCTGAACAGAAAAACAAGAACTAACTTTACTTGCAATATGATAATATACAACACTTGATGTATAACTAAGTACACCTTCTAAATCGGCAAGACTGGACCGAGGCTGAAACGTTTATTTGATGAAGATGCAGATGCGGAAAGTGAGTGAAAAATAAATTTGAAAACAGATTTCAAGCCCCTGGCCAAGCACCAACAAAGGAAAAACCATACAAAACGCAGGAAGTCCCTCACCAAGGAATTGGAAAATACTATCCACCCAAAATATTGTGCATCAATATTGACAAATATACACAGACGCACACCCAACATGGATGCTTTCTCTGTTCCTAATATCCAAAAATGAATTAGACGGTGCATCGTTCTGTTGCACTAAGCACAACAGAGAAAACATATCCATATCCTCTTATCAAGAAGCTAGCTAACTCTGGAAGAAAGCTTAATGGTTCCTACCCAATGCAGCCTTTATCCAAGAATATAAGAGTGATCAGAGACATGATTTGGTAGCAAAATCATACAAGGTCATATCCCCTCCTCTAGATGCCAAAAACCTTATGTCTAGGTACTAATTATATATGCCCAGAAGCTGTATATTGGCCTCCTCACCCAAGATATGATCAAGTAAAAGATTCAGTTAACAAAAGGAACTTGCCTTTTTTAGTTGATCTCTTTTCCTCGACAACAACACTGCGACCATTGATCAAAATTGGTGAAGCCTGATAATTTCAATAATAAACTAAGGGAGTAAGAGAAAATTTAGTAGTAGAAAAGTTAATTTAACAGTTGCAATAATTACTTAGTAAGCAATTTAATTTCAGAAACACTTGAGTTTGAATGCATAGTTAACAAGAGATAAAGAAGAAAGCAGCAATATGTCTTAATCTCCAATGCATTCAGTCGACCACCAGAGGGAATAAACACAATAATAATATATTTCAAAATTTATACAAGAAGGGAAATAAACAAGCTGCCCTCACTGATAGCCTGTCTTTTGACCAATCTGTGTCTCTACGTAAGCATCAAATCAGCTCAATAAGCTCGGGCATATTTAGGCCACAGAGAAAACAAATCAAGCTTCAAATAGCAAAATCTGATATATACCTTAAGAGCACCTTGAACTGCGCTTGCCACTTCAAACTCCACAAAGCCAAAGCAAAATCCCTGTTTGATCCATCCACGAGGAAATAAAACAAAATAAAATTTATAAATTGATAAAAGAAAGCACAAAATGAATAAATAAATACCTTTTGGGTTCTGATTTGGATACCATCATTCTTAATAGGTCCAAACTTTTTGAAAATATCCTCCAGGAGGGAAGGTGTAGCATTATATGGCAGACCTTTCAAAAATATAGAATAGACCTTAGCTGTACAAATAACAATCATTTCAATACATCTCGCGCCAATGAAATATAAAGAATAATAGTGTAATACCAAAGAAACAAAAAACAAATGATGCAAAATATCAATGAACAAACTGGTAACTTGTGCTGAAGAGCACCAGACCTTCATTTTCTTGCTTGTTTCCGTTTTCGTTGGCCTTTTTGCTAGAGCCATTGATTTCAGACATATTAACAGGTGGAGGTAGAGCAGTTGTCAGTCGCTCTTGTCTCCAAGCCACAGAGCTCACAGAAGTTGTTGCTGTCGAAGTTGGCATTCCACTCTCTCTCATGACCTTGACCAAGAAAAGAAACTAATAAGTAACTGGTGCAATTATTACTCACCCTCATGTAATGGAAAGAAATATATCCTGACTGAAATTCAGTTTTTACTCCCAATAATATAACAAAAGAATGACATTTCTAATAGTTACTCAGCATGTATCTGGAAAGTCACAAGGACAGAATATTTCAGGACACTACTAACAATAGAGGCATGTGACTTCTTTGGCTGTTCTTCAATTGAATCCTCAGGAATTTCATCAATGTCCCTAGGTACAGGAGCGTCCTCTATAATTGAAGCTTGTCCACTTTCAGGATGGTTTACATTCGCCTCATCAACATTCTCAGCTGTGACAATTATTTTTTCTGGAAGTTGCACATCTTGCGCAAAAGAATCTGCCACTAAACAAAGGGAGAAAATTAAAAGAACTGCCAAAGGGAACCAAAGGGCTCTAGTTCAATCCTCAAGTTATGCTTTGCATTACCATTATCAGGAGGTCCAGGAGACTCAGCATCATCAAATATTTGATTTCCACTTTTGTCAAGATATCTGAAAACATCATTCAAAACAAAGTATCCATTCTCTTGGGGAGCAAGGAAGAAACATTGGGTAAAGTTCTGACTCATATTTTCCTTTCCTATCAATAACCCAGTGACCAGGATAAGAATTCCCCCACCATGAGATTCTTGAACATCTGCAGATATGATCTTCACACTGAATTCATTATAATTCATCGACAGTATCTTCTCATTAATGCCCTGCCAGATAAGAAAATGAACATGCATTTTAGGAGATAATTATAGGACTGTCATATCGTTGGATTTGAGATCAAGCTCCCATCATATCACATATAAATGAGAATCAGAAAGGCTGATACTGTTATCAAATGGACTTCAGAGAATCAATTAATGAATGTGGAAAAATAAGAAAAAATATGGAGATGCATTAAAAAGAAATTAATGTTGAACACATTCAGATCAAAACACCATGCTTTCCAGTTTTAATAACACTGTTGGTTTGAACAAGAAATTAAAGAACTAGGGCCTAAATATTTTCATATTAAATAGCTTATTTTTTTCTGCGATAAAAACCATTCCATTGCTTATAAGTCATAACCCAAATAAATAATAAAAGGTGGGAAAAGAAGTAGTCAAGAGTATTATGCACCTGGTACCTCAAAAATCAATTGAAATATAATACAAACCTATCAGAGAAATGCATAAATGCTGGTATAAATGCAAATGCATATTTTAAAAAATGACACAGGAAGATGGAGAGAAGAATAAAAAAACTTACTTGGCTTGTCGTTGTAATATCCATAACACCATTTATCCCAGGACGACAAAGCTTGCTAACATCATGGTAAAACTTATGAACAATCTCGGGCTTTTCATGCAACAAATAGTAGTATTGATTAACAAAAGAATTAGCAACCTGCATTACAGTTTCATACAAAGGCAGTCAGATAGATGGAGAATGGAGATCGACATAGAAACGCATCGCATTAAATAACATGTAGGTACACATACAACATCAGCAGCAGGAGAAGTTGTGGAAGGGTTTTGCTGTACTGAACTTGCCATCTCTGCTGACTTCTGGAAATTAATTAATCAAACAGTCAATTACAACCATTAACTTGCAATCATGTAGAGTTGTGAACTATATAAATGCCAGTGGTTAAAATATTGACGAGGAAACTTTGATTTGACGCTACATTTAAGTGACAAAACTATTGTGAGGAGGAGGGTTTTAGAGCATTAGGTGGTAAAGAGGGAATTATGAATGAGTGAATTAATAAGCATGGCTATGGTACCTGCTATCACGTCCCAAGGCCAAAGGGGTTTTGCTTCAGAATCTTTGACAATAGCGAGAAATATAGAAAAGCATGAATGAAATTAAAGAATAGGAAAAGCGAAAGCGTAAAAGGGCGGAAAGAGGGCTGTTATCCTCTGTGGCGGCACGGAAGGAATACTGTTCTGTACTACCGGTTGGCTAAATTAAATCATCAAAATATATCATAATTCAATATATATAATCTATATCGTAAATCTTTAAAAAAAGATCTTTATCATAAATTTATCTATTTATCCGTCTATTTATTATCTATATCATAAAATCTCCAAGCTTGAAATTTGAGTCATCACTTAATCTCTGGGAACAAGTCAAACCTTTTAATTACCACTATCTTACTTTTCACTCCGCCATATTCATCTCCCTTATATCTTCTTCTTCCGCTTCACCCGCATTCGGCCAAACTCAACTTTTCACTCCATTCTTCATCAGAATCTTGCATGCTGGTTTGAGGAGGAAACGATTTGTCTTGTGTTGGAGCGGTTTATGGAGCGAATGAGCAGTCCGAGTTCTTCAGTCAGTACTACGAACTCCTTGACCCTTTCAAGGCGTATAAGCCACCATGTATCTGATGACGATGATGATCTCGGGAGTGAGAGTGCTTCTAAGGCAGGAGACATCGGGGATCGAGCACTTCCTACCACAAGGCACAGTGAGCGTAGCAGCAGCTTCCACTCGCCTGACGACAGCACAGCAGAAACTGGAATTGCTGCCAAAGAGATTGGACTATGTTTCATGTCTAACTCATTTATCTGTCTTTGGAATTGCTGGGGTCTTAACAAGATACTATTTGCAGAAGTTGTTTGGCCCCGAAGTTGCAGGTGTGACAAATGATCAAACAATTCTTTACACTGACCTACCTGCTAATATGGTCTGCTCCTTTTCAATGGGATAGTTTGGTGTTGAATTTAAAGAAGACATCTCCAATGTATCAGAACAACTAGCCATTGCACTAACAAGTGGCTACCTAGGAAGCCTAACAACCTTCAGTGGTTGGAATGAGAAAATGCTTGAACTCATGGTTTCTGGACACTGGCTATTGTCTGTGATTGGCTTTCTGATTGGCCTCTTTCTTGTTGCCATTTCCATCATCTTTGGAATAAAGACAGCCAAAGGTTTTAGGTGGCTTCTTAGCATGCTAAAGATGAGTTCAGAAAATGAAAATCATATTTCTGAGGTCAACTATAGGTGTCCAGGCACAAGCTTCAGCTGGCAGTTATGGTGGCGTTGTTGATAATTTTAGGCTTATTATGAGGCGGTAGTGTTGCACTGGTGGTGGCGAAGTTCATGCATCACGGCGGCGGCAGTAATGTAGCTATGTGGTTTGTTTGCATGGTTGGACCACCAGGTGTGTGGATTCGGTGGTTATTAGCACGACTCAATGGTCGTGGAATAGGAAGGCAAGGATCATTCAAATGGAATCCATTTGGGACTCTAATTGCTAATGTTTCTGTTGCCTGTGTGGTGGCGACACTCGCCACCCTCAAGAAATTTGTGATGAAACTGTTGTGGCATACAGTTCGGTTCTCTGAGTACCGTCTCTGCTTTTGCTGCCAAGTTCAACGCCATAATAGAAAGTAGGCAAGGTGGGTGAGCATTTTTGTGTGCTATGATTACTGTATGTGTTTCATTTTTTCTGGGATCTTGTTATATTGCGTACCTGTTTGGAAGATGTGATCAGTGGATATAATTTTCAGGAGAAATAGTGTTGTGGATAACTTTGACCAAATCCAACCTTTCACCGCCATCTGGCAATTGATGTTGGAGGAAATTCTTTGACAGATTGAGTACTCTTGTTGCTCCTTATTAATCAGGAAGGTAATCGTGCTGCTGATTGTTTAGCTGTCTTAGTTTCAAAGGGAATGGGAGCAGAAGAATGGGTGGAATCACCACAGGTACCTCTTTTCTCTGTCCTGATCCTCAACAAGGACTCTATGAAACAAGGGACAACCTCTGGCACCATGGTTGTGCAGCCACATGAGCATGAAGGTGTTGGAAAATTGTTGTATGTCTTAGTTTGGCTCTGCTGGGAAGTTTCTGACTTTTAGAGGTTATAGTTTGGAAAATTTTCAAGCAAGTACTGCCAAAGCAATATATTTTCAAAGTATTATCCATTAAAAATTGATACACATAGATTTCCAATTAATCCACGTAAATTTCTAATTCCAGGCACCATTTTAAAGTTACGTTACTTCCAAAATACTTACTGACCAGAGGGAATTTTCCCTTCTAATGTCTGATTTCTGTTTGTTGATTTTATTATGTTGTCCTTTTGATTCCTTTGTGTCAGGGTTATAATTTTGGATGTTCTAAACTTTGTTATCGTATCCTGGCATGATACAAATGAATGCTATTCAGATGGTAAAAAAATAAAATAATAAGAGAATGAGAAAAAAAATATATTAATATAATAATGAGATGCATACTTTTTTATATCATTCTCTCTCATAATATATAAATGTAAGAAATCCAATTTAGATTCTTTCCGTCTATTTATGATAGACATCCCTTCATATTGTTTGCGATTCTGCGAGGACGGCCGGCGCTTACGTAGAAGAGGCACAGGCAACGGCAGCTCGTCAAGTAGTTTCTTTTTTTTTTTTAATTATTGTAAGTTTTGAATATGGAAGCGGAAAATTTTTTTTAAAGAACTATAATTCAATTTTTTTTTTTTTCATTCTTTAGTTTTTGTAACACATTAACACGTAATATGTATCCAGCCATATATATATTTGGGAATAATAACACCAAAACTACTTCACGATCAGATACACAAGTTAATTAAGAGTGATAACATCAAAAGACCACAGTTTTTCGTCATGAAATAATTTCTAGAAACAAAGCTCTAGCTCCTCAAGAAGGTGGTTAATTTCTAAAATATTAGGGGTCACTTTAGTATATTTCTCAAGAAGTAGCTTTTGGGGAAATTTATGTTTCATTTGTTTGTTTAATTTTTTTTTTTTGGGAAGTTTAAATTATTTTTTAAAATAAATATATTATATTTTAATATTAAACGTATAAATACATTTTTATAAAGAAATTGATTGAGAAATTAAAGGTGTTCTTGAAAATATATTAGAAACCCAAGTAATAAAATTTCACCAGGTTTTGTTCGAGAATGACAACATTCCTAATTAAACCTAATTTTCCAGAAAGTTATGCAGTTTTCTAAAACCAAGCAGAACACGATATACTTCCCCAAAAATTCTACTTCCCACTTTTGCATCCCCTGTACCACCCTTAATGTTGGAGTGTTTTATCCCCCACTCCCAATCAGTTAAGAGCAGTTTGAGCTATAAAATAAAGAATATGAGATAAAAAAAATAAAAGTATTTTTTAGAATAAAAAAATATCATGTCCTTATAATGAAAAATAATAAAATTAATGAATTGCAATTATAATTATAAATAGATATATAAAAAAAGAAGATAAATAAATCTGTTTCTTTTTTATACCAATCCAGTCATAATAAGAAGCTTCATTAATTTAATTGATGAGAAAGGAGAAGAATTATTATTTACTTGTCAGCATAAGAGAAAATACACAATTTCTATTCAAGTTTTGAAATTAAAGAACAAATATCAAAATATGATATCAAAGTCCTACCCCTTCTTGCCATGCCTGCCTACATGATGATGCAGCCAGCCAATGCCCTTGAAAGCTTTAGAGATTTTCATAAGGTTAGGCTTCCCCATCCCCAGATTCATCTTCCCTGCTGAGAATTTCAGAGCCTGCAAGCAGCACAGTTTTCCATCCATTCCCTCCTCCTCCTCCTCATCATCATCTTCCTCATCTTCATCCTCTGGATCATAATACTTGCTTTCACTCTTCTTGGTCTTGCTCTTCTCTAGAACCTTCTTCTTGTTGCTGTTCTTGTTAGACTCTGTCTCGTACGTCTCCCACAGTGAATCCATGCCTTCACTTTCACTTCCATTAACGTTGTTGTGTCTTTCCTCGAAGAGCTTGCAAGCCAGTGTTCTTCGCCATTCTTTCTCTTTCCTCATTGACCCAAAATTCCCAAGGTAATTTGATTCAGCGTACACCCAGTTGTTCTCTGGACTCCCAAGACTTGCTTCTAGAAGTCTCTGAGATTTATTCATCACTTTGAATCCACTTCTCAACCCAATTTTCCCTGTCCTCTCTTCATTTTCTTCCTTCTGCAGCATTCTCTCCTGAACCTTCTTTTCTCCTTCACCTTCCAATTTCTTATCATCACTCTCCATCTCTTTGAACCCACTTCTTAGACCTATTTTTTCCCTGGCGTCTTCTTCTGATTTACCTAGTTCTGGGTCTACTAACTTAGTTTCCTTTTGATGAGCCAAATCTTCATCGTCTTTGAGCAAACTCTCCAGGACCTTCATTTCTTCCTTCTGATGACCCAAATCTTGAAATGCTTCACTTTCTCGGAACAAACTTTCCAAGCTTTTTGCTTCTGCAGCTGACACGTTATTCTCAATGGAGTTAGCTTCAAAGCCTAGTGAACAATTTTCCTCTGGTTTTGCCTCCAGAGCTTGAAAGATGGAAGCTTGAAACATAACCAAATAAGCTTCAAACTCCTCAAGGTACCCAGATTCCTCATCTTTCTGAGTACCTTTAGACTGGAGCCACTCAATAAGAGTCTGGAAATTAGAAAGAAGGAAACCCAATTTGGAGTCAGAAAATTCAGAGTCATTACTGCTGTCCAAGACAAGGTAATTAGGAGTAACAGTGAAAAGGGTAAGGAGGAGGAGGGTGGTGGTGATGAAGAGAGGAGAAAGAAAAGAGATGAGCTTGAGAATGTAGGGAGAGAAGAAGATGAAGTAGGAGAAGTAGAGAGGGTGAGAGAAGATGGAGAAGCAGAAATGGAAGACAAGGGAAGAGAAGTCATTGTTCTTACTGTCGGAGAAGGAGAAGTGAGGCATGTTTTTGAGGCCGAATCAGAGAAGAAGAAGAAGAAGAAAGGAGATGGTGGCAATGGCGATGAGTGAAATGAAGGTTATGGGGTACGTTCTTTTGCTTTTGCTTTTGCAGAAAGGAATGAGAAAGAAGAAGAGTGAGTTTTGGGAGTGAGAGCGGCGTGAATATAGGAAAGAGACTAGAGAGAGAAACAGAGACACAGAGATTTAAGTGTCGGAGAGGAGAGGGTGAGCAATATAATTGATACCAGATTCATGTCCAGTAAAACAAGTGAAAGCTATGACGTGGGACTTCAAGTACTTTGTAATGAGCTTACAATTCACTGTAAATTTTATGTTATTTATTGATTATTAATGCATAATATGCCTAGGATAAATCTATCATGCCAGCATGGAAATGTATGTGAGGAAGCACTCATAGAAAGAAAAGAAAATGAAAGAAAACAATATAAGGGTAAGTTTCACTTCTGCACTGATCATTTATCTGATTTTTACTAATTTCTATTCTTTTTCAATTATTTTCTTCCCTCTTTTTTATATTTACCAAATTAAAAAAAGACAACATTTAAGCATAATTTCTAAGAAACAACTAATTGTAAGTGAATAAAAGTTCAGACAAATCCAAGATACCCTAACCATATAGGGAAAAAAAAGATTAAAAGATCGCTTGGTATACTTTTTGAAAAGTAGCTTTTGAGGAAGCTAACTATCCTAGAAATATCTATATAACTTGTTTGGTTTATTTTAAATTTTCAGAAAGTTTCAATTATATTTTAAAAGAAACATATTATATTTTTATATTAAATATAAAAATACCATTTTTATTAGGAAAATGGATTAATAAATTAAGGGTCTTTTTGAAAAATTATTGTAAAATACTTGGGAAGAAGAACTTCCCGGGGTTTGCTTGGGAAGTAGAATTTCCCGAGTTAAGCCCAACTTCCCGAAAATTTTCAAATTTTTTTCAAACCAAGCAATACTAGTTGCTTTATTTTTTAAGAAGTTGAACTTCCCCTCCCTGCTTCCCTACTACCAAGCGACCCCTAAATGTCTCATTTTATTTTTTTCTAATTTTTAAATGTTTTAATTTGATAAAACATTTAGAAATGATTCAGAGGTAAAAGTTGAAGAGAAAATCATTCCAAAAGTGTTAAAATTTAAATATTTGAGGTTAATTTTATAGAGTGATGGTGAAATTAATGGGAATGTTATGTATATAATACAAGTTAAATGGTTAAAGAGAGAAAAAGTTTCAAGAGTTATTTGTGACCGTAAAGTAAAAAGGAAATTTTATCGAACTGCTATAAAGCTAGTGATGCTATATGGTAGTGAATATTGAGCTTTGAAAGGATAACAAAAGCATAAGATGAGAGTAGAAAAATGAAAAGGTTGAGATGAATGTGTAGTCATATAAAAATAGATAAGATAAGAAATAATTATATACTAGAGAAAATCAAAGTAACACTTTTCGAGGAGAAAATGGTAAAGATCGTTTAAAGTGATTTGACCATACACAAAGAAATGACCAGATGAGCCAGTAAAAAAGAGTTAATCAAATGGCTTAAAGTCCTATCAACAAGTGTAAAGAAAGACTAAGAAGAACATTAAGAGAAGTAGTAAGACGTGACCTCTTGATAAATGATTTATCTTAAGAAATGATGTTTAATAGAGTTCATTGCCGTTGTATGATCCATGTAACTGATCTTATTTAATGTGATAAGGTTAATGTTATTGTTATTGTTATTTTAATTTGGTATTACTATGAATTATATTTTATCATGAAATTTACTCAATTACTTTATGTTAAATTCATATATATAATGTAATTTCAAGTCATGTTTGAGAGTAATTAAGAAATATTTAGTTATGAAAATATAAATAATAATACTCAAAACTTCTAACATCATATATTTGAGGAGCACTACGATAGATGTTTGTCAACTTTAGAAGATCCAATTCCAAAGAATGTGTGTGAGGGAGAGGGGGAACAAAGTGAAAAAAGGTATAATTTGACATTTAGAAAAAGTAGCTTTAGAAAATAGAAGCTTTTTTTTTCTTTTTTAATTAACCTCTTGTCCTCCATAACCAACAACCGCGTTCCTTTTGCTTTTAATGTGTATGGCTAAACTAAATCATATATCATGCATAGAAGACAATGCCTTACAATATTCGGATTTGGATCTCCCAAAAGTTATGTAGAATTAACAAAAAGTAAAGCAATCAATTAATGATTCCCACTCCTTTAACACATTAATTTATATGTAATCATGGAAACCCAACACTTGTTTCCTATACACATAACGGTTTCCATTCATGATTTATGAAAATATGAGAAATGGAAAAGATAAGTTTAGTTTCTACTCAAATCAACTTGGTCTCAACGATTAAACTGGTATATCTTTTAGCTTTTATTCAATATTAAATGCAAAGTTATGAATATATATTCTGTTCATTTTTCATATAAATCATTCAGGTTAAATATAGATTTAGTTTCAATAATCAGAATCGTATTTTATTTATTTTTATTTTAAATTTTTATTTTTCAAAAAAATTACATATTGGAAATATTTTTTTAATTTAAAAGATGATGTTGATTTTTATTAAAAATATAAACTTTAAACCTAAACTATCAAAATTAAATTTGAAAAAAGAGATTAGCACAGTGCTCATCTCTGAGGGATGAACATCAAATCTGAACTCCAATTAACACAAAGACCTCGTATTGTATAAAACTGATCATGGTTGTTGTTCTTACTCTTTTATATAGGATTCTGTTTGTTTGGAGAGATCGAGGGTTTAAATTTTTATTATTGTAATTTTAACTATCTATTATATTATTATAGTGTTATAATTATTATTGTTTAGGCCAAAATTTTTCTTGATCGAATGGTCAAAAGAAGTTAGTTGAAATGGCTTCTTTCTTTATTTTATAATTAGAATTTTCTTAATTATTAATTAGAATTAGCATGGACCATTTGTATGCAAGAAATCCTATGAATCATCATATTCTGTTGTTGGCCAACAGAATCATCATATTCTTCGACTTATGAAGAATGTAATTTTTTATTTTTTTTTATGTTTTAATTGATCAGCGCATAAACATAGGATACGATCTCTCTAATCGCAAGTTCTTTGAAGTCTTAAATAAAATTAAACCTAAGAAAAAGATTCTAAATTTTTACAAAAGATGGGAATGATATGGAATAAAAATAAAATTTTAATTATTAAGTTCATTGACAATAAAAATTTTTTAAAATGTTTTGATTTTCATTTGAATAAAAAATGAATAAAACAAAATTATTAAAGGTTAAAAACTAAACAATAAAATGAGAGAATTGTAAATCAAATTATAAAACCACCAATAGATCTTTTTTTTTCTGGCCAAAACCGCTAATAGATTCTAAATGTACGCAACCATGATAAGGGTCCCCATCCCTATTAATATCGGTCACAATAGATTTGGTGTACATCCCCCCATTTAAACTGTCTAGATGAAATTAGATCTATTTTCAACCATGATCATCCATGTTTGTCATAAAGACTGTGGTTACCATCATATATTATTAATTAATCATCTTAATTATTTCTCATAAATAAACTTACCAAATACATGCCACATTAGGGTAGTGTAGGAAGAAGGGCTTAGAGTTTGGAATATTTATGAAGATTCTCATAAATAAATTACTCCTTCAAGTGCTGCAACATGTTGCTCGAAAACAATTTGAGACTGTTTGATTCATGTTTTCAGAATAATTTTTTTTGTTTTTGAAAATAGAAAAATAAAAAAACTTATTTGATAAACCTGTTTTTTATAAATTGTTCTGAAAAATAAAAAAAATAAAAGAATAAAAACTCAAAACATCTGTAAGGTGTTCTACAGTTTTTATTCTTAAAAATACAAGAAAATGAGAAAAATATTTATCTCATTAATAACAAAGTTATAAATTTTGAATAATTTATTTAATACTTATTAGTTATGATTTTTTGTAACAACTATTCAAACAGATTTTTTTTATTTTCTTATTTCCAAAACTTGTTCTAGAAAATAGTTTTTCAAAACTATTTTGAGAACAATAAAACTGAGAACATTGTCAAACCTGTCTTTTATAAACTGTTCTGGAAAACAGAAAAATAAAAGAATAGAAAACTCAAAATATTTTTAAGGTATTCTACAGTTTTTGTTCTGAAAAACACAAGAAAAGGAGAAAAATATCCACCTCATTAATGACAAAATTATAAATTTTGAATAATTTATTTAATACTTACTAGTTATTTTTTTGTAACAATTATTCAAACAGATTTTTTTATTTTCTTGTTTCTGAAACTTGTTCTGAAAAATAGTTTTCCAAAACTGTTTTGAGAACAATAAAATAGATAACATTACCAAACATGCCCTTGATCTTCACTGTTTTAATAATTTTTTCCATTTTAATCAATCATGTTCTTTTAATTATTGAAGAAAATAATATATATATATATATATATATATACACATGATGAAGAGGATCCTCTAATTTTCACCCAACAAAATTATCTATTTTGAAAATTTTCTACGTAGTTAAGTGCCATTTCTGAAGTTATGGAATTGTACATTTGTGCAGTTTTTATCCTTTCAGTGCTTCTTTTTCCTACTACTGTATATTTTGTAGCATTTCATTTAAAAAAATTAAAAACTATATAAATATATGGGTGCATGGGTCTAAGAAGTGCTTTGATTTAAAAATAAAAAATAAAATTACTCTAAAAAAATAGAGGTTACTAAAGTATAGGACGGCACAAGCAAGGCGCAAAGTGGTTGCCCACCACTGATTGCTAATAGCGGCATCGTCAACAACTTTTCCGAAGAATATGTCACCTAAAACTAACTCAGATAGTAAAAATAGGTAGAATGTAAATAATGATTAAGGTTCATCTTTTTGGTCCTCGTTAAAAAAAAAAATCTTTTTGTTAGAAATTGAAATATTTATCTTCAGCCTATACTTAACTTCCTTCAAACTCAAAATAATAATAATAATCAAACTTATAAAAAAATGGTTGATATTAAAAAAAAATACATATATCTATTTCTATTACTAACAACAGTTGAATTGAATGATAAAAGGTAAAAATACAAATTTAATTACTATATATCTTAAATACGGTTTTAAATTAGAGTCTTATGGGTGAAAAATATCATGTTGGGAAAGTTATCCTCATTTAGATTTGATAATATTGAATCTTTTTTAGTTGTACTGAATACTAGATAATTATAAAAAAAAAAGTCTACTAAAAATCTAAACTTACTGTATATCCTAAAACACAGTTCAAATATGTTACTTCCCGTCAACAACTAATTTTGGGGAATTAAAGAAGTTACAAAGGAATATTGGAGGGCTACGGCATTATACTGTGAGCTTTAAGTTGAGTTTTATAATTCTCTATCTAAATCTAAACACTTGTTAGATTTAGATAGAGAATTAACTAACTCATTCTATCTTTGTAATAATTAAGGGAGTTGAATTATCATAACCGAAAGCATAATTGATGAACTCATTAGTTGCAATTTCTTTTCTGCCTTCTTTTTCTTCTTTCTACTTCTTCTCTCTTCTATTATTTCCTATTCTCAATCAATCTGAAATTTCACCCAATAAAGTCATATTCTCTTAGAACTCGATCACATCATAGATCAAGAGCAATCAACAACTCATTTGATCACATTATCTAGCTAGTATCTGAGTTTTTTTTATTTAAGTTTATTTATCAAAAAAGCTAATAATGATTTTTTTAGACAATGCACTACAATATTAGTGTTTCAAAAATATAAAGGATTTTTTTTTTAAATAACGCATGCATTATTTCTTCAATCCACCCATTAGGTATAATTATTGAAATGGAACAGCTAGCTTGATACCAATCTGTTCAGAAAAATATGTTACTAAGTCACAAATATAAAACCGGTAATGGGTCACACCGCATCTAACTTGCCTAATTGTCTGATTGGATCATATGATTGAAAGGGCTTATGAGATAATACTTAGTTATTCTATTTCAACCAAAATAGCATTTTTTATTATATAAAAATATTAAATAAATACATGAACATAATTAATTTTTAAGAAAATAAATTATTATTATTATTATTATTGAATTAAATAGAAGAGGTGAAGCCTGAAAGCTGTGAATGACTAATTGGCGGGTGGAAGATAAAAGGTGAAGAGAAGAAAGAAAGACATAATGGAGATTGGGAAAAGAAGGGTTGGTAAGTAAGATTATTGGAGAGATAGCTTTTTTTTATTTGGTGGTTTTAAAATAGAAGGGTGCATGTGCTTGATTTGCACATGGGAATCCACTCATTGCTAATCAAGTGCTTTCCCTCCATAAACCCTCCTTTTATTTTCACCTTACAAAGGACCCATCTGTCTGTTGTTGTTTCTCTTTTCACCTTTTTATTATTTTCAATATCAATGCTTCTTCTTCTTCTTCTTCTCTTCCTCCTTCTTCAATACATACCTTTATCCTCCCTCATGTTTGACCACTCAAGTTTTTTAAAGGCAAAAAGGATGATCAGTATGTGAGATCCTTGTGCGTGTGTGTGGAAGGAGTAAGAGACAGAGAGAGACTTATAAACATCTATATATATATATATATTATACATATAATATATACTGTAATTTATAGGGGAGCTGTACTGTTTTGACTTCATGATGAGTGTTGTTCAATTTTCGGATTATGTGTAATACAAGGGGCCCAATATCTGGTTCTTGCTATTTTGTGTGGGGCTTGGAAGATCAGGCAGTTTATTTAAGCAAGAAAAGGCAGTTCGTACGAATTAACTAATCAAAGATTAGTAATAGTAATAGAGGAAAGGAACAATTTACTAAGTTTTTAATTAGCAATAATGTAAAAGAGTAGTTTATTTTGTTGAGATTAAACTACAGATATATTTACGAAGTTTCGTTGAAATTATATGATTTTGGAGGTTGGAGATGGAGATGATAGTGATAGGCCGATGCAGCATATGTGGAGAAGCAAGGAAGGCCCTCACAGTTGCAAATGTCAAAACCCCCACACCAAAAGGGAATGATTGTCTCTCTTACTTTTATTTTGGCCATCAAAAAGGAACTTTTATCCCTTCCCACTGTGAAAACTGTCTTCAACCCTAAGCAACTGCTACCCATCCAAAAAAGAAAATTGGATTCCTTGCATGCGGTTTATAATATGCTGTCAAATTCAATCCACTAGAATTTCATTTACTTGTTTTGATCTTATAATGTTACAGCAATTATTATCATTATATTAAAACATATCAACAAAATCTTTTTCGATTGTACTAAAAAAAATTCACTGATTGCACTAAATTCCTTCTATTAAAAAATAGATTGATATGGGCTAAACATTAGAGATATGAAGAAAAAAGATTGGTCAATTTGGTTTGGTTCAAATTAAAATAACCAGACACTGAACCAAACCAATTGGTTGAGACATCATGAAAACCGAACCAAACCTTAATTGTGGCCGATTTTACTTGGTTTCTTTCAATTTAATAGATTTTGTTAAGTTTTGAGTACTCTTAAATGAAAATATGCGAAGCTTTTTCATCTCTTTATTCTAAGAAATTAAACACCACGACACAAGGAATTGGTCCTTGCGATTAGGCTCACTTGGCCTGCTTGAGATCTCTTTTTTAATTTTTAGAAAATATTTGTGCGGATATAACACTAAAATACTAAAACATACAGATACGGGAAATTTCATATCTTTGAGAAGGGTGCCTATGTTAATATTTACTTATGACCTGAATGGTTGGTTATTGATAGAATCATAGAAGTTCAGATATAACATGTGATTGGCCGCCTTTTTTTCGTATTAGTTATTCAAAGGGGTTTCATAATGTGAGAAATTCGATGTATAAACTTTTCAAAAGAGTAAGAATGTAAAGTCTCACTGAAATTATAATATTAATTAATGTATGAAATCAATTTTTATTGATTTATTTATTTTGTTGCTGACAATTTATTGTTTTATTATTGGTATAAGAAAAGCGCAAGTTATTTAATGTTTCGTTATTTTATTTATTTAAAAATCTTTTTTTCTCCCCTTTTTGAGGATGAATGTTACCCGCACCCACAAATGTAGGAAATGATTCAGCTATGCAGCCAGTTCAGAACGGAGGCCGAAAATGGAAATGAGAAGCTGATAGCTAACAATACGAAAATACAAATTAAAACTACACTAGTAATTTCTTTCACTCATCCACTTCCGAGAGAATTGCAAGCAAATCAGAAAGCATTATTGTCCACCAATTATGGTTGAGCTGAATCGTAAAGAATTCAACACCCCTTAAGCAAGGCATCAGCAAAGCATCGAGTTCGAGTATAGTAAATGGAAAAAATCAAGTTGGGAGATTTACCTCCATATGGTCACGACTATTCTCAAATCTAACCCAACTAGACAATTATATATATATATAAAAGAAAAAAAAAACATTATTGTCCTGGGCGAATTCTTAATCTATACTACTCTGTAAACAAATTGATCTAATTCCATTGATTCATTCACTGATTGACCTCCAGCAACACCTTCTGAAGTGGTCCAGATGCAGAGGAATGTACAAGCAATCTTGACCATTGGAATGCCTCAATTCATGGTATTTAAACTCAGTCAAGTGGGTGTTCAGTGTAACCTGACAGCTTGCAAGGAAGCGCTCACGACAGACTCAGTAAAGATCATCAATTGGCATGCTTGAACAATAAAGGCAAAAATTTTGCAAAATTAAAATGCATATGCTATTAGATGAAGAAAAGCATATCCTAGAAAAATGGAAGTAACTTGCCTTCCTCATCAGGATGAGAGAATTGATGATCCGCAAGAACTTTAAATACACTGTGGCATTGGGTGTCAAACTTTGCAGAACTATTGCAGCAGTTTTAACACTCTGATTGTCACCACCCTGAGCAAGAATCAGAGGATAATACATGCCTTCAACCTTGTATGGGGCAAAGGTAGGGACGTGATACAAGCACCAATTAAACTGTCTGTGAACCATATTCTTGTCCCAAACTATAAACAGAACCAAGATGAATATTCTTAGGCAGTAGACACTAATACTACCAAAGATTCTTTCACAGTGTCACACATGCTTCATTTCTTTCCTGATAACAATTTTTGAGGTACTAGTGCATAAAGCACATACCAATGTATAGCAGCAGTTTAGCCTCAAGAAAAGTGGTGGATGTTGGGTTTTCCAAGGGGCGATAAGTTAATTGTTGGGTTTTCTCAGGGGAGATAATAACTTATAGTCAAAGGACTTCAAACAGGGCAACATAGAACAAGAAAAAATTAAAAATATTTGATTCTGCAATAGCTTTCAAACTTTCTTCTTACTATCAACTGACAAGAAATTAGTAACTGCAAACAAGTCAAAAGAAGATTGCATCATTCAAGTTCTATTTACATTTTTAAAAATAAAAGGAAGAAAGTCGAATGATCCTAAGTTTCAAACCTTGAAAAAATAAAACAGAGAAAAATATACTTACGACGAGTGAAAATAGTAAATATACTTACCAAGAGGAGCTTTTATATGGTCAATTGAGGCAACGATACGAATATGGGAACAAGCAGCTAGTTGAGCAAGATATTGTTGGGTTTCAGAATCTCTTAATCCGGGCCCATCAATATTGTGAATGACAACACAGACAAAACAATCTTCCTCTTCTGTTTCTACTTCATCTAAAAATGCAAGCCGGTCTTCTATGGATTGAGAACTGAATGGCTCGCTTTCTGAAACCTTCTGTTTAGTTTTCACCTGATCCGACAATACTTCAGCTAAAGCTATTCTCAATCTATATTCAGAAACATTAGCATTTGTCATGCATCATGAGGAGGATGAGTTCTTAAAAGTGTGTTCGTATCCTCTTACAGACAAACAATTACTTTTCTCCACTTTGCATTCTGGTTCTGTTATAAAGAAGGCCTTTATAAAATAGCAGCGACGTTAGGCTCACATGTATCTTTAGAAATTACAATGTTGAAAAATACCTGTTTTAAGTTAACTGCCGGAAGATAACCATTAATAACAACTATGGAATATTCAGCCAGTGCTGTTGAAGCAAAATCTTCAAGCATAGCCTTCTTAGACCCAAAGCCACACATTAGAAGGGAAAAACCACACCTAGGCCTAGCTCATGAATTTTTTTTTTAAAAAAAAAAAAAACTGAGTGTCCAATCTACGATGTGGTGCAAACTGCACAACAGTTGCTGAGGCACAGATTTGTGAACACTAAGCAAAACTAACGTCTTAACTTAAATAGCTAATTAACAAGATTATAAAACGGGGAGAATAACGGTAGAAAGTGTTTGTGAAGAAAATTATCATACAAGTTATAACAGAAGAGGAAATATAACTGAAACCTATAAACTCAAAAGGTTAAGTCATTATCTAATTAGAAGTCCAAACAAAGCAAAAGCCATGCCGCTTAGCTGCAAGAATGGGCATTGACAAAAGACACTAGCACTATGAATCCCTAGTTTAGGCAGCACCAAAAGGCTTTGTGCCCTTGTTTAAAGATTATGTTGGTTGAGGGATCCTATGAAACTGCAATATTGAGGTACGCTATGGATCTCTGTCCAAATAGCAAATGGGGTTCTACAGATTATTATAGCATTTCAGGTGAACCACCCATATTACAGTTATTCTTTGTGGAGTTCATCCAAAGTACTTCAACAAAACAGCTGCCAAACCATACCTTAGGGCAAGAACCCATTCAGAATACATGTTTTTATAAATTATAACTCACAATGAATGCGGCAATCTCATTCTCATGCTTAGCACAACAGTGTGTAGAATGAAGAGGAACGAGTCCTGGTAGTCAATATCAGAAAGCTTGGGAGTTGATTTCTTCCTCGAAGAGCCCAATTCCTTTGCTCCGCATCTTCCTCCTTGCTGTCTATGTCCATACCTCTAAACCCAGCTATATTTCAAGACAGGCTTTTCGATCGCTACCTTTAAGTCAAATATACTCACTAAGCTGGATAGTGTTAAAAAGATATAACCAAAAGAGATTAACAGAAAAAGAAAATCAAAATGCTGGAAAAATGGACGTCTATGACAGGCTACGACGGTTTCTGACAATGGCGGCAGTCAGCTGAGTGCCGAAGAAAATCAAAATGCTGACAATTTATTGTTTTATTATTGGTATAAGAAAAGCGCAAGAAGTTATTTAATGTTTCGTTATTTTATTTATTTAAAAATCTTTTTTTCTCCCTTTTTGAGGATGAATGTTACCCGCACCCACCACAAATGTAGAAAATGATTCAGCTATGCATCCAGTTCAGAACGGAGGCCGAAAATGGAAATGAGAAGCTGATAGTTAACAATAAGAAAATACAAATTAAAACTACACTAGTAATTTCTTTCACTCATCCACTTACGAGAGGATTGCTAGCAAATCAGAAAGCATTATTGTCCACCAATGATGGTTAGGTTGAGTAGTAAAGAATTCAACACTCCTTAAGCAAGGCATCAGCAAAGCATCAAGTTCGAGTATTGTAAATAGAAAAAATCAAGTTGGGAGATCTACCTCCATATGGTCACGACTATACTCAAATCTAACCCAACTAGATAATTATATATATATACAAAAGAAAAAAAACATTACTGTCCTGGGCGAATTCTTAGTCTATACTACTCTGTAAACAAATTGATCTAATTTCATTGATTCATTCACTGATTGACCTCCAGCAACACCTTCTGAAGTGGTCCAGATGCAGAGGAATGTACAGGCAATCTTGACCATTGGAATGCCTCAATTCATGGTATTTAAACTCAGTCAAGTGGGAGTTCAGTGTAACCTGACAGCTTGCAAGGAAGCGCTCACGACAGACAGAGTAAAGATCATCAATTGGCATGCTTGAACAATAAAGGCAAAAATTTTGCAAAATTAAAATGGATATGCTATTAGATGAAGAAAAGCATATCCAAGAAAAATGGAAGTAACTTGCCTTCCTCATCAGGATGAGAGAATTGATGATATGCAAGAACTTTAAATACACTGTGGCATTGGGTGTCAAACTTTGCAGAACTATTGCAGCAGTTTTAACACTCTGATTGTCACCACCCTGAGCAAGAATCAGAGGATAATACATGCCTTCAACCTTGTATGGGGCAAAGGTAGGGACGTGAAACAAGCACCAATTAAACTGTCTGTGAACCATATTCTTGTCCCAAACTATAAACAGAACCAAGATGACTATTCTTAGGCAGTAGACACTAATACTACCAAAGATTCTTTCACAGTGTCACACATGCATCATTTCTTTCCTGATAACAATTTTTGAGGTACTAGTGCATAAAGCACATACCAATGTATAGCAGCAGTTTAGCCTCAAGAAAAGTGGTGGATGTTGGGTTTTCCAAGGGGCGATAAGTTAATTGTTGGGTTTTCTCAGGGGAGATAATAACATATAGTCGAAGGACTTCAAACAGGGCAACATAGAACAAGAAAAAATTAAACATATTTGATTCTGCAATAGCTTTCAAACTTTCTTCTTATTATCAACTGACAAGAAATTAGTAACTGCAAACAAGTCAAAAGAAGATTGCATCATTCAAGTTCTATTTACATTTTTACAAACTGAAAAAATTAATTAAAAATAAAAGGAAGAAAGTCGAATGATCCTAAGTTTCAGACCTCGAAAAAATAAAACAAAGAAAAATATACTTACGACGAGTGAAAATAGTAAATATACTTACCAAGAGGAGCTTTTATATGGTCAATTGAGGCAACGATACGAATATGGGAACAAGCAGCTAGTTGAGCAAGATATTGTTGGGTTTCAGAATCTCTTAATCCGGGCCCATAAATATTGTGAATGACAACATAAACAAAACAATCTTCCTCTTCTGTTTCTACTTCATCTAAAAATGCAAGCAGGTCTTCTATGGATTGAGAACTGAATGGCTCGCTTTCTGAAACCTTCTGTTTAGTTTTCACCTGATCCGACAATACTTCAGCTAAAGCTATTCTCAATCTATATTCAGAAACATTAGCATTTGTCATGCATCATGAGGAGGATGAGTTCTTAAAAGTGTGCTCGTATCCTCTTACAGACAAACAATTACTTTTCTCCACTTTGCATTCTGGTTCTGTTAAAGAAGGCCTTTATAAAATAGCAGCGACGTTAGGCTCACATGTATCTTTAGAAATTACAATGTTGAAAAATACCTGTTTTAAGTTAACTGCCGGAAGATAACCATTAATAACAACTACGGAATATTCAGCCAGTGCTGTTGAAGCAAAATCTTCAAGCATAGCCTTCTTAGACCCAAAGCCACACATTAGAAGGGAAAAACCACACCTAGGCCTAGCTCATGAATTTAAAAAAAAAAAAAATAACCTGAGTGTCCAATCTACGATGTGGTGCAAACTGCACAACAGTTGCTGAGGCACAGACTTGTGAACACTAAGCAAAACTAACCTTTTAACTTAAATAGCTAATTAACAAGATTATAAAACGGGGAGAATAACGGTAGAAATTGTTTGTGAAGAAAATTATCATACAAGTTATAACAGGAGAGGAAATATAACTGAAACCTATAAACTCAAAAGGTTAAGTCATTATCTAATTAGAGGTCCAAACAAAGCAAAAGCCATGCCGCTTAGCTGCAAGAATGGGCATTGACAGAAGACACTAGCACTATGAATCCCTAGTTTAGGCAGCACCATAAGGCTTTGTGCCCTTGTTTAAAGATTATTCTGGTTGAGGGATCCTATGAAACTGCAATATTGAGGTACGCTATGGATCTCTGTCCAAATAGCAAATGGGGTCCTACAGATTATTATAGCATTTCAGGTGAACCACCCATATTACAGTTATTCTTTGTGGAGTTCATCCAAAGTACTTCAACAAAACAGCTGCCAAACCATACCTAGGGCAAGAACCCATTCAGAATACATGTTTTTATAAATTATAACTCACAATGAATGCGGCAATCTCATTCTCGTGCTTAGCACAACAGTGTATAGAATGAAGAGGAACGAGTCCTGGTAGTCAATATCAGAAAGCTTGGGAGTTGATTTCTTCCTGGAAGAGCCCAATTCCTTTGCTCCGCATCTTCCTTAAGGCAAAGGATGCAATAGCCTTAGGAATGAGAGGAAAGAACTGATGCAGATGAGAGAAAAGTTTTACACACAGAAAAAACCCAGAAAAATCTGACGTAGCCGTGAGAGGGAAGACCCGACACCGTGAGATGAAAGAAGAACCGCCGCCGCTACGGTCCACAGAGCAACAGAGAAGAACCGTAAAATGGGTCGGATGTTTCGCGTGAATCACTAGGTGTAGGTGAGGCCCTAGTCGGATCTTTGGCCCTCCGATCGAGTTCATGCTCTTTGTTCGGGCTCAAAATTTTGTAAAAAAAAAAAACCAGGCCCAGCCCAATTTTATTATATAAATACTTTTTTTAACTTAAAGAATACTTATACTTATCTTGGTCAGTGCATTTACTTTTTTTTCATTTCATATTTGGTATTTTGAGTCTATCTCCAGTTTAACTGAAAAACTTATCATGATTTATACTAATCTCAATAAAATTAGATAGAACTCTTTCAATTAACAAATTTTATCACTAAATATTTAATATAATTATATTTTCAAAACTCAAATTTAAAACATCCGATTAAACTGGTTCAATTTTTTGCCATTTAAACCAACTATTCGAAGATAGATAGTGCATTCTTTTTATGACAGTGTGTTATATTGGATTTGAAAGTGCATATTCTCATCTCTAACTTTTTTACATGGAACAAAACTAGTTAATAAAAAAATATAGCATTTGTCCTAGAAAGATTAGTTGATAGTATGAGAAAAATAAGTTAAGTAGACAGATCGATTGTTTAATTAATAGTAATCTAGAGTGAGTTGACCAGTTTAAGCCATAGAACGCACGTGGTAATTGGAAGCCATGGGATTGCTGAGTCAAATTTGGAAGCATTGGGGTGCAGGCAAGATGCAGGCAGGTCATCTGTAAGCTAAACATTCCCCGAAACACAAGTTTACTACTGTTGCTTTTTTTTTTTAATACGTGGACGACAACGTAGGCTCCGTTACGTGGCCCCACCTTTCTGTCGCCTCCATCATAATTCTTCAATTATTATCTCATACCGCCCGCTGCCTTTTCTGCTCCATCTTTTTCCTCTTTCCACCTTCAATTATAATAGTAGTATATTTTCTTCTCAAATAAATAATAAAATATTCCAACTTAGGGTATATTATCTCTTAACAATCTAGTACTATCTGATTTGTGAATTATCAAGTTTGATCTTACGGTTTCGGTTTGTAGCCTTCAAAAAAAGATTATATGATAGTATATTTTAAAGTGGCAAAAAAACGAATATTTAATGTTTCATTAATTTGTTCTCCATTAAATTATACGGACCTAACTACCTGAAAGTGAAACTTTAATTAAAAATTCAAAAGTTTTATCATCTTCTTATTTCTTAAAATAAATTATCATGCATGTCGATATCCGCAACGAGAATCATCTCGTAATATTATTTGACGTTCATTAATTATATAATGTGGTATAGTTAAGATAATGTGTGTATTAATATCAATAGTATTTATCAAACAATAGCCGCGTGTATATAAGTTTGAACAAAAAAGTATTCTTTTTTTTTTTGGGCCAACAAATATTCTATATTTATTATACATTAGAAGTTTGAACATCTCGTATTATTCATGTTTCCACGTTATCGCTAACTTGGTTTGTGGGTCCCATATATTAAAAATAAGTCATAATTATGATTTGTTGTAAATTTTATATTTTACATTAATATTCATAATTTCAGAATTATTTTTCAAATTGGAATTCATGCTATTACCCCAAAAATTTTGATATAATTAAAAAAATTCACTAAAATGCAAAATTATAATACTTCCTCTTTTCTTTAATATAAAATTATTTTAACCGAATCATACGAATTAAGAATAAAAGTTAAAATTTTTAAATATTATATTTTTAAAAAAAATCATAATGCCTTTCCTAAATTATCTTCATTAAATTTCTTTCTATTTCTCTTTCTCATAAATTGAATATGAGTATTTTTTAATAATATATAATAAATCTTACATCATGTTCTTAAAAGGGTTTTATATTTAAGATAAAATCAAAATATCTTATATTTAGGATCAAAGGGAAAATATGTTTTCTTTGATTTTGAATACTCACACTAAATATAGGACATCTCACTTGGTTCTAAATATATTATCCCTTTTAGAAAATAATGTATATTGGATATTACAAAAAATGTCTCTATTAAATTTACCTCAAAGTGCTTCAAAAAGTAGAATTTACCGACTCATTTACCACTTACCATATTAATGATTGACTTTCAACAAGGGTAGCTTTGAAAGATATTATAATTTTTTAAAAATTAATGTTGTTAACTAATTTTAAGTTCACACTTTAATCCATGTAATTTGAATAAAAAAGTTTTATATTAAAGACCAAAAAAAATATAAGGAAATTCAAAAAAAATTATTTTAGTCCAAATTATAAGGGACAAATGGCTTATGTATGATACATTATATAATTTATTCCGCTAGTGTTCTTCATTAAAGAAAATCAATGAGAAAGAAATTAGTTAAGATAGGAATAATAGTTGAATATAATTGAATTTATGATAGAAATTTAAATAAAGTTAAACCTGGGGCATCTGTAAAAAATATTTTTAATGTGTGACAAATTTAAGAATGTTACCTATTTTAACTATTTTTCTAAATATTGATGAGATAGGTAACTATACATTATACAAGAGAGTAGGACCAAGCATAATACACACAATTAGACCAACCAAGCATAATAGACACAATTAGACCAAATTTGGGTTGCCATGTGCAATCAAGTTTAAACGTATATTAACATGTATAATGATGCTAATTAGAAGTTGACCTCTCCATGATTGATTTGTATTACCATACTAATCAAGCTATAGAAGATTTTATAAGGAAATCCAACAAGTTAATATGAAAATAATAGAATAAATTACATTTATATTGAATTTTATTTTAATTATATGATATTTTACTTTACTTTTAAAATTTACATGTATCTTTGAACAAAAAAAACACTATTGAGGCACTAATAGCACAATGAGTATTGATTTTAGTAAAAGAAGTTAAAATCACTTAAACATGATGTCTTAAGTTTAAAATTGTGTGAATATAAAAAATGTCTTTTGGAAAGTTTTTATTATCTAGGACCCAATGTGACTCAATTTAGATTAGTTGAAACTCGAAATGATGACTAAATACTAGACGATTTTTTTTAAAGAAAAAAAACTATTGAGACAAGGATTGGTTCTTTGGTAATTGTCCGATCATGGTTCAATTGGGATCAATGTGTTGTTCCAAACATCTATATTAAAAACATAAATGCGTATCATACTTTTTAATTATAAAATAACACTTACAACTTATAAATACTTAACAATAGTAAAAAAGAAAAACCAATTTAGAAAACTTTACATATGACAAGAAAGTATAATAAGGTGATTAGTTAAGTTCTAAATTGCCAGAGGTGAAGGCCACAAGTATAATCTCATCCACAGAAGCATCCATGAGATGGAGGAAGACGACGGAGAATTTAACGTGAATCAAACAAATCAATATTTCCAAGGGACCTACATTCACTATCATCCCTCATCCTCATTAGTTTTACACTTTGTAAATAAAAAAAAATTTAAAATCAGTCATCACATAATTTTTCAACGAAAAATTATAAAATCCTCCCCTCACAAAATTTTCAAAGAAAATAAAATAAAATTTTATGTGCATACATTTTTTATAGCGGCCAGGAGTATTTCTTGCTTGCACCATAAATTAATTTCCTTCACCATACAAAAAAAGTAAAATATAGACCTCTTCCAACTAGATTCTCTTTTAAATACATAGACTATAAATTAAATTAGTGATAACTTAAAAAGATAAGAACATTTATTATTCACGTTAAATTGAGTTGAGATATGAATATAAATTTGAACATGGTAAAATTCTTTCATCACAAATCACAATTAGGCAATAATCCTACATTTAATTGTGATGCCCAGACCACTAAATCATAAACTACCTAATCACTTCTTTTTGGTGATGTCGTGACTGGACTAGTTAGATTTTTTTTAAAGAAAAAAATTAGTACTTGAGAAGTCTATTATTTATTAAAAAAAAATCTCTTGCCCCTCCTTTCAAACTCCTGATCAATGTGAGATTAGGATAAGTTATATTCAAATAAATATTTCCCTTATTCAAAGTCACAACCATATTTACTTCATTCAAGAATCAAACTCCTTATACAGACTCTCAATCGATATAAGATTAAGATAAGCATGATTCACGCAAATTTTATCACTATTAAAAATTTAAACCCCTGTAATTTATTTGAAAATCTAATTTCACTCTTAAATGACTCTTGTTTCATTGTAAAATTTAGAAAAAAAAAATTCAACGAAAAAAGGCATGAGTATTTAATTTTTAAAAAAATAGCTTATTCACCTGCTTAACACGATGTTAGTCACTTGTATTTAAATATAAGAAATTGAGTACAAATTTCCAATATAAAAGAGGGGCAAGGAGTAATAAGGATCAAGGGGGAAAGAGGTTGGCGGGACATTATCGATGGGAGTTGAAAGGGCCGTCCATCCAATCACCGTTTCGTCGGTGCCCCTCCTTGTTGGCTACCAGCCAACTCCCTCCTTATTACAATCATTTATCCCTTCTCTTGCCCTCTTCTTTCTCCTTAATCCCCTTTTATCCCCACTTTTTCCTTTCCTTCCTTTTCTCTCTCTTATTCCTTAACTACCCTCTGCTCACCACTTTTTTTTCTGGTTGCAGATTAAAAGTATCCTCAAAATACCGAAGACAAATGATGAATCCTATTTCACTATTTTTATTTAAAAATAATTATCATTTTTTAGTTTTTATACTTCACAGAATGACCGGACTAATAGTTAATCTAATGTCGGGTCTTTGCTAGGTCGGGTCAATCTGGTATACAAAAATGGATTTGGCCCCATCCTTAAAATTTGATTTAAAAATAAAATAATGAACTAATGTTATTTATTAACAAAAAATATAATAACATTCCTCCAAAATATATTTACTTAAAAAAATATTAGGATAAAAAATAATATTTTCTAAAATTATAAATGCTCAATAATTATTAATTTTGTATTATTTTTTATATAATATTAAGAAATCAATTTAAAATTTTTAAAATTAAAAGATTGAAACAAAAAAATTTATAATAATAATAGAGTTAATTTATTACATAAAATGCATAAAAAAAGTAATCATATAAATTAAATTAATGTTTATAAAAAATTCTAAGAAATATAAAATTATATTATATCAGGTCAGGGTGAAACTAAGTTTATCATCAGATCGGTGCCAAACTCAGTCCAATCTTAGGGCCAACCCGGTATAACGCGTAGAATTAGGCTAACCGGGTTATTAGTTTAGTCAAACACCCTTACCTCTTATGCATCTAGGATAACATAATTTTTTAATATTAATTTTTTATCAACTACCCTTTTTTTAAATAATTATCTAATTTAGTCAAATTCAAGAATTATCGAGTATAAATAGAATAGCTCACCCAACATATTTTTTTTACTTAGTGATGTTTAGAAAAATATCTTAGTATTCATAATATTCTATATATATTTCATCAGAAAATACCTAATATACCTAAGAAACAAAAATAGTAACAAGTAGAGTACAGATAAAGGAAAACAAACTTGAATCAAGACAAACTAAATTTGTTGGTTTACAATTTCCTTTCCTTTTTTAGCTAGACATTAATGAATTGGGATACTCCACTTATTAGAGGATCAATGAAAAAAAAAATGGTCCAAAGAGTGATGTAATTCACATGTCCAATAGATTATACTACTTTTTTCTTTTATTTTCTTTTATTACATCAGTGATTTGAACTTATAGACATTATTCATTCTCCACCCATCATTATGATCTCTTTTATCTTGCTCTCTCTTTCATTTTAGAAAAATCTTCCACTTGCCAGAAAGAATTAATACTAAGCTGGTAACACAGAAAAAATAATAATAATACACAAAAATCAATTTGTGTGTCAATTAAAACAAAGTCCGCCTGTGACAAATAGTATGAAATTGTCAAATTTTGTGCAACTCATAAACCTACTTTTAGTTATACATTTACAAACATTTTACTAGCCATTTTTCTTTATAAAAGATGAGGTAAAAATTATTAAATTTGATTTGTTTGTCAACTATACTGCCCTCTCATTTAAATTCAATGTAATGTAGGTTATTAAATAAGGATAATTAAGTCAAATCCCTAATAAGATTTAATATAATTAATGATTTATTGATTTGTGTTAAATAATTTTAAACAACAAAATAAATTACTCCTTTAATTCTATTTTATTTATTGTATTAGAAAATTTAAAATATCATAATTTATTTGTCAATTTATATTATCAATGAAGTATTAATAATCTCTTTTACTGTTTTATCCATAATTAAAAATAATATATAAAGTACAAGTATTTTTAGCATTCAATTTAAATATATTTTGATAAAATATTATTATCATAACATAAGTTATTTAATAATTTTATTAGTATGTGTGAAAAGTTTTAAAACCATAAATAAAATGAAATGGAGAAAGTAAAACATAATGTTTCCTAATTTAAAAAATAGAATTGGAGACTTTATTGGAGGGAAAGTGACTCTATAATAAGTTGCATTTAAAGTGATGATCATTAATTAATTTAACACCTTAGGACCACCTAGAGTTAATATTTAATATAACCACTCAATCGTGTCAAAAATGAATTACATCATTTAACTTTGGAGGGGTAAGATTCCGTTATTAATTATTCTTGTATAATGATATATATATATATATATATTTAAATATCTCAAGTGCCAAAATCAGAAACTCATGGCATTCCTTCTCAAGGAAGCTATGGACATATTTGATTTTATTTTTAAAAATAATTTTTTTATTTTTGAATTTTTAAAAATAAAAAAACTTATTTAGTAAACATGTTTTTTATAAACTGTTATGAGAAACAGAAAAATAAAAATAAAAGAACAGAAAACTAAGAATAACTTTAAGATGTTTTGTAGTTTTTATTATGAAAATACAAGAAAAGATGAAAAACACCCACCTTATTAATGGTAAGGTTATAAATTTTGAATAATTCATGTATCACTTACTAGTTATGATTTTGAGAATAAGTATTTAAACAGTTTTTTTTATTTTTTTATTTTCAAAACTTATTCTCAAAAATAGTTTCACAAAATTTTTTGAAAATAGTAAAATAGAAAATACCGTGAAACATGCCCTAATAATTCATGCCGGGTGTTAAAGTTTAACTCTTTTTTTTTTGGTACAGTTGACTTTTATTTCTTGTTAACACTTGAATCTGCCAATTAAATTCTTACTTTTATTGTCAAAGTAATGTTTTACCATTAGCATAAAAAGATACCAAAGAACTGGCCAAAAAAAGAAAGATACCAAATGTACGTATCGAAATGAACGTGCCGAGGTTACAAGTCCGAGGTGGATATACGCTCTTTTGAAGCCTCGCCTTCCGGGCTCATATACACCGAGCTATAATTCGGAGGCCGAGCTTAAGCGCTACGAACCGAGTAACACATCGGTTATCGAATGATAAGGCCGAGTAATTGTATGGCCAAATGATCGTCCGACTGAACAATATCTCGGTCATATACGAGTTTCTCTACGAAAGCTGTTTTATCTCAAAAACACCCGGCTAGGAATAACAGTTATGAGATCATAACAGTCACAGAATCATAACTGCAGGGCGAAAAATCAGGGATCACACTAAAAGAGCGTGATACTCCATAATGGCAATTTATGAAATATCCCAATAAATTAGGGATTATAGGGAGAAGACGGTTACATCTTAACGGTCAAGAGATGGTGAATAAAAGGAAAAAAGATAAATGTAAACGGGGGACATTGAAAAAAAGAAGGTGGAATAGATTCTCGGTCTTTAGACGAAATATTCTCTCTAAGACAAAAGATTATCTTTTAGACGGAACATTTTTGGCGCCCACCGTGGGGCCGAGAAAAACTATCCCACCACCATCAAGGATCATGGTTAGAACCAGGAGCAGTGCGGGAGCAGGAGAACGACGCTCTGAAGACAGGCCTTCTTTGGAGGACCACCTTGTCATCCGGGCAATGCGTGAGGAGATGGAGGTATTAAGAAAGGAGAACGAGGAGATGCGTGAAAGGAACAGACAGTTGGAGCAGGAACGCTATCATGAAAGTACTTCTCTTCCTCGAGGAGGGGAACGGGGGAATATCAACAGGGAAGCTCAGCGGTCATATCGTGAGGGGAGCCGACGGGAGGAAACACACCATTCAGAAACCAACATTGACAATTTGCGAGGCGACAAGCAGGCTGTCCGGAGACATCCGTTCGTTGATGGCATTATGGAGACGCCATTGCCAAAAGGATGGAAGGGTGTAAACTTAGAAAGATATGACGGTACCACCGACCCTGATGAGCATGTGGATGCGTATGTTACGCAGGTGAATCTGTTCACAAATGAGGATGCAGTTTTATGTAGGGTTTTCCCTACGTCCTTGAAAGGAGCGGCTCTGAGTTGGTATACCCGGCTCCCATCACGATCTATTGATTGTTTTGAAACATTGGTCAATAAATTCAGAGCACAGTACGCCACCAGCCGACCTCATCAGCTTACCTCGGCTGCGTTGGTAAACTTGCGACAGGAGAGGGATGAATCCCTAAGAAGTTTTATGGAGCGTTTCTCGTCAGTCTCGGTAAAGATCCGGGATCTAAATCCTGAGGTAGCTATGCACACGATGTTGATGGCTCTCAAGCCGGGGCCGTTCGCCGACCATCTATGTCGAAAACCACCTGCCGACATGGATGAGCTTAGAAATCGTGCAGCTGGATACATACAAATGGAGGAGGTGTCAAAATTTAGAAATAGGGTCAGGACTGATCTGGACAAGCGAACGGAATCAAGCAGCCGTGGAAGTCTGAGGCCGACGTTAGAAAAAGGGAAGTTTAAGAGAGAAGGTATTAGTCGGGGACCGAAGTATGACTTCTACACTCCATTAAACACCAACCGCGCTCGAATTTTGGATGAAGCCTGCAATACCGAGTTGATACGGCTCCCAGTCCCCGGACATACCCCGGAGATGGCGGATCAGTCAAAGCATTGCAGGTACCATCGCAATTATGGTCACACTACCGAGGAGTGCTGGACATTACGAGACAAGATTGAGGAATTGATCCAGGCTGGTCATCTCGGCAACTTCATACAGAGGGGTCACGGAAGTCGACCCTCCTATAGTGGAAGAGGTCGTGGTAGAAGTCAGACCCGAGGTCAAGAGGAACCTCGGCAACCGAATAAAGAAAGAGTGCAACCAGACGACACTCGAAGTAGGGAAGGGAACAGAATCAGAGGGGTTATCAACACTATCGCAGGAGGGTTTGCTGGAGGAGGAGCAACCAGCTCGGCTAGGAAAAGACACTTGAGGAACATTCGGGCGGTAAATGCGACTATGCCCCGAGTGCCCCGGAGTTCTCCGCCCATCACCTTTTCGGATGAGGATTTCGAAGGAGTTGATCCTAATCAGGACGACCCCATGGTGATTTCAGTGGAGGTGGCCAATTATGTCGTCCGAAAGACACTGATAGATCAGGGAAGCTCTGCGGATATATTGTATTATTCTACCTTCCAGAAGCTCGGGATACCTGAGGAAACGATCAGGCCTTATCACGATCCGTTGGTCGGTTTTGCCGGAGAACAGGTTCACACCCGAGGATACGTGGAGCTGTTGACCACCTTCCGTGGAGATCTCGGATCAAAAACCATTATGGTCAGGTATCTTATAATTGATGCAGTAACTTCTTATAATATCTTGATAGGTAGACCTGCGTTAAACGAGCTCGGCGCCGTGGTTTCCACTCTGCATCTCACAATGAAGTTTCCCTCGGCGACCGGAAACATAATTGCAATAAAAGCTGACCAAAAGGTGGCAAGACAATGTTATATGGATAGTCTAAAAGTCACCAGAGGAAGGATGGTTGGCGGCAGTGAACATATGAAAAAGGATACAGCATCAGTAAATTTGGTGGAACTTGATCCTCGACTTGATGCGCGGGACCAAAGACCAATGCCTATTGAAGAATTGCAGAAATTTCAGCTCGCCGGTGAAGACCGGTGCACCAGTCTCGGGAGTAAACTCGGAGGTGAGATTAAAGAGCAGATAACAAAGATGTTGAAGGACAATGCTGATTTGTTTGCATGGACTTCTTCGGATATGCCGGGAATTGATCCAAATTTTTTATGCCACAAACTTGCGGTGTACCCTGAAGCTAAGCCAATAGCGCAAAGGAAAAGGCGGGTAGGCGAGGAAAATTCGGTCAAGTATGAACCGAGGTCTACAACTAATACTCGGTCAAGTGTGAATCGAGGAAAATTCGGTCAAGTATGAACCGAGGTCTACAACTAATACTCGGTCAAGTGTGAATCGAGGAAAATTCGGTCAAGTATGAACCGAGGTCTACAACCAATACTCGGTCAAGTGTGAATCGAGGAAAATTCGGTCAAGTATGAACCGAGGTCTACAACCAATACTCGGTCAAGTGTGAATCGAGGAAAATTCGGTCAAGTATGAACCGAGGTCTACAACCAATGCTCGGTCAAGTGTGAATCGAGGAAAATTCGGTCAAGTATGAACCGAGGTCTACAACTAATACTCAGTCAAGTGTGAATCGAGGAAATGAAAATTCGGTCAAGTATGAACCGAGGTCTACAACCAATACTCGGTCAAGTGTGAATCGAGGAAAATTCGGTCAAGTATGAACCGAGCATTCGAATTAAATTTGGTCAAGTCTGAACCAAAATTCGGTCAAGTATGAACCGAGCACTCGAAGTAAATTTGGTCAAGATTGAACCAAATTTTTGTTAAAGACTCGGTCAAGTGTGAATCGGGGAATTGAAATTTGGTCAAGTATGAATCAAAGTTTCTATCGTAAACTCGGCCAAAAGTGAACCGAGAGGCTAAATTAAATTTTAGTCGAGAAAGAACTACGGGATTATGTTAAACTTTGTCAAAAATTTGAACACGGACAGGTCATCAGGAATCGGCAAAAGATTGTTATCATTGCTTAGAAATAAGTTTGAACAATACATCCAAGTATGGAAAGAAATAGACAGTCAAGGAGATGGGCGGTCCGAAGCTGTAGGAATATCCTACAATTCTTCCTCATCCACAAGCATACCATCTTTGACGTCTTTATTTACATCAAATGCCGAGAGCTCAATTTTCGGCATGAAAAGATGCACCTGACGAAGCGCTTTATGAAAGCCCTCTACGTGCTCCTTCATTATTTGTTGCACGGCTTCCTGAACGTCGGCCTCAAGCTCGGCCTGTTTATTCTTGGCTTGTTCCAAATCTTTCTGCAAATTAGCAGCAAGGGCCGAGGATTCGGCTTCAACGCTCTTTGCCCAAGCAACCTCAGTCGTCAGGGCATCTCGCTCCTTTTCAACCCCCTGCACTTTCATCTCGGCAGCATCGAGGGACCCTTTTAATTCTTCTACCTGCCGAAGAAGAGCTGCTTGAGACTTTAAAGCCTCGGCAAGCTCCGAGGAAGCCTTGTCCTTCGCGTTGGTTACTTCCAGAAGCTCGACCTTAGCAGCCTCTAGACGGCGATTGCTTTCCTCAAACTCCTCCCGACAAAACGAGGCCATAGCCGACATGGATTCCAAAATAGCTTTGGGACCCAATCGCTGCAAGGTCTCTTTGTCACTGATTCCCTGGACGCTACTCGTGAAAAGTTTGGCAGTGTTTGGATCAATGCCTGAAGGCGAGCGTCTAACAGGAGAAGGCAGAGGAGATTGGTGAGCTGAAGATACAGGCTCCTCATCGGTGGTCAGAAGTCGAGCACGTTTGCTTGGGGGGCTTCGTGAAGAGGAGGGAATCTCAACAACCTCAGCTGTTGCTATTACTTCAGCGCGACCTCTCTCTTCTTTATCCAGGTGAGCCTGCAACTTCTCGGCACTTGGTCCAGATGATGGGGCCATGCGTTTTATCGAACGCCAGTTAAATTTCCCCATCACCACTACAAAATAGAAAGCATATATTAGAAGCTGAAGTAAGTATGGTTGCATAAGGAAAAGAAAAATCAGCACTCACGTGTAAAATCTTTATTAGGGGTTGAAGAGTAGGGGAGCCTAAGTAATATTTTACAGTTTAGAGGACGAGGTAATTTATTTAACTGGCCGACATCCTCCTTTTCGGATGCCGACATATCCTCGTAACTCCAGGACTGGAACTTAATAGGAGTCCGAGTCCAATAAAAAGGAAATCTGGGTCGTCCTCTCTCATCAAAGAACATGTCTGAGTATCCCTCAGCTGGGCGCACCTTAAAGAAACTTCCTTTGAAGTCTTTGTAGGATGAGGTATATGGACCGATTATTCCCTTTTTATTCATACCACTGAGAGAAATCCAGCCGATCTTATTTCCAAATCGGATCTGGTAGAAGTAGAGAAATTTGGGAGCAGTCGGTGTCATGTTCAGTTTTCTGCACAGGACTTCGAAAGCCTTTAAAAACGCCCAGCTGTTGGGATGAAGCTGAGTCGGAGCTACATTCAACGCCCTTAAAACAGCGCATTCAAACTCCGAGAAAGGAAGGCCAACTCCCAGTGACTCAAATAATGTTTTATACATATAAGTAAAATGTGTTTGCCCTCGTTGTGCCGACATAAAAACATGCTCATCTTCTGTACACGGCTCGGCAACCACAGCCTCCTCAATTTGTCTGCTAGACAGAGGGATGGATTTCCTCATTTCTATGATCGATTCAGCAGTCCGAAATTTAGAGTGATAAGATCCAACTTCTCCCTTTACCCAATAATATCCCGGAAGCCGAATGTCAGGAACTGGATCTCTCTGAACTCTAGGAATAACCTTTCGGGGGTTTTGAACGGCCATTTGCACTGCCATAGCCGAAGATGAAGCCTCCCTTTCGGTTGGAAAGTCGGCCGGATGAAAATTTAATTCTGTGCTGGGGACGGGAGAGTTTGATGGTGAAAGTTCTTCTCCGATGCCCAGAACTTCTCTCTCTATCAGGATTTGAGGAGAGGACGACCCAGCCGATGCCTCGGATCCACGGTTTGAACTCATGGTGAATGGGAAAAGTATAGAATAATGTGAAGTACTTGAGAAAAGGGGAGAACACAGAAGAGGGCGTACCTGGAAAAATGACGGAAGGGGCAAGGAAAAGGAGGTCAAAGACGACGAAGAGATTCAAAGAAGATGAAAAGCAGAGATAGGATGAAATAAGAGGATGAGCACCCAAGTCCAATATGTATCCTTCTCCTCGAAAACGAGCAAAATAATCATGATTTTGGGGGAGCCAATCGTCACCATTGGGTAACGTGATTTGGCTGACGAAAAGACGCAGCATTAAATGACGCTGCACGTGGCTGTACGTGTAAGCGCATTACCATTTTGAAAATTAAAACGTCAAAGAGCCTATGGGAAGGTTCTGGAATCCCTAAGGAACTGAAGCGATTTAAATTCAAAAAGCCAGTTGTTAGCCGACCACACAATTCAGAACCCTCTCATCCAGATTGGACTCGAGGCTTGGGGGGCTAGTGTACGTATCGAAATGAACGTGCCGAGGTTACAAGTCCGAGGTGGATATACGCTCTTTTGAAGCCTCGCCTTCCGGGCTCATATACACCGAGCTATAATTCGGAGGCCGAGCTTAAGCGCTACGAACCGAGTAACACATCGGTTATCGAATGATAAGGCCGAGTAATTGTATGGCCAAATGATCGTCCGACTGAACAATATCTCGGTCATATACGGGTTTCTCTACGAAAGCTGTTTTATCTCAAAAACACCCGGCTAGGAATAACAGTTATGAGATCATAACAGTCACAGAATCATAACTGCAGGGCGAAAAATCAGGGATCACACTAAAAGAGCGTGATACTCCATAATGGCAATTTATGAAATATCTCAATAAATTAGGGATTATAGGGAGAAGACGGTTACATCTTAACGGTCAAGAGATGGTGAATAAAAGGAAAAAAGATAAATGTAAACGGGGGACATTGAAAAAAAGAAGGTGGAATAGATTCTCGGTCTTTAGACGAAATATTCTCTCTGAGACAAAAGATTATCTTTTAGACGGAACACCAAAGAAAATATTTTTTCTCCTTTTATTTTCTGGGTGTGAGTCTTTGTTTTGAACTGTAAGCAGGATTTTGCTTAGGAAACCTCAACCTATTTGGAAATCCATACGTCCTATTGTTGAATTACGTTAGAGTTTATGTAAATAATAATAAAAAATCATTTTGTGCAAATAAAAATATCTAACACTCAAGAAACTTTTTTTATAAGCGAGAAACCGATTTTTGGCCAACAAATAATGAAGAAACTTGACTTACTAAAACGTTTTCTACGGACTAAAATGTTTATCTCTACGCGTTTTTCTTTTCTTTCATTGATAACGGCTTCATTTTTTTATTATTTATTATCTTTTTTTTTGTGATTAGGTTCTTTTTTTTGCTGCTGCTGCTGAAACAATATGATAGTGTTACAGGTGTTGCTCTTTCAATGGCCAATTTGGACCATATTCATTATATAAAAAAAATTAAGATTTTAATATTTTTAAAATTTTAAGAGAATCAAAACATAAAATGAAAATAATTTCTCAATTATAAACTTTAAGAAAATAAGTAACAATAAAAATAAAATAAAATTGCAATATGAAATCTGGACCAAATTTACTGCTGGAGGCAGCAGATGTTTTCTAGCAGCAAAAAAAAAAAAAACCTCTATTTTTCACATCAAGTACTAATCATTTCTCGTATCTGATCTTATAGAGTTTATCCCATGTGGCTATTTATGTTATCTTTTGAACCTTTTCTCCTACTTTGTCTAAGTTGGCATACCAAGGCCACCATTGTAGCAAGAGAAAGGAGAATATCTTAATGTGGGAGGTAAAATTTATTTTGATAATTTATATATTTTGAAGGGGTTAGTTTTTAATAGTTAGTTGGAGATTTTTTTTTTGTGCTCAAAAGAAAAAAAAGAGAGGGAAAGGAGAGATAAAAAATGAAATATTAGGTAAAATAAGGAATTATTATTTTTACAATATTTATAATTATTGTATGATTATTACATTTTTATTTTTTTGAAAAAGTAAAGATACAATAATTTTTTATTTTATTTTTTATGTGGCTAGAGTATCCCTGCCTTGACTAATCCCATGGAGTATGGTAATTTTTTTATTTTTTTTATCTCTATCTAATTTATATATCAAATATAATGTTTTCATCTCGAATAAATTTTTCTATAAGATTCTTTTAATGTTTGTTATTAAATTGTTTGTTGAAAATGTGAAACTATTTTTTAAAAATAATGAATCATTTAATGCTAACACATAAAAAATTATTCTGTTCACAATTGATTAAAAAAATAACAATACAGATTTATAAAATTCACATAAATATTTTTTTAATAGTGTTGGGTTAGATTAATTGAACCCTAGTACAACATTTGACGAGGTTATTAATTAATTGTAATTGGTTGAATGGTAAGAATTATATTGTCATGTTAGGAGAGTTTTTCCATGTGGAGTATGATCACGTTAAATTCAAATTAGTCAATATTTTCACACATTAGATAGTTTTGGTTTTTAAAAAACGAGAGGGCAATATGGTAAATTGGCAATGTTCCCATGTTACCTCACCCAATGGTAATTGCTGGCCAAGTGGCCATTAAAAGGGCAACATTGGCATTCGACGAAAACCATAAACCAAAGTGTACTCTCCACACAGTAGCTACGTTACCTTCCTTTTGTTCAACCCTCCCCCTCTCTCTCTCAAGACTCTTTCTCTCCTCACCATTTTACCACCTCCTTCACTACTACGACCTCTCTCTCTCCCCTCTCCATACAGCACACACAATGGGAGGAGAGAAACATAAAAACAAAAAGGTGGTAGACAGATGCATGAGCCACAATTAACACGATAGATACAATATCTCGTACCGTACTTGCCACCTTCTTCTTCTTGTTATTCTCTTCCCCAAAATTCTAATCCCCTCGTGGGTTCTCTTTTCTGGGTTCTGCGCTTTCTCAGCAATTAATCGTCACCTCATCTGACGCTTTCAGTTGAGGTACCGCCAACAATGGCATCCTCTCTCCAATGTCTTTGTGCTTTTCTCTGTTGTCTCTATGTGGGTTTTCCTTGTTACTGGTCGTGGGCATTCTGCGTTGACGGCTTTGAAAGTTAAAGCAACTTGGTCCTTGTTTTCTTGGTCTTATGGGTGGTTCTTGAATTTTGGTCTTTTGGGTAATTCGTATGCGTGTTTCTGGTGAAATGTTGTTTATGGTCAATCGGGTCACCCCTCTGACAAGCTGGTTGGCTGAATGAGTTGACTTCTACCCAATCAGATAGATTTGGAGTTCATGTCCTCAAATTCCAAGTCCGTTCAATACAACGGGTCTCTGGGGTTTTAATTGTATGTGAATTACAATATCAACTTGTTCTTGTCAACTTCAGTTTCTCTCAAAAGAGTTTATCAACTTATCGTCGGCGAGCTTTCAAGGGTTAACCGTATCTTCTGCTTTTGTTCAAATTGGATTATCGATTTGTGTGATTCTTATAGAGGTTTATTCGACATAACGGAAACTATGATCATATCATGATCCAGGTTTATCTGTTACTCTAATGGTTTGTTTATTGTATGGTTAAGGTGGTCTAAGCATGGAGGCATTATCAATTAATTACTTTAATTTTTCTGCTACCCGTCCTTGTATGAGGATCTCTTTCTTAGTGTTTCATTATGGGTGTCTTCCTCATGCTTTACTATAATTTATCCACTTACTTTAGGTCCTTGGACTAGGAGAAGACCAGATATTTATATTATAAAGACCATAAGTCGATCTTTCTAAGTTGGCATAGTCATTGCTCATTCATAGTAAATTACTTTGTAATTACATTTTCCCTTCGTCTAGTTTTACAATATCTCACTATCTGTTTTTTCAATTTTTTTCTTCCTTAATTAGTGCTAACTTATAATTTTCATCTGCCTGAAACTGTTGACTGTGTTCTAGCTACACTACCTCTTGTGTCCGAGGAAAAATTCAGTATGATAGGAAGGCTTTTGAGTTAACATTGTGCTTAATGACTTGTTAAGATATTGGAAATAACCATGGTAAGCTTGAGAAGGCGCAGACTTTTGGGACTATGCTCAGGTAAATGTTGATGAAATTATTATATCTGTTGTGAACTGTTCCTAATTAAGGAGGAAAACCATGCCTTTGGTAGTTTAGAGTCTACTGTGGTAAGTTGTATTTTAAACTGATTTAGATCCTATTAACCGAAGTTACTGGGCCTTTGCAGGGAACAGCTCCTTTGTCACTCCACTTCCTCTGTATTGTGAAAATTTAACTGCGTATGAACAATCAATTCAGCGTGCTAAACTTAAGAGTTCAAATCCTGTGGTCTCAGATGATGCAAGCATCCTGGACAGTGTAAGAATACAATTAGTAGTAGTAAATGACTATTTACACTTGTTTTCGAAGCTTCATTTTTTGTTGTATGTAAAGATAAAAGTCACCAAAAGCAGGCTAGTGGTGTGGGTAGGTATGCGGTGAGAAGTCATTGGTTTGAAGCTCCATGTGATCGTTGTGAAAAAATTAGTAAAAATGATATTATCTGAGGTTGGCCGTCTCCATGATCTCATTGTATGTCTTCTTTTGCTTAGTGTGACATATTGATGAACTACTCTCTAATTAGAAATGTAATCGCTCTGCTAATAATTTATTGCATCGCTGCATATCCAATTGAAGCATGGGGTCAGGAAGCAATTTTGAGATGACGTAACCATTCTCTCTTTTCATTTCAAATTATATAAATATCATAAGGCTACAAAGTAGAGGTTCTATGCTCAATTATTGGACTAGGAGCTTTCCTAAGATTACATGTTCTGAGTAACTATATTTTCATAACGATTTCATGTCTAAAAACCTACAAACTCCATTGATTATACTTAACAAATAGACTTTGATATATTTATTTTAATTTTTTTGGCCTTTGGGGTAGCAATACTTGGTTGTCTCATGTGAAAGGAAAAGAATGAACTGTCTGTTGGAAGAAAGTATGGTGCAAAAGAAATTATTGTTTAATTTTTTCCCCTCTTCTTCAAATGGCTGAATAAACCCAGAAAACTTCTTGATGATGAATCCATACCTTCGTGAAATACAGATGATGATCCTAATCCATAGGTCTTACCATCTATAAACAGATCAGTTAGCATTTATGAATGGACACGGTCATAATGGATGTTTTCTAAGTTGATAATTATTAGAAGTTCTGCTGTTGGGATCCTTTAGTTATTTATATCTTATATGGCTAGAAGCTTCTGCTGAACTCGTTTAAATTTGCTTACCAGAATACTGTTGTCAAAGAAGAACCAGGATCATCGAATGCATCTGGTTCTAGGTCATCAAAGGAGCAGCCTAGTGAACAAGTTTCAGGTTTGTTGTTTAAGAGACACATCTTTTTCCTATCTTGGGGTATCTGATTTAGTTTATGAGAAATTAACTGATATAGTAGTTTACTTGTTGCCTTATAAGAAGTGTTTTTATGTATTTTCTTAAACCTAATGTATTGATATTTGTCAATATGTTGTGAACTATAATTGCAAAACATTCTTACATGAAAGCATATCACGCACCAAAAATAGTAGACAGTGGAAACTTCTATGACCTGAGAAAAATGAGTAATATTGGAACTCTATTTGGAATGAACTTATATAATCTTTTTATTTCTGAATAAAAAGTTCTGTTCAAATAAGCTAATTTGATAAATTTGTTGGAGCCGGTTCATAGATCAAAGTTATCAACTTGCAGCTATTTTGTATTTTCATTCCATCTTGTTTGTTCTTTTTACATCATTTGCCAAGAACAAACTCTTGAGAGAGCAATGACGTTAAAATACTGCTCTTTTGATCTGAGTTTTATGGACTTGCATATCTTCTTGAGATATATACCATTTGATCTAAAGGGGCCAATTTACATTTGAGTGTATCTTGTTCTCATGAAGTGATATTGTGAGAAAAGAGTTAAGTACATTTGAGTATTTTGAAAAATGTTGAGAAAATAGGTGAGGCTGAACATTTGGGGGGAAAGGAAGGACCAGGCCAAAATGTATTTTTTGTAAGATTTAATGATGCTGTGTGCATAAAATTGACTCCTCAATCTGTGTCTACATTTCTATGACCGCACAAAGTAACTTGTATCCTTACTTTGAGTGTAGTATAAATCACAGTTTTCTTAACTTACAAGACTTTCCTAATTCCCTGTTAACTGACATAGATGTTGCTAAATTTGTCATACCTTTAAACTATAACTCAATGAAGACAAGTTGTTAGCTTTTTGGAACAGCTGTGGTAAATGAGTTTCTAAAAGACAACTAATGCTTGATGAGCTGATTTGATTTGGTTGATTCACTTAACTGATCACTTCTTGTATGACCTTTTAACTGGTCATCAATAACTGCTTTATCAATTCATCATCTTGAGATTTCCCACGAGTTTGTCAGTTTCACTGAATATATTCTTTTAGACAATAAAATACAAAAAACTCTGAGCAAGGTTAATCACTGACGACGAATGAATGATCAACTTGGCAGTGGTGGAGCCACGTTGCTTTCAGGGTGGGCAGGTGCACCCTCTGAAAGTTTAAAAAACTAGATGACATAGGTAGTAAGCTTCAGATCATGCTCCCACCTTTCTGTTAATCTTCCATCCCTTGGCCTTCGATCTTTGCATTTGAGATTTGGGAGAGAGAGCTTTGGTTAATCTTTGGGGAAAGAGGGAGAGAGCTCGAAACTTTGTCCCAGATTAAGAGGTGAGAGAGAGAAGCCAGGATCAGAAGGTGGGAGAGGTGAGGGGCTCAAATTAAGTTAATTAAATATATTTTTTTTGGTAAATTAATTAAATATAAGGAAACTCATAGAAAAAACCCAAAACGCTAAAATAATTATTACAAAGTTGCAAAATCTTAAAAAATTACACCCAAATCCCATTTTGGGTAAAATCCTAAAAAATGAGTATAAAAACTTTCATTGTTGAGTGCAAAATTGTACTCCAATAGTTTATACTCATGTTTCGTGATTTTATACTCAACAATGAAACTTTTTATACATGTATTCCAGGATTTTATGCTAATAGAATCTGTTGGGTGTAATTTTTTAGGATTTTGAGATTTTATAATAATTCGTTTTATGTTTTGAGATCTTCTATGATTTTCCCTTAAAGATGTATTTTATTCATCTTCAAACCTGATTTATGGTAGGTAAATTTTTTTAATTTTCTATTGAATATATACAAAATGAAAAAAATTAAAAAGAAAATATAAGTGCAATAATATTCCTCATCTAAGTTTTATAGATTAAATTTCTAACAACAATAAATTCATCAGATAAATTCAAAAGATTTATAATCAAACTTCATAATTATAAATATAATTTAATAATATATAATTCACATATAATTATTCATTAATATTTTAAATCTATTTTTTCATATATTGCCCCCACTGACTTCAGGTCTTGGCTTCGCCACTCACCAATGGCTATCCTGTACAACTCATTTTGTTTGTGTGATCAAGTACATCAACTGATGAATCACCTGCTGGCACATAGTCTTGGACTTTGTGTTCTCTGTCTATATTATTATTATATGGCTTCAAATGTTCCACAAAAGAGAAACATATGATTTTCATGGATAAACATTGGTCCATTAGCGGATCTGAGGTCAGCAGATATATTTTGGGAGTTTACTTGTCTTGGTTCTGTTTTGGAGTAGTTTTTTGTTTAGGTGACCAGTTTTCATCTGTCGGAGATTTTTTTTTTCTTGAAGATATTAATGGCTTTTGATTTGTTGGTGATGGCTTTTCCTGCCTTAATTTTGCAGGGCCTCCTATCAAGCGCAGAAAGCGTCATAGGAGAAAGAATTCACATAATCAAGAGGCATGTCTAATGAGAGGTGTCTATTTCAAAAATATGAAATGGCAGGCAGCTATAAAGGTGGATAAGAAACAGATCCACCTGGGGACTGTTAGTTCACAGGAAGAGGCAGCTCACTTGTATGACAGGTAGTACCTTAAGTTGTAGCATGTTTGCACGTACAATGGCCTCCTAGGTAGCTCTTTTTAAGCCATGAGAGACCTGCTCATGTTCACATTGATCGACACACAAAATTTCTTGTTTGGATTCCCAACAGCCATAAATCATGTATTTGTTTGAGATTTTTTTTCTTCCTTTGCTTAACCCTTCTTTGATGAATTTTTTTAATATATTGGGGAAGTTTCTTGGATTATTTCTGCTTGTGTATGTGCTTGTATGATATTTCATATTATATTCATCTTAATCAGAGTTTCTTGTTCTCCTTGTCCTCTGATTGGAAGGTTTGTATAAGTAAAGTATTACATGATAAATGCATACAGATACATTTATATCATTTTCTATGATGCACTGTCGTTATTATAGAGCCATCAATTCTGCACAACTTTCCTACCCTCATGCCCGAAGACCATTAAAATAGCTTCCATATAAAAATGTCCATTAAGGAAGACAGTGACGGAGGTTTAAAAGTTTGTCATCCATTGGAGTGGGGGTTATGTTTGGATTGTAATAGAATTTCATCTTTCCATTCATTCACGATGATCTTTGTGCTTAGTATGTGCGCATTTCCTATTTATCTTCAGGGCAGCTTTCATGTGTGGGAGGGAGCCGAACTTTGAGCTCCCAGAAGAAGAGAAGCGAGAATTGCGTGAATTCAAATGGGAAGAATTTCTTGCAATGACGAGGCAGGCAATAACCAGTAAAAGTATTCTTTCCCTTGTAAATTTTTCGTGTATAAATTACTTTGTTGGTGTTTATAGTTTCACTGATTTTTTGTTTGATCCTTATAGTTTAGTTGTTTATAATTAGGTCCTATAATTTTAGAAAATTTTATTTAGTCTATGCCTTTATATTTCTGTCAGTATGTCGTTAGATTTTGCTGAAGTGGTGTGGTCAACTAAGATTTTGGATCCTCTGAATTTCGTTTCTTTCATTTTTTTTAAAAAATTTCAGAGAGAGACAGACACAACGTGTGAGTTCTGTCTCTTAAGCGGAATGGGACCTGCAACTCAAGTAGGCCTCATATATTCTCTGTTTATTCATTTCTGAAATTAATAAGAAACTGAAAGAAAGAAAGAAAATGGCACGACTGAGTACCATCTTGACACTCTGAATATGTATGACTTAAGCAAATTCATCCAAGCCAGTTTAACATAGGTGGCATTGCAAGCTACTCATATGAGCGGATTCATTTCACTGTCATCTACTTTTACACATTTTGTTGACATAAATCATACATATTATTCACCGAAAAAATTATGCATATTAAGAGTGACAGGATGACACTTGGTTGACCATGTTAGTAGGATTTATGGTACATTGATTAAATAATGATAGGGATGAACGGTCGAAGTTTAAATACGAGTTTATAAACAATAAAGATTAAACTGAAAGTTGTGTAAAACTGTGGGATGAACAAAGGAATTTAACCAATTTCCAGATGCATTTTTTTCACTACTTCTGTTTTCTTACATTTCAATTATTGTTCTATACAAAATATTCTAGAACACAAGAGAAGGATTGGCACGGGCCCGCGCAGGTCGGAGCTGCCTCCAGTGCAGAAACAGGAATGGGACAGTAAGCAAGGAGTAAGTGGCTTCTCTGCTTGTGAAGATGCAGAGCAAGAAGCATCAGTTTCTTGAAAATTATGATTGAACAAGATCAAGCCCTAGTTCTAACAGTTCACCTATAGCAGCTAGCTCCATTTTTATTCTTAGAAAAAGGCATTATCATGCCAGACTTTGATAGAATTCATTATCCCTAAGATAAGCAGATTACTATAGTTCAACCCAATAAAGGGTAACTAGGAAGCACAGATATAACACAGATACAAGACACTGCAGCATATTTAATGCTCTTGAAGTATCTTGTTGTATTTTATCCAATATAAGTGTTAGGAACGATGTCATTCCATTTGATAAAGTATCTGTGCTTCATCTTTAGTAACCATTACTATTACTGCCCATGCATTGAGGTAGTACGAAGCTGTCTACGTTCCCACAGGTGCATGAATATATTGTTTCTGAAGAAAATTTTCTCAGAAGTTAGTTACAAAGCTCATGTTAAACTTGTGTTTACTTTCCATGCCCTTGAACTGTTATTGATGCCCTGGACACTGGATACTTTTGGTGGAATAGTGTCATGGAACAATTTAGTGTTTTGGGAGAACATCAAAACTTTTGCAAAGTAGTCAAATCATTTTTCTCTTGTTTTCAGAAAAATTAGGTGTTTTTTTTGTACAACACATGGAATTAAAAAAAATGAGTTACATTGTTCACAGATTGTGAATAATGCAATGGGTTATACTGTTTGACAAAGTCAATTGACGTCATACAATTCATGTAGTTGACCCCATTTAGTGAGATAAGACTAATGTTATTATTGTTATTGATATTAATATTGATGTAGTTTGCACATTTTAGCATTGGTCTTTTACAAATTACCTCATGAAGGTTTTTTTGGCATCTATGATAATACAAGGGATTGAATTTATGATCTTTTCATATACATTCACATATTATTATTATTATTATTATTATTATTATTTCTCACTGCCAAATCAAATTGCTTGAGTGCCTGTATTATGCAATTTTTCGGTCAGAAGATCCCATGACAACATTTGCTGAAAAAAAAAGCCTATTTTACTTCTGAATTTTGTATGAGTTTAATTATTTGATTTTTTTAATAAAGATATTATATGTAGACAAATTACTATTAGTGATTATTACATTCTTTAAACCCAAATAAATAAAATACTTTCTCTGTCCCATTTTATGTGTCATTTTAGAGAATTTTAAATATTTTATTTTATTTTTCGTTTTAGAAAACCAATGAAGAATTAATTATTTTCTTTCAACTATATTCTTAAACATTTAATAGTATATTACTCCTTCCGGTCTTATATATAGGGCATTTTACCCTGATCCTAAATATAAAATCCTTTATAATATATAAGGTAATATTTATTATACATTTTTAAAAAATGTCCCTATTTACTATATCAAAATAGAAAGAGAGAGATTAAATAAGGGTAATTTTGAAAAAACATTGAGATTTTTAGAGAAATCGAGACAGTTAATTAGTTTTAATTCTCTTTTTTAATTCGTGTGATTCAGTTAAAAAAAATTTATATTAAGGAACAGAGTAAATATTTCAAGAAACCAATAATATTAATAGTAAATAGATAATAATTAAGAACAATTTAATAAAATTACATTATTCATTAGATTATTTATTATCTTTCTTAATTTCTATGTCAAAATATTAAAAGACAAATAAAATGGGATAAATGGATTGTCTTTGACTCTTTATTTTTTAAAAAAGTAAGAAAAACTAAAGAAGTGGGTTTCAAATATTTGTACAGTGTTCAATATTAATTACAATGCTAACAATAGTTTATTTAACATTTAAATATACTAATATTGAGATAAGGAGCTTGGGCTTGGACTTGGGATGATTCAAGTCCTCGTCCAATTAGAAGGGTTTTTATTGAAGCTATTAGAAAGCTTGAGAAGCTTAAAATTATGTTTTGTTTTAACTATAACTAATACAAACTCTAATCCAAAGTCCAAAGACACTAAGCAAAATATCTTATCAAAATCAAAATAATCCCAGTGCCTTTCTCCCCCCCCCCCCCACCCCCCCCCCCCCCGGGCGCCGGCCCCCGGGGGGGGGCCTCTCTTTCTCTCTCCATCTGCATTAGGCTAACTCAGTGGGTTCTTTTTCAGTTTGGGCTAGCCTGAACCATGATCTGTGCCCAAGGACCAATACCGTTTGAATCTAATTCGACTCGGCCCATCGAGTCATACACTGTTTTCAGCTTGTTCACTCTGCTGTTTCTGCTTTAGTTTCTGCTTTTGGCTACCCTCACCAAAAATTTCCTTTTTATTTTTTTTTTCTTTTTCATTAATATTTTATTAAAATAAAATATCATAATACTACTCTCTAGAAACGTCACAGTCGTACTTATTGGTGGTTGAAGATCGTCTTCCTCATAACCTAGCCAAGCCAGAGCACTCACCATAAGCTGCAACCGCCAACGATCTGGCAGCCACTTATGAGTCATCCCTCCATCACCTAAAAAGTCCCGTCTCGTGAAAATGGTTTTCTTTTCTCGTCCCCAAATCTTGTTTCTTCTTTTTGTTTTCATTTCCAGATTGTCTGAGGAAGGACTTTCTTTTATCTTTTTCCCTAATTTATCCAACGGAAACTTTGGAATAATAATGCATATCTTTGCGTGACATTGTTGCTCCGATTACTTGGGAATAGTTTTGCTGTTTGAGTTAAACAAATGTTTGATGTTTATGTTTGAATGAGTCAAGCAAGATGAAGATGGATTTAGTTGGCGATTGTTATTCCTGTTTTAAACTGCCAAATGATGCCGGGAAATTGCGCAAGGGCTTTGAGTTATATTTAACTACCATAGTCATTATAAAATATGAAAAAAATTTCATTGAAATCCCATCTGATGGCAGTGCTTTCAGTTATATTTTAGTATGAACGGTATGATATTTAACCTGAGCCTTGGTTGCAGGTTTTGAACTAGCAAAGTGGTTTTCCTTCCTAGAAAGGAGCGTTCTTTATGTTGTTTATTAGTTCAGTTTTCCCTTCTTTATTATTTACATTCGACTTTAAGGTATTCTCGTTTGTAATTTTGAACACCTTCAATTGCATAGATTTGATGTTTGATTGTATCATGTTTTGATTGGCATTCTCCATTGGAACCCAATTGGTTTGTGTTTTGGGATTTCTGTTTTCTATTAAGAAATGATTTTATAGTTGTTTTTCTCTTACTGTTTGGAGGAGACTCTCTACCTCTACCCAGCTTCTCAAAGTCAACAATTCCTTTGCAATGATCGAATAAACAAAAAATTTATTCAGGGAAAATTAAACCTTTTTTTGTTGGAGGGAAAATTAAACCTTTGATCCTTATAGTTTGCACCAATTTGAAATTGGTCCCTATAATTTAAAAATTTTTTACACACTCCCTATACTTTGTACTGTTAATCCTTATAGTTCTCCATTTTGTATGAAATAGTCCTAAAGGGATCCAAGTAGCATTAACGGTGTTAAATTTTTTAATCTCCTTAGGTCCTGTTTGGTTGGGGTTTTTTTAGGGGGAGGGGAAGGGAAGGGAGGGGATTTAATCCCCTCCCCTTGTTTGGATCGATTTTTTGGAGGGGATTGGAGGGGATTTAATTCCCCCCAATCCCCTCCCCCATCCCTTTTTCTTTCCCCTCCAATTTGGGGTTTTTTGGAGGGGATTGAGTTTTATTACTCAATCCCCTCCAATTCCCTCCAATCCCTTACTGAACCAAACAAGGTTTCATTAAAATCCCTCCAATCCCCTCCCCTCGAATTCTACCAAACAAGGGAATTTTAAAATCTCTCCAATCCCCTCCCCTCCAATCCCCTTCATTAAAATCCCTCCCCTCTCTTCCCCTCGGTTGAACCAAACAGACCCGGCAACAAAGGTGAAGATACTAGAAGGTTTTAGGTGCCTTTGTCTAATCTCCTTGGGTGATGAAGGCAAAGCAGGCGCATCTTTAGGGGATTTGCCAATTGCTTCGATAAGGTTAGGTTATTTCTCTTCCATTGGGAACAATCTAGTGTTTGCCTTTTCTTCCCTTCCCCTGCAATCAAAATAGGGTCTTTTGAGGATAGAGGCTTGGTATGTCTTCTTGGTTTCAAATGGACTTGGGATAGAGGTTTTTGGCGTGTCATTCTTGAGTGTGATTCTATGGAGACTGTGCAATTGCATCATGAGACGGAATATAGTCTTCATAGAAATAGCAGTTTGATAGCTGAGGTGCAGGAGATGATGAATAGGGAATGGGACGTGCGTGTGTTGTATATTCCTTGTGAGCTTAATTCTGAGGTGGATTTCATGGCTAAAAGGGCTCTTAGTTCCAGTTGTGGCCTGCAGCTGTTTCTGGGTTCTATTCTTCCTTCGCATTTAGATTCTAGTTTTGATTTCTCTGTGAATAACCAGCTTGATTACAGTTAACGTAGAGCTGATTTGTTTTGTTTTGTCTTTGTTTCTTATATAAAAAAAATGGGGTCTTTTTATTTTGGTGATACAGAGCATGATCCATGGAGGTAAGGTTTGATTGAGAGAAAGGTTTGTATTATTAGCTGATTATCCTTCTTTCATTGCAATTTTAGCCTCTGATTTTGACCAAGAGCTCAGCAAAAATGGAATCAAGGACCTCAAGCTCCATCGGAAGAAGACCAAGGGAACATTAGCAGATGATGACTTCCGGTCTTAATTTCATGGAGTTCTCTAATACTACTCTGCATCAACTAGCTTGTTCTATTCTGTAGCTCTATTTCTGTACTTTGTTTTCTGGAAGATTTTTATGTATATTGGTTGTTGCTCATTGCTCCCATCTGTGTACAGTACCTAGTTTGCTGATTTTGGTAGTTTTTACATTGGAAACTGATTTGGCGGATTTTGGTTCGGCTTCTTTTGATTTTTCTCACTTTGGTAGAGTTTATTGGATTTTTGTTAGAAGATCGAAATACAGTTGCAATCTGTTAGGCCTTGAGAATAGAATGATTTGATTTGTTTAAGCCACAAGGGTAATGGATGAAACGATAAAGTTATGAAAACTGAAGCATTTGAATGTAAAAGCTGGAGCATTTGAAGAATGATTACAATTGAAGACCCAGAGAGGAAGAAGGGGTTTCCAAGGACCAAATGCTCAAATTATTATAAAATTAAAAATTATAATTTTTTTTAATTTAAAAAAATTGACCAAAAACGTTAAAAAATACTAATTCAAGTTGAATCCTATCAGGGGACCTTTTCCTAAATTAATATCAGCATTCCATAGAGCTATCGTCTTTGTAGGTTAAGTTATATTGAATCTCATGATTAGAAATCTCTGGAAATTCAATCCCGTCTACCAATACATAATTTTATTTTTTTAATGATATGTTTTACCTACTCCATATTATAAGATATTGTATTAATTATACTCATATTAGGAAAATTATCTTTTCGCGTATAAATATTTCCTATTTTATCTTTATTAAATATCTCGTTCTATTATTATTGTAGGATTATAAATGAGAAATGAGAAAGAATTAAATATATGGGTAAAATGAGAAAAAAAGTATACAATATCATATATTTTAGATAGAAAACTTGTACACAAAATGCCCTATAATATAAATAAGAAATAGTATTTATTTAAAAAGAGTTTTTAACCATGCAAGAAATGCTTAGTCAAAAGTAAATGACACCATAGGTTGGGTCACTTGCCACCAAGAGTGGGAATAGGATAGGTCAGGCTTTATCTAGATAGGCCAAGCATGTCATGTAGGCTCCAAGTCTAAAAATGGCCTATTAGCCTATATGAGATTTTTTTGTAGACTCAGGCCTAAGCCTGTAAAAGGTCTGGCTTAGTCTGAAGTTTATTTGAAAGCCTACCAAACTGATAGGCTTGATATGCCTTCAAATATGATTGAAAGTTTTGGTTTTGAAGGATCTAGCCTATTTAAAGCCTATATAACAATATGAAATCAATTTTAAAAAAATCCATGTCTGAATAAAAAAAATTAATAAATGATTTATCTTGTATATCATCCTACGTACTAATAACAAAATTCAATCTTACAGCATTATCCATATTTAAATTATAGTTAAATCTTAGTTATTCAACCTGTGAGTTTCTACTTAGCAAATAATGATATTTACCAACATTATATCAAAGTAGCTTCTATAGAGCATGCAGAACTCATTTATCCATATTCATTACTCTTCTGTGCAACCTACTAGATAAATTCCAAAGTCTTTGATATTTCTTAACCAAGTTTCTCATGGAGGATAGAGGCGCTGATAGAAGCTTAGCTTAGATTAAGGTTTATCCATTTGAGTTAAGGGAGATAAGTAATTGAAAGATGAAATTGAAAGTAAAGGTCTATAGAAAGAGAAGGAGAAGTAAGTAAGTAAGTGGCTGAAAAATAAAATTACATTATAATAAATAAAATTAATTTATATTATATATTATAATATAATATGAAATAAAAAATAAAATAATATATAAATAGGTTTGGCTTAATAGACTTTGGGCCAGGTCTATCTTAATTAGACCAAGTCTATTTATCTAAATAGGCTTGATTGTTAGGCTGAGTTAGGCCTATTTAGATAAATAGACCAGGTCATAGTCCCCGCCTAATGTAGGTCGATCATAGGACCCTGATAGGGGCTCAGCCTATTCCTATCTCCACTTGCCACTAATATGGTGTGAGCTTGAGAGCTCGTTTCTTTTAGTTTCTTTTATATGAAAATTATTTTTTTATATAAAAAAAATAATTTTCAAATTTTTTAGGGTATTTGTTTAAGCTTTTGAAAATAATCAGAATATGAAAAAAGTAGTTTTTTGTTTATTTTAAGAAGTTACTCTAGGTGGCTTCTGGAAAAAAGTAGATGCGATAAATGGGAGAGAAAAAGATATAATAGGCAGGTGCTACAAAATAATTTTAAAATTACAAAAATAACAATATTTGATCCCATGAGAATATTATAATATAAATTCATATTTTTTATTTTTTTACTAAATAATTTAAAAAATATTTTTCTTTATTCTAACTAAATACAAAATAATTGCTGATTTAAAAAAAAATATCTAAATAATTAATCACTTTTTAAAATAATTTAAAAATCATTTTTTGAGATTTTTGAGAAGTTTAAATTAACGGACCCTGAATCTCACTACTAATTGAGCTTTTGGAAATCCACATAAACTTTCTGTAATAAAAATGCTTTTTATATTAATAAATCACATCGATAACTTGATATAAATTAAACATGTAAAAGCAAATTGATTCAACTAAATTTGTAAAATTCAGAGGAACACATTCAAATAACACATATACAGGCCGTTACGTGACTTGTTTTGTAAAAGTGATGAATTTTTTTTTTAGGATTCCATTACAAAAATTTTAATGTTTTGGTTTCGTGTCCAATAGCAAATCACCCTGTAAAACCAAAACCTTGCCAGATCATGAAATGAGCTTGCAAGTTCCATTGAACCAAAACCCCGGATAACAGAATCGTTTACCCTAGCTAAGCTAAAACTAACACAACGAAACGAACTTCCATCTCCCTCTTCTTTGTCGCCGGCTCTCCCTACCCTTTCCCTCTTTCGTGCTTTCTTCGCAGCGAACATGGCAGCTCCTCTCCCTCCTCAGCGTCGACAGTATCTCGCAGCGAACATCTTAAGTTAAAATATACTACTATTATAATTGAAGGTGGAAAGATGAAAAAGATGGAGCAGAAAAGGCAGCGCGCGGTATGAGATAATAATTGAAGAATTATGATGGACGCGACAGAAAGGTGGGGCCACGTAACGGAGCCTACGTTGTCGTCCACGTATTAAAAAAAAGAAGCAACAGTAGTAAACTTGTGTTTCGGGGAATGATTAGCTTACAGATGACTTGCCCGCGCCCAATGCTTCCAAATTTGACTCACCAATCCCATGGCTTCCAATTATCACGTGCGTTCTATGGCTTAAACTGGTCAACTCACTCTAGATTACTATTAATTAAACAATCGATCTGTCTACTTAACTCATTTTTCTCATACTATCAACTAATCTTTCTAGGAAAAATGCTATATTTTTTTATTAACTAGTTTTGTTCTATGTAAAAAAGTTAGAGATGAGAATATGCACTTTCAAATCCAATATAATATACTTTCATAAAAAGAATGCACTAACTATCTCCGGATACTTGGTTCAAATGGTAAAAAGATTGTACTAGCTTAACCGAAGATCTTAATTGTGAATTTTAAGAATATAATTGTATTAAATACTAAATGATAAAACTTATTACTCAAAAGAGTTTTATCTAATTTAATTGAGATTAGTATAGATCATAATAAATTCTTCAATTAAAGTGGTGATAGACCCAAAATATCAAATATAAAATGAAAAAAAAAAAAAGGAAATGCACTAACCAAGATAAATATTAGTATTTTTAAGTTAAAAAAAGTATTTATATAATGAAATTGGGCTGGGCCTGGTCCTTTTTTTTGTACAAAATTTTGAGCCCGAACAAAGAGCATGAACCTGATTGGGAGGCCCAAAGATCCGAATAGGGGCTCACCTACACCTAGTGATTCACACGAAACATCCGACCCATTTTACGGTTCTTCTCTGCTGCTCTGTAGACCGTAGCGGCGGTGGTTCTTCTTTCATCTCACGGTGTCGGGTCTTCCCTCTCACGGCTACGTCAGATTTTTCTGGGTTTTTTCTGTGTGTAAAACTTTTCTCTCATCTGCATCAGTTCTTTCCTCTCATTCCTAAGGCTATTGCATCCTTTGCCTTAATGTATAAAGTCTGCTTATTCTCATTCATTCACTCTCATTCTTCTCGGCTTCTAATTCACATCAGTCCACATTCTGCCCCCTTCTTCGGCTTCTCAGTCCCCTTCCCTTCCTCAGCGTGCCAGCATCGGCTCGTTAGTGAAGCATGCAGGACTCGTGAACCTCTGACTCACTGAAGGCCACAACTCTCTAGCTCTTACAGACTGGTAATCGAAGGTATGTGGTATGTCATATGTGAATGTGATTCGCTTTTCGCTCTGTTTCTTTAGCTTGCTGATGTTTGAATTATTTATTTATTTATTTTTTAATGAATGGTTTAGTGGTTGATTTGATGTTGGTGTGGACTGGGATGATCGTTTGGCTATGCTTGCTGATTTCTATGGCTATGCTCTGTGTTGGTTTAGTGGTTTTTTCCGTAGAGATAGAATCAGTAAAATGCAAAATGAATTTGTGATAGATTTGTGTATTGAACGTTGAAAATGTGATAAATTTGTGATTGATTTGTTTATTGAAAATTGAAATTTTGAATTAGTTGACAACTTGTGCTAATAGGCTTAGACGTAGAATGAGTTTTAGTAATTAGTAGAAAACTTTGTGATTAGTTGTATTGTGATTTTTTGTTGTGACAATTTATTTGTCTTTGAATTGTATTATGAATTGTATTATGATGTCATGGTGGATATAGATACGGTACGGTTATTTTAGAACAAGTGTATTCCTTTTCTTTTTTGGCCAACTGGACTTGCGAAACTAAATAGAACCACCTAGTGTGGGTGGCAATCCAAAGAAAAATTGTGTCAATTTATTGAAAAAAGAAGGTTGGGAAAGTGGGCAAGCCCACCCTGGCTCGCCTTTTATTTTGGCCCATAGTGGACTGCGCCGCATTCCCAACTCTTATCTGCCTTGCAGGGTTGCCGTCTCTAAGCTAGACCCTCTATAAAACTCTAGATTATGAAATGAATTAGAAAGTTCCATCGTACCCAAACCCCTAATGACAGTGATTTGACCAGTAAAGCAATATGCTGAGAAGGAGATTATGTGTTCTCTCAACAATGATTGGAAGTTCAATTGGTGGCAAATCCATTCGTAGTCTCACACAGCCATCTGTACAATTTCATCCGCTGAGGCTTCCTCATTCTCTTGACTCTCGTGCAACCTTTAATCACAATGGACTCATTGATTCGCATGGTCTTAGAGCTTATAGTCTTCTGAGCTTGAATGACCTGAGAGATAAGGTTCCAAGAAAACAGAAGACCAGGAAGGGTCGTGGGATTGGATCTGGAAAGGGTAAGACTGCTGGGAGGGGTCACAAGGGTCAGAAGGCCAGAGGTCATGGGAAATTGGGTTTTGAAGGAGGTCAGACACCACTTCGACGAAGGTTGCCAAAACGTGGATTCAAGAATCCATTTAGCCTCACTTTTCAGGTGCTCAATTTTATATTTGTTCATAGTTGTTGCTTTTCTTCTGTTTGTGTTGGGACATACATGATACAGAATGTGCAGTGTTTTTGTGGCCCCTTGTAAAGAGATTGCACCGTTGCATAGATTTAAATTCGTTGTGACTGGTTGAATTTTCTCAGCATCCAGAATTGTGATTAACAGCAGAAGCCTTATGCATGCTGATGGCCATAAACGCATGTGATATGTCATGCTGACAGTTTTGTTGAACTCTAGGGTTTCTCTAGTGCAGTGATTGTTTTGAGGTGTAGAATGCAGATATAAAACTTGTGGCAGTAATTTAATCTTTTAATGTTTGCTATTTCATGGGAAAAGCCAAGCATGGCTGGAGCCATTAACATTTGAATGATTTGATCTTCTATTTATGTTTCCTATATAGTTTCCTTTCCTTCTCCTGAAACCTTTAGCTATCTGTATAAGTATGTTCTTTTTTGTTGGGTGATAGTATAAGTATGTACTTAATCTCTTCTTGCAGCCAGTGGGCTTGGGAAAAATTGCAAAGCTTATCAATGCAGGGAAGATAGATTCTTCTGAATTGATTACAATGAAAACACTCAAGGTCTAGTCACTATTACTTTATTTTGGATGGAATTGTTTGCTTCACATGCTTCCTCTCATTGTGGTCACATTTATTACCATAGGATACGGGGGCAATAGGGAAGCAGATAGAAGATGGAGTGAGATTGATGGGACGTGGTGCTGAGCAGGTCAAGTGGCCAATTCATCTGGAGGTAGAGTTTGATAAGAGCTCTTAGTGCTTTAGAATCATGATCAAGCTCTCTGCTTATTAACTATTGAATTTTACAATTTTTTGTCTTATCTTTTTTCTCATATTATCTGTGATCACTCATTGTCGTTGTTGTGTTCAATAGACTATGATCACTGGTCGATGCCTTGAGAGCCTGTACAGTCCTTGCTCTATTTGAATCCAAAATCACTATCAGTAGGAGCAGCCAGATTGCGATTCCATGCTTTCCCATGAGTGAAAGCACTGAGTGCTTTCCCTTCAAATTCAATCTCAACTAAAATTAAGTTGAAGGGGAAAGAGGGAAAGCAACGAATCACAATCTGGAGCAGCCAGATTTTAACCTGGGCAAATGGGGTGGAATGGGAAGGTTGTGTGTGTGTGTGTGGTTTCTAGAAAGAGGAAGGTAAAAAGTAAAGACTTTTAGACTGTTTCTAGGAAGAGGAAGATAAAAATAGAGACTTTAGATTGCATGTAACTACTTACAATTTGTTGAAAGTGGGTATTAACCAAATTTCTTTAGAAGCTAGTATTTATTCTAGAAATCAGACTGAAGTGTTATGCATTAATTTCTGTTTGTCATGACTTTCGTCTCTCTCTCTCTCTCTCTCTCTGTCTGTCTAAATCTCTCTTTCCATTTCTTGTTCTTTGAACTCTGAAGGAATTCTGAAGTCATTGAAAATTATTTTGGCTGATAATCTTCCTAGCTCTTTATTTTGCTAAAAGCCATCCTAAATGTGTTCTTTGTCTAGATAAACTCTTAAACAAGCTTGCAGATCATGGTGGTGCATCGCAACTTTGAATGTCAGTAGTAAAAATAATGTAAGATGTGTCATGAATTTTCAGGTATCAAGGGTCACTGTAAGGGCCAAGGAAGCAGTTGAAGCTGCCGGTGGATCTGTGAGAAGGGTGTATTACAACAAGCTGGGCCTGCGGGCACTTCTGAAGCCAGAGTGGTTTGAAAAGAAGGGAAGGTTGTTGCCAAAAGCAGCTAGACCTCCTCCCAAACAAAGAGATAAAGTTGATAGCATAGGTCGGCTTCCTGCTCCAACTAAGCCAATTCCATTTTCGGTTGAAGAAAAGGAAGCATCTTTGAATTCATAATATGAATAATAAAACCAATGAAACATAGGTAGTGAATTCAGATTGAGACAATAGCATATCCATTCAATCATCCCATGGAATGAGAAGATCTTGTTTGTTATGATGATTTTAAGGCACAGTTGTCGGTTAACCAGAGCTTAGTTCTCTTGTGGTTAGAACTTAGTTTGCTTGTCTTTGGAGGTAAAAAAGAAACAGCCAGAACTATGCAGTGTTTTCGTTTTTATTTGTCCTTTTCTATTCCAATTTAAATTAATTTTTTGTCATTGCAGTTTTTTATTTTTTGACATTGATCATGCATATATTAGCTTTCAAAGATGAACTTGACCCGGTCAAAAATCATCAGGTTAAGCCCTTGAATGGTTCAAAGGAGAAAAAATGTTTTTTTTTTCTTTTTCTGGTAAAAGGAGAAAAACTGGGTTTTGGTCTTGAAAATTTGTAATTGACATCGCTATTCACGGATTATCAGTTCATAACGTAACTAGAGTATTTTTTGAAGAAAATGATAGATAAGCATCTTTGAAAGCAAAAAAATTACAAAAATATAATTTGAACTTGTGAAATTACAAAAATATATCAATGTATTAAATTGTAAATATTTTGTCGCGTGAAATGATTATTTTACCCTTCCTCACTTTGTGTTAGAATTATTAATTAATTAAATATATTTATTAGTAACTGATGTCAAGTGATTTGTAATGAATATTAATAAATTTAAAATGGATAATAGTTGATTTGCCAGTTATAACTAAGGTGATGGTTAACCATCATAAGGTGGTCCCTCTGCTATTGATCTTGACCATCAGAGGGACCCCCTCTAGTGGTTAATTGTAATTGATAATCAACAATTTATAACCAAAACTTGGGAATTTGTAACTGATTATGATGTATTTGCAATTGATAATTTTATACCTGCAACTATTATACTATGATTTGTAACTGAACACTATAATTTCATAGGTAATATTATTCTAAAAAAATAATCATACATACATTTGTAATTGATATGCAATTGATATAGATAAATTTTACAATTATTCTACCTATATTTGTAATTGATATAGATTTACAATATTTCAAACTAGTAAATCCAAATTTGAAAAAAAAAAAACCCAAAAGATAAAGGCAAGGAGGAAGAAGAAGATGAAGGCAGCAAAAGAAGGAGAAAACGAAGACAAAAATGGAGGAAGAAGAAGACGAAGAAGATGAAGGTGACGAAGGAAGATAATGACACCAACGATCAAGACGAACGAATCAAAACCCAGGAATCATGAATTGGAGGAAGAAAAGACGAGTGAAGGATCTGAGACTTCCTCTTGACATAGGGACTTCAGAGGAGAGAGAGAGTAGAGGAGGAAAGGAGAGGAGTAAGGATTCTATTGGTTTTGGTTGGTCTTGCATGGGGTCGGGTCGGGTCTGGTTGGCTTCTCATTGGATTTGACCATAAAGCAAGAGGAAGGAGGAGAAGGAGGGAGAATCAGGGGAAAAGAGGGAGAAAATGGAGAGGAGGAAAAAAATAAGGGGTAAACAGTATCTTCATGCTACAACAATATTTACAATTTGATACCTTAATACTTCATTGTAATTTCATAAGTTTAGAGTATATTTTTTAAAATTTTTATCACAGAGATATTTATCTATCATTTTTCCTTTTTTTTTTTTAATGCAGATGCAAAAGGATATTTAAATTTGAGCACTCATTTGAAAAAGGGTAAAATCCATTAAAAAATTACATTTATCTAGATGATTACTAAATGAAAAATAGTGATAAACAGTTTTGCTTTTTATAATATATTGATTAATTATAGTTGTATTTTAAGTTGAAAAGCTTAAAATTAACAAGAAATAATAAGTTGGAGAGAATCTAGCTTCATCAAATTTCAATAGTTTTTTTTTTCTTCTAAATAGATTTACGGGACTAGACAAAATTATTTAACTTCGAATTTCAATAGTTGAATCAACTTCATATAATCTTTTCCATCACATTTGGATCCTTCTCATGAATAGGATTATCCATTAGTCTCTAGGGAGATAAAAGATAATTTGGGCATCCATATTCATATTTAATTTAAATAGTTCTCAAGATTCAATCTTTTTTTTAAAACTAATTTTAAGGAAAATAAAGTGAAAAATCAGAAATTCTTTCAACTTCAAATTAAAAAAATCTTGAAAAGCTTAAAATCAATCAATATATCATATAAAATTTATACTAAGTCACACTAATAATAAATTTTAATTAGTGAGGCTAGTTATATTTTATTTTAGTTGAGACTCAAGGAAAGTAGGAAACAGCTTACCAAAAAACAAAAATCCAAAATTTCTGTACACCGCCCCCCAACCCCGCCTCCCGGGCGCCCCCCCCCAAGAAAAAAACCTCTTTTGGGTTAACTCAGTGGGTTCTTTTTCTGTTTGGGCTGATCCATGATCTTACCCAAGGACCAATCTCGTTTGACAAGTTCTAAATCTAATTCCCTGATTTGGCCCATTGAGTCAGACTTTGTTTTCTGTGTCACCGGAATTACTGCACGCCTCACCTCACCTTGTTCAGTTTTGCTGCTTCTGCTTTTGGCTACCCTGAACAAAAATCTCACCGCCTCACCGGGGTGTGCGGAAATCAGCTGATCGAAAAGAAACCGAGGGAGTGTTGCTTTTGACTCGTAGGAGTTGACTGGAACGAAGAAATGGGTGGTGGCGATCGAGGAGCCCCATATGGACAAGATGCATCTTCTCCGCCTTCTCCGGTATCATCTTCTTATTATTGGAAGAAGCGCGTATTTATCCCAGCACTCATAGCAGGTAACTCTACTCATTTTCCCATCTAATTGTTTCTAAGATCCAGATTTTATTGGATTCTTATGCCTCTTACGGACATGAATTTTATTTACTTAATTTTTGACTGGAGATGCAGTTTTTATTTTTTTTACTGGTTCGAGTTCAAGGCTGGAATTTTGCTTATAGAAGTTTTCTGTTTATAAAATTTCGTGAAGCAATGAGACTATTGATACCCGTTGTCGTGGATTAATTATCATTAGGATTTTCTGGGAGCAGGGGTTACTGGTGCTGGAACTGGTTTAGTCTCGAAGCATCGGAAAACTCTAGGTCTTGCGAACGTTTCAGCTAGCTATGCCGCTAATTTTGCCATCGTCACTGGTTGCTATTGTGGTAAGTTCTCGAATTTGTGTGTGTTAGTATTTTTTTTCTTTTAAATATGAAGCTTTTACGGCTTTAAGCCATGTTGTTCTAGTGGTTTTGACCTTGTTATTTTGGTATGTTAATTTGGTTTATTTCATTTCATTGTCTGGTTAATTGATCCATACTGTTGTCTGTTTCTTCAAAAAAGAATAAGACGGGTTCTTTGTATGGAAGGGGATTTTCTACGTTAATTAAGCTCTCCCGAGTGTATTTAAATTAAGAATCTTGAGTTAGTCAGTTATAATTTCCACTTTTCCACCTACCCAGAAAATTGAGGGATGGTACTTTGTCTTAGAGCGTGCGATCTAAGTCAACAAATAACCCATTGGAATAACTCATATGTCATATCTACCGTTATCCTTCCTTAGATGGTGCCTGCGAAATCATGTTCTTGATGTGTTGGGCATGTATTGGAGGCATTGTAGCATAGAGGGGGGTCCTTTATTCTTGCAGTCTTTAAATCCATTTTCCCTTGTAACTCCATCCGTATAATTCTTAATTAGCTTTATGGAAACACCTTGATGAATAGATAGGTAGGATTTTAAAAAAGAAAATAACGTCTTATCAAAGAGATGAAGCACACCTTCCTGATTATAGGGGATGACTTTTTTAGGGGTCTCTGCATATTAGATAAGTGAGCTAGGGACCAAGAACTTGTTTGCTATGCATTCCGTTCAGTGATTTCTTATCTTATTATAACCCCTCCTCCTCTCCTCACTGCCCTCACAGAAATTCATAGCTTACTTGTTGGTTTTTCAATGGGAACTGTTAATCTCTATGCCAGCGAAAATACAAGTGTTTAGTGGAGAACAATCCTGTACCATTTGGTATCAGTATAACTTTATAACATTATCAAACAGCAGGGTTTCACTAATTTTTGTTGGATTTCAGAAGGAAAAGACATTAAATCTAAGATTTCATTTGTCACGTTTGAGCTTGCAAATACATTATAGGTAGAGTTCATGTTGAAAAGGAGTGTCAAGAGAAGTTAAAACAATATTTTATTTTTGTATCAGATGACTTTTTGAACTGTGTTTATGATGGAAAAAAGTTGATGCCTTGACCAGGTTTAGAATTAAGTTGGTAATCTGAATTGAGCTAGAATGAATTATCTAATTGTTCAGGGGCACGTGAATTTGTGGCTGCAACTAGAAAAACTGGACCTGATGACCTATGGAACTCTGCAATAGCTGGATTTGGAGCGGGTGCTCTTTTAGGGCGTCTGCAAGGTTCAATTCTGCTACTCTCTCTCACGTATGTTGATGAGAAATCCACGCTTGCTTCCTTTTCATGTAATTTCATTGTATGAGCTATTTGCTGCAACCTTATCGTATAGATGTTTTGGACCATATAATAGCTCACATGATACGATATAGACTGAAACAAGATCTATATATATATATTTTTTTCTTTTCATGTTGAACTTTGTTGTGATTCTGTTTTTAAAAGGTGTGTCTTCTTCTTTTTCTTTTCTTTGTGTATTTTTCATTTTTCTGATGATTCCAAAATTGCCATACAGTTTGGCATCAGTATCTAGGTTGATAGGATTTTTCATTGAGGAAAATGGTCATGCAAATCAAAACTGGAAATCAGCTCAGCTGTAACCTTTTTTGTTCAGGAAAGAAGAGAATGTCCTATGGATTTTTCAAGAACAATTTTGCTCATTGTCGCAGACATACATTTTCCTTTTTTTTTTTTTGAAGCGCCTGGGTTAGGTGGAAAGTTCTTTTGTAAGAGATATTTAGAATTGGAGAAAGTTTAGTAGTTTGTAAAAGAATTGCCAAGAGGTATTAAGGATTTAGAAAAATATTGTTGGTTGAGATATAATTACTTATGGCACACCAGAATAAAAGGGTATGGATGAGTGTAAGAGAATAGACAGACACAATAACCAGGTCTATCAATTATTTATATTCTTGTTTTGTGTCCCTTCTTAATATGTCTTAGTATACAACATCAACAACATTAGCCTTATTACACTAACTGAGATCGGTTATATAGATTATACAATGCTACTGGGTTTTAGTATAAAATTAGAAAATTGCATTGTTCAGTATTGACATGCATATACATATGATCATTGCCTGCATCTGGTGTGTTGTGAGCATACATGCTTTGTGGACTATACCAATTCAAATCTTATGCAGTCATAAAAATGATATGAATATAGAGGATTCAATCAGGGCCGGAATGACTAAGCGAATATTTTCATTTTTGAAATCTTAGGTGGTCAACTTGGTGCTGCTAAATACTCGGTCATCTTTGCCATCGTGGGTACGACAGCAGATTTTGCTTATCTTAAGCTGAAATCTGTTTTGAGTGACTGCAATAAATCTGTATATGAGGATAATGAGAATTCACAGAAGACTAGCAGTAGCAGCTGGTTAAGATTGCCAGAGTGGTTTCCAATCCAAGTAGTTGATGAGGAAGCCCTTGCTGCCAAACGGGCTCAGGAAGAGAAGTTCCTTGCGCAGCAAGCAAGAATTCGAAATCTACAAGATGAAGAATCATGAAAGCTGCAAATTTGAGCGGGGATGTTAGAGCTTTTGAATTAGGAAATAAGGGATTTCTGGCTAAATCCTGCTTCTCATGCTGCTTGGCAATGGCTTCAGCAGAGATTGATTTTTGAAGTGTAGGAACTTGGAAATTGATTTCCAAACTACCATTTATGGATTGGTTGATGACTATACCTATAATCCATATGCTCCTATAGAAATTCCAAGTGATTTTTTTCTTTAACACAAAATGGAGATATGCAATATTTTTTATATTTTGTTACTATTATTACTCATTTAATTTTATTATTATTTTAAAAATGGGGACACGAATATAAGCATACTTTAATAGCAATAAATATATGATCAAACAAGAACAGTATATATACTGATGGACGAATATTGAAGAGTAGGTTTATTTTGTCAATTAAATTTTAATGAACCATGTCATTTGAAGTGGTTCTATGTGTAGATCATGAGGTGGGGAGCATGTATGATCGATACATTAATCTCAATAGTGTTAGAATTGTTTTAGTCTATTATATAAGTTTTAAGAAGATTGAAATAATTCAAATTGGGAAAATTAAATCCAAAATGTATGCATGGCGTTCCAGGCATATTCCTCTTCCATGGTTCAGGTACAGCTATCAAAAATTTTCTCTTTTGGTAACATTTAAAATAAGCTAAGCACAAAATACTAGCAAAGAAAATATAGAGTTAAAAAATGGATACTTCGATAATTTAATAAAAAAAAACCTAACTAAATATCAAAAAAATGATATATTAAACATTTGAACAAATAATATGACTAAAGAATATTTATACAGCGTGTACAATCGGTTCATGACTCATGAGTTAAATTGTCCCAATTTGTAGATAAAATACAATATTTTAAATGTTTTATTCCACCAAGAAAAATACAATAATTTATTTCAAATTATAGTACTGCAATAATTTCCTTAATTACTAATCGCTCGGAACAAAATAAAAAAAAAAAAAGAATATATGAAGAAGACATCATTGCCCTCGTAAATTCTCATTTCCATTTTTTTTGCCACGTCTTAAATCCTCGTTTCCATTCAAACGGGGGGTTTTGGTTTAACTCAATGGATGAATTGACAGCATTGGAGAGGGGAGATTTAAAAGATTTTAATGAAATTTTATTTAATTTATGAAAAAATTAAAAAGGATTGCAAGGAATAAAATAATAAATACTCTCTTTCCTAAAAAAAATCTCAATCTAAAGATTTAATAAAAAGGTAGGAGAGAGGATGAGAGGGATTTAACCCCTCTAATATTTTGAGTTAAATAATGGAAGAAAATTTAATATTCTCTAATCCCCTTATTTTTTTTTAATTTTTAAAAATTTCCAATGAAACACACCCTAAAAACCTGTTTGGTTCAATTGAAAAAAAGGAATTAGAGATATTTTAAAATTTCTTTATTTAGTGAAATTGAAAAAATGAGAATTGAAGCAATTTTAAAAAATTTTGGTTTGATTTAGTAAAGGATTGAAGGAATCTCTCAAAAAATCCCAATTTATAGGTGGGAAAGGGGATTTGAGGGAACTAATTTTCCTCCAATTTTTTAAACTAATTCATTTTTCTTGGTAGACTGAAAAAATTGAAGGGAATTGAAGAAAATTTAATCCCTTTCTCCATTCCTTTATAAATTTCTCTTAAATTATAATTGTTTTAGAGAAAATGTTATTTATTACTCAATATCTTCCAACTTCTTTAAAATCTAAACACTATTAAATTAAAATCTTTCTAATATTTTTCTCGTTCAATTTTATCAAATAAAAAAATTTTAAAATCTCTTTAATTACTTTTCTTATAATCTCTTCTACTAAAAGTTCATCTAACCTCATCGGAATCCTCTCACTTGAATCAAACACCAAACAGACTCTTAAAATCCCACCAAAAATTGCCAACCAAGCAAAGCCTAACTCGCCCGACGTTGAAGAGCTTGGCGAAGGGCTTCAGGAGAGCTTGCTGAACTGACGACGTGAGGGGGCGCCGGAAAGCCGTTTTCTACGCTGGCCAGGTGAGATTTTACCTTCGTGACACACTGTAACTGTCTCTTGCACATCTGAACTGGTGGAATCGTCGAAAGTAGTTCACGAGTGCTTGCTTCATCGAGCATTTCGATTTTTTCACTTGAACTATCTTGGCATTCGATTTTGGTTTGCTCGATATTGATATACATTTTTGCCAACTTCTTTCTTTATCGATTTTGGAGTTGTCTTCTTCCATTTCCTATTTTGGGATTATACTTTTGTCTTCTTCCGTTTTCTACGCCGGTGAGGTGAGATTTTACCTTCGTCATACACTGTAACAGTCTCTCGCACATCTGAACTGGTGGAGTCGTCGAAAGTAGTTCACGAGTGCTTGCTTCATCGTGGATTTCGATTTTTGACTTGAACTATCTTGGGATTCGATTTTGGTTTGCTCGATACTGATATACATTTTTGCCAACTTCTTTCATTTTCGATTGTGGAGTTTTCTTCTTCCATTCCCGATTTCAGGATTATACTTTTGGGTTTCTGTTTTAGCCTGGAGATTTACCTTCTTCTGAGTATCGGTTTGCTGGCTTAGCTAATCGATTGTGCACGCCTTGATTTTTGGTTTGCCATTCGTGATTATACTTTTGGGTTGCTGTTTTACTTGTAGATTGTGAGTACTGAAATGTTTCTGCAACGTTGTTATGCTGTAGTCTTGTCTTCTATATCCTGGTGGCAACGTTCAAGGGATATAAATTTTCTTGCATCGGTTCTGTTTATACTGAAATGTTATGCTGTTGTCGACTAAAGTTATGGATGAAGAAACAGACCTTGTCATCCTTCATGTAATGCTAGGATAGTTTATAATTGTTCACGCTGTATGCAAAATGTTTCTGCTTATGACGTTTAGTGTGGCAAAATTTAGCACTAGGCAAATCAGTGACCGGTCTTACACTTGGTTTCCATGCTAAGAGTAGAAACCTCAGGGAGTTGGTTTATAGTAGTTTTAATACTTGTTTCAATCAGATGTATAGAGTTACCTTTGACTGGCTTTGTGGCATGTTAGATATCTTTTGAATGTCTTTGATTACCTTCTGTTTATGATTGCATTGCTTAAGCAGTGTGGATTAATGGGTGGGGTTTCTGTGTGAAACTGTTATATAGCGCTAGAATTTTGAGTTATATATAACTATATATTCATTATAAAGAATGAAGAAAACATATGAAGATTCCATTTGATGTCAGTGGAAGCAATAATCTGTTACCTAAAGCATGTGATCACTGAGAATTTAGTTTAATAAAGAGTCTTGTTCCAGTATATTCATAATTTTAAAACATATTCCGGTGTCAAGACTAGTTGCAGATTGACAATGAAGCTTACTTTAGAGTTTATAAAGTTGTTACTGTCTGTTGCCAAAATTTGTGTATGCATTTTACTTTATTACGGGGTTCCAAGCAACCCTACTTGGTTGGTAAGTGCTTATTTTTATGTAAATTCTCTTTAGTAGAATTTATTCTGCCTAATACTCACCATGCCTTGTTTACATCCTCTGTCTAGCTAGCTGCCTATTTTGTTTTTGCTGTAGTATTCTATGGTCTGTGGATTAGATTGGCATTTTTAAAAAAGTCCTCAGGACGCCCTGCTGTTGAAGCAGGTAAGTTTTGTCATTTTTCACTAAAGATTTCTAGATTATTATTTAATAATTTTCTCTTTTCTTATGTGCCAGGTCTGGCTTTTATTCATGCATGCATGCATAAGTACAGCTCACTCTTATCTTTGCGCATTTAGTTTATGGAATTATACATTTGATCTCTTTGAAGGTCCAAATACAACTTTAGTACATCAAAATTTTTTTGGTGATTAATACATTAACTTCAAAACTTAACAAAACACCCCTTATTCTTTTTTTTTTTTTTGTGTTTTTGGGGGGGGGGGGGGCTCTACTAAATGTTAACTTGTGCACTCATTTAATGTAGGGTTGTTTTCGGTTTTTGTAAAGATTAGAGATGTTTTATTACGTTTTAAAGTTGCAATTAGAATTTTGCTTAAAGGAGCAAAATGTATTTTCTCTATTAACTTGAGTTAGAATTTGATAAGTAACCTAATATTTCTCTCCCAGTGAGGCATTGTAGAGCAATGCGCTACTGCATCCATTTACTGATCTTTTTACTTACCTATGTCCTGGTTGAAATAGAGAAGGAGAATGTTTTCGCTTCTTCCATTCTAAATTGAGTTCAAATGTTTCTCTCAGTTATTATTGGTATGAAGGTCTGTTTCACCCTTTCAGAGCATTGGTGTTTGAAAGATATATTTGTATTATATCTGATACTCATATCGGATACAATAGTGACTACCCTTGAACATGATATAATTTGTTGCGTTGTGATGTCTCTTTCCTATTTTGTTTGCGTCTGTGTCTGTATCTGTATCATCAATTAATTGCAGTAGAATACTGGTCCTAGTATTGGATTCTTCGTGCTTCTCACTGTAGCTTAAAGTTGAATCTGTTGATGTATTAAAATTCCTCTAAACAGTCTTCAATGCTATCACTTAATATTATAACAGAATGTTTGCTTATTTTGCTTGTTTTCAGGACAAGGCCATGGGATATTTGAAGGTAAGAAGGATTGATGTCAGCACAGCTGATGCAATGTTCTTATGAAGTAAGTACAAATATGTTTAGGATTAGGGTTATTTGAGACTAGTTAACTTGGTAACAGTAGGATGGAATGTGAATAGTAATTAGGGAACCCTCTCTTAACCAAAGAGTAGTCAGGATTTGGCTGATGACAATAGTTTTGGCTGTTTTACCAATGGGTTTTTTTTTTTTTGGGTAAAGCTTTCCTTCTCAATCTGGTTGAGTAGTCTCACCGTTATATCTATCTTGAGGATTTCATTCTAATTCGATAATTATTAAAGTGGAAAATCTCAAAATACATTTAACAGGAAACGGAAGAAGTTCAGTATCTTGAAAAGTAGAGCTTTCCACAGCATCATCATTTATCTGGTCAAAAAATCATTTATTTATCATAAACATTTCCATTGTTGGAACTGCTTACAATTTTGGAGGTTGTACATGAACTTGATAATTATGTTTAATTTATTACTTTTTGCAACTATATATGGCGTGGAAATTTACGATACTTGGAAGTCGATGGCTCTAAAAGGGTCGTTTGATGCATGTTGTAGAAAAATAAAATGAAAAAGTAGATGAAAATATAATTTTGAAAATAGAAGTTTTATTTAAAAGGTTAGAAATAATAAATATTTTTAAAAATAATTATGAGAGGATAAAAATATTATACAAAAAATTAAGAATGAATTACTTTTTATCATTACAACTACATAAGACTAGATCTTAATGTTATGGAATTAGACTACTAAAACAAAGATTTAAGGCAAAACCCTCTCGACTTTGGATTGAAGTTGGGCTCTGGTTCCAATTTGATGCACGACAGGATGGGAACCAAAGGATAATACGGGGATAAGGAACAAAATTTTTAAAGCTTTAATGTGAATTCAACATTCAACGTTGACCAAAAAAAAAAAACAGAATTCAATAGTAACAATTATAGATGACTCAATGCATGTATAAAGACACGAGCTAATCTGACTCCAACTCCAACTGGTGACCCTTAGCCCACAAGGCTTTATTCATATCCATTAATAAATCCCAAGTTACCACAGATGCCTCAAAATACTAATCCCAAGTCTCAAATTATGACAACATTATTACATAAGGGAATAAATAATAAACATCTCTTCCAATACACAATCCAAAAAACTCAACTGGACCAGGAACCAGGCCCAGGTTCGGTCCAGTCATAATTGTCAATAGTGTTTTAAGAACCAGTTTAGATTGAATAGTTGAACTGTCACCTGGAGATAAGAACGACTCATTTTTTAGCTTTTAACCATTTTAAGGATTAGATCGATTTAAACCGACTTTTGAGTTGGGAATTGGAATTGAGCTAGAAATTAGAGTAGTTCTCAGAAAACTGGACGGTTTTTTAAATTGTGTAAAATTTAACTTAAATTTAATTTTTTTACTAAAATTATTAATTATAAAAATTAAAGAGTAAAAATACTATTTTCCTTTCTATTTTAAAATTACTAATTATAAAAATGAAAATTTTCATTGTATTATACTCCCTCAACCCCCAATTATAAGAAAATTTTGAGACTCTTCATTTGTTTCAAAATATAAGAGATATGGATAAAATTTATGAAATAATTAATATAATTTTCCTTTCATACCCTTAAATAATTAAAGCCATGTTGACAATTATCAGCAATTAATTAATCACACTCCAGATTTTAATATGGACAATTCTTAAAAAAAAATTGAAATTGTAGCACAATTAATAAATTTAATTACCAAAACCGCTTTTGTTTGGTACTGATAAAGTAGTTATTTGTTTTATATAATTGGATACGGAGGGAGTATAATTATTTAATAATGTTATGATCATATAGTGTTATTATATTGAAATATTTTAATATTACTTTTAATGATTTAATATATATTATTATTTCTTAACTTATTATGAACTTGAATTACTTAAATTTATTTTCTTAACAATTTGATATTTTATTTTTATACATATATTATTATATATAATATTATTTTTTTAATTTAATTATTATGTCACCAATTGGACCGCCGGTCTAACTAGTTGAACCATAAAAACTGTGACCTGATAGCATTTCCGGTTCAACGTTCGATCCGATTTTTAAAACATTGACCGTCAACCATCGTTTTTTAGAACTGATGAGGAACTAGTTAAATCGGTTTAATTTTTAAATTTTTTCTTTTATTTTTATTTTTATTTTTATTATATTTTTTTAATTTTAAAGATAAAACAATATTATTTTTAGTACAAAGTGATTTTTCTTCTTACACAAACGAGATATGTGATATTATTATTATTATTATTATTATTGCCGCTTTTACTACTCATTTATTTTATTGTTATTTTAAACGTGGGGACATGAATATAATCATACTTTAATAGCAATAAATATATGATCAAAAGAGTATATATACTGATGCCCGAATAGTGAAGAGTAGGTTTATTTTGTCAATTAATTAAATTTTAATGAACCATATCATTTTGCAGTGGTTTTTATGCCTAGATCATGAGGTGGGAATCATGTTTGATTGATATATCAATCGTTGGAATTGTCTTAGTCTATTATATAAATCTAAAAGAAATTGAAATAACTAAATATTTTTTTTAACCTTCAAAATAATTCAAATTGAGAAAATTGAATCCAAATAGTATGCATGGCGTTCCAGGCATATTTCTCTCTCATGGTTCAAATACAGCCACACAATTTCTGTGGGTAAGTGATCAAAATTTTTCTCTTATGGTAACATTCAAATTCAAAATAAACTAAGCACAGGTGACTAGCAAAAAAGGAAAAGAAAGAAAAAAAGAAAAGACAAAATACAATTATTTATTTTTCAGATTATAATACAATACTTTCGCTAATTACTTATCCATCCGAATAAAATAAAAACCTTTTTTAATTAAAAAAGACTCTTATGCCCTGATTTTTCAAAAACATTAAAAGAAAACTATTCAATAATAGTAACTAAAAAATAATAGTTTTGCTTGTTTCTTCTTCTTCCCCATTAATATGTATTAATTTTTTTTATCCTTGACCCTCTATATGAAAGAGGCCGTCTTGGTAGAGATTAACCTACTTTAGTAAATTTTATATTTTAAAAAAATTAATTTTTTTTTATTCAATTGGATATCTTGATACTAAAAAATTATGTATTAATTTTTACTATTAAAATAATATATATTTATATGTATATAAGCTAGATTACTGTAAACTATTTATGGCACTGTTCTAATAATTTCCTAACACTGTGCGCATGGCCCCATCTCTGCTTCTAGACTTTTCTTCCATAATGTAAAACAATAAACTAAAGAAATGAAGACTTCACAAATTTGAAATAAAAGCATGCTAATATAAAAAATGGATATAAAAAAAAATCATAATGTCAAAACACATCTAATGAAAAAAAAGAAGGGAGAATTATACTTAAGGATCGATAGAATAAATTAAATATAAAAAAATTTAACTAATAAAAATTATTTAAATCTGAAATACTAAATAATGAAATTAGGAAAATAAGTAATAATATGTCTAATTTTATAATAAATTTATTATTTTAGTCTCAAAATATAATTTTTCTAAAAAAAGTTCAATAGAAGTTGGAAAAACTGAAGAACTTTAAAATCTAAAATTATAGTACTTTCTTCAAAATGAAAAATTAACAAAATAAAAGAAAGATTATGATGAAGATATAAGAAGAAAAACAACACAAAAAAATAGTAAAACAAACCCATTAGAAGAAGATTGCCATGCTTGAGGATGTAATTTGAGAGGATAGATCTTGCAAAAATTGAATTGGTCTACCATATTCCCAAAAGTCCAAGCTTAAAATGCCAAAACTGAAGATTGATCTCCTATTTGATATAAGCAAACCTATTCCCTTGAAAGTCTACGAGAAAATAAGAAAAATAGATGCTAGAAAGATGAAGAAGAAAAAGGGGAAAAATACAGCAAAAGAAGAAGAAACTGAAAAAAAAAAAAGAAGAAGAACGATAATTATATAAAATCTAATCTAAACACATAAAAAAAAAAAAGGGAAAGAAGAGAGATTGAGAAGAATTGAAAAAGAAAGAAACGAGGAAAGCGTGAGGCGAAGGAGGAAGAGGGGAAGAAAAACTAGTTTTTAAAAAAATGACAAGAAAGAAACAATTTTAGTACGTTTCGGCCAAATAAAATAAAAATAAAAAACTGAATAATGATTCCTCTCTGACTTTTCTGTCACCTCATCCAAATAATAACTTTAGCACATTTCATTCAAATAAAATAATAATTGCTCCGATATTTCTTTCCTGTCAGGGTTCTCATCACTGTAGAATCTTTGCGAACATCAAATGCATTTTAGAAATACACCTCAAAGATAAATTTCCACTGAACAATATCCAGTTAACACTTCCGTTTTTTTTGAAAGATAAGAAACAACACACCTAAAGACTATGCAAGTTCCATTTAGGGCCCGTTAGATTTAATTACATGAGAGTAATGTAATATAATATGATGGGATAATAATTATATATAAGTTTATTTGGTATGATATAAATAATGATGTAATGATATTTATATTTTATATATAAGAATAGAAATGAAATTACCATATTACCCTTAACCCTAGAAAAATTTTCCGGCCCACCCAAGTATTTCCCCTGTGTCAGAACTATCACCGATCACCATCTTCTCTGGCAATAATACACACAAGCATCCAGTCACAAAAAAAAAATAGAGGACGAAGATGGCATCCGCGGGAAGCAAATAAAATCAAAGAACAAAGATGGAAGAAGGTTGATGGAGAAGGAATGAAAATCAGAGAAGACAAACATGGAAGAAAGTTGGCGTCGAGTCCATGGTGGATAGCCACGAAGATCAGATAGGAGATCATGACAAAGATGGAAGGAACGATAATGGATGGCCACAAAGACACTTCTCTATTCGTGAGACTTAGATCTAGTAGGGGAGGGAGAAGATCAGGTCAAAGGAAGGTATGCTCACTGGAGATGAAGAAGATGACCGACATTGGAGAGGACAACAATGGATGGCCACGAAGATGCTTCTCCATTCGCGAGTTTTAGATCTACTTTGGTGCGTGGTCACCTTGTGCCGTTGGAAGAATAAGGAGGTTGGGGGTGGAGACAATGGTGAGGAGAGGGTCTGAGGAAAAGGTTGAAGGGAATTTGTCAATATTTACAAGATATTAAAAATCGGACCAGCAATTGAACCGGATGAAGCAACAGATCAGGGTTCAATGGTTAGACCTGTGTCGGACCGGTTGTGAATAAATTAATATATTTTAAAAAATATAGATAAAAAATATGAAAGATATTTATCCATGATCATAAAATTAACATTCAATCTAGGATGAAAAATAAATTTAAAAATATATAGAAAATTAAAAATGTTATTAATAAGTTTTACAACCAAATATTAAAATCTAAACAAATTAATATTCATCTATAATTATATTTTGAATTCAAAATAGTCAATTGATATTCTATTTTTATATTATTTGTTAAATAAATTTATCATTATTTATAATTATGTATCATAATAATACTTATACCATATTATAATATAGAAAGACAAAATTTATTCAAAAAATAATGCTATTTAGTACTAAAAATAATGTTATTTTATCTTAAAAATAAAAAAAAAATATTTACAAAAATTAAAAAATTAAAAAAGAGGTCAAATCGGTTTTGTACCGGTTTTTGGCCGGTTTGACAAGTTTTGCTCTGGTTTGCACCGGTTCTGAAGAGTTCCGGTCTTCATCTATAACCGGACCGGATCAAGGGCCGGTTCCCGGTTAGTCTGGTTGAATGGGCCGATCCAGTCTGGTCCGATTTTTAATACATTGAATATTTATTTTTATAAGGGTATTAATATCTTTTTGTATCTCATTATACTCATGTAAAGATTTTCACATGCAAAATGTTATGTAATCCAGATCACCTCTATAGGATTACTTAAGTAATTAGAATCATATGTGAAATATCTAACTAAATGCTCAATACACAGGTGATATGAAGCATATTACTTTTACATCGGGGTTGTAAACGAACTAAATGGCCCTTGGGGGAAAAAACAACCACAGCATCTTCAAATAACGAAGATCTGTTGCAACCTGTAGGGGGACAAGAAAGAACAATAGTACCTGATTGGTCCTGATGGTAGGAGGATGCCATTGTTGGAGAATACACATGTGTGTGTGTCAAAAGGAAAAGAGAGAAATAGAAGTCCCACATTGCTCAAACAAATAAAGGTCAAAGAGTATAAATACTAACATGTGATCATGGAGGAGCAAAATGAGCCTAGGAGGAGAATAGGTTCGCGAGCACAAAAATTGGGTCAACTCAGTTGAAATCCATCAATTTCTCCTCCTGCATGCGAAAATAAACTTGGGGTTAGACACTTTTTTGCCGTTGCCAGAAACGTTTTAGAAATAAAAGGAATTTAAATAGCCTTCAAGAAAATCCATGTTTTTAAGGCTTCGGTTATGAGTTCATGGTATAAATGTTTTGAACGTTGGTCGTCAGTTCTTGTCCTTCATTAACCAGTATTATTTTTTTTAATTTGATTGTCGGAAACCACCCAATGTTCAAAACGTTCTCATTAATATCATTAAGGGAGGTCCAACGTTCAGCTACTTCTGGCACCTATAAATTAAGAGGTTTAATTAGAAGTTCAATGCACCGAGCTTGTAGACATCTTCGGAGCTCTTCTCTTCCTCTCTGAATTCTTCTAGGTTTAGTTTTCACTGTTATGATCCCTGCTCATCACAGAAGAGTCCGTTCAATCCTAGGGAGTACCGTCTTGTGACGGAATAACTGTCAAGGACAATGTCCTTGTGCACGGCTTGGATTATTTTTACTCTAACAAATTATTAATTTGCAGTTAACAATCTTGATAGTTATGAAGTCATAGCAGATCAACGTTGCTGTTTCTGATCGTCCTACTGGTGCTAGTGTGAGTGCTATGTCCTTCATTCCGTTAGCACTGCCTTCGATGCCGCTATCTAGGCCATCACTAGATGTTTCGAAAATTGAAGTCTTTGATGGGAAAAATTTTAGAAGGTGGCAAGAACGTGTCTACTCTATTCTTAACATGCATGGAGTTGTTGCTGCACTCACTCAGTCTAAACCTTCATCAGATGCTGACTAAAGTCAAAGGACTACTTGGGATTATGCCAACAAGGTATGCCGGAATACCATCATTAACACCTTATCTAACGATCTGTTTGATGTGTACTATGTGTACAAAGAAGCAAGCAAAATTTGGGAACCACTAATTGCAAAGTATACTGCCGAGGACGTTGGGAAGCAAAAGTTCATCGTCAAAAATTACTACAAATGGGAGATGACCAAGGACAAAAATATCAAGTTGCAAATTAATGAGTATCACAAGCTACTAGAGGAGTTATGTGCTGAAAAAATCAACCTACTTGATGAGTTTGTTGCTGGAGTTCTGATCAAGAAACTACCAGAATCATGGAAAGACTACAAACAACAGCTGAAGCATAAACAAAAACAATTGTCACTGTCAGATCTGATTACTCATATCATAATCAAGGATACTAACCAGAAGGAGATGCAAGCTACAAAAGGCAAAGAGATTGCCTCGAAAGCAAATCTGGTAGAGACAAAGCAGCACTACAAGAGGTATGACTCTAAAACAAAACCTGACTACAAGCCCAAAAGTTCTAACCCCAAGTTAAAAAAAAAAGGTTGTTGCTTTGTTTGTGGAAAACTAAGCCACCATGCTACTCAATGCAGGAAGAGGGCTAGAAATGACAATCCTCCTAAGGCCAATCTGGTTCAAGGAGATAAAGAAGATGAAATCATTGCAGTGGTCATTTCTCAAGGTCTCTTAGTATCCAATGTGAAGAAATGGGTGGTAGACTCTGCGGTTACCAGACACATTTGTGCAAAATCATGAGCTGTTTTCCTCCTATAGTTCTATTAAGGAAGGAGAAGATCATATTTACCTTGCTGATTCTCGAACTGCAAAAATTTTGGGAAAAGGAAAGGTTGAACTGAAGTTCATATTTAGAAAGAATTTATCACTCAATGATGTTCTTCATGTGCCTAATGTTAAAGCTAATTTAATTTTTGTAGCTTTATTGAGCAAAGTTGGGGTTAAGGTGTCATTCGAATTTGATAAAATCATAATGACAAAGAATAATGTGTTTGTTGGGAAGGGTTATTGTACCCAGGGGCTGTTTGTACTCAACATTTCTAACATGAATGAAAATGCATCATCTTCTGCTTACTTGTCTATGTTCATGATTAATTCTTTTGATATATGACATGCTCGATTAGGACATGTTAATGAGTCATATTTAAAGAAAATGTAAAAACTTGGTTTAATTTCTGAAATTAACAAAAATTTTCTAAATAAATGTGAAATTTGTGCAGAAGCTAAGTTAATTAAAAAATCTCATTTTTCTGTACAAAGAGAAATTGAATTACTTAGTTTAATACATATTGATTTGGATGATTTGAAACAAATTATGACAAGAGGTGGCAAAAAGTATTATGTAACTTTTATTGATGATTTTTCAAGATATACTAAAATATATTTATTGAGAAATAAAGATGAAACTTTTGATAAATTTCTTTTATACAAGCTGAGGTAAAAAATCAATTAAATAAAAAGATTAAAAGAGTTAGGTTAGATAGAGGAGGAGAATTTGTTTTTTGTTTAATGATTTTTGTGAAAAGGAAGGAATAATTCACGAAGTAACCCCTCCATATTCACCTGAGTCAAATAGAATAGCAGAAAGGAAAAATAAAACTTTAAAAGAAATGATGAATGCTATGCTTATAAGTTCTTCTGCACCAAATAATTTATGGGGTGAAACTTTGTTATCTGCACGTTTCTTACAAAATAGAATACCTTATAAGAAAATGAATAAGATACCTTATCAATTATGGAAAGAACATACATCAAATTTAAAATATTTGAAAGTGTGGGGGTGTCTTGTAAAAGTTTTATTACCTAATCCTAAGAAAAGAAAAATTAGTTCTAAAACTTTTGATTGCATGTTTATTGGATATGATGAACATAGTGCATCTTATAGATTTCTAGTTTTAAAAAATGAAGTTCTTATTCAGAACACTATTATTGAAACTAAAGATACAGAATTTTTTGAGCATATTTTTCCATTGAAAGTTCAACATATTTCTTAAACTGCAGAAAATTTACTTCCTTCATCAAATCAAAATGAAAATTTTGTTGAAAATTTGAGGAAAAGTAAAAGAAAAAGGAAAAAAACTTTTTTTTGGAAATGACTTTTATACTTATTTGATGCAAAATGAGCCATCAAAATTTTATGAAGCTATTTCATTTTCTGATGCTCATTTTTGGATAAAAATTATTAAAACTGAAATTGATTCTCTTAATCAAAATAAAACTTGGATTTTAGTAGATTTGCCTTCAGGAGTAAAGCCTATTGGTTGTAAATGGGTCTTTAGAAAGAAATATAATCCTGATGGGTCTACTGACAAATATAAAGCGAGACTAGTAGCTAAGGGATTTACTCAAAAATAAAATGTTGATTATTTTGATACTTTTTCTCCAGTGATAAGAATTTCTTCTATTAGAATTTTGATTGCTTTAGCTTCAGTTTATAAATTATTTATTCATCAAATGGATGTTAAAACAACTTTCTTAAATGATGATTTAGAAGAGGAAATTTATATGGTATAACCTGAAGGGTGTGTTGCTCTTGGACAAGAAAATAAAGTTTGTAAACTTGTTAAATCATTGTATGGATTGAAACAAACACCTAAACAATGACATGAAAAACTTGACCAAATCTTAACGAGTGATAGTTTTTCTACTATTGAAGTAGAAAGATGTGTTTACACAAAAGTTGTGAATGATGATTGTGTGATTATCTGTTTATATGTTAATGATATGCTCATTTTTTGTACAAGCATGGATGTTGTGATTAAAACTAAAAGGTTTCTTTCTTCAAAGTTTAATATGAAGGATATCGGTGAAGCAAAGGTGATATTAGATGTTAAGATCATAAGGAGTGAATATGGCATTTTACTATCTCAAGAATATTATGTTGAAAAAATCCTTAAAAAATTTGAATTCTTTGAAAAAATACCTGTGAGTACTCCTTATAATGGTAGCACCAAATTAATTAAAAATAAAGGTGATCCAGTAGCTCAAACTACATATACACAGATTATTGGAAGTCTATTGCATTTAATGAATTACACCTGACCTGATATAGCATATGCTGTGTATAGATTGAGTAGATATACTCACTGTCCAAGTACAGAACATTGGTTACCTCTGGACAGATTAATGAGTTATTTGAAAGGTACCATAAACTATGGTATATTTTATAGTGGTTTTCCTGTTGTATTGGAAGGATACAGTGATGCTAACTGGTTCTTAGATTCAAAAGAGACCAAATCCACTAGTGGCTATGTATTCACTCTTGGTGGTAGTGCAGTAGCCTGGAAATCAGCTCAACAAAATATTATAGCAAGATCCACTATGGATTCATAGTTCCTTGCTTTGGAAATGGCAAGTAATGAGGCTGAGTGGTTGAAAAACTTCTTGGCAAATATTCCATTAGGTGAAAAACCAACACAATCGGTGTTATTACATTGTGATAGTCAATCAGCAATAACCGTTGCTAAAAATAAGACCTACAATGGCAAAAGTAGACACATTCGTTTGAGATATAATATTATAAGATAGCTATTGAAAAATAGAGTTATATTGATTGATTTTGTAAGGTCAGAATTAAATCTGGCAGACTCCCAAACCAAACCTTTAGGGAAGAAACAAATTTTGAAAACATTAAGGGAAATGAGACTTAAGCCAATTTGAAAATTAACAATGATGGTAACCCAACTTTTGTGATTGGGGATCCCATGAAGGAGGTTCATATGGGTAAAAACAAGTCATTTGTTAGTTCTACTAACACTTTATTATTTTGGTCCCTTCCTATAATATGAGAAAAGTGTTAGGATGCACTATTGGCGAGACTCAAGTAAAAACTCTTAATGATTTCATATTTCTTATGAATGGTGTGTTCATTGCAGACACATTTGATGAAATCACCTATATGAATGTGGAGTGGGGCCGCTCCTATGAGATCATGACAAAAATCTCTAGAGCATTCATTAAAACCAGGCACGCGCACGGCCATAGTTTATACCGCAAAACTGCGATAATAGTGGAAATTGTGGGGGTATAAGTTGGGTCTTAAGGCCACTAGTATACAACACAGAATTATTAGTTCATAGAAGCTATAAGCTTTACCGACAACTCTGTGTACTAAGCTTTATTAGTCTAAATATGGTTTATAGTCTGTAAGACACCATATTCGAAATGCTTATACTCATTCAGATAATAGTGATCTATTGACACACATGTGGGGGATTGTTGGAGAATACATGTGTGTGTGTCAAAAGGAAAAGAGAGAAAGAGAAGTCCCACATTGCTCAAACAAGTGAAGGCCAAAGAGCATAAATACTAACATGTGATCATGGAGGAGTAAAATGGGCCTAGGAGGAGAATGGGCTCGCGCGTACAAAAACTAGACAAAAACTGGGCCAACTCAGTTGAAATCCATCGATTTGCCCCCCTGTGCGCGAAAAAATACCCGGGATTAGACATTTTTTTGTCGTTGCTAGAAATTATGTTCTAGAAAATAAAAGAAATTTAAATAGCCTTCCAAAAAATTCACATTTTTAAGGCTTTAGTTATGAGTTCATGGTGTAAATGTTTTGAACGTTAGTCGTCCATTCCTATCCTTCATTAACCAACATTTTTTTTAATTTGATTGTCGAAAACCACCCAACGTTCAAAACATTCTCATTAATGTCATTAAGGGAGGTCCAACGTTCAGCTACTTTTGAAGCCTATAAATAGAGAGGCTTAATCAGAAGTTCAGTGCACCGAGCTCTCGGACATCTTCGGAGCTCTTCTTTTCCTCGATGAATTCTTCTAGGTTTAGTTTTCACTGTTATGATCTCTGCTCATCGCAGAAGAGTCTGTTTAATCCTGGGGAGTACTGTCTTGTGACGGAATAACTCTCAAGGATAGTGCCATTGTGCACGACTTGGATTATTTTTACTCTAACAAATTATTAATTTGCAGTTAACAGCCATTTTATGAGCAACTTGATTACCTTCATGATAGATATGACTAACTTTCGCGCTCCATGAACGATGTAAAAATTCACATGTGACAATTAGATTTGCAAAGGAGTGATAGCTTGGGACGCCTTTCGGGATCAATTTGCAAGCCAATTCAGAATCTGTTTCAAACCAAACATGATCATATCCCAAACTCCAGGAGACCTCCATACCTGTTAAGATGCCCCAGAGTCCCTCCCTTAGCACACCACAAGTACCTAGGTTTCTAGTGAACCCCTTAAGCCATCTACCTGAAACTAACATCCCTTAAGACTCCTCCACATCAAGCAAGAGATAGGGTGTTATCAAAAGTAGCGTTCGTATTACATCTAACCCATTCCTCTTATGACGGTTTCCATCCCACATTGACTTCAACTCTCTTGGTTCTGGTTAAAGAGCTCATCCTTGTACAAGTTAAAAGCCCATTCACTGATGCTAGGGTCTTAAAGAACGGAGTCCTAACATCCTCAAGCTTATTATTAAAGATGAAATTATTCCTCATCTTCCAATGACCACTTTTCAATATTCACCATTTCTAATCCTATTAAATTTCCTTCTTTAAGAAATTACCAATTGTCCGTTTGGGGACCTCGATAAAATTAGAATGATACCGAGAAGATTAACATGATTTTTACGCAAAAATAACATGTACAAATCGAGAAATTACCAATTTAGCTTCCTTAATAAGCAATCAACACGCATTATATGTAGGGGAAAAAGATAAGTTGAGACCTGAATGGAAAAATATTTCCAAACCAGGATCCCCAATTATGCTAATCCTCAATAAGGATTTGAGTCCTTTGAAGGAAAAAAGAAAAGATTGACACGTCAAAAAAATAAAAAATGCCTAAAATCCTTTTAATTCTCCATCGTTATGAGGAGTATGCGTCATTTTCCCAGATCAAAAATCTAGTTTCATCTTTCCTTCACTCTGGCTGCTCCATCTTCATCCGTGAATCTATTGAAAACCAAAAATAAATAGAGAAGCATTTGGAAGAGAGAACATGAAGGGAGGTTTAGAGGGAGCCAGCTGCATCCGAGAAGGGAGAGGCAGAAAAGACTGAAGGTGAAGATTGAAGAGGGTGTACTACCGCCATTTATAGAGATGAGCTCTTGATTTCACTATTCTCTAAGATCATATGACTTGGATGTTGTTTGCTACATCAGCTTTTGGTTGTTGATGTTCCTTGATTAAGAGCAGAAAATATCATGTTCCCTCTTTATGCCCAACAGATGTTTGTCAAAATGTTTGAGGATTTCATTTGGGTAATAGTATTTTATGAGTGTAACTGTTTGGCTACAATCCTTGCACTTTTTAGATTGTCCTATGTCCTTCATAGCATTATCATATATATGCGGGTTTCCACTTTTTCTAACTCATTAAGAAATAATTTTATACATCAGCAGGTCAGAATATAGGATGATATTGGTATTTTTTTGTAAGTAGAACACTTAATTAATGTAAATTTTAAAAGGTAGGATCATGCTTTATATCTTACGAAATTTAATGTGTCAATAGTCCATATCCATGCCTTATGAAGTATTTAAGCATCTTTTAAAGCTAGTGCAACAATGCCGAAGTGCATTATTTTCTGGTCTAACAATTTTGTCAGGTAGGAGAATTTTTTAATGATTGCTGGGCTAAACCAGGTTTCAGATTTGCTGAGGAGATAATGCTGATAAATGATAATGCTGCCATTAATTCAACGGCGAATAGTTGGGTGAACAGTGTCAATGGGATTATCAATCTATCATGAACAGGGTCTAAGAATTTCAAGTTCGTTCATGTTGAAAGTGATGCTACAAAGCTTGTGGCTATTCTCAACTCTAATCTTCAAAATATCTCTCTAATCCCTACGGTTAATAAGGCTGTGGATGGAGAAGGAGGGGAGGGTCATCGTAACTCATCTCTCTCTAATAGTTGGTGCTGATCAAGATCATGCTTTGACTGCGTTTGAAGATGTTCCTATCTGCATTAGGAATACTGTGCTCAAGAGGCTATTGGGCTTTACTCCCTTGTTGTATTGTTGTAATTTTGTAGTTTTCTATAGTGAGGAATCTTGTTTTTAGTAGTTAAGGATTAAACAGACAGAAAGATGGAAAAATTTCCAGATAGACTTGTAGGAATTTTGAACTTATATGTAAACAATTATTAACTTAACATTGGGTATTTCAGTAGCTTGATTTCCATGATTTCCAACTTGTGGACTACTATTTTCTAATTGAAGTTTTAAATTTCTTGATTTGTGTTTTTTTTAGGTCAAGAAATGGTAAAGGCAACAAGGAAAAAAAGTATCACAAGTGGAGATTAAATTTATTTTATTTAAAAAATTAGTTATGTCAATTTGAAAATTTAATTATATTACTTGAAAATTTTGATGTCTCCAATTGGAAATTTTGACTTGAAAATTTTGTCTCCACTTTGAAATTTTGTTCTCTCCACTTAAAAATTTTGAATATATCATTTGAAAATTTTGTTTTCTTCACTTGGTAAATCAATTATATGCATTTGAAAATTTAGTTATGTCTACTTGAAATTTCAAGTGAATATAACTAAATTCCAAGTGAATATAACTAAATTTTTAAATGGAGGTAACTAATTTTTCAAGTAGACATAACTAATTTTCTAAGTATAATTAATTTTTTAAGTAGAATGAATTAATATTTTCAAGTGGACATTACTAAATTTTCAAATGGGTAATTTCTAAGTGAACATAATTAAATTTCCAAGTTAACATAACTAATTTTTTAAATGAATATAACTAATTTTCCAAGTAGACATAACTAAATTTTCTAAGTGAAGATAAATAATTTTCTATGTGGAATAAATTAATATTTCCAAGTGGATATCACTAAATTTTTAAATGGATATAACTAATTCTTCAAGTGAAGAAAACAAAATTCCTAAGGGACACACTAAAAATTTTCAATTTGAGGTATCAAAATTTCCAATTGGAGGAACAAAGTTTCAAAAGTAACATACTCAAAATTTCCAACTGAAGCCGTCAAAATTTTCAAAATATAAGTAAGAAGTTACAGATACCTAAACCTAATTTAGCGCTTATAAAGTTAATATCCAATTGTTGTATATTAAAATTTAAAAAATAAGTTGCAAAATCAGAATATAAGAGTTGCAAAATGTGAGTAAGAAATTACAAATACCTTGATTCCATTTGATGCTTATAAAATTAAAATTCGATTACTCCATGTTAAAATTTGGAAAATAAGTTGCAAAATCAGAATACTGGAGTTGCAAAATCAGAACGTGAGAGTTGCAAATCCCTGGAACAAATTTGATGCTTATAAAGTTAAGATCCAATTGCTCCATATTAAATTTTAAAAAATAAATTGTAAAATTAGAATATGAGAGTTGCAAAATGTGAGTAATCAGTTGTAAATCTTTGGAATCACTTCAATACTGATAGGGTTAAAAACCAATTACTTTATAAGCATCAAATTAGTTTGTTCTTAACAAGTTCAGTTATGTTTCCAACAAAAACAATGATTTAAAATTTAAAAACATCAAATTGAGTTTAGGTATTTATAATTTTTTACTTACATTTTGCAACTTTTCTCCTCTGATTTTGCAGCTTATTTTTCAAATTTTAATATAGAGTAATCTAATTTTAACTTTATAAGCATCAAATTAATTTTAGGAATTTACAACTTCTTACTTACATTTTGCAACTCCCATATTCTGATTTTACAATTTTTTTTAATTTTAGCAATCAGATTTTAACTTTATAAATATTAATTTAAATATAGGTATTTATAATTTCTTACTCACATTTTATAACTATTTTTCAGATTTTACAACTTATTTTTTAAATTTTAATATAGAATAATTAAATTTTAATTTTATAAACATCAAATTAACTTTAGAAATTAACAATTTCTTACCCACATTTTGCAACTCCAATATTTTGAATTTACAAATCTGGTGTTCTGGTTTTCTTTCCTTTGCTTTCTCCCCTTTTGTTCTTTTATCTTTGTTTCTTGTGTTTTTATTTCCAATTTTCTAAGGAAGGACTTTCTTTTTTCTCTTTTCCCTTAATTTCGCCAACTCAAACTTTGAAACATTGGAAATATTTGAAGGGTCGGGTAATGTTCCGATTCTTGTAAAATAATGCATATCTGTGCGTGACATTGTGGTGCTCTGTTACTTCGGTATAATTTTGCTGTTTGAGTTAAATGTTTAATGTTTATGTGTGAATTAATCAAGCAAGATGGATTTAGTTGGTGATTGGTATTTCTGGTTTGTACTGCCAAATGATGCCGGGAGATTGTGCATGGGCTTTGAGTTTAGTCGTTATAAACAATGAAAAAAAGTCTCAATAAGATCCCATCCCAATAAGATCCCATCCCATCTGATGGCAGTTTTATCTAGTGCTTTCAGTTATATTTAATATGAATGTATGATATTCAAACTGAGCCTTGGCTGCAAGTTTTGAAATAGCGAAGTAGTTTTCTCTTTCTTTAGGAGGTGTTCTTTGATGTTGTGCAGTACTTCAGTTTTCCCTTTTTTATTATTTCTTTGGACTTTAAGGTATTATCTTTTGTAATTTTGAACACCTTCAATTGCATAGAATTAATGTTTGATTGTATCATGTTATGATTGGCATTCTCCATATGAAACCCAATGGGTTTGTGTTCTTGGGATCTCTCTTTTCTATTAAGAAATTACCTTGTAGTTGTTTTTTCTGCTCTTGTGTTTGGAGAAAATACTTTTTAACTTCTAAATATTCTTCTAATTGTTGATGCAAAGCAGGTGAGGACAAACATTTTTAAATGCCTTTGATTACCTTATGTTATGATCACTTTATTAAGCAATACAGATTTAATTGGTGGAGCTTCTGTGTGAAACTGTTAATATATTAAAATTATTTATTATATCTTTGTTGGGTTCAAGAAAACTTTTCTGCTCCTGTGTTTAAAGGAAACTATAACTTGAGCTAAAACTTCTTTCATTTGTTAGTGAAAAATGGGTGACAAGGAAACATTTTTTAATGTCTTTGATTACCTTCTGTTTACGATTGCATTGCTTAAGCAGTGTAGTTTAATTGGTGGGGTTTCTGTGTGAAACAGTTATATGGTGCCAATGGAGATTCCATTTGATGGCAGTGGAAGCAGTGCACATTGAGAATTTAGTTTAATCAAGAGTCTTGTTCCGGTGGATTCATAATTTTGAAATATATTCAGGTGTCAGGACTAGTGGCAGATTGATAATGAAGCTTACTGTGGAGTTTATAAAGTTGTTACTCTTCATCGCTAATTTTTGTGTATGCCTTTCAATATATTTCAAGGTTCCTTATCTTATTTGGTTGGTAGGTGCTCATTGTTAAGTAAGTTCTTTTTAGAAGAATTTATTCTGCATAAGACTCACCATGCCTTGTTTATGTCCTCTGTCCAGCTAGCTGCCTATTTTGTTTTTGCTTTATTATTCTATGGTCATTGGACTACATTGTCATTTTTTCAACCTGTCCTCAAGAGGCCCTGCTGTTGAAGAGGGTAAATTTTTCCATTTTTCACTAAAGATTTCTAGATTATTATTTTATAATTTTCTCTTATGCGCCAGGTCTGGCTTTTATCCATGCACACTTGTGTTAGTGCAGGTCACTCTTATCTTTGTCCATTTAGTTTAGGGAATTATAAATTTGATCTCTTTGAAGGTCCAAATACAACTTTAGTACATCCACATTTTTTTTACAAAATATATTTCTCCCCCAATGAGCAATTGACGAGCATTGCGCCACTGAATCCATTTACTGATCTTTTTACTTACCTATGTCTTGGTTGAGAAAGAAAAGGAGAATGTGTTTTCACTTCTTCCATTCTAAATTTTGAATTCAAAATTCAAATGTTTCTTTCAGTGATTGTTGGAATGAAGGTCTGTTTTACCCTCTCAGAGCATTGATGTTTAAAACATATATTTTTATCATATCCGACACTCATATCAGCTACAATAGTGATTCCCCTTGAACACGATATGTTTTGTTGCATTGCGATGTTTGTACTCTATTCTGTTTGTATCTATATCTGTATCATTTAATTCTAGTGTTGGATTCTTAATACTTCTCACTGTAGCTTAAAGTTGAATCTGTTGATGTGCGATTCCTTTAAATAGTCTTCAATACTATGACTTAATATTTTAACAGAATGTTTACTTATTTTGCTTGTTTTCAGGACAAGACCATGGGCTATCTGAAGGAAAGGGGGAATTGATGTCAGTGACAGCTGATGCAATGATCTTATGAACATTGTGCAAGACGTTCGAGAATAGGACCAACTGAAGCTCAATTGGTAAATGTAGGATGGGATGTAAATAGTGATTGGGGTTCAAACCCTCCTTATAACCAAAAGGAGAATTTCAGGATTTGACTGATGACAATTATCTGATTGACAGTTGTGCAGAATTTTAATTTTGATTGTTTTGCCAATTGGTTTATATATATATATTTAATTTGAAAAGCTTTGTCTCTCAAAATGGTCGAGAATTCTCACCAGTATATTTATCTTGAGAATTTCATTCTTATTTGATAATTATTAAAGCAAAAAATCTCAAAATACATTTAACAGGAAACAAAAGACAGTCCAATATCTTGAAAAGTGGAGCTTTCCACAGCATCGCCTTTTGTTTACCATACACAATTCCATTGAGGTAACTGCTAAGAATTTTGGCAGCTGATACTTAGAAACCACAGCTAAATTATTTTTGATACATAATTCAAAAAATGACATAGCACTCCCTAACATACACTTAAGCACTTAACTTTTATCCTCATTAGTAGGATCCAATTCTGGGTTTCTCTGTACTCATATCAGGAAGGAGCAGGGTAAAACTTGAGCTTTCAGTGTCAAACCATCCAAGCTTTCCGACAAGATTCTCAATTAGGTCACCAGCCAAGTAAGAAATTATTGAAGCCAAAGCCCCAATGCTGACATAGTAAAATACTGTTTTGAGATACATATTTGGCCTCTGGATGCGTGCTTTCGCAATGGAAAGAAGAGTGATGCATAGTGCAGAAGCTCCTGCAGCTACTGCCAACTTCAAATCCTTATCGTTGCTCTCAGTGAATGTGAAGGCGTATACCAGTGGTGGCACTAACCAAAATATAATGAATGATGATACGGCTATGCACACATGAAGAAAGAAATTCTCCCTCTTCCCCAAGACCTGATTGTATCGATCCACGTCTGCATCTGTTTGATTGTTTGGTCTTGGATGCTCTAATTTCAGGTCCCAGATCTGTCAAAATATATAATTACACTGACTTCCTGAGTTTTGGTTCAGTAACATCGAGCTCTCTTGACATTTTGATATATATTGCTCCAAAACAAATGTATGCATGTTGAAAGAAACTCACATTATGAGCGAGGATGAAAAGTCCACCAATCAGGTTTGCAAGAGACAGAACTAGAATGCTCACTGCAAATTCAAATTTATGAATACAAGAATATCATTAGGTCAATGAATTAGCCAGCACTAAAAGTTCTTTGTTGAAGTAATTGGCAAATTCAACTCTAGTATCTGCCACTTTGTTATATGCACATGAAAGGTTCTTAGGAATTGTTAAGCATGCCATCTGAATTGTGAAATGATCATTTTTTGGTCTTTTTTTTTTTTGCCAGATGGTCAAATTTGTATTTTAATCCTTTAAATTTATTTCTTGTTTCAAGCTCGCACCTTCAGATTTAACTTCTAATTCTTATTTTATATATGTATCCTATACCGTCATCTTCACCTAGAAAAGAAAGAACCAAATTGATAGAGATGATAGTTCGAGATGCATATGATACAAATTAAAAGTTAAATGATAACTTTGGTAGGAAGCAAATTTAAGAAACCATATTGAAACAATACGTTAAATTATGGTACTATAGTACTAATTTAACCAAAATGTAACACTCAATTTAATGATATTATGCCATTAAATTTCTTTTCTTTTTTTTTAATTTTTATTAATATCAAGTGATGATGTATGCTGATAAACTAAACAACCATCATTAGTGGACAAATCATATTAGTTATTTAAGTACTCCTTTTTTTTTTTAATTTGTTGGTAAAAAAGTTAGTTGTTAAATAAGTCCTTCCAATCCCAAGGCAGGGAAAAATCTAAATGAAGACCCTTCGGTTGTGCAGCTCAATTCTACCAATTGAGCCAACCTTTGTTAAAAGCTATTTAGGCCTTCTAGGGATATTGAATTATTTTAAACAGCACACTAATTCAGTTGCCTTGCCGAATAATGATTTTAGAAGCAAAAGGAAAGCGAAAAAATGTGGTTTGAGGAAAGATGAAGTGCCCGTTTGGTTTGTATTTTTACAAATCAAACCATGGTTCATAACCATAATTTTTTTCTTTTTCATCCAAACAAGTTTTCAGTAAACTTATCTACTTTTATCCAAACTTCATTTTTGTAAACTGTGATTATTCTAAAAGTACTTTTATAAAAAGGTAAATCACATGGGCACTAAATCTTACATGTGGTAGCATCTGAACTTGAAGAATATGTGACAATGCAAAGGCTTGCTATAGATTCAATCAGACCACCATACACAATGCTTCTCAGAATTTCCCATGTCTTGCCACTTCCTGATTCCTGAATTGCACTTGTCTGTGTTGTAGCAGCTAATGCTGTGCTTGCTGAAACTATTTTTGAATGAATACACCACATCATGTCATTGCAATATATTACAGTGAGTAATTCCTAAGTTGTAAAATAGTAATCATTACTCATAAGATATGATTGAAGGATTGAATTGTGGAAAAGGTCAGAACAATTGACAGATGGCAAACAGAAGTATCCACTACTACAAGAATGAATCTTTTTCCTGCACTTAATTGTTTCAAGTAAAATGCGCTTAAAATATGATCAGCTTAACGTTTATTACCTTCCATGTACCCTTGTTTTCTTATTTACAGATCTTTGCTACTCTTTTAACCTCATCTTAATCCATGCTCTAGGCTTTAGAACAGTTTTTGGATCACCTTTTTTTTTTAATCTCAGATTTCAATCTTCTCATACACGTATGCTTTAAATCTATGTAACATTAGTCAAATAACTGTAAGCAGCCTGCAATACATGTGATCAGAAGAACCTATGCATATTTTTCTTATCTCGGGAGACATAATATATCATGTTATGCCTCAAATATATCATAGCCAGCAAGAAGTTAATTTACATTCAATCATATATTCTGTTATAACTTTATAATATTAGATTTGCCAATACAAAATTGATGCTACTTAGAAAAAAATAAACATCTGTGATTAAGTTCTATGTCATAAGATATTGTTATTCAATCTTGTAGTATATTTTATTCAATATTCGGTTAAATTAATCACTATGGTCTTGAACATGGAGTTTCCAGTATGGAATATATCATAATACTAACTCATAAGATAAATTCACCAGTTGCTGGGTTTCTTGCAAAACTATAATGCCAAATGGTTTAATCATATTTTACTCATGAAAAAAAATGCTATTTACCATCAACTATAACCTCTTCAAGCCACGGTGCTTGTTCTGATGCATATGAAACATCAATTTGAGGTTTTTTGGGTATAGCAACAGCTGAAGCACTAGCTATAACTCCCCAATGTGAATGTTTGTTTTTCAATCCATCCTGGCTATGTTCATCTTGTGGGATTTCACTGAAGTGCTTTGATGAATCTGGCAATTTGACATTATAATCGAGATTACTTCCCAGATATGCAGATAATGTGAAAAATAGTCCATGATTGATAGAAGATTTATGATTATGTTGGATGTAATTTTGGGAAAAAATAGAATAAAAAGTAGTGACTACAAAAGAGAATAGCGAGAAAATTAAAGAGAGAAAATCCACTCACAAAATCTCAAATACTATTCAATCAATAAAAAAAAAGTTGAGATGCAATAAGAGGTTGTAGGACTTATTTTTGGAGTCTTAAATTTTAATCTAACTAGAATTCTAAAAAGATAAAATAATTTAAATCTAAATAAAAGATAAATAATAAACTAAACTATATTCTAAAATATAAGATAAAGATAAATCTACACAAAGTAATCAAATTTTAAAAGATAAAATAAATTCAAAATAAATTAAATCTAAATAACCTAATAATTATTTAAAATCCTAATTATTTTATAATAATCTAATTATCTCTTCAACATCATTCTTCCTGCTTGAAAGAACTCTCATCCGAAGACTTAATACGCCATGCAGATCTAGGAAATCTTTCCAGCAAACAAGATAGCGAATGATGAGATCTAAGCAAAGGACCCTTTATTCAATAACCCAAGTATTATTCAACTCAGGAAATCCTTTCCACTAAACAAGATAATGATGAATGGGATCTAAATAAAGAGACTTTCCATCAAAATTCCACGAGATAGCTGATGACTCCCCATATTTAGGATTAATTATGAAATTTTTGGTTGTATTTGGGGAGTTATCGGTGCATTTCAGATATTAATTTCCCACTTATTTATAAAAAATTAGATTAATTGGTTGAATTGGAATTTAATGGAAATATTAAGAAAAATGAGTTAAAAATAATTTGATCTAATTAGATGAGCTTTTCATTAGTGTTTTGTGATTATCTGTAGGCAAGGGGAAGTATTTGTGGTAGAAGAGAGTGGAAACTTAAGAATATGGGAAATTGAGTAAAACAGTTGCAATTAGATAATGATATGCTGCAAGGTCATTTTCTATGCTACAGCAGTGGAGTTTGATATTGCAGTATTGATATTTCTACATAGGAGCATTTTTGTGTTACAACGGTGGAGTTTGACATTGCAGCATTAGTATCTTTGAAGACATGGAGCATTTCTATGTTACAGCAATGAAGATTGACGCTGCAGGATGGGCAAAATGTACAACATCATTAAATGGGTAAAAAGAGAGCGTTGAAGGGTTGAAAAAAACAAGTCTTTGATTTTTCTGAAATTCCAGACAAACCTGAAGCATTGAAGGGTGAAAATAGGAGACTTTGAAGAGTTTTGACGAGATAGATTAGTGGGAGATCAAAGATTTTCAGTCGAGATCCTTCTGATTAATTTGTTTTTCTCCTTTTTCTCTCTATTTTAATGTATATATCTTTATGTTTAGTGTCAAATCTTACCATGTGTGGCTAAATTTTAATAACGCAGAGTTGCTACGACCATAGTTATAGATTAGAGTTTATATTTACCATCTAGTTTTGTTTAATTGAAACTTTGTTTACTTAATCTTGTATTAGATTGCTTGCTTGATGCTTGGCCAACATTAAGTGATGAAATTGAGGGTTTAGAGTTTACTTTGGAAAAGAAAACTTTAAATGGATCTTAGATTAAGTAATGTAAGATTAAATTATGAATCTAATTTGCAACTAGAATAGGAATATACCAAGGAGTCTCACATAGTCACTTAGAGTGTTATGTTTTACATGCATATTGACTAATTATATAAGGAATTACATAATTAAGTTAGGATATGGTTGTAAGTGATTCAAAAGACACTTATAACTAAGTAAACTTTAGACTAACAAAGATAAAATTAAGCATAATTAAATTGGTAAATGCAAAACCTATGAAAAAACTAAGGGAGTAGTAACTCTAGATCGCCTTTGGATATTCAGAATTAGTTTGGTGTGTGCTTATAAAGTTTTATAAAATTGCTTACATTTAAGTTTGCTCATCTTAATTTGTAAATTTCATTGACCGCTTAACTTAGAAGAAAATGAATCATCTAATGTCTATTTTTACTAGTTAAACTCTTTGTGGGATCAACATTTGATTTGCCATTATATTACTAGAGTGACCCGTGCACTTGCGGTTAGTAAAATTTTGTCCCTATCAGCAGCTAAATTTGGGAAAACTTTCCAATAGACAAGGTAATAATGGAGATGACTCTTAGACTAGAGAAAACTTCCTATTGTAACATAAAAGTAAGGTAGAGCAGTAGCATAATGAATGTCATCAATAACTTTGGGAAGCACAATTTTCAATTGTTTTTATGCTTGTCCCTTTTTCAGGCTTTTGTCCTCTTCAACAACCATGACATCAAGATCCTCTTTGGATTCTAAGAAATTATCTATAGATGGTGTTACTTCAATTTGCTCCACAACTTTAACCTTTTGGTGTGCTTGCTCTTCTTTCATGTGACACTTGCACTCTTCCCCTCCATTTTAATGAGGGGAAAATAGGGGGGAAAGGAAAATTTAGGGAGAAAATAAAAAAGAACCCAAATATCCATTTGTCTAGATTTCTCCTTATTTTCTCTCTTAGTGTTCCTCCCCCCCTATTTTTTTCCCATTCCAAACAAAGCCTTCTTCTAAAGTCTTAGGAGTTATTTCCCTACCCTTATTTAGCAATCTGAAGGCATATAGAATATCTTTAGACAATCTTTTTAATTCATTAAGCTTATGATTCCTTTTATCCATGCGACGATCAAATGAACTCTCAAAGCGTGCTAAGGCAACCATAACAATGATATTAATTCAAATATACCTCCAAACAAGCTTCTAGATGATGATTCTTGTAAGTTGTAACTAGGATAGGTTGGAAGGAAAAAAACTTCATGAAACAAGGTGAAAATTGCAGAAAAATTGAATCTAGGATGATTGTACAAACAGTGAGTATGGTGGGTGTGAAGCCCACACGCAGGGAGGGTTGCAAGCACGTGAGAGTATGTGGTAGGGCCGCTAGCAACGGCGTTTGGTGGACAGGCCGGATTCCCTCCGGCAAGTTGAGTGGTGGCAGCGGTTTGTTGATCGAACGTTGGCAATTAAGTTTTTTGGCTCTAATAGTGAAGGGTTTAGGGTTTTGACGAGTTTTTTAGTGAGGGAGGTATCGAAAGGAGTGTGAGGAACCTACTCTAATACCAAATTGATGTAAGACAAGGTGCAATGATGTAGGACAAGGTGGGGGAAAAGCAGAAGGTAGATGAGAAGAGAAAATTAAAGAGAAAAAATTCACTCACAAAACCTCAAACAATATTCAATTAATAAGAAAAGAGATGAGACATAATGAGAGGTTCTAGAGCTTATTTATAGAGTCATAAATCCTAATCTAACTAGAATCCTAAAATGATACAATAATTTAAATATAAATAAAAGATAAATAATAAACTAAACTATACTTTAAAATATAAGATAAAGATAAATTTAAACAAAATAATTAAATTCTAAAAGATAAAATAAATTCAAAATAAATTAAATATAAATAACTTAATAATCATTTAAAATCCTAATTATTTTATGATAATCTATTATCTCTTCTGGATCAATATTATTCCTACATTTAGATGTAGAATGATTTCATAGGCTATATTATTCCTATATTTTCTGTTGAACAAAAAATTCTTAGGTAACATATAGTTCATGTTCACTAAATGGCCATGCTTTAGTCTTCACAATCTGACATGTAAGTCTCACCCACTTGTGTAGATTGAATTCTGGTCATTGAATGCACATCTATTATATAGTACTTAATAATGTCTTCACGTTAATCTCTGCTAACAATATGAATTTAAACCAAAAACAATTGAATAAAATTAAAAGGACTGCCCTTGCCTATGGTTATGTGATCTTCTTCTTCATTGGATGCTTTACCTGCTGCATCACTCATCACTTGTTCAGGCAGCAAGATTTGTTTTCTTGAATCAGCTGCAGTATTAACCTGATCGGGGGCTTGAAGTGTAATTTCTGGTGTTGCTTTAGTTCCTTCATCACTCAGTCTTTCGCTAATGTGATCTGGTAAATGTTGCAAACCTGCATTGATTCATTGGAAAAGTAGACAACAATATATCATTTTATCAAGGTGACGTATTGGGCAGCATATCCTGTCACAAAATCATCATTCAGGAAGAAGACCATCCTATAATCTCAATGCCAATTATATATTTAAATTAATCGATTGAAGGATAACAGATCTCATGACTGGATCATATTTATTTAATTTTTAATTTTAATGATTGGTAGCTAAATAATTGTAATTATCTTTTAAGGACTAAAATGATGGAAAATGTGATCCTTCAGAATCCAATTGACAATTAGATTCTTTGATGAAGATAACATTGTTAGAAATTGGGTAAACAACCTATTATTTATTAAACTTCAATTAAGCTAATAAGATTATGCTTAGTGTCTGTAACATATATCAATGGTTAGTTTGTCTAATGCTAACATTCCAAAGTCCATGGATCCCCCGTCAACACTGTTCAGAAGGTAAGTTCATTCGAAAAATCAAATAAGTGTGTGCCTGCGTAAATTGTCCAATGATTTAAATGGATTAGGAAATACTTCACCTTCAATAGTTGATACATCATTCTCACGTACCAACCCACGGAAGAACAAACTACCTGTTGAAAACGTAGAAGAATTTTAACTCCAAGTCATATTGAATATCATAGATTGATAAGCATCTGAGTGTATTCAATCTAGAGGCAAATAAAGAGTTCCTCGACAACCTAAAGGGCTAATCATACATGCATACATACATACATACATACATACATACATACATACATACATACATACATACATACATACATATATTTATATATATAATCATCTGAATTTGGTTAAGTCAAATCAGATTTTACCTATTGGGATGAGGAAGCTGAAGCATCCTACGCATCTGAATGTTTCAGTTGGTGGAGGAGGTTGTGAAGGAACACTAGTTGCTTCCCATGCTGTCTCCAAAATCAAGACTTTCTGTATACAAGCCCTACAATTGGGACAACAGAATCCCTGTGCGGGTGGCTTCTGATATAGACTTTCCAAATAGAGTTCCCTCACTGGCTGCTTATTCAAAAGTAAGACCTTCTGGATACAAGCCCTACAATTGGGGCAAAAGAATCCATGTGTGGGTGGCTTCTGATATAGACTTTCCAAAGATAGTTCCTCCACCAGCTGCATATTCTCCGTTGTTATGCCAACACTCTCACTTTCAGTAGTCTCTTTGTTAAGAGAAGTAGAATCCACAGAAATTACAGTATCAGAAGGATGAAAAGTTATGAATCTAAGATAGTGAAGCACTGTTTTGAGATATGTGAGATACGTATTTGGCCTCTGAATGTATGCTTTTGCAATGGACAGAATAGTGATGCATATCACAGAAGCTCCCGCAACTGCGACGAGCGTCAGAACCATATTATTGCTCTTGTAGATGGTGAAGCCATACACTAATGGCGGCACTAACCCAAATATTATGAATGATAATATGGCTATGCACACATGAAGAAAGAAATTCTCTCTCTTCCCCAAGACCTGATAATATCGATCCACAACTGTACTTGCTTGAGTGTTGATTCTTGGTTGCTCAGATTCCAGTGCGCAAATCTGTCAATATATATAATTACGCTAATTTCCCTGAGTTTGGTTAAGTAACACTTGATACCTCTCTCATTTCTAATTACGCCTTGCTCTCTCGACATTTTGATATATATATATATATATATATTGGTCCAAAAATAATTCAAATAAACAATCATATAACTCCAAAATAAATGTATGCATCTTGAAAGAAACTCACATTATTAACAAGGATGAAAAGTCCACCAATCAGGTTTGCAAGAGATAGAACTATAATATTCACTGCAAATTCAGATTGGTGAATACAAGAATATCATTAGTTCAATGAATTAGCCAACACTAAAAGTTCTTTGACGAAGTAATAGGCAAATTCAACTCTAGTACTAGCCGCTTTAACATATATGTACATGTAAATGATAAATTCAACTCAAGAATGTTTATCGAGTTATTTATTAGAAAGGAAGGACCTAGTTGATAGAGTTGACAGTTCAAGATGCATATGATACAAATTAAAAGTTAAATGATGAAAGTAGTTGGAAGCAGTTTTAAGAAACCATATTGAAACATAACATAAAATTATGGGACTAAAGTACTAATTCAACCAAAAAGTAACAGTCATTTTAATGATATTATGCATTATTATTTTTTTTTTTTTTACTAACATCAAGTAATGATGTGTGCTGATAAACTAAACTGCCACCATTAATGGACAAACCAAATTTGTTATTTAAGTAATCTACTCCTTTATTTTTTTGTTCGTAAGAAAGCTAGTTGTAAGTCATTCCAATCCCGAGGCAGGGTAGAAATTTAAATGAAGACCCTTTCGTTGTACAGCTCAATTCTACCGATTGAGCCAACCTTTATTGAATTAATGCTATTTAAGCCCGCTAGGGACATTGAATTATTTTAAACATAACACTAATTCAGCAGTCTTATTGAATAAAAAGTTTAGAAGCAAAAGGAGAGCAAAGAAATGAGGCTTGAGGAAAGATTAAGTCTTACATGTGGTAGCACCTGAACTTGCTAAAGATGTCACAGTGCCAAGGCTTGCTATAGATTCAATTAGACCACCATATACAATGCTTCTCAGAATTTCCAATGTCTTGCTACTTCCTGACTCCTGAACTACACCTCTCTGTGTTGTAGCAGCTAATGTTGTGCTTGCTGAAAGTACTTCCGAATGAATACACCACATCATTTTATTGCAATATATTATAGTGCATAATTCCTAAGTTGTAAAATAGTAATCATAACTCATGAGATATGGTTGCAGGATCAAATTGTGGGAAAAGGTTAGAACCATTGAGAGATGGCAAGCAGAAGTATCCACTACCAGAAAGAATGAATCTTTTCCTGCAATTTAACTGTTCCAAGTAAATTGTGCTTAAAATATAATCAGCTTATCTTTTATTACATTCACTGTACCCTTGTTTTCTTATGCAGATCTTTGCTATCTCTTTTAACCTGATCATAATCCATGCTCCATGCTTTAGAACAGTTTTTGGATCACTTTAATTTTTTTTTTTTAATCTCAGAGTTCAATCTTCTCATACATGTATGTTTTGTATTTGTGTATAATTAGTCAAATAATTGTATTACATTATCAAAATACACTATGCGTAATTTTCTTAGCTTAGAAGACATAATATATCATGTTATGCCTCAAATATATCGTAGCTAGCATGAAGTTAATTTACGGTCATCATATATTCTGTTATAACTTTTAATATTAGATTAGATTTGTCAATACACAAATTGATGCTACTTAGAAAAAAATGGAAGATACACATCTATGATTAGGTTCTGCGTGATAAGATATTGTTATTCAATCTTGTAGTATATTCTTCAATATTTTCTGTTAAATGAATCACTATGATCTTGAGCATGGAGACTCAAGTATAGGAATATATCATAGTATTAACCCATAAGATAAATTCACCAGTTGCTGGGGGTTTCTTGCAAAACTATAATGCCAAATTATTTATTCACATTTTACTTGCATGAAAAAAAAAAGAATGTTATTTATTCTCCAAACCTGTGTTTCCTCGACGAACTAGAACCTCTTCAAGCCGCAGTGGTTGTTCTGATTTCTCTGAAATATCAATTGAAGGTTTTTTGGGTATAGCAACAGCTGAAGCACTAGCTATAACTCCCTGACGCGAATGTTTGTTTCTCGATCCATCCAGCTGGCCATGTTCATCTTGTGGGATTTCACTGTAGTACTTTGATGAATCTGGCACTTTGATATTATAATCGAGATTACTTCCCAGATATGCAGATCATGTGAAAAATAGTCTACGATTGATGGAAGACTTTTGATTATGTTGGATGTAATTGTGGGAAATATAGAATAAAAAGCAGTGACTAGCAAAGAGGAGAGTACTGTGGAAGTCAAGAAAAACTTTACTAGTTTCCTATAAGTAGCCTTACAATTGGGACAATAGAATCCCCGTGTCGATGGCTTCTGATGTAGACTTTCCAAATTTATTTCCTTCACGAGCTGCATATTCTCTGTTATTATGCCAACTCTCTCACTTTCAGTAGTCACATTGTTAAGAGAAGCAGAATCCCCAGAAATTATAGGATCAGAAGGATGTAGAGTTATGTTCTCAATGTTACAAGAATTCACTTCTGCTTGACAGAACTTTAGTCCTCCATTGTTCAGTCCAGAAAACCCATTTGTGTGTTCAGCATCTGAAACCATGTATTTGACTAACATCATTAAGATCAGAGGATGAGGAAATGTAGTTTTTGGTTCTTGAAAAATATGTGTCTCAACTCTCAATTATTTGGTTCATAAAAGATAGAAATACTCGACTGAATCCCTGAAAAATACATTTAGTCCTTGAATATTAAAACGATATCCAGATAATAGCTTTTTTATGGCACATGGTTAGTGGGAAAACTCAGGGTCATAGATCTTCACCACCATGATATAGATCATAAACCAAATGTTGCAGATAAACTGATTGCTTTTTTGCTTGTGTGAATAAGACTACTAAATCTGCTGTACCAACAGGACTGTGAACAAGAACAAGCAGAAGAAACAGAGTCTGCAAGTACGAAAACTTTGAGCACAAGGAGGCAATTTAGACTCACAACTTATTCACAATCACACCCATTAAATACTGGAGATGAAGTGTTTGAATTTTTGCTTGTGTCAAAGAAACTACGTTTTGAAAACGTTGATTGTTACATACCTTGTGTTTCAACATTTTCAGTAGTGGTGATGTTGATGTGCATGTGAGCTTGGCGTTTAATCAAACCCACTTCTTCTTCATCCTCAGCCTCTTCCTCCTTCCATTCCTTCATTACGCCTTCCATTCTTCAATCCTCAAAACAAAAGTTTAGCACAGAAGTAATGCATCGAAGTCAATTTTATTTGGATATTTTGCTTTGTGATTTGAGTAGTAGAGTCCGCTTTTGATGAGTTTAAAATGTTTAAATCAAGATGTATGATTTCAATGACAAAAATAAATAAATCTGATTTTTCAAACAAACTTATTATTTACTTTTAATTTTCGAAGACAACCTGTAAGAGTTAAAAATTTTTTTTAAAATAATAGATGTCAACATCTCATGTGTGTGTATGAACACATTAAAATTATTTAATTGTCCAGCAACACCAGCTGAACACGTTAGTTATATAAAAATAATAATCAAGACGATGATTTGTAGGACTTGGTCTACTGATGTACTTGTGAATTACACGAACGCATATTCTGGATGTCTCGTCGTTACCATTCAATTATGAAAGTAAACTCTAAAATAATTTCTGAATTTGGGTCTCTCCTGGAACGACCCACCTGCCATGATCCTGCCGTGGCAGGCAGGTTTTCTTTCTTTTTTTTCAAATAAATATTAGAGATAAAAAATATATTTCTCAGACAGATGTAATTATGTTTCTGTGTAATTTTTATTCTTTTAATTTTCCCTTTTATTGTATAACTATATGACTGCAATATTACAGAGATTTAGTTACTACTTTTTAGCATTAGAAAGATAAAAACTGCATATTTGTGCATTATAATATTTATTTAAAAAAATTTAAAACTGCCATGACAGCACCGCAATAGCAGGGTCTCCGCCGAGTCCATAGTTTCTTTGGGTCATGCTATCTTTTTTTTTGCCACAATTTCTTCGGGCCATGTTGCTCTTTCATCGGTTGTGTAATACTCGTTTCAGTCATTTTTATAAGTCACATGTAAGTTATTTTTCATAGATTTTTGAAATATTAATTATTTTATTTTAAAAATATTCTTATTTAATTATGAGATAAAAAATGGATTGTTTAAATTTGTGGTATTTACTAAAGGGTAAAAATAGAAACTACATTATTTTTAAGATAATTTTAATGATGTAACAAACTTTTCTTGGTTCTAATAAAGTAGTTGAGATTGATTTATATCAAGAACGAAAAAGAGTACAAGATATTGTATATTTTTCCCCAAAACATACTATCTTCCAGTAATTTTTTTAACGGATCTTTATTGATGTAATTGATCACAGACATCAATATTAATTAGTCTTGCTTTAGTAAGGTCACAATAGGAAGTTAAACAAGAACTGGTACACTAATACGCCGAAATGTAATCTAAACAAAGTAAACTAATATGATTTCAATATATATATATATATATATGACTTATGAATAATATGATTTTTTATATACTTTATAAATATATAAATATAGATTTTGGAGAGGTAGATAAAATAATGAGAATACGGAGAGTAACATCTTCAATATACTTAATTAATAGTTTGAAGTTATAATTAAGAGTTTAAGTGAACTGAAAATTTAATAAATAGACTATTGGTTTTTCTTTTTTTTTTCTTAACTAAAAAAACTAAAAAGTGTAGTTGGGCTTTGGATAGCTGTGACTAAGAGGTTTGTAGTGTAATCAAACTCTTGGATAATTGTAATTTGTAAAGCGAGTTTTATAATTTCTTTTGCCAAAAATATCCAGGGAAAAAGTTTTTTGTCAAAGTATCACTTTTATGTATTTTACAAAAGCTTGGGTTATTTGTTTTCTCTTTAAAATAAAAATAAAATATTTTTTGAATGCTTTTAAATAAGTTTGTAAACTGACTTAATTAACTGTTTAAATTATATTTACTTGTATATTTCGACATATGTTGCCTTGTGATTTGAATAGTAGAGTCAGCATTTGATGAGTTTAAAATTTTTTAAATCAAGTCGTATGAATTTTTTTAAATATGATTTTTTCTAATTAACAAACTTATTATTTACTTGTAATTTTCAAAGACAATCTGTAAGAGTTAATAATTTCTTAAAATAATAGCTTCCAGCATTTCATATGTATGTATGAACACATTAAATGAAATTAAATTATTTAATTGTCCAGCAATACTAGCTGAACACGTTAGTTGTCATGAAATATTTATATAATAGTAATTAATAGAATTATTATTCATTTTTCTTGCCAACAAAATTATTATTCATTTTTTGGCCAAAAAAAGTAATATTCAGTTAAGAACAATTAGATTCCAGCTTGTCCTAAATACGGACGTGAAACACATGAAAATACTTTGACCAAACACATCAATTACGCCAAAAGCCAAGAGGTACACATCATAATGGTGATGTAATCTCTTGGATCACTCTTTCGCTGGTTAAAATCAGGAAAAATGGCCTCCACGTTCTTAAAATTTTTAATTAAATGATCTTAAAAATATAATTATTTTTAAATGGTAAAGTTATTTTTTATAAAAAAAGATTACATGTATTTTTTAAATTTTATTGAAAATATATTTTACTTTTATTTTTATATAAGAGATATATATTTCAAAAAAAATGAGAAAACCTGTGTGACTATGATAGTATTAGAAAATATCTAATTTATTTTGTATTTCAACGAAAATTTTTATAGATTTTAAAATAAACAAAAATGTTGGTAATTTTTCAGAATTTAAAAATAAATGTATATAATTTATTCAATTAAATGACATCTACCAAAAACCAAAAAAAGAAGAAGAGAAAGTGACAAAAAAAGAAGTGTATGAGATGAGACTCATTTCATTTATTTATCGGAATCTCAATTTTTTCTATACCTCTCTTACTTTATATCTCCCTTACTTTAATGCATAGGATCTAGATTCAAAACTTTTACACACACTAAAAAAAAAAAAAAACCTCAAGAATGAAAAATAAAATAGAACACGTCCTTCCCATAAGCCCATCAATGTTCCAGCAGGAGATGAAGGTATCATTAGACCAAGAGAACAGCCTAATATGGCCACATATACATATATATATAATTAAGGTCAAAGGATTAATTATTAAAATGTGTAATTAACAGATATAGTATTCACGTTTACGCTCACAATTTGTTCTTAAATAAATGGAAATCAATCTTCACGAATCTTCTTCTTAGGTTTATTATATCTATTATGGGTTGGGTTCACTTAAACAATTTATTTAATCTCATTTCGTATTCGATGCAGCAGTGACGGAGCAGAACCTTGTGTTGGGGAGGCCGAGTCTTAAGGCTTCAAAAGAGATGCAAAATATTAAAAGTTAAGGTAAAAAACATTTGAGAACCCCATGGGAAAATATTGTTCAATGAAGATCTATTTTGAAAACTTCTAATTCACAAGCTAAATTTTTAATTTGGACAAATTGAATTCTCAATTAGTATTCTTCATTTGTAAATTTTTTATATACAGATCCCAAATTATCTCTCCCTTTAAAATTTACCGTACCTACTTGTAATTTCCTATAAATGAGGGGGCATTTCCATCCCTCCTCACATCAATATCAATGTAGATCTGCCATTGTTTTAATTTAAGAGTGGGTTTATTTCATTTTTTTAATGAAAAAATTACTTTTCATATAAAAAAGATTTTAAAATTTTTTTAAAATGCTTGTTTAAACATAAAAAAAATAATTGAAATATAAAAATAATTTTTTATTTATTTTGAGTAATTTCTGAAAAAAAAAGTTATAATAGATGAGAAAGAAAAATGTGAGAGGGCAAAAATAAATTTAACTAACTACAAAAATTACAAAAATAGAACTATTTGACCCTGAAAAAATATTATAATATAATTTTTTATTTTTTTCTTTTATCTTTCATCAATCATTTTAATTGTTAAATAATTTAAAAAATATTTTTTATTTTAATCAAACATAAAATAATTTTTACTTTTGATAAAATTTTTAAATAATTAATTATTTTTTTAAATAATCTAAAAATCACTTTACTAAAAAACTTAACTAAGAGAGAATTATGTATGAAGATAGATATAAAAAATAGAGAGAGAGAGAGAGAGAGAGAGAGAGAAAATTCAAATATAGAGAGAAAAAAGCAGCATGTTGGCATGACAGGTCAGTATTTAGGTAATAGTCTACTCAAATCATGTTGCTTGAGTTTGACTGAAAAAGCAAGGAAAATTTACACACAAAAGACCAATTAGAAACATAATTACAGTCAGGACTCATGCTCTGTTTATTTGATGTGACAGAAGAACTGAAGCTAGGAAACTGGTAACTGGAAACTGGAAACTGGAAACTGGGAACGAAAGCGGAAGAGTGAATGTTGTTTGCTCAGTACAGATGAAGCTAGTTCACTCAGGATTCAGGAGCCGGTTCCACCAAAAACCATTCAATATAGATATTAAATTGATTAAATTTTTTCGCTTTATTGGGTAATAATTAATTTATGAAATGAGAATACAAATATTAAAATATTCAAAATCATTAAGAAGTGGAAAAATATAATTAAATTAAAATACAATTACAGTATAATGTTGAATAACAATGCAATATAGATAGAAATAAATGTAATAATAACATTTTTCAGTCTTTTTTATATAACAAATTAATTATAATTATTATAAAATCATTTAATATCATTTATATTTATAATTATGATTAATTTATATAATATAAATAATAAATATCAAATATATTATTATTATTATTATTCACGTCATATGAATATAAATTACATATTTTATAAAATAAAAATAAATTATTTATATTTGTGAGTGTCTTGTCATTTCTAGTTGACGCAAGTAAATTTTCAAGTAATAAATGTTAGGGGATTTTCAAGTGATACTAGGATCCAGCAATCCACTGTTAGAGAATAGAATTTTAAGCCGTTGACCACTAGAAGTCACCAAAGGAGGGAGGA